>OZ025302.1:107636018-109132391 GCA_964019185.1 Maratus speculifer | reverse complement strand
TGATGTCTGCCTACAGTTCTGACACAGACATGAACTGTCTATCATTAACATTTAAAATTCTACTGAGGATACTCCACGCATTTTCTTGGGAATTGAGATGCAGGTATGGGGCACCCCATTCCATAAAATGTCCCCAATTATCCAAAAATTATTCCTAGGGTGATTTCGCAAAGATTATGGGCGCGTTTTCCTGCTGAAAAATCCAACTTTAGCCTACCAATTCTCTCTTCAGTTGGCGATAAATGGATTTTTAGCACTTCTTGGTAATTGGTAGCCAACATGCAGACTGGAGAAATAGCCAGGTTAAGTTTACCACCATAATCGAAGCCTCCAATTCAAACAAATGAGTTGAGTTCGTATTATAACGAAGTTTTAAAAATATTTAGATCTTGATGTAGTATTGTGCAGTACTTCAGATACAGTATAGTAGCCAAAATCTTATGTGCGTCCCTGTAAATACCATCTGATTTATATTTTATAAAAGAAAAACTTCTAGTAAACTTTAGCAATGTACATCAATTTCATGAAATGTGATATAAGTTAACATAATTAAACGCGACCCAATGTTTCTTCCCTATGCCATAATGCAATAACAGGGGCGACACAATGTTTTTGTGTCGCCCAGTAAGTTAATAGCAAATATTCTTTTTACCACACATTCACCAAAATATATATTTTAGCGCATACATCCTGAAAGAATATCAATTTTATTATGTTCGAAAGAGTGTACCCCCATTAACATTCACTTCAAACTATTTTTTCTTATTTGCCTTAATGTAATAGATTACTTTTGATTGCCCCTGTAATTCAACTATACATATCAATTTTGCTCTGTTATATGGGGACAGACAAACGGACGATCGCACTGAACAACAACTATAGTTGCTTCGTATTTATATAATTACGAAAGCACCTAAAAAGCAGAAAAAACAATATATGAACAAAAACTAAAAAGTTCTAATCCACTTTTGTATTTTTTTTTTCAGTATTTCGTATATTATGCACCCTTTTCTTCTACCTGTACCATTTCCACCTAGTTTTGTATTTACTTACAGAAATGTTTTAGCCTTTTGTTTTAATGTCTTACGAAAAACTCTTAACAGTGCATCTATCCGATAAATATTTAAATTTCAGATATTTACTCAGATGCAGATTCTGCAAATATGCTCAAATTGCAAATTATCAGAATGGATCAATGGATCATATTTAAAGCTGAAATATTTTTGACGCACATTAAAAACACTGGGTAATTGAAAATGCCATCGAATTCGTTAGATGAAAAACGGAGTAGAGAATCATCTCGACTCTGTGCCCTTACGGACACGTGTTTGTTTAGCTGATGACTAGCTGTTATTGTTGTGACTCGAAACGCTTCCTACTTTATTTTTCATTTTATGATGATTTTGCAATGTATTTTACTTTATTTATTATTTATTACTTTATGATTATCGCCATTGTTTATGGTGTTTTTTCCCTATAATTTAAAAGTGTTTATGAAGTAGGTTTTTCTGTCCGTAGGTCTCTGTCGTCTCACGTCTGTATATATGCCTCTGCCGTCTGTCTTCTGTATGGCTTTTGATTTCCTTAAAATATGTTTTTCGGATTTTCCAGTGTCTGAAACGCATAAATACGTCAAAAAAGTTTTTCGATTTTTAAAATGATTGCAAGATTTTCTCTATACTCATCAGACCATCCGACGTCCTACGACTCAACTGCCGATACTCTAGCAAGGTAGAAAAGAAATAAACAAGACAAATTTAAAACGGAATTCGGTTAAATTTAAGAAAATGAAAAAAAAAAAATAGTCGGACTTATGGTCCTGTGGCTCTTGGAATAGCCTTGGGGATTCGAACTTAATGCTTTTCCCACGACTACCGCAGAATTCGCGGAGCGATATAAATATATATATATATATATATGTATCACTATAAATATCCTGCCACATTAAAACGAAGTTGAAAGAAAATCATGAACATAAATCTTCAAGCGTAAGTGTAACTAATTGATCCGATACTGATAAAAATACTGCTATTTGCTCATAATGTACAAAACATTTTTTTTCGATGTAAAACCCTTTTTCACTTGATAGAGAGTTAAAAAAATTAAATTTTACACATTCGCACAAAAGTTCATATAAAAAAATGAGAAACAGGCTAAATAACTTCGGCTGTATTCACTCAATTTTTTTTAATTGAGTGTGTCACACATGAAATCATGATTATGTTATAAAATCTGAAAGACGTTTGGTTGTTCTTAGTCATATGATACACAGTAAAAAATGAAGACCCAAATTGGGTTGATAGATTTCTGGGTATAGTAATTTTCCTGAAATGGTACAGTAAGGATTCCAAAATGGTAAAGTATTGTTCCCAAAATAGATAATCCAAAATGATTCAAAACAGAGCAGATCTTTATTAACATTAAATTAATCAAAATTTCTGAGGTATAATGTATATACTATCTAAGATATTTTAATCTTTTTAATGTCATTAAAAATCAGACTTATTTAAAACGATTTTGTGCTACAAACTGAACTTTCCAAATTAGAACAATGCTGTACCCAAAAATCTTTCAACCCAATTTGGGTGTTTTGTTTTTACAATGTACAGTGGGAGAAATTAATGCATGGAGAAATTGTCAGATATTAATTTCTATAGGATTTCGATCCAAAATTTTTTCTGGGACACATATCATCTAGTTCAGTTTATCAGTTAAGTCTCGTAATCATGATTTGTATTTGGTATGAAAACGATAGTTCTTAAAAGGTATTTCAGATTAATTTTCCATTTGGTGAATATATTATAACTCCCTATAGCAAGAACTGTATCGATTTTCGTAAAAATTGGCTGAAGTAACAAATATTTATCCCATTTCACTATTTTGTAAAAATAAAAAATCACCAAGCACATGTCGCATAGTATATTTAGATGATCTAATCAAGCGTTACTACTGCAACGATAACGTGTCCTGTTTCAAAACGAAAGGTCCAGCGGAATCTATTGCCAAAAGTTTTAAAATTGTCGTTTATTTTAATTCATTATTACTTTTATTGTTAAGCTAAAATAACTAAATTTCTATTCGCATAGTCGAATAGATCCAATCCTTACCAAATCCAATAGATCTTACATATATTTTATCTTCATAATAACATCAGCAATCTTTTAATTCGTATTTCATTATAATTTAATGAAATATGAATGTTTAACTGTGAAAACAGAGACAATTTTAGTAAATTAGATAACTTCATATTATTAAAGTTAACTACGATAAAATAAATATTTTAAACATAATCGCAAAATTTTCTTAAATAATGTTATACCAAAAGAAAAATGTATTTTGAAACAACTTCTGACACAACTTCTGAAACTTTTTCCGAAAATCTCTCAGATTAATACAAGACATAGTGGCATTAATTTATCTGAAATCTACAAGCATATCACACAATTAAGATTTGCTGAAAAGTAAGGAGCAACCTCAAGGCTATTCATATGATTTTAAATTGACACTTAACAGCTCAAGCAGAGCATTCAAACGGATTTATTCTATTAGTTTTATATTTCCTCAGGGAACGTGACAACATTTTGTCACAGATGTAAATTTTTAATTACTCATGCAGAAAATACTTCACTGTGTTTATCTTAACTACTTACTTTTCAATAATTTTGTAGTTTTTAAGAAAATACTTTTGAATGTGTGAAATACTTGTTTAAAGTATTTTGCATTCCTGAAAACATACATGCACTTCAAATTGATTGAGTGTACCAGTAAATGTACAGTAAATGGGGATCGGTAACATTAATGCAGGAAGAAATTTTTAGATAATAATTGCTGCAGATTTTCGTTCCAATATTTTTTCTGGTACACATATATAGTTCAATTTATCAATTAATGCCCTTTTTCTTGATGATTCCAGTTAAGCATCCTAATCATAATTTGTATCTGGTGTAAATGCAGTACTTCCTAAAAGTTATTTCCGATTAATTTCCCATTTGGCGACCATGCTATAACCCACTGTAGCAAAAACTGTAACGATTTTTATAAAAATTGGCTTAAGTAACAAATATTTAATCCATTTTAATATTTTACAAAAAAAAAAAAACTAAGCACATGTGGAAATAGATGTTTCGTTAATGTAATTAAGCTTTACTAGTACAACGATAATGTGTCCTGTTTCGAAACGAGAGGTCCAGCTAATTTCCATTGTCAAAAAATTTAAAAATTGTCGTTTATTAAAATTAAAATTTTTACTTAATTATTATTTTTGCTGTTATACTCAGGAAATTACATTTCTGTTCACAAATTCGAACAGATTGTTTATATATGCTATGTACATATTTATATTACACTCATACTAACATCAGCAATCTTATATTTAATGTTTATTACAATTTAATGAAATATGTATATTTACTTTAGAAAACCAAGACAATTTCAGTAAAGTAGATAACTGCATATTCTTAAAGTTAATTATGCTAAAATAAATCTTTCAAACATTGATTGCAAAATTTTCTGAAAAGAATTAATCCAATTCTATACAAAAAGAAAAATGCATTTTGAAACAACTTCTAAAACGTTTCCGAAAATCACTCAGATTAATTCAAGACAGAGTGATATTAATCTGTCTGAAATCTAAAAACATATCATACAATTAAGAATTTGCTGAAAAGTAAAGAGCAGCCTCAAGGCTATGTCATATGATTTTAAATTGACACTTAACAGCTCAAGTAGAGCATTCAAACGGATTTCTTCTCAGTTTTGTATTTCCTCGGGTAAATGTGTAGCATTTTGTCACTGATGTAAATTTTTAATTACTGTTGCAGAAAGTACTTCACTGTGTATTTTAATTAGTGCTTTTTAATAATTCTGTTGTTTTTAAGAAAATATTGATGAATGTTTAAAAATACTTGATTAAAATTTTACACATTCTTGAAAACATAGATACATTTTAAATTGATTGAGTGTACCAGTAATTAGCCAGTAAATGGGCATCGGTAATGGGTGATATTAATTCAGGAAAAAAAGTTCATACATTAATTGTTCTAGGATTTCAATCCAATATTTTTTTCTCGGAGACATATCATTTAGTTCACTTCATCAATTAATGCTATTTCTTGAGGATACCAGTTAAGTATCGTAATCATGGTTTACATGTGGTGTGAATGCAGTAGTTCCTAAAACATATTTCCGATTAATTTCACATTAAATGAGTAGGTTATAATACGCTGCGGCAAGAACTGTATCGATTTTCGAAAAAATTGGCTGAAGTATCAAATTTTTAATCCATTTCACTAATTTGTAACATATATATATACAGGGTGGTCATAAAAAAAACTTTGCCGATATATCGAAATCTAGTGGCCGGTCTGTTTAACCGATCGAGATGAGATTTAGGATATAGTTACTCACAAATATGAGCTCGGTATTCTGTGAACGACAACAAGTTGGCGCTCACGGTTACGGTTATAGCTACAGAAACTCGACATTTTCAAATGGCAACGCCTATTGTTTTTCATCGCAAAATGCTCATGTGAAAACAATAAAGAGCATTGGAACGGTATGTATATCGCAATAAATGGACGCGTTATGCTCGCACAAAAACAGCTCTCTGAACGGCCCTCTCAAAAACACGACAAGGGTGCATGAAGAAAATTTTAATACCACAGAGATAAAATACCAATCACAGAATATCGTTTGCGCGATATTCATCGTAGAAAATGGATAAAAAGTGGGGTGGGAATGTTAATTTTTCAGTCGGGAACTCGCAGATGCCGATAAAATGACTTCGTTCGTGGTGAATTGGTTAAACTCTATTATCAAAATGGGATGAATGCTGCGAAAACCTGGCGTGTTTACCGTCGAAACCATCACCAAATAGGTGGCCCATGCAGCCTACAAGCTCTTTGGGATTTAGTAATAAAATTCGAAGAAACTGGCTGCATCTGTGATAGACCGCGTCACAGACGACCAACTGTTACTGAGAATACTGATATGGAAATGCATCACATAGTGATCACAGGACACATGCAAACTACAAGAGGTGCATCTCGTGTATTTGACATACCAAAATCAATTATCCTAAAGTTACTGCGCTCTGTAATACTCAAGCTTCCTTACCGGTACCAGCGCAGCCCATATATTATAAGTGAGATACCATCAACAACGTATAGGCTTTATTAATGAATTTCTTATCCAATATGATGTAGATAACGCCTGACCTCTTCGCATATTATGGTCGGACGAGGCACATTTCACCTTAACCGGTAACGTCAACGTCATAATCAAAAATTTTGTGCACTGGGCAGACATGAATCCGAACGATGTGGCAGCAGTATCTTTACACGACGTCAAATTTACTGTGTCGTGCGGCATTGCAGGCACAATTATTCTCAGGACGTACTTCTTTGAGGAAGTGACGCCAACGGGATTTGTAACTTGCACTGTAACAAGCTTCTGCGTTATGCGACAATGCAGCAAAATTACGTCATAACAAAACTTGTTGCAACGAAAAGCATTTAATGACTTCGTTTGGTTGCAAGATGGTGTGCCACCACATAGAGCGAAGTCTGTTCGCAGAGTCCTGGAACAGTATATTGCCGACTGTGTCATCTCCTTCCATTTTCTATTTCAGTGGCCCCCGCGATCCCCCAACTTCACTTCTATGGATTTCTGGTTCTGGAGGTATCTAAAATCTGGAGTGAACATGTGCAATCCACAAACTTTGCTGTATTTGAAAGATTCTATCTAAGGTGAGATTGCAAACATCCCTCATGCAATATAAAGTTCAGCTATATTGACTACAATCGTCCATATGCAATGTGAAATTACCTGTGATGGCACTCATGTGGAAAATATGTAATCAAAATAAAAGTTTGCTTTTCTCCGATCTGTGTTGTAATCAATGTATTGACTCTGTATCATATACCATTTTTTATTCCGGGCTCCCCAATCGTGTTTTTTATGCGGGGGTTGGATTCGCAGAGCTGTTTTTTGTGCGTGCATAACGCGTCCGTTTCTTGTGATACACATACGATTCCAACGCTTTTCGCATGCGCTAAGCATTTTGCGATGAAAAAAAGGGTGTTGCCATTGGAAAATTTTGAATTTCTGTAACTATAACCGTAACCGTGAGCACCATTTTGTTGCCGTTCACAGAATTTCGAGCTCATACCTCTGAATAGCTATATCTGAAACCTCACCTCGATCGGTTGAATGGATTGACCATTAGAGCTCCATACATTGGCAAAGTTTATTTTATGACCACCCTGTATATATATATATAACCAAGCTCATGTGGCATAGAATATTGCGATGATGTAATCAAGCATTGCTAAGTCAAGCATAACGTGTCCGGTTTCAAAGCGGAAAGTACAGCTGATTCCATTGCTAGAAATTTTAAAATTGTTGTTTATTTAAATTCCATTTTTTTAACTATATTATTAATATTGTTGCTGTTGTTATATCAAGGAATTTTTGTTCGCAATTTAAAATAGATCCATTCCATATATACATATATTTTAACTTCATAATAACATTAGCAACCTTTTACTTAATATTTCATAATACTTTAATGAAATATGAATATTTAATTGTGAAAACAACGAAAATTTTAGTAAACTAGATAAATTCTTATCTAATCCTATTCTTAAAGGCAATTCAGCTAAAATAAATCTTTCACACATTAATTGCAAAATTTTCTGAAAATAATTCAGTGTTATATATAAAGAAAAATATATTTTGAAACAGTATCTGAAAGTTTTCGGAAAATCTTTCAGATTGATTCAAGACAAAGTGATTAATAATCTATCTGAAATCTAAAAACTTATCACACAATTAAAAACTCCCTGAAAAGTAAAAAGTAGCTACAAGATTTCATCACATATTTTAAACTGACATTTAACAGCTCAAGCAGAGCATTCAAACAGATTTCTTCTTTTAGTTTTATATTTCCTTAGGGAACGTGACAACATTTTGTCACTGATGTAAATTTTTAATTACTCATGCAGAAAGTACTTCACCGTGTTTATCTTAACTACTTACATTATTATAATTGTGTTGTTTTTAAAAAAATAATGGTGAATGTTTGAAATACTTGATTAAAGTTTTACACAGACCTGAAAACATAAATACATTTTTAATTGATTGAGTGTACCAGTAATTAGCCAATAAACGGGCATCGGTAATGGGTGACATTACTTCAGGAAGAAAATTTCAGATAATAATTGTTATAGAATTTCGATCCAATTTTTTTTTTCTGGGACACATATCATTTAGTTCTATTTATCAGTTAATGTTATTTCTTGATGATACGAATTAAGTGTCGTAATAGTGATTTACATGTGGTGTGAATGCAGTAGTTCCTAAAATATATTTCCGATTAATTTCACATTTGACAAATATGTTATATCACACTGTGGCAAGAACTGTATCGATTATCGAAAAAATTGCCTGAAGTAACAAGTATTTAATCTATTTTACTATTTTGTAAAAAGAAAAAGTAAATATATATGTAACAAGCACATGAGGCATAGAATATTGCGATGATGTAATTAAGCATTACTAAGTCAACCATAACTTGTCCTGTTTCAAAACGGGAAGTCCAGCTGATTCCAATGCCAGAAATTTTAAAATTATTGTTTATTTAAATTTCATTTTCAAGTTTATTATTAATATTTTTGCTGTTGTTACGTTAAGGAAATTTCATTTTTGTTCGAAAATTTAAATAGATTTTAAAATATGTACTAAAATAAATAAACATTATTAAATGGTACACTTATAAAAAGAATATATTTAAAATACACTTAAAAATTATCAACGTTTCATTCGTTTTTATGAACGTCGTCAGGATACAATATAAAGATGCTAAATGTAATTTAAAGTTTCAAAATGTAAACATATACGTCCACGAGCATAGTTGAGTTCTAACGAGAGTGCGTAAACTGCTTAATTGATTATAACATATCGTGCCAGATTTTATGAACGGAATATGATAAATGATCGTTACAAGCTCGCAGCCCGAGCTTAATGATTTTAATGGATTCTAAAATTTTATTGACAATTTGATTTTTGCATGGAATTGTAAATTTAGCTTCATCAAAATTAATTTTTCTCTCCATTTTTTTAGCTATCATTTATCATATTCCGTTCATAAAATCTGGCACAATATGCTAAATTTTTTTACGCAGTTTACGCACTCTCATGTGAACTCATAGAGAAAAAATATTTTTGATCAAGCTAAAATTCAATTCCATGCAAAAATCCATATGTCAATAAAATTTTAGAATCCATTAAAATAATTAAGCTCGGTCCGCGAGCTTGTAACGATCATTTATCATACTCCGTTCATAAAATCTTGCGCATTATTCTATAATTAATTAAGCAGTTCACGCACTCTTATCTCAACTCAATTATGCTCGTGGACGTATGTGTTTACATTTTGAAACTTTAAATTACATTTAACATCTTTATATTGTATCCTGACGACGTTCGTAGAAACGAATGGAACATTGATAATTTTGTTTTAGCGTATTTTAAATATATATTTTTTTATAAATATGGCATTTAGTAATGCGTATTTATTTTAGTACATATTTTTAGTATAATTTGTGGTGCAATTGTCCATTTCGTAGTTATAAAATAGACCCATTCTATATATACATATATTTTAAATTCGTAATAACATCAACCATCTTTTGTTTAATATTTCATTATAATTTAATGAATTATTAATATTTAATTGTGAAAACAACGACAATTTTAGTAAAGCAGATAAATTCTTATCTAATCCTATTGTTAAAGACAATTCAGCTATAATACAAACATAACTGCAAAATTTTCTTAAAAGAATTCAGTGTTGTTTAGAAAGAAAAATTTATTTTGAAACTACTTCTGAAAAATTTCCTAAAATCTCAGAGATTGATTCAAGACAAAGTGATTAATAATCTATCTGAAATCTGAAAACATATCACACAATTAAGAATTCGCTGAAAAGTAAGGAGTAGCCTAGAGACTTTGTCACATGATTTTAAATTGACACGTAACAGCTCAAGCAGAGCATCCAAACGGATATCTTTCTAGTTTTTATTTCCTCAGGGAACTCTACAACATTTTGTCACTGATGTAAATTTTTAATTACTCATGCAGAAAGTACTTCACCGTATATATCTTAACAACTTACTTTTTAATAATTCTGTAGTTTTAAAGAAAATACTTTCGAAAGCGAGAATACTTGTTTAAAGTTTTATACATTCCTGAAAACATAGATACATCTCAACCATTTATCTATCGCATTATGAATTCAGTAAAATTTTAAATTCTAAAGCATTTTACGCAAATTGTTTATACTAAATTAAAAGATTTACATGATCATTTAATAAAAATTTGAAGGATTTTAGAAGGATTGAAGGATTTAGAAGGATTAATTAAATTTGAATTTACAGGGATTTTATAAAATTTTTATAACCCCGCTCAATTTTTTTTTATTTTAAAGTAATTTCTTAGTACTTTTTAGAATTATAAAATGTACAAACATGATGTCCTGGCAATATAAATATAGAAATATTTCCGCATTGAAAAATTCCCATCCCCCTCCCTCAGCGCGAAGAAAGCTGAAAAGATGCAAAGGCAAAATAAATCTTCCTTTTAAAAATATTTTTCTTTTGTATAACCCCTAATGCTTTTCGAACAAGATAAAGTAATGTATCTGTAACTCATTCTAAACAGTATTACAACTAACTGACGTAATAAAAGAATTTTATAATAAGTTACTTTAACGGTACTTATAAGTCCCGACTCGTCGGTTGATAAAGGGTTAAATTGATTGAGTGTACCACTAATTGACCTGTAATTGGGCTTTGGTAATTGGTGATAAAGTTTAAATGTGTATGAACCAAAAAGTAATGACGGATATAGAATTTTCCAAAATATTTGTCATAATCCATTAAATACGTAAAATGTGCCAGTATAAGATTTATTTTACAGCAACTAAAATAAACAACCGTGCATTTGTTAGCTCTTATTGTGGTTTGTCTTCTTATTTCTTGATTAAAAAATTGATTCTGCTGAAATAAATCTTCCATGTGGAAAATTCTTTCCTGTGTTAACTGTTAGCTTTTATACCCATTAATACCCAGCGTATATAAATAGATCAGGTACAGTGTGTCTTTATATACGTTATAAGTTATTGAGACCTATTGTTTCTTTTGCGCATAAGCATGTATCACAGCATTCTTTTTCTCTTTTTTATTTCTCTGGCAACTCTTTTCACCGTCATCAAATGGCATTTAATAATAACATTTTTAATGTTTTTGGAATATGTTGTCTTTTTTCGACAAAGTACTATAATTCAAGTGTACAGCACCAGTTAACCCATTACCTACCGAAGGTACTTATAAGTACCATTAAAATAACTTATTAAAAAATTCTTTTAATACGTCGATTAGTTGTGATATTGTTTAAAATTAGTTACACATGGATTACTTTATTTTGATCCAAAAGCATAATTGGTTGCACAATACATCTTTTCAGCTTTCTTGGCGGTAAGAGAGGGGGATTGGAATTTTTCATTTCGGAAATATTTCTGTGTTTATATTTTAAGAACATCATATTTGTACATTTTATAATTCTACAAAATACTAAGAAGACAATTTAAAATAAAAGATTCGGATGGGGTTATATATATTGCAAAAATCCCTGTAAATTCAAATTTAATTAATCCTTCTAAATCCTTCAGTACATCTAATATCCTTCAAAAATTTATTAAATGATTATGTAAATATTTTAATTTAGTTTAAACAATTTACGTAAAATGCTTCAGAATGTAAAATTTTCATGAATTCATAATTCGATAGATAAAGGGTTAAAATAACATTGACACTTATTGAAAAAGGTGAAGTTTTTGACAGATGATCCTTAATAATACATTCATTACCAATGTTTCATTTTTATTTCTAAAATTGTTATAGTTGGTATTAAGTGTATGCCACATTATAAAAAGTTATATGAGTTCACTGAAGTCTTTCTCGATAATTTTGAACCGATTTTTTCGTTTTGATGCACTGCCATATGGTAGATCGATTTTGACTTTTTTAGGACATAGATAGTTAGCTCCAATGCTTGTAAATCTAAGGCTTTAAGGATTACAGGAACATTTTGTTATAATAAAGTAAAAACACAAGATTGTTCAACATTTGTAAGTTTTTTACGTCGATTATGTGCGCCAGAGGAGTTTATTTTTGTATAGAAAATAATTTTAAAAATCCCCTTTTTTCAAACCATTGCCAGTATTAACAAAGTTAAAGAGAGAACTTTAAATCATTTTAAGCTGAAAAAGCCACCATTTCACGTAACCAGTGTGCTCGCTAAAATTCGACGAATGTTAGTAACCTGGGTAATTAGAAATAAAAAACATTCGCCAAATGAAAAAATTATTAGCAAAATAGCAATTAAACCCTGTAGAAAAAAAAGAGAGAGAAAGAATATCTTTACTCCTTTAATGTACCCCCTTTTTTTCCAATATGTTCTAAAATAAACAAAGTTTTTATAACTGCGACAACGTTTGTTATTAATCTAATTTCAACTATCCGTTACAAATATATTAAGAATATGTATATATGCATAAGCATGAAAAACGAAGAAGAAACGAAAGAAAAGCAAAAACTAAGCACCATCAATTTGGCGAATCTAATCGCTTGTTTACTCGCCAAATGAAGAATTTAGTCGCACTTTGGCGCAATGGCAAGCGACAACGAGAACTCCGCACGTAACCAACACTTCATAGAAACTCTCACCCACGGGCCATCATTTCACATAACTAACGCGTGAAGGAAACTCTCACCACATCTTCTATTTAAAATTAGTAAAAATAAAATGAAACATCCGACCATTGAAATTGCAGCTTACATGTCAAGTTTTTTTTTTCTTTTTTGCTGGCATTGGTATAACGACATTTTTTTTTTGTTTTTGGAATACATTGTTATTTTATCAACAAAGAGTTATAATTGAAGTGTATGAACAGTAGTACTTACTATTTCTTCAAGAGTGAAAAAAAAAATTATTTCTCATTTAGTAATGGTAGGTATTTCTTTTGTGCCTGATAATAAAACGTACTTATTTCGAAACATGTTACATTACTTGATTTTTCGTAATCTATTTCATAATTTAATTTGTTATTATGAGAAAAACTTCAGAAATTCTTAATTTTCGGTGTTATAATAAAATATTCGAAAAGAAAATGTCCGTTTATAAAATTTTAAAACAATTTGGCATAAATGAGTTAATATTTCTGCAATTTTAATGAAGATACAGATGAATATCTGAAATATTTGTTTAAAATGTTATTACCTGCTGAACTAAATTGTGTATCTATATTATAAAGGCCAAACGTATCTGTGCGTAACGCATACGTCATTTTGTGCATGGCAACACTTTAAAATTTTCAACGAATTTCGGTATTGCAATTTCTGCCACTTCAAATATTTTAACTTCTAAAAGTCAATTTAGAATTTTTTCAATTTTTACACCATCGTGTAGGGAAAAAAATGTACTTCCAAATGAAATTTGTTTGAAATCTATATCTTAATTTGTTTTTAAAATATTATTTTTTTTTGTAGCTTTTAATACTTTTTTTTCTAATCGTGGCAACAGAAGTACTCAATTTCTATTAAAAGCAAAGAAAAAATGGGAAAAAAATTTATTGCTGTGTTTTTATGTTGCTATTTTTTCATTAAAAGGAAAAACATTGAAATTTAAATATCTTCTGTTATAAAACCCGTCGAATTTTGATTTCATTTACAAAATTTGATTTTCACGTAAAAAAAATATCAACAGTTTAATATCTGTTTCAGCTAATAGCATTAAGACTTCAAGTTTTGAATCAAAATTATCAAATTAAAATGCCAATTTTTTAGAAAAAGTGAATACAGATGTGAAATGTGCATTTTAAAATTTTAATATGGTGAAAATGATGCCGGGTTTAGATTTCACGAAAAAAAAATTCTATGATTGAGTCAAAGTTGAATTAATTTTGCTTTTTTTCATTTTGGAATACTAGCATAAGAATTTTAATTGGTAACTTTATCATAATAACTCATCTTTATTATTTTTTACTGCTTACATATACGATTAAAGTTTGATTTTAACAATTTCTACAACTGCGTTTTATAGAAATAGTATTTTGTTGATTTGGCGATAAATATCGTTTGTTTTTGAGTTAGGCGTACGAATATAAAATGCATTTTTTACTATAAGTAATTTTATAGGTTTAATAAAAGTCAATGAAACAGTTCGTTCTTAAACATTTTCTTTCGTCAAAATTTGACGGGTTCTACCTTGTATCAATAATTGCCCAGTAAATAAGATTCCTTAATAACCTATTTAGCGCAAAAAGTGTAGAGCAAATATTAATGGCAAAAATGTCAATTCTCCTAATATATTCCATAGTTCTTTAAATTCGTAAAATACGTAACTATTAGCACATTTTCGGCAATCCAAAATTAGTATCTGTGAATTATTTTGTCTTTTTTTTTAACTCAATTTTTCTGTTTTTATTCTTGATCATATACATGGTAAAAATTGTTTCTGATGAAATAAATAATCCAAACATTAGTTGCAAAGCTTGCTATAAATAATTCTATATAATATGGAAATAAATATGCATTTTAAATTAACTTTTAAAGTTTACCAAAAATCTCAAAAAGTGATAGAAGACAGAAATATAGATGTAATTGGAATCCAGAAACATAATGAATTTCCCTGAGAAAGAACTAATCTCAAGGCTATGTCACATGACTTTATGTTGACGCTAAACAACTCAAGCAGAGTGTTAAAACAATATATATTCTTTGTTTAACATTTTTTTCCAGGAACTACACAACGTTATGCCACGGATATAAATATACAGGATGATTCAGAACAATATGTCAAAAATATAAATGCAGGTAGAAGGGACCTAACTCATATAGGCTATGCCGCATGACTTTAAGTTGACGCTAAACAACTCAAGCAGAGTGTTAAAAATATATATATTCTTAGTTTAACATTTTTTTCCAGGAACTACACAAAGTTATGCCACGGATATAAACATACAGGATGATTCAGAACAATATGTCAAAAATATAAATGCAGATAGAAGGGACCTAACTCATATAGGCTATGCCGCATGACTTTAAGTTGACGCTAAAGAACGCATGCAGAAGTTAAAAGTGTTTATTCTTAGTTTAACATTTACTCTATACAACATTTTGTCACGGTTATAATTAAACAGAATGGTTCATATCTATATGTCAAAAATGTAAAGGCAGGTTGAAGGACCTAATTAAGCAGATTTCGTAAGGAAATGTGGGTGTAGAAATGTAGCATTGGTTGCAAATGGTTGATGTTGTGTTTAGTTGATAAAAGTAATCTTGTGACTTCAGTCGATTAAAGTGTTTCTTGAATCGTTATTCTTCGCACAGATTTCGAGTAACATGCAACGTTACACCAATGCAAACCTTGCCGGTTTGCATTTAATGTGTGTATCTGCACAAGGATATAGAGCGGCTGCTCAAAGTATGTACATCACATGATTTCCCGGCAGGAATATTCTCGATTGTCGATTAATTGAGTGTCTTCATCAAGGGTTCCGCGTGGGTCATTTTATGCTTCGAGGCATGATATAGGCACTGACGCAGAATTCCTGCAGTATAAAAAAGCAGTATTACGCATAGTAGAGGATACTCTTTCGGCAAGGCCGAGAGCTGTTGGACATGTTTTAGATATAAGGCATTTCCTTGTGCAGCCTCATATATGAAATACAGGTCCACAAGTTCCGCATGGGTCTAAACATGAATGTCGTTGTAAATCCGCGCGATTAATGACGTTTCAATTTAAGGAAGAGTTTTCACCTGCCGACCTCAACAGGCCTCTGTTTTTCTTCAACGCTGCATTTCTGCAACCCCATTCCTATATGAAATATGCCTATTTAGGGTCCCCTCTATCTATTTTTTATTTGCATGTAGTTCTGAATTTCGCAGTGTAATTGTGCATTCAGCAAGAGCTCCACTCTATTTATTTTAACTGCATATTATTTTGTAATCCTAATTTTTAAAGAAATACTAATAAAATTAAAAAATTTTCATTAAAATCATATCATTTACTGAAGACATAGATAAATTCGTGTAATGAATTTCAGCAATAGGAAAGAAAGCAAAAAAAAAAGTAGAAAATAAAAAGTAATGCATGTACATTTAGGTAGCACAGTTCGTATGATATTATTTATATAATTAAATATGTTATTATTTATATATTTAATGTATGATATTATAACATTAAACATAAAAAAATGTGTTTCAATTCAACACTTTTTTTTTTTTTTTTTTTTTTTTTTTTTTTTTTTTTTTTTTTTTGCCAGCCAAAGCTAATATCCATGCATTAGTTTTTGTTTATTACAGTTTTCTTTTTATAATCTTGATTATATACTTGATAAAAATATTTCTGCTGTATTAAATCATCCAACAATTAATTGTAAAATTTTTTTAAATAATTCTTAAAATAATTTTTCTTCTGTATGATACAGAAAGAAAATATATTTTGAAATAACTTTTACAAGTTTACCAAAAATGTGTTACATGTCAATTGAAAACATAAAAATATTAATGTAATGGGAATCTAGAAACATATCACATTATAAGGAAATCACTGAAAATTAGAGACCAACCTTCTTTTCAATGTTTTGTATTTTTAAGTCGATACTTAACAGCTCAAGTAGAGCGTCAAAACACATTTTTTCTTAATTTTATACCTCCTTATGGAACTGTCCAAAATTTTGTCAACGATATAATTTCTTATGATTCGTTTAAAAAGTTCTTTACTATATTTATATTAACTGCTTTAAAGTGCTGGTAAATCCGTTGGAATATTGGATTAAAGTTTTTTCAGTTCCTGTAAACATGGGTAAATTTCAAATATATACAGTGTAACTAGTAATTGCACTTGAGTAATGGGAGATAACGTTTACACACTTCACTCCTGATGTCGTCTATAGGAAACACTAAAAAATACCCTTTAAAATCTTTAAAATAATTTTTATGCTTTTAGAATGTCTAATATTACTTCTAGACCTTTCTCACACGGGTGTATAAGAAGATTAGTAGACACAAACGCATAATTCAAACCAAGGCTAACTTAGATAAGAGGGCCTTGATTCAAACTGACACTGTTAAAAGTTTAGAACTTATATTACAGAGCCACTTATTTACAGAAATGAAATATTTACAAGATGAATATATAAGTCTTAAAACATCGTAGTTTTTGTTTCATCCTCAATCAGAATATTCCAAAATATCGCGTCGACATATTTCATTCATTACTGTCCCGCCGACTAACAACAACTGTTCCAAACAAGTTCTCTTCACTTCTTTGCTGCAGCTGGCTTGATACCATGGCTACTTTATTCAACTGATATCTAGAGTACCTGGATAATGAGAGTTACGAAGCTGAGAATGAAATATGTACACCTATTAGTGGAAAGAATACCATTCCTACATGTATGCTTAACATAAGCATCGAAATATAGACTGATATTACCTTGCATATGTTTTATAGCAATTTTGGTACTCCTGATTATTCCGTCCACCAAATTCACCAAATTATATAAATCGACAATCTCTCACCAAATCATACAAATTGAGATAATTTTTATTTTAAGTAACTAAATAACAAATTCATTAGTAAATCATTAATATAAATACATATAAAATGTCGAATTAAAAATCACTTGATGACGTAACAAACACTTGGAACATGCTTAATATATAGTGAATACGACATTTACAATTAGCCATTATTGGTGTTGAAATTTATAGTTTGGCGATAATCTTTGCGTTGACGGAATAATCAAGTAATACCATAATTTTAAATAGATTTTTGCTCTCCTTCGTGATATTGGACTCAAGACTGAGGAGAATAAGTCTGTCGAAAGAAAAGTAATTCAGAATATGTAAATTTCTTTAACCCTTTCAAGTCCGATTTTTCTTTTCAATTTTTACAAAAAAAATACTTTTATGTTAATAATATTAACACTAACAATCCAAATGAATTAATAAGTATTTAAGGAATATTTTATAGTCTGAAAGATAAAAAATGTTGTTACTTTGCATACTATTCAAGTAATAACCACATCAAAATAGGCTTAGGATGAATTTTTGGAGATGTTTAGAAATTTTTGTATTACAAAAGGATTTAATTTATATTACAAATTTCTAATACTTTTTAAGTTTTATTACACATGATTCTTTCAGGAAAGTAGCTTTAATTTTAAATTTTAAATTTGTAACATACAGTCGACTCTCGTTAATTCGAAATCGGATAATTCGAATCTTCGCTTAGTTCAAACTAAACATGAAATCCCGAAATTTTCAATGGCAGAATAACGCTAAAATTTTTCATTAAATCGAACTCATTTTCTCTCGACTCCGTTTAATTCGAACTAACGGGAATTCCGATTTTTCATTTTTCTTTTCTTTCTCATGAATTTCAGATCATTTGAGAAACATTCTTTTTTTAATTTTTTGGAAAATTATTCCGAACGAGTATACATATAATCCAATAACGAGTATACTCGTACATTTGATATCCACTCTCTTAGTGCCTCGTCTGTTCATCAGTGATGCTTTAAATTTTTCTTCTATTGTGCTTGTTTCTAACCTTTTAATTGGATTATGCATTTATACATTCTAATTTAATATTAAGTCATATTCTAATGATAACAGACGAAATAAATTTAAAAAACACTATAAAATTAATGCCTTTGTAATAGTACCATATTAAGCATGTTTTCATTTCATATTTTCCATAATTCGAACTTCTGATAATTCGAAGATTTCTTGCGGTCCCGACAAGTTCGAATTATCGAGAGCTGACTGTATATTTAAAACAAAAGAATCACAAATGGAGCAAAAAAATTAAGCAAGTAATAATAATTATTATTATTACTAAATGCTTAAATGTATATATAAAATATATATATATAAAATAGTGATATATAAAATGCATAGGCCTATAGTAACATTGCTACATTTAAATAGATGTAAAAGTACAATTAATAGTACACCAGACACAAAAGGGTTAATATTTTCTGTATTCCTTTAAATAGGGAAAGTTTATCTGAATTACATAATTTTTTTTATTAACTAAAATTAATATCCGTGCATTAGTTTATGTTCTTAAAATTTTTTCTTTTTACATTTTTGGCTATATTCTTGATAAATATTGTTTTAAAAAAACAGATCTAACAAACATTAATTGCAAATTTTCTTATAAGATTTCTATATAATATAGAAAAAAAATTGTATTTCGAAAAAAACATTTAAAAGTTTACAGAAAATCTCTAAGATTTATTAATGACATAGAAATATTAATTTCACACAAATCCAGCAATATGTCACAAAATTAAGAATTCGGTGAAAATTACGTAGTGCTATGTTACATAATTTATAGTCGACATTTACAGCTCAAGCAGAGCGTTAAAACAGGTTTTCTTTTTAGTTTTATATTTCCTCAGGGGACGGTACAACATTTTGTCAAGGATATAAACTTTTAATGATTCATTTAGAAAGTACTCCACTGTGTTTATTTTAACTACTTATTTTTTTAGGAGTAATTCTAATTTTTAAAGGAAACAAGGATAAAACTTGTGAAATTTTTATTTAAAAGAACGCATATTTTTTAAATTACTCTAAAAATCGATTTTTTTCTGTTAAAATAATTTGAACCCAAATGTTTTTCTGAACAATTTGCCACAAACTGTATCAAAATATTCATAAAATTACGAACGTTGAAGGTAACAGGTTGGAAACAAACGTGGCAAAGACGTCAAACGTGGCAAATGAGATGCGGTCGTACTATAATTAATTTTATAAATATTCAGAGCTTGAAGCATTAGTGGTTTAACTCATACGCAAAATTCATGAATAGAAAATTTGATACGATTATATATCTTCCTTTCAATAATACGAAAATAAGAGGACCTTATCTTAAATAGGACGCAGTCAACATAACAAACCTAAAATCATTACCTATCATGGGATACAGTAAAAATGCGTAACTCATTTGAAAACCATTTTTAAGCTATTTTCATTCATGATCTGCAACTCTTACAGATTCTGTTGTGTTATCCTGTAAAAGTTCTACGGCGTTTATACACACAATGCAATATTAAAAAATTCAATTAAACTTAAAAACACACATCAAAACTAAAAATGAACTTCCTACAGAAATCTGTAACATACAATATTTCTGGTACAATATACTATCAGAAATCTTTTGTGAGTCTCTGTAAATTTTGTTAGCAATTTCTATTATACCGCAATGTAATAAATCTAAGCAACGTATATCAATTTTATTATATATTAAATAATTTAACATGATTAAAATACGTCGTAAACAATATTTTACCATACATCATTATGTAACGGAATTCTTTTGTGTAGCTCTGTTAATGAATAATAAACATTTTTTGCACCGCATATTTCACAGAATGCTTCTTTTAATACATTTAAGTAAATCAATTTTATCCTATTTGAAAGGCAGTAACACCATTAAAATGAACTAAATATAACTGAATACATTTGATTCTCCCTGTAATCAAACTATACACCCGATTTTCATAAAATTTGATATGACTCCAAGAAATTATGCAACAATTATACATTTTAAATTTCAAATGATTCGGTTGGGCAGTTTTTGTTTTGTTATATGCGGACAGAACGACGACCATACACTGTAAAAAAATCTGTGAAGGTACTAAACATTTTCTAGGAAACTGGGATTCCAAGAACTTTTCATGTAACGATAACAGGAAAAATTCATGTAATCGGTTCTGAAACTTGAATTTTCGCTGTCACCGTTACAGGAAAAGTTCTTGGAATCCCAGTTTCCTAGAAAAAGTTTAGTACCTTTGCAGATTTTTTTTACAGTGTAGATGCTACGTATTTATTAGTTATATAAATACGAACGCACCTAAAAGTGAAAATTAGCCTTAGTCTGTTGCAAGCGGAACATTCATGTTTAAACTGATTTTTCTCAAAATTAATGTTTTTTTTTACTTGTGCAAATACCCTGAAAAAAAATGAAATACTCAAAAATGAGTAAATCACTGTAAAAAAAAATCTGTAAATGTATTAAACATTTTGTAGGAAACTGGGATTCCAAGAACTTTTCATGTAACGATAACAGGAAAAATCCATGTAACCGATTCTAAAACCTGAGTTTTTGTTGCTACCGTTATAGGAAAAGTTCTTGGAATCCCAGTTTCCTAGATAAAGTATAGTACCTTTACAGATTTTTTTTTACAGTGATCGATGTTCTCATATCGAATTGAGCATATTTGAATCAAAAATGAAAACATTGCTTTCTCAATTTTAGAACATCATATGTTATCAAATCCAAACAATCGATGATTTTTTACCCTGTCTTGGTTTATTTCATTCATGGCCGCATAAAAGATGCTTATTCATGTAAATAATAAATTATGCACAACATTTCAAAAAAAATGTGTGGCACTCGGGGACTGCCGCGGTAAAGCTATTGCATTGCATTTTTTATCAACTTATGCAAAAATACCTCGTCAATGTCTGCTGAAGTCTATCGAAGGATACCGCGCCGAAGTCTGCCAAACTCAAACGTCGTTAGCCGGAGTGTTAGGAATTTTTCTCGTTACGGAATTCCTAGATTCGGTCGCCGCGCTCAAAGCCCGCGATAATAGCTATGCAATAGCTTAATAAATTACCAAACAAAATTTGGTCGCGCTACGAAAATTAGATCGCGAGTTATAAGCATTTTAAATTTTTGACCCTCACGGTGGGAGGTCTCCTGTCACCAAAAATTAACACTGTCTCATAAAAAATTACCAAACAAAATTTGGCCGCGCTACGAAAATTAGATCGCGAGGTATAAGCATTTTAAATTTTTCGACCCTCACCGTGGGGGTCTCCTGTCACCAAAAATTAACAATATCTCATAATAAATTACCAAACAAAATTTGGCCGCGCTACGAAAATTAGATCGCGAGTTATAAGCATTTTAAATTTTTCGACCCTCACCGTGGGGGGTCTCCTGTCACCAAAAATTAACACTGACTCATAAAAAATTACGAAACAAAATTTGGCCGCGCTACGAAAATTAGATCGCGAGTTATAAGCATTTTAAATTTTTCGACCCTCACGGTGGGAGGTCTTCTGTCACCAAAAATTAACAGTCTCATATTAAATTACCAAACAAAATCTGGCCGCGCTACGAAAATTAGACCGTGAGTTATAAGCATTTAAAATTTTTCGACCCTCACCTTGGAGGGTCTCCTGTCACCAAAAATCAACACTGTCCCATAATAAATTACCAAACAAAATTTGGCCGTGCTACGAAAATTAGATCGCGAGTTATAAGCATTTTAAATTTTTCGACCCTCACCGTGGAGGGTCTCTTGTCACCAAAAATTAACACTGTCTTATAATAAATTACCAAACAATATTTTGCCAAGCTACCAAAATTAGATCGCGAGTTATAAGCATTTTAAGTTTTTCTACCCTCACCGTGGGGGGGTCTTCTGTCACTAACAATTAACAATGTCTCATAATAAATTACCAAACAAAATCTGGCCGCGCTACGAAAATTAGATCGCGAGTTATGAGCATTTTAAATTTTTCGACCCTCACCGTGTGGGGTCTTCTGTCACCAAAAATTAACACTGTCTCATAATAAATTACCAAACAAGTTTGGCCGCGCTACGAAAATTAGATCGCGAGTTATAAGCATTTTAAAATTTTCGACCCTCACCGTGGAGTGTCTCCTGTCACCAGAAATTAACAATGTCTCATAATAAATTACCAAACAAAGTTTGGCCGCGCTACGAAAGTTAGACCGCGAGTTATAAGCATTTTAAATATTTCGACCCTCACGGTGGGGGGTCTCCTGTCAACAAAATAAATAAGACCACCAAAATAAACACTGTCTCATAATAAATTACCAAACAAAATTTGGCCGCGCTATGAAAATTAGATCATAAGAAACATAAGTTTGAGACTTGATATCCTAATATCTGAAAAATACCACGTCAATGTCTGCCGAAGTCTACCGAAGGATACCGTCCCGAAGTTTTCCGAACGGAAACGCGGTTAGCCGAGTGTTAGGTTTTTTCGTTACTGATGTGTTAGGATTTTTCGCGTTACGGAATTTTTGGATTCGGTCACCGCGCTCAAAGCCCGCGATAAAAGCTATGCAATAGCTTAATAATTAAAAAGTGCTTGCAAATAATGCTCTTGTCTTAAAAAAATATTCAATTTGGATTTTTTTTAAAAATAAATTTGATATTTTTGTTTTAGTAAATAATCAATTAAACGTTTATTGCTAATAATTTTGAGCAAGAAATAAAATCCAGTATATTTTAACTTTAATTTATATGTTCAGGGCGATTCATAGTGATTTATACTTGAACACAACCATGGAATATGAGTACATGTGTTTCACAGTTTTGAGTATATTTGAATCGGAGCTATTTAGAGTATATGAAGTACTTAAAACTGAGTACTTTTTACTCAATTTTGAGAACCTGTTCTTTCAGTGTAGTAACTCCAAATGTATTTAAAGCAATGATTTGAATATTTAATATCTTTGCTAGATAATTTTCATCAAATTGAACTAAAATCTAAGAATTTTAATAAAAATTACTGAACGTATGAGTATGTGGATGACAAAAATTATCAAAGTTTTCATCTTTCTATTTTGAGAATAAAAAAACTTTAGAAATTTCTTGTTTATTCAGTAGATTTTAATTCTTTTTATTTTTGTAATGTTCTTAAACTTATATTAGAAATTTCAAAGTTCAAGAGTGTAGCGATCTTTTTAATGAAATCTTGAACTTACTCTACAAATATTTAATGATTAAACATTAACAATCATTATTTTTAAGCATTAGATCTTTTTAAGTCATGCGCGCAACTTCTATACATGCTCATTATTTTTAAAAAAAGCATATATAAAACATGCATTTAAAAAAACTTTAGAAATATCTTGTTTATTCAGTAGATTTTAGTTCTTTTTATTTTTGTAATGTTCTTAAACTTATATTAGAAGTTTCAAAGTTCAAGAGTGTAGAGATCTTTTTAATGAAATCTTGAACTTACTCTACAAATATTTAATGATTAAACATTAACAATCATTATTTTTAATCATTAGATCTTTTTAAGTCATGCGCGCAACTTGTATACGTGCTCATTATTTTTTAAAAAGCATACATTAAGCATTGATTGTAAGAATTAAATATGCACTAATTTAATATTATATTACATGGAGAGAATAAAAATATTGTAGTATTACAAAAAAAAGTATGCGGTTATTGCAAGAAATTAAAGCATCACATAAAATGTGCAAAAAAAAAATTGATCTGTTCACATTAAATGCGCAAACTATTTGTCTTTGAAATCCAATTTTTCATCTGTTTGAAGATTACGTGCCCCCTTAAAGTTTCATCATTATTTAAAAATATGGATAAATTTAAAATAGGATGAGAGTGCACAAGTAATAAACACACTGACTGACAACTACGAGATAACTCGTACATTGCGTTCTTTTCTAGGACGCCAACTACGAGTTATCTCTTACTGTGTTTACTTGCCATTGTAGTCCAGCTACGATTAAACGCGCAACTTATCAGTGCTATTATCGATAGATGGCTTCTAGAAAATCATTGCTGGCTTGCATGAACAGGAAATTTATTAAAAAACGATCAAAAAATATAATTATCAACTAAGAGATAATTCGTAAGTCCTTTATATATGTGTGACATTTTAAAGTTAGGAGCCAGAAACATCATCGCCAGAGTCCCCGTTCTCCGCACAGAAGTCATGGCCAGAGAAGAAAAAAAAAAAAGTAAATAAATGTAGAAGATCCAATAATCACTCCTTGGCTGCTGCAAATTCATTTATTAATCTGTAGTCATGATAAAGGGAAAGGCTCCTCTTGCAAACGATCTCTAACCGAAATATTAAAAAAAAATTCCATCATTTACTTCAACCAGCCGTACTCATCCAAGAAAGAACTCAAGAAAATTTTTCCTCACCTCGAGCTTCCCTTCTTAAATCTAAAAAGAAAATTCTAGAATATTCTTTACTCTCAAACCATCATTCTTTTATGTAAACATAACTCATGCCTAGAGTCAAGATTACTATTCGACAGACGACAATTTTATTTTTTAAAAATACTATTTAACCGATTTATAATTGTCTCAGAATTTTCAAATATCCTTGCAAACGATATAGTTTTGCGGACGATTAATTTTAAGAGAAAAAGAAAAGAAATGAATTTATTGTTATGCACACATCGAATGTTGAAGGGGGAAAAACTAATAGATAAATAAAAATAATGATATTTTTTGAAAGGTATGGTTTTGGAAAAATTTTAATAAGATTTTCTTAAAAAGGGTTGATAAAAACATAGAAAAAATGAGTTTTATTTGGAATATTAAGAAAAAAAAATTTAATTAAGAATATTTTTAATTTAGAGCCATCTTTTTAAATGTACGCATACTGGAATAAATGTTTTTTAAGGCGAATTAAGAATTTATATCGTCTCCATAAAGATTAACAGATTAGATCTAGAAACAAGATTTTAATTTAATAAGTTGGAGAAAGTTCGGAATATTGTTATAAGAAATTAATATAGTATAAACGTTAATTTTGGCGAAAAAAGGTTACATTTGTAATATATATATATATATATATATATATATAATATATATATATATATATGTATGTATATATATATATATATATATATATATATATATATATATAATTATGATTTTTGATGCTACCTATAGACTACAATTAGAGTTTTTAATAAAATAATGTGATAAAATCAAATTGTCATTTTTGGCCAGATTTCTGAAAATTGCCCTGTCAGTCAACGTGCTGACTAGTAAAGTGTTAAAACTATAGAAAACAAAAATTGATGCTCAGACATGAAATTTTCGGTTGGTAGAAAATGTGTATACGTTCGATTCATTTTCTAAAATTCGCAATTAATGTATCACGTGTATTAATAAGTATTAATGTAACGGAAATCTAGAAACATGTGAAACAATTAAGTAGTCTGCGAAAATAAAGGAATGCCCTCTACACTTTATCGCAGAATCATAAATTGACACTTAACAGCTCAAACAGAGCGTTAAAAGAGATTTCTTCTCAGTTTTATAATTCCTTAGGGGAGAGTGTAACATTTTGTAGAAAAGATAAATTTTTAATGATTCATTTAGAATGGATATCACTTTAATTACTTTTTTTTAGTAATCTTAATTTTTAAAGCAAACACTGATAAAACTTTAAAAATATTTATTGAAAGTTTAATCAGTACTTGACAACATGGATAAATTAAAAATAGGGCAAGAGTGCCACAGTAGTTAACTAATAAAGTGTTAAACTGAAGAAAACAAAAATTAAAGCACTGTTGGTTGAATTTATAACGGCCAAGTATCAGCACGAAGAATATGGTTCCTAAGGGATGAGGGATTTTAAGAAAACCTAACCCGTATTTACGCAAGGAAATTCAAGGTTCGAAGAAAACCGCGGAAAATTCCGAACGATTAGGCCGACAGTCGCAATGGGGTTCGAGCTAGTCTACCAGATTCGAGAGCAGAACCACTGGCCATTGGTGGGGCCATTAAAGTACAGACATGAAATTTTTTATTAGTGGAAAATGTATATTAGATTCATTTTCTAAAATTCGCAATTAATATATCACGTGCATTAATATATGTTAATATTACTGAAATCAAGAAACATGGGTCACACTATTAATAATTCTGCGAAAACAAAGGAATGTCCTCCCGGCTTTATCACGGAATTTTAAGTTGACACTTAACAGTTCAAACAGAGCATTAAAATAGATTTCTTCTAAGTTTTATAATTACTATGGAACTTTTTCAAAATTTTATCAAGGATGTAAATTTTTAATTATTCACAAAGAACGTTCTTCACTTTGTTTATCTTAAATAGTTATTTTTTATTGTACTTTCCTCTTAAATATGGAAAATGTGTCTGAATTTCACACATTTTCCAGCAATCAAATTCCGTGTAATTTATTTTTCAGATTTCACACGCTTCAAGATAATTTTACCAGAATTTTCATAAAATAATATTTGCTGTATTTAATAGAAAAAAAAACTTTTTATTTAGCAACCCGTATTTTGCGAAATTTCTGGTATAGTAGAGCACCGATTATTTGGATTGGTCGAGACCGACGCTGATCCGATTGATGAAAAATCTGGATGATTGGACGACTTTAAACAAGTTCAAAATTACACGTCAAGCTTAGCAAATGAGGTGCGTTTGTACTATAACAAAGTTTTTTAAGATATTCAGATCTTTGTGTTTTACTATACAGTACTTCAGATACAGTATAGTGGCCGAAATTTTTTTTGTGTCCCTGTAAATACTATTTGCTTTCTATTATATAGAAAAAAAATTTGCAGCAAACCTCAACAACGTAAGTCAATTTCATAAATGTTAAATTGGTTAATAGTATTAAAACGCGACCAAACATTGTTTCACCCTACACCGTCATGTAATGGAATACTTTGTGTGGCTCTGTAAATTAATAACAAATATTCTTTACACCGCAGATTGTGCAGATGTATGTTTTAGCAGATACTTCATAGATGCATATCAATTTCATTATATTTGGAAGAATATAACATCATTAAAATGCACTTGAAAGTATCTTTTTCCTATTGACCGTAACGTAACGGAATACTTTTAATTGCCCTTGTAATTAAACTATCCATCCAATTTTCATAAGATTTGAAATGAATCGACAAAATTATGCAATAATTATATATTTTATATTTCAAATGATTTGGTTGGGTAGTTTTTGCTCTGTTAATGCGGACAGACGAACGTACGGACGGACTAAACGACGACTGTAGGTGCTACGTATTTACATAATTACGAACGCACCTAAAAAAGCATTAGAATATAATATTTAAAAAGTTTACTAAATATCTAAAATTAGATGAAGACAGAAAGATATTAATGTAAATGAAATCTAGAGACATGTTTTACAATTAAAAATTCAGGAAAAAGAAATGCATTACCTCTGGGCTTTATCACACAGTAATTTTAAATTGACACTTAACAGCTCAAGCAATGCATTAAACCAGATTTTCTCTAAGTTTTATAATTCTTCTGGAAACTTTTCAAAATTTTGTCAAGGAAATAAATTTTTAATTACTCATACAGAACATTTTTCACTGTGTATATCTAAACTACTTACTTTTTACTTCACAATTCCATTAAATATGTAAAAATTGTCTGAATTTCACACATTTTTGGACAACCAAAGATTCTTGCAATATTTTTTATTTATTTATTTATTTTCAGTATTCATTCACTTCTAGCTCATTGAAGAAATTTTACCAGCATTTTTGTATAATAATATTT
The DNA here is from genome assembly GCA_964019185.1 of Maratus speculifer. Lineage (NCBI taxonomy): Eukaryota > Metazoa > Arthropoda > Arachnida > Araneae > Salticidae > Maratus > Maratus speculifer. Next base: position 109,103,931 of record OZ025302.1, on the reverse strand, counting down.
GCTGTATTTATAGAAAAAAAAAACACTTTTGATATAGTGACCAGTACTTAGCGAAATTTCTGGTACTAAAACACTTCTGAATCCCTTGATGCATACGAATCGAGTTCTTATATTCTTGATTATATTTTTAATAAAATTTGTTGAGCTACAATATATCGTGCAAACATTAATCTAAAAAAATCTTAAAAGATTTGTGTTTAATATGGAAAAGGGGGCAATAAAACATAAAATTTCAAATTTCCCCAAGTCTCTAAGATTAATTCAAGACACAGAGATGTTAGTGTAACTAAAATCTAGAAACTTGTCAAGAATTCAGCGAAAAAAAAGGAATAACCTCTAGGCTGTATCACATAGCAATTTTAAATGGACACTTAACAGCGCAAAGAATTAAATCTGATTTCTTCATAATTTTATAATTCCTCTGAAACTCTTCAAAATTTTGACAATGATATAAATTTTTAATTATTCATGCACAATATTTTTCACTGTGTTTTTTACTTCACAATCCCGTTAAATATGAATAATTTGTATGAATTTCACACATTTTCCGACAACCAAAATCCATGCTTTTTTTTTTGTTTGTTTGTTTTGTTTTTGGTATTTTTTTTTCTTTTTTAGGATTAACTTCATTCAACGGCTTTCAAGGAAATTTTACCAGAATTTTTGTAAAATAATATTTTCTATATTTAATGAAAAAATCTACCTTCTGGTGCTGGTCGTTATATAGCGACCAGCATTTTATGAAATTTCTGGTACTAAAACAATTGTGGATTCCTTGATGTGTACTAATCCAGTTTTATATTCTTGATTATATTCTAGGCAAAAATTGCTGCGGCTGAAATAAAACTTGCAAACATTAATCGAAAAAAAATTAAACTAAATCTTAACCTAAATCTTGAAACACTTCTGTCAAATCTTAAACTAAATCTTAACCTAAATCTTGAAACACTTTTGTTTCATATAAGACTTTAAAACATAATATTTAAAAATTTTCCTAAATTTTCAAGATTAGTTGAAGACACAGGTATATTAATGTAACTGAAATCTAGGAACTTGTCACACGATTAAGAATTCAGCGAAAAGAAAGGAATAACCTCTAGGCTTTATCACATAGTAATTTGAAATTGACATTTAATAGTTGAAGCAGAACATTAAATCACTTTCTTCTTAGTTTTACAGTTCTTGAGAAGCTGTGCAACATTTTGCTACTGGGTGTTTCCATGGTAATTTACGTTACATTTAGAAATATTTTCAGCACTTTTAGTAATATAATATATACAAAATAATATTCAAAATGTAAATTTGACTTGGTTTGCTAATAAAACATATTCAAAGCCAAATTTTGATGAAAATTATCAAATTTAGTGTTATTACTCATAATTTGGTAGTTATATTCATTATGGTAACCGACATTACTGAATAAAGGAATGTAAGTTATCGTATAAAGTGTAATTTTCATCATAACTTTTTTTTGGCAATTTTCATTTAAATTTACATTTAGATAGGTTACATTGACAAATCGTGTTAATTTTACATTTGGATATTTTTTAGTGCTATATTACTAAAATTACTGCAGTAAATTGTTCTAAATATAAACCCAACTGATGTAAATTTTTATTATTCATGTAGAAAATTGATAACTGTGTTTATCTTAATTACTTATTTTTTAATAATCCTTGAGTTTAAGAAAAGACATTGATAAACTTTCGGAAATATTTGATCAAAATTTAAATACATCCTTAAAATATGGATTAATTTTAAATGCATTGAGTTTAACCAGTAATAAGCCTAAAGGGGCTTCAGTAATATGCGGTAAAAATTAATGCATGGATATGCAAATTTGAATGATGCATTCTATCCACCGTTAAATATTGAAAATGCATCCAAAATAGCCACATTTTCTGTGAACCAAAATTAATATCCGTAAATTATTTTTATTAATAGTTTTCTTCTTATATTCTCGATTATATTCTTGGTAAAAAATTGTATCTTCTAAAATAAATCTTCAGAGCATAAATTGCAATTAAAAAAAAAAACTTCTGTGGAAAATATTGATAGAAAATAAATTTTAAATGTTTGCGAAAAAACTCTAAGCTTATTTCGAGACATTGAAATATTAATATAACTACAAGCGAGAATAATCTCACATAGTTAAGAATTCCCTTAAAAATAATTATTGCCTTTAGCCTTTGTCACAGGGGGACTTCGCGTTAACATTTAACGGTTCGGAGAGTTAAAGTGGATTTCTACTTAGCTTTATATTTTTCGGGGAATTATTCTCATTATGTTAAAGATATAAATTTTCAATGATTATTTCGAAAGGACTTCTAAATTTATCTTCAATATTTACTTTTTTCATAAACTTACAGTTTAAAAGAAAGCTCTGACAAACATTTTGAACTGTTTAATTAAAGTTTGGATAAATTTTATGTAGGGTGCGTACACCAATAATTAACAAGCGACTAAATTGCAGAAAATAAAAATAAAAACTCAGAGATGAAAAGAGTGGTTGGCGTAAAATGTACATTAATTAGATTCACATTGTAAGTGATATTACTCTAACTGAAATCTATAAACATGTCTTATGATTAAGAAACCTGTAAAAAGTAATGAATAGCCTCCAGGTTTTATCAAATGATTTAGCTTGACACTTAAAAGATTCAAGCAAAGTGTTAAAACAAATTTCTTAGCAGTTTTATGTTTACTCGCAGAACTGTACAACATTTTATCATGGTTATATTTTTTCCGATTCATTTAACAAAGACATCACGATATTTATGTTAACTGCTTACTTTTTCAAATTTCCGTACCTTTAAAGAAAATACTGATATTTTTTTTTTAAGTATTCGATAAAATTTGTATCAGTTCTGAAAAGATTCATACATTTGTAACATATTATGTATAACTGGGCGATAAAGCATAAAAATGTAGAAAATAAAAATCAATGAAAACATATGGAAATCTGAATACTACATTATGTATTCCATTAATAGCCCACACTACTGAATGAAAAAGACCCGAATGATAATGTTAAGTCTATGAGGGCGTTCTTTTCAAATATCTCACTCAAATTTAATATTTTTACATGATTTTTTTTCCATAGGATAGCTGAGGACGATCTACAAACAGTCTATTTTTTACTTTTTCGATTTTGATTATATATATATATATATTATATTATGATATTTTCAATTTCAGAACCGGATTAAACCGGTTTCGAAAGTTAAAGTGATTTTTTTTAATTTAAAGCCAAAATTGAAAAAGTAAAAACTAACCCGTTTGTAGATCGTTCTCAGGTATCCTATGCGACAGAAATCATGTGAAAATATTAAAATTTAAGCGAGATGTTTGAAAAGAACGCTCCCATAGACTTAACCTTATCATCCGTGTCTTTTTAAGTGACTATAGCGTGGGCTCTTAATTGGGAAAAAAAAAATGTGTCTGTATTTGAAAATTTTTCCCCAACCAAAATTAACAACCGTTTGGCAGGCGGCAGCAAAGACAATCAGCTCATCTAGTTCAGGGATTAAAATTCAGGATTAATAAATATCGATTCGCATATTACAACGCAATCGGTCTGCAATATATTCATATTTTAATGGAAAACCCCTGAAAACCAGATTTCAGCAGTTCACTCATATATTTATCAGTATGTTTTTCTACTCCCAAGCCTCCATGTTTTTATACTTTTGGGTACACGAAAATACAAGTTGGAAATTGCACGTGAGCGTAGCAAATGAGATGCGTTCGTACGATAACAAAGTTTTAAAAATATTCAGATCTTGCTGATATAGTAGAGCGTACTCCGGATACAGTATAGTAGTCGAAACCTTTACGTTTCTGTAAATATGCAGGAAGTAATTTTTATTACACCTCAGCAACATATATCTTATTCATAAAATGTGAAATAGTTGAATATAATTAAAACACGTACCAAACCATGTTTCCCCGTATAGCATTATGTAGTGGAATACTTTTGTGTGGCCCTGTAATTTAATAATAAAAATTCTTTGCATCACAGATTGTACAGAATGCATATTTTAGTATATATTTCATAGATTCATGACAATTCTATTATGTTCGAATGAGTGTAAAATCATTAAAATGCATTTGAAACTTTTTCCCCATTGACCGTAATGTAACGGAATCCTTTTGATTGTCCCTGTAATTGATCTATGCATCCGATTTTTATAAAATTTAAAATGACTCGACAAAATTATGTTAAAATTATGTATTTTAAATTTCAAACGATTCGGTTGGGTAGTTTTTGCGTTGTTATATGCGGACAGACGGACAGACAGACAGACGGACAGACAGACAGACGGACGGACAGACAGACGGACTGACGGACGGACTGAGCGACAACAATAGGTGCTACGTATTTACATAATTACGAACGCACCTAATAATGGTAAACTTATGAGTCAACTGGTCAAATAGAGTTTTTAAGTGTTTTCCACTAAGATATGACATGGCAGACTGACTGCATTTTAATATGCAAATCGAGATTTAACTAATCTTAGATTTTTACCCATGAAATCTATTAGATGATTTTCTGTACTGCTGCCTCCCGGTCTATTATTATTATTATTATTATTATTATTATTATTATTATTGTATTACCCTACAGCAATTTATCATGGATATAATTTTTTATGATTAATTTAACCCTTTATCTACCGCATTATGAATTCATGAAAATTTTACATTCTAAAGCTCTTTATGTAAATTGTTTAAACATAATTCAGAAATTTACATAATCATTTAATAAATTTTTAAAGGATTTTAGAAGGATTAAATAAATTTGAATTTACAGGGATATTGTGCAATATTTATAACCTAACTCTTCTTACCACTCAAATCTTTTATTTTAAATTGTCTTCTCAGTATTTTGTAGAATTATAAAAAGTATAAATATGATGTTCTTACAATATAAATGAACTGTTTCCTAATTGAAAAATCCCGATCCCCCTCAGCGCCAAGAAAGCTGAAAGGATGCAAAGGCAAAATAAATCATCCTTTTAATAATATTTTTGCTATCTGTAACCAATAGCAGTTTTGGAACAAGATAAAGTAATGTATCTGTAACTCATTCTAAACAGCATTACAACTACGCATTAAAAAAATTTTATAAGAAGTTCTTTTAATGGTACTTATAAGTACCGTCGGTAGATAAACGGTTAAATCTATTTAGTGCACCAAGTAAACTGGCTTCAGTAATGGGCGATAAAGCATAATAATGTAGGAAACAGAAATCTCCATAATATCTAGCTTATATTCTGTTAAATACGGAACATGTGTATGGATTAGAAATATATTTCTTCAACCAGTATTAATATCCGTGCATTACGTTTTATTACAGTTTTAATAAGTTTATCGCAGTTATTTTTTTTTTCATTTTCTTGATTATATTCTAGATAAAAACTGTTGAAGCCGAAATAAATTTTTTCAAGCATTAAATAAAAAATTTTCTTAAAAGAACTGTCTATTATGTAAAAAAAAAAAAAAAAAAAAAAAAATCTATAAATATTCTGTCACAGGACTCTGCTTTCACCCTGAACTACTGAGAGCGTTAACCCTTTCCGGTTCGAATTTTTTTCAGTTGTGAAAACAAAAATATTATTACTTTAATAATGTTAATCGTAGCTATCCTAACAGACTTACTGATGTTTAAAGATTGTCCTCATTGTCCGAAATGCAACGTATGTACTTATTTTGTGAGCTATTCAATTCATATTTATGTGATAATAGGCAAAGGAAGAATTTTTGGAGACGTTTGGAAAATATCGTATTAAACAGAGTTTAACAGCTATTACTACTTTCTAATGTTTTTTTGCGTTTTATCACGCATGATTTCTTCAGAAAAGTAACCTATTGTTTAAATTTAAAGAGTATTACATGTATGAAATAAACGAATCACCAAAGATGCAAAGATAATTGAGTAATTTTTTATTATTATTGTTATATCTGAATGTCAAAGCATAAATGAAGTCATAATAAGAAACGCATAGACAAATACTATCGTTTCTATATGTAGAAAGTAACAAAATATTCGTCAAGGCAAAAGAATAATGAATGAAAAAACATGTACTATTTATAGTACATCAGACCCGAAAGGGTTAAAATAGATTCCTACCCAGCATTATAATTTTTCGGAGAGTTATATCACGGATATAAATTTTAGTTGTTATTTAGAATAGGCTTCACAATGTTTATCTTAACCACTTACTTTTTATTTACCCATCATACGTAGTATAGGGCAAGTATTGCAATCGTTTTGAAAATCGAAAATTTTTTTTGACGGATTTACACGTTTTGGACACTGGAGATTCCGAAAAACATATTTTTTTGAAAAAAAAATTTGCCGTCCGTCTCTCTGTCTGTCTGTCAGTCTGTCTGTTTGTAAACGCTCTATCTCTCGAAAAAATTGAGATAGATACTTGAAATTTTGTATGTACTTAGTATGTAAGAATGGGACGAAGCCTATTTAATATCAGCAACCTCGATTATCCGGAACTATATTTTTCGGACTCTTGAAAAATTCGCTCTGATGAAAGGTATATAAAAAATTTCGAAAGTTTTTGTTCTAAGGAATGGACGTAAGAGGCAATAAAATAACACACATTTTGCATACAGAACGAAGTCGATCGGATTATTAGTTGCCGAGATATTTGTAATCCTGTTTTCCACATTCTTCGATTTTTCATGACCCTGTATTTCATTCAAATTTCAATTCAGAGGTATATTTTAATTGAAAATGAGACGCTTAATCCAACGCAGTAAACTGTCAGTTTATATTATTATTATTTTTGGAGTTATAAGGATGTTTCTTTTACGCAGTTCGATATTACTTGAGTGGTTTGGCGTTTTATATAATTTGTCGAAATTGGTGCATCAGCAATTCATTAATAGAGCATTACTATGCATATTAACAATATTTAAATTTTGTTTTGGAATTGCAATGCATTGTATAAATAGTTTTCACATGTTTTATTTTTATATGCCTATCCATGATGGGTAAGTATTACGGTGCCCCCCCAACGACTAGTTTATAAATTTTCAGTATGAGAAATTTCATAAATATTTTGAAAGTTCCATTAAAGTATGGGAAAATTTAAAATAGGTTGCACTTATCAATAATTAACAAGCAAAATAAAGAGCTTGTAAAAAAATAAAAATTTAAGGATAAACATAAAAAGTTTAGTTGGTATAAAATGTATATTAGATTCATTTTCAGAAAATCATAATTAATTTTTATTACGTGTATTAATGTATGTTAATGTAATCAATATTACTGTAACTGAAATCTAGAATCCTGTCTTACAACTAAGAATTCTGTGGAAAATAAGGCATGTAAACAGGTTATATGTAATATAACTTTTAGATTTTTTTTTCCGAAACTCTGCTGGGAACCGTCAACAAATTGAAAAAGAACGCACATCTTTTGCATAACCCTGTAAAAGCTAATGTAACTGCAGAGCATATTTAAAAGGCTTGTTGAAATAAATTTGTATTCATATTTATGAAGATAACATGTATACTCGTAGACAAATTATGTTTTTTATAGAAACAATCCAACTTTCTTCAAATATTTTGCTTATTATTTTCAGAGTTTTAATATAAAACAATGTTCTTTTCATAAAATATGACATACAATATTTTACAAAAAACCCTCAATGAAAGTTGAAAAATATTACAAACTGCATGAAAAATTATCAGGTTTATTAAAAAATGTTTTGCTGTGCATGTGGGAATGCAATCAAAATGTAATTTGCATAATGTATTAGTTTAATGTATACAGCAACTTTTGAAAATATCTCGAAAATATACCTAAAAATTCTGAAAATTATCGTCGATAGAACAAGCTTGGAATCCGTTATTCCCCAAATGAAGAAAGAAAATGACGGTCTGCATCCAAATATAGTATATGTTATACACTATTTCAAGTACACAATATTATACGTTCTACTATATTTGGATAAAACCCTTCTTTTGCTTCGTTCTGGGAACAACGACATTCGAACTTACACTACTGACATTAAATTTCCGAAATTTCAAGCTGCATTTTGCAGATTTTCACTAAAATCGCTTTATAGATTTAGCTAATACATTAAGTAGATTATATTATGATTGCATTCACGCATGCTCAGTGAAACATGATTTAATGAATTTGATTATTTTTTATAAAGTTTTTCTTATTTTTTAACTCTGATTGCAGGGTGTTGTGTACAATATTATTTGTCATATTTTCTGAGAAGAAACATTTTTATTATAAAAAATCTGATAGTTGTAGGCAAAATTTGAGACTGTTTTTATAAAACTTTAATTTCTCTACGAATATGCATGCTATCTTCTTACAAATGAACACAGTTTAAAACAACCAGTCTCTTAATCATGTTCTACAGTTTCAACGCTTTTGTACATTAGTTTTTCAGGGTTATCTAAAATTCGTTTTTTTTCAATTTGTTGACCGTCCTTTATGGAGTTTCTGCAAGAAACCTTCACCGAATTATATGACCTACACTATTATGTTTACATACCTGGGGTTTCAAAATATTTACTGATGTATTTTTGTAAATATTTAACAAAAGGTCTAAAATCGCAAATAACCTCTCATCATTGGCTATACTGTGCATAAACAAAAATTAGATTGGCATTAATAACAAGCTCTTCAAACTTTCATCCAAAATCCTTCCAAACAATGAAATTTTATTGCCCATGTGTCATCATTTTCTTATAATGTTGCATTCTACTACATTTGCATCAAAGCCACGTACTTTATGACATGTGATTTTATCAATTTTAAATGAATTTATATTGTTAATACAATTTTTTATTTGAAATAAGAAATTTAATAAAAATAATACAATAAATATTCTGGATATGTAGATTTAAATTACATTTCTTTTTTCCTCTCAAATGTCGACAGATTTTATGCAAATGTCGGATTACAAAGAAATCACCTAAATCATTTAAATAATGTCTTATTCATTGATGTTGTCATACATTGAGAAGAAACTGCACAAATGTTTAAATATTTAATAGATTAAATATTTACTTCCATTTATTAAAGAAAGTAAATTTTCTATAATCGGGGGTCATACTAGATCAATTTGAACAAAAATGTTTTGGAAAAACAAAAAAATCAGTCATAAAACTATATGTATTTTCAAGATAACCATTGGATGTAGAGAAAAAAATTCTTACATTAATAACTGTTATCATTGTTTTTCCGTATTTCGGCGACATAGACATTAAACCTATATCAGAATCTGTATCTTCGTCTTCGCGCTCCTACATTATGGTCCACCTCTTCATCCAAGCGCTCCTACATCGCGATAGGAATTTCTGACATCATTAAATCTACCTCACTTCTGAATTTTTCGATTGAATTACCACCGGTTCCTGAATAATACTTTTCAGTACTACACAAAAATGGCGGCTTCCAAAAACAGATTTTATTTTTTTTAATGTATGTGTGATTCCTATAATTTAAACATTTATTACGTTTTAACATATTTTTTGACGTGTTTAATCTCAGATTCAGTTAGGCGGGGAGGCCTACCATATGGCTTGAGCTCAACAAGCCCCACCTAACATTTATTTAAAAAAAAAAAAAAAGTACAATTGTTTCACAAATGGTTGCCCAATTTCTTCTCACGAACCTAAAGTTTTTACAATATTAAAAAGCATGAATTTCAAAATTTAAAATAGAAGAGTTAATTAAGGCAATTAAGAGTTTGTGAATGTCTATAAATTTTTTAGATGCGCTTTTTATTTAGAAAGTTCAACTAAGTTCAACTATCATATGTATGATAGAGTAAATGTTTTTAGAAATGTTTAAAAGCAGAAAAAACATAAAAAAATTATTGTATCAAAACACAAAGGATCGTACACTAGCTGAAGAAAATACTCCGTCGGCAGCCGGCGTTATTCTTTTAGTGCTCAGGCTTCGTATAGAGGAAACCGTGGATATACGAAAAGTGTTATATGAACAATTATTGCCCGTAGAGTGTATAAAGTTTTGGTACAGCAATCGTGGATATGGAATATCGAAGCCTAATGTCTTTGATGTCTATATGCTCAGTTTCAGAACATTGGTTGCTATAGAAAAATATTTTTAGAGAGACGTGTGAAAGAGGGGTGTATAGGTGAAAAGCTTATTTGGAGCTTTTAGGGCTAGATTTATGACAGCGAATGAGACGTTTGCATTCGGCATCATAGTGATATAGCCATATCTCATCCATCGTCACAATTCTGGTCCCATAATGTACCATCCAGCTTTTCCCGTCATTCCCCTTTTAAGAGAACCCCTCAAAACAGTATTTAAACTTCATCCCTCCTTCAAAAATATATTTATATAGCAGCTACGGTTCTGAAATTGAGCATATGGACGTATAAGATATTAAGGTTTGATATTTCACATAAACCATCGTAGTACAAATATTTTATATACATTAGTTCACATAGTTTTCTCTTTTTGCCTGCACGCGCAGTCTTCGTATGAAGTTGACATGATTTCATATTAATAATAAAGAATTTAACAAAGTTAGTGTTTTCTTCTAAATGCAAAATTAAATCATGTATCATTTTTTACTGTTAAAAAGCTCCTGTCAAAAGTCGTGCTTTTTCTTTCGATTCTCAAATGAAACATTGCTTTTTAATTAGATGTTCATTTTTTTCTTAAAGTTTCATCACTGTTTAATTAAGCTAATTACTGTTTAAATATAATGCCGGTACTTTTCTATTCAATGCACATTTTTAATATTTATACTAATGTCGTTCAAAATTAAGTCAGTATTGGAATTGATGAAGTTACAATGAAGATGTGTAAAACACCAAACTTTCCAACTTCTGTCAGCTCGGGCCTTTGCACCTGACTTTGAAATTTCGAGATGATTTTTTAAAAATACTACCCGCCATTGGCGACCAATTTGGACTCCCTTGAATGTATACTAAGCATTAAATCATACTAGCTGCACCCGTCGAAACTCGACGGAAAAGAATATATATTACGTATGATATATATCAATCTTATATAGACAGTAAAATACTGAGCGAAATAAACAATTGCCACCTTTTAAAATAGGGATAACATAGCTTTTCATGATGAAGATACGCAAACTTCAGAAAATAACAAAAAATAAGGAAAACAACTCATAAATTATTATGTTGGACTTAACTTCAGCTACAAATCTTTTTTTAATGCGGTTTTTAAATCTTAAATATTATTTAAATGCCAAATAATTTAGGAAGTTAAAATTATACCCCGGAAGAAGAATTCAAAAATATCTGCATAGTTTTTTTTCCGTTTAAATATCGCTTGATAACTGTACAATAGTTATAATATCAATGAAACATTTTAATTATAATAGAAACAGGGACTTACTAAACTGTCTAACCAACCCACTTCACATTTACAGCACTTTCAAATAATTTAATTTATTTATTGGTTTGTATCCTCCATGACCTTGTAAAAATTAATTTTATTGTTATGGCAACGAAAAAAAAGATAGCTCTGTTATTAAAAGGAATAAAATTTTTGTATTTGTTGCTGAAATGCAGAATTTTTTTATAAACAATAACTTAATACAATGAAATGATTTTAATTATTTTTTGATATTATGTAAGATAGAAATATAGTAATACCGGCATATCACAGGTTTTATTCTTTTTTTTTTCTAATATGACATCATTTACACAGTCAGAAAAATTCGTCAATATACACTAAGTTATCGTTATTTTTTCACAAACAATTTCTGTTCTCCCAGAAAACGTATTTGTTCTGTGAGTTCATTCCGAGCGTCGAAAAATGAGGAAAAGTTTCCGTTTATATCTAGCACGCATGCGCATTGGGTCTGTTAGTAATAAGTTCGAATTTATTTTTAAAATGAAAAACAAAAATATTCTATTGATTAAAATGTCTAATTTAGTTTTAAAAAACAAAAATGTTTTCGAATTTAAAAATAAATAACAATTACTTTCTTTATTCGTTCAAAAATTCTCACAAATAGAACATCCATGTTTTTTCTCTAACATTCTACGTAATATATTTAAAATTCACATTTTTATACTATATTAATACTAAACGTAAAAAAACCCAGCCACAGTTTCATTAAATATGAAATCTTTCCGAGATTAACTGCATAATTAAAAGCTCTTTAACAAAATACACCAATCCACACCCATATGAAATGAACAGTTCTATTTTAAAGCGCAATAATCATGAGCAGCCGTAGCGCCGTGGATGGACGTTGGTCTGGTAATGCTGGGGTCGTGAGTTCGATCCCCGCCTCTTCCGCATTGATTTTTTCCAAACTTTTTTCAAGTGACGGATATTTTTCCTCTTTTGACAAAGAAAAAAATAAACAGAAAATCGTCAATATACAGACAATTTCTGGCAGCAGTGCTGCCAGTGCATTTTCTGTGAAAAGACGGAAGTTTTTTTGAGAGTGTACACCTTCAGAAATACTCATCTTTTGTTAAATAAAAGCGTGATTTATGCAGTTATTTAGGAATTCTTTAGTTTCATAAAATATTCTTTATAATTAAATAGAAATGGCGCAGTTTATAGAAATATTTTCATTTGTGCACACCACGATAAATTAATAGAAGTTCACTTTATTTAGATGCAGGAATTAAAGTCAGTGAATATGATATCATCACTGACACAGGTATAACAATGTATATCATATTCATGGAATAAATTCATCTGGTTTCTGTATGACGACATTTTCCCCATCGACAAAATTTCACTTTAGATATTATATTTTATTAAAGTTTATCTTCTGTTATTTTACTTACATAATGCTTAATAATATTATTCAGTAAATAATCTGTGTATTGCAGGGAATAACTATGTGCAATCATTTTATTATGATTAAATTTAACGAAAACCTTTATTTATTTTGTTGTTGTTGTTGTTGTTTGTTTGAAATACGATTATACATTCACCGATAAGATCAAGCTCCTGATTGGTGAAAAATAATGAAACAAAATAGTTTTGAGAAAAGCTTAACCTGTTGCCACTATTTTGAAGAAATGTCATGAAAAAACTGTTAAAATTAAAAGTAAAATATAAAAATTGAAATAAATTAAAAATTAGCCAGAATGGGCACATCTACACATAAACAGCTTTCGTTTAAAAAAATAGTTATCAAAATCGGGCCAGTAGAAAGCTCAGAGCTGATGACCAAAAAAACAGCCAGGTCTTTTAAATAAGGTACCCTGGGGTAATAACGCCAGGTTAAGGTTCTACCAATTTTCACGGCTTAGTTTTAGATTGTATTTTTCAAACAAATATAGGATCTGATACAGCAACTCATTGACTATCTATATAAAATAAAATAATTTAACAGATATGTATTCATAAAATGTAATGGCGTTTTTTCTTGACCAATGCTATTTGGCGTTATTACCCACCTATATGGGTAATAACGCCATGCAAACAAAACTATGAAATAAGATGGAATAATTGCTTGTAGATAGCCCAATTCTAAAAATACAAACTCTATAAACTTAGAAATTGACAAATTGCATTCTAAGCTATTAAAAATGTTCAATTTTTGTGAAAGTGTAAGAAAAATAAAGGTGTGGTGTGGGAGGAGGGGATGAGGCAAAAGAATATCAGATCGTGAGCTTCTTTTTGCTTAAAAAGGACCGCTTAAATAGAAATATGAGAAACATTGGACTGTTTAAACTGTGTCTATTTGAATCAGCATTTAGGATGTAGCTCGGCCACTGTAGGGAATCAACCGGGGTACTAAAGTCAAGGATTGGCGTTATTACCCCGGTATAGTTATTGCGCAGTACATTTTAAATTACAAATTATCTCGAGAAGATATCCAAAATCTTCATCAACAATTTAAAAGTACATGAAATGCACTACAAATTTATGTAATTAACAAAGTATTTCCGGATAAAAAGATAGTCTTCACATCACAAAACGTATCTCGCAAATTTTAGATCAAGCGTTAATTTTAGTTGTTTGTAAAAACAATAAGACCTAAAAATGAAACAAATTAACTTGAAGCTGTTTTTTTGCGATTTATATGACTCAAAACCCTTCTGTGAAGAGCACATGGGTGTCATTTACCTGATTATTTCATAATTATGCAAAATATAAGCACTTGGCGTTATTACCCCGCCTGGCGTTATTACCCCAGGGTACCTTATGAAGATTGTTTTTATTCAAAATTTATTTTTAATTGCTCAATTTTTCGCCAAATTAGAAGATTCTGTTAGAGAAATGGACAAAGATGTCATATACGCACCATTTTTTGGCGCGATTGAAACAAAATGGCAATTGTATGTGGATCACATGGTAACCCGGCTATTGTTATTTATTTAGTAATAAACTGTTTGTTTACTTTTATTTTCTTTTTTTAAATGAAATAAATTGTTTTATGCTATAATTATTAACTAAATTTTTTTTATTTATTATTATTTCCTTTTTACAGTAATAGAAATTATTTAAAAAATAGGTATGTAACATGTATTTCATACGAAGTTTTCGTCAAATTAGCGTCAGAAAAATAACGCGCAAATAAAGTGAATATATGGCATCTGTGCTGATAACTCATGAACTCAGTATTTTTTATGCTAGTCTGACGCAGATAATAAATAATCAAATATTGTACCCGTGTCATTTTTTCATATATCATTGATTATTTAAAATATAATAATATAATCCTTTCACTTATTTCATTTATAATACATAACTTTAATTTGAAACTGAAAAGTTTAAAATTCATTATTTCTATTGTTCTAAGTAAAAAGAAAAGAAAAAATAGAAATAATGATATTTTGAAGCTCTATAATTGCAGCAAAGGAACAAAGCATAAATAAATCAAATTTACCACAGCCTAAATCTTACCAAAGGACTTTTGCACAGTAATCAATAAGATGCGTTTCATTTGGATGCTGCCGTTAAACAACTAACAAATAATCGTGATTTTTGTGCCACATACGATAGCGTAATATATATGTATAAATTATTTTTTAAATCATTGTTTTAAATGATGTGGTCAATATCCAACGTCATGATTTTTTTAAATCTTTTAAGTGCAAGGCTTAGTTCATTTTAAAGAATTGCATTCTTCAAGACAGTACTTTAAAAGAATTTCCTATTCTTGGATGCGTTGATAATAGAATATATAAATATTTTCAGATCTTAATTAAAATATGTAAATCAGCATATTGATCGTAAATGGAGTACAGTAGTGTTATAGAATTTTCTAAGAAATACGTTCTGAAAAGCATCCACCCGCATTATGGATCTTTGTGTTCGAGTTCAAAAGAGAGAGAAAATAGAATAAATTAAATTCATCTTAGCTTAATGTAATTCTTGGGAGACAAATAAAGTATAGATTGTGAATAAAGGCGCCTAGATTGTAGTTGAAGTATTGCTTACTTAAGTCAGGTTTAAAAGAAAGATAATTCATAATCCACTCTTTTTACCATACTCGTGAACTAGAAATTCTTTTAAAATAATATCTTGAATGCTACCAAGTTTTTAAAATGAACTAAACAGATCACTTAATTGGTTAAAAATATTGCGAAATCATGCACTGAAGTAATAGATACAGGAAGATAAAAAATCTCTGTCGGCTGGGCCTATAGGCGGAGGTAGATTTCGAAAAGTGCTCATTTCAACAACAACAACAAAAATATGATTAGAGATAAACCCAGTTTAATAACTTCATTTGGCCGTTTATGAAAAATTTTTAATTTCCTTTTTCTGTAAAAACTGGTTTTATCAGAATCATCTTAAGAAAAATTCAGCTCAAATGCCCATTTTGACAACATATTTTGAAATAAATTCTGAATTTATTAAAACATCGACCAAAACAGTACATTATACAGTTTCTAAATAACAAAAAACTGTCAGTTGAATGAATTCGAGAAAAAAATTGAATTTAAAAATGAGTCATAAAATAACCGATTTTTTGTTTGAATACATCCTTAATTCTTTAATCATGATTGCTTCGAAAAATTTTGTGCGAAATACTCACTTTGACAGCATTTTAAAAAAATATATTCTATCTTTATCAAAAAACTGGCCAATGCGTCACAGTATATAGTTCCTAAGTAAGAGGATCTGTAAATTGGATGCGTTTGAGAGCGAAAATGGATTTTAAAACGAGTCATAAAAAACGCAATTTGCTATGTGAAACCTTCCTTAAATTTTCAAATCACGAAGACTTCGGGAAATTCTGTTCAAAATACCGTTTTTGGTAGCCTTTTTCGAAATATATTCTGTCTTTATCAAAAAACCGATCATTGCATCATATTATATAGTTCCTAAATAAGAGGATCTGTAAATTGGATGCGTTTGAGAACAAAAATTGATTTAAAAACGAGTCAGAAAGAAACGCAATTTCTTATTTGAATACTTCCTTAAATTTTCAGTCTCGATGACTTTGGGAAATTCTGTTCAAAATACCCTTTTTGGTAGCCTTTTTTTAAATATATTCTATCTTTATCAGAAAATTGACCAATGCGTCACTTTATACAGTTTCTAAATAAGAGAATCTACCATTTGGATGCGTTTAAAATCAAAAATGAATTTAAAAATGAGTCAGAGTATAAGCAGTTTGGATTTGAGGTTTTTTCTCCAACTCCTATTTTTGTTTAATTTCTTTTTGCTTTACGAATTGGTCCTAAGAAAAACTTGTCAATATAAAAGTTGTAGATATTTTTGAGAAGATGTAAATAATTTAATTAGATTTGATATCTTAAAAATGGACGGAGTTATGGATTTTTCTCTTTTTTCATCGCCCTTTTTCTTTTCGTTTTTAATTTTTTTCATTGGTAAAAGTTGGTCCTATCAAAAACTTGTAAATACAAAAGTTTTAGATCATTTTAAGAACATTTACAAAAAATTTAGTTCGACTAGATATCCTGAAAATTGACGAAGTTATGAATTTTTGTCTCTCAAACCCCCTTTTTTTTTCGCCCCTCTAGCCCACTTCTAAATTTATCAAAAATATGTCATGCATAAACTTTTGGCCCATTTTTAAGAAGTAATAAAAACTTTACACCGATTCGATATCTACTTTAATTAAGAAGTTATGGCGTTTTTTCGGTTTTCACAAAAACGCCGCTATTCCGACCCCCTTGGTCCGATTTTGCCCATTAACGAACTTAGCCGATATTTTATCCCCTTTGATTTTATGTACCAGTTTGGTGGAGATTGGTGAAGAATTATAGAAGTTATCGTGTCCATAAAAAAGTGAGATATATAGATAGATAGATAGATAGATAGATAAACTGGTGCGATTGCAATAGGTAGTATTTAATACGGAATCTACCTAAAATTGGATTGTTTTTCACATCACGATAGTATCATCATCAATTCCGATTTTGACTTAATTTTGAATAGTAAATGACCAACATGATACTTTTAAGTGATTAGCTAAAATAAACATTGATATAACTTCAAGAAAAGAAATGAAAACAAATTGTAATTTAAGGAGCGGATACAGCAGAAACGCTTCCCGTTACAACTCGCGTCGAAGTTACAAATCCTGCCGAACGCGATACAACAGAAACGCTTTTCGGCCGAAGGCGTTACAAAGTTGTAACTGTTGTCATAAAAACCTGCGACTGCCTAACAGCCGTCGCAAGCAGTCTCAAGCCGGTTACAACTCCGGAAAAGTAAACATAACATGTCAACATTTTACGTAGTGTGGTGATTTTTGATGAAATATCAACAAATGTTGAAAAAATAATCATATTGAAACAGCAACAACTTTTATTTATTTATTTATTTTTGAAGTTTTCTAAAATTGGATAGGTTTTATTTCGTAAAAATTAACCTAAAATAATGTAAAACAGATTTTTTTTTTTTTTTTTTTTTTTTGTTAACTTTGAAGCACATTTTGTTATATTTTCCCATATGTAAATTTAACTAAAATTTAACAATTTGTGTTTTTTATTTAACAAAGAAAGTTTGTTAATTAAACTAGAAACAGACAGACAGGGAAATATTTACATATATCAATTTGTATAGTTTATAAATTAATGGTATTTAACATTGATTTCAAATAAATCATTGAAATAAATAATTCACTAAATTTTAACCAATGATGAGATGTGATATCTGTTTAATAATTTGTTACATATATATAAAAGAATAAAAATATATTATAGAATTAGATACAAATAATTGTCATTTTCAAGAGGCGATTGTTATTAATAATAATACTGTAGAAAGGAAAGTATTTTTTTTTAATTACTTCAGTTTTATAATTGTAAATAAATCATAACATTTAATATTATAAATAGTAATATTTAATAATCATATATCGAGATGTAAATTTTTTTTAAAAGTTGAAATAGCAAGGGAAAAAAAAAAAAACAGCTTCTTTTTAAATTTTTCAAAAAAAAAAAAAAAAAAAAAAATGGAAAAAATGATTTTTCTTTAAAATAAATTATAATTTATTACAAGAGAAGACAGATTTACATAAGATGAATATTTTCTTTTTAAATATGGAAAATCAAAAATAATAGGAAGCAAATTTTTTGTACTAATACAAAGATATATTTATAAGGATTTTTCAGAATGCACACATAAAATTCCTTCATGTATATATAAAAATAAACTAGCATAATAAATTTAAAATAATATTAAAATACTTAATACTTATTCTAGAATATAATATTGCTGAAGCAATAATAGATAAATATCTATTTTAATAAACAAAATTTTTGTTAATAATATCAATAAAGATTATCAATTAGATGAAATTTTCATTGTACATCAGTTTCACAAAAAGAAACATATATATATATATATATATATATTACTAGAAAACACTGATATTAACTTTCTAGGTTAACAGCTATCGCGTAAGCAAAACAAAACAAGTGTGAATTTTCATTTTGTAGATTATTAAATAATCTCTCAAATTATTTGGGTTGTTTTTGAGATTTTATGTTTCTTATTAATTCAAATTAAAGATAAAGAAAATTAATTTTGAAATCTGATAATGCAAATGATAGAAATATATCTATTAAGTTATAACATTGCACACACAGAAAGAAAGAAAAAAAAAACATTGTATATTTTCACATTTCTCTCACAATGCTCTATTCGGCAAAGTTCAAAATTTAATTTCCCGATGTTAATTATATGATGAATTAAAATTTACCAGAGCTTACTGTTGTTTAATTCCCAAGAAAACGAAAAAAAAAAAAAAAAGTTTACCGTAATTTGTATCATCCGCCATTAAAATGCTTCTCAACCAATCATTGAAAGCTATCGTTAGACTTAATCGATATACGGTTACAACTTTATGACCGAGCTGTGACCGTTACAAGTGTTTCTCCAGTATCGCTTTTTTTGTAACGGTCGCAAATTTCAGATTTGTAACCAGCGACTGCGACGGTTACAACCGTTTCTGCTGTATCCAGCCCTAAAGATAACTTTTGATTCGGAAAACAAGAGTGAAAATCAGGGCACTCTTTTTTAATTACTTAACTGTCAATTAAATCAATGTGGTCAACCCGCGGCCCACCTGTACATTTTTTTTGCCTTTTCCCTTATTACTGGAAACAATTGTTTATGCTTCACACTGTTTTAAATTTTTTAAATATTATACTTTAGACTTTTAAAACTTTTTTCAGCTTTTTTCAGCAGCACGTTACTATCTTCATTTTCCTTATAACGACCATTACTCTTTGAAAGTTACATGGTGTTCCTACTCAATTTATAGAACTTTATTTCATTCAGTACATAAATTCATTTAACTGCTTTAATTCATTCAGTACTAGTAGGTGGCAGGTAGGAAAGGCGAGAAGCAGCTCTGCATACAGGCGACGAGTGTTCGTTAGTGATTGGCTGCTAATAGGCCCGCGATCATTTGTATGTTGCGGAGGATGTTCTGAAAGATTTTCGTTTTCTTACAACACCGAGTCCAGGGCAGTTAGAAGTGGTTGTTTTTTATTGAAAGACGTTATCTAAGAGATATACTACGACGAGAAATTGCTATCGTTGTTATTGCGAGAGCGATACCTCAAATGACGGAATAGAAAAAATATATATATATTGAAGATGAGAAACGACAACTTCAGTCAAAATGGCATAAAAAAAATTTTTTCAACATAATGGAAAACTACAGTATATTATCTGTTATCAACCATTAAGAGTTTCGAAGGAGTATAACGTGAGTAGATCTCATAATAGATTGCATAAATCTGAGTACGATAAATAGCAAGAAAATGCCCGAAATTGTTTGAAGCTGAAAGTAACTAGACAGAAGAATATCTTGCAGCCAGCAAACATTGCTGGTTAAAAGGTATCTTATGACGTGTGTTTTCAACTAAATAAATGTAAAATGTCTTTTACGGATTGAGAGCTTACTAAGAGAGCTTCTGTAAAAAAAGGCAACTTCATTTTTAGATAATAAGATGTCTAAAATTTTGAAAACAATTCTTTCTCTTATTAGATTGTAAAAAGATGTTTTATGGATATGGGTAATGAAGTATCAAGTTCTCTCTAGGGCATTTTCTAAAAATGTAAATTTTTCTCTAGCTCTAGATGAGAGGGCAGATACAGTTGATATCGACCAGCTCTTTTCTTTGTCAGATCAGTAAACGATGAATTTTAAATTCATAAAGGGCTGTTGGAATTGAAATCATTAGAAACATGCAAAAAAGATAGTAGCATTTTCAATGAACTGGATGATTTTGTTTCTAAATATGGATTGTACAGTATGTTAGGCTTAACATAGCAGTGTGCTGTTATTTGTAAAATGGCTGTGTGGGGAGGTGTGACCCAATCTATGTGAGGGAATGTTAACAGTGGTTAAGGCTCTCTCAATAATATGGTTTTGGATATATTTTTTACTATACAATGTATATAATGAAAGGTTAACAGTTATGTATAAAAAGAATGTAAGTAGATTCTGTAAAGCTACAGTAAAATGGGGTGATGGAAAAGAAAATGTTTAAAATTCATTGAAATAAGATGAATAATATTTCTATAGCATCCACTGTAAGAAAATTTCAATAAAATATAAATGGGAAACTTGATAGGAACATTTTATCATTTAAATATTACCTTCAGTAGGTAAATATAAACAGTGGAAAACATTAGAAAGGTCTATAAAGAATGAAAGCAACAGTCTAAAAATTTTTCAATGATAAATTTAACATTTCATATAACCTTTCATATTCCTGCTAAAAAAATGCACAATTAATTAATTTACACTGGAATTCATGAAAAAACTTACTTGAAAATAATCAAAAGAATTCTCTTCACGTATATTAAGAAAATCAAAATTCAACTAAAAAAGGTTATTGGTGTCATTTGTAAGTATGGGCATTAAAATTAACCATTTACAGGCTGCAAAAAGTGGTGCATTGCTCGAAAAACTTTAGGAAGCCATATAGGCAAATTTAGTAAAATGAAATCAAACTATATTACAACTACTATTGCCAGATCGTGTGCTAAAAAATACGGGAAAAGAAGAAAAAAAAAGCTGGCCAATAGTTTCTAAATACGGACAAAAAAAAAAAATACATTAAATACAATATAAACGGAACTTGTCTCTAACGCAATAATGTCTTAAATGTGAAAACTTCCATTTTCTTTACTGTGCAATTGACCATCTCAGGCAAAATCTTGCTTAAAACGTTATTTTTTTTTCTCCTGCGACATGCGATTCCATCTAAATAGGTTTGCTTAATCATCATACTTTCAAAAATATCTTTTATAATGACTAAAGCATGTAGCATAAATTTATTTTGCTACTTTTCATTGATTTTACTTATTTTAACAAATATTTCATTATGAAACAAAGTCGATTAAGCCTCCCATTTGGCCCCCTTATAGCGGGTGTTCCGGTTAAATCTCAAAACAGATAACTGGCCGACGCATGCTCTATTTTAAACTATTCACTTCTGAACTGAAACGAAAGAACCTATTGTTGATGCTAGAATTCATTTAGATGTAACATGCCGAATGGCCTTTTATAGATTTTTTATGTTCTGTTTCGTAAATAAATATTTGTTTGTGCCGTAATCGATGTTCATCAATTTTTGATTTTAAGTCACTGAACTAATTAGACATATTAGATTAAATTTGAAATGATTATTTAGAATAATTTAACTAGAAAAGAACAGTGGATCAACCCACCCATATGTGGGGATACATGACCCATTATTTTCTAATGATTGAAATCAATCATTTTTCAAGATTCTCATATATTACCCTTATGTACCACTTTTCTTTTCATAAATGTTTGTATAACGAATACCATGATCATGGAACATTATTCTAGGAACGATATTTAAAACATCGAAAATCATTTTGTGAAAAGTGGTCAGCCCTCCCTAGTCTTTACTAAGTTTTAAATCTTATTTAATACTTTTTGTCAGTTACTATTTAACTAGAAAAGAACAGTGGATCAACCCACCCATATGTGGGGATACATGACCCATTATTTTCTAATGATTAAAATCAATCATTTTTCAAGTTTCTCATATATTACACTTATGTAGCACTTTACTCTTCATAAATGTTTGTATAACGATTACCACGATACAAGGAACATTATCCTAGGATCAATATTTAAAACATCGAAAATAATTTTGTGAAAAGTGGTCAGATCTCCCTAGTCTTTACTAAGTTTTAAATCCTATTTAATACTTTTTGTCAGTTACTATTTAACTAGAAAAGAACAGTGGATCAACCCACCCATATGTGGTGATACATGACCCATTATTTTCTAATGATTGAAATCAATCATTTTTCAAATTTCTCATATATTACACTTATGTAGCACTTTTTTTCATAAATGTTTGTATAACGATTACCACGATACATGGAACATTATTCTAGAAACAATATTTAAAACATCGAAAATCATTTTGTGAAAAGTGGTCAGCACTCCCTAGTCTTTACTAAGTTTTAAATCTTATTTAAAACTTTTTGTCAGTTACTATTTCCCTTTTTCTCCTTTATGGTTTTCTCACCACATAAAATAACTGATTTAAAACTTGGAATTTTTTTAAAGTTACAATAAAAATAATTCGAATAATAAAGACATTTTATAAAAAATTATCATTTAATATAATCTGGTAGGAATATACTACTATTAGAATTTTAAAACATTTGAAGGCAGCCAGTATGAAAATTTAATAATAGCACCTAATAGTTGCCACTTTGTAGAAGATGAAATGATTTTCGTACTTATCTTGATGAAATTAACTATAAAAACAATAGTAAACTAGTTTGATAAACGCTCGTTAAATTTTATCTGCTTTTGCTTCATTAGCTTAAAGTTAATACAAAAAACATCATGTTTGTTCATGTAAAAATATCTTATACTAACATAATTAAGCGGAAATGTTCCAAAATTCTATATTTTTGTATAACGCAAAATATAAATGATAACTATTCATTTTAAATAATGCTTTGTATAGTTAAAAAAAAACATTTGCATACGTAAAAGTATACTTCTTGATAATAGAGATCATTATTTTAAATACAAATATATTTTTTTCATAAAACTAAACAAGGAGATACTAGAAAATGCACGACATAATTATATATCGTACATTTACATTATTTTATACTTATATATATAATACAAACTAAGTAATGGTAATACTGTATTACAATTTCTTTTAATAATTAGGATCGAGAAATGCATGAAACTTGCTGTATTAATAGTGAAAGTAAAAGTTTCTTTAAAATAAAAATTCTATATAGGGTAACATCCCCAGTAATTGGCAAATTAAAAATTTTTCTTTAAACATACTTCAATTTTCATTACCAACAAATAAAATATTTACTTGCAAATATTTTTAAATCAAAGAGTGCATATCTGTGCATCTATTTTGCCCACTAAAAGCAAAAATTTTCGAAAAAGTATTTTTTTTTTAAATACATTTATAAAAAGTAGCTGTAATCACCAGTAATTGGCACCTAGAGCATTAATGTATGACACCTTGTGATCCAGTAATTAGCACATGCTTATATAAAAAAAAAAATCTTTATATTTTTCATCGGGTATAATCGCTTTAGATTAATTTACTGTAGATGAAGATGCCATATTTTAGGTTTTTGAGAGAAAGAAATCAGCATATTAGTCTGAAATGTGAACACTTTAAAACAATACAATATATTTATGTTAATACCCAGTAATTGTCATGCTGCCCCCAGTGATTGACATACAAAGCTTTAATGGATTCCAATTACTGATAATATTTCATATTTTCAAATAAAAACAACTGATAAATAAATTTAGTCTAAAACATTAAAAGTACTGCCAAAATAAGTGGTTTAATCTCAATTCTTGCGATTTTCTAGTAATTGGAATAAGTGCCAATTACTTGGAACTAGCAAAATTGAAGCACCATTAATTGAGATCATTATTTTAAATCCAAATATTTGTGTCAAAAATACATTTATACAATTAAGTAACAATTTTCATCTAAACAAAACTGTTGTTGATTAAAATTTAAAATATATTATAAATCAGATAATAATGAATTGAAAAACATGTCTTTCTTAAGCCAGAAAAGAAGCATTTGCAACAAAAATGGCCAATTTGAGCAAACCACAATTATTTCTCTTTCCCAGGCATTGTTGTCATCTAGCAGCATAAATCAGAGTTATAATCTTTAAAGTAAATGAGTATATAACTGGTATATGGACTTACATTTTTAAAAGACTGGATATAAATCTATTATTAGGAATGTTTTTAGGATGTGCCAATCATTGGTGCATGCCAATTATTGGGGGTGTTACTCTATTTTTAAATTTTTTTATTACATTTGTCCAGCACTATAAAATAAAACAACACTGCGATTTTTGAAAAATCATTGGCAAAATTTGGCTATTTTTTACGTTTTTCATTTTATTTTTTCTTTCTCCACAGCGGTAACATTTTAATTTCCTTAGATATTTAAGTTAAGTATGTAAATATTTAAAAAATATTAAAACAAAAAGATAGTAACTTAATTCGCTAAAACTTAAAACTTTTTTCATTTGCTAGTTTATTTTTTTACTTACTTTTAAATTTTATCTATTTATATCTCATATAAGTAATTACGGTGCAATTTTGACTTTCATATGAACTGTAAAAAAAGACATGTTTTTAAACCTCTTATCTACTGACGGTACTTATAAGTACCATTAAAATTACTGCTTATAAAATTCGTTTAATACGTCAATTAATTGTAATACTGTTTAGAATAAGTTACAGATAACATTACTTTATCTTGTTCCAAAAGCATTATTGGTTACAGAAAACAAAAATATTTTTAAAAGGATGATTTCTTTTGCCTTTGTTTTTTTTCCAGCTTTCTTGGAGCTGAGGGAGGGGGATGGAGATTTTCAGTTCGGAAATATTTCTATATTTATATTCTAAGAACATCATATTTGTACATTTTATAATTCTACAAGATACTAAGAAAACAATTTAAAACAAAAAATTTCAGTGGAGTTATAAATATTGCTCAAAATCCCTGTCAAATCAAATTTGATTAATCCTTCTAAATTCGTCAATTCTTCTAAAACCCTTCAAAAATTTATTAAATGATTCTATAAATCTTTTAATTTAGTTAATACAATTTACATAAATAGCTTTAGAATGTAAAATTTTCATGAATTCATAATTCGGTACATAATAAGTTAAACTACTAAAATTTACTATAATCACGAAAGAAAACATTCGATAACCATTTCCAAGTCACCCAAAATTCCGAAAATCATTCTTTTATCATTAGAAACCCCTGGAAACCTTTTTTTAGCTTAAAGAAGAATTTATAAAAATAAATATTTATTAGTTGTCCAACATTTTCAAAAATGGTCTTAATTAACATTTTCCATGCATTATTAAGTTACATCTTCCCGGGAAATACCCTATATTTCCATATAATAAACCAAGTATAGAACTTTTCAATGAAAAATTTTCTAAAATTGGAAAGCCGTATGTAGACTGATGTAATCCCGTATGTAAAAAGATAATGGAAAAAGAGAAATTCAGCAAACGAAAACTTAGCCCATGTTTTGGCATACCTAATAGAAAAATACCTAATACCTTTTCGAAATTAAGAATTTTTCCTATTCTGTCTAGGTGTGCTGCCATACCTGTTTAATTGGGTAACACCAATTAATCTATTTGGATAGCTGGTATTCATGTTATTAACAAAAAAATTTTCTCTCTAAAAATTGAAAAAAAGAATTCAGACCTGAAAGGGTTAAGTTAAATACTTATGAAAATTTCACTTTCTAGGCCACACTGTCTTTGGGGCATTTTTAGGCATTTTACACACTCAAATGAAAATAACATTTATTTTTTGAATGATTCAGCTTACATACAGATTTTTATTCGCTTACTGACAAAAAAAGAAAAAAAAATCATCTACTAAGAAACGATTTGAAAATGTAAAAGAAATCGAACATTTTATTTTTTATAAGAAAAGAACAGAAAGTGCCTGAATGGGGACCCAGGAATCAAAGAGGTCCCCATTTTCATTACCATTGTTATTGTATTCTAAAATTATTTACATAAAAGTTTTATTCTGATTACTTTTTTATAATAAGAAATAAATTAAATTGTTAATTTTTTTAAACTTAGGAAAAACTGGAAAGATGAGTAATAAAAAAGTCCTTCCGGCAGTACCGAGAGGAAGAGGTAGTTTTCATATACTTATATGCTTTCATTATAGTTTTCATATATATATATATATGTCAACATTTGAACGGAGTGTGGTTTTGGGGTCTGGGGGTCATGATCGGTGAAAATATGCCAAATTTTTCTGGAAGTGCTTTCCTCCGGACGGCTGCAATAGGTATCTTTTTACTTTTTGTAATGAAAGCTACCTAAAATACATACTACTAAGACACTTTAAGATAATTTGAATTTTGTAAAGAAAAAATACATAAATCCAATTTATTTTACATGTAAGGTACCCTGGTGTAATAACGCCACGTTAAGGTTCTACCAATTTTCACGGCTCAGTTTTAGATTGTATTTTTCAAACAAATATATGATTTGATACAACAACTCATTGACTATCTATATAAAAAAATAATTTAACAGATATGTATTCATAAAATGTAATGGTGTGATTTCTTGACCAATGCTATTTGGCGTTATTACCCACCGATATGGGTAATAACGCCATGCAAACAAAACTATGAAATAAGATGGAATAATCACATGTAGATTGCCCAATTCTAAAAATACAAACTATACAAACTTAGAAATTGACAAATTGCATTCTAAGCTATTGAAAATGTTCAATTTTTTGTGAAAGTGTAAGAAAAATAAAGGTGTGCTGGGGAGGGGAAGGATGAGGCAAAAGAATATCAGACCGTGAGCTTCTTGTTGCTTAAAAAGGACTGCTTAAATAGAAATATTAGAATTATTGCACAGTTTTAGAGGCGTTTATTTGAATCAGTATTTAGGATGTAGCTCGGCCACTGTAAGGAATCAACCGGGATATTAATACCAAGGATTGGCGTTGCTACCCCGTTATAGTTATTCCGCTGTACATTTTAAATTACAAATTATCTCGAGAAGATATCCAAAATCTTCAACAACATTTTGAAAGTCCATGAAATGTACTACAAATTTATGTAATTAACAAAGTATTTCCGGATAATAAAAAAAAATAGTCTTCACATCACAAAACGTATCTCGCAAATTTTAGATCAAGCGTTAATTTTAGTTGCTTGTAAAAAACATTAAGACCTAAAAATGAAACTTATTAACTTGAAGCTGTTTTTTGCGATTTATATGACTCAAAACTCTTTTGCGCAGAGCACATGGGTGTCATTTACCAGATTATTTCATAATTATGCATAATAATAGCACTTGGCGTTATTACCCCACCTGGCGTTATTACCCCACTTGGCGTTATTACACCAGACCACCTTACAACTTAAGCTAATTTTATTGCTGAAATAATTTGCACAAATAAAATTCTTTAAAGGGACTCTGTATTCTTCATTTTGCAAAAATTCTGAAAAAATCGATTTTATAATGTTTTTTGCATAAATTAGTCTTTATTATCCCTACTATATTCTGATGAATTTTCGTAAAGATCGTGTGTTATCAATACAGTTAAAAGTGATTTTATTAAATCGCTATCCCTTTAAATTTCGCACTCTCTTCATTGCTTTAATTGCCATTGCAACTTGAATACCTATCTTTTTTTAATATATTGCGGCCTAGAAAAACCATTACAAATTTAAAATTATTATTTTTCAAGTTGAAATTTTAAGTCATTTTTTTCGACGAATTAGCATGTTTAAAGTCTTATAACTTATATATATAACTTTATTGACTCGAACATTTATTTTCTAGTTTTTTCTTTGGTTTATTTTATAAAAGTAAGTATCGAATCTTCAATAAAGTAAAACTGCATTTTTTACAATTTAAAATATAAAATAAATACAGTTTTTATTGTAATTTTAGTTATTTGCACATTTTACTCCCCCACCCAACTCTAAGCTAATTAACTTATTGTGAATCCGATACTTAAAACTACATTAACACAATTGTAAGATTAGTTTAAAAATATACAACTAAAATAATCAAAATTGCACGAGAAGATACATTTTAAAATTTGCTTAATAATTTTTAAAAAATCTTCTTTTTTATTTTGACAAGTGAATTTAACAATTTCTCGATCGAATCCTTTTATTTCATTGACTCATTTATAATTATGTCAGAAATGTATCTTAAATTGCTTTAAAAAACGTTCAAAGAGTACCGAATCCCCCTTAAAGTGATTTACTACACGTATCATTTATCTAAATTTAGTGGTAAGTTCATTTGCATTCATTGACTGTAGTATGTTAAACTGCGCTACTATAAAAATTAACATGATGATCAGGGGTGGGGAAATACATCATTTTGCTCGCCATTGGCGAGTGGATTCTCTCACAATTTGAGTGCATTTTTAGTTTTTGAAAAACTGTAGGCAATAGGCAAATTATCAGAAACACTTTTTTAATCTAGATATTTTAACTTGCCAAATTATTACAGTGTAAATATGGCATTAAGTTCTATCTAATATTAATCTTACCTCTGTTATATATAATTCCTAATATTATAGAAAAATGAATTATGAAAGTGCATTGTATTAATAGTAATTTTGTCTGTAATCGCGTGCGATTTTGTCATAACTATTTTCAACTGCGTGTGTGTTGCATCTTGCAGGCTGGTGAAATAATTCCTTGCCTGGTAAGAACATGGAAAAATTCCCCACTCCTGATGATGATAATAATCTAGTGATTTAGCAATTTCAGACTAAAATTATCTCTAAGAATTAAATATTTCTAACTGAGCGAAAAACTGCCCAGGCCGGGAATCGAATTCAGATACTTGGCTTACAAGGTCAATGCTTTACCTTTAAACCTAACTGGGCACGACAACCAGTGAGCAATTTTCGACCAGATAACGTTGTAATTCATAACATCTGATCTGTCAATTAGACAGCTTAACAGAATAGACCGCAGGTAAAGGAACTCCATTGAACGATGGGTACGCAGATAAATTGCATTTTTAACACAATCAAATTGATTGGCAAAGTTATCATACGAATTCGCCCAATTGAAAATATTTAATTCGTATGATAACTTTACCAATCTGTTTGATTGTGTTAAAAATGCAATTTAAAGTTGTCTCTATTTTGAATTTTGAAATGCAAAATTTTCATTTTCCTAGAAGTAAATTAAATTATGTAAACTTTATGATCAAATAAACAGCTAAAACAAAACAAAAAAAATTATCTTTCTAAAAATATTTTAAAGAAAAGTAAAGCGTATATAAATCGTATAACATTTCTGCATATTTCTAATTTTATAGAAATAGAACTTCAAAAACAATTTTTTTCATAAAGGACAAATTGCATTATATTGTGAAATTCGTAAAAGATTTAAAGAAATAATATCTCAAATAAAAATAAATAAAACTCTTAATACTGTTGCATGTTTTCATTCTGTAAGGAAGAAAAACATAGACGATGAAAATATGTCTTCAACTTTTCAAAATTTAATATCAAGGACAGAATTTTTATGAAATTGAAAAATTCTTTTAAATGATTTGTATGAATTCAAAGGTTTCATTTATATATTTTTTAAATCAATAAAACGAAAATGTTTCCTAACTTGATTTAAATAATGAGATTAAAGTGCCATAATTATCTTCAAAAGAAAGAAAAATATTCCAGTAAAGTTATTTTAAATTGAAACGTGTTAATATATTTTTAGTTATTATATTATTTTAGTTATTATATTATTTTTTTATTATTATAGTTATATTTTTATCAAACTTTTGCATGAATTTTTTTTATAAATTTGTTTAAAATTTAATACATATACAAAGCACTTGAAAAATTTGCATATTATTTTTAAGGGTTGGTAAATTAAACGCGTAAAATTAAACATTCGACACGTTACTTTTCAAACCTTCTGAGATGATCGTCACGTGTATCTGACACACAAACTAATCAAAATCATTGATTGTTCCTATCAGTAATTTTTATTGAAATTTTTATCTTAATTAATTAAATCATTTCTCCGATTAAGTTATGGGAAAATTTCTATGTTAAGGAACCTTTGTTAAATAAAAAAAATCTGCAAAGAATGTAATAAATCTTCTAATTCTTCTAATGTAATAATCTGTAAGTATGTTAAAAAAAATCTGTAAATATAAAAAATTAGTCATTAGAACGAAAACGACGCACAGAGCGGCAAAATCACGAAAAGGTGGCCAAAATATGCAAATGTAATTCAAGTTGCACGAAACTTCGTATGCGGTAAATAAGGATACAATATTTAAAAAAAAAATGGCAGATACAATATGGCGTAACAAAAATTAAAACGCCTTGAAAGTCATTCAATTTGTATGAAATTTGTAAACTTTTCAGGATCATGATTAGGGTTCAAAATTAAATTTTAAAAATAAATAAATAAATAAAAAGACAATTTAAAAGTAAAACCAATTAGATTGACATAAAATTAAAAATTTTGAGGCTAAACTACAAAAGTAATTTTCAAGGAACATGGACATATTTATTCGAAATTTAAGTACATTAATGAAAAGTAAAATATTAGACTATTTAATTTTTATATTATTAAAATAAAACCAAAATGTATTCCAGAAATTCACCTTTCGAATCAACTGTAGTATAATTAATAGATTCTTCAGAAGTCAAGGTGTCAAAGTTAGCAGAACACGTTGGTGGTATTCGAAGATACTGTGATTCTTAGAATCAATGATTCTGTTTTCTTCTTCGGTAATTTACATAAGCTTGAAATGAAAGGACCTGATGCCATCAAAAGGGGCAAAAAAATCCTTCTCCTTTTTTTTTCGTGCTACTGCATTTTTGCGAAAAATCTTCTCGATGTTTTTTTTTTTTTTAATAACAATTTTTAATTTTTCTTGAGAAAGGTGTTATAGTAAAAATAAAATTCATTGACATGTTTCGGAACCGTCAAATAAGTTCCATAGTCATAATATAAATAAAACAACATTTCAAAATATTACTCAGTCAATAAAAATGACACGCGACACTGAGATATAAATAACAAAAAACACGCGCTCTATTGCAAAAATTTAATTTAAAATATAGACCATGCTCTAAAACTTAACTAAAATTAAAAATACAAATTTCAAACTATTTCACGGTCAATACAAATGACACGCGACAATGAGATATAAAAACACCAAAAAACACGCGCGCTATTGAAAAAATTAAATTAAAAATAGACCATGATCTAAAAGAACTCCAACATGGTTCATCCCATTCAAGCCCTCACGAGGAATTTATTCATTAATTCTAACCATAACTTAGGAATAATAAAAGAAACGGTATCATTGCAAACCAGATTATTACGCGAATAAATTTCAATAGACTCTCTTATAATAGATTTACGATTACAATTAGATATGAAACATAATTTACTTTGATTAAACAATATTTTTATCTCTTCATTTAGATATGTTCTTGATAAGGCAGTGTTAGTACGTCCAAATTTAATAACAGATTCGTGCTCCCCTTTTCTAATTCCAAACTTTCTCCCAGTCATGCCTATGTAATAATTTAAGTCACCATTTTCAGTAATATAAGGTATTTCATAAACTCAATTTTGTTGGAGGAGTTGCAATCAAATGAATATTAAACTTTTTTATATAAAAATAACAATGTATTTTTATATAAAAATACAATGTTTATATAAAAGGTGAATGCTTTAAAATCTGATGATTTAAAAAATCAATTGGATTTAATTAACTTTTTATCTTCTCGATGTCTTTTGATCAGTTTGTTTCACAATTTTCTTTGTGTCTTTGACATTTGACAATTTGGCAACAATGAAGACGATGTTATTGCTTTGCCATTTTTAAGTAGCTTGTATACTGAAGTAGGCATATAGAACCAGAGATGTAGTTTAACGAATCTACAAGTTGTTTGTAAGGAAAAATCTTCGAAATTCATTAGCATTAATAAAATTTGCTCAGCAATATTCTAGATCAATTAGATCTAGCAAAGATTGCCATTGACAAGGTAATTCTTCTAATTACAATAGAACGAATAAAATTACTACCTAAAAAGATAAGAAAATGTATTTCTAATCGGATCAGGAATAGAGAATTATTTTCATTTTTTCAATAGTAAGCTTACGTATCAAATTAATTTATTCCTTTGATTATAGTACTTATTTATAATATAATAGGTAATAACCTGTTACAAAATTGAATAATCCAAAAATTAGTAAGATATTTGTCAGTTAAATTAATGTGGAAAATAATCAATTTCAGAATTTTTGAAGCGGCCAAAAAAGGGGCATTTTTACTTTCGTTTACTAAAATATGCGTGAAATGGAGAATGGCAGTTTTTTGCAGCTGTTTTTTCATGAATCAATAAACAATAGCCCAATCTATTATTTCTATTAAATTTCGTTGCGGAACACTGTGGAACATTTAAACATTTTGATGTTTGAAAGCAAAAAAATAAATAATTTTAAAGTTAT
Source organism: Maratus speculifer (assembly GCA_964019185.1). Classification (NCBI taxonomy): domain Eukaryota; kingdom Metazoa; phylum Arthropoda; class Arachnida; order Araneae; family Salticidae; genus Maratus; species Maratus speculifer. Next base: position 109,070,930 of record OZ025302.1, on the reverse strand, counting down.
TTTATCAAAAATAACTATGAAATTATTATTTTTTATGTCCTTAGTATAAATTTTAAAAGGCATGTAAATAAAGTACACATTATCATAGTGTGAATCCATTTTAAATCACTAAAATCGGATGAAATGATAAAATTTAGCGCTCGTTTAGAGGAACTGTTGTTTTGCTCTTTTTGTTCGCTCTAAATGTTACTCCTTCAAGCAGCATTTTTGAAATAATGCTGATTATAAGGGCAAAGCAAAAATCTTTTTTAAAATACAGATTCTGACTCTCCAAACATTATTCTAGCCAAATATATAATCAAAATTCCCTAAATCGCAACTTCATTTTTGGACTTTTGGCCAGCTTTTTGGATTTTGCCCCACTGTGCGACGGTACTAAAACGCCATTAGCGAAACGGCGAGAACAGAATGTGGAGACCTAAATGTCGTGTGCCCACCCTGAAAGCTAAATTAATGCGAGGTTAACATGTCTCTTGATTAAAGTCAAAGACAATTAGTTACTATTTCCTACACTCGAACCTTCTTTTCAGGAAATGATATTTTGGTAAATCTTTGGCAAATCTTTTAATGATTTAAATATTAATTAATTTTTTTAGTTATCCTTCTACGTCTGAGCAACGTAATTTGTAGCCTTCGGATAAATTTAAACTTCACATTTAGTTTTTTGTTATCTTTTATATCCTTCTGAACGATTAATTAAAATAAAGTAAAAACTCCAAATAAGGTACACTTCTATTTAAGGGACAAAAGTTGCGGTCCCATGGGTGTTTCTTATTCGGACGTTTCACAGCATTACGACAATCTAAAGAGCAGAAAATCATAGTGAAATCTTCCCTAAGCATCAACATTAATGTTGAAAGTAGGTTACTTGGTAAAGGTTATTGTGAAAATATCCTCTGTATTTCGTTTGTTCGGAAGATAGTGGTCTATTATGAGCGACTAACATCTGATATAACCATTGCTGTGGTTCGTTTATTATAGTAAATGGTACATCTAAATCGCGAATTGAAAGAAAAATGCCAAAATATTCTAAAACTCAATTCCAAAGTTTAGAAAACCGTAGTACTTTTCATCTGGTGATTTCTCTTTCACCTGCGTATTTACCGGACATTCCTCCTTCTGATTCCGTATTTCAATTCCTGTATAATTAGTTTGTTTTTATCAGGACTTAATTTTTTCTGGCGATATAAAAAGTGTCTCCATATGCGAGTCATTTTTCGTCAATTAATTTAATCTTTTACCAGAAACATAGGAAGTGGTTAACAATGGAGATCCATTGAATAATTTATAACATTATTTTGAAATAAAGTTTCGTTTTCAAAAAACAAAATATCTTTTAAATTGAAGTTTATTAGCACTTACCATTAAAAATAAAAATTTTTGATGGATTATTATCGATTTAAATACAATTACCTACCAAAAGAATTATTAATGGAAATATATAAAAATATAAGATACAAAAAAAAGCAAATTAACGCGCAGGATTATAGTTTTATCTGTTATGGCAAAAAATCGTATTATGTCAATTTTTTTCTAAAAGCGCTATGTTTTTTTAAATTATTTTCTATTATGATGCATGGATGTCATTGGCAAACAACTAACATTGTATTTAGAATGCAATAAGACAATTCTCTTTCAAAAACGTTCTTTCAAAAAAGTTGAGTATGATATATTGCATGGGAGAAAATAAGTAAGATAAGCTCATTCATCAAAATCTCACATGTTATTTTGTTGAGAATAATTAGTAGAAAATGTCAAATAAGTAGAGCTCATGCATCATATGATTATCCAAACATTATCTTTTTGAGTGAAAAGAGTGTATCATCTTTACTAACGTTAAATAAATAAACATAAAATGAGGCGTAAAATGAGAAATAACGAATAGTAGATTTTGTAAGGAACGACACTCCTGGGGAGAATTTATTATAAGCCAATGCCAGTGAAAAAAAATGTAACCTTGTTACATTGTTTCGTGTTATTTAATGGAAGACAAGACTGGGTGAAATCCTATAGGGATAGGCAATATGCAAGTTTTCAGACCCGTTTATTTAGAAACTACCTGGCAAATTCTGATGAAATATTTTTTGTGAAGTATAAATATAGGATCATATGTGGCAGACAGTTTGAGAAATAATAATTAGTTTCAGAATTTTTTTCTTGTTTCTTCGCTTATTTTTTTTTAATGGAAAATTCTGAAAAATTGCCATTGTTCTAAAATAAGAAAGAAATAATCGCAGAAAAAACTGTGAGCCATAACTCTTGACCATAATCCAGTAAATATGGATTCCAAATTTCACTTAAAAAGTCGGGTAGTTTACGAGGAAACTGAATTTAAACTTTGTATGTTTCCCATTGGATTACAGCGAGTCTTGTCTTCCCTCAATTTGTTTTTTATTTGTAAATAAACTGTCAAGTACGAATATTACTCACACTCAGAGGAATCCATACAAGAAATATATGAATTGTTAAATGTAATGTTAAAAAAATCGTTGCTAAAAGAATAGTGAGATTTTGTAAAAAAATATACTACGTAGGATTGTGTATACAAAAATTAGAGTATTTTACTTTATATAAATACTAAACAAATATGAATGGTATGCCATAAAAGTTCAAAGAGATATTAAGCATAAATAATATTAAATATTGCTATTCTGTGTAACTTTTTTTTTTAATTTTCTTTCCTAATCTTTTTTATAAAATTAATTCGGTACTGGCAATGAAAGTTATGCATATTTAAACTTCATTTGGCATTTTATAAAAATAAGTTGAGCATAGTAATATTTTTTTACAGAGCAGCTGAAAGAAAACTTTTGTTCAGAGTTTAAATTTGACTTTGAGCTAAGCTCGCTCCGAAAGGAAGTCTCAAATTTGCAACGCCGCCTTGTTCTGGGCCGCGTTTTTTCAAATAGGTTTTAAGTTAACTTTTAAACTCGCAGAAGGCATATTGAGAAACCCGCTTATTGAATTAAGTCGATAAGCCTATAATTTTTGTGTAATTTGTTCTAATTAAATTAGTAAGTAATAATCAAGGTTATTCATTTTTAATATAAGGCTTCTTTCTACAGGGTATCCTAGAAATAATGGAACAAACTTTAAGGGGAGGTAGAGGTCATCACAAGGATTCAGATTTACATAGCCACCCATGGTCGGAAACACTTTCCTGGCGCAGTAGTGACGACACAAAACACATGGAAGAAAAAACACGAAAACGAAGAGAATACATGTTTATTATTCTTAGTGCTGCAAAAATACCGAGATAACACTGGAAAGTTCTTAGGAACTAGTTGTACGCATCGTTGTAGCTGCTGGGGAAGTTTAGGATATTCCTGGTGTTTTCTGTAGAACATTAGATCTTTCATGCACCGGAGATGCGCCTGCAAGCATCAGAGTCCGGGATCGTAATTTCAAACACCTACTTTGATAGCGATCGGTGTTTTTTAAATGTTCGTTTTTCTTACTTTTCTGCTGTGCTAATGATAATAAAGATATTTTCTCTTCTTATTCGTGTCCTGTCCTTGCGTTTTGTGTCATCACTACCACGCCAAGAAAATTTTTCTGACCATTCATTGTTACGTAAATATGAATCCTTGTGATGAGCTCCACCTCCCCTTAAAGTTTGTCTCGTTATTTCTGGGACACCCTGTATTATTACATATTCAGAACACACCATATTTCAACTATCTATCGCAATTTGTTTGGGAAATAGAGTGTTTACAGACAGACAGTAGACCGACAGAGTGTTGCATGGCAATTTTTTTTTAAATATATGTTTTTCGAAATCTCCAATGTCTGAAACATATAAATCCGTCAAAAAAACTTTTTGATTTTCAAAACGATTACAAAACTCTGTACTACGTATGAATGTGTAAGTAATATACTACGCATGATGGGTAAGTAGTATGCTACGGAATATGATGTAATATGATGGGTAAAATATAGTTGGAAATAATTTTTTAGTCTTCCAAAAACTTTTAAAAATAACCAAAGGCACAGATATACTAACATAACATAAATCTTGCCATTCAATTAAGAAATCCGTGAAAATTAAGAACTAGCCTTTAATGTATGTCACTTTATTTTAAGCTGACAGACAACATCTCCAACAGAGAGTTACTGTGGAATTCTTATTTTTTATATTGCCTAAGGAATCTATGTAGGATTTAGTCGCGGGAATAAATCGTTCATTATTCATTTGGAACAAACTTCTGCATATTTTTCTTGACATCGTTCTTCTTAATAATCCTTTATTTTTAAATAGAGAAAACATTGATAAAATTTTTGACGTTTTAAATTAATACAAACTACTTTTCTGAAAATATATAAAATAACAAACTGTTTCGTAGGTTTTTTAACATATGCAATAAAAAAAGTCAAACTTTTCTTAATTTACAAAAACGTACTGCAAAATCAAGAACGTAAATATTTAATAACCTTTTCCGAGTCACACAAGATTTTGAAAACTGATAGTTTATCTTTAAAAACCTTTCAGAAGAATTTATCTTTGAAATAAAAAATATATATATATAGTATAGGTATCTTTTTTATTGGTTTTCCGTAGTTTATAAAAACGTTTCCGTATAGCTTGCACTGTGTATTAATCAATTTTCTGTACCCCCCAAAAATTTTTTTGGATGCTATGAGGTCTCAACTAATTATTTTACTGTTTAGAAATCATGCTTAGCTGAAAAACACATAAAATTAAGAATATTAATATTAATATTAGTATTAATATTAATATTTATCTGTTAAAATTTTAGACAAGATTTCAGTTATGCGACTGAAAGCGTCCAGTTGAGTTCGGATAGAATTAAAAAACTGATTTTCCATGTAGAGATAACTGATTATTACATTTAAAAGCGGCTAGAAAAATTTTCCAAAAATTACGTGCAAATAATAATTTTTTTATAAATTGTTCTTTAAATTTGGAAAACTAATTGTTTTTTGAGGTTTTTAAACTTTGTAGCGATCGCATCTCACTTGATCAGTATTTCAAGTTACATGATTAGAGTAACAGAATCAGACGCTAACGTTCTCGCCTACTCATGATGAGATCTTTGGTTCGAATACAACCTGCATCAGTATATTTACACTCCTCATTGAGGAACCAAGCAAATACTAAACTTCAACAGCATTCAACAGCAATCATCTCATATGATAATCAATGATGGCAGCTCTAACAAATCATTCCTTACATCCAAAGTCTGTCCAACGCTCATAGTACACAGTCTGTTATCCATGCATCACTCATGCACACGACAGCATATTTCACGAGTGCGTATCATTTGTCACTGTAGATGGAGTGTACAGCGATCTCATCTCACTTGATCAGTATAAAGCGATTTACTACCTTGGTGCAACTGGCTTTATCTTTCTTTCGACGTTAACGTTCTCGTCTCGTGATCATGAAATCCATGGTTGAAATCCCACAGGCACCAATCTCACCCAATCTTCAACGTAAAGGAACGCTTTTCAGATTATTGGGTAATTTGGAAGCAATTATTGATTAATTCCGTTCGTGTTGACAGTAAATTTTCCTAGTTTAAGAAACACCTGTCTTTTTTAATGTGTACAAAAGCATAATATTTTAAATTACAGATTCCCAGACTTTATTGAAAAAAAAATGCTGTCACAATTAAGGTGGGTGATCTTCGCCTTATGTAATACAATAGTTTATGTCAATAATAAATTCTACTCTAAAATTTTGGTGGAGGAATGGGCCGCAGTACATAGGTTGTGAATCCGTATTATAAATTACTTAGCAATCTACCCCTTCGATTACATTCATTTCATTCTTTTATGCATGAAGTTTCTTCACTATGTACAAATCATTCATTAACAAAGTAAATTCATGCCCTAAAATATATATATATATATATATATAATCCGTTTTAACGTTAAATGATATCATATTATCTATACCATGTCAGACGATACAAATTTTGATATAGTAATCCTTATTGTTTATAATTTTATAGCGTTCTCTATGTAAAAAGATCTGTAATGTAATAATAAAAATACTTTTATATTTATTGTATTTATCACACATTACACTTATTTTTTACTATTGTTTATATATTTTTTGTTTATGTATTATATTTTATTTATTACATCTTTTTTTTTATTTATTTAACATTTTAACCAATGTTATGTATTAAATAATGATAAATTACAATTTTCAGCATGATTGGCAATGATAAGCAAGGTAATTGACAACCATTTTTTTAAATTTAGCTTGTGAGCCTGATAATATGCAAGTAGAAATGAAGTGCATAAAAACCAATTTTTAATATTTTAGATGGCTATAATTTTATTTATTATGATGAAAATATTCCAGCATCAAATAAGAAGAGCGAAGGTATCTAATATCGAGGGTACGGCAAAAGTTTTTATGCAAATCCTTCGGATTTTAATTACTGATTCAAATATAATTATTCTTTATTATTGCTTTTTAGTGCCCGTCTGTCCATCAATGACATCTCCACCACACCTTCGTTTGTGCTTGTTCCTAATTTCTTAATTAGTTTATGTATTTATATCTTTTAATTTAATATTATGTCATATTCTAATGATAACAGCCGAAATAAATTTTAAAATAGTACTATACCTTAGTAGCAAATCAATATTGGTCCACTGTTGCGCCAATATTTCATTTAGAGGTAATATTGCCAATAAAACGTCAATATTGATCCAATATTGGGATGTTTACATTTTCCCCTTATTTAGCCAATGTTTCCTGCCAATATTATGCCAATATTGGGGTTTCATTGGAAATATTGTCAATAAAACGCCAATATTGTACAATTGTTGGCGTTACATTAAAAATATTTCCAATGAAAATCCCAATATTTAACCAATATTGGCGTTTTATTGGCAATATTTCCAATGAAACCCCAATGTTGGCATAATATTGGCTGCAAATATTGGCTAAATAAGGGCAAAATGCAAACACCCCAATTTTGGAGCTATATTTCATGCCACTATTGCACCAATGTACCAATATTGCTCCACGATATAGCCAATATTGGCCCAATATTGTTTGGCTACTGGAATATTATTAAATCATTTGTAATGGTACCCCTTTAAAAATATTTTTCTTTCATACTTTCCAAAATTCGAACTTTGGGTAATTCAAACATTTCTTGCGTACCGACGAGTTCGAATTAACGAGAACCGACTGTTATTTAAGTAGATTGCACCAAATTTACAAAAGTTTCATAGTAAAAACTGATAAAATTATGATACATTATATCAGCTAAATATATTACGACATTCAATGTCACAACAGAAGGTTAACAATTCATGGCTTTTGGAAAACGACGGTCTAAAGCCTTTTATTGTATTATAAATAGAAGGAGGCGTTGATCGCATAATATTTCAAGCATTATCTTTTTGACTTAAAAAAATAAATCATCTTTACAAAAGTTAAATAATGCAAGTTTGATCGCATGATATATTGTATCAACTTAATATATCAAGAACTATCGTATACTAGCAATTTTTTAAATAAAGTTTTGCATTATCGTTTTTCAAATATTTGTATGCCTTATTAGTAAGTCTGTAAAAAAAGATTTAATGAATTTATTTTATGTGAAGTGTTAAAATTTTATTTCCAGTTCGTCAATTTTTAACGCATAAAATATTAAATTAAGCATAGATTTTAGAAAGATCTTGAAAACTAAGAAAAAAGTGACTTTAAAATAGCAAATAAAGAATTGTGCAAAAATGTTTAAAGATAGAAAACCAACGATTACAAATGCACAAATAATGCATGAAAAGGCAGCAAACAGCTGTTTTGAATCCACTATCGATATTCTTCATCAATACAAAACTCAACGAGTTGTTCAGACCCTTTCTTCTCATTGCTTGCTTTTCTTTTGGCGGTATCGTTCCCGTAACCAGCATATAAGCCTGCGTTTCTCTGTCTCTTTGCTCAGTTTTGCTTTTTCTAGCTCGCTGAGTTTTGCACTGATGAAGAATCTCGATAGTAGATTCGAAACAGCTGTTTGCTACCTTTTCATGCATTCTTTGTGCATTTATAATCGTTGGTTTCCTAGCTTTAAAAAAAGTGAAATCCTTTAAGAAGAAAACGCCGAAGGAAGAAATTAAAAATATTAATTTTCCGAGGAGATATTTTAAATATGGGAATGTATCAAACGCCCATAGACTTAACGTTACGGAGGGGAATTCGGAAAGTGTGTGATCAGCAGCCTGAAGAAAAATCTGACATTCTTTACAGTGTGGGAATATAAACAGACTTTACTTTTTAAAATAATCTCCGGAAAAGTAAAAAATATTACCAACACATAAACAAGCTAAATTAACATGTCACATTATATTTAAAGGTAGAAAACTAACGATTATAAATGCACAAATAAAGTATGATAAGGGAGCAAACAGCTGTTTCGAATCTACTATCGAGATTCTTCATCAGTGCAAAAACTCAGCGAGCTAGACAAAGCAAAACTGAGCAAAGAGACAGAGAGACGCAGGCTTATATACCCGCTACGGAACGATCTCGCCTAAAGAAAAGAAACCAATGAGAAGAAAGCAACCTGAACAAATGGGTGGAGAAGTAGCGACATCTACTGGAGAGCAAACAAAACAAAAACTAAAAATCAAGGGAAAATAATATAAATAAAATAATAATAATAAAATAATAATAATAAAAATAAATAAAAATAAATAAATATAATAAATAAATAAATAAATAAAATTTATTTTTATTTTATTGTTATATTATTATTATTATTATTATTATTATTATTATTATTATTGTTATTGTTGTTGTTGTTGTTGTTGTTGTTGTTGTTGTTGTTGTTGTTATTTTCCCTTGGTTTTTTAGTTTTTGTTTTGTTAGCTCTCCAGTACAAGTCGCTACTTCTCCACCCAGTTGTTCAGGTTGCTTTCTTCTCATTGGTTGCTTTTCTTTAGGCGGTATCGTTCCGTAGCGGGTATATAAGCCTGCGTCTCTCTGTCTTTTTGCTCAGTTTTGCTTTGTGTAGCTCGCTGAGTTTTTGCACTGATGAAGAATCTCGATATTAGATTCGAAACAGCTGTTTGCTCCCTTATCATACTTTATTTGTGCATTTATAATCGTTGGTTTTCTATCTTTAAACATTTTTGCACAAATGCTTTTTTTGCTATTTTAATGTCACATTATATACATATCACTTGAAATTGAAAAATTTTCATAACGCTTTAACAGATAATTAAATTCGATATTAAAGCGGAAATTCACTTTTAGTTTTAAATATCTCCCAGTAAAATACACACATCTTCAGTTACAATAATAAAATTTAAAACTTTTAGCAACTTATTTTAAAAGAATCTAGTATTTTCCTTCTGCTATTTGCTTTAAAAATATCATAAGATCACTTTCAAATCCAAACATAGATGATTTCTGATTACTTTGAAAAAATATATTAACATTCTGAAAACATATTAGACATAAATAAAATAATTAAAACGTATAAAATAAATTTTAAAAACTAAACTAAATTTTTTATCTTTGTTTTTCTTTAATTTCTGACAAAAAATTCTTGTAAAATATGTAAGTTCATTCATTAAAAATGCATACTGTGTGACAATTTCGAGGAATTTTCTAACGCATTGCTGCTGAAAAGAAACTAATTACTTTTAAATATTTTCATCAAAATAATAATCTCTTAAATATTTTATTTATTACTTAGTTTTTGGTAGCTTTCATTACAAAAAGTAAAAAGCTACCTATTGCAGCCGTCCGGAGGAAAGCACTTCCAGAAAATTTTGGTATATTTTCACCGATCATGACCCCCAGACCCCAAAACCACCGTCCGTTCAAATGTTGACATATATATAATACATATATATATATATATATATATATCTGATTTTTGTCATGCGATAACTATCGTATTTATGAACGGATTTGAATGAAACTTGGTATGTGCATAGTACATGCAAATGTCTCGACCGAGGTCGTTAGACAGCATCATCCGCCATCTTGTTTCAAAATGGCGGCCATTTTAAAAAAATTTTAAAAATTTAAAATTTAAAATTAAATGTGAAGAAATTAAAAGTTGAAAAATACTTTTCTTTTATTTGCTAGAACTTAAACAACGATTCCAGAACACTTTTTATTTTGTTTATATCTTAAGAAATCATTGAATTATAGCACTTTGAATTTTTCTTATGGCTGACATTTTGAAACGATCTGATTTTTGTCACGTGATAACATGCGTATTTATGAAACGATTTGAATGAAACTTAGTATGTACATAGTACATACAAATGTCTCGACCGAGTGTGTTGTCCAGCATCATCCGCCATCTTGTTTCAAAATGGCAGCCATTTTAAATTTTTGAAAAAATTTAAAATTTAAATTAAATGCGAAAGCATTTAAAGTTGAAAAATATCTTTCTTTTACGTGTTAGACCTTAAAACAACGATTCCAGAACACTTTTTATTTTGTCTATATCTTAAAAAATGATTGAGTTATAGCACTTTGAATTTTTCTTATGGCTGACATTTTGAAACGATCTGATTTTTGTCACGTGATAACACGCGTATTTATGAATCGATTTGGATGTAACTTGGTGTGTATAAGTATATACTGAGGCCAGAATCGAGTTCGATACCCAGTTACATCCGCCATCTTCTTTCAAATGGCGGCCATTTAAAAATTTTAATAAATTTTAAAATTTAAAATTAGGTACAAGAAAGTGAGAAATTTAAAAAGATTTTTCTTTTATGCATTTGGCCTCGATACAAAGATTCCAGAGCATTTTTTGTTTCGTCTGTATCTTAAAAAATGGCTGGGTTATCGCACTTTTAAGCTTTTAAACGCCAATGTTCCATAAATGGAACATCAACTTCAAAATTCTGCAAAAAATTCATTTTTATTCGTATTGGTCTGTAAAAATTAGTATTTGAAAAGAAAGTATAAATTGAGTTTTTGGCGTTGATATTACGTTGATAAAATAAATCATGTCTTAGGGTAAAAATCGTAAATTAAGACTTTTTTTAGACTTTTCGTTGGACAAAATTCAAAAATTCATATAAAATTCAAAATTTTATAAATATATTTAAAAATAAGTGAGATCAAGTAAAAATAATCATTTTATTAGTAGAACACAAGTTATTAAAAAAAGATTGATTTTTATGGTTTATTTTAGAAAAGAAATGTCCATGTTCCAAAAATGGAACATTGGCGTGTAAAGGCATATTTTTTAACATGATTAAGTCCTTTGATTGCAATGCATGTAAGTTTTGATAAAAAGTTTCGGAATACGAGGTGGTTTAGTAAGTTTCGAAAAAAGATGGTTATGACTTTGATATACTATATTTTCGCCCACTCCATACCTTGTCCCTTACGTCTCCCCCTCCCCCCGTCTCTCTCTTCCACACTCGTTCTCCCATCTGAAGTGGATTACTCATACCTGACGGGGAAAACATGTTTGTTTGTTGATAATTAGACATTGTTTATGACTCAAATATGCTATAATGTAAGAAGTAACTTTGGAAAAAAGCGTGATAGGGAATTCATATGATTTTACTAAACTCTGCGATTTTCTTCAGTTAGAAAACCTCATACAGACCAGATGTCTCTTTCAATCCATTTCGAACAATAGAAGAGGCACTAGAATATTTTAATGAATTAGCAGATGATTCTGAAGAGGACTTCATTGACATTTGTTAATTACATTATTTGTACCATCAACACAAAGAAAATGTGTTGTATGCCAGAAGAACACAAAAAAATGTTTTGAATGTGAAAAAAAGACTATATCAGAAATGCTTCCCTAACTGTCATGGATATAATAGATCAAATGTAGGACACAAAAATTAAGGACAATCAATATATATATATTTAATTTTTGGTATTTTTTTTCTCTTTTGTATTTTTTTAGATTTTGATTTATTTGATTATTTTGCTGTAAATTGTAGTACAGACATTAGTATTATTATGTTTTTCCATTACATTTTTTGTATATATTTCTTTCTTAATTTTGATAAATAAGATACCCTGGGGTAATAACGCCAGGCAGGGTAATAACGCTAAATGCTTATATTTTGCATAATTATGAAATAATCAGGTAAATGACAGCCATGTGCTCTGCGCAGAAGGGTTTTGAGTCATATAAATCGCAAAAACAGCTTCAAGTTAATTTGTTTCATTTTTAGGTCTTATTGTTTTTACAAGCAACTAAAATTAACGCTTGATCTAAAATTTGCGAGATAAGGTTTTTGATCTGAAGACTATATGTTTTATCCAGAAATACTTTCTTTATTACATAAATTTGTAGTGTATTTCACGTACTTTCAAATTGTTGTAGAAGATTTTGGATATCTTCTCGAGATAATTTGTAGTTTAGGATTTACTGCGCAATAAGTTATCCCGGGGTAATAACGCCAGGGATTGGCGTTATCACCCCGGTTGATTCCCAACAGTGGCCGAACTATATCCGAAGGGGGTTTATATATTAATATGGGACAGCATTATCATCATTGTTGAAATGGTAAGATTGAGGGGGGGGTGCCCAATACTTAAAAATAATCTCTCTATTTTATTTTTTATTATATTATTATTATTTTTTTGACTAATGTAAAAAATAATTTTTAACTCTTGTAAATAAAACTATATCAAAAGGTATTCAAGATTCAAATTCGAACATCATCAAAATCAGGTTTCTATTAAATTTCCACTGGATTGTTCAATTGAGTTCGAAATTTTAACTGTCCGCTTTCTCAGCGTTCGGTTTTACAAAACTTTATAAATTTAACCTTTAACTGATGTGACAGAAATTGTAACGTATGAATGTGATGCGATTTGGGAGACCACAAAATTGAAAGATAAATAAAAGGCGGGAATAACTCATAGGATTGTGTTTTTGTACTAAACTTTTTATACAAGAGTATTATACTTAATATTCACCTATTTAGTCTCTGGTGATAATACTAAAATTCCAAATGAAACAAAATTTCGGAAGTGTTTGCAGTTAAACTGAAAATTACAAGTTAAACTAAAAAATTAAAAGAAAAATAGTGGTCTACGAGACCGGTAATATTAGTTAAAGGTTAAAATGCGATCCATGATTAAAAATCATAGAATACTGTTCCTGCGCTAAACTTTTTGTACAGAATTAATTCTAATTAAATTTAATCTATTCAAGTATTTCTAATAATATTACGAGAACTCCAAACGAAAGAGAATTTCAGTTGTAACTATAGCTAAACATGAAAATACAAGTTAAACGCTATTTTTTTGGGGGGGGGGGAGGGGGTACAGTGTTCAGACAGATTGCTAACAGCAGTTAAAGGTTAATTTTGTTGCTAATATGGAGATAATGATATATAACCATATGAATTATGTATAAAATTGAATAAGAGATCTCTTTGGGATAATATTTTTTAATAAAAAAATTTATTCAATTTATTAAAAATTTATTAAAGCATGTTCTTTAAAACGTCAACAATTTAACTGTAGGTTTGGAGAATCCGCATTAGTGTGGAGTTATGGGTTAAAAACTATTTACTAGATTACTATAATAGTATTAACCCTTAACTGCTGTGACAAAAATTGTCGCATAACTTACTGTGAGCGGCTTGTCAGACCGTTTAATCTAACGATGAATAAATTGTTACATTAACTTTTAGAATATTATTTTTGTATTGAACCTTATATACTGGACTATTATAAATAAAATTCAGCTATTCAAAAGTCTCTAGAGATAGTAATAGGACTCCAAATGAAACAAAATTTTCCCGGTATCTATAGTTAAACTAAAAATTGCAAGTTAAACTCTGAAACTCGAAAAACTCAGCGGTATGTGAGACGCTAACAGCAGTTAAGGTTTAACAAAAATATTTATTACATATAACTCTAGTTATTATAAAACTTCACATGATTAAAATATTACATTATGAATGGTTAAAACCATGCAATGTTTCTTATAATCATATTTAAGCGGGACTTTCTAAGCAAGGAGAGGCAGAGGGTGTTATATTCTGTCGAAGCTCCCCCTCACTCCTTTTTCTTTCACTTTCACAAAAAAAATCAATATTTTCTATCGCATAAAATGCATACATGGGAATAAAAATACTGATTCAAATAATACGTGCAATGTTTCTAATAATTCTATTTAAATGGTCCTTTTTAAACAAAACGTAGCTTAGAATCTGATATCTTTTACCTCCTCCCCCCGCCACCACCACAGCTTTCTTTTTCTTTCAGTGGGACAAAAAAAAATGTACATTTTCAATAGCTTAGATTGCAATTTGTCAATTTCTAGAGCTGTAGAGTTTGTATTTTTAGAATTGGGCAATCTACATGCCATTATTCCATCTTATTTTATAGTTTTGTTTGCATGGCGTTATTACCCATATAGGTGGGTATTAACGCCAAATAGCATTGGTCAAGAAAAAATGCCATTACATTTTATGAATACATATCTGTTAAATTATTTTATTTTATATAGATAATTAATGAGTTGCTGTATCATATCCTATATTTATTTGAAAAATACAATCTAAAACAAAGCCGTGAAAATTGGTAGAACCTTAACGTGGCGTTATTACCCCAGGGTACCTTAATTGTAAAGATGCTTTCCTACAGTAAGTACTGCCCATTATCTATATAATATATTATTTAAGCAAGTAGGAAAGCTTTTTTGTAAAAGCTTTGTGAGGTCTTGAGCATTTTGCTGGAACAGTTGCTGGAATCGCGAGTCAAAAGAATGCTCGGTGGGCGAAGCCCGGCTATTTTCCTGCTTAAACTGTGTTATTACTGAAAAATGTTCATACATTATCTATAATCATGAACAAAATGTGCACAGAAATAGTGATTTTAGTTTAATTGTGTTAATCATACTTTATAAAAACATGTGAAAAAACTAAGTGTTTCCCGCCAATGTTCCATTTTTGGAACATGCTATAAATCATACACAAATTTTTTTTTTCGAGAAAAAAAATTAATCGTAGTGCTTATGTTTGAGTTTTAATGAGATTTTTACCAATAAATAGCATGTGTTACTTTTTGATCACAGTGCAGTGTTTAAAAGGTTAATTTCTAGTGCTGCTCACATCTTGAAATGATATGATTTTCGTCACGTGACAACACGCGTATTTATAAACCAATTTGGATGAAACTTGGTGCGTACATAGTACATACCAATGTTTGGACCGAGTTCGTTGGCCAGATCCATCCGCCATCTTGTCTCAAAATGGCGGAATATTATTTTTTTTTTTATTTAAATTTTAAAATTAGGTGCAAAAAAGTAAGAAATTGAAAAAGATTTTTCTTTTGTGAGTTTGACCTTTATATAAAGATTCCAGAGCATTTTTTGTTTCATTTATATATTGACAAATGGCTAATATAGCACTTTTAATTTCCAGTGTGGTTGGTATTTTGAAACGGACTGAAATTTGTCACGCGATTATGCGTATATTTATAAACTGATTTGGGTTTTACTCCGTGTGCACATAGTACGTAGCAATGCCTTAACCATGTTCACTGACCAACTTCATCCGTCCTCTTGTTTCAAAATGGCAGCCATTTAAGTTTGTCAAAAATCTTTTAAATGTATAATGATGTACAAACAAAAAATTCGAAATTGAAAAAAGGTTCTTTTTAAAGTATTAACTGAATAATGAATTCCGGATTATTTTTTGCTTTGTCTTTAACTTAAAAAACGCCTGAGCAGTTTGAATTTCTAACGTGGGTGACATTTTTAAAAAAAATAATTTGCCCGCGACAGCACTCGTATATATTAATCGATTTAGGTATGAGTGTGCATGTTCACATGAATTAAGATTTCGACCAAGCTCATAATTATGTTCCACTAATTTGAGCTTAGTATTTTTGAATAATATACTTAATTTAAAATAAATAAATAAATATATAAATATATGAAAGCTACCTCTTCCCCCCGGCACTGCCGGAAGGACTATTCTAAAATTATAATGAAAAATCCTAAAACATCAAAGATGATTTCTAAAATTTTTTGTAATTATTAAATTACTTTGTATCGGCTTAAAATAAATTAAAATATTAATAAATTAATACATATAAATTAAAACATTACGAATTGTTGAAGTATAGATTGTTATGAAGTATAGATTTGCGTCGTAATAAATTTTCCATGTATGTGTTTAAGAATTCATAATATAGTAGTTATAATAGTATTTTGGTATGTGGACTTTTTATTTAACAACCTTACATATATATTTATCTTATTCCCTTCAAAAAATTAGCTCTAATATCAATTTTCAGTTAATTTAGCCTTTGATTCGGGAAAAACTTGATAAAGGCGCTTAGGGGTTAAAATCTACTTTCAATTTTAAATCACATGATTATTTCTGTTACAAATTAGAGAATAAATGCATCATGTAAAGTTTGGTTTAAACTTTAGTATTTGAAAATATATTTTATGTATACGTATACATTGTTTATCATTATAAAATAATTCTTAATCATTTCTCACAAATGCATTTTCACTTATTCAATTTTTAAAGATATCTAATTTCATTTTTAGGTGCGTTTGTAATTATGTAAATACGTAGCACCTATTGTTGTCCGTCTGTATGTCTGTCTGTCTGTCCGCATATAACAACGCAAAAACTACCCAACTGAATCGTTTGAAATTTAAAATACATAATTATTACATAATTTTGTCGAGTCATTTCAAATTTTATGAAAATCGGATGCATAGATCAATTACAGGGACAATCAAAAGGATTCCGTTACATTACAGTCAATGGGGAAAAAAGCTTCAAATGCATTTTAATCTTGTTACACTCGTAGTAAAATTGATATGCATCTATAAAGTACATATTATAATATACATTTTGCATAATCCGTGGTGCAAAGAACATTTGTTATTGATTTACAAGGCCACACAAAAGTGTTCCATTGCATAATGGTATGAGGAGAACATTGTTTGGTGCACATTTTAATTGCAATTATTTACAATTTTATGAGAGTGATAGATTTAAAACTTCGTTATAGTACGAACGCACCTCATTTGCTACGCTTCACGTGCAATTTCCAACTTGTTTTGCTTTTCAAATTAA
Organism: Maratus speculifer; assembly: GCA_964019185.1. Classification (NCBI taxonomy): domain Eukaryota; kingdom Metazoa; phylum Arthropoda; class Arachnida; order Araneae; family Salticidae; genus Maratus; species Maratus speculifer. Next base: position 109,053,881 of record OZ025302.1, on the reverse strand, counting down.
ATGTGTAATTGAGTTTTATAAGTAAGGGAGAGAAAGGCACCTTTGAACATCTTAAATATTTTCCTTCAAATATATATATATGTATATATATATATATATATTTAATGCAGAAAGCAATACATTACTAATGCTCCAATGCAATAAGTATACAAAGCTGCACCATTTTGTATGCACAATACTGTTTAAGCAAGGTATGTAATTTTCTCCTTCTTGAATCTAAACTTAAAGAAATAAAGTTGTAAGATTTTTGTTAACAATTTTGTATACCTAAAATTTTACTTTATTGTTCAATACTTAATTAAAGATGTTAGCTAATTTTTTTATAATATTTCTTTTATTCAAATTCTTAACCCGAATTGAGTAAATAATTGTAATGCTAAACTCCATGTGATGGGGCACCATTGAACAGAAAATCGGGGGCACCACTGAACATTTAAAACTATGAAGTAAACAGTTATGAATGTATCTGGAATTTTTTTAATGTAAAAAGGAGTTAATGAAGACTGCCAACGAACATTAAGTTATATTGTTAACAATCCTTCTTCGCTGCACACCTAGATTATAAACTTCTGGATGCATCAGTGATGGGAGTTTTCAAATCGATTTTGATGCATTGATGAATTTGTCTTTGAAGATTTAATTACTGATATCGAAGATCAAGAAAAAAAAAGATTCGGTTTTAGAAGATTTATATGTGAACTGTTAAAATTGTAAGCAAAGAATATTTTTATGGCTCATTTAGGGGGGGGGGGGAGTCTTGTTGTCGTTTTCAAAGGTTTTATTTGAAATATATTCATTAAACGAATTCGTATACGGTTTATTTTATTTTAAGCCGATACAAAGTAATTTAATAATTACAAAAATTTTTAGAAATCAACTTTCATGTTTTTGACTGTTTATTTATAATTTTAGAAAACTAAATAACAATTAAAATATTTAATGGATTATTATTTTAATGCAATAATGCGTTAAATAATGCTTCGAAATTGTCACACAATATAAGTTTTTAATGAACTTACATATTTCCAAGAATTTGTTTGTCAGAAATTAGAGAAAAACAAGGATAAAAAATGTGGTTTATTTTTTTTTTTAATATTTTTTACGTTTTAATTATTTTATTTATGGCTAATAAATAATGTTAAAAGTACCTTGGAAATAGAATTAATTTAAAACCTTGATAGAAAAAAAAATAAAAATATTTCTATTTTGACCGCTATGCGACCCCATCTTGCTTCGCTCACACTCTCCTATAGTTTCAACTTTAGCCAGAATGTATGCTATCATAAATCATTCATATCTAACATATGAAATTCAAAAAATATTTTTAATATACAAAAAATAATGAAAAACGTCTTTGAAAATGTAAATAAAAATACATTTACAATACACATACACTTAATGTCTGAATTTAAAAAACAATTAGAGATTGAATAATATACCGTAATTTTCTGCATATAATCCGCGGATCAAACAATTATTTTTCGACCCAAAAATTTTATTAAATAAAATATTACTTCTTAGATCTACACTAAAAGTTCCATTAATGATTTTCAAAAAGAAAAAAGTAAAATTTATCGCAATTTGTTTAATAGTAGCTACCCTATAGGCTATGTTAAGAAAATTTTTTAAATGCAGTAGATTTTTTGAATTCTATTCATCCTCCTTTTCAAAGTACTAAACAAAATTCTTTCCTCTGCACCCCTTATTATAAGGGTATTTCTGATAAGATTTCTGGAATTTTAAAATCATTCAATATGGGTGTTTCCCAGAGCTGCCAAGTCTCCGGCTTTTTGTATACCGGTATTTTAATACAGAAAAAGATGTTTTATTTAATTGGAACATTCTGGGTATTTAAAACAACAACATTTTCTTTAAAATTTTACCGGTGTTCAAAAAGCCGGAGACTTGGCAACTCTGGTGTTTCCTTTTAAACCAATTAACAAAGTTAGTTCTTTTTTAACCTCTTCAGTCCTGATGTCGTCTGGAAGCGACACTAAAAAACACCCTTTAAATTAATTTAAATGCTTCTGGTATTGTTAAAATTATATCTAGACTTTATAAATAAATTTATGATCGTTAGAAGCATCGATATATAGATTAATACATATTTGGAGATGTTTTATATTAATTTTAAACTGGTTTTTGTAGTGTCGCGTAAAATTTGTCTCAGGACTGAGGAGGTTAAATAAGCATAAATTTCAATACAATAAATCTAAATTATCCGGTGTTGCCCATTACATTCCCTGTGGAGATAGTGATGTAGTATACATTCGTGAAACACGCAGATCTTTTGAAATTCGCCTGAAGGAACATAACAGTGTTCTAAAACGCAGTAATTTAAATTCTAAAATTGTCCAATATTGTGTTCAAACGAAACAAATCCCGCAGTTAGCGAACGCCAGTACCTTAAAATTGGGTTGTAGCAGTTATCACGGCAGATTACTCCTCGAAGGTTAGTTCACATGATTAGGACCGCCAACTCTGTCCCTAATGAATATTATCTTAAAAAAATAACTAACTGTAACCGTCTTGATTTATTTAAATATTTGTTATAGAATAAATATTTATTTGTATTGATGAGGACTTGTGAGTAGCTTGGCGAACCGTTTACTCTTCCTATTTTTTAAATGTTTTTCAGTACATTAATTTTTTGTATATAAATGTTATTTATTTTTTTAAATGTATTCAAGCTTGTTTATGTTATTCCATCTTTTAAAATTAATTTAGGAGAGAAGAGTTCTGCATTTTGTTCCAGTTGGCAAATAAATCTAAAATAGGCCCAAAAAAACTTTTTATCATCTTACCAAATTTTCCATTTATGATGGAAAATCATGGTTTTTAATTACTTATAAAAAATGTTTAAAAAATCCCAAAACAATAAAGAAAGTCCATTTCAGTAAAAGCAATCTCAAAGACTGGACAACAACCACATTCAAACTTTCATCATCAAGAAAATCTTGCCGCCTCCCCCCCTCTCCCCCCCAAAAAAGAACAGGATATCGAACTCTTCCCATTTAGGTGGTGCTGCCAATGAGCATAAACATTATGAAATTTATAAATTTTTGAAAATACATGGCTTAAATTCATTCAAAACTATAAAAAATACGCTATGTATCATGCAAACAAAATGAAAAAAAAAAGAAGTTTAGGTTGTGTCTAAATATAATAATGAGCAGAATCTGATTCGTTGAATTCCAAATCGACAATAATTGTTATTCATACATCAGTTAAATGCTTTGCATTAAAAGAGAGATTCTGTCTGGATTTTCATTTCCTTAACGGATCGCTTCATGTGATCATAAATTAACCACTGAGAATTGGCACTGTGGGTTGGGGCCAAATATCTAGCAACAGATTCAGCCTTCTTTTTCGCGCTACGTAAGAGAAGTACACATATAGATTTTAAAAGTGTATTTTTTTTACTGACAGATAAAAGATAAAATATGTAAAATATATACATGGAAATCTTTACAAAGGATTTTATACAAGAGAAGAACAAGTTGGAAATTGCAAAAGAAGCGGAGCAAATGAGGTGCGTTCGTACAATAACGAAGTTTTAAAAATATCACTCACATATATCAGTCTCATAAAATTTTAAATAATTAATTACAATTAAAATGCGCACCAAAGTAATGTTCTCCCTATACCATTTTGTAATGGAATACATTTGTGTGCCCTTGTAAATCAATAACAAATGTTCTTTGCACCACAGATTAGGCAAAATGTATATTATAATATGTACTTTATAGATGCATATCAATTTTATTATGTTTGAATGAGTGTAACACCATTAAAATTCATTTGAAACATTTTCCCCCATTGACCGGTAATGTAACGGAATACTTTTGATTGTCCCTGTAATTGATCTATGCATCCTATTTTCACAAAATTTGAAATGATTCGACAAAATTATGTAATAATTATATATTTTAAATTTCAAACGATTCGGTTGGGTAGATCTTGCATTGTTATATGCGGACGGACGGACGAACTGAACGATAACTATATGTGCTACGTATTTACATAATTACGCATCCAAATGACTTTGAAAAGCTGATCGGGAACTCAATCAATATCATTTAACCGAGGACTAGTGTAAATTTACAGTCTCGGTTTTTTTTCCCGCGTAATTACAGAAAATTTCAACAGTGTATCGCATAAAAATTACTCTGAAACTTTTCTGAAATTCAGTGGTAGCAAAAGATAGTTTGTTTTTATAATTGCACTTTGAAATTTTGAAAAGAAAAATTTCTTATGATTTATAAAGAAGAAGGAATCTCTTCGGAATCTCGTGTAACTCGCCAGAGGTTATTATGGGTTTACGGATAACTCTTATATTTGTGGTTGGTACTTTGTCTTTTTTTAACCCCTTTCCGGCACGGGCAAATTCTGTTAGTAAAATGAGAAATTATCGGCTGACACCGGAATTCACAAACGATTTTTTTTTAGAAATTAAGAATTCCTTGATTAAAGCTTTCATTATAAAATAAAAATTTTATTAAAATATTATTGGTGCCGTTTGCAAGCTTGGAAATAAATTAGGTATCCCGGACTAGGAACAGTGTGCCAGAAAGGGTTAAAGTATGATCCTTTTAATAGAGCACATTAATACATTAATATACAGAGTGATCCAAAAGTCAGGACGAACTTAAAAAACGAATAATTCGAAAACGAATCAAGATACAAAGATACGGTTTGCACCAAACGGATGGAAAAGAAACCGGGTTTTCTGTGGAAACGAAAAAAATAGTTCTATTGGCAACCAATACATGGCGCTGTCGGATTTCTAAATTGCAAGCGCGACAGGCATTGCAAACAGTCACCTTTATGCAAGATGAAGCACCAAATCATATTTCTCTCCCTGTGTAACGCCTACTACGCTCAATATTTGGTGGAGCATCGCATTATCAGTCGCTATTTTAATCACGCATGGCCTCCAGGATCTCACGATCTGACACCCTGGGACTTTTGGCTGTAGGGATTATTGAAGTCAAAAGTGTACCGCGAGCAACCGGCATCACTAGCAGCAATGAAAGATGCCATCCGCCAAAATGTGTTTGCCGTAACGCATTTGGCAGTCAGAAATGCTACTCTATGCTGTGAAAGGTGAGGTGCCTCGTCAAACAGCTGTATTTCTGAATGATGGATAGCACATTGAACATTTACTGTAGTACTAATTAACTGTAATTTAGCTGAATTGTAAGTTGTCAACATTTCTTTCATTTGTAAGTCATCTTTTGGTGCATTAAATCATTGTAGCGTCATTTGTTGGTCGCCGACAGAACTATTTTTTTTCGTTGCCACACAAAACCCGGTTTCTTTTACATCCGTTTGGTGCAAACCGTATTTTTGTATCTTGATTAGTTTTCGAATTATTTATTTTTAAAGTACGTCCTGACTTTTGCATCACCCGGTATTTCAAGAAACAAATTTTAAATTCGCAATTTTTTTTGACATCCAGTCAATATATATTTTTTTATTGTTAGAATAAGATATTTATTCTCCATCTGATATAAAATATAAGATTTGTTTTATGTGGTTCCGAAAACTGAATGACTAAAAAACTCTTGACAGCTTAAAAAATAATTTTAACTACATTTACCACGTATTCATTGTAATTATAATGTAAAAATTATTGGATCATTTGACATTTTAAATAATTTAAATTACACATTTTTCATTCTTAATTGATCTATACTAATTGTTTCTTAAATGTATTTCACCCTTCAATGTAAGATACTTTAAAGATAATATTTCTTTTCTTTCTTATGAAAAATATATTTTTTGTGCAATCTTATATATCCTTATATATATTATAGATGTGAAAGTGTGTCCGAAAAATTGGAATGAACTTGGCTTCAAAACGGATGGATTAAGGTCTTTGAATCTTTGCATATGGATATAGACTATACGAGTGGAATGAACATAGGCTAATTTTTATTTATTTTATTCAAATATTTTCCTTAATAATTCAAAATTTAATTATTTTTCATACAAAATCAATAGGCATTTTTCAGATAAAATTTAACCATTTTCCTTTCCTGTTGCCAAGAAAATAAAAAATTGGAGTAATAATTTTTTAGCGGCAATGAATTTTTAATAAAAATCTTCCACGCGAAAAACTATAATAAAATAATTTAAAAGGAAATAAATATGACATCATGTTTGAAATAAAAATAAAAGGTGTATTTTTTATAATATATTTAACAAGGATATTTGTTTAGTTAATGGGAATTTTTGTGTAAAATATGGCGACATAAATTAAAAGTAAAAAGAATGAAAAAGAATTATATTTTTAATAAAATGGTTCACTTATGAAAATATGACGTCATAGTTTAAATAAAACAGGTACTTTATAGCAGTCGTTAAAAATACAAGGGGTATGAATATCAGTAGCTAATGGAGCGAGATAAATAATGACGTCATATTTAAAATGAATCAGAAATATTTCTTACTTATATTAATCAATAAGTTATAAATTACATACAAATGAATTTTTTATTCAAGATTCATAATTATCAATGGAAGAAATTTTTTGTGGGGAAAAGACGGAAAATAAAACTACTGATTGATACATTTTTGGCTCGATTTCTTAACACTTTCGAACAAAGTTGAAAAGTTATTATGCTTTCGGTTTGTCCGTCTGTCTGGTTGCTTTCTAACTTTCGTAAATATACTCCGATTTCATAAAATTTTTGGACGTTCGTAACGTTTACCTAGCACGGATACCTATTGAAAATAAAGTTTCTACCATGATTAGTTTATTTACAGGGATTTTCAAAAAATTTCCTTACATTACGGCATTATGGGGAAAATCGTTTTAATTAAATTTAACGATGATATATCCTGTGAAACATATTCAAATTTATATGCATTTACAAAGTGCACTAAAATTTGCATTTTGTAAAGTATGTAGTGAAAAGGACACTTATTATTCATTTACAGGGTTACACAGAAGAATTCCATTGCATAAGAATAAAGGAAGGAACAGTTTCCGACATATTTTAATTATGGTAAAAGATTTCATATATAATCAAATTGATATACGTTGCTGAGGCTTAATGTGAGATATTTCATGCATAATACGAAGTGCATAGCATTTACAGGGACACACAAAAGATTTCAAATATTATATATTCTATTCGTAGTCTGTATATGATGGATGATGACTGTTGCATGGATGAAATGCATTTTGATTTATGATATGTGCTTTTAAGTTTTGCTAAATGTATGCATATTAAATGGAGAGTATAAATGTTAATAGTATAAATAGTTAAATTTAGATATACAGGGTTACACAAAAGATCTCGGAAAGGTTACTGAATAGGGGCGTAATTTACTTAAAGGTGGTTTTTAAATAAAATATGCATTTTTATGTTCAACTGCATTTAGTAAACTAAGAAATGTTTGTAGTATATATATATAAAATGATATACAGGGTCCCGCAAAGAACTGGATACAGGGTTGTCTTCGGATGATATTTTCTGAAAATGTAATTTAGGTAGTAATAAGAAATATTTTTGTTTGAACTAAATTTTAGAAAGATACTTTCGTGTATTAAAGGAACTTGGAAAACTACAGGGCTGAACAAAAGAATTCAAGAATGTTTCTATCTATTAGTATTAATCGCTGAAAGGAAAATTTTAACCAGCATACAAATTAGCAAATAGGGATTATCAGAATTTTTTTACCATAAATTCGCGATAAAAAGTTAATTACACATGCTTTTCATCATCGAAATTTTTTGCTTGATTGATCAATTATTTCTTCTTTAAATGTTATGTGAACGAAGTCACGGGTAACTGCTAGTATTATAAATGTGAAAGTGTGTCCGAAAAATTGGAATGAAATTGGATTCAAAATGGATGAATTGATGTCTTTGTATTTTGGCATACAGATATATTATAGGTCTGAAATGAACATAGGCTAATTTTTAATTATTTTAATCAATTATTTTTCTTAATAATTCAAATTTTCATTATTTTTGACACAGAATAAAATTGACAATTTTTCCATAATATTTAGGGCTATGTCAGACGGACGATTTCCAAAAACAGACAAAACGACGCCCTCTATTGAGAGCATTACTATCTCCTCCTCTTGTCAGACGAGCGACGCGTTACCATTGCGTTCAAATGTACGCCAAGACTCATGTCGAAGCTACGCGTTTCCCCCAAGCCGTTGGCCAGCTGCTTGTGTCTGGTGGCTTCTGTTTATTAGATCTTGTTCAGACGAGAGTTGTTTTTAACGCTGATTTTTTATTTTCTTATCGAGATTCACGAGCTTTTGTTGTGATAGCGTAGTCAAGAATCGATGCAGGTTTTGGGGGGAAGGGAAGCATTTTGAGAAAAATAAAAAGTATTTTTGTGAAATTTAATATATTTTGGGGGGGATTTATTTTAGATTTGTAAAAAGTAACACTTTGTAACGATATGAAATCTATTTATATTAATTCGAAACAAGCATTTTTTAATAATAACTTCTTTAAATTATTCTTCTATTTTTTTTTTCTTTCTGAGGAATTTGTTTGCTTTTCAAATTACAAAATTTTAAATCTAACAACATTAGAATAATTTATGATTAGTATGTTTTCATGGAACACAATTTTGTGAAAGTACCAGCTTTAAGAAGCATCATTTATATTTTTGAAGCAAATACATTTAAATTTGGTAAAAATAGATTTTTCCTTTTCTTTTTTTCTCCTTCTTTCTTTTTTTACTAGCCGCTCTTGGAGACCAGTTTGGTCTCACTTTAAATGTATATTAAGCATTAAATCATATTGCTTTTACATATAATTTATTTTAATTGCTCTTTTTTTTTTTTTTGCCAAATTAGAAGATTCCGCCCTGAGAAATAGATACAGATATCATAAGCGCACCACACTGGCGCGACTGCAACAAAATAGCAATTATATGCGCCTCACATGGTAACCCGGCTATTGTTATTTATTTATTAATAAACTGCTTGTTTACTTTTATTTTCTTTTTTGAAATGATACAAATTGTATTATTTTATTATTCTTATCTAAACTTTATATATTATTATTTCATTTTTAAAATAATAGAAATTAGTTAAAAATATGTATGTAGCTGGTATTTGAAAACGAAATTTTCGTCAAATTGGCGTCAGAAAAATAACGCACAATGTGCTGCATGTATGACATCTGTGCTGATAAATCAAGAGCTCAATATTTTTATGCTAGCCTGGCGCAAATAATAAATCAACAAATATTGTACCCGTTTAAATTAATTATTTATATATTATATTATATTATATTATATTATATTATATTATATTATATTATATTATATTATATCGTATAATATAATAATATAATAATTCCACTCATTTAATTTATAATATATAACTTTAATTTGAAATTGAAAACTTTAAAATTCATGACTTTTATTTATTTTTTTAAGTACAAAAGAACAGAAAAAATAAAAATAATGATATTTTGAAGCTCCATAATTGCAGCGAAGGAATAAAACATATACAAATCCAATTTACCACAGCCTAAGTCTTAACAAAGGACTTTTGCACAGTAACCAATAAGATGCGTTTAATTTGGACGTTGCCATTAAGCAATTAACGAATAATCATGATAGCGTAACATATATATATGTATATAGATTATTATTATAATTTTTTTTTTGCCAAATTTTGAGTGGCAGCTAATTTAATATAATCTAGTAAAATATTAAAAGGCTATTTACATATGGCGACAAATTAGGAAAAATTTCATTTTTCAAAATTGTCAATATATAATTTTTGAACTTTTTTTTTTTTTCGTAAATACCATGAAAAGAAATTTCTTTTTAGTTTTTAATATTGTATGTTTATCAGCCTTGATGAACTTTACATTATATTAATAACAATTATATTTATTAAATTTTTAAATGTATTTTAAAAATGAAAAATAATCAAAAATGTGAAATTTTTTTCTCCTGATTAAAATGCGCTTTAATCTAGCACAGAAGCAGGGCTAACAGAACAGAACAACAGAAACAGGGCTAACAGGTTTTGGTTTGTCTTTGATATCGTTATCATTTTTGACCCAATAAGAAAAAAGAATTCTTTTTTTATTTGTAACTCGGTCTTCACATCAAAATAGTATTTTATCTTTTTTTAAACTGTTGTCTATTTTTATGCAAATACAATGTTATTAAAATAATTAAATGATTATAAATTTATATAATTGCAAAATATGGAATACCCCAACGTTTAGCATTACTATTATGTTGTTATATGTGTATGTATACATTGATTCGCTGTTCGACAAACTGTACACGATGTTATGTTTTAAACGATACTTGTGTTTAGTAAATAAAAGAAAAACTTGTTCGTCTGTTTTGTTATATCCGCCTTTCGAAGTTCTGCCTGCCCCGCCTTGTCCGAGAACTGTTCTAAAAAGACACTATTACTGTTGAAGGTATGTAACAAAAAGCTTTAAAGCTATTTTAAAACAATTTTAAATATTAACTATTTCTTTTAAGTGTTGGTTGATATAAAGTTATTTCATATATAAAGTGACATTTTTTAGATTTCTCTACACCTAAATCAATAAATTATGCGAAAAATAAATGTAACCATCACTCCAAACAAAAGCAAAAATAAAAAAAAATCAAAGGAATTTTTACACATTATTGAAGATGCCATTACTGAGGGAGAGGGTGTTTGAGGAATGATAGTATATAATATCGTAAGAGGGAAGGGTGTCCAAAATTACGAAAAAAAAAAGTGACAAACTTTTATATGAATGTCTAGCCCTAAAAAAGAAAAAAAATCTACCTTTTGCTCCTGGGACGATAGCATATGCTTCTTGATTAATGTAACGAAAATTTCATACTTTGAAAATTTGTCGGTCCTATATTACATTTATAGAACTAAGATACTTGTTTTGCTACCATGTACTGTAGCAACATTTTTTTTAAATCAATTTAGTTTTTTTTTAATTTATTTAATAATAAGAAAAAATAAGAAATATTATCTAAATGAAAGTTGAACAACAATTATAATCATTTAATAATATTCGCTGTCATCTGTATTTCTTAAAATATAGTGGATTTTTCATTTAAAATCAGATGTATTAAAAAGTATTTCCTGTAATTTAATTTTGGATCCGATAAATAATCTATCACTTCTCACAGGATGAATCCAGTACCGTCTGTGTATGTATATTTTTTCAATTTTCTTGAATAATTAATAAAAATTACAGAATATTTTATTTCCTTCAAAAAATCCATCTAATTTAAATTAAAAACATCGAATCAAAAGATTTCTATTATATCTAGAGACAATATCGTCTGCTCATTTTGACGGAAAGGTCACGTCCGTGTGAATGAGGCAGCGCAGATGTTTATTTTTCACTCGAAAGCCAAAGCGTCGAAAAAATCGGTCATCTGACATTGGCCTTAATCAGATTTAATCATCTTTTTCTTTTCGTTGCCAAAAAATAAAAAAACCGGAACAATTATTTTTCTTCAGATTTAATTTCTAATTGAAAGTTTTTCACGTCATAAAACAAAATGAAATAAATAAGCATAAAATCTAAAAAATATCATTCTGATGTCATAGTGAAGTAAAACATAGAGTACTCATAGAGTTTTAGAGTACTCATATTTTATAACACAAGGTATTATGAATTTTGAGTAAGTGCTAAAAGGAAACAAATGTGACGTCATATATGAAAAATAAAATAGATTTGCTTTGATGTTGGAATAAAATGAGATTGAGTTATGCAATCAAATATTATTATTTAAGGAAAATTATTTTTATCGTCTGCCACGGTTAATTTAAAGATTTAATTTTTAATTTGAAAATGAAATAAGTTAAAAAAGAAATGTTAAAAAGAAAATGAATAGAAAATATCTGTAATATATGCTGGAAAATTATCTAAGTTGTAAATTACTTAATGATTAATGTAAAACAATTTTTATCATTCTTTAAAAGGTTAAAAATAGCTTAACAAACCAAAGAAAAATGACTTTTGACAAGTGTTAATTCGTCAAGCTGTTCAGTTTAAAATATATGAATAAAAGAAAACTTTAAAAATGTACTTTCTAATTTAAAACCTAAAGATTTAATATGATTGCGAGAGAATAATATCATTCCTTCTGTCAATATCTCAATTTAAGCATTGGGAGCAAGTTTGTAAATGGTGATTTGCAACCGGATTTTAATTCCACATTTCTTTTAGCTTAAAGAGTAAAAATATGTTGTCACTTTTAAAAATATTTTTTCATATATACAACCAATGTAGCAGATTTTTAACACGTAAAAACATAGTTTTGTAAAAAAAATTTCCCTTTTTTTTTTTTTTTTTTTTTTTTTTTTTTTTTTGGTTTTACGAAGATAAATTCCTTAATTTTTATGATTTTATTAAAGCATGTTTTTTGACACTTTCTAACATGGTTAAAAAATGTTTACGATTTCGATCTGTCTGTATGCCGGATGCCGTCTGTCTGTCCATTCTTTGAGTAAGTACAGGGTGTTTCACAAAGGACCCCCAACTTTAAAAATCTGTAACTCGGAAACGGTGATAGATAGAAACATGAAACCAGTGGTATTTTTATTTAAATAATCAAAAGAATCTTATAAATAAATAAAAAAAATTAGTTTAAAATAGCGCTCATAGATGGCGCTAAGAACGACAAGCGCTCTGTTGAGGCTGATATTGACGTCCCTTATCACTGATGCTAATTAAAGAGTTTTATGCGGAGTAGATCTTGTTCGAAAATGCACTTTTGCTTTTACGACCCGATTTTGAATTCAATTCATATAATTTTGATTTTGATCATATGGAAACACTATTTTTTTCAATTACGGTGCTGACGCCAACAAAATTAAAATTACATGGATTGAATTCAAAATCGGGTCGTAAAGGCAAAAGTGCATTTTCGAACAAGACCCACTCCGCATAAAACTCCTTAATTCGCATCAGTGCTAGGTGATGTCAATATCAGCCTCAATAGAGTGCCTATCGCTCTCAGCGCCATCTACGAACGCTATTTTTAACTAAATTTTCTGATTTATGTATAAGATTCTTGCGAATTTTTAATAAACACATCATTGGTTTCAGTTTCTATCTATCACCGTTTCCGAGTTATAGATTTTTAAAGTTAGGGGTCCTTTGTGAAACACCCTGTATAGTCGGATTCCCACAAAATTGATAGATGTTATTGCGATTTATCATAGCATGTTCAGCATTGAAAATGAAGCATGTAACAGTCATAGCTCAATCACATGAGCACTCAAAAGGAGAAGCATTATTTACTAAAAGTTAATTACGATGTATTTTAGTAATGTTACATATATCTTAAATATAATAAAACTTTTATGCATTTTTAAGGTGCACAAGAACATGATTACTATCGAACATTTTAAGTATAGTATTTATAGTATGCGTGCAGGGAACTCAAAAGTATTTCATTATATTATGGTCTATGAAGAAAAATAATTTGCGGGTAATTTAATGATGCCACTCTGTTTCAAAAATAATGAAATACATATCAATTTCTGATTTGCACTAAAACAAGATTTCTACAGAGAATGAGGTCAAAGCATTTAACATTCATTTACATGGTCACAGAAAAGAGGTCGGTAACATAATAATCTACGAAGAAAAACATTCCCAGTGTTTTGCACTATTTCAAACAAGATGAAATTAATACACATTACTAAGATTCACTACAATATGCTTGCAGTTAAATATGATTTGCATCACATTTATTGTTCATTTACAGGTACACATAATAGACTTCGGATGATACAATACTGTATCCGAAGTATGGTCTATTAGGAAAAGATTGCTGAAGAGCATTTTCAATTATGATATGCAATTTAAGGTTAAGTAATTTTTTTCATAATTTGTTTTTTCCTTAAAATATAAAAATGACTACACAAGAGAATTCGTAAATAGTACTGAGAATAAGCGTGAGTTGTTACGATGGTTTTAATTTGAATTATGCATTTTTAAGTTTACATTTATTTATTACAATAAAAGATATATGTATAATTATTATAAGATATATGTATATTACAAATTTAAAATTTTTTCGCCAAAACTAACCTTTATACTATCTTAATTTTCTTATAATAATATTCCGTACTTACTTCAAATTATTAAATTAAAATCTTGTTTCTAAATCTAATCTGTTAATCTGTATGCAGACGATATAAATTCTTAATTTTCCTTAAAAAACATTATTCCAGTATGCGTAAATTTAAAAAGATGGCTCTAAATTAAAAATATTCTTAATTAAAACTTTATTTCTTAATATTCCAAATAAAACTGATTTCTTCTATGTTTCTATCAACCCTTTTTAAGAAAGTCTTATTAAATTTATTCCAAACCCATACCTTTAAAAAATATCATTATTTTATTTTATCTATTTATTTATTTTTCCGCCGTCAACGATAATTTGCATATTAATAAATTCATTTCTTTTCTTTTTCTCTTAAAATTAATCATGTATAAAAATCGTCTGCCTAAGATATTTAAAATTCTGAGTCAATTATAAATTGGTTAAATAATATATATTTTTTTAAATAAATTTATCGTCTGTTTAAAATAATCTCGTAGCTGGACAAGAATTCTGTTTACATAAAATAATGATGGTTAGAGATTACAGAATGTTCCAGAACTTTCTTTTTAGTTTAAAAGGGGGAAGTCTCGAGATGAAGAGAAGATTCTTCTGAAGATTTCTTGGGTTGCTTCTTCGATGAGGACAGCTCGCTGAAATAATGATGGAATTTTTGCAAAAAGGAGCTTTTCCTTCCTCATTATCACGAATTTAATAAATGAATTTACAGCAGCCCATGACTAATTATTGGATCTTCTACATTTATTTATTATTTTTGTTTTTTCCCTCGCTTTCCATGACTGCGTGTTTCTGTTTAACCAGTGGAAATAATTCGAGTTCTCCTGAAATCGTCACAACTAATCGAAAAGTCGCACAGGATAGGTAATGCCTGTGCTAGTGCCTGTTTCGGATTTTGAAATGAATCTACTGAAGAAGTAAAATGCTATGTAAATGAATCTAATGAATCTACTGAAACGAAGTGATGACAAAAATATGAATCGCCGAAAATTTTTCCCGCCATGATTGAAAGTGTTATTAAGCAAGAATTGCCATTACCTTTTGATTCCTCGAGTGAATGTAACAGAGGAGATTTTAATGTTAAACAGCTTTCTGTGCGAGTGGTTTGAAAGATTTCTTCTAAATATTTCGTGAATTCCTGAGGCCTGATATTCCACCTTTTTGCTGTTTATGTGTAACTGATGACTCAAGATAATCATGGTCATAATGACAAATTTTTGAAAATTAATATTTTCAAAGTGGTGAGTATGCGAAAGGTATTTGATGAGGAATTTAATGAAGAATGGATTTTATTGAAGATTTTTCGTGAACTGTAAGTTTATTTTATTAAATGTTTTGATTATTATTTCTATTCTATTTATGATTGATGGAAAGTATTTATTATTTATTTATTTATTTATTTATTATTTTATTGATGAGAGTAATTTGAAGTTAATTTATTAATTTACTAATTTATTTATTTATTTGATTATTTATCTGTGAATCTTACTTACCAATTTATGAGCATTATTATTATCATTATTATGTGTTGGAGATTGAAATATTTTTATTCTTAAGGATTTAATTGAGGAGTATGATGTTCATAAGATATTTACTGTTACTTATTAAGATTATTATGATATTTTTATGCACGTTTAAAGATAAGTTCGTAATAATAATGAAGTATAAAAGAACTCAGAAGCTCAAGTTA
This sequence comes from Maratus speculifer, assembly GCA_964019185.1. Taxonomy (NCBI): domain Eukaryota; kingdom Metazoa; phylum Arthropoda; class Arachnida; order Araneae; family Salticidae; genus Maratus; species Maratus speculifer. The sequence goes on along the minus strand of OZ025302.1, from coordinate 109,038,089 downwards.
TTTTTTAAAAAAGTATATTTTCTATTTTATTGATATTTGTTTGTTATCAAGAACTATTCTCAGAATACAGTATTTTCATGATAATGTTCCTACAACTAAACATTTGAGCTGAAAATTAAGTTAACATTTATGTTTTTCATTTTATTTGTTAGAATTTCTGGTTACAGTGAGCTTTGGTTCCCGGATTCTTATAATTTATTTAAATTCAGTAAGAAATATGGAACTGTGCAAGGCTGTTGCTAGAATTTTGACTGATAAATATGATTAATTTTTTCAGTAAATTTTGTGATTTTAAGTAAGAAATTACCTATAATTAAAATTTTTGAATCTGTTTATGATCTATAAAATAATAGAATTAAAAGTTGATCCCAATTTAAGGTATATCTATGATATTTACAATTTCTGTTTTATTAGATAAAATTTCTGGTTAAAGTTAGCAGCTAAATATAGTAATTTTGAAAAAATATGTAATTGATAGAAATTATTAACTTTGAAATTTATTGCGAATGATTTTACGATCGGGATTTAATAAAGAAAATAGAAGTGCTTCATTTATTCTAATGAGTAAGAATCAAAAAATTATGGAAGATCCTAAGTTCGTACCGTTTGACCCGAGTTCTGGAATGAACATTTTGTCGTGGTTAACTTATTTTGATACAACATGTGAAAAGGAAAAGAAAAATCTAGAATGGAAATTTAATTCTATTGCGCAATATTTGAAAGGTGAAGCGCAAAAAATTTATATCAATGACTGCTTAAATTGTACGGATTATGAACAAATTAAGAAAATTTTGATAGAAAGACTCATTGAATTGGACTTCCCGAGTTTTTCTGATTTTTCAAATCTGAAATTAGATAATTTAGACAATTTGAAAACTTATAACCAAATTTGACAATTTTGTAAAAGAGTATCAGAGAGGAATTATTGTAAGGAAATACTGGTTGAGAGTCCATTTTCTAAATAGTTAGATTTAATTTTATTTGGATTTTGGAATTATTATGATTTTTTTTATTTATGCTTTCAGCTAGCAAAAAATACTTTCTTATGCTATTAGAAGATAAGAAAATTATTTAGTTGCTATGTAATTATTTTTATCCTCAACCAATATTTTCCCTATCAATAATAAACAAATAGTGATATTTTCTTTTGATTATACTCTTGTTTTACTATTATTATTATTATTATGATTTCTATAATGAAGTTTAGTATTAATTATACTCTTATTGAAAAATATTAGGATATGGAGTCTTATTATACTATTACTTATTATTGTTGTTATTGTTATTATTTAAATTTTTCTATATTATTTATTATTGATATTGAGAGTGATGCTATTTATTATTGAAAAATTGATATATTACTGAAAGATGTTGGATCCAACATAACATTAAAACCAAAGATTAAACTAAGTTTGAAGATTTTTAATTAAAGAGGCTGTATTCACTGGACATTGAAAAAGACTCTTTTATATATTCTTGAAAGACTTTTTTCATTTAAAGGACTTATTTTAAAATAAACTATGCATTAAGTCATTGTAATTATTTAAACTTCCATGAGAACGAATTTTTATTGTTTTTATTATATTTTTATCTCTTGCTTAATAATATTCATAACTTATTTACTGTTATTATATGTATTATCTCCTATGCACTTACAAATGGTAAGTGATGTTGTAACATTATTGTATTTCTTTCAGGGAAATGCTCCTACCTAAATTCAATTCAGAATTATTTTCTGTTAACTATTTTATTTTAATCGCTAATATTTTTTATATTGCGTTAATTTTCTTTTCTTCCATCTCTTGGCTTCCTGGATTTGACAGTTTTATTCCAAAATTTAACTTTTCTAAATTATTATATTTCTGTTGTCTGAACTTGTAGTTTTATTTAACTATCAATTTCATACAAAGTCTTGGGGAGGGGAGATAATATTAAAAATTTAAAATTTTTTCGCCAAAACTAACCTTTATACTATCTTAATTTTCTTATAATAATAGTCCGTACTTACTTCAAATTATTAAATTAAAATCTTGTTTCTAAATCTAATCTGTTAATCTGTATGCAGACGATATAAATTCTTAATTTTCCTTAAAAAACATTATTCCAGTATGCGTAAATTTAAAAAGATGGCTCTAAATTAAAAATATTCTTAATTAAAACTTTATTTCTTAATATTCCAAATAAAACTGATTTCTTCTATGTTTTTATCAACCCTTTTTAAGAAAGTCTTATTCCAAACCCATACCTTTAAAAAATATCATTATTTTATTTTATATATTTATTTATTTTTCCGCCGTCAACGATAATTTGCATATTAATAAATTCATTTCTTTTCTTTTTCTCTTAAAATTAATCATGTATAAAAATCGTCTGCCTAAGATATTTAAAATTCTGAGTCAATTATAAATTGGTTAAATAATATATTTTTTTTTTAAATAAATTTATCGTCTGTTTAAAATAATCTCGTAGCTGGACAAGAATTCTGTTTACATAAAATAATGATGGTTAGAGATTACAGAATGTTCCAGAACTTTCTTTTTAGTTTAAAAGGGGGAAGTCTCGAGATGAAGAGAAGATTCTTCTGAAGATTTCTTGGGTTGCTTCTTCGATGAGGACAGCTCGCTGAAATAATGATGGAATTTTTGCAAAAAGGAGCTTTTCCTTCCTCATTATCACGAATTTAATAAATGAATTTACAGCAGCCCATGACTAATTATTGGATCTTCTACATTTATTTATTATTTTTGTTTTTTCCCTCGCTTGCCATGACTGCGTGTTTCTGTTTAACCAGTGGAAATAATTCGAGTTCTCCTGAAATCGTCACATGTATAATTATTATAATTATTATAATTATTATAATAAGAGATATAGTTATTATAATAAGATATTATATATATTTAAATAAAATCCTATACCGGACTATACAAAAAATTGGATGCATGGTCATTTGTGAAATAGGAATTGTGGATTCCATAATTTTAATCGTGTTTCTGCTTGAATAATTTAAGCTAATTTTGTAATAAAAATCTGCAAGTAATATACAGGGCTGTATAAAACAATTAAAGTACATTTCTGTCTATTATTAGAAATTCCTAAATGTGAATTTTAATCTTCATTATATTTTTTCTGAGTAAACTATATTTTAACATTCTATTTATAATATTTACACATATATAGATCATAAATAGCTGCACATACATAAATAGCTGCACAAAAGAATGGGGCGGCAAAATTACCTATTTTGAAAGTGTTGGGTATTATTTTTTTATTATCTAGGTTTAAAGCATTATTTTTCTTTCTTTGATATGAAATTCTTAAATGTACAACAACATCATTTCTGTATAACATGGAGTGCGTTACAGTAGTTGTCCAGTATAAGTAATTGTCGTTTCATTTTAGCAATTGTTCTTATTATCTGGCACTACATAACATTTTTTAAATCTCTATAAGTAAGAGCCAATATATTGCCTCCTTTAAAATGGCATAATATGTGTGTTAATTATGTACTTTTTAAAATATCGTAAATAAAACGTTTTGTTTAGTAATGTGTTTATCTTTTTTTAATGCTAAGTGAACGAAGTCACAGGTAACAGCTAGTCTTGAAATAAACGCATGATTTTTTTTTTTTTAAGCTATTGCATAGCTTTTATCACGGGCTTTGAGCGCGGTGACCGAATCCAAAAATTCCGTAACGCGAAAAATCCTAACACATCGGTAACGAAAAAACCTAACACTCGGCTAACATCGTTACAGCTCGACAGACTTCGGCATGGTATCCTTCGGTAGACTTCGGCAGACATTGACGCGGTATTTTTCAGATATTTAGAGGATATCAAATCTCAAACTTAAGTTTCTTATTTGTTACCATAAATCTATAGTTTCAATGATAAAAATTCCTGATAGAATGTGTATAGAAAAAAATCGTCTTAAGATAAAACAAGGTAGGATAATGTAGCTTTTGGTGATTGGAGCCCCGCCCAATGGTGAGGATCGAAAAATTTAAAATGCTTATAACTCGCGATCTAATTTTCGTAGCGCGGCCAAATTTTGTTTGGTAATTTATTATGAGACAGTGTTAATTTTTGATGACAGGAGATCCCCCATGGTGAGGGTTGAAAAATTTAAAATGCTTATAACTCGCGATCTTATTTTTGTAGTGCGGCCAAATTTTGTTTGGTAATTTATTATGAGACAGTGTTACTTTTGGTGACAGGAGACCCCCCACAGTGAGGGTCGAAAAATTTAAAATGCTTATAACTCGCGATCTAATTTTCGTAGCGCGGCCAAATTTTGTTTGGTAATTTATTATGAGACAGTGTTACTTTTGGTGACAGGAGACCCCCCACGGTGAGGGTCGAAAAATTTAAAATGCTTATAACTCGCGATCTAATTTTCGTATCAAATTTTGTTTGGTAATTTATTATGAGAGAGTGTTAATTTTTGGTGACAGGAGACCCCCTACGGTGAGGGTCGAAAAAGATAAAATGCTTATAACTCGTGATATAATATTCGTAGCGCGGCCAAAGTTTGTTTGCTAATTTATTATGAGACAGTGTTACTTTTGGTGACAGGAGACCCCCCACGGTGAGGGTCGGAAAATTTAAAATGCTTATAACTCGTGATAAATTTTCGTACCACGGCCAAATTTTGTTTAATGATTTATTATGAAACAGTATTAAATTTTGGTAACAGGAGACCCCCCACGGTGAGGGTCGAAAAAGTTAAAATGCTTATAACTCGTGATCTAACTTTCGTAGCGCGACCATATTTTGTTTGGTAATTTATTATGAGACAGTGTTACTTTTGGTGACAGGAGACCCCCCACGGTGAGGGTCGAAAAATTTAAAATGCTTATAACTCGCGATCTAATTTTCGTAGCGCGGCCAAATTTTGTTTGGTAATTTATTATGAGAAAGTGTTACTTTTGGTGACAGGAGACCCCCCCACGGTGAGGGTCGAAAAATTTAAAATGCTTATAACTCGCGATCTAATTTTCGTATCAAATTTTGTTTGGTAATTTATTATGAGAGAGTGTTAATTTTTGGTGACAGGAGACCCCCCACGGCGAGGGTCGAAAAATTTAAAATGCTTATAAATCGCGATCAATTTTCGCAGCGCAGCCAAATTTTGTTTAATGATTTATTATGAAACAGTGTTAAATTTTGGTGACAGGAGACCCCTCCCCACGGTGAGGGTCGAAAAAGATAAAATGCTTATAACTCGTGATCTAATATTCGCAGCGCGGCCAAATTTAGTTTGGTAATTTATTATGAGACAGTGTTACTTTTGGTGACAGGAGACCCCCCACGGTGAGGGTCGGAAAATTTAAAATGCTTATAAATCGCGATCAATTTTCGCAGCGCAGCCAAATTTTGTTTAATGATTTATTATGAAACAGTGTTAAATTTTGGTGACAGGAGACCCCCCACGGTGAGGGTCGAAAAAGTTAAAATGCTTATAACTCGTGATCTAACTTTCGTAGCGCGGCCATATTTTGTTCGGTAGTTTATTATGAGAGAGTGTTAATTTTTGGTGACAGGACACCCCCCACGGCGAGGGTCGAAAAATTTAAAATGTTTATAACTCGCGATCAATTTTCGTAGCACTGCCAAATTTTGTTTGGTAATTTATTATGAGACAGTGTTAATTTTTGGTGATAGGAGATCCCCCATGGTGAGGGTCGAAAAATTTAAAATGCTTATAACTCGTGATCTAATTTTCGTAGCGCGGCCAAATTTTGTTTGATAATTTATTATGAGACAGTGTTACTTTTGGTGACAGGAGACCCCCCCCCCACGGTGAAGGTCGCAAAATTTAAAATGCTTATAACTCGCGATCTAATTTTCGTAGCGCGGCCAAATTTCGTTTGGTAATTTTTAATGAGACAATGTTAATTTTTGGTGACATTAAACCCCCACGGTGAGGATCGGAAAATTTATAATGCTTTTAACTCGCGATCTAATTTTCGTAGTGCGGCCAAATTTTGTTTGGTAATTTATTAAGGTATTGCATAGCTTTTATCGCGGGCTTTGAGCGCGGCGAAAGAATTTAGAAATTCCGTAACGAGAAAAAAACCTAACACTCCGGCTAATGTCGCTTCAGTTTGGCAGTCTTCGGCACGGTATCCTTCGGTAGACTTCGGCAGACATTAAAGCGGTATTTTTCAGATATTTTGAGAATATCAAGTCTCAAACTTATGTTTTTTATTTCAGCTACCATAAACGTATAGTTTCAATGATAAAAATTTCTGATTAACCTACATGTATTGTAAGATAATAAAAATATTTTAAACGATATTAATTTCACATTTATTCAATAAAAGAAAAAAAAAGTTTTGTTATCGGTCATCATGCTCAAAAAGTATAACTTGAATTAACATCAAAGACAAAAAAAACTGCATAAATAAAAAGTAAATAAATAATTATGATTGCATAAGTTGATAAAAAATGCTATGCAATAGCTTTACCGCGGCAGTCCCCGAGTTCCACACGTTTTTTTTTTTTTTTTTTTTTTTTTTTTTTTGTTAGAAAGACAATTTAATTACATTTACAGATAGAGATATCATTTTAATTGCATAAAACTAAATTTTTGTATCCCATTTTCAAATTGCTATGTTCTTCCTTTCATGATACCGCTTGTAAATTATCATTAGAATTGTATGCTAGTTTTATTAAATATTTTAGTTTTTAATGGTGAAAAAAGATACATTGTTTTTATCCATAAAAAAAACAGGAAATGTTTACATAGTTACTTGAGTGCTTATCCGTTTATATTTATGAGAATGGAATTATTATATTATTAATATTTCTCAAATATTAATTTTGATTCATTTACCTAAACTATACTAAATGACAATACATCACAACTGGCTAAAAAGCTTTTACTTTTGATTAGTTATTTCTGTCTTAAAAAGTATAATATTTCAATACTTGTATTATCCATTATGTTATCTGAGAATAGATACAATAATATGTATCTGAATCGCATATGCACATTCATAAAGTAACCGTCTGACGCCTGAAGCTGGCCCTCTGACTGTCGTCGTTTGAAATAATTTCATCACCAAACTGTTAAAAAATTTCTGTAAAAACACAGCAATACTCTCTGCAAATTTACACTAGTTCTCGGTTTAATTCATTCTACTGAGTTTCTCGGTCATTAATTTACACATACTTCTCTTATCTCATATCTCACTCCCTGTAGAGATTTCCATGTCTTTATTTATGGATCTTTTTTATCTTTGTTAAATTTTGTAATTCAAAATACTCACATTTATTTTTTTTTTAAATTTTATTACAAATATTAAGTAAGAAACTTTAATTTAACAAGTTGTAAATTGCGCGTAAAGCGTAGCAAATGAGGTGCGTTCGTTGATAACGAAGTTTTAAAATATTCAGATCTTGTTGATTCAGTATAGTGGTCGAAATATTTGTGTTCATGTAAATATGCAGGGAGTAATTTTTATTATACTTCATTAACGTATATCTTATTCATAAAATGTGAAGTAGTTTAATATAATTAAAACACCCCCCAAACAATGTTTCCCCGTATAACATTATTTAGTGGAATAAAATTGTGTGGCCCTGTAATTTAATAATAAATATTCTCTGCGTCCCAGATTGTACAAAATGTATTTTTAGCACATATTTCATAGATTCATTTCAATTCTGTTATATTCAGATGAGTGTAACACCATTAAAATGCATTTGAAACTTTTTTCCCCACTGACCGTAATGTAACGGAATACTTTTGATTGTCCCTGTAATTGATCAATGCATCCGATTTTCATAACATTTGAAATAACTCGACAAAATTATGTAATAAATATACGTTTTAAATTTCAAACGATTAAAATGCATTTGAAACTTTTTTCCCCATTGACCGTAATGTAACGGAATCCTTTTGATTGTCCCTGTAATTGATCTATCCATCCGATTTTCATAAAATTTAAAATGACTCGACAAAATTTTGTAATAATTATGTATTTTAAATTTCAAACTATTCGGTTGGGTAGTTTTTAAGTTGTTATATGCGGACGGACAGACGGACAGACAGACGGACATACAGACAGACGGACAGACGGACGGACTGAGCGACAACGATAGGTGCTACGTATTTACATAATTACGAGCGCACCTAAAAATTGTTGTTGCACCCAGAAAAAGGAACTGATTAAAACTACAGAAAATGTTTTGTTGAGTACATTTTGGTTGTTTTAAGTGAATTTTTTAGTTAAAGTAAAAAATCGGTTTTGTTGCTCAGAGAAAAAAAAATGTTGTTAACACACTTGTAAAATTTTAACAAAATTTCATCAATTTTATTTGAGTCTTACTAAAGTCTTGTATTTTTAATTTGTAATTCCAACAAAATTTTGTTGTTTTTGCAAAATTAAAATTGGTGTGCAGTAGCCAATGTGGACTCTCTAACGAAATTTTGTCTAATTGACTGATATAGCTATAAAAGATTAACATAAATTTTGGATAATAAAAACTTTTCAAATTGAAACGGATTAATGACGTTATTATTACGTTATTATGCATTTCCGATTAAAATTATGGACGGAAAATTGAAAAAAAAATCAACAATACTTTTTTTTGTTTATTAAAACGAATTTTTTGCATTGACCCCAATACGACTCAATGGAAATTTTGTTTGAATTTTGGAAAGTTTTTATTATTCAAAAATTATGTTAATACTTTAAAGTTAAATAATCATGAATATTTCTTACTTTCTAGGCCACAATGTCTTGAAGGTATTTTCGAAACTCGGATACAAATAACATTTAATTTCTGAGGTAATTATCATTAGTGCTGACATTTATTGGTTTTCTTTTAAAGAAAAAAACATTCAGGTGTATAGAAGTAAAGTAAAAGTGCAAAAAATTCGAATAGTTTAGTTTTTATGAGGAAAAGAATGGAGGCCCACATTTGTGTATCTGAGGTCTAAAAGCTTAACCGTTTATTATTTTAAAATTTCATTATAATTAAATTAATATATCTGAAGTATTAATAAATTACAATTATTGTATTATTATAGTAATGATGTTTCAATAGAACATGATTTTCACTAAAAATTAAAATAAATAATAAAATCAAGTCAGAATCAGTTATTTGTAATATGTTTTATTAATCATTCATATAATGTTATTCTTAAGCATTTATATACTGTTTTTATTTGTCATTTATGTAACTTTTAAGACATTTCAAAATTGTATTTAGTTTTATAAATGCTTTTGTACTACATTCATTTTACATAAAGACCTCTAAAGTTAAATTGACTAAAAGTTTCAGATAATAAGCTCGCATGCCTCAGAATACAGTTTTGCAATTAGCGAATCCAAGTATGCTGTCAGTTTGAATTTACGGTGAGATTACCTGCCATTTTCAGGCATTTAACACATAAAGTGATGTTTAGGGGCATAGCACTCAAACAATTAGATACTCTGAAATGATTATTGTGAATGTCTCTATTTTAATTCGACTCACAATGTCCTAAAAATTTAGTTTTCTCTATTTTATGTGCTATCTAATGAGTAGAAGGCGTGTTATTAAGGAAAATTATTATATTTTATTTTGAGATTTCAATATTACAAAAAATTTCTTTTAATTTTCTTTAACTCATTTGAAATTTTGTTTTTGAAAAAAAAAATCTTATATTTAACAGAAAGGTTGTATAACATACTTTTATGTAACATAAGATCTACTTAAGTATTAATGACAATTACATATGATCAATTACAAATGATGTAACTTAGGAGGGGGTTGCGGATCATGAAATCGTGATAATTTGTGATAAAGGGGTGGGTAAGGGAAAGAAGAAATATGATATCAAACCATTTTGGTTAAAATAAAAATACTTAAATCAGGAGATTAAATTTTGAAATTATCTTGGAACTAAAGTAATTTATGTTCATGAAGTGCAGATAAGATTTAAAGTCAAATATACTATATTCCATTTTTGATACAAAAGTCCCACTCTTTACGACTGCTTTTTAATATTAATATTTTAATACTGTTTTATACTATTTATATTTTATATTTTGATCGAATATTTATTGAATATTTCTAGGACGCATGAATTTTTTCTTGCTTTGCTTTCACTTCGGGAGAGACAGAACTGAACACGTTATGGATACTGCCACGACACATGGTGTACAAACTTGTATATTTTGAGGTTATTTTCATATATTAATGATATTTGTTAGTATAATACTTTTGCACAAACGAGGTTTTGAAAATGAATAATTATTTTTTAGTAACCCTGTATATTTATTGTGTATTATAGTAACCAATTCAAGTATTTTCACATTTTCATATTTATTCTTAAATTTGCGATTCGTGTTACTTTCTTTGAAACATTTTAGTTTTCCCAGTTCTGATTTAATTAAGTTAAAAAAATGCTTTTAAATGTAGATAAGAAAGTTTGTGAGAACTTATGATAACTATTCATTTTCTTCAACTTAGTAACATTGACGAGAAAATGTAAATTATATGTCGTGTATCACTTTATTTTCCAAAAATTTGGAATGCAATGTTTCTCATATTCATATTAACTCTAAAATACAAATATAGTGTTGGAAATTACTGTAATGTACAATGTAGAATTATATGCTAATATTTTCAGATTTACATATTTTATGCTTAAATGTGCAATGCATGAGGACTATTTGCAATCCACGTAATTGCTTACTACTGTTTTCGTTTAAATGACTAAATTCTCAAACAAATTTTTAAATTTATGCGAGAAAGTTTCTTAGAAATCATGCGATGCATTATTTCTCTCTTGTAGTATGAAGAGATATGAACACGAACGGGTATGATCACGAATGGGTATGACGTATGATAAACAAGAACGAGAAAACTAAATTTGAATTCAGTATAAGCGTAACTGGGGCACACTGATACGGTTTTTCCTAAGAATTTTTTTGGTGACCAGAAAATAGACATTTCAAGTTATTTTTCCATGTGGTGTCAACAAAACTTGTGTAATGTGCTATTAAAATGCAAAATCGTTGTTTTATATAAATTTTTTGCATGTAGTTAAAAAAATCTAAAAAAGTCATTTGTATCAATGTGCCCCATCCCCGGGGCAGACTGAAACACCTCATGGGGCACTTCGATATGTTTGGAAAACATGCAGACAAAATAACACCAAGATGCATATTGTTCATAGAAAATGAGTTAGCAAACTATTTTATATTTATTTATAGAAATTCAAATCACCTACAATTTGTTTGTAAGCAATATTAAAACAATCATAATTAAATGTATAATGATCTGATGTTCTGTCTGTTTCTTGTCTGATTGTTAGCAGTGGAAAATTTGTCATATCTCGCATTTCAACCCCTGCATTATCTTCTTTCTTAAGAAAGATGAAAAAATTACCAGGTTTTCTCTTTATAAATTGGTTTATAAACAGAAAATAAAGGATAATTATATTAAAAATATTGTTTATAGTATAATTATCCTTTGCTGTGCTGCAGCTTGTTTATCTTTTTTAACATTTCTCATGTCAAAAATAATTTTTTCTCTGGAGAATTGATAGAAATTCGAGATTTGCCAGGTTGCCGTCCTTTTCATTTGTTACTTCTACCACCACCAGCTATTAGGTAAGTTTGTACGTCTTTGGTTTGTAAAAATATTATAAAATTTTCTAATATAAAAAGTTGGAGCTACTTAACTTCAATAAAAACTAATATTATACATTTCTGGCGGGAAATGGTTTGATTAAGGAATGTTTGGTAAAAGAAAATAATAAAAGGTAATAAAAAATAAACTAGAAAAAGATTTAGGTTGTCTGTAGCTAAAGGAAGCAACACTATGCCAAATTAAGGACTAATTGCATCTCAAGTTTAATGAATATCCGTGCATTAATTCTTGAGATAGAGTTATACGGAAATTGCAAAACTGCAGCATAGCAGAGCCATCTGTTGAGCGACTTACATCGAAATTTAAACGTCAAATCATGTCAAGGACTAAATGAATCTGAAGGGATTGAGATGGTATAAAATGCAGCGTAGCAGTGCCATATGTTGAACGATTTACACCAAAACTATTCAGCGAATTCATTTCAAGGACTAATTGAATATAAAGTTTAGGAAAACCCGAGTATTAGTGCTTAAGATTGAGCTATTGCAGAAATCATGTCAAAGTCTGCATAGCAGTGCAATCTTTCGAGCTATTTACACCAAAACTAATCAGCACCAATTTATATCCTGGACTAACTGAACATAATTTTTTGTTAAAATCCGTCCAGTAGTTCTTGAGATGGAGAGCCAACAAAATTTGTCTGCAAATAGACAGATTCAGACTCATAGACTCGCAGACAGACATTTTGTAAAAACATATTTTTTGCTATACCTGAGACCTGAAACGTGTAAATCCCTCGAAAGCCGGAAGTCGAAAATTTCCACGAATCCAGTACTTTTCTGTAAAGATAGAAGAAAGTAAATATATACATATGAAATACAATTTGAGTGAAATAAAATGCTGAAATGAGATACAATGATACAAAGTATTACGAATGAACTATACAGCTCGAACTAAACAAAACCATGTATTAATTTTATACGAACTACGCCGATTGTATCAGATTCAATGATAAAATATATATTGCTTTTAATCCAAAACTTAAGTTATGTTAGAGCAAAAGAAAGACTACCAACATTTTGCATGAAGCACAGAGATAGAATAAAAAAGAAGGGTGAACTAAATATGGTTAAATCAATGAATTATATTGCATTTAATAAAGTCTAAAATTAAAAAAGAACATATGCGTTAATTGTATAGAAAGTCCAAAGACCTCTAAAAACGTAAATGTTCATCATAATTTTTATATTTTTCTTTTTAATAATTTGAATACACATTAATAATTTAATCTAAATAAAATAATGTTACAATACCATTCTTTTTAAGTAAATGTACTTTATTACAATTTCACTAAAATGTAATTTATGACTTTGAAACCTTATAGTAAAAAAAGGTTTGTATATCATATTTTCTGCTGCTATTACTTCATTCAATATCTGTGCTTAAATGTTTCTGTATACTTACTGCTTTAAAACCGTTAATGTACTTTTCCTTGTTGAGTAACTAAGTTTAAAGTTTTAAACAAAGTTCTTAAAGTTCCTTAAAGCATATGCTAATTTTCCTTCAAGTAAATTACATAAAAGTGAAATGATAAATTAACAGCAGGCAACGTATCTAATTCGCATAAAATAGAAAAAAATAAAAAAATTCAACTTTAGAAGAAAAATATAGCATTACGAAATGCATATTTTCATCCGAGTTTCAAAAATACCTTCAAGATATTGTGGGCAAGAAAATAAGAAAAATTCATGATTATTTAACTCAAATGCTTTACAATAAAAAATTATGAGGATTTGCTGATTATTTACTTGTTTAAAGAACCTTAATTTTGTTATTACGTAAATTTATTTTGCTGATAGTTAAACTGATATATTAAGTGGATTAGTACTTGTATATCCATATTTATAAACCTAAATTACTGATTTCATAAAAATGACTCTTTTTCTGTCATCTATGGTGTCATTTCGATTATGCAAAAGCAATAAATATATATTTGTAGAGTTATTTTATGCTTAGGTCCGAAGAGATAGAGGTTATAGTAGAGCAGTTTTTATGAACTCGATGAATTCGGACCAATATTCAATTATCCATTACAACCAAAATACCGGAGCTGAGTTCGGATGCGATCCTGGGCAAATTAAACATCTCCCGTGTCACTTCGGTGGAAAAGTTGATAAACAAATTTAATGCACATTTCTTGAAACCTTTATTACAGTAGATCTATGTTCCCTTGCTTAACCCTGAAATGCATATTGTATCATTTTCGATACTATAAGTGTTCCCGATTTATCGGGGGTTTTATTCACATATTCCGTATTCTCACCAGAAATTTAAAAGAGCAATTTTCACTTTACTTAATGACAGACCATTCGTAATTAAATAATGAAAAATTTACTATTTAGATTTTTCTGGTATGAATTCTGATTCTTTGAATTGCGCATTTTTTGGAACGCATTATATCCTATGCATTTAAGGGTTAAAACCATTCATGCTGTCAAAGTTTCTGTTTTGCAAATTAATCTAAAATTTTCGTATTGGAAGCCAAAGCTTGATGAAGTTAGAAAAAAAAGGTAATATATAAAATGAACTTTAAAATGTTCAGATTTACTTAAAAGGCGATTGTAATAATTAAATAGAGATGCTAATAGTTAATTTTATTTAAAACACCTTTGTACTTTCAAGCTTTAATCAGGTTCTTCCTCAGAAAATATCTTTGTTTATTTATACAAATAGTACATTAGTACAAATAAACAAAAATATTCCCTGAAGAATACCCTGATTAAGGTTAGAAAGTATTAAAATGTTTTAAATAAAATTAACTATTAACATGTCTATTTAATTATTATAATCGTCTTTTAAGTAAAACCGAACATTTTAAAGTTCATCTATATATATAAAATAAGAGATGTCTGTCTGCATGTCTGCCAGACCACGGATGACACCGAAATTATAACATTCATGTCTTTGAAATTTTTGTCATGTGTGGATGCTAACACCGAAAAGTGCACTTCGCAACTGGATTTTTAAATTTAAATTTCGATTTTTTTTAATTAAAAATTACTAAGTAAAAGGTTATTTGTAGTTTTCCACCAATCAACGGCAAAGAAGCAGTCAGATTAGAAGATATTTGCAGCTCACAATCAATCCGCGGCAAAGAAGTAGCCGGCCAATGAAACAGGTGGTAAATATTGGATGCAAACATAACAACTGCTTTTCACGGCGGAATGCTGGCAACAAATTGCAAAAGCATTTGTTAATTTTTCCAGTTTTTCTTTTTCCTGATTCATTTACAATCGATCTTCGAAATCCATTCATGCCACCATCCAAAAAAGTCGTAAATTAAGTAATTACTCCTTTTATGTTTTCCTAGGGGTTGTTCAGATATGCAGCGCACGTCTCGCGCGTGCTCAGAAGATTTTGCTTGGAGTAGGTCTCATCGAAGAAAAGAATTGAAAAAAAAAAACTCTATTACTGCATTATTTTTGTGTTTCAAAACAGCTAAAATCAACGACTATATTTCTTTATTCTTCCAAAACATGATTTTCGTAACAGAAATACATACCTGTGATCACTCAGATAAAATTTTAAATATGCTTACATTTAAAATATTCTTCAGATAAAACACTACTTTTTTTTCTATTTTAGTATGAATGGAGATTTTAAATATTCGCAATTTGTTTAAAAAAACATCTATGGTCCTGAGCAACGCCGGGTAGTCAGTTAGTATTGAATATTTTCCTGTTAAAAACAAGGAGAAAATTAGGTTCCGTCATATGTTTTTATTTTTATTTTAAAAAAGTAATTTTTTAAACAGTTTTGAAAATCAAAACTGAAGTCAAAAATTGATCGCAAGCTTCAAATAATTGGCATTTTCAGCATTTTCGACATTTTTTAACAATTTCAGTTGTAGAATTTGTCGAATTTAATATGTTTTAAGAATCTGCGTGATTTTTTTTTCACGCTGTTTAGAGTGCAATCGCTTACACTGATTTATTGTCACCCCTAGCATAGGAAAATTTGTTCGATTAAAACTGGAATGAAATATCAAAATTTTTAGTTACTTTATGAAAGTACAATACGTTCAGAGCCAATAATTGTTAGCTTGTATGTGTGTTATTTAAACCAATAAATAAATAAATAAATAACCGGAAAATAGTCCTAAAAATCAAGTTTTATCTTAAATTTGAATCAGAAGCATGTAAGAAGACTGTACGGATTTATAGGACAAATAAAAAATATGTAATTTAGACTTCTGTGAATGAAATTTTATTTTTTAAACTGAAAAAGCTATATTGAAAAGAGATTTTAGTTCTTCTTCTATAACAGACAGTTAGGCAGCAGCACAATCAAACACCTAATCGAATTCACGGATTCTAGAATTAAGTAAATCGTGATTCTCATATCGAAACACAATTGGTCTTCCAAGTCATATTTTGAAGGAAAATATTTGAAAACCCGAGTTGATTGGTTGATTCGTCGGTTTACTGTTATGTTTTACTGCTCAGGATCATCCATGTTTTTATACTTTTCAGTGCATGAAAACCAAATGACAAACCTATGAATCAACCTCTACAGTCGGGTTTTCGGGTGTTTTCCACTCAGATATGACTTGGCAGACCGATTGCTTTTTAATATGCGAATCCTAGAATTTCACACGTGAATTCCACGAGGTAATTGTCTGTGCTGCTGACTCCCGGTCTATAATCTTATCCAGTTAGCATAGCCTTTTTATAAATGCTGGAATGTCATATTGATTTCTACGATAAATAAAAATATATTTTATCTACACCAAGAAATCTATTATTAAACTTCCTGTAACTCAAAAATTATGTTTTTTAATAAAATAAAGCTATATTGAAAAAGGTTTCAGCGTTTTTGCATAACTCAATTCATTCTAACATGATTTTTATATGCATATAAGTTTATCTTATTGATTTGCCAAAAAATGGAAAATATTCGTCGTATAGTTCAATAGATCTATTTTTTTTTGCTTTCTGTATCTCAAAAATGACATTTTATTTCAGTTGAACAAATTCTATTAAAACATTTTCCTAATGGCACTTCTATAACCCCATTTACTTTAAAAGAGTCTTTATATGAATGATGAAAGGCCATCTTCTTATTACCCTCTCATTTTTTATTAAAGTGTAACAGATTTTGATTAAAAAATTACAACAGAAAATCGACTTTTTTATATATAAAATTAAGTTCAAGCTTTCTCAAAGTTATTTGATATTTTTGCTTAAAAAAGAACTCTTTTTATCGTATTAAGCTGATTTCTCCTAACTTATTTAAAAAATTATTATTTTAATAAATTGATTCACACTTTTCTTCATTTTTTACACATAAACCATTAATTATTAAAAACAGCTTTAATATACCTCTTTCCTGCATATTAATATAAATTCAGTTTACGAAAAATTAAAAGCAAAGATCATGTTATATTAAAACAATTTACATTACCATCTACTGATTATTGTCTGTTAAATATTTCTTGCGATATTCTTTTCACATGCTGCGAAATAAATTGTTTTCTAAATTTATTTTTGGCAAATTGAGAATTAAGTTCCTAAATTAACTTGACTTCAATTTCAACTGTATCATTAACAACTGTTAACAGTCTTGCTATTTTTCTTCCTTTAAAATAACTTTCTCCATTTATTAACGGACGGGATCTAGTTTCAAGAAGTGTCTTGGGATTTAAAACCTTTCAAATAATTCTAACGATTTATTTGGGATTTTATAGGAGAATTATTTAAAGAAAATATTGAAAATCATCTATTTTAATTTGAAGTTTTTTCTTTGGCTGATTGATTTGCGGCCAAATGAAGTAGTGTTTTATGTGTAGGATTTTTTATTAATCGTTTAGAAGCCTCATGTTTAATACTGCAAATGCGTTCGTCACATGCAGTAGAAAAAAATAAATAAAATACAATTTTTAATCTAGGAAAATATAGCATACGCAAGAACAAAAATATACCAAACGTAAATGAATTACCTTGAATGATAGTTATCCTAAATTAATCAGCGCAATTCGTGCAACATTGTGCATTGAGAGGAATATAATCTACAAGGAAAAATGACACATGACAAGACACATACACTCACCAAATTTAAAAGACTCTATCACGGCTTGCGTGCAGGAACGCATCATTATTTTTGTTGCGGACATTTACAAAACCAACTATTGAACGCATGTATGGATGTGTATTACTGTTCGGATGTGTGCCTAGTGACTAAGGTTGCACAAACATTGTTGACATTTACCATGAACTGCATGAATGTACGTATCTTTCATTTTTCTACTTCATATACATGTAAATAAACAATCTTTTGAAACAGTCATAAAAAAAATTTCATAATAATAATAAGAAGAAGATGAAGAAATATTAAATCTATGAAGATATAATGTATATATTAATACAGGTACAAATATAATACAATTATACTTATACATTTTTTATTCATATATTTTACTGATTCAAATGAATAAAAGTTATTAAAATATCGTTATAATATATAAAATAAATTTTTATTTGCTTTCTAAAGAAATATATACTGTCTAAAGATATTTAGTAGTACCTTTTTGTTACTTTTTTTGTCTGTTTGGACGTGTGCCTTGTGACTAAGGTTGCACATATTGAACATTACTGACATATATCAGGAACTGTCTGAATGTAAGTGCCTTTCGTTTTTCTACTCATATACATATTAATGAACAGTCTTTTGAAACCTGATGAATCATTTAGGCTAACCCTCAACAGTAACGTCTTCCAAATTACTAATGATTCCAAAAGCATTCTATATCTGTAAAACCTACACAGTTTGGAAGTATTTACGGCTGCGCTTTGTGTGTCTGTTAGTCCGTATTCTAGCTCGCTTATAGATACTATGATTAACAGGTAAATGATATGTGGTATAGACATGGTCTGTATAGAAAGGCACTATATGTAACCTTATCACAATTTTGGACCTCCTCCTAACTTTACGATATGATATGTAATTGTTCCATGAACTCTTTTCTCGTCTGATGATATTGTTATCAGTATATAAAAATATTTTTATTTTTGTGCACTTTCCTCTATTTTTTCGTTTCAAGTGTTCGCAAAATAAATAAATAAAAAATAAGTAAAAGAAATTAATAGTAATAGTAATAATAATAATAATAAATGTTAAAGCTAAGAAAATATAATGTATAGATTAATACATGGTACAGGCACAGGTAGAAATATAATACAATTATAGTTGTACATTTTTTATTCGCATACTTTACTCATTCAAATGAATTAAAGTTAATAAAATATCACTATATTATATAAAATAAATTCTTATCAACATTTTAAAGAATATATATACTGTCTAAAATTATTTAATAGTACCTTTTTGCGACATAAGGTATTTAAGAGAAATATTGTCTTTTAAATAGATTTTGTAACAAATACTACCAACTACATTATATCTTCTTTTCGGAAAAACTTTTTCAAATCTACACCGATAATGACCTTTGTGATCTTAAACAACCTCCAGATAAACATTACATATATATATATATAGATATATATATATATATACACTATATTGCCATTGATTATGGGACACTTGCGATTTTAGACATTTTACTAAATATCTAGAAAAATACATGAGGAATTATCTCGAAACTCTTAGTGTATAAATATAATAGTATAAGTCATACATCTCCGTGAAGATTTTTTCCCGAAACTCCAAAGGGAGCCGTCAACAAATTAAAAAAGAATGAATATCTTTTGAATAACCCTGTCAAAACTAATGTAGCAAAAGAGCTCAAACTCTAGATTGTAATTGAATGTCTTATTGTAATAAGCCTTGTTCATTTTTATGCAAATAGCATGCATACTCGCAGAGTAATTAAGGTTTTTATAAAAATGATCCCAAATTTTTCCAAGTTTTTTCCTTATAATTTTCAGAGTTCTTAATATAAAATATTATTTTTTTCAGAAAATATGACAAACAACATTGCACACAGTACTCTGTAATCAGAATTAAAAAATAATGAAAATTGTATAAAAAATGAGTTGGTTTACTAAATAATTTTTTACTGCGCATGCGTCAACGATATCAAAATTTCATTTGCATATTATGTTAGCTAAATGTATAGAGCAACTTTTGTGAAAGTCACAAAATCATAACTTGAAAATTCTGACAATAATCGTCAATTGAAGTCGAAAATCCGTTATTCTCAAAATGAAGCAAAAACAAGAGGGGTTGAATCCATATATTCATTGACTACCCTCATAGCATGCATGTTCACAGTGACGTCACAGTGACGTCACTGTGAGTCACCTTGGTCACATCACATTTGTGACGAAAATGCCACCACTCAGTGACCTCACATTGTGACTAAGATGTGACTTTCTAAAAAAATTTTTCACAGTTCGTCACAATGTCAATGTCAAAGTAGTCACAAATGACACACTTTTCACAAATTGGTCACATTGTGACGTCACAAAGTGGTCACAATGTGACGTCACAAAAAAGCTCTAAAACGGCCATAACGACTTCACATTTTAGTCACTGTGACTTCACATCGACGTCACGTGACGTCACATCGACAATCGCTGGTCACAAAGTCACAATGTGACTTCACAACGACGTTGCAGTGACGTCACCATGTCTTACGGGTAGTGTCAATATAGAATACACAATATGGGATGTACTACTGCATTTGGATAAAATCCCTCATTTTTTTGCTTCATTTTGGAAACAACGAATTTTGTCCTTTTTCTATAGACGATTACTTTCAGAATTTTCAAACTATGATTTTGAGACTTTTACAAAAGTTGCTCTATACATTTAGCTAACATAATATGCAAATGAAATATTTGTATCTTTGACGCATGCGCAGTAAAAAATTATATAGTAAACCTACTCATTTTTCATACAATTTTTATTATTTTTTAATTCTGATTACAGGGTACTGTGTGCAATGTTGTTTGTCATATTTTCTGAAAAAAATATTATTTTATATTAAGAACTCTGAAAATTATAATGGAAAAACTTGGAAAAATTTGGGACCATTTTTATAAAAACCTTAATTACTCTGCGAGTGTGCATGCTATTTGCATAAAAATGAACACAGTGTATTACAATAAGGCATTCAATCATAATCTAGAGTTTGAGCGCTTTTGCTACATTAGTTTTGACAGGGTTATTCAAAAGATATTCATTCTTTTTTAATTTGTTGACGGTCCCCTATGGCGTTTCGGTAAAAAATCTTTACGGAGATGTATGACGTATACTATATGTATACACTAAGAGTTTCGAGATGATTCCTCATGTATTTTTCTAGATATTTAGTAAAATGTCTAAAATCGCAAGTGTCCCATAATCAATGGCAATATAGTGTATATGATCGCTTTTTAGATACGATAACTTTCATAATTCTGCGCAAATCTCTAGCAAACTAATTCAGAAAATCAACTGGCAAAAAATCTCGGCCAAGATCGTAAATAGGCAAATCTGACTAAAGATAAGGAAATAAAAAAAAGCTTTTAGAAAACCGAAAACGGTTTAGAAGGGTAGATCATATTTTCCATCAATAATAAGAGAATCAATAGAAATCTTCATACGTAGAGACAACGTTTGCAATGAATTTGCCTCCATGGAGCTACCTAAAATTTGGAAAGAAATACTTCAAAGGTTTTAAAACAATAATTTGTAATATTTCACTTTCACAATTATTTTTATTAATTTTTATTTCCAGTTTTATTTTTCTAAGCTAATGTTCACGTGATTTATGTTTTTCTGTTTATTTCAAGAAAATTCTTTTTATCATTTATTTGTTTTTGAAAATGTTGCCGTAAGAGCAATGAAACATGTAAAACTATAAAGTTTTGTGTTAGTTTTAGTTGATCACATTTAAAATAAATTGATATTTTAAAGTGATGGTTTATATTATACATATATACCCATATCATAAGAATCTTCTGCAATTTTTTGTAGATTTTTCTGAGTATTACGCTTATGGACACTTGTTAGATATTTTTGATGAAGAGGTATGATTGTGTCACAAAAAGTTTCATATCTTATAATCGAAGAGTAGTTTTTCTTTCTTTTGAACTATTTGAATAATAGTTGTTGTCCTTGGTAAAGAACTGGGAAATCAGAAGTATATTTAAATATATTTGTTGGTTGAATCCCGCAACTTATCTTAGTTTATTCGTTTTCTGATTGGACCGTGTTTGATGTCCAAAAATGGAATATTTCTGTTGCCACAACGGAAAAAAATAGTAATAAAAACTTAAAAAAAAATAATAATTTGAAAACAAATTGTGATAAAGATTGTAAACAAATGTCATTAAAAAGTGTATTCTTTTCTATGCAGCGTTGTAAAAAATTAAAATGTGCGATGTTTTGAACTTTAAAAATTTGCAGTTCAAAAACTATAAAACTGAAATTTCATTTAAAATTTGTTCATGATGGTTCCAGGAATATTAATGTTTAATCCCTGTCGTACGTAATATGAGCCATCCAGAAGTCTGTCTGATTAACTCTTATGAAATAAAAATGCGCATTTTAAAAAGTTAAAGTAGTATATCTATAAATAAACTAAAAAACTTTGTAAAATCACCATAAAATTAAAAAATAAACCGGATGCGTTTCCAGCTACAACAATAACAGCTCGTCATCAGCTAAAATAACACGTGTCCGTAAGGGACAGAGTGGAGATAAAGTGAAACAAAGAGGGAGGAGATTACAAATAATACGACAGGTGCGCTAGCTCAAAGAGCCAAGGTGGAAGAGAAAACTCGAGATAAAGTGAAAGAAAGAGGGAGGATATTTACAAAGAGTGCGACAGGTGACGCTGAAAAAGCACCGGTGGAAAGGAAAAATGTTGCCAAAATAATAAAAAAGGGGAAAAATGTGGAAAAAACAATAAAAATAATAACAAAAATAAAATGAAATAAAATAAATAATGAAATAAAGTTAAAAATAAAGTTAAAAATAAATAAATAAAAATAAAATAAAATAAATAAAATAAATAAAATAAATAATGTAATATAATGAATAAAAATAAATAAATAAATAAAAGTAAAAAATAAATAAATAATTAAAAATAAAAAAATAAAAAAAAAATAAAAAATAAAAATAAAATTAATAAAAATATTAAAATAGTATATAAAAAATATATTAAAAAAATTACAGAAATAATTTCCATGCAGGAGAAAGGGAGGGGGGTGTGAAGAGAGATCATTGACAAGAGTATTGGAATTTTTACAAATAAAATAAGCTTCGTGAACTTCTAAGCGGGAAGGAGAGGCAGGATTAGAATTAATTCTGGCCATGGAAAAATTGAAATAATGGCTGGACGACCAACAGTGAGAATCTCCATAATTTCAATTTCAAAACAAATTCCGGAAGTGATTTTTTTTGAGGCGGTGGGGGAGGAGTCGTCTATATAGATTAATTATATCAAAATTATTTCTTATCATTTTATAAAGCAAAGTAGTTTTTCCTATTCAAGATTGAATAGTAGAAGCTCAATTTTATACATTTGAAAACAATATTGACCTTATGACATACATTTATCCAAAGAAACTTATACATTAATCATCCAAACAGACAATACAAGTATAGAGTTCTTTATGATCGATCAGCTTCTGGCATCGCTTTATCCTTCTGCCAAAGTAGGAAAATACAACATGGAGAAAGCACATAACTTCGATCCCCACCAGCATGATTTATGCTCGATTTCTTAGAATATTGAGTAAACTTATTTTAAATTTATGCTTAATGACTAGAAAGATTATTTTCTAAGCGAAAATCAATGTATTCTTCACCCGCAAGAAAAATGATACATCACGAGAAAAGTAAATTTCACAGGATTTCTAATTTCTCAAAATGTTTCTAAATTATATACATAATTTTACATGAAGTAGTAAAACTTTATCCTTAGTACGACATCTTTTAACATATAAAATATTAAATTAAGCATAGATTATAGAAATATTTTGACAATTAAGGAAAACAGGTATATCTTTTAAGAAGGGTACAATAAAAAAGTAAAAAATATTTGTTTCCCCAAGAAATATTTTAAGTATATACACTTGCCGCCAAAACTCTGCGTACAGGTGATCATATATAATGTTTATGATAAAATTACTGTCGTAATCTCGCTTAGGAAAATTAACATACTTTTCACTGATTCTTCAACAATACCTGATTTAAACAACAAAAAAAAATTCCGATTTTAAAGACTTGAATAACCACCAAAGGATGGCCAACCAACCCCGCCAAAAGTCAGCGTATACTAAAAAATATAGCTTTTAAAGACTTTATTGTGAGATAATTGTGTCAATTTTAATTTTTTCTAGTAATTATAGGCCTTTACTGCAATTTATATAGAATTTGAGATTTTTAATTCTTGTATTGTTCCATGGGAGGTGTGGAAAGGAAATCGATATTGCTGAAAGACAAATCATCATAGATCTTTGGAAAAGGGAAAAAAACTTTTACTTTAATTAGTAAAACTGTTAATATACAGGGTGAGTCATAAATATCGAAACAATAGGCTATCTCCTTAAACATTGCCCATAGACCCATACTTCCAATTGCAAAAATTCATAAAAAAAAGGTGAAATTTTTGATAAGATAAATTGCGACTTTATGGGTGGTCTAGTAGAAATAATACGAAAATTAAATTTTTATACGTCCCCCGTAGGATAAAATTTCCAATTAGAAAATTTTTCCTTTTTCTGTCCTGAATAAGACACAAAAAGTTGCATCTTCTTATCTTTAAAACTCGCTAAGTTATAGCCGTTTTAAAAAATTATCAGGTTTTAAGGGATTAGACACAGATTGAAATGTACGCAATTCAAAAAACAAAGGTACATAACAATTCTAGGAAACGCGCAAAAATCTATTTTTTGAGTTCGAATTTTGATTTTTTTCCCTTTTTTGTGATGGTTAGTCTTATAGTTTGCTAATAAAATAACATTCTAACATTTCTCATATAATTGCCGAAACGTCAGTGAAGGCTTACTTTGGAGACACGAAATTTTTTGGATTCTGTCTGTCTGTCTGGATGTCTGTCAGTTTGTCAGTCTGTCTGTTCCGCGATAACTAACGCAAAAAACATCCGATTGGCTTGAAATTAAGTGGGTATGTTAGTGAGGCACTGGGATTAAGCTGTATAGTTTTTTGTAAGATTTGATTCATTCGTTCGAAAAATATAGAATATTTTATTTTGCGCAATAATGCTTCTCTATGGCAAATCCAATGATTTTTAATTTCTTTTTTCTCGAGAGAAAATGTCACATTTCATTAATGGAATTCAATGATAAATGGATACTGAAATTTGCCGGTTAATTTATTCGTATTGTTTTGAAATTTTGTCTACAAATTTGTCAGATTTTTTGAATTATTACTGTAAATTTTGGAAATTTTTTATATATGTGTTCCAATAATATAAACTAATTTGTTTTAGAGATTTACTTATTTCAAATGTATTTATTTCATTTTCTTTATTTTCTCTTAATGGTTGCTAAGCAACCATTCATCATAATCCTTAATTTTATAATGTTATAAATTTGAATGAAGTCAACGTCAAAACTGATGAATTAATGTGTTTGTATCTTTGTGTATAACTATAACATAGACCAGAAAAGAACATAGGCTATGTTTTATTAATTTTATTAACATATTTTCCTTAATAATTCAAAATTTCTTCTTTTTCATGCAGAATCAATAGCGATTTTTTAGATAAAATTTAACCAATTTCCTTTATCGTTGCCAAAAAAAAAAAAAAAAAAAAATCAAAATATGAATTAATTTTTTAACGGCAATAAGTTTCAATTGAGCAATTTCCATTCGAAAAATTAAACTAAGAAAAAATAAATATAACGTCAGAATAAAAATAAAAATAAATGTAGAATTTTGTTAAATATTAAACACGGAAATTTGTTTCGTTAATAAGAATTTTTCTGACAAAAATGGGGGCATTATTAGAAGTAAAAAAATAATAATAATTATATTTTTAACAATTATTTCACCTGATAAAATTTGACTTCATAATTGAAATAAAACAGGTATTTTATAGTAGTCGTAAAAAATATTAGAAACATGGATATCAATAACTCATGAATAATGACGTCATTGCCAAAACTTCAGTGAAGGTTTATTTTGGCGACACAAAATTTATTGTTTTCCGCCTGTCAGTCTGTCTGACCGCGATAACTGCCACAAAATGCAATCAAAACATATTTTTTCGGAAACAAAATTGTAAAACCCTAGATTACTGAGTTTACACTTTCAAAAGTTCCTGATACATCAGATTAAGTGTTTGTGGTGGGCAGGTATGTAGAAGTATGAGTATAATGAAAAATGCTTATTAAAACTGTTACTTATCCTTATAAATAAAAATGTATAAAGAAATACAAGATATACGATAACCATTAGCAAATTGATAGAAAGTTACAAATTTAAGTTTAATGAGATTACGGGGGGTTCAGGGGGGCGGAGCCCCCCCTGAAGAAATCTACAATGTTATAATAAAAAACAAAAATAATAGATCATGAAAATCTCAGAATATCCTAACATAACTAAATCTTTAATTTAACGCTTTTGATGGCTGAAAACTTCTTATTCTTATTTTATTCTTATAAATAATTACGTAATTTGAAAATTTTAAATTAGAGTTTGCAGGAAGTTGAATATTACCCAAAGTTTGTTTAAAAAAAATGATGTGCAAAGCTGACGTTGAGGCTCCTGATCTGCAGATTTACTAGTTTATAAAAATTTCATGTGGTTAGTACTGGTTTAATTAAAAATGGGATAATTAAATATCATAATAACTCGTAACATTATTTATCGGATTTCAATTTCTTTCCATTTAATTAAAGATGATAATCTGATTTTAGTTTTGTTCCAGAGTTTTGTTTTTTAATATTAATTTTAAAAATATTAAAAATATTTATTGAAAAAGTAATATAACTTTTTAAAAAATCATATTTTCAAAAGCAAATATTTTTTCAAATTTTCCGAAAGAAAACTAGTGTAAAAAAATAAAAAATGACGTGTTTCAAGTTTTTTTTTTTCTTTAAAAATTCGTACCATTTAATTATTTAAAGACAAGAATTAATGGGGGGGGGGGGGAATTCATTATGCAGAAAAACGAAGAGTACTGTTTAAATATCTGTCATTTATTTAAAAGAATGCTTTTTCTAAGATGCAGATAAAGTCTTTTTTATAAATTTAGCTCTCATAACTTCAGGCTTTTTATCGTCCGAGAGAGGCTGTTAAAAAATCTGTATTCTGGGCCCAGGCCGGGCCAGGACCGAGAGGTTCCTTTTTTCTGAAGACATGGCAGGCCGGACCTAACGTGCTTTTCAAAAAGGAGGAGACTGCTATCTTCTTTATAGGTGTAGATTGGACGAAATTTTCAATCCCGGTCTCGACAAAACCCGTATTAAACTTAATACGTGCTTAAAATAAATAAAATTCGGCTCAATCGAATTTTTTTCAAAAAACACATAGATTTTCTTTTTATTTATTTTTTCAAAATAGATAAATAAATAAATAAAATTCATTTTTTTAAAGAATAGTATATTCAAAGGCTGAAAGATTAAATAAAATAAAACCAGTGAAAAAAAGTCTGCCTATGACGGAATTCTGTCTTAAACGAAAAATATGTTGATCCATGCAAAATAAATACAATGATACCCGAGGAAAAGATTAAACGCTAATTACACCTTCTAGGGAGGGCATCCTTCTATAATGTATTTTTTCTTTTCTATGCGATTCCGCCTTAAAAGGTTTTACTGTATAACATTTTTCAAAGCCTACAACGCATGGGATGCATTGAAGATTAACGATGCTAAGATATAAGTGATACATTTATACATAAATAGAGATTCATTGATAAAATATAAATATTATAGCCTTTTGCACTTCTTTAATAATAAAAAGTATAAATATATAAAAACTAAAAGCTATAAAAGAAATTTTTGGTCAGAAATCTTCCATACAAAACAACTTTTTCCCACACCGAAGTAAAAACCTATGTAGAAATTTGCGGCTGAACCGGGCTATGATTTAAACTAGACTAGATTTCCAGACCGGTTCGGGTTATGATTTTAACATTTTTTCAGGCCGGGCCGAACTTTTTCCCCTATGGGTCGGTTTGGGACGGGATCGAGATATTTCGATCCATGCAGACCTCAAGTGCAGAGTGCCAACATATTTTGAAAAAAAATTACATTTAATTCAATACACTGCTTTTTTATGTCCAAATGAGAGGCACTGACTTAAATCGATATTTAAAAATGGACAATATATGGATGACCCCTTACTTGCTTTGAAAATTAATGAGAAATTCTTTGTTTATAGGCATGGTAAAGTGGTGAAAGTCACGAATTTTGGAGATATTCAGATTTTAATATCTCTGTCAGATTTTTAGATATTTAGATGAAATTTTTTTTGGTTCATTTTAGGAATGGATTTTGAATAATTTCCTAATTGTGAATTTTGTCCTACGGGAGCCGTATAAAAAATATTTTCAAATAGACCCCCCATGGAGTTGCAACTTATCTTATCTGAAACTTCATCTTTTTTTATGAATTTTTGCAAGTGGAAGTATGGGTCTAGGAGCAATATTTAAGGAGATAGCCTATTGTTTCGATATTTATGACTCACCCTGTAAAACATTCATTGAATCAAAAAGGTGATCATGAACTACAAATCAACAGGGTTTTTTAAATCCAACTCATGATACGGCTGTCCTTCTGCACTCTCCTCTCGCGAATCAAACTTTGTAATAAGCTTTCTAAAAATAAATTCAGGACTATCAGCTTCGCAGATTGCTAAAAGTGTTTCTCAGAGATTTGAAAAAAAGATGAATTTAACCACAATCCGAAAAGAACTGAAAAAACATGACTATCATATGTCCGAGTTGCACGAGTGAAGCAATCTCTCATCTCTCATTTCTCATCTATCGAGTAACAGAGCTAAAAGAATGGCTTTTACTAAAAAACATCTAAATAAAACATGTTAATTTTGGAAACAGGTTATATATTCAGCTGAAAGTAAATTTTGTATTTTCGGCAGCAAAGAACGAAAATATGTCTGGAGGGAACCTGGTACAGAACTAAAAAAGGGAATCTTTTCCTGACTGCCAAACATAGAGGAGGAGGCGTTATGATTTAGGGGTGCATGGGAAACAATGGAATTGGTAATCTTAAGTTTATTGAATCAGTAATGAACAAAATTGATTATTTGAATATATTAACCCATTTTCGGCCAAAGGTTCGTATACGAAACATTTCGATAAATATTTTTTTTTTAACACTCTGACACATTTTTTTCAAGAATTTTATTTTTCTTCTATTTTTTAAGGCTTTTGAAGACATCCATAAAATATTAGTAATTCAATTGGAGTAAACACTTTCTCTTAAAAAATTTTCAAAATACGCTGGAGTTTTAATTTGAAAAGCCTTTGACAAATTCGACTTTTTAAAAATATATTATTATTCCAATTGAAATGAATTATATGTTTTTAAAATAGATTAAAGTTGCAAATTCTGTATATGAAATAAGAATAAAACAAAAGTCATAAAAATATTATTCATATTCATATTATTCATTATAAGAAATAATATTTTATATTATTATATAAAATATTATTTCTTATATAAAATATTATTTTTCATGCACGAATCTTTTTTTGTGTCTTAATGTATGTAATTTAAGCATATTTCAATAAAAATAATGCTACATTTTATAAAATTTCTGTGCTTGGCCTAAAATGGGTTAACGAAAATTCTCAAAACAAGTGCCGAAAAGCTTAGAGTAAGTTATGATTTTTGCTTTTATCAGGAGAATGACCCCAAGCCTACAGCATATATTGTGAGATTATGGCTGCTCTGCCATGTGCCAAACAAACTCCGTAGACTTCCCCAGTCTCCAGAATTAAACCCAATAGGGCATTTGTGGGTTTTACTAGAGCGGAGAATCAGGGAGCACGTAACAATATGCAAAGAAATGCTAAAATATGTCCTGGTAGATGAATGGAACAAAATAACCACACTAGAGGTTATCCAAGCTAGTTGAATACATGGCAAAAAGGCTGAGAGA
The DNA here is from genome assembly GCA_964019185.1 of Maratus speculifer. Lineage (NCBI taxonomy): Eukaryota > Metazoa > Arthropoda > Arachnida > Araneae > Salticidae > Maratus > Maratus speculifer. The sequence goes on along the minus strand of OZ025302.1, from coordinate 109,008,396 downwards.
GGTGATAAAAAGAAGAAGATACCATACTATACACTGTTAAAAAAATTCTGAAATTCACGAACATTTTTTTCCTGAATTTCACAGAAAAACTCCCTTTTAACAACAAAAGGGTATTTTCCGATACAAATCACAAAATTCTATCATATTTCCTGAAAATAACGAAACGGATTGAAATAAAAACAAAAAACGGAGACACTCCGTTGTGTGGGTAGCTCCATGGCCGAGTGGTCAAGGCACTACACCGCTAATCGCCTGCGAGCGCAGATTGTGGGTTCGAGTCCCATTGGCGCCATGGAATAATGAAACATAAAAAATTCCTTTTAAATTACATTTTTTCTGTTTATTTTTAACCTTTTTTTTCTTATTAAAAATCTTTTAATTTATTAGCCGAAAAATAAAGAAATAAATAGTGTACGACAATTTCAAAAAAATGTCTATATATATATATACATTTGTAAAAAAAAAAAAAAAACTGGTTTTAAACAGTGATTTTTTTTTATTTATACTATTTAAAAAATTAAAAATGATTTTAAAAAATAATAAGTATTATGCATCAGTCTAAAATAATCCGTTTACAAACATTCTAAGGAATATATTTGAAAGGAAATCGTTAAAAAGCACAACAGATTTTCCCACTAACTCATAAAAGACATACTTTGTACCGTTTGCCATCAGCATCTTTGGCTCAGTTCGTAAGAATTGGTTCCGCAACCTGAAGGTCCCGAGTTCGATCCTGAGGACGGCGTGAACTAAATTATCCAAAATAACAATTAAGTAAAATAACCTAGCAGCTTAGAATCCCTCGGTGATTTCGAATTCTTTGACGATTAATCGGTAAATCATTTTTAAAAAATATATTAAATTATTGCTATTATAAATCAAACTTTGTAACGGAAAGTTACTGATTCTTACACCGGAGTTTTCCCTTCTTGTATTTCACACAACGGAAAATCAACTAATGGAACGGTAAAAGTTCGGCTACATTGCTGCCGGTAGTTTCACCTGGAATTCAAAGATTTATTTTTAACAGTGTACAATGTATTAACTTTTGATTACAATCCCCTATCGTAAATTTTTTTTTTCAGGTGTACGCAGACTTTTGGTGCACACGATTTGTGACGTTCTTAAGTTATGAATTTTTGTATTATTTTATGCAACGATCAAGTGAGTGTTGTTTATACTGTTTGAATTTATGAAGTTACAGAAATCACTAAAAATTGTTTCCAATCCGAAAGACTCCATTTACTTCGAGATCGTTGCATGAACACGAAAGATGATCGTCTGTACGCAGACTTTCGGCTGCAAGTGTAAATGAATCGGACACCAACAGACTCAACATTCAATAGGAGAATTTCACGAAATTCAATCACTCTTAATGTATCTGAAAGCAACTCTGACCTTATGACACAAACTTATCCCAAAAAAAATCATATACATTAATCATCCAAACGAAGAATACGAATGCATATCTGAATTTATCCGGACGAAACAGCACAAATACAGCTTGTTTATGACTGATCAGTTTCTGTCATTTTTTGCATCCTTCTGTCACAGTAGAAAAATATGACATGTAAAAAGCAGATAAATTTCATCTCGCCAAAATGATGTACGCTCGATTTATTGAAATATTGAATAAACATATTTGAAATTTATGCTCAAAGACTAGAGATATCCTTTTCTAAGGATCTATTCTATATTTATCTATATTTCTAAAGATATCTAAGGATCTCTTCTCTACATATATATATATATATATATATATATAAACAGGGCTACTTTTTATGTGAATATATTTTTTTAGATGTTAACATGTCAGAGGTTGTTATCGCTTTTAATCAACGGGAAAAAGCTGCATGTTATGTTATTAAACTCTTCGGCTTCGAAACTAAAATAATAATGCAAATACTTATTCGTTGATTTTTTCTAAACAAACTGACATTTGTAAAAGAAAAAAAAAATCTTTTGTGAAATTTATCTGTTAGGCGCTTAGTAATTTAGGCTCTGAAACTACAAACTCTCTTAAAACATCAATTTAATAACCCTTAACCTAAATTAACTGAATCACAAATTTAAGAGGTAATCACAAATTTAAGAGATACAAGTAAATAATTTACAAATCCTCAAAAAAATATACATTGAAAAAGATTTAAATAGTGTACATATGAAAATGTATCATTTTCTTGGTCATACTACGGGGGAACGTCCTTTAGACATTTTTACGCATTTTGCAAACTCAGATGAAAATAAAATTTATTTAATGAAAGATTAAAGCATTTATTCGTTTGCTTTCAACGCAAGAAACATTCAGCTATTAAGAAGTGATGTAAAAATGTAAAAAAAAAAATCAGATATTTCAGTTTTTATAGGTACAAGAACAGAGGTCCCCAAATACGTTCCCAGGGACCGAAGATGTTAAGAGTCCCGCTTAAGCAGAGTTCAACCGGACGAACTAAACTCACGGTTCGCTCTTATTTATTTATTTATTTATTTTGACGGAATATTTTTTGTGTGCACCCAAAGAAATTTTTTGTTGAGTCAACAAAAATTTGTTTAGTAAAACAAATCTTTCAGTTTAAATATGAGTCAATGGAAATTTTCTATGAATAACAAAAAAATATTGTTGATTTTCTTTCCCTTTTTTTAAAATTTCCTTTCACGATTCTCATCTAAAATACATAATAACGTAATAATAACGTCATTAATCCGTCTCAATTTGAAAAGTTTTTATTAACCAAAAATTATGTTAATCCTTTGTAGGTATATAAGTCAATTAAACAAAATTACGTGAGAGAGTTATAGCTACTGCAAACCAGCTTAAATTTTGAAAAAACAATAAAATTTTGTTGGAATTACAAATTGAAAATACAAGACGGCTCAAATAAAATTGATGAAAATTTGTTAAAAGTTTATAAAGGTGTTAATGTTATTTTTTTGTCTGAGCAACAAAGCCACTGTTTTATTTTAACTAAAAAATTCGCTTAAAACAACCGAAATGTACTCAACCAAACATGTTTTGTAGTTTTAATCAATTCCCTTTTCTCGGTGTACCTTATTTAAATTTAGATAATGATATATCAAAGATGATTATCGTTTTAATCAATTCCTTTTTCTCAGTGTACCTTATTTAAATTTAGATAGTAATATATCAAAGGTGATTATCGTTTTAAATCATCAGAAAAAATTGCATGTCATGTGATTTATAAGAAAAGAGCGCTAATTAGAATCCAGAACGTGTGGGTTAAGCAGATTTCAATCGAACGGATATCCGACTCGCGGTTCAGTTGGGTCAAATAGTTTTTGTTATTTTTCGATGTGTGTGGGGTTATCTTTAAATGTTTCTGAATCGGATTGGTTCTGAGTTAGTTTCTGACCCTTTCGAATGGGAAAAATCAAAGTCTCGATTGAAACGAAAATCTTGATTATTTTTCACAGGGAAAACTGTTCATACTGTTTACACATTCTTAATTAGTGTATAAATTTTCATTCTTGTACCAAGTAGGGAAATTATATTACAGATAATGTCACGCTGTTTTTCTATTATTTTATTGAAATATTGATTTTCATTTACTTCAAGTTCGAATGAGCTCCGATTTGCTATTTCAGACTCGGGTTGAATTGTATCGGATTTAAATCGGGTTTTGTTTTGACAGTTTCTTTGTCTGTTTCGGGTAATATGTCAAGCTAAAGTTAAGCATTCGGATTCGAACATGAAATTTTATAATGAAGTACATAACTTTGACCCAAAAGCAAAATTATTTATGCTCGATTTCTTGTAATGTTCTGTAAATTCATTTTAAATTTGTGCAGAATGATAAGAAAGATTCTATTCTGAGCGAAAACACCGATTTCATTCCCCAGAAAAAATAGTTAAAGGGCTGTACAAATGTAACGTTTTAGGAATGAATATTTTAGGGAGAAGGGGGGGGTGTAGCATATGATATCGTAAGATGTTTCTAGGAGGATGGGGGATTGTCTTTTGATATCATTTCTGATCCCATCAAACTTTTTTCTTATTATTTGTAACATGGCCTTTAGTATAAAATAGCATGTTATCTTTTATTAGCCTGTTATTATTTTTATGAAAATACAAAGTTACTAAAAACACTAAATTATCATAAAATTATTTAATTCTAAAATATGGAATACCCCAACGTTTAATATTCCTATTTTTCTTCATATGCGCATGCATATATATCATGGTTCAAGACACGATATGCGATATGTATTTGAAATGAAATTTGTGTTTACTACTAAATAAAGAGAAAGAAAAGCAAAATTGTCCGCTTGTTTTACTGATAAGAATTTCTATCTATCCCCACCCTCCTCCTTAAGTGCATCTGTAAGAAGTCTTTATTACTGTTAAATGCATCATGTAACAAAAAGCTATTTTAGAATTGTTTTAAATTGTAACTATTTCTTTTAATTATTATTTGACATAACTGTTTTCATATGGAATGTGATATTTTGCTGATTTTTCTTCATTTGGATCCTGAAAATATGCGAAAAATAAATGTAGTCAGTTTTGTATATTACTTCACACAAAAAATAAATTCTAGAAACAAAATAATTATACTTTAATGGCGATATCATTAATGGGGGGGGGGAGGGGGAAGGACTCCAAAATTACTAAAATGTTGATAATGTTATACTTACATAACCCCAAATGTTATTTATTAACCAAACAACATTGATTAGACTCCTGCATCGGGTGGTTTGAGGTTAGGTTCTGACTCTTTCGTCAGGATCAGGTTGACCGGACTTCAAAAGAGACTTCCTTGGTGATTTTTAGATGAAAATTTAGATTTTTTTTCTTTTTTAATGAGTGCATAAGTGTTCATCGTTGTATTAAAAAAGTGATACTAGAGTTAAGCTTTCAGTATTTTTCCATGATATTATTAAAATATAGATATTTTCCATTACCTTCAGGTTCGCGGCATGGGTGTCTGTGTTATCCCTGTGATGTGTATTAAAATGTATGTACTATATTTCCTGTAATAATAAAGTGTTCTGTTAATGTTTCTGTGCATTCTGGATCATTCGAGGTAACAGCCATTGTAGCTATAGACCTCAAAGCATTGTTCACTTAAACTCAAAACTCAAACCGTCAGGTTCGTATTGATTTCGGCTTTGAATGTTTCGGGTATCGATTAAAATGCATCGGCTTCAGGTCGTTTCTTTGTTTGCCATTTTTTTGTGTGGTCCGAATTGTGTATCAACTTCACTTTAGGAAAAACTTTCGGGTTCAAACTCGAAATTCTATACAGGTGTTGACAACTTTGATCCTAGGGAAGGTGATTTAAGCTTGCTTTATTGAAATACTGAATATATGTATTTTAAATTTGTGCTAAATAACAGTAACTATTCTTTTCTAAACGAGAATCAACATTGCATAAAACAAAATCCCAATTTTCACAGAATTACACGCTAAAATTAATTTTTGCAGATTATTGTGTTTTTTATGCTGGTTCACCATCATTATCTATATAATAAAAGCCTAAGCGATATGTGGTGGTTACTCGATAACCCCCGCCATATTTTTTAGTTTACTTCAATTTTATTAACTATTTTATTTCATATCATCTCTTTTTTATTCATGTTCTTAATTTAAATATTATTTCGATTTCGTCGCCTGTAATGTTTTCTTCTTTACCTAGCTTTCGAATGTTCCAAACCGGTAAAATCTTGTTTTGAATTCATTCCTTCCGGTTTAGAAATGCTTCTAGAAAAATCTGGATTGTTCTATGGGTGGTATTTCCGGTTAATCTGGCCCGCCCCTTGGCCTATCAAATTAAATTCCGCAGGTGACGTGTTTTAAGCCGTTGAGTGCCTGGCCACCTGCTTTGGCCTTCCTTCTTTATGTGTTTATCATTTTTTTCCTTATTAAATCCATATTTTACTATACATTGAATCGTAACTTGGCTTATTTTTCCTCGCTCCCCTCTTTCGTGCGTTGCCAACTTGGCGTATCCCGGGTTTACAGTAACCTTTGTTCTTTTTCCCTCTTGACTCCGCGCCACCTGTAGAGTTGCGCAGTTAGAGCTCAGCCGAGATGGAGGCATTTTGGGTGAACGATGTGCCAAAGAAATTTAGCGGACACCGGGACAAGTGTGCGCCCCCGAGGCCGTTGAGCGTAACCGTTTTTGTTCTATACTGACCGCACAGGGGATTCTCAAGGATGATTTTTTAAGGCTGCGAGGAGTTAAGCTCCTCTTCTAACACATCCTGAATCCTTTGGTTTTTACTTCTTTCTGGCTACTCAAGATGGTTTAAGTGGTGTCATAGTTATTCTCAAAGAGATTATTCGTCAGTCTATCATCATATTTTCTCCAACCGATTTTTCATATTTTTCAATGTTTTTTAGTGAATTCACTTTCCCTCTGAGAAAAATGCTGAGGTGGTGATTCTTACTCAAGAATTGAAGATGTCTCATACATATTTTTTCTTACAAAAATTCAATCCCTCTTCATATTGTATTATTCGGCCATATATATATATTTTTATTTGGATATGGAACGGCGTCCCCAAAGGGAAGTATTGAAAACATTTCTGTGTGATTTATTCAGGCATACTTTTGAAATAACATCTAATTAATATTCTGAAAATGATGTTATCCTGGTTTCGATCAAGAAAAATATTTATTCATGTTATGAAAATGTATACAAAAAAAATATATTAAAAATATATTGTGAAGAAGAATTGTTTTAGAAAAATGTCAACTCATAGTACATCACCTTTGTGAAAGTTTGCAACAAAATAAATAATAATTTTTTATGAGAAGGCGTATCAAACAAAGTATATACATATATACATATGGAATATTCAATCCTTAAAGAAGTTCTCATATGTTATTAAATAAAATATTTGTCCTCTTCAAAAAATATTCTCTTCATTTTTGTCTTCATACATGTGTATTTATCCACCTGAGTTTGATCCTCAGCACCCAAGAAATTACAGGTAACTTTTATCTTTTATCATTTTATATTTTTTACAACTTTGCTTTGAATTTTTATCATCATGATTAGAGATTCTTTTTTTCACTATTTTTAAGAGTGCTATAATGGTAGCATTTTTGGGTCGTTTGCTGGCCTGCATTCAACGCAATGTCCCTCACAAAATTAGTACGATCACTTAGCCTACTTCTGAGATGAAACAATAAATAAGTGTTTCTCTTATCTCTCCAAACACAACAGTTAATCTTTCCTTTGGTGCCGTGACCAACGCTTGACCATCTATTTTCCTTTGCTACCATTGTGTTTTCGTTATATATACATATTTCCAACAAAAAAAAATATATCTTCAATTATCTTCAATTATCTTTCATTATCTTAAATAATATCTTCATTATCTTCAATTATATCTTCATTATTTTTCAAATTATATCTTCATGCAGTGATCAATATTTTATATTCCTATTTTATTGAGTGTGGTGTAATAAATGAATGCATAATATATTTTGATTTTTATGCTGAGATAATATTTTTTTGGAGCAGTACAGTATATATAACATAATTTATTGATATATTTTTCTTGCCATGATATAATTTATAACTAATATATGTATTATTTAACGAAGGTGCTGGTAAATATAATTGATTATGCTAATATAAATTATTCCTGTTGTCATAAATATAAGAATATTTGTTTTGAGCCATATGATATATATATTTACATAAAATTTTTGGGCCATGTTATTTTGATCGGATGCTAACAAAGATATGTTGGTATTTTTCTTCTCTTCATCACATAATTATTCTTCTTCTTAATATATATAAAAATGATGTATAACGTAAATGAAATTTGTTAATATTTTTAAATAATGGGTCAATTTATATATTATTTATTATAGACCAGTCTATGTCCAAATATAACCTGTCATTTATTGAGCTCTCACTTTAATTATCTCATAATGCCTCCCAAGGCTAAATTAAATATTGCAATTCAGCCGTTCGACGGCAACCCTCAGACTGTGGAATTCTTCTTTGATCAATTATCTGATATACAAGAGTTAAATAATTTCACAGATAAAGAACTTTTTGTTCTTTTCAAATCGAAACTGGAGGGTAACGCCTTACTCTTCTTTCTTGAAACACAGTCTCAGTTCAAGAACTATGATTTTCAAGACATTCGGAAAGCTTTTATAGACTATTTCTTACCTTCAAAGAAGACTGTTTCTCTTAAATCCTTGCAGAATTTAAGCTTAGATTCAAATGAATCAGTCAAAAATTTTGCTTTTCGGCTGGATAAACAACTTCGGCTTGCTTACCCTAAATTGGATCCTCCTGCTCTCAATTCATTAAAATTCACTCATTTTCTTGAGGCTTTGCCTAAACAAATTAAACGAAAAATTCTTGAAGAAAATATTTCATCTTTTGAGTTAGCTCTTGAACGAGCAAATTTTCTTTAAAATATTTACGACTCTCCTCCTAAAAAATCTTACGAGAATTATAATCAAGCCTAGTGTTTGGATAATAAAAAAATCAATGATAATTCTATTGCTTCTAGTAATGTGCTCCATAAGACTCCTATAAAACATACGAAGGATAAAATTTATGTCAATTCTCAAACTACCTTCTCACCTTCGCAAACTCCAAATGACAGTTCTCATGCTTCTCGTAATTTTAAAAGAAAACCTAGAACATATTCTCCTTCTCCAAATAGACAAGAGGCTACAAATAAAAGTAAAAATAATTTTCGTCAACATAATTTGTATCGGAAACGTCCTTATCATCAACCCACCTTCGACAGATTTTCTCACAAAAAAAACTCTGCTTCCTTTTATCACAAACGAGATGTTGTGCAGTGTGCGTTCTGTGGGAAATTCAATCATCGTATGGATACGTGCTTCAAATTTAAAAACATTATTAGTAATTCTAATCAAAACTCTTCATCTCATATTTCATCTAACTCTCACAGAAGGAAAAACTATACCTCTTCTCAAAATAAAAACAATGTTTATCATTTAAACAAATAAGGGAGATTGGTTCTACTGACCGCCTTCTCTCCCGTAATTCTCATTCAGGGTCAGTACACTTTAGTAACAAACACAAACAACAATTTGACAAAAGCTCTTCAGTCACTTTAGTATCGTCCAGAGCTGTCCAAACTTCCCCTGTGACACCTAAATTTAACAAATCTTCATGTTCTTATAATTCGTTGACATCCAAACAAACTTTAGAAATTGATGATGATGTACAAGAAAGACATGTCATTTGCAGTTCTTTTAATAACTCGTATGTTCTTCCATGCATACTCATAAACATTCAACATAATGAAATTTCAACGTTAATTGATACTGGATCAAGTTTGTCACTCTTGGATCAAGAATGCTTTAATAGCATTAAATCCAGGCTTCACTATAAATTCTTATCCCGTAATGTATCTGTGTCTACCATAAATTCTAAAGTTTTTTTCAAAGGATGCATAGAGATTGCGTTTAAAATCGATAAATTTTTCTTTCATCATGTCTTTTACCTTACAAAGATACAAAATGTTCATTTTCAAGCCATACTTGGATTTGAGTTTATCAATAAACATTCCATAACCATTTCACCAAGCTTTAAGTCTATCTTGATTAAGGATAAACATTTTCCTTTTCACAGTTATAATGAATCTCCTACTTGCTATTTCATGAATTCTGAATATTCTTATGATAATTCAAATGTACCATATTCTTTAGATGTACACAAGATGCCTTGTTATGAAGATTCTATGTCAAATAATCTAAGTAATGGTATTTATACTGATAATATATGTGCAAATTATGATGATACAAATTTACAATTAGTCAACAATTATACAACCTATCCTTACAATTATAATTTTCAAAATAATGGTTTGTTTACAAATAATGTTGCTAGTACTGCTATGAATTTTCATAACCCTTATATTGATAGTAATTTTACTTATTTTTCTAACTGTTTTCCAACTGATTATGGTAATGTTGTGAACTATTTATCTTCTAATAATAATATGCCTGGCAAGAATTTTACATCTGAAAATACTAATGATCTTAGTTATGTTGGTGAAAAGCCAACTCATTTAAATATTGGTAATAAAATTTTGGTGAATTCCAACATGGTACAATTACTCAATAGGGAATTAATCCCTCCTAATTCTTTTGTTTATTTACATGTTAAGTACTTGAATCCTTCATCTGAATATTTTATTTTCAAACCCAATTTAAAAAATAAAGGTCTTGTGTTACATGAATCTTTGCATTCCAAATCTGCAATTCAAAATGATTTATTTTTGGTTGTATGTCAGAATATATCAAAGCTGGACATTCATTTAAATAAAAATTCAATTATTGGCGAATGTATCAATGTAGATGAGAAAGATATTGAGGAATACTCTTTTGATTTAGACTTTGAAGACCAATATTGTAATTTAATTTTACCATCTGAAGAGATTAAGAGAAAACGAATTCAAGAACTGTCTCCAAATGACTTTGATTTAAAACATTTACCTCCTCATGAAAAAGAATCTTTAACAAAATTATTATGTAGTAAAGCTCTTGCTTTTTCAAAATCTCTTGACACTTTAGGTCATACCGACCTGGTCAATCCTCAATTCACTATGCTAAATTCTCATCCAGTCAAAACTCTACCTTTTCCTGTGCCACAGGCACTCGAGCAAGAAGCTCTTGACCAAATTAATCAAATGTTAAATGCTGGCATTATTGAGAGATCAGATTCATCTTGGGCCTGTCCCATGCTTCTTGTTAAAAAGAAGAGAACTGATATGTCAAAACCTCAAAAGTATCGTTTGGCTCTAGATTTAAGATTGCTAAATTCGATTATTATTCCATCTTCATATCCTCTTCCTAGAATTCAAAATCTATTGGTGCAGTTATCAAAATTTAAGTATTATACTACTCTTGACTTGCCCTCTGCATACTGGCAGATAGCTGTACCTAAAGATATGCAGGATAAGCTCAGTTTTACTACTCCATGGGGAATTTTTACCTACCTACGTCTCGTATTTGGCCTGAAGACGGCCGCAAGCACTTTCCAACAATTAATTGACTCAGTTATTCAATTATCTCAAATTGATTCATGTTATGCATACCAAGACGATATTGTAGTTGGCGCTAATTCGTTTGAAGAAATGACCATGAAACTCACAAAGCTATTAGACACTCTTATTGCTAATAACATTACTCTGTCTCCTGAAAAATGTACCTTTATGCAAACAAGTATTAACTTTTTAGGATTCCAACTCACAGATCATAAAATTCTTCCTATTACAAGTAACATTTTAAAAATTACCTCTTTTCCAACGCCTAAAACCAAGAGGCAAACGAAAAGTTTTATAGGTTTGTGTTCATTTTATAGGTCAATTATTCCTAATTTTGCTAAATTGATTACTCCTCTCATTGAAGTCACCAAACCTAAAAATAAATTTTCTTGGAAATCCGAACAAGAAAATGCATTTAAAAAATTACAAGACATTTTCTTCCAAAAACCTATGCTCAATCTCCCAAACTGGAATGAAACTTTCTATGTTAATACAGATGCATCAAAGACAGCAATATCAGCTGTTCTTATGCAGAAATTTGATGGTGAACTCAGACCAATCTCCTATTATTCCAAAACTCTATCTCAGTCAGAAAGACAATACCCTGCCATCAAATTGGAACTTTATGCCATTTACAAAGTCATAACAGCTTTTAAATACTATATTTTTGGTCGACCCTTTATTCTATTATCCGATGCCAAACCTCTTAATAATTATAAAAAGGCTACTTCACCAGCTGATATTACTACTCGATGGATGTTAGAACTGTCAGAATATTCGTACACATTCCAGAATGTACCAGGCAAAGAGAATGTGTTAGCAGATTTTCTAAGTAGAACACCTCACATTCCTACTGAAGATCTCCATAATAATCCAGATCTTATTTCTACACAAGAACCTTTACCCATTGTTGATAATCAGAAAGATTTACATAATGAAATTCCTCACTTTCCATGTGGTTTAGTTGACAAAACACACCACACATGTCATCTTCAAAATGACTCTTCACCTCCAAATAATGATAATAATCAAGATCCATTATTAGAAATTCTTGGTCACACCATCTTCTCTGAGCAACAAAAAGACACCAAAATCAAACAAATTTATGAAGATCTTAAAAATAACAAAAAATCTAAAAGTTTAAATGGCTATTATATTAATCCAAGTAATGATTTACTTTGCTACAATGGACATTTTTCTTCAGAAGATATTGAGCTGCATAAAGCTGTTTTACCTTTGTCACTTAGAGCAAAAGCCTTAAGAATTGCTCATGTTACTCATACTGGCATTCATAAAACTATTGTTAATTTAAAGAAAAGATTTACCTGGAAAACCCTTGTTTCTGATACCATTAATTATGTCAACTCATGTGAAATTTGTTTAGTAAACAAAAATCATAAAAAAATACTGCTCCATACTTACCAGCACCACTTCCAACAGCTCCCAATCAAAAAGTCTCTATGGATTTACTCGGCCCATTAAGAAATCGTCAATATGTGATGACCATCATAGATCATTTTTCTCGTCATTTAGAATTATATGCCTTGAATAATATCAGCGCTGAGTCTGTTACAAAAGCTTTATTACATTACATTTCCACTCATGGTAAGCCTGAATTAACTCTCACTGATCATGGCTCTCAGTTCACTAGTGATATGTTTTCTTTCTTTAATAAAAAGCTTGGCATTAAATTGGAACACAGTTCTGTAGCCCATCCCCAGGCTAACGGATTAAGTGAACGAGTTAATTCTCAAATAAAATCGTCTGTGAACACAATGGCTTCACAAGGATGTGATGTACCAACTGCTCTAAAAATTCACCAATCCATATATAATGCTACACCTCATCCAGCCACAAAATTCACTCCAAATCTTCTTCATTTTGGAAGAGAAATAAATGACATTTATTCCAATTACAAATCTCAAGTTTCCTGGAAAATTCTCAATACTGCCTATGAAATTCATAAATTAATGGATGTTATTGAGAAAATATACTATCAAGCTTACAAGAATAATGAATCTTCTAGACAAAAAGTGTACCAAAAATCGAGAGAAAAATTAAAATTTGCCAACATCAATGTTAATGACATTGTTTACGTAAAATTTCCCACTGTGTTTAACAAAAAAGTACAAGGCCCATACCTGGTGAAGAAAATAATTTCTCCTGTGCTTATTCAAATTCAAGATTCCAATAATAGTCACGCTTCACCCATGTTGATTCACACTAACAGAATCTTGAAGCTTCAAAAGAGAAATGAAGCATTGCAATATCCTTCAGTTTCTTCTAAAAGTGTATCACATGATCAAGCTCCTGTTGATAATGCATCTTCTACTCCTGTGAGACGACACTCTCCTACTCAAGTTTCAAACCATGATGCTGCTTGTAACACATCTCCTCGAATTCTTTCTCCTTCTAAGTGCCAACAAACATCTTCATGTTCCAGTAAATCTGTACAGTCACAAGTTCCTCTTGGTGGCACTCACACTGGTGTTAAAAACAAGTCTACTCAATATAAAAATTATGATCTTCGCCCTCGCACTCTCAAAATGTATAAAAAATGAACTAATCTTCTTTTCTTTTTTCAGGATGACTCTTGATTTGTTACATAGTCAGTTAATACTAGTTAGACTGATAGTCGAGTAAGAAGAATGACTGGGTATTATATTTTTTTTTCCTCCAAGCTGCAGGCAGCTGTTAATATTTTTTTTTCTTCTTTACTTAAGTCTTCTTCTCCTTGAAGCAATACAACAGTCATCCTCCTGATGTATGTATGGTTCTAAATATCTTTACTATTCACTATATTCACTTCTAAACCATAATTATTGTAATAAGTATATATGATCTCAAATATGCCATACACTACTATTTTTAACCTTACAAAGTCTTTAATTGCAATAGTTGGTGCTAAAAAAATGAGAAAGAATTTGTCCTTTTATATTCTTATTAAAATATTATGTCATTATTTAAAGTTATTTTTGAAAAATGTTTATTCTAATAAGAAAAGTGGATTGTAATTGATAAGGTAAACTTGAATATGAGTACTCATGAAGTCTTTTTCCCTATTGTGACTTATATAATAACTTCTCTTTACAATGCATGCATGCTCTAACAATTAACTTCTTTTAACAGAAAAAATGACAATGCATGATGAACTTATACATACTAATAATTTTACTCTTATTATTGAAATATAGAAAAAATGAATGACTCACAATAAGTATTATATTTTTTTTGTATACTTATGAGTATTTATACTTTGGATCCAAAGATGTTGGTTGAGTCATTATATATTTATATAAAGTAAAATACTTGTTATATAACAGTTACAAAAATGATCACTTGTTTTTTTTTAAAGTGTTTGAAAAATTGCATTTAAACATATTCAAAAGGTCTTATATAAATTCTTTGACATAATTGATTTTTGTTTGTAAATTGACATTATCAAGTCATATACAAGATTGACATATTCATATAAGTTCCTTTTATCAGAATATAAATATCTTATGTTTTATGCTTATTTTGAATGAAGTATAGTATTAAAAGTATTTATGCAATTATTGTCAAATTTATGTTGAAAGTGTTCAAGAATATTCCTTTTATGAGAGTATCAACATTTGCTATTTGAAAATTGATATATTCATTTTCATGATGTTTTCATTGGAAAATAACATTACTTTTTCTACCAATTTAACATATGCTTTTTTTGGAATTTGTTATTTTTTTTTCTTTGAAAATGTTGTTATTGAATGATGCTAAGATTAATCAGTTAGGATTAATTAAAAGCTTAAAAAGCTATATGTTGATATAAGTAATATTTTTTTTTTATGAGAGCCTAAATAATCTCTCTGCACCATTTGCATGTAGTTTTCTTTTTCAAATCTTCAACTTACAAATTTATTCAATTTTATCATGTGGTATTTGAAACCATCCATTTTTATATACAATTATAGTATGATCCATGTACAGTTATAGTATGTTTCATTTTGTTGTCAACTGAAAATATAAATATACATGTTGTTGTATAATCAAATATTTTTTTTTACATATGCTAAAGCATATAGTTATCATATTGTATTTTGCACAGCTTAACGAGAGACTGTTCAGAGTTAAAGACTGTTGTTTCTGCACATATATATATATAGACTTTGATAATTTTCTTTTGATACATGATAAGATACCTCTGGAAGAAAATTTTTGTATACCTTCCATTTTAATATTTGCTATATTTGGTGTATTTACATAAGGATTACCACCATAATAGTAATTATTTTTATTATTTAATTATCATGTAAAACAATTATTTATATTCATATAACTATTTCTGATACATTTATTTTGTGTAATTATTTTATATCTTTGTACATGTTTTAGAAAATATTGTCTCGATGAAAAAATTGTTACATTTTTGTCATCTCACCAATATTTTCTTTTGGGGAGCCCCGGGTAGATATGTGGTGGTTACTCGATAACCCCCCCATATTTTTTAGTTTAATTCAATTTTATTAACTATTTTATTTCATATCATCTCTTTTTTATTCATGTTCTTAATTTAAATATTATTTTGATTTCGTCGCCTGTAATGTTTTCTTCTTTACCTAGCTTTCGAATGTTCCAAACCGGTAAAATCTTGTTTTGAATTCATTTTTTCCGGTTTAGAAATGCTTCTAGAAAAATCTGGATTGTTCTATGGGTGGTATTTCCGGTTAATCTGGCCCGCCCCTTGGCCTATCAAATTAAATTCCGCAGGTGACGTGTTTTAAGCCGTTGAGTGCCTGGCCACCTGCTTTGGCCTTCCTTCATTATGTGTTTATCATTTTTTTCCTTATTAAATCCATATTTTACTATACATTGAATCGTAACTTGGCTTATTTTTCCTCGCTCCCCTCTTTCGTGCGTTGCCAACTTGGCGTATCCCGGGTTTACAGTAACCCTTGTTCTTTTTCCCTCTTGACTCCGCGCCACCAGTAGAGTTGCGCAGTTAGAGCTCAGCCGAGATGGATGCATTTTGGGTGAACGATGTGCCAAAGAAATTTAGCGGACACCGGGACAAGTGTGCGCCCCCCGAGGCCGTTGAGCGTAACCGTTTTTGTTCTATACTGACCGCACAGGGGATTCTCAAGGATGATTTTTTAAGGCTGCGAGGAGTTAAGCTCCTCTTCTAACACATCCTGAATCCTTTGGTTTTTACTTCTTTCTGGCTACTCAAGATGGTTTAAGTGGTGTCATAGTTATTCTCAAAGAGATTATTCGTCAGTCTATCATCATATTTTCTCCAACCGATTTTTCATATTCTTCAATGTTTTTTAGTGAATTCACTTTCCCTCTGAGAAAAATGCTGAGGTGGTAATTCTTACTCAAGAATTGAAGATGTCTCATACATATTTTTTCTTACAAAAATTCAATCCCTCTTCATATTCTATTATTCGGCCATATATATATATATATATATATTTATTTGGATATGGAACGGCGTCCCCAAAGGGAAGTATTGAAAACATTTCTGTGTGATTTATTCAGGCATACTTTTGAAATAACATCTAATTAATATTCTGAAAATGATGTTATCCTGGTTTCGATCAAGAAAAATATTTATTCATGTTATGAATATGTATACAAAAAAAAATATATTGTGAAGAAGAATTGTTTTAGAAAAATGTCAACTCATAGTACATCACCTTTGTGAAAGTTTGCAACAAAATAAATAATAATTTTTTATGAGAAGGCGTATCAAACAAAGTATATACATATATACATATGGAATATTCAATCCTTAAAGAAGTTCTCATATGTTATTAAATAAAATATTTGTCCTCTTCAAAAAATATTCTCTTCATTTTTGTCTTCATACATGTGTATTTATCCACCTGAGTTTGATCCTCAGCACCCAAGAAATTACAGGTAACTTTTATCTTTTATCATTTTATATTTTTTACAACTTTGCTTTGAATTTTTATCATCATGGTTAGAGATTCTTTTTTTCACTATTCTTAAGAGTGCTATAATGGTAGCATTTTTGGGTCGTTTGCTGGCCTGCATTCAACGCAATGTCCCTCACAAAATTAGTACGATCACTTAGCCTACTTCTGAGATGAAACAATAAATAAGTGTTTCTCTTATCTCTCCAAACACAACACCATGTGACTGTTATCAACAATTCCGGGCTAACCGCTTCACATTTTGTATGCTATTTGGCCAACTTTGTGCTGTAATGTTAGCAGCCGCAAGTGATAAGTTGAAAATATTGTACAGATTATTATTATTACTCAGCGCAAAGCATTTGGTTTGTCCACCAGGATGATCGCTTTGCTGTTTATATGCCCAGTAGCAAGTTTTAATCAAAATTATTTGGCACAAATGTCATATACGCAACACATATCTAACTGACGTAAAAATGAAGTGATTTTGCCTGATATTGAAAACCAGCTATTGTTGTTTTTATTTATTAATAAACTGTTTATTTATTTTAATGTAATTTTTTTCATTATATAAATTGTTTGGTTCTATGGTTAATTATTAAAAATATTTGTAATCATAGTTTTTCCTTTTTTAAACCAACAGAAAATAACATAATATATATTTGTTACTGGTATTCGAAAAAGAGGTTTTCGTCAAGTAGGCGTTAGAAAAAAAATCACACTATATGTGGTGGGTATATGACATGTGTGCCAATTATTTTTTCGGATAAAACTGCATACAAATAAACATTTTTTTTAAATAAACAGACTTATTTTTATGCGTAATCTTTTTAAACTTTGCTTATGATTGTGTAATGTTCAGAGATAATGACTGTTTTCAATGAAAGGCTTAAAAATAAAAAAAATACATTTTATTTATGGCCTAAAAATCCCATTATAAACAATTTAATGATGAATTTTTTAAAGAAAATTAGTTGCTTATATCATTATTTCTGCGTTTTGTTCATGTCGTATGAATATCAAATGCTATCGCTTTTGACAAAAAAAAAAATATTTTAGATGAAGTAACATTAATAAAATTATATTCTTCATAAGTCACTTTTACATTTGTCGTTAAGGGATGGGTAAAAAGATCTACTGTATATTTTAGAAGTTGTTGTATGTAAGAAAATAAGCATCGCGTAACTATTAAATTAGAGCTAAGATGGATGCATGATTAATTATAAAGACAAAAATCAATACATTTTTGAAACGCATAAGGGAATTAAAATCACAAGAAGAATTGTCACAAATCATCCTTGCTATTTATAGCATACTTATAAAATGCTTTGTAGAAGTATTTTATAAATTTGTTATCTATGTAGAATTGCCAGATCGGCAAGGCATTCAGCTTTATTATTTGGGCGATAGAAATGGTTGAACTGTAAACTTTTTAGGTGCGTTCGTAATTATGTAAATACGAAGCACATATAGTGTTCATTCAATCCGTCTGTCTGTCCGCATATAACATCGCAAAACTACCCAACCGAATCTTTTGAAATTTAAAATATATAATTATTACATAATTTTGTCGATTCATTTCAAATTTTATGAAAATCGGATGGATAGATCAATTACAGTGACGATCAAAAGTATTCCGTTACATTACGGTCAATGGGGAAAAATGTTGCAAATGCAATTTAATCGATTGAAATTTAAATTACATACTTGTTACAATATTTGGTCAAGTCATTTCCATTTTTTGAAAATAGGATGCATAGATCAAATACAGGGACAATCAAAAGTACTCCGTTACATTACAGTCAATGGAAAAAAAAGTTTCAAATGCATTTTAATATTATTACACTCATTCAAACATGATAATATTGATATGCATCATAAAGTACATATTATAATATAGATTTTGCATAATCTGTTGTGCAAAGAATTTTTATTATTGATTTACAGGGCCACACAGGAGTATACCATTACATAATGAGAATAGAGAGAACATTGTTTGTTGCGCATTTTAATTGTAATTAACTATTTACAATTTTGTGAAATTGATATATGAGAGTGATATTTTTAAAACTTCATCATCGTACGAACGCACGTCATTCTCTACGTTTCATGTGCAATTTCCAACTTGTTTTTATTAGTGATCGAGATCTGTATCTCAAGTAATAGTCCAAGAGCCGACCGCAAAAAACCCTAAGTCATCGAGCCCAAGAAAAAATCCTTTATTTTTTGGAAGAGTAGTAATAAAAAAATCATTAATAAATTCCGAGGCTATGATAATGACTTTTTTATAAAATTCATACTGAAATCGCTTGTAGAAATGCTTAATCAAATATAAATACTTGATTATGTAGACCAATATTATTTTAGTGTGACAACATGAAGCAAAATTCTTTTACGCCCTTGTTAGCAATGCATTTGTGAAGCATGTTAAAATATTGATTTATTAGATTTAAGATTTTAATCCAAGAACCGAACGTACAAATGCCGAATTCTTCGCGCACAAGAAAAGTTCCTTTAATTTATGGAAGAGTAGTACCCGTAAAACATGGTGACGTCACTGCAACGTCGCTGTGAAGTCACATTGTGACTTTGTGACCATCGATTGTCGATCTGACGTCACGTGTCGTCGATGTGAAGTCACAGTGACTAAAATGTGAAGTCGTTATGGCCGTTTTAGAGCTCTTTTGTGACGTTTCACAAAGTAGTCACAATGTGACAAATTTGTGAAAAATGTGTCATTTGTGACTAATTTGACATTAACATTGTGACGAAACTGTGGCAAAAGCGACGATATTTAAATTGTCAGAAACATGTTTTTAAAGTAAATAACATGTTTTGAAGGATATTTATAAATTTCTAAAGATTTTTAAGAAAGTCACATCTCAGTCACAATGTGACGTCACTGAGTTCTGGCATTTTGGTCACAGATGTGATGTGACTAAAGTGACTCACAGTGACATCACTCTGACGTCACTGTGACCATGCATGCTTTTAGGGTTGCTTTCAACTTCACACTCTTAAATCTACATTTTCAAAATTGAGAAAAAAAAATACTCAAATCTGAATATGTCGCATAATCAAAATGGCTCCGAATGAAAACTAGACATGTCTGAAACAGTTATGTACTCATTTCTGAAAACATACGCGATATACTCACATATGAGCACATGACGCTGATTTACGATATTTTTTTATTTTTTTATTTGTTGAACAACATACATATGACTTGTGTTCTCGACATGAAAGACAACTTGTAAGTCATCATCAATATACAGGGACGAGACGAAGAATGTATGTGAAGAATGTATCATTTGTGACTAATTTGACATTAACATTGTGACGAAACTGTGACAAAAGCGACGATATATAAATTGCCAGAAACATGTTTTTTAAAGTAAATAACATGTTTTGAAGGATATTTATAAATTTCTAAAGATTTTTAAGAAAGTCACATCTCAGTTACAATGTGACGTCACTGAGTGGTGGCATTTTGGTCACAGATGTGATGTGACCAAAGTGACTCACAGTGACGTCACTGTGACGCCATTGTGACCTATGCATGCTATTGTGCATGCTATTAGGGTAATAAGGGAATATAATGATCCATGTCTGCCGGAAGCGAAGTTTTGCATAAGCCAAAAATTGATACCACTAGTGGTTGACTCTTAGGCTTTGAATCGTGTTTTCCTGCGCCCAGTTTTCATACTTTTGATTGTATGGCAAACACAATGCTAAATCTACGTGTGAACCACTATTGGTAATCATCATTGGTAATTGTATCAATTTCTGGCTTATGTATCATTTCAGTTCCGGCAGACATGGATCATTAGATTCCTCTGTCACTACTCATCCATAAAATAAAGGATTTTTTCTTGTGTTAGATGGCTTTGAGCGGTCGAATCTTGAACTATAGAAAAAGAATCATAAAAAGATAGAATTAATATTTCTGATTCCAAAGTATACATATAAATGATACGCAGAAAGAAGAGATGGATTTTATATATTCTTGATGGGATATGTATGGAGTATTCAGCATTAAGTAAATTCAAAAAATCCAAAAGCTCTTATTAATCTTAAATATTCTGGTTGTTAAATAAAATATACAAATTAATCTATTATTTCCTTTTTACTTTGCAGGAAAGTAATTTATATGTATTTTTTTTCAGGTTATCCTATTTTTAATCTCAAAATAATTTATCATGTACTAGATTGGATATTAATGAGATATATATCTCAAACAGGGAAGTACGTTATACAGCTCATATTCAAAATATTAGAATAATTACCTTTTTTTTAGAAATTGAAAATATCGTTTGGTAATTTAATGTCTTTTAATGAAAATATGCAAACGATATTTTTATTAAGAACTTATTGTTGATTAAATTTACTTGTTATCTTAAATTTAATATCATTTTTGAAAAGATTAATTGCAAAAAAAATTATTTTGAAAAGTCAAAATATTAGAATATTTATTCAAGTGGTTCAAAATATTAGAATATTTCACATTAATTCTCCTTTAATTATTACCAATTCTTAACTGGTGGCATCATTGATTAAATTCAGACTATTTTATTTAAAATCAGTATTCTTTTTTGCAGTTTGTTTCTTTTTCGTCTTAAAATGGGCCGTGTGAGTGATATTCCTGAATCTACTAAACTTCGTATGGTTGATTTGTATCGGCACGGTAAAAATCAATGTTTTATAGCGAATTATTTACATTGTTCGCAATCGAGCGTTAGTAAAATACTAACACAATATTCAAAAATTGGAAAATTTCAAAATAATCGCCGAAATGGTGGCCGAAAACCAAAAACATCTGCTAGAGATGACAGGAAACTGAAGCGTATAGTTAAGAAAAACCGTTTTAAAAGTGTGCGATTCTTGCACTGAAAATGGAAAGAAGAAGGAATTGAAGTTTCTACATCGACAACATTAAGACGTCTCCATAAATTTAAATTTGAATCTCGTGTACCGAAAACAAAACCTCTCATGACTGCAAGACAAAAGCGTATAAGATTGAATTGGTGTAAATCAAGACGTTTATGGAGCAATGAAGATTGGAAAAATATATTATTTAGTGATGAAAGTATGTTTTGTGTTTCATATGGTAATCAAGGTATTCGAGTTTGGAGAATGAAGCAAGAAGCATTTGATAAAGAATGCCTTAAACGTTCCGTAAAATTTGCTGCTAGTGTCATGGTTTGGGGTTGTATGAATGCATAAGGACCTGGAAAGTTATGCATCGTCTACGAAAAGGTTAACTCTCTGATATATCAAGAAATTTTAGAATATTACATGATTCCATCATCAGAAGATTTATTTGAAGATGATTTCATCTTTCAACAAGATTTAGCGCCCCCGCATACCTCGGTGTCAACTAAGAATTGGTTCCGCCAACGCAACATTAAGGTACTTCCTTGGCCACCAAATTCACCAGATCTTAATCCCATCGAAAACTTATGGTGTATAATGAAGAAAAAACTTCAAGAAAATCCTCCTTCCAGTAAAACTGAGTTAGTGGCACGTATAAAGTCTATTTGGGCTAATATTGATAGAAATGTTTGTAAACACCTTGTATATAGTATGCAAGATCGATTGTACGCTGTTATGAAAGCTAAAGGGGATGCTACAAAATATTAACTACCATTTACTTCATATTCATAAGGTAATATTGTTGCGTAAAATAAAATATTCTAATATTTTGAACCAATCTAAATTTTATTCTAATATTCTGGTGTGTATAAGGAAGCTGTATACCTAATTTATTGTGCTGTATTTTATATTTTATAAATGTTAAAATCTTATCTAAACATTCCAGATTTAATTTATAAGAAATTTAATTGCATTTACTTAGTATAAAAAATAAATAAATGATAAATAATTTTTTCTTATTACTTTTTCTCAATTATTCTAATATTTTGAATATGAGCTGTAGTGATATTTTTTCAAATAAAAGTTATCTATTAATCATCAACAGGAAATTATGCGTTACTTTGTATTATTTATGATCTATTAACGTCTTACATTACCTTTGGGCCCTTCTATTTGTTATAGAAAAATAACACAGAGAACAGTATAACTTTAACCATAGGCAACATAATTTACGCTCGATTTCTCCAAATATCGAACAAACTTATTTAAAATTTATGCTCAGTGACAAGAAAGATTCTCTTCTAATTTAAAATCAATATACCATAATTCTTTTTAACATACTATCTCTTATAAGTATTTTTTTATTTCTTATGTCAGTACGTCAGCTATTATAGTATAATTTAATCATTGGGGAAAACATTGCATGCATATGTGGCAAAATAACTTCATTCATAAACATATTTTTTTCTTCTTTGTGTTTTTAAAAAGCACTTATTGCTGTATTTTGTTTTTCTAAAAATATGTTAAATACTGCCAACTTAAAATAACAAGTTGGAAATTGCACGTGAAGCGTAGCAAATGAGGTGCGTTCGTACTGTAAGTTTTAAAGTATTCAGATCTTGCTGATATAGTACAGCGTACTTTGGATACAGTATAGTGTTCAAAATCTTTGTGTTCCTGTAAATATGCAGGGAGTAATTTTTATTATACATCATTAACGTATATCTTATTCATAAAATGTGAAATAAGTCAATATAATTAAAACAAGCCACAAACAATGTTTCCCCGTATAACATTATTTAGTGGAATAAAATTGTGTGGCCCTGTAATTTAATAACAAATATTCTCTGCGTCCCAGATTGTACAGAATGTAGATTTTAGTACATACATCATAGATTCATGTCAATTATATTATGTTCAAATGAGTGTAACACCATTAAAATGCATTTGAAACATTTTTTCCCATTGATCGTAATGTAACGGAATACTTTTGATTGTCCCTGTAATTGATCTATGCATCCGATTTTCATAACATTTGAAATGACTCGACAAAATTATGTAATAATTAAACGTTTAAATTTCAAACGATTAAAATGCATTTGAAACATTTTTTCCCATTGATCGTAATCTAACGGAATCATTTGATTGCCCCTGTAATTGATCTATGCATCCGATTTTCATAAAATTTTAAATGATTCGACAAAATTATGTAATAATTATGTATTTTAAATTTCAAACGATTCGGTTGGATAGTTTTTGCGTTGTTATATGCGGACGGACAGACAGACAGACAGACGGACGGACTGAGCGACAACAATAGGTGCTACGTATTTAAATAATTACGAACGCACTTAAAAAAAATGTTAAATTTTAGTTGAATGATTACTAAAGAAGACTTTTTGATATTACATTCATTTGATAAAAGTAAGACTGTTAGACATATTGTGTGCATTGAAAGTTGTGTATAATAGTCAGAGAGATGGCAGTACAAACAATCACCTCATCAAGTTGGAAGGAAAAAATTTATTTGATTGAAATTTCATACACTTGAAACTTAAATTCACTTGAATTGAAAATTGATTGAAATTTGAATATTAAAAACCAATTTATGAAAAATATTTAGAAATCGATTGTGTTATCTGGCTCCCAATCTTCCCTATTTTCAAACCACAAAGGTCTGAAAATAGGGATCTATGTGTCAACCACTAATATTGCGCTGAAGGTGATTTACACTAACAAGGAAGGTCTCCATACGGGCATAATCCGAAAAATCTGAAAAAAATACACAATGTTCTTCTCATGAAGATATATACATTTATAAAAAAAATTTTCGGCGGAACCACCGTACCTTGTCCGTAAAAAAATAATTGAAATTCGTTATTTGGCGATTTATCATCGGTTGGCGATGAAACGCAATTAAAAAATTACTCTTTTTTTATGTTAAATACACTTTAATGAAAGAAAAGTTTCTAATTCAACTTGTTTAGATAAATTAAATTTAAATAATTTTAGTTTTGTCCGTTTTAGTTTATTTTAAGCATAATTTTGTTATATCGATATTTATTTGTATTTATATTAACATTTAACAATCAAAATTTGCGATTTAAAACGACATTCAAATTTAAATTAATTAAAATTGTTTCAAGTTCAAAGTCCAATTGACCACTATCAATTTAGTTTTGTTGCTATGGAAACACCTGACTTTTATTTTTGAATAAGCTTGAATCTGTGAAATTCTTTTTTCTCAATGTGTATTTTTCATTTATGAAAATATTTTTTCCTGAGGTAAATTAAATAACTACAGCAATAAACAATATACATGCTAACAATATATATGCAATACAATATATATATATATATATATATATATATATATATATATATATATATATATATGTATATATAAATATATATATGTATATGTATAGAATATATTAAATTCTCTCATTGTTTATGGTTAAATTCATTAAATACCATTTAAATGCATTTTAAAAATCTATCAAGGAACAATTTCCAGTTACATTAAAATCGTTTGCTTCTGGTGGGGAAAAGTGCTGCTCGCCAAATCGCGCGCCACTTGGTCTTTTCACGCCAAATATTCGAAAGTATTTTATTTTTTTACATATCTCCTATTCTAATTCCGCCGCTAAATTTGATTGATCCTTTATTACCTGCATGAGTAGTTTAATTAGTATTTTTTTTCAAAAAAATCTGAGTATTCCAAGTATGGAGACCTTCCTTGTAAGATATGAATTGGAAGACCAGTTGCGTTTTGATATGTGCATTGAATTCTGCCTAATCCTGGAATTTCAGCTTCTAACCCGATCTCGTGATTGTTTGTGCGGCCACTTCTCATTCTATATGGTTGTGTTTATGACGGCAAATTATCTGCACTAGGGATATAGGACCTAGGGGGTGCCCTTCGTGGATGGGGGCTTTCTACGGGAATCTAACCCGTATTTACGCAAGTAAATCCAAGGTTCGAAGAAAACCACGGGCAAACGTCGAACGATTAGACGCAATTAGGTTCAAACCTAGCACCTCCCGTCTACCAGTTAACGTCTCGAATACTGGTGGGGGGGGGTCATCATGACCTATAAAAAATCATGTTTTTATATTAACCCGTAGATAAATAAATATGTTGCATTCTCAAAACGAAAGTGTGGCGTCTCAGAAAAGAGCTCTAACTTATCGGTTCGTGAATGCGTTGACTTACAGCCATTTTACAGATTTCGATATAAATTACTCATTTAAATTACTCATCTTATTTAAATTACTTAAAAAAACCAATTTACTCGAATTCAACTCTTCACGGGAAGTTGGATTTTCAAATCACGAGATGAGTGGATTTCGGCTTAACTTCTGGCGCTATCGTTAGAAGGAAGTGGATAAATATAAGCATACGAAAAAGAAAAACATGTATATAATACAATATAATACATTATATGAGTAATATAACGATTTACTAAGGAATCACCTTGTTTTAAACTATATGAAATGGAAGGTAATATATCGGCCATAATTACTAATCATTAAAATTCTTTGAAAAATCCACAGTATTCCAGATGTTTCTCGCAAAATACTTTTAAGAGTCTTCAAGTGGTCATAAACTTCTTGTTGGTAAGTTTTTAGGCAGTATAAAATTCGTAAACTTTAGGTCTTTCAAATCCTACAATCTCCTAACTCACAAACACTTGAGTTCACTTCTAAACTTTTGAGATCTAATCAAAATATGTACCCAACTACCTAATATGTAACCCAAGAAACTAAAATTGGGGGATTTTCATGTACGAGATAATGTGGGGCAGATGCCCGAGGCTACTCGCCTCGTTGGACTTAAGTTTTATTCGTGTAAAATTTCATGTTTTAATTGTTTGTATATCAATAAATTTCTCAAAGTGTTATAAATGAAAACTCTTTATGTTTTTCTTGCGTGTATTAAATGAATTTTTACGGTACAATAGAATTAAGTATTAAATTATTTTAAAAATTTAAAATATTTTACAAGTAGTAAACATTTTGGTGCGTAAATGAAATGTATATGTATTTCTAACACATCACTTTAAATTCAATGTTTAAAACTTTCATTCATGATTTTAGGATTTCCGAGCTGCATCAGTCTTAAGTTATAATCAAATTTATTTATCTTGATATATAATGATGTTATATAGTTAAATGTTTTCTTTTTTTTTAAAAGTCAAAGTGAATCCATATAATTTACCGTCTTTTTTTAATCTTGCTGTTTTGGTAAAAGATTATTGCCGCTAGCTAATTAAGTATTTGCAAAGAATGAATATCAAAACATCCTGATCGCACCTTCAAATTTATTCGCCATTTAAACTATGAACTATATTATTCTATAGTTATTTTACATTAAGGATCATTCCATGGTAACTTACGTTACATTTAAAACAATTTACTGCAGTATTTTTAGCAATATAGCACTAAAAATAGTCAAATGTAAAATTAACATGATTTGTTATTGAAACCTAAGGGTCAATTTGGTTGAAAATTACCTAAAAAATGGTAATGAAAATTACAATTTATATGATACGTTACATTTTTTTAAGTAATGACAGCTACCATTTTAAATAAAACTATCAAAATTTTAGAAATGACATTAAAACAGTGTTGCCAGATTGTCGAACGCCAATTTCCCCAAAATTTGTGAAATTTTCCCCAAATCAGGACTTTTTTCAGAAAAAGTCCCCAATGCAATTTCTACTTAACAAAGGCAAGTTCTCAATTTTGGATTTTCCGTTATAAAATTTTTTTAAACAAATTTAAACTCAATTTTTTCCCCAAATCAAGCATTTTTTTTTTTAAATTCCCCATTTATAAATAAAATAAAATAAAATAAAATAAAATAAACATTTAATCTCAACAGTATTTTGCATGTATATTCAAAACTAAAACAACAACAAAAAATATATATAAAATTGTTTTTATTTTTGTTGAATAAATATGTACTATAAAAGGAAATGTATTCCTGAGCTTGTGCTTCTGTCCGCGATGACAGGAAAATCTGAATCACTTATCTGGAAATTCAGATGGGGGATAGCCCAATGTAGATCATGATGAATCTATAGTACATGTAAACGGTGAGCACGACTACATGAATGATTTATATCTATTAGTTCTGTAATTTATTTTCGTTTTCCGAACCAAAATCGAATTCGAGACAGATCCATTATTGACAAATGCCTAAAAGTAAAAATTGAAATTGGACAACAATTCCCCAAGTTTTTCCCCAATTATGTCCATAGTCCCCAAACATGTCCCCAAGACTTACTTGTCCCCAAAAAATTCCCCTGGAGGTTCAAATTTCCCCAAAATGGGGACAAAATCCCCAATCTGGCAACACTGCATTAAAATTTGGTAATTTTCATCTAAATTGGGCTTTGAATAAGTTTAATTAGCAAACCATGTCAAATTTACATTTTGCATATATTTTTTGTGTGTGTTACATTAATAAAATTACTAAAATAGTTCAAAATGCAACATAAATTACCATAGAATGACCCTTAACGTGAATTATTCAGCATTAAATTAAATCTTCAAAAGGTTTTTATTATACATTCTGTCTTAAAACCTCAGCCACAAAATAACTCACGTTGAACCGAAATCCACCCATCTCGCGATTTGAAATTCATCTTCTCGTGAAGAGTTGAAACAGCTCGAATGAAGGAGTTGTTTTTAAGCAACTCAAACAAGCAATTTACATCATGTTGAGTAAAAAGATTAAAAAAACAACTCATTCACTATCCAATAAATTACAGATCCTTTCTGAGAAGTCGAATCCTCTCTTTCATTTTCACCCTTTATCTACCGAATTATATATCAAGAAATGGCTTCACATCAATAATTGTCTTCTTTAATATCTGAAGATATACTGGAATTTTTAAATAACAATAATGTGAAATTTAGAAATGTTTTTCATTAAAACTGATTACATATATCGGTATTTATAACCTCTTCAGACCTGAGGTACACAAACGTGTACCTCCATTCTTTCCCTCATAAAAACTAAACTGTTCGAATTTTTTGCATTTTTGCTTTATTTTTATACAGCTGAATGTTTTTTGCTTTAAAACAAAAACAATAAATATCAGCACTGATGAATATTACCTCATAAAATATATATTATTTTCATCCGAGTTTCGAAAATACCTTCAAGACATTGTGGCCAAGAAAGTAAGGAATATTCTTGGTTATTTAACTTAAATGCTTTACAAAAAAAAAAAAAAAAAAAAAAAAAAAAAAATGGAGGATTTGCTGATTATTTACTTGTTTAAAGACCTTAATTTTGTTATTGCGTAAATTTATATTACTGATAATTAAAGTGATGTTTTAAGGGGATTAGTACTTTTATATCCATATTTGTAAATCTAAATAACCAGTCCCCTAAAGTACTGATTTCATAAAACTGACTCTTCCTGTCATCTACGGTGTCATTTCGATTACGCAAAATCAATAAATATATATTTGTAGAGTTATTTTATGCTTAGGTCTGAAGAGGATAATGTTTTTGTAAAATATTTACAAAAATAGTCAAATTAATTAACCAAAAATACTCCTTATGGATATTTTACATTTCTTTTAATAGAAATGTTTTTAAATATATTATGATCCTTTCTGTAAGTGGAAAAGCTTTTACTGTCAAACATATTTCATATAACTTTTTTTCAAAGAAAAAAAAAATATACCTATGAAAATGGCTCTTTTTAAAAATATTTAACTTCGACTGCTTTTCTATTCTATTTAAATTAGATCGAGTAAAGTATATTGTGTGGTAGAAAAAAGAACTTTCATTAATAGACTGATTAAATACATTTTCTATTAAATTTTCCATAATGGTGGTTATACGTACTGTCGGTAGAAAAAGGGTTAAGAGTGTTTTAATGCGTTTATTTCAAATAACATGATTTATGTACATTATAATTTTTTTCATATCATCCTTTTTAAGAGCAAAATATTTCTTTTATGTACTAGATTTATTAGTAAAAGAGTTAAATCTTAAAAGGAACGACGTCGGTCGTAACGATATCTCCATTTTCCTTTCAGGAGGTATCCATTAATCATCCAAAGGAAATGATACGTAACTTTGAATTATTTATGGTGTATCAACGTCTTGCATAACCTTTGCACCCTTCTATTTGCTGTAGAAAAATAACATAGAGAAAACAGAAAAAAATGTATAAAAAATAATTTGATTTATTCTGCTATTTTTATAGTGAAGGATTTTTTTTTTTTTTTTTTTTA
Source organism: Maratus speculifer (assembly GCA_964019185.1). Lineage (NCBI taxonomy): Eukaryota > Metazoa > Arthropoda > Arachnida > Araneae > Salticidae > Maratus > Maratus speculifer. The sequence goes on along the minus strand of OZ025302.1, from coordinate 108,978,331 downwards.
GATTTATATATGATGACGGGAGAGGAATATTTTTAATTTCTTTACCATATATAGCAGTAACTACTTATAGCAAAGCTAAAGGAACATCCATTAAATATTTTTTTGTTACGAATATATCATATCAGCTACTGTTAGTATCTGTATGAGTGGTTATACAAGAAATGACGTATTTATGCTTTGTCACTGTTGCATCAATATTGGTGCTAGAAAAGTTGAAAATAATCCATAGAAAATATTACTTATCTCTCAACTTGTTACAAAAATTAGCACATGTGGATTTTTTTTAATCACGTTCGAATTATGAATTGCCAAACAATCGACAGCTTAAGGAAAAAATACCATTGGTCTTTTTTTTTATTAGCATATAAATCTTGGACAAAGTTAGAAAGTTGTCGCGAAACATTATCCAGTAAATATATATTATATTATTATTTAATAGGAAAAATAAAACATAAGTCAATTTTTAGGTTATATCTTCCGTGTTTAAAATAAATAAATAAGAGTATAAACAATAGATTTTACAAGGCAAAAAACATATTCATTAAATAATATTACAATTATATCTCTGCGAATATTGTCAGCAAAGGGGTAAAAGATTGATGTATTTATACAAAATAATGATGTATTTAAATACTGTTAAATGCTCTAAATAATAAACTGCATTTTTCTGTTTACTTTTCTGTTATTTCTTAATAATTGTTTTAAATATTAGTGCATTAAAAATAAAAAGTTGGCGACAATTTCAAAAATGTCTTTACAATATTATTTTTTAACATATAAATTAGATTCAAATTTTTGGATTAAAAAATTTATAGATTTTTTTTTATTTATAACTTAAACTAGTTACAAAATTACAAATGAATAGGTATTATGTATAACTCTAAAATAAATCAAAATAAATCTTTTACGAGTTTTATAACGAATATATTTAAAGGAACATTTTTGAAAAGTGCAATATATTTCTCCCCGGTGTATCATAAAAGACATACATTTGACTCAAAATCAACCGCCTTTATAACTCAGTCAGTAAGATGTTCTTCTAGTGTCAAGACGTCCTGTGTTCGAACCCTCTTAAAATTAAATGATACGGTAGCTCAAAATTCTCTGTAGTTTCTTAAAGTCTGGATAATTCGCGAATTTTGAAAAGTAGATTAAATTATTTTCATTAAAAATAAATTTACAGATTTGTGTATCTTTAACAATATTCATTTACAGATTATATTCTAAATTTACAGAATAACTTCTTTACAGAATAACCGTAAATTTACATAAGACTTATGATTTTATTCGCGTAGACCGTTAAGCAATGGCTCTGAGTGTTTCTATAAGTGATATGTAATTTCAAAAAGAAATACCAGTCTAAATGAACTATAGTTTTCCTAAGTCCACAATCAAAGTTCACTAAATTGCCACTATTTTAAATTTAGAAAATTCTTAGAATACTTTTCGATCGTTTTACATTCTTACGTTTGTAATTTTTCAGAGACCGTAGAATTTACATCTTAAAAGAAACTACCAAGGCAAATTTTAAGTATCTAGCTTTTTCAACACATAAAACATAAGTTTCTGTATGTTATTTTCCCCTTCATCAGTTTCATTATATTAGCACCGACTTCAAATATTCCCTATGTCGGAGCAACAACTATCATCCTCAATTTACCGCCATTACTTTTGAGTGCAGGCAGTTCCAGAGATTACTTCCTTCAAACAAACATTGCTTATTTATAATATTAATTTAGATTTAGTTTTAGTTTTAGTATTTTTGTATCAATTTATCTGTAGAAATTGTAACATTGTAACATTGAATTATAACATTGAATCATCTTTATAGTTTTTTTAGCTTTATTTTAAACTGATTTAAATTGTTTCCATTTCCTAAAGCTATTTAAATAATGAAAATTCACTTATTCAAACTTTTCGTGCATCGATAGCAATTTCGTAAGTAAATGTTAATGAGCATACATTTTTTAATACAATTAAATAAATAAAATAGTAAATAACAACGTAAATTAATTACAGGACTTCTAATCCGGAATCAAAATATAGTCAATTTTCGCCATTCTCATTCTATTCCATTTAATAAATTACATTAGAAAAACATTTGTTACCAATAAACAATCTTCGTAGTTTATATTTCTACGTTCTAAACATTTTTTATTTGCTTAAATAAATTTCGTATTTATCTTTAATAATTTTTCCATTCAATATTCACGAAAACTTCGCTAAAGTATAATTACACAAAAGTAATTAATTATTCATATCTATGAAATTACAATCGGGAAATGATTCTGTGTTTTGTCAGAAGCATATTAAATTTCCCCATGCTGTGAACCAAATTAAAATCATGCAATTTGTTAAATCATTTTCCTGTACATTTTTAAAGATTTATTTGTTTATTTAGCAACGTAATGTAATTTCGCTGTAAAAATTGCTTTTAATTTAGTGGGATTTTTTTTAAATAATTAGTTTGAGTGGTTCATATACTGATAATTAGAACAAAGCGATATTTCTATTTTAACAAAGAAACGAATGCTGTATTGAGATTTTACTTACCCATCATACGTAATATAGGGTAAGTCTTGCAATCGTTTTGAAAATCGAAAAATTTTTTTTGACGGATTTACACGCTTTAGACACTGGAGATTTCGAACAACATATTTTAAGAAAAAAAAATCCGTCTGTCTGTCTGTCTGTAAACGCTCTATATCGCGAACAAATCGAGATAGAGACTTGAAATTTTGTATGTAAGAATGGGGCGAAGCCTATTGAATATCAGCAACCTCGATTATCCGGAAATATTTTTTCCGGATTCTCGAAAAATTCGTTTTGATGAAAGGTATATAAAAAATTTTCGATTTTTTTTTATTTTAAGGAATGCATGTAAAAGGCAATAAAAAAACACAAATTTTTCATAAAGAACAAAGTCAATCGGATTGTTAGTTGTCGAGATATTTGTAATCCTGTTTTCCACATTCTTCGATTTTTCATGATCCTGTATTTCATTCAAATTTCAATTCAGAGGTATATTTTAATTGAAAATGAGACGCTTAATCCGACGCAGCAAACTGTTAGTTAATATGATTATTATTTTTGGAGTTATAAGGATGTTTCTTTTATGCAGTTTGGTACTTTTAGAGTAGTTTGGCGTTTTATATAATTTGTTGAAATTGGTGCCTCAGCAATTCATTAATAGAGTATTACTATGTGTATTAACAGCATTTAAATTTAGTTTTGGAATTGAAATACATTGTATAAATAGTTTTCACATATTTTATTTTCATATGCATATAAATGATGGGTAAGTATTACGGTGGCCTCCAACGACTAGTTTATTACTAAATAAATCTTAAACTCGAAGTACTTATTTGCATCTTGTTAATTGTATTTTTTCAGTTTCTATTTTATCAAATGTTACATTTTACACAAAATATATAATAAGAACATTAAAATTTCCAGGTTTACTTAAAAGGCAATTTAATTAATTAAATATAGATGTTAATAGTTAATTTTATTTAAAACATCTTAGTACTTTCAAGCCTTTTATCAGACTCTTCTTCAGAGAATATTTCCTTTATTTATTTAAGTACATGATTCCGTTTTGAAAATGAGCGAGACTCGTGGCTTTAAGATTGAATTAGTAGAATTTTAGGCGAACAATAACAAAGAAATATTTAATTGTTGTACCATAAATATGAGAAAATGACGTATTAAAATTTAGTACAACAATTGATTTGAATTTATTTTAAACATTAAATTGTGACTGCGATATTTCAAGATGTTAAAGATATACAACCTGTTAATTAAAAATCACTAATTTGTACAGAAAAAAAGTATTATCAAATGAATCTCAAATTTATACCAAGTAGGACGGTCGTTTTCCCAAATTAACACATTAAAAAATGCTAGCCCCGTTAAACAAATAAATGTCAAGATCGATTAAGGGGAGTTAAACCTTTATACTTTCAAAGCATCCATTTTTCAAAAATATTTAAAAGTACAGTAGAACCCCTCTTATTCGGACCCCGTTAATCCGGATCTCCGGATAATCCGGATCAGTTTGGTCAATTTCTTCTTTTATATTTTAAGAAGCAATTGGCTAATTTCTATAACAATAACTTGTTCCATCGTCGTATTCAAATTAAAAAAAAAACTTTTTAAAGAAATCTTTTTGGAAGAATACTTTAAGCTTTCTTATTTAAACTCTTTAATGTTATCTTTCAAAGAAACAACTATGTATCACTAAGTTTGGCAATTCCCATTTTTCCAAATTTCTATTTAAACCACTTACAAATGTCATAAGAAATCACTGCACAATAAATTTTTACTTACACTGTAAAAAAAAATTCAAGAGGTTACTAAAAATTTTTTAGTAAATTTGTATTCCACAGAATTTTTTAGTAACCATTACAAACTTTTCTTTTGCAAGCGAAACAAGCATTTCTTTTGTAAACTGAACAAAAGAATTTTTTGTATAACTAACTTAAAAATTTTTAGTATGAGCCACCAAGCAAATTTTAGTAATAGCTCCAAAATTATTTTTAATAACCATTACGTGGGCTCGAAGGGCAGGAGCATCCTTCGAGCTGCATCCAGACTTCTGGAGCGGAAGATTTTCGGCAAAACCGCAATAGATGGCAGCACCAAACATTGCTACTGCGCCGTCAGGATATTCATGATCCCTTTATTAACGAGTACTTACACTGCATTCATTCGGGGCGTATTTGGCAGTGGCCAGTATCGAACTCGGGACCTTTTAGCCTGGAGTCCGTTACTATAACCACTATGCTATCAAGGCCACACCACGTGATTTTTAGTAATAGCTATTAAAAATATAAAATTATTAACTCAATTCGTTGCTAACTTTTTTCTAGTAATTCTTACAGATTTTTTTGTAACCGACTAAGATTACTAAAAATTTTCTAGTAATTACAAGGATCACTAAAGTTTTTTTAGTAGATCGACACTTTTTTTTTACAGTGTAGAACATTGCAAGAAAGCAAGGTAAAATAGTCCCTATAAGACCCATTGTTTGATAAGGATCGCTTTCCGATCTTTGTCAGCCAATAGGTCTGCTTGCTTGTTATTGTGACAAAACGCTTCTACAATATCACTTGCAGAAAATTATTTATACTTATAAAGCATGACTGTACGGCTCGCAAAGGATATAAAAAACTGGCACAGCAGAAAATTACAAACTTTTTTATTGCAAAGTAAACATTTTTACTGTCTGTAAATATTCAATAAGTTTAACATAAAGGTGATTTTCTGTAAGTATGTTTTATCTTATTTCACTTTTTTCTGAATCTTCGGATAATCCGGATTTTTGATAATTCAGATTGGGTCTGGTCCCAATTAATCCGAATTAGCGGGGTTTTATTGTATATATTAATAGTGTTAGAAAAGATTTTTAAACAATCTGCATCGAAATCTGACAAAAATTTCTTCAACAGCTATAAAAAACGTAAATGTTATCAGTGGCTTTCCCTTTATACCTCTCTATATTTAAATTTGATTATCTGTGTTTCTGATTTTCATACTTTCTTTAAAAAAATTATGACGGCAGAGTTATAATATTTTAACTGTATGTTATACTTAATTCTGTGAACCTCAATTACACTATATGGATATTAGTGACAGGACACGTTTAATTTTTGACATTTTGTCAAGCATTTAAAAAAATACTTATCGGGTTCTTCTGGAAATTCAGGATTATAAAGTTTATGTTTGACTTTATATTTATCAATGATCATTTGATAAGGAAGACAATTAGACGGCAGACGAAAAAACCAAAGAAAAACTAGTTGGAAGTGCCAATACCAAATCTTTCTTCTATCTCATACGTACACTTTAATATTTAAAAAAAAATAGTTATACATATTAATGCTTTAATAATTTTAATTCAATGCTTACCAACTTTGATTTTCATCTTAAATTTATGCTTCAGTCAATTAATCAGAGAAAAAAGTGTTTCCGTCTCTGCACGAGCCGATGGACAATAGAATGATAGGCAGATTTTTTTCAAATTCAAGGAGGACCTACTTGCCATACCTAAAAATAATCATACACAAAAATTTTAGTTCAGCTCTATGCATAACTTCATACTCTTTTTGATAGTAAAATAATGAGAATGGCACATGCATCTTCATTATAGCGCCCCCTGTGGACTTTTTTTTTTCTAATTCAGGGCAGACCTACTATCCATAACCAAACACGTACACAGAAAAATCGCTCAATTCTATGCATAACTTCATACACTTTTATGCGGTACAATATTAAAAATGGCTCAAAAATCTCTATTGCAGCGCCTCCTTTCGGTGGATTTTTTATAATTTAGGGTAGACCAAATAGCCGTAGCCAAACACTTACACAAATTTTGGTTCAATTCTATGAATAATTTCAAACACTTTTAGGTGGTACGATATTGTAAATGGCACATAAATCGTTATTGCAGAGCTCCCCCTTCCGGCGGATTTTTTCAAATTCAGGGAGGACCAACTAACCACAGCCATACACTTACACAAAAAAATTGATTCAGTTCGATGCATAACTTCATACACTTTTTGAAGGTAGAATGGCAACATACGGACACACACACAGATATTTTGTAAAAACATGTTTTTTGCATTCTCTGACCCCTAAACCGTGTAAATCTGTTGAAAACCGGAAGTCGAAAAAAAATGCGGATTGCAATACTTTCGTCTATTGAAGATAGACGAAACTAATAATAAATATTGTATTTGCTCACTGTTTACAAAGGCTAAACAAAAACTCAATTTAATTAGAATGAGTAATACTATTTAAATTATATATAATCGGGTTTAAAAAAACAAATGATATCCAATAAAAAACAACTTTTCAAAAGTAAAAAAAGAGTCAAGCTTTAAAAAAAAGAAGAAAAAAAGTGGTGGCTAAAAAATGGTGTGATATCCGATATCCATGCTTATATTATGGTACTTATTTAACATTTTTTATAAAAAAATTACCATTTGTAACCCGAATACTTTTGTATATAAAAATCATTTTATCCTAAACTAAGCACATCTTAACGTATTTCTGAAAATTCATATGTTTTAAAATTATGGAGGGTCAGCTACCATCTGTGCACATTTTACACAAATGTCTAAGCACGCAAGCTCATCAACGAAAGCGTAATAAGATTGCAATAACAACAATTTAGAACTTTTTATTTTAACTGTGGACAAATACATTTAAAAAGTATATTTATATTTTTAGAAAGGAAGTTGATTGTTACAGATCTTAAATAATTAATTATTCTAAAAATATAGTCATAAGACAAATCGCGAAGATATACCACCATTATCTTAACACACAAATTTCTAAGCACAAAATTCCATAAAGGAAAGATAAAATTTTCTTTAGTAAAATGCCGAACTTTGATTTTACACAAGAAACATACAAAATGAAAAAGATTAATAATTTGAGAAAAGAAATTCATCTCCATTGCTTTTAATTAACTAATTACTCTAAGAAATAAATTACAAGGAGAATCTTTTAGATAAATCACTATTTTTTTATGAGTTAAAATTCTGCGAATAAATGTTCTTAAAGAAAAAGCTTAAAATACCTGCTTAAATAACAATTTTGAATTGCGGATGTTGAATATGTATCTGGATAGATAAAAATTTATGTAAAATATGAAAAGATGGCCGCCAAGCTCATCATACATAATTTTAAAACATTTGAATTTTCCGAAAAATTTTATGATGCATTTAGTATAGGATAAAAGGATTTCTATTAACATAAACGAAAGCAATCTAGTTACAAATGGCAATTTTTTTAGTGGAAATTGTTAAGTAAGAACCATAATATAAACTTGCAAATTTCACATCATATCATTTCTTAGCCACAATTTGATTTTTTTTTTATTTTAAAAAAGCTTGGCCATTTTCTTTATTTTTGAAAAGTTGTTTAGTGGCTATTTTATACATAAATCTATATATTGTATTACAAATATATATTGCTTGCTGTTGTAGATATTTAATTTATTACTGGAAAAATATTTTCATAGATAAAAAAATCATATTGAGAAAAATTATATTCGTACATTTAAGCGTATTCAAAAATAAAAGCTACATGTTTCCATACCATCAAAATCGAATCGACAAAGCTCAATTGGACTTTGAGCTTGAAACATTTTTAATTCATTAAAATTAGGAATTTCATTTTAAATTGCAAATTTCGATAATTAAATCTGAATACATAAATATGGATATAACCTAATTATACTTAAAACTAACAAACAGACAAAACTAATCTTATTTAAATTAAATTTATCTAAACAAGTTCAACATTCAACTTTTTTCCCCCTTAAAGTGTATTTGACAAAAAAGGGTATTTTTCGAAATTGCATTCCATAGCCAACCGATGAAAAATTGCCGAATAATAAAATTTACATTATTTTATTTAGGGACACTCTATGGAGGTTCCACCAAAATTTTTATTATAAATGCATTTTTGCACATTCTGTAATTTGTTTTTAGATTTTTCGGAGTATGCCCGTATGGAGACCTTCCTTGTGAGACGATTTAGAAACAATAAACAAAAAATTTACCATTAGATTAAAAAATATTACGAATAAAGATCATTGATTCTTATGTTTATTTAATTTACATGTATTGATTGTATGTATTGATTTTACAAAAATCAAAAACTATTTTATTCTCACAGTCGATTGTTTAGTAATATTTATAATTATTAAATTGACAATTACTTTTTGTTTTAAGATAATTTGTTTTATTAGAGAATATTTATCTTCCCTAAAAACGTAAAATATTTGGGTTATAATTTAACAAATAAAGGAATTTCAGTAAATGATGATAAAATTAAAGCGATTGTAGATTTCAAAGCTCCAACTAATAAACAAGAGCTACAGAGGTTTTTAGGCATGATTACCTATTTAGGGAAGTTTATTAACAATTTATCAGATAAAACAGGAATTTTGAGAAAACTCTTAAGCAAGAAAAATGAATTTATTTGGACGGCTAATGAGCAAGAAGCTTTTGAAAAATTGAAGAAGTCTGTAGCAAATTCACCTGTTCTGGCTTATTATAATCCAAATTTGAAATCAGTTATTTCTGTTGATTCTAGTCAGTATGGATTAGGCGCAGTATTACTTCAAGAAGAACATCCAATTGCCTATGCTTCATGTGCTCTAAACGATACACAGCAAAGATATAGCCAAATCGAGAAAGAATTATTAGCTGTTGTCAACGGATATAGAAAATTCCATTACTATGTGTATGGTACCGATTTTATAGTGGAAACCGATCATAAACCTCTTGTCGGTTTACTACAGAAGCCAATTGAAAATATGTCTCCAAGATTACAGAGAATGGTAATTGAACTATTTAAATATAGATTCAAACTTGTACATGTTCCAAGGAAAAAGCTTTATGTAGCGGATGCCCTATCCAGAAATCCCACTACCATGAGTATTGATACCAATTTTTTAGAAGATGGAGCTGCTGTTGTATATATAGTTCTATCGACCACTGAAGAACGCACAAAAGAAATGCAGAATACAACACTAAAAGATGAAGATCTTTCAAAATTAAAGTCACTAATTAAGAATGGTTGGCCACAACAGTGTAATCAATTGCCCGAAAATTTAAAACATTATTGGAGTAAGAAAGAAGAGTTACATTGCTACGATGATTTAATTTTTATTGGAAATAGGTTAGTCGTACCTAAAACAATGCAAACTTATGTATTATATAAAGTACACCACACATTGTGACATTCATTTCAACAATTGACTTGTTTAGCTTTTCATTTATTTAAACATATAAAATTGGTTTTAAATTACGTACGTACACTCCATTGAGAAATTCATTCAAAATCTGGTTGAAATTGTCGTTATCCAGCTATAGTGTATACATGATGTAAGAGAAATATTTTATACCGTCAAACGATGGTAATTATAACTAATGTTGAATGGAATATTACTATAAAATATTTACGATTATTTTGTTTTTGTTTCTTTTAAAAGCCTTTAGATGGGATATTCAGTTATGTATACACTGTATAATAAATATGTATAATTAAATATTGATATGTCTGCTTACAATAACAAGCAATAAATAAAACTGAATTGTAAAATTTAGAAACGATAAAGAAAATATTCACCATCGGAAAACAAAAATATTTAGAATAAAGATCCTTGATTATTATGTTTCGTTTAATTACGTTAGATTTACAGTCAGTCAGAGTAATTTTTACCTATCAGGGTATCTTTGGGCTAAAAGAGAAAAAAAAAAAGATTAAATCTGCTAAATCACTTGAGTTAACGGCTAATTTTTTATCTCAAAATGTAGATAACAGCACTAGTGTGAGTTTGGCAACTCATTGGAAATATTTCATCAAGATTCTACCATGGCGGAATTGATCAAAGTTTCCTAAAGGCGGAGCAAAGTTAGCCTGGTTGACCGTACTGATTTTACAATAAACAAAATCCACTTTATTCTCACAATCGATTGTTTAATTATCATGTTTTTTACAATAGTATTTTGTTTTAAGTTAGTTTTGTTTGAGAATAATTATTTTCCCTGAAAAAATTCATTTCAATAATTTATTGATTTCGTTTTTCATTTCTTTAAACATATAGAAGGGGGTTTTAAATTACGTTAGTACATTCGATTTAGAAATTCATTCAAAATCTTCTTGAACTGTCGTTATATGTCTCAAAAATATGCATTAAAATATTTAATTGCTACAAAGAACGCCAAATACTAATAGAAACATTAAAAGATCTTAATAATTTTTACACGTTTCGATTGAATTTACTCAATCATCATCAGAAAAACAAAATACAAATAAACACAAAGATGGAAAATGACAATAAACTATTACAAATGAAATTTAAAAATTAAAAATAAAATTAAATTTCATTTGTAATAGTTTATTGTCATTTTCCATCTTTGTGTTTATTTGTATTTTGTTTTTCTGATGATGATTGAGTAAATTCAATCGAAACATGTAAAAATTATTAAGATCTTTTAATATTTTTATTAGTATTAGACGTCCTTTATAGCAATTAAATATTTTAATGCATATTTTTTAAATGTTTTTAATGGACGTATAAGAAAACTTCTATTTATAATTAATGTCGTTATATGGTTAAAATTTATGCACTATATAAGAGAAGTATTTTATATCGTCAAACGATTGTATTTATAACTAATGCTAAAATGGAATATTATTATAAAAGATTTAGAATTTTTTTTGTTTTTTTTTAAATGCCTGTAGAAGGGATATTCAGTTATGTATACCCTGTATAATAAATAGGTATAATTAAATATTGATATGTCTGCTTGCAGTAACAAGTATTAAATAAAACTGAGTTGTAAAATTTAGAAACCATAAAGAACAAAATCACTATTAGAAAACAAAGGTATTTAGAATAAAGATCCTTGATTCTTATGTATCCTTCAGTTACACTTATTGTACTGATTTTACAATAAGCAAAAACCCACTTTATTTTGACAGTGGATTGTTTTATTATTATAACTTTTTTAGAATTGTGTTTGTTTTAAGTTAATTTGTTTTGTTAAATAAATAATTATCTTCCCGGAAAACAATTAATTTCAACAATTCACTTAACTAAGCTTTTCATTTATTTAAACATATAGATTAAATTTTAAATTCCGAACGTTCCACTTAGAAATTAATTCAAAATCTAGTTGAAATTGTCGTTATCCAGCTATAAATTATGCATATATAAGAGAAATATTTTATGCCGTCAAATGATGGTAATTATAACTAACGCTGAAATGGAATATTACAGTGATAGATTTACAAATTTCACACATTTTAAATTAGCGAAAACAAATATTTAAGTAGAAATCTATGAATTTAATAATGTCATTATTAGTTATGCAGAGCTGATTTAGCCGAGCTTTAATTTTTACTTTCATCTATCTTTACAAGAAGAAAGTATTGGATTCGTGAAAATTTCCTAATTCCGGTTTTCAACGGCTTACACGATATTAAAGTCAGCGATTCCAAAAAAGCATGTGTTTACAAAATGTCTGTCTGTCTGTATGTGACATAAATTTTGTGGGCGCTCTATCTCAAGAACTTATGGACGGAATTTCACGAAACATTAGAATAAGTTAGACCTTTAAGGTATTCTCAACTGCTTCGCTCAACACGCGCAAAACGTTTTGTCACATTTGCAAATTTATTTTTAATAAAAAGTAATAAAATTGAAATGTCTGACTATGGAAGTGATTTCGAATCGAACTGAATTTTCCATTTTATGATAATTTAATTATCTATTCAGTTCTAAGCTATTTCGATCACTTGATCACCCGTTTTTCTTCTGCTTTTCGACCGGTTTTTCTGCTTTTGTCAGGAAATGTGCTCAAAAACGTCATCTTTGAAGGCTTGTTATGAAAGATCTGTTGTGTTTAAAAAGAAAAAAATTGAGTGCAATTAGACAGTTTCTGAATACCTGCAGTTAGACACCTGGTATTTTCATGCATTTCCGAATAAAAATGAATTAAAGCATGTATCACAAAGTTGCTTTTTTTTATTTAAGAACACCCTTAATACAAACAGGACCTGATTAGTTTTTGGTTTATATCACCCAACATGTGCCATTGCAACGATGTCCTTTTTAGAATTTTCGGAATCGCTATATTTCAAGAACTAATGCTCGGATTTTCATAAATATTCAGATTCCGTTAGTCCTTGATATAATATGGTTTTGATTACGTTTTAATTTAAATCTCCCAAAAGGTTGCGCTGCTATGGAGCATTATTCATGAATATCGCAATTCCTCTATCTCAGGAACTAATTCACGAATTTTCCTCAAACGTCAAATTCAGTTAGTCCCTGATATAAATTAATATTCTTCAGTTTTTGGCGTAAATCGCTCAAGAGGCGGCATTGCTATGTGGCATTATTCACTATTATCATGCAGCTCTATCTCAGCAACTGTTGCACGAATTTTCATCAAACTTCTAATTCAGTTAATCCCTGATATAAATTAGTATTTTTTAGTTATTAAAGTAAATCCCTTAACAGGTGGTGCTTTTATCCGTTTTTTACAGTTTCTGCCATGATTCTATCCTAAATACAAGTACACGAATTTTCATCAGATTTCAGATTCAGTTAGAACTTGAATGAAGTTGATGCAGATTATATTTTGTTGTAAATTACTAAATCGTTGACGCTGTTATGTTTCATTTTTCTTGTGTGTTGTTTTGTGTGTTTTCTTTAACGTGTATGAGATAGACGAGAGTTTGGGATTACCGCAAGCGACTAGTTTTATTTATATTTTCACTAAGTTTATTCATTACTTTTATAATTATTTTGTCGATAAAACAAAAATATTACTTTTTTATTATTACTTTTTTTTAATTTTACGATAAAAAACAGGATAATTTAATACATTTAATTAAAAGTAATTGAAAAGAGTACAGTCCTTTATTTATTGTGTTATTAAATTTCCAAAAGTTAATTTTTGAAAGATTATAAAAAATCTATTCTTCTATCACCGTCATCCAATTATTTTTCTTTTGCCTTAGATCAATTTACTGCCTATGTAAAGAATAAATTTTCTTCGGAAACGCTTGGAACGTGGATTCCATTTATTTTCCAAGCATTTATTTAATATTATAGAGAGGATTTAAAATTAATTCACTATGCTCAATTAAAAAAGTTACTGGAAATCTCGTCGAAATTGTCGTTATCCAGCAATAAGTAATGGAAATGTGTGAGAGATATTTTAAAACCGCAAAGGATGGCAAATATATTTAGAGACGAAATGATTTATTGTCATGAATGTTTCATAATTTATGAGATTTTGAAATATCAGTGTTGAATTCAGACACTTTTTTCACGGAGGGACTTCAGAGGCTCCAGGGGGGACATTATAGACTTCCGGTGGGCAATTGCACTTTTTGACCATTAAAAATCCAAAATCTTAAATTTTCTGGGCGGGGGGGGGGGGGTTCATTGCTCTGTGGAATGCCCCCCCCCCCCCCCCTGAGCCACACCCTGGATTCAACACTGTAAAATATGTAAAATATAGAGAAGTAAATTCACAAGAAATAATTTGGAGATGATTAGTATTATGATTTTCTAGATGTCATTGTTTGGTCACAGGTCAATTTATTGTCTTGGTGAAGTATAATTTTTGTTTGGAAATGCTTGGAAAGTGGATTTCAACGTGCCATTTTCCCTATCGTTTATTTAAAGATGTAGAGTGGATTTCAAATTAATTCAGTGTGCTCGATTTAGAAAGTTTTAAGAAATCTCAGAGAAATTGTCGATATCCAGCAAAAAGTAGTGAAAATTCATGAGTGATTATTTTTAATTCGAAAAGAATGGTAATCATACTTACCGCCGAGGTGATGTATTATCATGACATTTTCATATATTTTACGGTTTTAAAATAAAGTGAGCAGTAAAATAATTAGAAATAATTAAGATAATCAATAATATGAATTTCTTGGTGTCGTAGATTTGTCATAGATGAATTTTCTGTGTGAGTGAAAAATAAAGTTTCTTTGGAAACGTTTGGAACGTTTATTTCAACGTGTCGTTTCTTTTCCTACCATTTATTTAAAGATATAGAGTGGACTTAAAATGAACTATGTGTGCTCGATTAAAAAAGTTATTGGAAATCTCGTTGAAATTGTGATTATCCAGCAATATGTAATGAAAATATGTGAGAGATATATTAAAAACGCAAAAGATAAATATCATACTTATGATGATATATTGTCATGTGAAGCTCATATATTTTGAGATTTTAAATAATATAGTTAGTAGTAAAAGCAAAAGAAATAATTTGGAGATGACCTATATTATGAATTTCTAGGTTTCATAGATTTCTCATAGATCAATTTACTGCCTTAGTGAAGAATAAATTTTCTTTGGAAACACTTGGAATATGGATTTAAACGTATCATTTATTTTCCCACAAATTATTTAAAGATATAGAGATGGTTTAAAATTAATTCAGTGTGGTCAATTTATAAAGTATTTGAAAATCTCAAGAAATTTGTCGTTATCCAGCAATAGGTATTGGAAATGTATGAGACATGTTTTAAAACCGCAAAAGGTCGTAATCATACTTAGCGACGAAATGATGTATTGTCATGTAAAGTTCACAAATTTTGAGATTTTAAAATATAGTGAGTGGTAAAAGCAAAAGAAATAATTTGGAGATGATCAATATTATGAATTTCTAGATTTCATAGATTTTTTCATTGATCAATTTACTGCCTTGGTGAAGAAAACATTTTCTTGGGATATGCTTAGTACATGGATTTCAACATGTCGTTTATTTTCCTAACATTTATTTAAATATACAAAGTGGATTTAAAATTAATTCTTTGTGCTTGATTTCGAAAGTTATTGTATATCTCTAAGGAATTGTCGTTATCCAGCATTACGTATAGCAAATTTATGAGATAAGTTTTAAAACCACAAGAGATAGTAATCATACTTAGCAACGAGATGATGTATTTTTATATAAAATTCATAATTTTTGACATTTTAAAATATAGTGAAAAGTAAAATATAACAAAAAATTTGGAGATGATCAATATTATGAATTTTCACATACCGTGGATTTGTCATATATCAATTTACTGCCTCAGCGAGTAAACGATTTTCTTTGGAAACGCTTAGAACGTGGAATTTAAGATGTGATTTCTATTCTTACCATTTATTTAAAGATATAGAGTGGATTTAAAATTAATTCAGTGTTTTCGATTTAGAAAGTTATCGAAAATGTTGCCAAAATTGTCGTTATCGAATCATAAGTAATGTAAATGTGTGAGAGATATTTTAAAAGTGTAAATGATAGTAATTATACTTAGCGACTAGATGATGTATTGTCATGAATGTTTAATTTCCTTTGACTTTTTAATTCATAGTGAGTATAAAATCACAAGAAAAAATTTGAAGATAATCAGAATTATGAATTTGTAGATGTGATAAATGTGATAAATATCACAGATCAATTTACTGCCTCAATGAAGAATAAGATTTCTTTGAAACGCTTGGAACATTAAATTTAAGATGTCATTTCTCTTCCTAACATTTATTTAAAAATATGATGTGGATTTAAAATTAAATCAGTGTGCTCGATTTAGAAATTTATTGAAAATATCATCGTTATCCAGCAATAAGTAATCGAAATGTATGAGAGATATTTTAAACCCAGAAAGAATACTAATCATACTTAGCGAGAAAGATGATATATTGCCAAGAAAGTTTCATAATTTTGGGGATTTTAAAGTTTAGTGAGTAGTAAAAGCATAAGAAATAATTTATACAATTATGGATCAATATTATGAATTTCTTGATGTCATAGATTTGTCATACACTGTAAAAAAAAGGATCGATCTACTAAAAAAACTTTAGTGATCCTTGTAATTACTAAAAAATTTTTAGTAATCTTAGTCGGTTACAAGAAAATCTGTAAGAATTACTAGAAAAAAGTTAGCAACGAAGAGAGTTAATAGTTTAATATTTTTAATAACTATTACTAAAACTCACGTGGTGTGGCCTTGATAGCATAGTGGTTATAGTAACGGACTCCAGACTAAAAGGTCCCGGGTTCGGTACTGGCCACCTCCAAATACGCCCCGAATGTATGTAGTGTAAGTACTCGTTAGTAAAGGGTTTATGAAAATCCTGTCGGAGCAGTTAGCAATGTTTGGTGCTGCCATCTATTGCAGTTTTGCCGAAAATCTTCCGCTTCAGAAGTCTGGATGCAGCTCGAGGGAACCTCCTGCCCTTCGGGCGCACGTAATGGTTATTAAAAATAATTATGGAGCTATTACTAAAATTTGCTTGGTGGCTCATACTAAAAGTTTTTGAGTTAGTTATACAAAAAATTCTTTTGTTCAGTTTACAGAAGAAATGCTTGTTTCACTTGCAAAAAAAAAAGTTTGTAATGGTTACTAAAAAATTCTGTGGAATGCAAATTTACTAAAAAATTTTTAGTAACCTCTTGAATTTTTTTTTTACAGTGTAGATCAATTTACTGTCTCGGTGAATATTAAAATCTTTTTGGAAGCGTTTGGAAAATGGATTTCAGCATGCATTTCTTTTCCTACCATTTATTTAAAGATATAGAGTGGATTCAAAATTAATTCAGTTTGCTGATTTAGAAAGTCATCGGAAATCTCGTCAAAATTGTCATTATCCAGCAATAAGTAATAAAAATATATGAGAGCGATTTTAAAAGCGCAAAAGATGGTAATCATATTTAGCGACAAGATGATGTATTGCCAAGAAAGTTTCATATTTTTTTACATTTTAAAATATTGTGAGTTGTAAAAGCATAAGTGCTTTTACAATAGTGGAGAAGATCAATATTATAAATTTCTTGATATCATACATTTCTCATAAATCAGTTTACTGCCTCATTGAAGAATAATTTTTCTTTGAAAACGCTTGGAACGTGGATTTCAATATTTCATTTCTTTTCCTACCATTTATTTAAAGATATAGAGTGGATTCAAAATTAATTTAGTGTGCTAGATTAAAAAATATATATATATTTGAAATTTCGTCGAAATTATCGTTATTCAGCAATATGTAAGGAAAATTTATGACAGCTATTTTAAAACCGCAAAGGATACTAATCATACTTAGCGAGAAAGATGATGTATTGCCAAGAAAGTTTCATATATTTTTTAGAATCTTAAAATGTAGTGAGTAGTAAAAGCTTAGGAAACAGCTTGGGGATGATCAATATTATGAATTTCTTCTCAAGTCAAAATTCATGCTGGTATTTGTTTGCTAGACAAGCATTAATTGCTATATCCCAGCTAGTACAGTAGCATAAGCTACCATAACATATTTGCTGGTTCTACCAGAATTACCAGCAAGTCAAGGTGTGTATTGGCCCACTTTACTGCTTGGCCAGCAAATATAATTCAGCATGTGTTGCTTGAATATGTTGCTTGTCTAGAAGCAACCAACACCATCACTTGGATGTATATTTTGCTAGTCTAGCATAATTTTTCTACCATCATTTGCTTTTAATTTTTGCTATTCTAGTATTAAATTTCTAGCATCAGTTGCTAGTTAAAAAGAAAAAAACAGCACTGGTGCTGCTATCTATTGAAAATACCGAAAGCTTGTGGGGAGAAAGTGTATCGAATTTTTTTTCCCGCTGCTTAGAGTAGAACTCATAACCTGCTGTTTGGGAGGCGCGCGTTTTCCTGACCTTGCCAGTGGGGACCTGACTTTGAAAGCCTATAATAGCGAGTGGTGGTTGACGAAGCTGATACAACTGCGCGTTAAAATTTTTATACGGTAAAGTGTCAAATTATCGATGCAATTATAACTCCTCGAAATTTCAATTAATAAGGTTAATTTATTGTTAGGTTTTTATTAATGGATATTGGATAAAAAGAATATGGTTTAATTAATATAATTCATAATTATTATTAAAAGAATTATTTTGCTTGATAGATAAATTGAACATGTTCTGAATTATTTTTTGAAGAGAAATAAATAATTTTGAAGTGTACTTTTGATAGAATAAATTTCAGGTGAATTCAGTTTAAGGTGGGGGATTTTAGAACTGTTATGTTTATTGGAAAGAGTGGGAATGAATTATACATATTTTTTAATCGATGGTTATAAACATATTTCTTAAATGAAAGAGTGTGTCTTGAATATTAAGATTTAAATGAGTGAATTTTGCTTTTTTTTTCGATTTTGAAAACACTTTTAATTACTTTTTTAATAACTTAAGATAATTAAGCACTAGGAAAATTGACAGCTTATTTGTCCTAATGGGGAATATGTATATTCCCAAAAATCCTTCGTGAAAATTAATTTTCATTTTGTTTTAAATTTATGCGTTAAAATTTTATCTGAAACGGGTGGGCGAAGGAAGTTTTGAATTTACGTTGTAGTTGCCCAAAGAGAACATCTACCACTCCTTGATTTTGAAATTTGAAAAAAACATATTTTTTTCCCTTATTTTGATAAACACATGAAATTTTATATTTGGAATAACTTAAAAGAATTAAATACTGAGAAAAAGTGACGGTGATTGTTCTTCCATTTCATGAAGGAGGGAGGGGGGGGGGGCTATAAAAAGTAATTGTTATCATTTTTTCTTAAATTTGTGTGTTAAAGCATCATCTCAACGAGTTCAAAAGCCAGCATTTTATTGGTGCCCATATATACTTCTCCTTGCCCAGCTTTTTAATCTCAATAAACAAAATTTTATTTTCATTCTATTCTTAAAGACATAGTAAATTTATAACTTTCAACTAAGTTAAAATAATTTAATATTAAGAAAAAGATGAGTAGTTTGAAATATTGAGGAAATTGATGATTCTCAACTGCAATCAATTTATTAAACTAATGGTTTATTGACGTCTTATAATAGGCAAAAAGCAAAAAAAATTGTAAATAAAAATTTTCGAAATAATTCATTTAAATAATACTTATTACTTTATCAATGAGAAAGTATGATCTATTTTTTTTTTTTTTTTTTTTATCTTTATTATCGTCATTGTTGAAGTTTCATAATTCATCATCAATCCAATATTAGTATTGAATATCTTTATCATCATCATCATTAGTTTCTTTTTCTGTAAAATTTTATGTACCGGGTGATCCAGAAGTTTCGGGAGTTTTGAAAAGTTAATAATTAGGAAACTATGTATAATACAAAGGTTCTGTTTTCAGATATATGCTCAGAAACATGTGGGATTTTTGTTTAGAATGAATTTTTTTAAATATATATAGTTACCATTTTTAGCAACAGGTGGCGCTGTTGTACCTATACCATGCGTTATATAGACACATGAGTTCATTGCGAAACTTCTTTTCTATGATATTGATGAGATTTCGTTTTAAGGGTGGTTTGTGTTCAAACATTTTTTGTAAGGTAAATGAAATTGCATTGTAAGGGAAATTTGATACAAAATTTCATGAGAAACTGCAGTGTTTAAACATTGTCTAGACTATGTTTAGACATATCTTTGCGTGTCGCGTTGTTTTCATATCGTACAATACGTCAAGTTAAAACTGCAAAAGAATCGATGGTCATTGCAAATGTGAAATGCTATGGTAAGCAAGGTTTGAGAAAAAGGCTCATTGGAAGATCGTAATAGAAACAAGAGATCCCAAAAATCTGTTACAATCGTAAATTAGGTAGGATTCTATGCCAATACTCTGTAGAAATCACCAGTTCATGGTGAGTGCAGTAAACTTGTGATATCACGATGAACTGAAATTTCTTCTGGAATTTCTTTCTGCTCTGAGGATACTGTGCACGCTGTTTTGCATCGGCTTACGGCGGTACTTATAAGCCATGAGCGTCATGATTAAACTTTGTAACCCTTGGACACTAATTCGTTCTTTTAAATGAGCTGTATCATACTATAAAACAATACTATCAATTTTAGCGCCACCTGCTGTTAAAAAGTGCAACTATCATAATATGTTTTTTTCATCGAAAAAAAACAAATCCCACAAGTTTCTCAGCATTTCTGTGAGAACCGCATACTTCTATTGTTTATGGTTTTCTAATTATTAGCATTTCAAAAGTCCCGGGACTTCTGGATCACCCGGTATGTAATTAATAATCAAATAATTACAAGTTTATATAAATATTTAAATTGGAAGTAGAATACCTGGTTCTTCTTGAAGCGATTCACTGACATTTTTTTAAATTCGGCGATTTTGATTTATTCAACGACTTAGAGCTACAGCAAAATACATTTAAAAGAATGAGTAATATTTAAATGAATTATTTCGAAATTTTTTATTTAAAAATTTTATTGTTTTTTGCCTATTATAAGACGTCAATAAACTATTATTTTAATAAATTGATTGCTGTTGAGAATCATCAATTTCCTCAATATTTCAAAAACACTCTTCATAAATTAATAACGATTTGTTAATAATTTCGATTATGATTGCAAATGTATTCACATTTTGGTATGCTATAGTTATTTTTAAAATTAAGGGTTAAAATATTATTTAATTATTACTGAAGACTTCTATTAGACAATTAATAACATAAGTTTTATGAAGCTACGCTATAAAACTATCTAATTATCAGCTCTCGCTCATACTCATAGCAAAACTTTATGTATGTCTGGCTGGATGTTTGGTTCATGCAATTGGTCTGGCTGCTTACATAAAGTATTGAAATAGTTCCCTGAGCATCATGTATAAAAATGAAGGCTGAGTTAATAAGAAAAGTTTATAGTGTTTTTACCTACCATTGGTACCTGGTACCTGTAAATTGGCCGTCGGACCAAGCTAGCAGGTATCAATACGCTCATAGCACCGTACTAAAACTACTTTATCATATACATTTTACTTGTGAGAAAATAAGTAACGTCAGGGGTCCCTGGGATCTTGCTCTACATCTAAACCAGTGTATTAATTCCTTTTTTAAACAATGCTTTCAAATTTTCGTTCATTACTTAAATGACATAAGTCAATAAATTAAATGGTTTTTAGATGCAATATCCAGATGACGTTAGAGCCATAACATTTCATTTTATGCAAAATCAATTATTACTACACTACCAACTTTATATTTTTATTTATATAAAACTTTTTTTATTTATGGCAGCTATGGGTACATTATTTTGTTGATACATAAATCTTAATTCATGTAAATCAATATTTTAACATGCATTGCTAATGCATTGCTAACAAGGGCGCAAAAGAGGTTTGTTTATGTTGTCACACAATATTTAAAATAATATTGGACCACATAATTAAGTATTTATATTTGATTAAGCATTTATACAAGAGATTTCACTATGAATGTGATAATAAAAGACATTATCATAGCCCGGGAATTTATTTATGGATCATTAAATATTTATTTATCGTGATTAAAATACTTTCAATCCTGTGCCATTTCCGTCAGCCG
Organism: Maratus speculifer; assembly: GCA_964019185.1. NCBI lineage: Eukaryota > Metazoa > Arthropoda > Arachnida > Araneae > Salticidae > Maratus > Maratus speculifer. The sequence goes on along the minus strand of OZ025302.1, from coordinate 108,956,423 downwards.
AAGCTTATGCGTGAAAAGTATCAATTCATAGTTTAAGATAACATTCTGGAAAATCATATGTCATCTTATTAGAACATATTTCGCGGGCCAACTGCCAATGATGAAAATAATGCAATTGTGAATAATGCAGAATATGATTTCACAACAAAATCAAGTAAAAACGTAAAAATGTTTCCATATAAGTGTTATTTTTATTAATTTTGAAGAAAAATATGTTTAATATGATTGTTTTGTTCAAATTAAACAAGTCCTAACCTTGTTTCTTGCTATAACAACATAGGTCAAGAGTAATTTTCCTGTTCCTATTAATATTATTATTCATAAATTATAAAAATTGCTTAATATTTACAATTATTGAAGTCCAAACTCTATAATTAGACAAAAAATAATCTATAAAAATTCGTTTATTTGTGAATAATTCACTTTTTTTTATTTATTAAAAATTCATAGACATAGTTTATGAAATGATCGATTCATTTATAAGATATTCTGTAATGAAATAAATATCGATTTTTTTTTTTTTTTTGGGGGGGGGGGGCTGATAGAGAAAATACTTTTTTATTAGGAATTAAAGTACTCGTTAGAGGCCACCGTTATACTTACCCATCATGGATATGCAGAGTCATGAAAAATCGAAGAATGTTGAAAACAAGATTACAAGTATCTTGGAAACTTATAATCCGATTGATTCCGTTCTTGATGAAAAGTTTGTGTTATTTTATTGCCAGTTACGTCCACTCCTTAAATAAAAAATTCGAAAATTTCTATATACCTTTCATCAGAATGAATTTTTCGATAGTCCGAAACAAGTAGTTCCGGATAATCAAGGTTACTGATATTAAATAGGCTTCGTTCCATTCTTACATACTAAGTACATACAGAATTTCAATTCTCTACCTCAATTTGTTCGGGAGATAGAGCGTTTACAGATACACAGACAGACAGACGGACGGCAATTTTTTTTTTCTAAAAATATGTTTTTCGGAATCTCCAGTATCTGAAACGTGTAAATCAGTCAAACGAAATTCCGATTTTCAAAACGATTGCAAGACTTACCCTATACTACCTATGATGAGTAAATAAATAAAAAAAAAAGACAAGCAGGTACTGATTCATCTATTGCCTTATAAAATTTCAGCAAACTAATTAGTTAACGATTAACAAAACTTATTCTTTTTTATCATTATTATTCTATTATTTTATTTTTTCCGCAGATCAGTTTCATGCCTCACCAAAGAATTAATTTTCTGAGGAATCACTCACTTTAAGGCCCCACAATAGTCACTGAAAAAGACCCGGAGGATAATGTAAAGTCTATGGGAGCGTGATTTTCAAATATCTCGCTCAAATTTTAATATTTTTACGTAATTTTATTTTTTTGCATAGGATAGCTGAGGACGATCTACAACTGGACTAGTTTTTACTTTTTCGATTTTGCTTATATATTTTTTATATTATGATAACTTCAATTTCAGAACCGGTTTTTAAATTTAAAGTAATTTTTTTTAATCTGAAATTAAAATTAAAAAAGTAAAAACTACACCGGTTGTAGACCTCATCAGCTATCCTATGCAAAAAAGAATTACGTCAAAATATTACAATTTGAGCGAGATATTTGAAAAGAACGCTCCCATAGACTTTACATTATCATCCGGGTCTTTTTCAGTGACTATTGTGGGGCCTTGACAGGCCACTTCCTTTCCTACGCCTTATTTAAAGACAGAGAGTGGATATAAAATTATTTCAGTGTACTCAATTTAGAAAATCATCCGAAATCTCGTCCGAATCGTCCTTATCCAGTAATAAGTAATGATAATGTAGGAGAAATATTTTAAGGCCGTAAAGGAAAGTAATCATACTTAACGCCGCGAGAAGATAGTGTCATGAAACTGTGTTCATTTTTGAGATTTTAATGGTGAGTAGTGAAATCACAAGAAAGAATTAGGATATTAGGAACTAAAGGTATTTATTTTTGGCTTATACCATACTTCCCTAATAGCATGTAAGGTCGAAGTGACGTCACTGTGAGTCACTTTGGTCACATCACATCTGTGATCAAAATGCCACCACTCAGTGACGTCACATTGTGACTGAGATGTGACTTTCTTAAAAATCTTTAGAAATTTATAAATATCCTTCAAAACATGTTATTTACTTTAAAAACATGTTTCTGACAATTTAAATAGCGTCGCTTTTGTCACAGTTTCGTCACAATGTTAATGTCAAATTAGTCACAAATGACACATTTTTCACAAATTTGTTTGTCACATTGTGACCACTTTGTGAAACGTCACAAAAGAGCTCTAAAACGGCCATAACGACTTCACATTTTAGTCACATCGACGTCACGTGACGTCACATCGACAATCGATGGTCACAAAGTCACAATGTGATTTCACAACAACGTTGCAGTTACGTCACCATGCTTTACGGGTTCGCTTCCGGCAGACGTGGATGATTAGATTCCTCTATTACTACTCTTCCATAAAATGAAGGATTTTTACTTGTGCTCGATGACTTAGGATTTTGTGCAGTTGGCTCTTGGACTATTATGCCCTCAAAAAACTGTGGATTAAAAATAAGTGCTAATGTGAATAGAAAGACCAGAAATCATTCTTGCATCTTGTTGATGAAATTCGAAACTTGTCTAAAAATCGCAGAAACCACACTGTAAAACATTTGTGTAACGTTACTCCATAAAACTGATGGCAGCCTCGCTGCCTCCAATTTGGTGGAGTATTTTATCCGATATAATCGGTGTAAAATTGCAATGTTACACCAGTAATGCATGTTTTTATTACATAATTATGTAAGTGAAAAATTACTCAATGAAGTGTACATCATAGCTAACACCAATTTTATGGAGTAACGTTACCACAAATGTTTTACAGTGCAGTGAATGAAGGACAATAAAAATCCTTTTAGCAAAAATTAGGAAGGAATTTGCATGCATTAAACATTTACAACACGAAAACTCTCAAGAGATATAATATGCACAGCAAACTTGATATTAAACGTTTGCGCTGAGCTTGTTTTATTTTTGCTTTATAACTGAGAACATGTTTTATTTTTATTATATGTATACAGAGAGAGAAAGAGAGAGAGTTTTCTTGTAAGTCTTAAATTTTAATCTTTGAAAAAATCATTTTCCAAATGACTGCTGTAATTTGTTAAATTACATTTTTCTTCTAATTATTATTTTAATTCATTGAATTATATGTTATATATATGTTGCAGCCAATACCCGAAATCGGCCAATTCTAGAACTGGCCAGCCAATTCGCGAACTGCCCAGATGCAATTGGCCAATTCGCGAACTGCCCAGATGCGATTGGCCAATTCGCGAAATAGATATAAGCACTCGGCTTAATCCTTTCTAACATAGTTGAAAGTGTCTATGAATTCAAATAGTCTAGACGTCGACCTGTCCGTGATCTAACTCGAGTAAAGTTTCCGGTTAACTTGTAATTGTCATCGTATTTGGTTTATCAATTAATTTCGATATTAAAAGGGAATTGCGTACTATTTTTTTGGGGTAATTTAGTTGGGTACACAAAAATATTTTGTTTCAATATAATCAATGGGAATCTTTTTTACTGTACATTTTAATGTTACATTATCTTAATTACAAAAAAAAAAAAAAAAAAAAAAAAGGTACTTATGCATTATAGTTCGGATGTGGCCAAGGCTTCCCGGCCAGTTCGCGAATCGGCCGGCCGAAACCCGAAATACGTTATTCATTTCATGTATTTCGTGTTTTGGCCAGGAAGCTTGGCCAGTTCGGGTATTGGCCGGCCAGTTCTAGAATTGGCCAGGCTCCGGGTATTGGCCGCAACATACATATAAATAAAAAGCTCGAAAAGATTGATTGATTGATTGATTTTTGACGTCCGATTATCTGCGCTAGGGATATAGGACCAGGGGGGAATGCCCTTCGTGGGGGTCTTTCTAAGGGAACCTAACCCGTATTTACGCAAGGTTCGAAGAAAACCACGAAAACTCCGAACGGTTAGGCCGACAGCCGCGATTGGGTTCGAACCCAGCACCTGCTGTCTACCAGTTGAGAGGTCCGAACCTCTCGGCCACTGGTGGGGCAAAAAAAAAAAAAAAAAACTCGAAAAGAATAACGCATTTTTCGAATGATGGAATCTTATACATTACAAATTTTTTTAATATATTCTTTGATTCGACAAGCATTAAGTAAAAGATAATGCTTGTCGTTTTATTTTCATGTTCCGTTTATTTAAAGTAATGAAACATTGCGAAAAATTTAACTATTATACTGGTAAAGCAATATTATATCTATTGCGCTTTTTGCAAAATGTAAAAAAAAAAAATCTAATTATGCTATTAATTAATAACTCAAAAATTTTTATGTTTAAAGTTTTCAGAATTTTACATAACAGTTATTTCCACACAAGTTATTTAATATAATTTAATGAAAATAATTTCCCCCATATCTCGATTCTCTTAAAACGAAAGAGTGGATTTGGCTTCTCAAGAAAGAGTTCTAATTTACTGGATCGTGAATGAGTTGATTTTTAGGCGGTTCACTCATCTTGATTTGGATTCTTCTATTTCTAATGCACTCACAAAAATCGGACGCTAAGCAGCTCAACTCGAGAAGAAACCAATCTTTCCCGCCTGATATGCGCCCGCCGGCGCTGCTGACGTCACCCATTGACTTGCAACATGGAGGACTCCCGACGCTCACGCTAATTTTCGATAAATGTTCATGTTCGTGATTAATGCTATTTGCACAAGATTCTTTAAAATGCCGACATTTTACGAAGTAAGTACTATGAAAGTATTTTATTTGCATTATGCTATTTTTTAAATATATGTTTCCTTTCTCTTTCTAATAAACAATTAATGGTCATACTGATACGTTCCGTACATAACAACATCATAGCTTGAAATAAATTGGTATGTCAAGCGAAGTAAAAATTTTCTTATAATGTAAATACTTAGTTCATTTAACTGCCTTGTAGTATAAAAGTTTTAAAGAATGAAGTTATGCAATTATTACATCTATATTTATAGAGATTTATCAAAATATTAAATTCACATGTTGTATTCAGTGTTTTGGTGAAAACATGCATTGGTTTATATATATTCAGGCTGCTTAGAAGTGCTTATTTTTGAATACATACTCCTATTTCTCAATTTTGCCAATGTTGTTAAGGGATTGAAAACCCTATACTAAAATGAAAAACAAACTGTTCTTGTATTTTTATCTACCTGTTGCTGCATTTGAGAAAAAAAAAATTATAGTGTATGTATAAACACATTTCTAAGACTTTTGCATTCTTAGCGTTGAACATGTGTGCACTTTGTTACTTTTTTGTCCCTTGTGTTACTTTTTTGTTTGGCAATGCTTTACATTGCTATTGAGCATAATTTTTGCATGCATGATCTGTATTATAATTGTTTAATATTTAAAGTATTTAGCTACATTATTGTTACATAATACATTTAAAAGTAATATTGTTTTCTTGCATTTGCTTTTTGGTAGGTTTAAATGAGGATTTATTAACAAAATGTAAACAAATATTTACTTTCTATACTGGTAAATGCGAGTATCATTTCCCAAATATTATGCTCCTGACTTCTCTAACAATGAGTTATGCGGCAGGAGAACTGGAATGTCAAACAATGGGAGAATTTTAAATTTTGGAATGAAATGATTTTATACTATGAGCGTCAGAATTCCTAAAAAAAGTCGCTGGTCCCAAGGACCAGTAAAGCATGAGAATTTACTGGTCCGCAGACATCATCACTGGTCCACTGCATAAAATTCTATTAAATAATTTTAACACTTTGAGTGGCCTCCCCCCCCCTCCCTGGAATATAAACCAATCTCACTTTGATAATTTTCAGCATAATAAAGTGTAAAATTATAATTTGCTAAAAGTTTAATAAACAGTACGTAAAGAAAAATTGTCAAATTATTAGTTAGATATTTTATTTGCCATTACTTTTTCAACTGACAGCAAATTTTGTCCAATTTTTCTCCAGATTGTAGCCAGAGTGGTGGAATTGTAACTAGTAATAATAAAAAAAAATCTTATGTGCAATCGGTTGCAGTTTTCTCAGGGCCTCAAAAGAAACACTGGTCCTGCGGACCACTAAATTTTTCAAATTAGTCATCCAATTGAATTATCGGTGGTCTCAGACCAGCAGACCACCAAGAATTTCGAACGCTGACTATAATGATTTTAATTTATAATGATTTTAACTTTTAATGACTTCAATAATAGCTTTGTATTTTCACAAAAGGTATAATAAATCTAACAGACTATTTAAATGTTATAAAATGTTACTGAAAAAACAAAAGTTTGGCTAAATCAAAAATAACTATCAAAAAGCAAATTCCCTCCCTTTTAGAAATGTCTTACCTCATTGCCTCCCTGTAAATTGATAACATTAGGATGCATTGCCCCTTAGCAATATATCATGATCACTTTTGATAATTTGCTCAGCACATAAATGTAGGAAGTATTCAAGGTTGATGTATGATCACGAGGAACTGAATTCAGTTTAAAGCTTTGTTTACGTTCTAAATTAATCTTAAGTGAGGCACCATAATCCCACAAAAAAATTCACATTTAATTATAATTTCAGGAGATAATTATACCAATATGAAAATATAACTAACATTAGAAGCTCTAAATTTTAAGTGTTTGATTCAAAAACTTATTATCCAAATGACATAAAATTTCGTTTCTAGACATAGTTTGAACCATGATTATATCTTGTGAAAATTTGCCATTAGAAAGTTGCCATTAAAAAACAAATTTTGGACTGTTTTTGGCCTCTTAAAAAAATTATGTACATTATATAAAAATAGAATTAATTTCCTATTGTTTGGTTCTAGTAAGTTTCTTTTACGATTCTTACTGTAAAGTTAGTAAGGAGTATTCACTTTTTTTCTTTCCTGCGATTGTATACAGCGTTCAAAATCCTTAGTGGACCGCTGGTATCAGACCACCAAAAAGTTAATCGGACCACTAACTTAAATTTAGTCGTCCGCAAGACCAGTAACCTTTTTCCCCCTCTGTCTGTAATGTAAATTTTTCAGTTTCTGAAAAAAAAACTTAACACAAACCCCAAAGTTTTATTCGAAAAAGATACATATTAAAAATTTGCATTATACCTTAGTTGATAAAAAAATATACATAATTAATAATTGTATAGTTTTTGTTTATGTACTGCATACTTTTTTAGAAAATTACAATTTTACATTTTACTACACCGAAAATTTTGAGTAACTGCGAAGGAAATTTGGTTTGTATTCTGTAGGAGGGGGGAGGTGTCGCTCAGTGTGTTAAAGGGTACATAATAGATTTTTATGTTTAGAAAGCTAACAATTATCTGTTTAGAAAAGAAAATGATTTGAATTTTAATGTTAGAAAAGAAACTTGCTAGTCCTATCTAAGTTTTAATAAACAGCACTGTAAAATGTATTTTTCATCCCTCATAATCTCATTGTTTAAATTTATTGATTTATCTGTTGCATATCTTTTTATTTACGTTCTAAAAAATTGTTCAATTAACCACAATTTCCTTCTAGTGACACCAGTTAACGGTTTGCCCAATTTATTCCTCTGATGGTCCCCTCCCCCCTCCCATGCAGTAAGATTTTGCATTGGAAAATAAATGTTGAAAGAAGGAAAATCTCACCTTAAACCTGAGAGGAAAAGTACATATCAATTATTAGTAAATAGAATATGCATTTTTTGAAACACACTGTATAATACTGCATTTTTTACAGATGAACCAAGTAAACTTGGCCGACCACCAGTTCTACTAATTGTTAATTATTGTGCTGATTTAAAATGGACAGCTCCAAAATCTGACTGAGGTGCTCCTATAAGTGATACATTGCCATCAACAAGGCCAGTCCTAGTGAAAACCTAAAGAAATGTAAGTGGTTTTACTTTTATTTTTTTTTAAATTAATGATTATGTTTGTATGTGACAGTCAAATTTTATTTATTTTTTCATTCACTTCCTGTTCACATGTATTTAAAACTTGGAAATGGGGCAGATGTGAATGTCACAATTTTTCACTGGTTGCGTTTTATTATTATTATTTAAAAAAAAATTGTTCTTGACATTTTGTTTGTCTTCTGCAGCCAAAACCACTGTTTATAGATGTGAAAAATAAAGTCCCAGTTCAAACTTTCTCCAAATAACTTTTTATTTATTTGAATTTTAATGTTCTAACACATACTATGAATGAGTAATTTTGATAAATTCTTCTAAAATTGAGAAATGTTAATGATTTGTCAATAACTCTAGTGGGGGTGTGGGATGCTTATGAATAATCTAGTTGGGCACATACCTAGGAGCAGAATCGGCACAACACTGCGACATACATCAGACTCTTTGAGAACGTCTGCAGACTATTTTTCAACAATTAATAGTAATAATAATAATGAAAGCTTGCTAGAAATTATTTGCCATGTGCCATAATAATACGATCAGCAACACATCCGACTGGCAAAGTTCCAATTCACAAACTATAAATCAGGGATGATTCCTTAAAATTTAGGCAATTTCCAAAAGATTTATTTAAAAAAAAAATCCGTCTTAAATCTAAAATTTGGACATAAGATGTATCATGAATTTCGACAAATGGTTCAACTCCCCCCCCCCCCTTCCAAGAAAAAATTAGTTAATTATTTTAAGAAATATTGCTAATTTCGCCATAGATTTCACAGTAAAACGTAAATTTTGTCAGAGGATCACAAAAATACGTAAAGTTTGTCAAAGGATCGAGAAAAAAAAGCAAATTTCGTCAAAACTACTTCAAAAAAGGCAAATTTCGACAAGTTCCTGAAAAAACCTGCAAATTTTGCCAAAAAAATCAAGTATTGCAAAAAAAACCCTGCAAATTTTGTCAAAGAATCTCGAAAAACAACACATTTCGTCAAAAGGCTGCAAAGAAAAAGCAAAATATGCGAATTTCGTCAAAGGATCGCATTAAAATGGCCATCTTTGTCAAAAGATCTCCAAAAATGTTAAATTTCGACGAAAGATAAAAAAAAATCTGGCCAATTTTGTAGGCAGGTTGCAATAAAGCAAATTTCGTTAAAAGATTGCAAGAAAACAACAAATTTCGTCTAAAAGTCACCAAAAAAAACTGCAAAAGGTCAAATGCAAATTTAATCCATGTATCACAAAAAAATGTAAACTTTGTCAAAAAATCACAAAAAAAAGATAATTTTATTAAAAGTCACAAAAAAAAAAAACATTTCGACAAGAGATCTCAAAAATGGCAAACTTTGTTAAAACATTGCAAAGAAACTGCAAATTTCGTCAAAATTCACGATGAAAATGCAAATTTTTTCAAAAGGTCACAAATTTTGCCAGTGGGGCACAAGAAAAAAAAAAGAAGGGGGGTAAAACATGGTTCCAGGAGTGGATTTTCTCCCCTTTTTGGACAATGTATGATAGTGTTAAAAATTCTTATTTTTAATACTTTCCTTTTATGTTTAATCATAAATACTTGGGAGGTTCGATTGAATCTAACGTAATGCAAGAGACTGAAAAGAGCAGTGTTGAATTCAAATATATTTCTGTGGGAGAGATATTCGTAGCTCCGGGTAGGGGGGACGGGACATTGCACTTAAAAATGAAAACACTAAATCTCAAATTTTTCCGGAGGGGGGAGGGGGAGAATACCCTAATCCAGGTCACTCCCTGAAATCAACACTGGGAAAGAGGGCATTTGTCTTGAGTTCTGCAGACTTTTTAAAGTTTCTACTTGCGTTGCAGATTGCAGAAAAAAATTCTGCTTCTGGGAGCGCATATAAACAGTACATAAGGGTCTCAAAAATCATTCTGCAATTCTGTTTTTTTTCAGTTCACGAAAAATAACGTCATTTCCACTATCGATTGTTTTGCTGAAATTGGTTTTTTGTGATACATTTAAGCTTGTATTTAAGTTCTCTCATATATCAATAAGTGCATAAAGAGCAATAAGCTTTATTGAATGATATTCAATTATAAATGATATTCAATTACATGTAAAGTTTTCCAGGGTTCATACGAACCTTAAAAAAGTTTTTAACTCTTTACATTCCAATACTTTTATTTATTTTTTTTTTAATGTGAGCCAGAGTTGTATAATATAGACGCACGTGTGCACGCCGTGCGCAGAAGATTTTATGAAGTTTGCAGAAAACTTTAAGAAAAAAAAATTATTTTTGTAAATTTTTTTTGTACCAAAAAATAAAAATATTCCCTCAATTTTATGAACAAATTATTTACTGTTAACGCAAATGTCGTCAAAAAACCTCTTAAAAAATCGTGAATTTTAATAAAGAATCGCGTAAAAACATGCATTTCGACAAATAATTGCGTAAAAAACGGGCATCTTTCGACAAAATATCGCGCAGAAAACGTGAATTTCGTCCAAAGACCACAATAAAAACGTAAATTCCATCCATGAATCGCGTAAAAAATACAAAATTCGTGCATGAATCGCATAAAAAACGCCAATTACATGCATGAATTGCGTAAAAAACGCAAACTACATCCATGAATCGCTCAAAACGCAAACTACGTCCATGAATCATGTAAAAAAGCGAGAATTACGTTCATAAATTGTATTAAAAGAGCGAATTACGTCTGTGAATCGTGTAGTGAAATGCGAATTACGTTCATAAATCGCTCAAAAAACACGAATTTCGTTGGCAGAAAGCTGAAACGCAAATTATGTCTATAAATCGCATAAAAATAGCGAATTGCGTTCATAAATTGCATAATAAATGCAAATTGCGTTCATGAATCGCATAAAAAACGCGAATTACGTTCATGAATCGACCAAAAAATGCAAATTATGTTCATGAATCGCATAAAAACGCGAATTACGTCCATAAATCGCACAAAAATGCGAATTACGTCTATAAATCGCTCAAAAAACGCGAATTACGTCGATGTGCAAAAATAAAACGCGAATAGCGTTTATAAATTGCAAAGAAAACACGAATTACGTCGAAGAATCGTGTAAAAAAAGCGAATTACGTTCATAAGTCGCATAAAAACGCGAATTACGTCAATAAATCGATCAAAAAACGCGAATTTCGTCGACAGAAAGCTCAAAAAACGCAAATTACGTCTATGAATCGCATAAAAATAGCAAATTACAACCATAAATCGCGTAAAATGTGAATTACATTCATTAATCGCATAAAAAATGCGAATTACGTCCATTAAATCGCTCTAAAAACGCAAACTGCATTCATAAATCGCATAAAAAAAACGCGAATCACGACCATGAATTGCGCGGAAAAGGCGAATTACACCCAACATTAAATTAATTTTCAAAAAGTTTTCGACCCAATATTACGTGCGCAGAAAGTTTTTGGTTTTATACAAGTCTGATGTGAGCTAAATATTTACTAGTCCGTAAAATTTAAATCGACAAACATTCATAATTCACCAAGTAAGCCCTTTAAAAAAATCAGGGTTTTTTATTATAATTCTAATTTCTGATTGGACATCTTAACTGAATGTTTCGTTTCCCCATTGAGGTGTATCAACTTCATATCCGCATGCGTGTGCTGAAACTAGCCTCTTTTGCGCCTGGAGCAAGCATGGATTGTGGCACCTCCCACCCCCTTCACACTTAAAAGTAAATTTACCAAAAAAAAAAATAAATAAATAAATAAAAATAAAAAAATAGGTATTTTATTTGTGAATTTTAAATATGTAAAACTAAACTATGTAATTAGCTTTGTCAAACATTGATTCAGTAAAATCTTGAGCATTCCTGGCAATCGCTCCCCTCAGAGTTGGATGATATAGATGAACATGCAGAGCCGTAGCTAGAAATGAACAACAGGAGGTCTCATATTTTTTTCTCTCTCACTGACGCAGAAAGATAAATTAGTACATATTTATCTTGTAGGTACTATGTTTTTTATTAAACTGTTGTAATAACTTCACATTGATAAATTTAATTATTAATTTTTTATTGCATTTATTGTATTTTCAGTTTCTTTATCCAAAATAAGTCTTTTCTGTTTTTCTATGTATCAAAAAAGTATTTATTTTTATTTGTATAAATGTGAAATGTTATGAGGGTTTTTGTTCTTAATTTTTTCTATATTTTGCAGACATGTTGTTAAATAACGAGTAAATAGTTTTATGAATTACTGCATGGATTATACATTGATATTCGAATAACTTTTTACAGATTAGTTATAAATTTATATGCTTTTAAAATAAAATTCTTACAACTGCTCAGTATTGGCCGAGTAACGAGTATTTACCTAGTACTTGATACGGTTCTAATTCTGATAATGTCTTGTAAGAGATAAAAATTTTTGGGATTGCACCATCTGACTGTTTTCTGTTGGTCTGAGAAAATAGCAACAAAAATAGGTAGTAATTTGCTATTTTTCTTTTCCTTTTCATCAGAAATGGAGTTCTTCGCTCACCACCATTATGTAAATGACATTAGAAATTACAAATAAATTAACAACTCTGATTAATAAATTGATATGCAGTTTTCAAACAAATTGCATTTAAAAGTGCTTTTCCCCCATTTTTGACGGCTCAGAAATTAAAAATATGCAATGTTGTTTAGAAGTTAAAAAAATTACAATAAATTTATGTATTTATCTGTACAATGATACACCTACTTTGTTTTGCGGTTGGCTTATGATTAGTTTTAATTTGCTTTTTAATGACAACAATGTATTTGTTGGTTGAAAAAAAGTATAGCATCGGAGGCTAAAAAGTAATAGTTTTTCTGAACACACTTCTGCATTCAATGGTCATCTTGGAAATACCATCTAAATTTTTTTCTTAATGTTATTTTTTCTTCAAATCTTCCCAGTGCAGTTCCTCTTTTTCATATTTTAAAGCTTGATAGAAAGCTCTAGAAAACTAATTTATCTAAAAAATATATAATTTTCGTTTCTTAAAGAAATTAAGCAGAAAATAAAAAATGAAACTTTTTTAAGCTTTTAGGGATATTGAAATTGATATCTCTATATATGCATACAGTCACAGATTATTCATTATATTATATTTTAATAGTGCTGTTCACATTTTTCATTTATAATATTTTATTTCTTACATTTAAGTTTCTAAAATGTTTCATTGTTGCAATTTCAATGTGCTTTGTCATATTTTGGTGAGCATTTGTTGGCCATTGTTTTGTTTTTATCTTATACGAGTTAATAAGAATGTTTGACGATTTATCATCTGTGGTGAGCTAATTCAAAAAAGTCTGAAAAGTAATGTATTAATTATTAAGTTCTGCAATTTCTAAAATTTTGTACTGTCATCGGAAACACCTTTGTATATAAATTTTACAGTTATGGTATATTAGAATATCAATATATCTTTACATACAAAAGCCGAACTACATTAAATAAGACTTTAACAAAAGGCTCAGTCTACTTGTTACTATATTTTTATATGAGTAAACATATACATTTAAAAGACCAGGCTTAGCCATCAGCCTTGATATTTTTACTTAACCGATTTTGATAATTATATTTTTTAATGAAAACTGTTCATATGTAGATGTGTCCATTTTAGCCATTTTATATATTTTTTTATAATTTATTTTTAATTTTAAAACTTATGAAATTTCTTCAGTTGCATTACTTTCATTGTTACAGAGAAATAAAAAATAATGAAATCTATTCAAACACGTTACTTTTAGAACATATTTCCTAATTTGCTTGTTAAATTTTGTAAAAAATATTTTCACATATACTAAACGATGTAACCCGAGTGGGTAGGGTATTTACAAATTATTTTAAGATTTTATCAGAAGGAACAGAAACAAGCAAATAAGTGTGATCACACAGGTTTCATTTTCCATTTTATTCACAGTTTGGTTGAATTGTCGGTGGTGTAATTTTTACAAAACTAAAATTTTTAGTGTACTTATTTGTTCAATTAAATTTGTTTTATTATAATGTATTTGGTTTATTTTTTGTTCAGACTATGCATGGGAAACTTGTAAAACACTTTAAATCTGAAAACTGCAAAATGTTTTAATATTTCATAATCACTTCTTAACATTACAATTATTGCAATTTACTTAATTTCAATATTTTCTTTTAATACAGGAAAATAGTGATCTCATGGAAAAGCACAATTCCACTGTGAAGCGTCAAATTGAACAACCCTATTTAATCTTTCAAAGATCTTCTATGGAGAACTTTTGCCTTAGACAAGTAAATGTTGGACAAATTACATAAGGGTCATTAGACTTCAATGTTTAATGCAAAAAAACTTTTTTTCCCCTTTTCTTTTCTGGATAGTTATAAAGATACGGTTAGAGTTCTTTGAAACTTGTTCATCTGTTGTTGAAAAGAATTTCTATCAATTAATGTTAAGTTTATTTTTTTTCTTAAATAAAATGTTTTTTTGATAAATAAAAATCTTTGTAAATAATGTGTATACTTTTTTTTTCTGACAACATTCTAAATTGCACATTTGGCTCTTGCTGTTGACTTAAAAAGCTGCAATCTTATCCCATTTTAAAGTTTTATATTTCTTTAAAAGTTTGTCTATTTGAGAAACATTGAATAAAATCAAAAATTAACAAGAAATAATTAGAATTCGGTACCTAATGGGTTGGTGTTTATCTATTCAGCACATTGTTCCTTCTAGACAGTTATTGTTGAGCATAAGTTCAAGTTTAAATAAATGTTTTAAATGATATGATGAATTAAGTTATGCATTGTTTGAGTCAATCAACTCATTTCTCGGTTATTTATGCTACAATATTTAGTGAAAATTTCTTCATAAACTGGCATTAAATAAAATAATAATCCATTACCAAAATTCTAGCTATTCAAGTTTTAGTATTTTTGACAATGTATGATTTCAAATCAAATGAAAATACACGTTGTATATATGAAATCTGAATAAAAAGCCTTAAGTTGCATAACAAAACACATTTGTATGTCTATTGGTAAAATGTCATTTTAAATTTAATTTGCATTTAAAGATCTATGCTAAATAGTGCAATACATGTATTTTTTTTCCTATATGTATTGCTTAAAGGGTGGGAAAGCATAAATGAGCACATTTTATTTCAACCTTCTAGAATTTAAAAAGAAAAAAAATATTTACCTAACAGTTTTAAAGAAAAATTTTAATGGCATTTTTCTACCCCACCTCCCAAGTGCAATGTACTTTTATAAAAGCTATAGATAATTTATTGGATGTCAAAGATTTCAAAGCCAACTCTGATTTCAAGCTAAACAATTTGAAAGTTAGTCAGTTTAAGAAATAGTAAGATTTAAATCTAATAATTACAACACAGTATCATGGGTTGATGTTTTTCCATTTAGATATATTTTTGGTTTCACTTAAGCCTTCCGCTAGCTATGTGAGGAGCGAAAAAAAAAGGATGATGCTTGGAAAAGTTATTTTCAATATTTTGCTTAGATTTTAATATTTGCATTTTTTTTTTTTTTTAAGTTGAGGACAATCTGCGTACTGACTACTTTTTGCTTTTTTAATTTAGGTATTATATTTTAAAAAATACTTTCTTTTCAGAAATCTATATTAATATATATAAACTAACCAAAATCGCAAAAGTAAAAACTAGTCCACATACAAATAATCTTCAACTATCTTATCCCCGCCTCCCACACACACACACAAAAAAAAGTGAAATTTAAACAAAATATTGAAAATTTCTGCATAGGATTAACATTATCCCCTTCTGGATCTTTTTTAGTGACTGGTGTTCTGACATTGGGTCCTTTGCTGTTTTCAAGTTTGTTATAGATATTTTTTCGATATTTTTTTGTAAGATGCCTAAGAATGGTTTATATAATTGTAGTTCTTATTTACTTGTAAATCACAAATTTTGAATCGAAAAATAATTATTTACTATTAAATAAGAAAGCTAATCGAAAAAATTATAATTGCATAAACCAATCGGAAGCTAAGAGTATCATTGGAAAATGCAAACATGAAAATATCAAAGAAAAGAAAGGAAAAATCCCATAGCATCACAGTATCAGAAGCTGACTGATCCTTCTTCCTGAAGGAAATATTTTGTACATTGTGATTTGATTACTGTTGTACAGTTATGCAAATTTAGGCAATTTGCATTGATAAGTTTTTTCCATCGAGAAAATAACAAACTGTGGTTATAAGCTGCCTTCAGATAATTAGGGGCTTATTGGTTGCTGAATGTTCTTTTCGAATTAGTAATTTTTAGATCATCAGTATTATTTTTAATTTAATAAATATATGTACTTTTGATTTTGAACAAAAAAAATACTGATGCAAACAATTTCTGATTTCAGAAAAATAATAATGAAAAATTCATTCAAGTTCTATGGAATTTTGTATAATGATCCAGTCTTCTTTTTAGCTATTTAATTGACATAGGAAGCAATTTCCCTCAATAAGTAAAAAAAAAAAATAAATAAAAGAATTTGTTTTCATAATACATTACAGATAAAGACATGGAAGTAAGATCAGAGAACCTGTCACATTTTTTAAAAATTCATATATATTCTAATGTCAATAAAAAGAAATTTAAACCTGAGATAATTTAACAGTTATAAGAATTGAACTGTGACACTTTACAATGTAGTAAGAATTCTATGTTATATTGAATTTCATTGATAAAATTCAATCAAAGATTACTGAATTTCATTTTAAATGATGTAATTTTAATTAGTTGATTAGAAATCACTTGAAGGTTTTGAAATTTTGAATTAATTTGCTTTTCTTAAAATTGAATTTATTCAAAATAACTCAAGGGTTGTTGTATTAATTCTTAAATGAGTTGATTTCAGCTATGTATGAAGTGGTTATGAATCGCTGAAGAATTACTAGAATAAATCGGAAATGACTACATTACACCCCATTTTGAATTGATATAAATCACTCAAGTGCTACTGAATTTAGCCTTAAATTATTTCATTTCACTCCAATTCGAGTTGGCTGCAGATAACTCAATTGCTACTCTATTTAGTCTTAAAAGACTTCATTTCACTCAAGTATAACTTAATTACAAATCACTCAAGTACTACTGAAATTAACTTTTGTTGATTTGATTTCACTCAAGTATGACTTAATTACAAATCACTCAAGTACTACTGAAATTAACTTTTGTTGATTTGATTTCACTCAAGTATGACTTAATTACAAATCACTCAAGTACTACTTAAATTAACCTTTATTGATTTGATTTCACTCGAATATGAGTAAAATAGAGATCACTCAATCATGAGTTGATTAAAAACAACTCATTCACTCGAGTTGTTTCAACTCTTAATGAGAAGGTTCCTTTCAAGTAGGCAGATGAGTGGATTTCAGCTCAAGTTGAGTTATTTTAGCTTTTTCGTTTTAAGAGAGGATATTTTAGCATTATAAAATCTCATTAATGTAATATTACGAAAAATATACTTATGTATTTTTATTCATTAAAAAAACTTTATGTAATTTGGATTATTGTTGTTTGTCGACAATAAACATTTTTTAAAGATATTTTAAAGCGGAAAATGGTTTTTAATGAACCCTACAAAAAATACTTTCCAAAATAAGCATTCGCTAACAAGAAAAAAGTTTGGTTATAATTAGTGTACCCGAAATGTGACATTTAGATCAGATACAATAAATTTAAAAAAGAGAATTGACTATGTAATAGGAATATATAAATATTTTCATATTATTATATTATTTATATAATAGCCTGTTTTCTGTAAAATATCTTTTATGCAATATGAAAAAAATCCTAAATATTTTTACTCATTGAAAAAGTAATTCTGTGTTTTGTACTATTGATGACTGTTGACGATAAACAGTCTTTTTTAAAATTATTTTACAGACGAAAATGATTTTTAAGAATTTGAAACTTTCGAAGAAAGGGCACTCTAAGAGCAAAAAAAAAAAAGTTTGCGTCATTATTAGCAGACTCAAAATATAACAGTTAAATCAGGTATAATAATTTTAATGTATATAATTGGCGATATTATAGGAAATTATAATGATTTTTAGAATATTACACTATTTATATGATAGTTTGTCTTTTAAGGGGTCAGGTACCCTTTGAAGTAACAAAATACGTGAAAAAATGACCTCTGTAAGAATTGCTGTCACTCTGTATCTAATTGACTTTTAACTATAAAATTGAAAACACATATTAAGAAGAATTTATTTTATTAGTTAAAGTTTTCAAAAAAAGTATACACATTTGTAATGATTTTTAAATTATTTTTAAATATAATGATATTTTTACGAAAGAATAATTTATGCATGCCTTGCGCGCACGATTTTTCAAATTTGAATGGCTAAAACAAACCAAGATTTTTTTTTGTTATGAGTAGAGATATAATGTGTTTTAAAAATGACCTACGATGAAAAAATTAAAATTTATAGATTCAGAGAAAAAAAATTATTCTTTTTTTTTTAATTTGAAATATCGAGATATTTTTTACACAAAAGTAGTCGTGGATTCTAAAATTCTAATTTGATGAAAATAATAATAGGTCATTTTATGCCTGTATAAGTTTAATACATTCAGCGAAAATATTGTGAAATTCTACGCAACCGTTTTTCAGAAATCGTGCGCGCAATAATCAAAATCGGTGTTTTGAGAAAATTGACTTTAAAGTTTATTCGCAAAGTTTTTTAAACATAACTCTTCTTCTAATGCGAATTTTTGAATGCGGTTTGTGTTTAAATGTTCTCAAAGAATCATATTTAATTATAAGCTATTTTTTTAAAAAATCGATTTTTGAATTCTTCAAAGGGTACCTGACCCCTTAAAAAGTCTCAATAATGTAATATTTAAAAAAATTACTCCTGCGTATTTTTAAACAATAAAAAAGTACTTTTTTGGTTATTCCCAATGCACATTAAAAAAAATATAGATTTGAACCTTTCGGGCCCAAATTTATTTTCATCTGAGAACAAAATTACTTTTACCTTGACCTTTTATCTATTAAATTATGAATTCATGAAAGTTTTATATTCTAAAGCATTTTACGCAAATTGTTCAAACTAAATTAAAAGATTTGCATAACCATTTAATAAATTTTTGAAGGATTTTAGAAAGATTGAAAGATTTAGAAGTATTAATTAAATTTGAATTTACAGGGATTTTGTTCAGTATTTATAACCTCACTCAAATCTTTTATTTTAAATTATTTGCTTAGTATTTTGTAGAATTACAAATATGATGTTCTTACAATATAAATATAAAAATATTTCTGAATTGAAAAATCCCCAGCCCCCTCTCTCCGCACAAAAAAAGCTGAAAAGATGCAAAGGCAAAAGAAATCATCCTTTTAAAAATATTTTTTTTTTTGTTTGTGTGTAACCAAAATTGCTTTTGGAACAAAATAAAGTAATGTATCTGTAACTCATTCTAAACAGTATTACAACTAAACGACATATTAAAACAATATTATAATAAGTAATATTAATAGCACTTATAAGTACCATCGGTAGATAAACAGTTAATGCTGTTAATCGTAGCTTTTCAGATAGACTTACTGAAGTTTAAAGATTATTTCACAGCCTGAAATTCTAACGAACGTACTTATTTTTGGGGATATTTATTTTATATTTTTATAATTTTAGGACAAGGAATAGTTTTTGGAGATTTTTTGAAAATATCGCATTACAACAGAGATAAACAGATGTTACAACTTTTTAATCTTTTTTTGTGTGTGTGTGTGTTTTATTATGCATGATTCGTTAAATTTAAAGAGTGAAATATATGTATTAAGTAAAGGAATTGCAAAC
Organism: Maratus speculifer; assembly: GCA_964019185.1. Taxonomy (NCBI): domain Eukaryota; kingdom Metazoa; phylum Arthropoda; class Arachnida; order Araneae; family Salticidae; genus Maratus; species Maratus speculifer. Next base: position 108,936,667 of record OZ025302.1, on the reverse strand, counting down.
GGTGTAAAGAGAATCAAGCAAAATTTTATTATTATAGTCATTGCTAAATGTTTAATCATAAATGAAGTCAAAATAAGAAAGGCATAAACAAATACTTTCACTTTTATATGTAGAAAAAGAAAAATAATAATTGTTAAGACAAAATAATATTCAATGAAAAGACATGTACTATTAAAATAGTATACCAGACCCGAAAGGGTTAAGATGCTGACAATCCATGAACCAGTCTGGAAAAATATAGTATGAATACTTAAAAAAAAATAACGACTAATCACTAACAAGACAGAAGTTTGGTTATTATTATCACAAGGTAGAACCCGTCAAATTTGACGAACGAAAATGTTTAAGAAGGGACTGTTTCATTAATTTATAATAAACTTAAAAAATCAGTTACAGTAAAAAATGCACCTTATATTAAAATGTCTAACTCTTAAACAAAGCTCATTTGACTTAAAGTTAACAAAATACTATTTCTGTTAAACTCAGTTGTAGAAATTGATAAAATTAAAATTTAATCGTACATGTAAGCAGTAAAAAATAATAAAGTTCTGTTATTATGATAAAGTTGTCAATCAAGACTCTAGTATTCCAAAAGGAAAAAAAGCATAATTTATTCAACTTTATCTCAGTCAAGGAATTTTTTCACCGTGAAATCTAAACCCGACACCATTTTCACAAAATCAAAATTTACAAATGCACATTTCGTATTTATTCACCATTTCAAAAAATTGTACTTTAATTTGATCATTTTGATTCAAAACCTGAAGTCTCGATGCTAGCTGAAGCAGATATTAAACTATTGATAATCTTTTAAGTGTAAATCAAATTTTGTAAATGAAATCAAAATTCACGGGAGCTTATTTAAATTCCTTTTTTTCCTTTTAATGAGAAAGTGGCAACATAAAGATAAAATAATCATATTTTCCCGTTTTTTTCTTTGCATTTAATATAAATGGAGTATGGCTGTTGTCACAATAAGAAAAGCGGCATTAAAAACTACAAAAAAAAATTAATATTTCAAAAATGAATTAAGATACAGATTTCAAGTAAATTGCATTTAAAAGTGCATTTTTTCCCCTATACGATGGTGTAAAAATTGAAAATGTGCGATGATTAAAAGCTAATAAATTTGCAATAGTCAAAATTGCAACACCGAATTTTCATTTAAAATTTGAAAATGTTGCCATTCGCAAAATGACGTATGCGTTACGCACAGATACGTTTTGCCTTTATAATATAGATACTCAAAAAGTAAAAAATAAATCAGATATAGTCATTTTTAAGTAAATAATTAAATATCTACAAAAAAAAATCTAATTATTTACATAATCGCTTGCTTTTTTGAAAAAAAAAATTGGTTGCCTGTAAAGTCGGTATACGGGCGAAAGTTTTACGTGACAACGACTTTGAGTTGTAAAATAATTTTAATGTGAATATTCATTCGTATAGTAGGAAGAAGGATGAAATAATAGTAACAATTTAAAACATTTATTTATACAAAGAATTATATTTAAAACATTAATTTATACAAAGAATGTCGCACTGAATTTCATATTAACAAAATTTTATTTTTACCTTTACACATACATACGTATTTATATACAAATATACATACAATAACTTGCAATACATTTGCGTACAATGAAACAGCGTTTACTACAACTTAACTTGTTCCTATGTGAGTGATTTTGTTGAGGATAGGGCGATGATAGGAGAAATATGAAATGAAAGGAAGTGTTTCTGCTGTAATGTGCCTAGAAAATGTCAAGTCAATGGTTGTTCCTTTTAACGTAGTAGACTTAGACATATCTGATACGCAATCAAGATTAAACGTATCTTTAATGAATTTGAGAAACTTGTCATCAGACTTCACGTTTTGGTTGAAGTCACCGCATAGAAGAATCTAAAATTCCTATTAAGCACCGCCCCTTCCTTGCAGCGAATTCACATTCACGTTCAGAAAATGGTCCCACAAGTGACCGGAAAAAGTTAAGAGAAAATTGAGGGCGTATCGTGAGCGGAGCGTAACGTAACGTAACGCAGTTTCTTGAAGTGTCTCCCGGCAAGCCAATTTACAAGACGTTGTCACGTCAAAAAGTAAATGCGTAGCACCTATAGTTCTATTTCAGTCCGTCCGCCCTTCCTTCTGTCTGAATGTAACAGCGCAAAAAGTACCCAACTGAATCATTTGAAATTTAAAATTCCGTTACATTACGAGCAATGGGAAAAAAGTTTCAAATGTATTTTAATCGTTTGAAATTTAAAATATATAATTATTACATAATTTTGTCGAGTCATTTCATATTTCCTGACAATCAAATGCATAGATCAATTACAGGGACAATCAAAAGGATTCCGTTACATTACGGTCAATGGATAAAAAATTTTCAAATGCATTTTAATGGTGTTACACTCATTCGAAAAAAATAGAATTGACATGAACCTATGAAGTAAATATATATACTAAAATATACGTTCTGTACAATCTGTGATGCAAAGAATATTTATTATTCAATTACAGGACCACGCAAAAGTATTCTACTACATAATGCTATACGGGGAAACATTGATTGGGGCATGTTTTAATTATACTAAACTATTTCTCATTTTATGAATATGATATACATTGCTGTGGTGAAATAAGAGTTACTTCCTATATATTTACAGGAGAACAAAAACGATTTTGACCACTACACTATATCCGAAGTACTGTCTTCTTTAATAGCAAGATCTGAATATATTTAAAATTTCATTATCGTGCGAACACATCTCATTTGCAAGGCTTCACGTGCAATTTCTAACTTGTTTCTTTTATATTAGGATTACTGTCTACTTGGTTTTCCAAAAATTCTCTGTTCAACATTATTTCTTTGCTCGAACTAAAAATACATTTGTGGATTTTTTTAATTATAAAAAGTCTTTATTAGAATAAATATTAATGATTTATCAGTCTTTTTTCACAAGGGAAAATATACTGATTGCATAAAGAAAAAAAAACATGATGTTATACATTACTGAATTTCTTTTGATTAGAATAAGAAACAATTATGAAATTCTAATCATGTTATAAAAATATTTTATAAATCCAACCTCTTTACGAAAAGAAATGAAATCTTATTATTTACATATCTTAATTATTTGACTATATTTGGTTTGATACTTTTTCTAATTGTACGTAACATTTATTTTTCCGCAACGTTTTAAAAAATATATATAGTTATAATATTTTTCTGCGTATCTCGATATTTTATAATTATAAAATCTTGGTAATGTAATACCCAAAATAAAGAAAAATTTTACATATTTTGGCTCATTAAAACGAGAATTTATGTAACTTGGGTTGTTTCTGTTTTTTTGGAACTACTTTGATATACCCCCCAAATCGTAAATTTGGCGACTTTTTTTCTCGCCAAGCAAAATACCCATTAAGTTAAATACAAAAAATAAAATTAATTAAAATTAAGTTAAATACATTAATTAAAAATACATTAATTAAAAATAATAAATTAATTAAAAATAATAAATTAATTAAAAATACATTAATTGAAATTAAGTTGAATACAAAAAAGGAATACCTAAAAAATACAATGAATACATAAAAAATACAAATGAAGGAATGAAGCTGAGTAACAGCAAACCTAAAAGGTCCGTCGGAAAAGTGCGTAGGGAGTGCCAGATTTGGCGCGTAATTTTTTGGGGGGGTATATCAAAGTAGCACCCTTTTTTATAACATCGACTTTTTAAAAAGATATTTTAAATCAGAAAATAGAATTAATACATTTGAAAAAATATATAAATTTTAAAGATGACATTCATTTATGAGGAGAAATTTGGTTATTAAGGGCGATTGTGTAATTATGTAAATACATAGTTCCTATAGTTGTCGTTCAGTCCTTCCGTCCGCATATAACAACGCAAAAACTACCCAAACAAATCGCTTGAAATTTAAAATAGATAATTATGACATAATTTTGTCGAGTCATTTCAAATTTTAAAAAAATCAAATGCGTAGATCAATTACAGAGACAAACAAAAGTATTCCATTACATTACGGTCAATGAGAGAAAAGTTTCAAATGCATTTTAATCGTTTGAAATTAAAAATACACAATTATTATAAAATTTTGTCGAGTCATTTCAAATTTTATAAAAATCAAATGCATAGTTCAATTACAGGGACAATCAAAAGTATTCGTTACATTACGGTCAATGGGGGAAAAAATTCAAATTCATTTTAATGGTATTACACTCATTTGAACATATTAAAATTGATATGCATCTATAAAGTACATATTATAATATACATTTTGCATAATCCGTGGTGTAAAGAACATTTATTATTGTTTTACAAGGCCACACAAAAGTATTCCATTGCATAATGGTATAGGGAGAACACTGTTTGGGGCGTATTTTAATTGTAATTAACTATTTACAATTTTATGAGATTGATATATGAAAGTGGTATTTTTAAAACTTCGTTATCGTACGAATGCACCTTATTTGCTACGCTTCACGTGCAATTTCAAACTTGTTTCTTTTATATTAGGATTACTGTCTAGTATATTTTACAAAAATGCTCTGTTCGAGATAATTTCTTTACTTGAACTAAAAATCCATCAGCGAATTTCTTTTTTAATTAAAAAAAGTCTTTATTAAAATAAATATTAAAAATTTATCAGTCTTTTTTTTTCACCAGGGAAAATATACTGATTGCATAAGGAAAAAAAACATAATGTTGCATTACAGAATTGATTTTGATTAAAATATGAGACAGTTATGAAATTCTAACTATGTTAAAACAAAAATTTTATAAATCCAGAATTTTACGAAAAGAAATGAAATCTAATTATTTACATTTCTTAATGACTTGATTATATTTAATTTGATACTTTTTTTAAATTGTACGTAGTATTCATTTTCCTTCAACGTTTTAAAAAATATATAGTTGTAATATTTTTCCGCGTATCTCGATATTTTATAATTATAAAATCTCGGTAATGTAATATCCAAATAAAAGAAAAATTCTACATATTTTTGCTCATTAAAACCAGAATTTACGGAATTCGGGTAGTTTTTGTTTTTTGACAACATTGATTTAAAAAAAAAAAAAAGATATTTTAAATCAGAAAATGAGATGATTGAAATTGGAAAATGGATATTTTTTTAAAATGACATTAATTTATGGGGGAAATTTTGGGTTATTATTACTGCATTCTAAATTAAATTGAAACAGAAAAATATATGTTGGACTTGTATTAAATATTCTAAAATAACGATATCTTTTTCATTTATTCATATGCCCATTCACATCTTGTTTTAAAATATTTTTCCGCGTATCTCGATATTTTATAATTATAAAATCTCGGTAATGTAATATCCAAATAAAAGAAAAATTCTACATATTTTTGCTCATTAAAACCAGAATTTACGGAATTCGGGTAGTTTTTGTTTTTTGACAACATTGATTTTTTCAAAAAAAGATATTTTAAATCAGAAAATGAGATGATTGGAATTGGAAAATGGATATTTTTTAAAGATGACATTAATTTATGGGGGAAATTTTGGATTATTATTACTGCATTCTAAATTAAATTGAAACAGAAAAATATATGTTGGACTTGTATTAAATATTCTAAAATAACGATATCTTTTTCATTTATTCATATGCCCATTCACATCTTGTTTTAAAATATTTTTCTGTGTATCTCGATATTTTATAATTATAAAATCTCGGTAATGTAATATCCAAAGAAAACTTCTACATATTTTTGCTCATTAAAACCAGAATTTACGCAACTCGGGTAGTTTCTGTTTTTTATTTTTTTTTATTTTTTTTTATTTTTATTTTTTTTTATTTTTTTTATTTTTTTTTTTTTTTGACAACGTTGTTTTTTTTTTTTTTTTAAAGATATTTTAAATCAGAAAATGGGATTAATACATTTAGAAAAATGATACATTTTTAAGATGACATTTATTTATGCGGAAAATTTTGTTTATTAGGAACGATTATAATTATATAAACACATAGCTTTTATAGTCGTCACTCAATCCGTCCGTCTGTCCTTTCTCCCGCATATAACAACTCAAAAACTACCATACCGAATCATTTGAAATTTAAAAAAAATATTTATATAATTTTGTCGAGTCATTCCAAATTTTATGAAAATTGGATATATAGTTCAATTGCAAAGTATTCCGTTAAATTACGGTCAATGGGAAAAAATAGTTGAATAGGAAAAAAAGTGCATTTTAATGATGCTACACTCTTTCAAACAAAGTAGAATTAATATGCATCTATGGAATATATACTAAAATATACATTCTGTACAATCTGTGTTAAAAAGAATATTTTTTTATTAATATATAGAGCCAAACAAAAGTATTCTATTGCATAATAGTATAGGGGGGGGCACTGTTTTGAGTGCGATTTATTTATATTAAACTGTTTCACATTTTATGAATTTGATATACGTTGTGGAAGTTTGCTACAAGTTAATACCTGTATAATGGAAAATATTTAGTATTTACAGGAACACAGAAAAGATTTCGGGTACTGTATTGTATCCAAAATTCTGTATATTTTTAAAAACATTTTATAGTACTAACGCACCTCATTTGCTACGTCTGACGTGCGATTTCCGACTTGTAATTACAGTAGTAAAAATAGAACATTAAATGGAGACATTATCTTCCGACATGAAGAGCCAAACAAAGTTTTGATTAGTAACCATGTGAAAAATGGTTGTTGCTTTAGGTCGAGAATGGACTTTGTGGTGTGTGCAATTTTTTTTATGTTTGATCCTAGAATATTAATGTTTAACCATCGCGTGCGTGACATATGACCAGGAGTGTAGTAGGGGGTATACGGAGGTACACGCCGTATACTCTCTGGATTTTTTTCAGAAGCTCCGTATACCCTCTTGGCATAAAGCATTGGTGTATACTGTATCCATGAATGTTCAAGATTCTAGCTTTAAACCCTCTGGCTATAGCGTATATCTTCTGATTATTTTACGACTACAACACTGCATATGACTTATGTTTTGATCATCATAAAAATGATATTTTTATTGAATTTTATTAACTCAATGGGGGAAAAAATGCGACCTTTTCATCAATTACTCTAATCCAACCCTTATCACTGCCCTACGATCCAAACCAAGAACAAACAATATTTTCAAAGGGACCATAGAAAAGTTTTGTGTTTTATCTTTTGGGACGCTTTGTAACAATTGCAAACTGCGGCAGCAGCAAACAAATGTTCCAATCTTTTCCAAAAAAACGCGTGCCCATCTTTGTTGAAACAAAGCCAGGCTTGACCATGCAAAAACTCAACAGACATTGTGTAATAAAAAAAAAAGTGAGGGGGATAAGAGTGAATGCCTTTTCTTTGCACATAAAGATTGAGATGGAAGAATGAAGCTAAGAAATATGAACCAGGAATCAGTGAAGAATAATGGATTCTAAAAGCAATTTGAAGGGATTTCTGAACCAATGAAGGAGCATTTCTGAAAAAAATTGTTATATGGATACATGTATTTTGCTATATGGAGATAAATTTTAGTGTAATCATGGAAAAATTAACCTTTCTTACGAAAAATTCGTTCAACAGAGAAATTTGCTGAATTGAGTTTCGTTATAGATGAGACTCGACTGCATTTTAAATTTCAAACCATTTGGTAGAGTAGCTTTTGATCTGTTATATGGGGACGGAGGGACAGACAGATGGCCAGACGGATAGACGGACTAGATGATTAGTATAGATTTTACGACTTTATATAATTAGGGAAACATATAATAAAAAGGTAATTTTAATGTTAATATCGATGCTGTTTGTTTTTTCAGTTAACCATGTTTGTTGAACATGAAAATATTTACTTGAGACTTCATTGCAAAACTATAGTAAAGCGTCCTATGATGACTGGGAGAGGTGGCCGCAAGATTAAAGGCGGGATTACATCAATCAAGATCACACGCCCCCTATCGGGAGGGGTGAACTACAGGAGGATTATTAAGTATATTGCAGTTTCTTTGCTGTGAATTCCAACGAAACTTTTTTGTTTCTATAAAATGTCTCTTTAAAATGTTACGTAGAATAAATTTTAAGTTTGAAATATTGTAAATAAATATTAAATAAATGAGCGTAGTACGATTAAGTATAAACATAAAATATTCTAAGATGAAATATTATTTAATTATGCAATACAAATGTCGTTGATTTAAATGTATTCTATTTTAATTACGTTTTTTAATGTAATGAAAGATGACTGATAAAAATTAGTAAGTAGTTAATATGTAACTACAGAACTACAGAATTTTGTAGTAGTCTCAGATTTTACTAAACTCTTGATGAGCTAAGTTATAAGAGATAATATACACCGTTGTATTTCCTATGAGAATATAGGATTTATCAATGTTTAGAATATGTATAGAATTTAATATTAAATAAAATTTTCAATTTTAGCTCTTTTTTCCCCCTTTACCGATTGCAGACGATAAAGATCCAATGTTTTCTTGGTCGTATCGCACTTTACTATTTAACTTGAAAACATTTCATTCTTTTAATTTAAAACTCATTTCATTATATATTCGGAATAATTTTGATTTTAAATGAGTGTATTAAATGATGTTTTATTAAACAAAAAAATACTGTTCATTTATTTGTTTAAATATTTCGCGATTCTAGACAAAAATTTTCCTAAAATCGTAAATTACTCTCTCTCTCTCTCTCTCTCTTATAACAGACAAAGTCATATTAAAAATTCAATCATGAATTTCAAGCTATTCTCTCTATCATGACAGATTAATGAAGTCTACCGGATCTATTGCAAAATATTTTTGTTACAGATTTTTTTTATTAACAATGTGTGTATTAAAAAAATCGCATTGTCATTTTAATTTCAGGGTAAAAGACAACATTTTACGTAGCATTAGTACTTTCTCTATGATATTGTGACTATTTTTTAAAATGTACATAATTTTATCAAAACAAATTGTAACAAAAATATTTTCCAATAAATCTGGTAGACTTGATTAATCTGTCATGACTAGGCAAAAATTCACTAAATATGCGCAAAGAGCTACGCACATAATAGATATCTGTGCATATATGACGTCATAGTAAAAACCCGCGTATTTGTTATCACCCTGGCCACCAGCTGGCGCAGACAGATTCCAGCATGTCTTTGAACGCTTGATATGTATGCAGTTTTGCTTCTCTGCTCCATGAAAGCCTATTTTTTGAAGAGAATAAAGTGATTAATCCACCGCGATAGATAATTGGAGATATTTTTGAAAACTACGGGCAGCTAAATAATTTTTTTATATAAAAATTCTTCTTCAAAATTTCAAAGATAAATTTTTGTGGAGTTTCTAAAGATAAAAGAACATTTTTCGAAATCTTGGGTATCTTGGAAAAAAATTATTGTATATTTTTGTTCTAGAACCTATAGAATTCGTTTAGTGCATCGATCTGTCCGCATACAGCAGAGCAAAAATCACCCAACCGAATCATTTGAAATTTAAAATATATATTTGTTGAATAATATTGTCGAGTCATTTCAATTTTTTTGAAAATCGGATGCATAGTTTAATTACAGGGATAACCAAAATTATTCCTTTACGCAACGGCCAATTGGAAAAAATTGATTCAAGTGCGTTTTAATCGTGTTACTCTCTTACGAATGTTATAAAATTGATATGCATCTATGAAATATGTACCAAAATATACGTTCTGTACCATGTGTAGTTCAAAAATTATTTGTTATCAATTTACAGGGCCACACAAAAGTATTCCACTACATAATAGTATAGAAGGAAACAGTTTAGTGCGCGTTTTAATTACATTAAACCGTTTCACATTTTATGAAATTGATGCACGTTGCTGGGGTTTACTACAAATTAATTCCTATATAATAGAAAACACCAAGTTCGCATCTCAAACAATAGGTGGCGCTGACGGCGATTGAAGGCCAGGTGATTAGTGCTGAGTGAAGCGTCGACCTGGCCTTCAATCGCCGTCAGCGCCACCTGTTGTTTGAGATACGAACTAAAATAAAAAATTTTGGTGAAAAAAAAACCCTGATATTATACATAACCCTCCTGCAAAAATTTTTTAAATAGCAGTCACCGTTTGCAAGTTATTGAATTTTAAAATCCATCAGTCATTTTTGGGGCACCCGGTATTTCCTTTGCTATATTTAACGTGCGATTTCCAATTTATTGTACATTGTATTCTATGAAAATCTTTCTTTTTATCACACTTTGCCTTGCAAAAAATTTTATCTGTACTGTTTATGATTTTTTTTTTTTTTGCCGAACTAAAATCTCCTCTACAGATTTATTTTTTAAATTAAAAAAAGTACTATTTATTAGAATAAATATTAATAATTTGTCAGTCTTTTCTCCACCAGGTAAAATATACTGTTTGCATAAACAAAAAATCGTAAAAAATTACATTACTTAATTTCTTTTGATTCGAATACCAAACATTAATGAAATTATAACTATGATATAAAAATATTTTGAAATGCAGACTTGACTTTTACGAAATCAAATGAAAACTTATTACTTATATTTCTTAATGACTTGGTAATTGTTGATTTGATACTTTTCTGAATTATACTATTATACATAACATTTATTTTCACCAATATTCTTCTGCTGATCTGGGTATTTTATAAATTCAAAATCTCGATAATGGAATCCAAAGGAAAGAATATTCTACATATTTTTGCTTATTAAAACGAGATATTATATAACTCGAATTATTTATGTTTGCTCACAAAATAGATTTTTAAAAAAGATATTTTATATCAGAAAATGGGATTAATAAATTTGGAAAGCTCATAAATTTTAAAGATGACATTCATTTATGAGGGAAAATTTGGATATTATTATTATATTCAAAATTTAAGATTAAATGGAGACAGAAAAATATATGTTGGAATTATATTTACCATTTTAAAATAACAATATGATTTTCGTTTATTTATGTACCTATTCACATCTTGTTTTTAAAATGTAAAGTATGTTCAGGGAAAATGATTATTGTTTTAGTTCGAAAATTTTTATTGTTTTAGTTCGAGAATGGACTTGGTTCGAGAATGGTGGTGTCCGCATTTTATTTATTTTTATGATTGGACCAGGGATATTAATGTATGATCCTTTTTTTACGTTACATTAATTTTCACGCAATGTTTAAAAAAAATATAGCTAAAATATTCTTCTGCGTATCTCGGCATTTTATAATTATAAAATCACGGTAATGTAATATCCAAAACAACAGAAAATTCTCTGTACTTTTGCTCGTTAAAATGAGAATTGTTACTGAAGTTGTTACTATCATCTGACAACATAGATTTTGAAAAAAGATATTTTAAATTAGAAAATGGGATTAGTGTATTTAGAAAATCAATACTTTTTAAAGATGACACTTATTTATGGGAAAAAATTTGGTTAACTCCATAAACCGAGAGGTGGGAGCACAGACAGTCCTCTCGTCGAGTTAACGGATAAAAATCTAAGATAAGTCAAATCTTGATTCGTATTTTATAACAATCAGTCTGTCGTGTCCTATTTTCGTGGAAAACATCTTAAGACGGCACACTACTGATTGAAAAAGTCCCGGATGATAATGTAAAGTCTATGGGAGTGTTCTTCTCAAATACCTCGCCCAAATTTTAATGTTTTGACATGATTTTTTTGCATCGAATAGCTGAAGACTATTTACAACTGTGATAGTTTTTACTTTTTCGATTTTGGTTTGAGATTTATTTTAAATACTTTAACTTTCAGAACCGGTTATGGAACTAAAACTATCCTAATATAAAAAATAATATAACCAAAATTGAAAAAGTAAAAAAAATCATGTAAAAAAAATCATGTTAAAATATTAAAATTTGAGCAAGATATTTGAAAAGAACTCCCCCATAGATTTTACATTATCATCCGGGTCTTTTTCCATTAGTAGTGTGGGCTCTTTAAACCCGATTTTAGCGATTGCCTCATAGGTTTACCATTATGTTTTCTTGCTCCCAAACCTCCTTGTTTTTATACTTTTGGGCACAGGAAACACAATGACAAATCAATCCCTAAATTGGGGTTTTTTGTTGTTTTCCACTAAGGTCTCCATACTGGGCATACTCAGATTTTTTTGAAAAAAATACTAAATAAGCTACTCATGTATGTAATAAAGGATCAGTGAAAATTAGCAACGGAATTCCAGATGAAAACATGTAAAAAAATAAAATACTTTCGAATATTTGGCGTGAAAAGACAAACGTGTCAGTCGATTTGGCGAGCAGCACTTTACCCCGCCAAAAGCAAACGATTTTAATGCAACTGAAAACTTTTGGATTTTTAGAATCCACGTAAATGGTGTTTGATGAATTTAACCATAAACAATGAGAGAGTTTAATATATTTTATACATATATGTGGGATATATTCTCGCATGTTGGCTACACTCTCTCTCTGTTGCACCTGCATCGGACTTTTTCCCTCCGCTACTCTCCGAAACGCTGGCACGAGATTAATTAAGAAACGCGAAGCTTCCAAGCTGTGTGTGGAGGTGTGAAAGAATTAGGAAGAAGTAAACAGAATGTTTCTTCAACGACGAACGACGCTGATTAAAAACCAAGAGGATATTTCGAAGAATAAAAATGACGATAGTTTTTACGACGAATTGTTAAGTAATTTTTAAAGTAGTATTTTGTAAAGTGACGAAGAATTTACCTGTTTTATTTTTTTTTGTTTATTTTTTGTCCTGTTCGTCTGTCAATAAATGTATGTGTCCGTTAGAAACTGCTTTTCTATTTTGAGTCAAGACTCACCATCCTATAAAGTGGTGCCAGAAGTGCCGACTTACCATTTTTGCTCATTGTTATGAACTAGATCTTTTTTCTTCAGATTCAAGCCGGATATCATTTTACGGGTGAGTTAATTATTCCATATTTTATATTTACTATGAAGCTAGTCGTCATCAAAGAACTGGAACTTGCATTTAAAAATGAACGTACTAATAAAATAAAACTCCTTCATAAATTTTTGTTCGACACTGATGGTGATCGCTCAAATCGAAAAAGAATTCGTGACTTCACTGGTTTCGATTTCGAAACGACCAGCACTGAATTCAAAAATAAAGTTACGAAAGTCCAAGCAGATTTTTCTTTAAACGATTTAATCACAATTTGTAATTTACTCTGTATCTCAAATGAAGGTTCTTTAACTGAACTTGCAACCAGATTAGTGACATATCTTTCAGACTTAAATTCACTGCAAGCTAACATTATTCAAAACGAAAGTGATACCGATTCGGAACCTGAAATATCTTCACATAATACTACATTGAATAAGGACACTGCACGTAATACCGAATCATCAAATTTTGATAAAAACAAGCAATTTCCAGTTCAAAGTTTTTTGCCATCTACTATTAATTTTAATGATGTTGAAAGCGTTATACCGCCTTTTGATGGTAGTTCTTTTCAAGATATAAATATTTGGTTAAATAATTTTGACGATGTCGCTAGCATGCTCAATTTATCAAAATTTCATAAATTTGTTTTTGCTAAAAGATCCTTACGAGGAAAAGCCCAACTGTTAGTACAAACAGAATTTCACATTAACTCGTATGAAAAACTTAAACAACTCTTAATTTCTGAGTTTGGCATTACTTATAATTCTGCTGAGTTACATGATATGTTAAATAAACGAAAATTACAAGAAAATGAATCCCTTGAAGAATATTTTCTCGTAATGAAACAATTATGTTCGCGCGGTAACATCGAAGATTCAGCACTGATGCAGTATATTATTAACGGTATACGTGACCCTGTTTTTAGAAAATCAATATTATATGGCTGCCAATCTATAGTAGAATTGAAACAAAAACTCAAAATTTATGATAAAATTCGGCATGACTATGAAAACACTAAATTTCGTAAATCTAAACCAGAAATGCCATTGAAAGAGAAATCTTTTCGTCCAAAACCTGATCTTCTCTGCTTTAATTGTGGTTTAGCCAACCATAAAAGTAGCCAATGTAGGCATAAAGACAAAGGCCCTCGCTGCTTCAATTGTTCGAATTTTGGCCATAAGTCGGCTCAATGTGATCAACCAAGGAAATCTAGAAATAAGCCTGAAACATCCAATATTTCCACCATTACATCGAATACTCTTATGACCAAACAAGTAGTTATTTTGTCAGTAAATGTTCTTTCTTTGATCGATACGGGAAGTGAAAGAAGTCTGTTAAAAGAAAGTATTTATCGCAAACTCCCAACGGTTTCGAACCTCGAACATTCAACAATCACATTAACTGGATTAGGAAATACTATGATCAAACCCCTGGGTTTTTTCTCTACGGATATTACGATTGATGATTTTAATTACACCACTAATGTTTATGTAGTACCAGATTATTCGATATCTTTTGATTTTATTATTGGTACAGATGTTATACAGCAAATTATTTTAACAGTTTCTCAAAATAATATTTCGATGCAAAAAATCAAGCAAAATGAAAATTTGTCAAATAATTTTCTGATTAATGTTGCTCAAGTATTAGACGATAGTAATCTTGATTTATCTCATATTACCGATAAAACTATACGTTCAAAAATTACGGAACTTATTCAAAATTATTCCCCCCGAAAAGTAAAGACTACTCATGTTACATTATCAATTCATCTGAAAGACGAAATACCTGTTACATGTCCTCCCAGACGCCTAGCTCCTATAGAGAAGGAATTTGTCGAAAAACAAATTTCTGAATGGCTTGAAAAGGGAATTATCCGAAAAAGCACCAGTAATTTTTCATCACCTATTGTCCTCGTAAAGAGGAAAGACGGTTCATATAGATTGTGTGTTGACTATAGAAAGCTAAATGCTAAAACACATAAACAACGTTTCCCCCTCCCAGTAATCGATGACATTATTGATCAGTTGCACTCTGCAAAAGTATTTACTACTCTTGATCTTAAAAATGCATTTTTTCATGTCGAAGTAGAAGAAAATAGCCGAAAATACACTTCTTTTGTAACACATTCTGGTCAATTTGAATTTCTATACATGAATTATGGCCTTAGCGATGCTCCCTTAGTTTTTCAGAGATATATCTATAATGTTTTTCGCGTTCTCATTAATGAAAAAGTAATTATCGTCTACATGGATGATTTCATAATACCGTCTGAAGACGAAGCAGAAGGACTCCAGAAATTACAACGCATTCTTACAACTGCATCCGAATATGGTTTGGAACTGAATCTAAAAAAATGCCACTTTTTACAACGAGAAATTGATTTTTTGGGTTACCACATTAAAAATGGTCAACTGCATCCATCTCCCTCCAAATCTAAAGCTGTTCTAAATTTTCCAGAACCTAAAAGTGTAAAAGATGTACATTCATTTGTCGGATTAACCTCATATTTTCGTAAATTTATTCAAGATTATTCTTTAATAGCTAAACCCTTAACAGATCTCCTTAGAAAGGACACTAAATTTCACTTCGGTGACCAACAGCAAAATGCATTTAATCAGTTGAAACACATTCTTGCTTCAGGTCCTGTTTTAAGCATTTATAACCCTAGTAATGAAACAGAAGTTCATTGCGATGCTTCTATTGATGGTTACGGAGCAGTCCTCCTTCAAAAGTCGTCTATTGATAATCAATTTCACCCTGTCTACTTTATGAGCAAAAAAACCACAGATGCTGAGCGTAAATGTTCGAGTTATGAACTAGAAGTTTTGGCTGTCATCGAGGCTCTTAAAAATTTCGTGTTTATATTTTAGGTATTCCTTTCAAGATTGTCACAGATTGCAACGCATTTGCCCTAACTATGAATAAAAAAGATCTTTGCACCAAAATAGCTCGATGGGCTTTAATGTTAGCTGATTATAACTATACAATCGAACACAGACAAGGTACACGTATGCGCCACGTCGACGCTTTAAGCAGAAATCCCGTATGTATGACCATTCAAGACAGTTTTACTTCCAAAATCATACAATCACAGAACACCGACGAACATATGCAGGCCATCAAAGAAATTTTGAAAACAAAGCCATATGACAACTATTTCCTCAAAAATAACGTTCTTTATAAAAATCATAAAGGTTACGATCTGGTAGTTGTGCCGGATGAAATGCAGCTAAAAGTCATTAAACACGTTCATGACAAAGGACACTTCGGACGCAAACGTTGTGAAGAACTCCTTTATGAAGAATTTTTTATCCCTAATATGGCAAATAAGATTGATAAAGTTATAGCAAATTGTGTAACATGTTTTTTATATAATCGGAAACGTGGAAAACAAGAAGGTGAGTTACATCCCTTACACAAAGAGGAGACTCCCCTCCAAACTTACCATATTGATCATCTAGGCCCTCTCGAATCAACTAACAAAAACTATAAACATATTTTGTCTTCAATAGATTCATTTACCAAATTCGTGTGGCTATATCCCTGTAAAACTACTTCTTCTGCCGAAGTCATATCGAAGCTGCAACAACAAAGTTATATTTTTGGCAACCCTTCCAAAATTATTAGCGATAAAGGTCCTGCATTTACAAGTAAAGAATTTGCTGATTATTGCCAAAATGAAAATATAAAACACGAGACAATAACAACTGGCCTTCCCCGTGCTAATGGTCAAGTGGAGCGACTTAATTCCATCATAATTTCAGTAATCTCTAAAATGTCCAAAGACGAACCGACCAAATGGTTTAAATATGTTCCTAAAGTTCAGCAAGTTATTAATTCAACTTACCAACGAAGCATTAAGAGAACACCGTTTGAAATACTATTTGGTACAAAAATGAATCAGAAAGAAGATTTACAAATTATTGAACTCCTAAACAGTGCAGTCGAAGAACAATTCATGAAAGATAGAGAAGAACTCCGAAAAGAAGCTAAGAAGAATATTCTGGAAATTCAACAAGAAAATCGCAAGCATTATAATTTAAGACGTAAGAAACCCCGGAAATATAACCTTGGAGACCTCGTAGCAATTAAAAGAACCCAACAAGGACCAGGGCTAAAATTGAAATCTAAATTCCTAGGTCCATATAAAGTAACCAAAGTGAAGTCTAACGACCCCTACGACGTAGAGAAAATCTCATCAACTGAAGGACCGATCAGTACTAGTTCGTGTGCTGAATACATGAAGCCTTGGCATGACGATAACTGAAACTTTATTTTTTTTCCCTTATCTTTAATGTGTATGTCTGATCATTTTAAAAGTCAACAATTTTAAAGAACATTTTCATACGATGTTACATCATTTCAGAAAAACGACGACTGATCTTTCTAGTGTACAAACGAATTCTATTTTTTTTTTCCTAAGAACAGTTACTTTTTTTGTTTTTGTTTCTTTTCAGATTCTATAAGATCACATGTCGCTGCGGCAGCTCCAGATGTCAGGACGGCCGCATGTGGGATATATTCTCGCATGTTGGCTACACTCTCTCTCTGTTGCACCTGCATCGGTCTTTTTCCCTCCGCTACTCTCCGAAACGCTGGCACGAGATTAATTAAGAAACGCGAAGCTTCCAAGCTGTGTGTGGAGGTGTGAAAGAATTAGGAAGAAGTAAACAGAATGTTTCTTCAACGACGAACGACGCTGATTAAAAACCAAGAGGATATTTCGAAGAATAAAAATGACGATAGTTTTTACGACGAATTGTTAAGTGATTTTTAAAGTAGTATTTTGTAAAATGATGAAGAATTTACCTGTTTTATTTTTTTTTTGTTTATTTTGTGTCCTGTTCGTCTGTCAATAAATGTATGTGTCCGTTAGAAACTGCTTTTCTATTTTGAGTCAAGACTCGACCATCCTATATATATATATTAAATTGCATATGTATACATTATTTGTTGCTATAGTTATTTAATTTACCTTTGGAAAAAAACATTTTCATATATAAAAAATTCATATTCAGTAAAATTATTTTCAAACATTTAAGCGTATTTAAAAAGCTAAATGTTTCCATAGCAACAAAATCAAATTGACAATTCTCAACTAGACTTTGAACTTGAAACAATTTTAATTAACTTAAATTTGAATTTCATATCAAATCTCAAATTTTGATGGTTAAATTTGAATTAAATACATATAAATATCAATTTAACGAAATTATACTTAAAACAAACATAAACAAAGATATATAATTTATCTAAACACATTGAACATGAAACTTTTTTTCCTTTAAAATGCATTTGACATAAAAAAAAACATCTTTTGAAATTGCTTTTCATCGCCAACCGATGATAAATCGCCAAATATCGAAATTGTCATTATTTTTTTACGGATAGGGAACGGAGATTCCGCCGAAATTTGTTTTATAAACGTATATATCCTCATGAGAAAAACATTCTGTAAATTTTTCAGATTTTTCGGAGTATGCCCGTATGGAGACCTTCCTTGTAAAATAGGTTTTGGCAGACAGTCTGCGTTTTAATATGCGAATCAAGATTTAACTAATCGTAGATTTTTATCCTTGAAATGGATGGGGAGATTGTCTGTGATGCCGTCTCCAGTCTATATTCTATAGAAATTCCTCTTTTTATCTGTCTTTCTGAAATATTTATGATACTGTTTATAGTTTCTTTGGTCGAGCTAAAGATCACTGTACGGTTTTAGTTTCGCAATTAAAAAAAATCTTTATTAGAATAAATAGTACTACTTTGTTATCCCGTCGAACAAAAAACGATCGCCAAACTATAAGATTAAATGCCAATAATGGATGATCCTGAATGTCACATTCGATGATATTAAACACAATATATGTGTTTAAAACGTGATTAAGTGATTCGTATTTCGATTTTTTATTTGTATTTTTATTAATATTCTATATTTTATTTGTTTTTTCGTTATTTAAAATGAAAATTATGTCAATATATATATTTTGGCTATTAGTTTGGCTATATCTATAATTTGGCGAAATTGGTGGACGGGATAACTAAGTAGTACCGAATAAATATTAATAATTTATCAATCCTTTTTTCATCCGGTAAAATATACTGATAATATAAAGAATATGTACAAAAAAACATGAAGTTGTATTACTCAATTTATTTTTATCAGAATGTGACACATCAGTGAAATTATAACTATGTTATGAAAATATTTCATAAAAGGCATGTAGTTGTACTGCCGATTTTATTTTCATTAGAACGTGAAACATCAACGAAATTATAACTATAATATGAAAATATTTCATAAATTCCGCCTTTTACGGAATGAAATAAAATGTAATTATATACATTTCTTTACGACTTGACTATTTTTGATTTGATATATTTTTTTAAATTATGCGTAACATTCATTTTCATGCAACGTTTAAAAAAAAAATTGTTAAAATATTTTTCTGCTTACCTCGGTATTTTATAATTATAGAATCGCGGTAATGCAATATCCGAAAAGAAGTAGATGCTACATATTTTTGCTCATTAATACGAAAATTTATATAACTCGGGTTGTTTATAAAACATAGTTTTTTTACAAAAAGATATTTTGAATCAGAAAATGGGATTAATGAATTTTTAAATTTGATCTTTTTTAAAGATGGCATTCATTAATGGGGAAATTTTTTATATTATTATTGTATTCAAAGTCTAAAATTAAACGGAGAGAGAGAAATGTATTTTGGAATTATGATAAATATTTTAAAATAATGATATCATTTTCATTTATTTATATGAACATTCACATCTTGTTTTGAAAATATCTTCTTACAAACTTGTTTTTGATTATCATTTTTTTTAATGGTTGCAAAAAGACATATTGACACCATTATTTCCCTTTTTGATTTTTTTAAAGTGATAACATGTATACCCTTAGAGAAATTAAAGTTATCATTAAAAAAGTCCCAAATTTTGCCAAGATATTTGCTTACAATTTGCAAAGTTCTAAATATAAAAAAAATGTTCCTTACAGAAAATATGACAATCACCATTGTACACAATATCTTGTAATCAGAAATGAAAAATAATAACAATTGTATAAAAAATGAACAGGTTTACTAAATAATGTTTCTCTGCAAACGCGGAAATCCAATCGAAATATAATGTGCATAGTGTTTTTGACAAATGTATAGAGCAACTTTAGTGAAAGTCTCTCAAACATAGCTTGAACACCAAGAAAATTATCGTCCAAAGAATAATCTCAAAATCCGTTGTTCCTAAAATGAACAAAAAGACGAGAGGCTGTAATTCATACATCCATTGATTAGTGTAAATATAGCATACTCAATATAGTACGTACTACTATATTTAAATAAAAACCCTAGTTTTTTTTGCTTCCTTTTAGGAATAACGGATTTTTAGCTTATTATAGTGACGATTACTTTTAGAATTTTCAAGCTATGTTTTTGAGACTTTTACAAAAGTTGTTCTATAGATTTATATAACACAATATGCAAATAAAATTTTGATGTCGTTGACGCATGCGCATTGAAAAATTATTTAATAAGCTTGCTCATTTTTCATACAATTATTATTATTATTATTATTTTAATTCTGATGACAAAGTTAATGTATAATATTGTTTGTCACATTTTCGGAAAAGAATGTTATTTTATATTAAGAACTCTGCAAATTATAAGCAAAAATCTTGGAAAAATTTAAGACTATTTTTATAAAAACCTTAATTTTTCTACGAGTATACATGCTATCCACATAAAAATGAAGTCAGTTTATTACAATGTTGTACTATATTTGAATACAGCACCTCATCATTTTTCTTCCTTTTGATAAGAACGGATTTTGAGTTTATCCTCCTGAATGCCGCGACCGGATTTTTTCACACACTAAGCTGCAGGTTTCACTGCAACATAAGCAATATTTAAATTAATATAATTATACAAATAAAATGCAGTTTTAAAAAATTAACTTAGGATTAATACTCTCAAAGATTATACACCTATTTAACATATTTTATATCAGGTTGGAAAAAACATCTTTTTTTTATTTTTTTAATAAATTACAGAGAAAACACAACGTTACAGTTTTACCCTTTTTCTGGCCAGTCAGGGGATTATTCTAGCGACGATAATTTTTAGAATTGAGACTAGCGCAAAAGTTACTCTATATATTTAGCTGACACATTGTGCAATAATATTTCAATTGCATTCACGCATGCGCAGTAACACAATATTTAGTAAACCTGCTCATCCTTAATTTAATTGTTATCATTTTCTATTTCTGATTACAGGTTATTGTGTACAATGTTTGTCATATTTTATGAAAAGAACATATTTTCATAACAAGATATACATTCACATTATAAGCAAAACATTTGATACAATTTTGGGACAGTTTTTTTTTCAGAACTTTAATTTCACCACAAGTAAATGCTATGCTCTTAAAAATGAACACAGATTAGTCCAATAAGATATTTAATCATACTCAATTGTTTGACCGTTTTTGCTACGTTAGTTTTTACAGGGTTATCCAAAATATATTTGTTTGTTTTTCAATTTATTGACGGTCCTCTATCGGATTCCGGGGAAAAAAATCTTCGCGGAAATGTATGATATGTACCATTCTGTTTCCAAATCTAGAGTTTCAGGATAATTTCTGGCGTGTTTTTCTACATGTTTTATAAAATGTCTAAAATCGCAAATCACCGGTCACCATTGGCTTTATAGTGCATATATATATATATATATATATATATATATATATATATATATATATATATATATATATATATATATATATATATATAATATATAATATATATATATATATATAATATAGATAGTGCTGAGTATATAAAAAAATAATACAAAATTTTACAATTTAATGAACGCATAGGTAAAACTAAGCTGTCAAAATATTCGCAATTAAAGAGACTTCTATACAATCCTTCACAAAAATAGATTTTTTGTCCAATTTCAATGTAAACTTTCCCCTCAATATTATTGAAAGTATGATTTAATTTCTTCAGATTTACCAACGATTCCCACAATCGTTCTTTTTTCGATTAAAGCCCGACAAATTAATAGATTTAACATAGTAAAAAAGCATTTCAGGAAGTTTGATTTTTGAAACCGATTAAGAGTGGTTTTTATTTTATACTAATCATTTCACTAACACAAAATATGATTTTTTTGTATGGTATCATTTCTGAAATAGACATTTCCAAGTTCCAAAAAACTGTTTGACAAGTTCCAAAAAACCTGAGAAGTAAACAGCATTTACAGTGTTTAAATTTTGTTATACTGTTTCATGTATAAATTATACTAAGCCGCTTAAAATATTTACTTATTTTTTCTTTTTACTTTTGTGTTGTTTAATCTTTATGTTGTTTAATATTTGAGTACGAAGAATGATGCTAAGAACAGAGTTTTTTCCCATTATTTAGAAAATGTTTTAAAATAATTCCAAAAGAGGACAATGAACCTTAATTTCATTTTAACGCAGTAAAAGATTCTAAACGATAGCAAAAAAAAAAAAAAAAAAAAAAAAAAAAAAAAAAAAAAAAAAAAATGTTGAGCAACGCAGAATGTATTTCTAGGAAACTAGCGAACATCTTTAGAAGTAAAAATATGCATACATATAAGAATAAAATATGCCAAGATCCGCAGTATTTATATCTACTTTAATTACATTAATGCACAGCGGCTTATTTCAAGAAACCCTAAATTCATTAAAACTGTAAAAGAATGGATATATTCGTGAGAATAAATCCTCTCAGATAATTTTTTCAGAAAATCATCGTATAAGAATGGTACTAGTAAAAATGCCTAGACTTCTTTTTGTATGCTTTTAACGTTAACAATCGTTATTAATTTTTAATTCTCGTGTGTTATAATAACACTTTTTTGTACAGTTTAAGAAACATTGTTATATTTTATTGTCTCATGAAAAAATCTATGCAGTGAATTTTTTTTTTATAAAAATGAATATTCTGGCATAAATCTACTCTCTATATATCTTTTGTTTCATCCAGCTTTGCATGTACTATTTTCTCAATTATAATCCTCAACGTAAAATATGCTTGTCTGGAAAAATAGCTGAATCGAGATCATTTGTCAAAGAATTTCGAATTGCGTTGTTTACTATGTTGAGGAAAATAATTATCGAGTTTCTAATGACAGAAAAGTGCATGTACCATATGAAAAGTTTTATGTACTTCACATAAAAGAACGCGTAATTTCTAAAGAACTTCAATCAGAAGACTTGAAAGAAAGTTAAAACTACGCTGTCTTAATCGATTCTTTTAAGAAAGATTGCATGTTATATAAGTTTAATGAAAAACATTTTAAGCATGAATTTTTAGATAACAGTTTTCTTAAGGCGCGACACTAGTCTCCGAAAAAGACCTGGATGATAATGTAAAATCTATGGGAGCGTGACAAGTGTTGCGCCTGAAAGTAGAATACTTTGCAATACTAAAAAGTTTAGAATAGATACGTAGGAAATTTAAAATGTCGATTTTGTTAGAATTTTTCAGTCTTCATATCTAGCGAACGAATAGGAGATAATGCCTAAGTTTAGTTACTGAAGCAAATACTATTTTAGTGACTTGAAGAATAATAAAAGGATTAATTGGCCATTTGCACAGCAATCAGAAATACATACATGTTGTTTACTGTTTTAATTTTATTTATTTATTTTATGTATGAAAAACTTTAAAATATTTACAGATTTTTTTTAAAGATGAAGTTAAATGATTTCTTTTCGTATGCTTTATGTTAATAATTGTCATCAACTTTTAACGCTGATGTGTTAAAATATTATCTTTATTGTACACTTTATATTATAATTTCATTGATTCGTGAAAAGTCTGCACATTAATTTTGTTTCCAAAGATGAAAAGTTTAATACAAATCCATCCTTTATATATGTTTTGGCTCAGTCAAATTTCCTTGTAACATTTCTCTCAATTATAATCTTCAACGGAAAATATGCTTGTCTGGGAAAATAATTGAATCGAGATCATTTGTCAAAGAATTTCGAATTGCGTTGTTTAATATGTTTAGGAAAATAATTATCGAGTTTCTAATGACAGAAAAGTGCATGCCTCATATGACATTTGAAAAGTTTTATGTATTTTACATGAAAGAATGCGTCTTTTCTAAAGAACTTCAATCAGAAGACTTGAAAAAAAGTTAAAACTACGCTGTCTTAATCGATTCTTTTAAGAAACATTGTATGTTATCCAAGTTTAATGAATAACATTTTAAACATGAATTTAAATAAAGTAGTTTTCTTAAAGTAGAATACTTTGCAATATTAAGGACTTTAAAATAGATAAGTCTGAAATTTAAAATGTTGATTTTGTTCAGAATCTTTTAGTCTTCATATTTAGCGAACGAACAGGAGACAACAATGTTGAATTCAGACATTTTTCTCCGGGAAGGACTTCAGTGGCTCCGAAGAGGGACATTATAGAGCTTCAGGGGGGGATTGTACTTTTTGACCATTGAAAACGCAAAAATTCAAATTTTTCGGTAGGGAATGTCCCACATGGGCCACCTCTTGAATTTAACACTAGGAGATAATGTCATTGTTTAGTTACTGTAGCAAATAAACTTTTAGTGGAATGAAGAATAATAAATTGGTTAATCGGCCATTTGAACATATGAGAACATACATTTTGAATTTTATTTATTTATTTCATGTGTGAAAAACTTTAAAATATTTACAGTTTTTTTTTTAAAGATTAAGCATTTAAATGATTTATTTTCGTATGCTTTAATGTTAATAATTGTCATCGACTTTTAACGCTGATGTCTCAAAATAATACCTTTATTGAACACTTTATGTTATACTTTCATTGATTCATAAAAAGTCAACACATTGATTGTTTTCAAAGATGAAAAGTTTGATAAAAATCCATCTTTTATATATGTTTTCGTTTAGTCAAATTTCCTTGTACCATTTTCCTCAATTATAATCTTTAACGTAAAATATGCTTGTCTGGGAAAATAAATGAATCGAGATCATTTGTCAAAGAATTTCGAATCGCGTTGTTTACTATGTTTAGGAAAATAATTATCGAGTTTCTAATGACAGAAAAGTGCATGTACCATATGACATTTGAAAAGTTTTATGTATTTTATATGAAAGAATGCGTCTTTTCTAAAGAACTTCAATCAGAAGACATGGAAGAAAGTTAAAACTACGCTGTCTTAATCGATTTTTTAAGAAAGATTGTATGATCCAAGTTTAATGGATAAAATTTTAAACATGAATTTAAAAAAAACAGTTTTCTTAAAACAGAATACTTTGCAATACTAAAAACTTTAGAATAGATAGGTCTGAAATTTAAAATGTCGATTTTGTTCAGAATCTAGCCAGGGGTCTGTCCAGACTTATCTCATAGGATCCTGTTTTCGTCAAATTGTGCCTTTTT
Organism: Maratus speculifer; assembly: GCA_964019185.1. Classification (NCBI taxonomy): domain Eukaryota; kingdom Metazoa; phylum Arthropoda; class Arachnida; order Araneae; family Salticidae; genus Maratus; species Maratus speculifer. Next base: position 108,911,305 of record OZ025302.1, on the reverse strand, counting down.
CTTATATATTTGTGAAATTTCTAGTCAGAGTTTTGTGAATTTTAAATTATCGATGTCTCCAGGTTCTATTTTTCATATGTAAAAAGCTAAGTAATATGTTCTTAGGTAAGTTCAACTGGCTTATTTACAAGCCAGATTTTATTATTAAATGATTAAATTTGTGAAAAGTTCAATTTGAAGATGAAAACATTCTGTGAAAGGTCTATTTAAGAGGCAAATAATTTTGTGAAGGATCCTGTTTTAGGATAAAACTTTTTGTGAAGGGTGCTGTTTGGGGATAAAAAATTTTGTGAAGGGTCTTGTTTTAAGATGAATTATTTTGTGAAGGGTCATTTAAAGGACCTAAAATTTTCCTAAACATATCCCTGCTAGCAAACGAATAGGAGATAATGTCTATGCTTAGTTACTGCAGCAAATACAATTTTAGTGAAGTGAAGAATAATAAAAGGATTAATTGGCCATTTGGACATATGAAAACATACATTTTGTTGACTGTTTTGAATTTTGTTTATTTATTTTATGTGTGAAAAACTTTAAAATTTTTACAGTTTTTTTTTTAAGATTAAGCAGTTAAATGATTTCTTTTCGTATGATTTAATGTTAATAATTGTCATGAACTTTTAACGCCGCTATGTTAAAATAATATCTTATATAGTATACTTTATATTATAGTTTCATTGATTCGTTAAAACTCCACACATTGATTGTGTTTTCATAGATGAAAAGTTTGACACAAATCCATCCTTTATATATGTTTTAGTTTAGTCAAATTTCCTTGTATCATTTTCCTCAATTATAAACTTTTTCGTAAAATGCACATCTGGAGAAATAAATGAATGAAAATATTTTGTCAAATAATTTCGAATTGCGTTGTTTAACACACTGAGGAAAATAAGTATTATGTTTCTAATAATAGAAAAGAGTGTATTATATGATAATTAAAAAAATTATAACTTTAAATTTAAAATATGCATCATTTTCAAGAAAAGTCAATAAACAGGACTTACTCGAAAGAAATTTTAGGCTATGTTGTCTAATCGATTCTTTCAAGAAACATTTTATTCTAGTCAAGTTTAACCCGAGGGTAGTCGCGACTTTTTTCAAAAAGTTGTCAGCCGCTCTCGGTCTTTTAGCGCCAGACTCCCCCAATGTTGAATCAGGAGGAGGGGATGTTCCCCCCCCTCGGAGCAATAACATAACCCTGCCCAGAAATTTTGAAATTTTAGGTTTTCAATGGTTAAAATGTGCAATTCCCTCCCCCCCCCCGGAAATCTGTAATGTCCCCCTAAAAGCCACAGAAATTCCCCCAGGAGAAAAATGTCTGAATTCAGCACTGGGCTCGCCGCATACAAAAAATGTAAAATAAGAAGCATTTTTCACTTAATATTGAAATATTACATCTGAATAAAGTAAAAATTTTTAGTTTGCATAAATTATATATTTTATTCAAAATACTTCGAATAATGCAAAAAGTAAAAATGAACTGAGATTGGTGATCTTAACGTAGACTTTTGCATTAATCTGAACTTTACTTCTAAAAATGTATCTGAAGAAAAAACAGAGATTTCTTGTTTCTTTCCTATGGTGGTGGAGAAACATTAAACGTCAGCTACAAGATAGCCATAGTATCTGCAAGGGAAAATGAGTTAAGAAAAGAAAGTTGATATGGGCGGCAAAAGATCGACCCCGTTTAGTGTGTCGATCTTGATATGACATTTTAAAACACTAATTTTAAGAAGACAATGTTTTTAAAGTCCAATATTTTAAATTTCTAAGAAAAAAAAAGATTTTTATTGGAATTATTCAGTTTTTTTTATATAACGACTAAATAGCAAATAATGTCAACGTATAATTACTAAAACAGGTAAAATTTTGGTAGGTTAAAGAGCAATAAGCTGATTAATTGGACATTTTGACATATAAGGACGTCCATTTCGTTACGGTTGTGTTCCGCTCACGTAAAATATATCTAATCGTAAAAGAAACATTTTACTTGCTTGTTATTAACCCTCTGACGGTCTTGAAAAAGGGTAAAATTTTAATGCTGTCTTCTCTACATTTTCTTTTAAATGCTAAGAAAAGAGGATTTTTTTTTAACAATATTATATAAAGAAAACTTAAATACAAATATGAATGTAGTGTTTGAGAGAATTAATCATTCTTCAGTGCTTTGAAAATCCTTTATATCTTTAGAACTATAATATTTTAAATATTACTTATATTGCAGTGAATACTGTAGCTTAGTAAACGGTCAAATACTTAAAGGGTTAAATCAAATTGTGTTATTCTTGTGATATTCTGGTCACAAGAGTTACAAAATTTTGATTTATTGCATAGAAAAGCGAAACATTTTTTTTAATTACAAACTTGATATATTTTATGATAGTATGGAACAGGAACGATCTAACTGGTTATAGTATTTTTTATCCTAGTTATATTTTGCAGTAAAATAATCGTAAATATTTATGAAAAATAGCTCAAATGGTCGCAAGAGTAACAGTATGTATTCCCATACCACACAGCCCATTTGTTGTGACGGTGGAAAAGTTATATCGAGATATTACAAAATCCCATTTATGTGTGGAAGAATTCTCCAATGATTGTACCAAAGATACTTTTGGTAAATCAATACTGAATAAAACTGAGGTTAAGCTCTCAAAAGGGAAATATATATCTAGAATTTAAAACACTAAATCTGGTAGGATGATTAAAATGCGATTAAATTTAAAATGTTCCTGAAAATGTTTTACTTTTTTAAGGTATCCGAAAATCTTTAAAACGTAATTTTCGGTCAGAATATCATTTTTGTTTTCAATAATATTAAACTTGAATCTTTTATCTGTCAAAATCTCTTTAAATTTTGTCTGTATCTGAAATACAATCCGAGTTATAGCCGTTAAAAATTACATTTATTACAACTTTTAAGTTGTGTTTAAAAGTTATTTTTAGCTTTTTCTCAAAATAAATTTTTTCAGATTTTTAGTATGTGTAAAATAGCCTGAAATAAAAAATTATGCATGAAATGCCACGAAATTTTCTGTACTTCTTTTACATATGTCTTTTGAGGAAATAGAATACACTCCAGATAATATATTAAATAGTTTTATATTTGCACTGGAATAAATGACAAAATTGATAAAAATTTTGCAAATTTTTCATTACATTAGTACTTTAACTGTCGTTTCATCTGAGATAGAGATGCGATTATAATGCGTGTAGTCTAAATCCTAGAGAAAGTTATTCTGTTTGTTATGAAATTTACAATTTCTCAATACATTGTATTATTTTTGAGCTATTACGTTTTGCGGAAATTTGAATTTTTGACATAATTTTGACTATTTTTTTCTCAAAAAAAAAATATTTCTGTGTAATTGCTATTTTTTTAAAAAGTTTTAACGTAAATGTCACAATAAAAAGATGGATAACAAGAGAAAATTGCAAAAATTTCAAAAAATCACTTCCGAAGGTGTGCAGATATCATAAACGTAAACATTTGATTATGATATAAACAAAAGACGGGGGGGGGATATGTTTATTTCCCATATTATTACATAGTATCTATCGTTGATTCTCGTAATCTAATTTATAAGCTGTTCTGTCACGAAACAAATTTACTTACTGTTTTGAATTTGATCTATTTAATTACTCATTTTGTGTGTGGAAAAGTGTTAAATGATTTCTTTTCATATACTTTATGTAAACAATTATTATTAACTTTTAGCGCTTATGTGTTGAAATAATACCTTTTATATATACATTTTGCAGCATTATTATGGTTGAATTAGCTCGTGAAAAATTCTACACACTAATTTATTTCCAAAAATATTTTTTTTTTTTTAACCATCTTTATCAATTATAAACTTTAAACTAAAATAAGTGTCTAAAGAAATAAATGAATTGGAGTCATTTGTCAAACAATTTCGAAGTGCCTTGTTTACTATGTATAGGAAATAATTATCGAGCTTCTAATGACAGAAAAGAACATGTATCATATGATATTTCAAAAGTTTTGTGTACTTTACTTAAAGGAATGCAACATTTCTAAAGAAGTTCAATATGCAGGACTTGAACAAAAGTTAAAACTTAATCGATTCTTTTAAGAAACATTATATGTTAGCCAAGTTTAATATCTGCATTTTAAACATGAATTTTAGAAATGTAACCTCTTTAAGGGGGTCCGAGACACATTAAAAAAATATTTATTGAGTTAAAATTTTGGATTTTCTTGTGGAGGCTAATCATATCTTTTGTAGATAAAATCACATAAAAAACTTTCATAACTAAAAAAAAATTAAAATTTAATAAAAAGTGGGGTTAAAAAAGTTAAAATTAAATTAAAAACCGTTATAACTATAAATATTATTTGTACTATTTGTTTTTTTTTATATTTAAATAACCAGAAATATCTAAATTTTAATTTCGATTCAGCATTAAAAAAAATTATTGTTTTAGAAAAACCAAAGGTATTTAAAGCAAAAATTTGAAAAAAAAGAGAGAAAGATAGAATTTTTATTTAAAGAATAATATTTTAAAAACAGATATTTTTTCATACTTTATGAATCAAAATTAAAGTAAAATTATCAAAAAAACCACGTCCCAAGGTTTAAGCATTTATCTTTAACGGTTCTAGAGTTCTAACAATTAGAGTTATAAATATTAATTAGTAATAGTTCACTATTTTCAATTTGAAGCTATTTTAGCGAAAAATTTTCTTTTATCATTTTTAGGTGCGTTCGTAATTATGTAAATACGTAGCACCTATTGTTGTCGCTCAGTCCGTCCGTCTGTCTGTCTGTCCGTCTGTCCGTCCGCATATAACAACGCAAAAACTACCCAACCGAATAGTTTGAAATTTAAAATACATAATTATAACATAATTTTATCCTGTCATTTCAAATTTTATGAAAATCGGATGGATAGATCAATTACAGGGAGAATCATAAGGATTCCGTTACATTACGGTCAATTGGGAAAAAAAATTTCACATGCATTTCAATCGTTTGAAATTTGAAACATATAATTATTACGTAATTTTATCGAGTCATTTCAAATGTTATGAAAGTCGGATGCATAGATCATTTACAGGGACAATCAAAGGTATTCCATTACATTACGGTCAATGGGAAAAAAGTTTCAAATGCATTTTTATGATGTTACACTCATTCGAACATAATAGAATTGGCATGAATCTATGAAGTATATACTAAAATATGCATTCTGTACAATCTGTGATACAAAGAATTTTTATTATTAAATTAGAGGGCCACACAAAAGTATTCCACTACATAATGCTATACGGGAAAACATTGTTTGGGGCGTGTTTTAATTATATTCAACTATTTCACATTTTATGAATAAGATATACGTTTCTGCGGTGTAATAAAAATTACTTTCTGTATATTTACAGAAACACACACACACACACACACACAAAAAAAAAAAAAGATTTCGACTACTATACTGTATCCGAAGTACGCTCTACTATATCAGCAAGATTTTAATACTTTTAAAACTTCGTTATCGTACGAACGCACCTCATTTGCTACGTTCACGTGAAATTTCCAACTTGTTCTTTTTGAAAAAGTTGCCGTTATAGCAAACAAAAAATGTAAAATTAAAAGGTGTTTTTTGCCATTTTATTGTAATACACTATATTGCGATTTTAGACATTTTACTAAATATCTAGAAAAATACATGAGGAATCATCTCGTAACTCTTAGTGTATAAATATAATAGTATAAGTCATACATCCTTGTGAAGATTTTTTCCCGAAACTCCAAAGGGGACCGTCAACAAATTAAAAAAGAATGAATATCTTTTGAATAACCCTGTCAAAACTAATGTAGCAAAAGCGCTCAAACTCTAGATTGTGATTGAATGCTTTATTGTAATAAGCCTTGTTCATTTTTATGCAAATAGCACGCATACTCGCAGAGTAATTAAGGTTTTTATAAAAATGATCCCAAATTTTTCCAAGTTTTTTCCTTATAATTTTCAGAGTTCTTAATATAAAATATTATTTTTTTCAGAAAATATGACAAACAACAGTGCACACAGTACCCTGTAATCAGAATTAAAAAATAATGAAAATTGTATAAAAAATGAGTTGGTTTACTAAATAATTTTTTACTGTGCATGCGTCAACGATATCAAAATTTCATTTGCATATTATATTAGCTAAATGTATAGAGCAACTTTTGTGAAAGTCACAAAATCATAACTTGAAAATTCTGACAATAATCGTCAATTGAATAAGTCGAAAATCCGTTATTCTCAAAATGAAGCAAAAACAAGAGGGGTTGTATCCATATATTCATTGATTAGTGTCAATATAGAATACACAATATGGGATGTACTACTGCATTTGGATAAAATCCCTCATTTCTTTGCTTCATTTCGGAAACAACGGATTTTGTCCTTTTTCTATAGACGATTATTTTCAGAATTTTCAAGCTATGATTTTGAGACTTTTACAAAAGTTGCTCTATACATTTAGCTAACATAATATGCAAATGAAATTTTGATATCTTTGACGCATGCGCATTAAAAATTATATAGTAAACCTACTCATTTTTCATACAATTTTTATTATTTTTTAATTCTGATTACAGGGTACTGTGTGCAATGTTGTTTGTCATATTTTCTGAAAAAAATATTATTTTATATTAAGAACTCTGAAAATTATAATGGAAAAACTTGGAAAAATTTGGGACCATTTCTATAAAAACCTTAATTACTCTGCGAGTGTGCATGCTACTTGCATAAAAATGAACACAGTGTATTACAATAAGGCATTCAACTATAATCTAGAGTTTGAGCTCTTTTGCTACATTAGTTTTGACAGGGTTATTCAAAAGATATTCATTCTTTTTTAATTTGTTGACGGTCCCCTATGGAGTTTCGGTAAAAAATCTTCACATATGACGTATACTATTATATTTATACACTAAGAGTTTCGAGATGATTCCTCATGTATTTTTCTAGATATTTAGTAAAATGTCTAAAATCGCAAGTGTCCCATAATCAATGGCAATATAGTGTATATCACTTATAGCATAACATAAGTAATTTACTCCATACATTTATTCCGTTCTGTTTCTGTAAGATGTTTGCAGTCTCTTTTGCGAATTAGTGCATTCCGTATGTTTTAGATAATGCGGAATAAAATTTTCTTTTTTCCCAAAGTTCCGTAAATTGTTTTTCAGAATGGATTAATTGAGAAAAGGAACTACGAACATCTTCGCTTACGTACTGAACAACGTAAATAACAGAAGAGATTTTTCGGTACTACTTGGTTATTCCGTCGCCCAATTTCGCCAAATTATACAAATCGTCAAACTGTTCACCAAATTATATAAATTGACATAATTTTTATTTGAAATAATGGAAGAACAAATTAATTTTTAAAGCATAATAAAAAATACAAATAAAATGTTTAATTAAAAATCACTTGATGACGTAACAGACAAGTGTATCGTAGTTAATGTCAAGTAAATGTGACATATACAATCATCCATTATTGGCAAGTAATCGCTTCTATTAACCGCTTCCCTGATATGCCCGTACGTCATACGGGCAATGTGTTATTGCCAATCGTAATTTGCCACATACGGGTATCCATATTCCAATTATAAATTTATTATTCTCACCAGTAAATTTTTAGTGTAAATTTTGCATTTCTCAATCCAAGTATTTTTATTATTATTATTATTAGGCAAAAATAATATCTGTGTTGGAATCGGACGATAAAAGATTAAAAATTCTGTAAAAGTCATTAAAAAAAAATGGGCATTATGTGATTTTTTTTTTATTTTGACCAGTTAGGTAGTTAAAAATGTTCGGTCTCAAAACAAATTTATTTATTGTTTGAAATTTAATTTCGTTATTTATTTATCTCGTGTCTCGAAATGTTGAAATGTTTACAACTTTTTCAAAGGTTAAGAAGAGAATTAACTTGATTTTTGTGTGTTTTAGGTTAATAGTTTTTATTAATTTTTTATGCTGTTGTTATAAAATAACATTTTATCTATACAGTTTAAGTAGCAATATTACAGTTTAAATGGCTCGTGGAAAAGTCTATAAATTGAATTTATTTTCAAAAATAAAACGTTTTATTCAAATTCATCCTCTAAATACCTTTCATTTCATTGAAATTTGCATGTACCATTATAAACCTTTCCTCATTCCTAATACCATTTTCCTCAATTATAAACTTTGACGTAAAATGCGTGCCTGGGAATGTAAATGAATCGAGGTCATTTGTCAAACAATTTAGTATTGCGTTGTTTACTATGTTTAGGAAAATAATTATCGAGTTTCTAATGGCAGAAAAGTGCATGTATCATGCGATATTCCAAAAGTTTTATATATATTTTACATAAAAGAATGCATCATTTTCAGAGAAGTTCAATAAGCAGAACTTGGAAGAATGTTCAAACTATGCTGTCATAATCGATTCTTTCTAGAAACATTGTAAATTAGCCAAGTTTGAAGAATGAGATTTTAAATATGAATTTTAAGAAAATATTTCTTTAAAGTCGAAATGCTTAGTTAAGGAATCAGAAATAGGTATAATTCATACATTTTCGGTAATTAAACATAATACGACTTAAATATATACAGGACAGCTGCACCATAAAATTTAACTAATAAGAATGTATTTATTGAAATACAACACATTGCTCAGTGGTGCAAAAAACAAGAATTTTAATATACATTTGTACAATTAAAATAAAACAAAACTATCAACGTTTCGCGCCGTCTTCTGCGGGCGTCTTCAGGAAAATATGATAACGGAAGGACTAAGTTTGCATCTTGATCGAGAGATAAGCATAACATCATAAAATCTTTAAAAATTTTTATTTCGTTGCAATATTTTAATTTTTCTCACGTGTAAGTGTCAACATTTTTAATCTTTTAATTCATTTCGATTTTAATTTATTAGAAATATTATCTCTCGATCAAGATGCAAACTTAGTCCTTCCGTTATCATATTTTCCTGAAGATGCCCGCAGAAGACGTGATAGTTTTGTTTTATTTTAATTGTACAAATGTATATTAAAATTCTTGTTTGTGGGCCACTGAGCAATGTGTTGTATTTTAATAAGTATATTCTTATTAGATAATACGACTTAATCAAAATTTTACAATTAATAAGATTCTTTTTTAAATCAGATATTTAATAAAACTAAATACTAACACATACATGTCAAATAACGAACACAATTACAAGTAATCATTGCGTCCTAAACAGTGACTTACGCTTTACCGCAGACAGCTGAAGTTTTTAGGCGAAATTCAGCACGAAAAACACATTTATCTAAATTAAGAGGGGAGATTAGTTCCCCGTTTCCTTTCTTATATTTATCCAATGAACTGCCAAAACTAATCAGGGGAGTGTCTAATCACAATAAACCTATATCCAAAATTTAAAGCAAATAGGATTTTTTATATTATGAGTTATCGCGTTACATACTTACGTACGTACGTATATACATACTGAACGGGTGGGCGAATAATCTTAACGAACAGGCTTTGATAGCCTGTGAGCTAAAAAACAACATTTTCCACAATTTGCGCGCTTCCTGCTGCAGTATTTTTATCGATGACATTTCTTCGGTCTACAACATTATGTTGCTAATAAATTTTATTTACAAAATTAAACGAAAGTAATTGTGTATTTCATATTATTTGGTGGGCATTCTTCCTGGTGGATTTCCAAGATATTAAAAAGTCAAAAAAGCAGAAAATTCTATCTTTGAAACACATACAGGTATTTAATTATTAATAGCACCAAACTACAATACTGCAATGCGGAAATATCCCTCAACTAATAGGAGAGTGTAAAAGTAAATAAACTTTTCCTTGAACGTTGTAAAAAACAGTATCATAAAAGAAATAAAACAAAATAAAAATGAAATGAAATTTATAGAACAAATAGTTTTGTAGAAAAATGAAATAACTTTGGCGTTTACGATTAAAAAAAAAGAAAAAAGAAAAAACCCTTTGATGTAAGCAGATGGTACCCAAAAGAAAAAAATAATGATAAGTAAATTGTTTTTGAAAAGGAAAAATAAACCATAATGTACGCATAACTGAGCTATTTAAATATTTTTAAAGACAAGTTACACATATATCTCTGTGTGTAGCAATAAATATATGGTAATTTACTATACAAATTGCAAAAATATATTTTAAAATGAGAAAATTGTTTACATACATTGCATGCCATATAAAATGCGCATTTGACAAACTGCTTGAAAGTACAAAAGAAAAATATTTTAAATTTAATTCTGAAACCCTTGAGGTAATATCTATTCAATTTCAAGCTTTATTGTTGAAAGCACATAAAAATAACGCCAAACTGGTATATTGAGGAATTTTATCATTTCTCCAATTCAAAGATTATTTTTGAAAACGATTAAAGTAAAGCACACAACTTAGAGAGAAAGTATTGAAATTTCAATAAGAATGAAAGTTGATGTTATTTTAGTGTTGTTTAATTTCATTTTCTTAAACGTTTAACAAAATGAGGGCTGAAATATTTGTTTTTTAATGTTCATGGAACATTATTTAATAGTTTGTGATTCAATAACCCCGATTTAAAAAAAAAGTTACACAAGTGTTTGAATGAATTGATCATTTTAAGTAAGCAAAAAAATAATAAAAATAAGAAAGAAAAAAATCACGCGTCAAGCATAGATTATGAAGCATTTGTGAAAACATTCCGATTAATTTAACGAAATTTCTCCTTTTAATAAATTAAAATATGGGGTGTGTCTAAATGACTATCGGAGTTTTAATGCTTGGTAGCATTTATTGGATAAAACTTAAAATTATTATTAACACATAAAATGAAATAACAAGTCAGACAACTTTACCTTCTAGCTTAAAAGTGTTCAATGTGAGCATTTTTGTCACATGGCACCGATCAAGTCGATAAATCAGTTCTTCCTAAATGTTGATTAGCAACGAATTTCTGTTCTGACGCCATGTGATTTCTACCTGAGGAGGTACCTAAAGAATCATGTACTGTGCCTCTATAACCAGCTGATCATTGCAGTTGTTGCAACAATGACTTCACAGACACTAATCAACATTTGGTAAGAACTAGGTTATCGAATTGTTGTGTGCCGTGTGACGAAAGGTTCTCATATTGAACACTTGTAAGCTTCTAAGTAAAACTGTTTGAGTTGCTCTTTGATTTTATGTTTTAACTGTCAATTTATGTCTTATGTAATACAGAATACCAATCATTAAAACCCCGATATTCATTTAGAAACACTCCGTATTACGTATAATTCAATCATCCTCTAATTCAACTCATTGTAAGATAAATATCGATATTTGTCTCAGGTAACAGAACAAGTTACAAGTACCGTCGGAGTACTGTTCTCATAAAAGAATGGACCTATGATACGAAAATCACATGTCTGTTGTGAAACCACACCAAAGAGTTATCTTTGGTGAATGCAAAGGAATTTCCTTGAATGCTATTGGAGACTCGTTATGCCAAATTTAGCATTTCTGGGAAGTTATTGTTCCATTCAAGTAAAAGTGGGCATTGTCTTACCATAAGATTTTCCACGGCCAAGCATCATCCAACTCCATTCTGGCAATAAAAGTGGGAGCGTAAGTCAATAATTTATCATGGTCGGTGTGACGTAACTCTTGTACACGACTGATAATTCACGGATTGAAGTGGATAATCCTTCATAGTATTTTCCATACCGTACGTTAAGGCATATCCAGATTCCGAGCTATTCTACTCTGAGGGCTGGAGGTGGTAGAAATAATGTTTGTTGCTCTGTCGACAATCGCTATTGCCACTTCTTCGATTGTATCCTGTGATACGGGTTTTCGTACTCTGTCTGACTGAACATTTAGAGAACCTGTTTTTTTCAAATTTCTCAACCATTGCTTTTAAACCCTTAACAGACAGAAGACCGTTAGTTTTACACATTTTTTTGTGGTTTCTAAAAGGAAGGAGAGCAGCTGACGCATTGTACTGGTTGAGGTAAAAGAATTTGACTAGTCGAGCTCGCTCTACTAAAGAAGGAAACATTATGAAAGATAGCTTTCAATGAAATTGCTTCTAACTGTAGCACATTACTTTTTAAAGCTGAACAAGCTGGCACTGGGCCAATAGGTGTAACGTGAAATTTGAATAAGGAGCTTCTCCTTCGGCTGTTGCTTTCTTTAGCGCTCTGTAAGTGAAATTGCACATAAAGAAACTTTAGCAATGTTTATGCAAATTTTTAGCTTTTTATAAACTGCTACCCTTTTGCGCTTGGATTGAATTGCTAAGTTCATTAAATAAACTATAATTTTATTTCAGTATTGATTCTTCAATTTTTGAAACTCTCTTTTTCGAATACACAGCGCTACACATTCCTCTAACGGTGACTTTTGGAACTAAATTTTTTTTCGCGGAATCCTTCGTCTCTCGTCTTCTTTAATCTTCCAACAAAATTTGGTGCTATTCTCGCAATTAGATCGCGTTACAGAACACTCTGAGTACCGTCAGTTTAATTCTGGCAATTGTACCTTGTACCTTGTACATGCGGTATAAAACGATTTAATCTCGAGTAATTAAGTTTTTAAAATGATAAAATGATGATCTGGCACCAGAATTTACAAACGAATTTATTAGAAATATGTTTATTCTCTCGTTCATTATAAATGTAAGTTTAGATTAAATTTTCTCTTCAAATTGGATGTTCTCTTTTGTTGACACCAGCTGCTAAAGATTTAAAATACAATAAAATACCAAACGTAAAGATTAAACCTCCAAGAGAATCCCTTGAAATATTTTCCAGTAAGGATATGGTATTTAACGATACATTGTCGTGTTTGTAAACAAACACTTCTATCAATCAATCTATCAACAAAATTAAAGCTTTTTCATTCGTTGCAGGATACGAAATGGCAGCAAATGTAGACCAATCACATCATAACCCAGTTACAGTCGAGTCTCTCTATAACGAAACTCCATACATCGAATTACTCTATGTAAAGAATTTTTAGTAGGAACGGTCCTCTTTTCGCATGATTACATTAAAAATAGTCTCTATGTAGCGAAATATCTATCTCCATAAGGAATTTTTTTGTAAATTGGTCTTAATTTATTCAGTTTTAAAAAGCTTCGAAATCATATGGAATCAATTTTCCATTACTTATTTTTGATTTATCGTCAGTGCTGAGTTTTTTTTAATATTACGTCTCTCCTTGTTCTTTAAATCCAACGAATTCATCCAACTTCCCACACACATTTCCACATCCTTTTCAAAAGAGTGTCAATTGGATTGATACACGTGTAAGAAAAGAATTATGAGAGGCACATAAGAGAGGCCTTCAAATGGAGGAAAATGTTAACTACAATTTTTCATTCCTTGCTAAAATGTGAGCATTTTTTTGAGAGCGTAACAACTTTAAAATCAAAACAACAAAAAATTACAGATTTCTTCGTCTGAAATTAATGCAAGTCTTAATTATTTGATTTTCATTAAGCTTTCAAATAAATGTCTGTTCTCTTTTTTGAAACGGCTTAAATAATTAAGAAAGAAAATGTTAGGTTAATATTTACTTTTAAACATTTCAAATTCTTAATGAAAAGATCAAAAATAATATTTGTTCCAATTTCACACATTAAATACGATTTTTAACATCATTCTCTATACTGTCAATTCTCTATACAATTCTCTATACATCAAATTTTTCTATATAATGAATTTTTTTCTGGAACGGTGGATTTCGTTATATAGAGACTCGACTGTATTTGTAATGTAATGATTGTAGTAGATTTCGTATTTACAGATAATTTAGGTTTCTTGGGTTGTTTCGTAAATACGAACCATAAATGTGTTGAAGAAAGGAATGTTTGTTTAAAAAAAATAAACAGGAAAGAAAAAATTTACGGGTCAAGCATAGATTATGAAGCACTTTCCAACACATTCAGACTAATGAAACAAAACTGCACCGTTTATAAAACTAAAATATTCGGTCTCATTTCACCATGTGAAAATATATAACGCATTTCAAAACTGAATTTCAGCTGTTCCCAACTACAATCGGAAAATTATTCAATCTTTTAGCAGCCCTATACATGATATAGATATTTGTATCAATTAACAATATACATTCCAAAATTTAGTTCTGAGATACATACACTGGTGTCCAAAATTTAAGCATAATTGGTAATTAAGTAATTATTTTTAAGTAAGGAAAGAAATATGAATCGGAATGTGCTGAAACTCCAAATGTGTAAACAAAATAGTACGCGTCACATATTTTCGCGAAGAGTTTTCCCCGAAATCGAACAGGGGACCGTCAACAAATTGAAAAAGAACGAAGATCTTTTGGATAACCCTGTCAAAACTAATGTAGCAAAAGCGTTCAAACTGCACATTATGATTAATTGGCTTATTGTAATGTACTGTGTTAATTTTTACAAGGATAGCATGTATACTCGTAGAGAAATTAAGGTTTTTATAAAAACAATCCTAAGTTTTTTGGTTATAATTTGCAGAGTTCTTAATATAAAATAGTGTTCTTTTTTGAAAAAATGACAAATATCATTGTACACAATACCCTGTCATCAGAATTAAAAAATAATAAAAATTGTATGACAAATGAGCAGGTTTACTAAATAATTTTTTTCTGCGCATGCGTGAACGCTATTAAAATTTCATTTGCATATTATGTTAGTTAAATGTATAGAACAACTTTTGTGAAAGTCTCAAAAACATAGCTTAAAAATTCTGAAAATTATCGTTGATAGAATCAGATCAAAATCCTTATTCCCTAAATGAAGCAAAAAGATGAGGGGCTGTATCCATATTCCATTGTTTAGTGCCTACACAATATTGCACGTACAACTATATTTACTTAAAACCCCTGATTTTTTTGCTTCCTTTAGGAATAACGGATTTTGAGTTGATTCTATAGGCTCCCATTTTCAGAATTTTCAAGCTATGTTTTTGAAACTTTTACAGAAGTTGCTCTATACATTTAGCTAACACAATATGCAAATGACATTTTGATATCGTTGACGCATGCGCAATGAAAAATTATTTACTAAACATACTTATTTTTCATACAATTTTTATTATTTTTAAATTCTGATGAAAGGGTATTGTGTACAATGATGTTTGTCATATTTTCAGAAAATAACATTATTTTATAATAAGAACTCTGCAAATTATAATAAAAAACTTGGAAAAATTTAGGGCTGTTTTTATAAAAACCTTGATTTCTCTACGAGTATACACGCTATCCTTGTAAAAATTAACACAGTACATTACAATAAGCCAATTAATCATAATGTGCAGTTTGAACGCTTTTGCTACATTAGATTTGACAGGGTTATCCAAAAGATCTTCGTTCTTTTTCAATTTGTTGACGGTCCCCTGTTCGATTTCGGGGAAAACTCTTCGCGAAAATATGTGACGCGTACTATTTTGTTTACACACCTGGAGTTTGAGCACATTCCGATTCATATTTCTTTCATTACTTAAAAATAATTACTTAATTACCAATTATGCTTAAATTTTGGACACCAGTGTATGTTTCAATTGAATGTTCCCCTTAAGTAATTTCCTATAATAAGGAGAATGGTATCCAAATACTTTTGCATAGCCCTGTATATGAGGTATACAAATTATATATAAAGAGTAATATGCAAAATACTAATTAAATTCCAAAGGGCATACAGAAATTTAGAATGTACTCTCCAGCAATTATTACGGAAAGACGGTACTGTAAACGATTTCTTTTGCGCGTTCCTGTAAATTAATTTTAAAAAATGCTATGAATGCTCTGTTTTAACGTTATTGTGCGGAAATTCAGTGATTTATATCAGTTTCAATACATTTGAAACAGCGTAATGTCATCAAAATATTCTACAAACGATTTTTCCTCAATACTATAATGTAATTGAATTTTTTGAGTGTCCCTGTAAATGAACCATCAATACGGGCGTTAGAGCGTGGATTGGCAGACAGACAAACAGAATGCATAAGAATTTTTCGACTTTGTTGGAAATTTATTAAATGAATTAAACGATAAATGAATCATATTACATTGTTTATGTGATCTTAATGAATAAAAGAAAATAAAAAGCATGAAGAAAGTTATCCATATACATGATATTATCATAAAAATGATTTTTAAGTCAATATTGAAATATCTTATTTTTTTATATTTTATAAAATCTATTTGTATTATGATTTATATTCATTTATGTTTTTTCTTTCTTTTTAATTCGCTAACTATCTTTTTAGTATGACATTCAATCATAATTATTTGAAATTAGTACCATTTGTAGCCTTAGGAACAACATTAATTCTTGATATGTTTTGTATTAATATGAAGGATAATTAAGAGTAATTTATCCATTTGTCCTTTTTAAAATATTTACCCTTTTTTTGTTACTTAAAATCTGCATCTTTTATAAGAGTATAATTCTTTAATTAAAATACTTTGCTTTTAAAATTTATTATCTTCATATTACGGCTAGATAAAAATTATTATTTATTTTCATAAAAGTATGTTCTTTATTATTGTATAATAAATTACAGTCATGTTAAATTAGTAATATTTACCAACTTTCCTATGTTTCAATAAATAAATCAAGTTGTACTTTTCTTAAATTGCAAATGAATTGAAAAGGAATCACAAAGTAATTGTGTATTTCTAGATAAACAAAGGCAGATGTTTATTTCAACAAAAAAATAATTAGTAGGTTAGGAATTGTAATGAAAGATGCGTCATACAACATTGTTTGATTAATGGAAAGGTACTGATAATATTTCCATTTCATTTCCACATTTCATAAAATACTTAACACTGTACGAATGTCGTTTATCATTTCATTTTTTTTTGGTTAAATTATATCAGTATCTTCTTTTATATTAGTGACAAAACCTTTTATATATGCATAAATGTAATGCTATAAATTTTTCCTTCAAGATATCTCCATTTATTTTCTTTTTGTTACGTTAAATTACCGGTATATTCACAAATTTCCTATTCTTTAATAATATCTATCATTAATTCGATTAAATTCTATTAAATTAATTATTTCCTTACTCATTTTACTTAAATATAAAGCTTTCAGTTTATTCCTTATTTGCCGCATCATTTTTGACCAATTTCTATAATTTAGTGTAAATTCAAATGGTTTTAAAAGAGCCATTTTTTTTAATTCTTTATATCTATGTTTATTCCAAAGTCTTTCCCACTTGGGATTTTTGTTTAGTCCTGATAATTTAACTCATTACGTGTTTCTAACAGAATTCTCTGCAGAATTATTTTCATTGAGCCTTTTTGCGTGACATTCTTTGTTTTTACTAATCACAAACGCGTGACATCATGATTTTTATCAATGCAAAAGTTTGATCCAAAATCCAGAGCATCGATAGTAAACAAAAATTTTTAATGACTATTAATTTCTAAGCATCTGTATGCTGATTGGAAATTCTTTTTGACCAAAATTTGTTTCTTCTAAAATTATTCTAAATATATGTGTGCGTGTGTGACCTTTTAGGTAGCTTTCATTACAAAAAGTAAAAAGCTACCTATTGCAGCCGTCCGGAGGAAAGCACTTCCAGAAAATTTTGGTATATTTTCACCGATCATGACCCCCAGACCCCAAAACCACCCTCCGTTCAAATGTTCACATATATATATATATATATATATATATATATATATATATAACCATATATATATATATATATATATATATATGTATATCTGATTGTTGTCATGCGATAACTAACGTAATTATGAACCGATTCGAATGAAACTTGGTATGTATATAGCACATACAAATGTCTCGACCGAGTTCGTTGGTCAGCATCATCCGCCTTTTTGTTTCAAAATGGCGGCCATTTTAAATTTTTAAAAAATTTTAAAATTTAAAATTAAATGCGAAAAAATTAAAAGTTGAAAAATATTTTTCTTTTACGTGTTAGAACTTAAAACAAAGATTCCAGAACATTTTTTATTTTGCCTATATCTTAAAAAATGATTGAGTTATAGCACTTTGAATTTTTCTTATGGCTGGCATTTTGAAACGATCTGATTTTTGTCACGTGATAACACGCGTATTTATGAACCGATTTCAATGAAACTTGGTATGTACATGGTACATACAAATTTCTCGACCGAGTTCGTTGGCCAGCATCATCCACCATTTTGTTTCAAAATGGTGGCCATTTTAAATTTAAAAAAAAAATTAAAATTTAAAATTAAATGCGAAAAAATTAAAAGTTGAAAAATATTTTTCTTTTACGTGTTAGAACATAAAACAACAATTCCAAAACACTTTTTATTTTGTCTATATATTACAAAATGATTGAGTTATAGCACTTTGAATTTTTCTTATGTCTGACATTTTGAAACGATCTGTTTTTTATCACGTGATAACACGCGTATTTATGAACCGATTTCAATGAAACTTGGTATGTACATTGTACATACAAATGTCTCGACCGAGTTCGTTGGCCACCATCATCCACCATTTTGTTTCAAATTGGTGGCCATTTTAAATTTTTTAAAAATTTAAAAATTTAAAATTAAATGCGAAAAAATTAAAAGTTGAAAAATATTTTTCTTTTACGTGTTAGAACTTAAAACAAAGATTCCAGAACACTTTTTATTTTGCCTATATCTTAAAAAATGATTGAGTTATAGCACTTTGAATTTTTCTTATGGCTGACATTTTGAAACGATCTGATTTTTGTCACGTGATAACACGCGTATTTATGAACCGATTTCAATGAAACTTGATATGTACATGGTACATACAAATTTCTCGACCGAGTTCGTTGGCCAGCATCATCCACCATTTTGTTTCAAAATGGTGGCCATTTTAAATTTAAAAAAAAAATTAAAATTTAAAATTAAATGCGAAAAAATTAAAAGTTGAAAAATATTTTTCTTTTACGTGTTAGAACGTAAACCAACAATTCCAAAACACTTTTTATTTTGTCTATATATTACAAAATGATTGAGTTATAGCACTTTGAATTTTTCTTATGTCCGACATTTTGAAACGATTTGTTTTTTTTTCACGTGATAACACGCGTATTTATGAACCGATTTCAATGAAACTTGGTATGTACATGGTACATACAAATGTCTCGACCGAGTTCGTTGGCCACCATCATCCACCATTTTGTTTCAAATTGGTGGACATTTTAAATTTTTAAAAAATTTTAAAATTTAAAATTAAATGCGAAAAAATTAAAAGTTGAAAAAGATTTTTCTTTTACGTGTTAGAATTTAAAACAACAATTCCAGAACACTTTTTATTTTGTCTATATCTTAAAAAATGATTGAGTTATAACACTTTGAATTTTGCTTATGGCTGACATTTTGAAACGGTCTGATCTGAACGATCCACAATGTTGCTTTAAAATAGCATACACTTTATGATATCGTGGAATTTGGTGACTCTCTAAATCGCTTAAAATAAAACCAGGTTGAATAAAAGATGGCTAATTTCTAAAAATTCCTATTAATATTCTAACTTTACAAAAACTAGTATTCAATCTTATAAAATCACTAATTTTATAAGATTATTTCCACTAATTTGAGCTTAGTATTTTTGAACAATGTAACTTACCTTAAAATAAATAAATAAATATATAAGTATATGAAAGCTACCTCTTCCTCCCGGCATTGCCGGAAGGATTTTTTAAGTTAAGAGCTAGAAAAATCATCACTGGGTTCCCCTTTTTTAAGCACAGAGTGATGGCAAGCGAGGGAGAAAAAATAAATTATATAAATGTATGCGCTTCATTGAACTACTTATTGGCTGCTCCAAAAAAGTTTATTAAAAGGTAGGCATATAGAGCGGAAACACTCTCTTCGAATAAGGATATCCCATGATAAAACATTGTTCCGCGATTTTGCATTTCTCATTTGCATCACAGATTGTGCAGGATGTGTATTTTAGTATACACTTCATATATGCATATCAATTTTATTATGTTCGAAAGAATGTAACATCATTAAAATTAAGTTGAAATTGTTTTTTTTTTTTTTTTTTTTTTTTTTTTTTTTTTTTTTTTTTTTTTTTTTTTGCTATTGGCCGTATTGTAATGGAATACTTTTGGCTGTCCCTGTAGTTAAGCTATGCACCCAATGCATAGAAATATGAAATGACTTGACAAAAATATACAACAATTATATATATATTTAACAAGTATTTACTTATATATTTATATTTGACGGTGTCAGGTTTGGATGAGCAATTATTATCTAAAACTAATCTCATATGCAATACTATTATCTTATTTGCTAATGTATTCTGTGTACTGTAAGCTCTAAAACAGCATTCCTATCTTATCTGGAGTCTTAATCCGAGTAGTAGAGTGACATAATTCTGGTTGAAAGAAGGTAGCATACAATAGGTCACTTTTCGCTTGTCAAACAAAGTTCATAAAAGGCAGGCAAACAGTATTTAAAGAGAAAGATATGTCTTGAAAGTGTAACCTTCTTGTAGTGGACGAAATGAACCCCGTTTGCAGAAGGCTCACTGGGGGGGTGGGGGGATCACCCATCCGGGGCACCCACCAAAAAACTTGGCATAGGTGGGTGACAGCTGAGAGTTTTTAGTTTCTACGTTGCGAGGGAAGAGGTAAGTGGTTCCAGAGAAAAGCTCTGGTCCAAAAAGCGCGCGCTGAGCGAGGCTCTAAGTGGACGGAGCCTGGGTATGTGGAGAGATTAATAGTGATCTCTGAGTTAATTAACGTGTATAAGAAAGCTTTAAAGTATCTTAAGAGTGCACAGAACTTGTTTCTGTATTTAATATAATGTTGAACCGGATCACCTGTTCCCTAGTTTGTAACTGTAAAAATTGACATATTATTTGTAAATAATGTGTCAATAAATTGTTCATTAAGTTTAATTGAAAGAGTTAATCTTCTTCATTATGTACCTCTCATAAGTGTCCGATATCACGCAATTATATCGGTTGTGGCAGCCTACTAAAATAAACGATTATTCTTCAAAGTTTTGTGGACTTAGAGGGGAATCCAACAGACGGCTATTTATATTATATATTTATATTTGACGTATTGTTAGTACCATCAACATCAACTGCAGAAATATAGAACATACATTACTAATGAAAGTATCAGTAAGGAGCAACATCACATTAACGTCACAAATTTCAAATTTTTCAATGGGTGTCAAGATTTTTTTTTTTTTTGTTTTTTTTTTTTTTTTTTTTTTTTTTTTTGCACTCTAAGTTTGCCTTTTCCTTTATGTCACCCAAGTTATAAAAAAAAAAAAAAAAAAAAAAAAAAAAAACCTTTCATTAAAACCGTTTTTTTCAACAGCGAATTCTCTATCTTTGATTTTTTAAAATACCCACAATGATTCTCGATTTGTTTGATTTAGCACATTAAAAAATATATTTTGAATTATTTTCGGGAGCGTCTTAACCCAGATATTGTGAGTAGACTTTTAAGTGCAATATTTATTTTTTTTAAGAATAATACAAATATTTAAGAATGAGAAAGTGTTATTGAAACCTTTGTGGATTTTAAATGTTGAAATGCGAAATTTTAAATGTTGAGAAAAAAGATATGAAATATTCATAAATGATATTTATGGATATTTGAATATATGGTTTTCCTTATTCCGGTTCATTTCAACTTCTCATTTCACTATTTGCCATTTATTTAAATAAGGGCCATCGATTTTGAAATAGGGGCAAATCAAATTTATGTTTTCGTTAAATATATAACGTTTTCCATTTAAATGATGTAAAAATTATTCACATTCAGTAATTGACTTATTTTAGATCTTTCGAGGTTTTATTTCACGTCAATTTAACACGCAATAATGGTTAGGGGTTGTGCAATGCATATAAACCTTTTCACTTTAGGAGGGAGTGGTCTTTCAAATAATATTCTATGGCGTCTGTAGGGGAGAGAGATTTTTCTTTTGATATCTTTATTATTTTTGATCTAATCACTATCTTCTCTTTTATTTGTTACTCGTTCTTTACATCAATATAGGCTTTTTCAATATGGCATCAATATGGCTTTGTGCTTTTTTGACGAATAAACCTGTTCAAAGTGATAAAATTTTTATATATATCACTCAATTTACTCTCTTTTTTTTTGTCTATTTGATAAAACTAACATTGGGATTTGCAATTTTAAAAAAAAAGTTTTTTTTTTTTTCATACAAAAAAATGTAAAATATATTTAGTTTTTACTGTAATTTTACACGTATTTGCACATTTATTTTTCAACCAAATTAATTAAATTATAATAAATCGAATGCTTAATATTATACAACATACTTCTATGAACAGTTTAAACAGAAGTTACATTAAAATTTTCAAAATTATATGACAAGATAAATTTTATAATTGACTTAAATTTAAAAAATAATAATAATAAAATTTTCAAAATTTGTCCGGTAAATCGAACAATTTTTTCATACAATCATTTTCCTTCTTTGACCACTTTATCATTATGCCAAAAATGTACCTTAAAATACTTAAATTAAAAAGAAAGTTCAAAGTGTACCTACTTCTCTTAATAATGTTATATTATTAGGTGTTTTGATATTGCTCAAGCTTTTATTAGAATAAGATGCAACAATAAATAATGAGTTGGGCATAATTATAATAAAACGATATGAATCTTAAATTTAATTAAATATACCGGGTGTCCCAAAAGTGACTGATGGATTTTAAAATTCAATAACTAGCAAACGGCGACAGCTATTTAAAAAAATTTTGCAGCAGGGTTATGTACAATGTCAGGAGTTTCTTTACCTTATTTTTTTATTTTAGTTCGCATATCAAACAATAGGTGGCGCTGACGGTGATTGAAGGCCGGGTCGTCGCTTCACTCAGCATGCTCCTGACATTGTACATAACTCTGCTGCAAATTTTTTTTAAATAGCTGTCACCGTTTGCAAGTTATTGAATTTTAAAATCCATCAGTCATTTTTGGGACACCCGGTAAATACATATTTTTTTTTATTTATTTATTTTTTTTTTTTTGTCAATAACTGCACTATGTTTGATTTCACTTCGAATTTTCTTTTATCTACGGTTAAATACAATATTTCATTGTGTTAGTTTACGCACACACACACACACATATCCCTTTTCAGAAAATAATATTTTATTAAAAAAATTAAAAACTAATTTTCTTAAAGTTTATTTATTTTAATGTCTAATTTCACTATATTCCACTTATAGAGAATTCCAATATCCTGATTTGCCCTTTAATAATTTCTTCTTGATCAATTTAGGGAATATCTTGAATTGTAACTTGAATACTATTGCACAGATATTTGAAGTGAAACTTTATGGGAAATATTTCAGAAATATTAAAGGTAACCGTTATATTTAGTGCTGAAATGATACGATATTATTGAAAAGTCTACGTATTTCAAGAATTAAAATGATGGCGAATTTTGGAATGAGCAGTGGTGTATTTAATAAATAGATTTAAACAAAATTGTTAGAATGCGTTATCTCGAGATTGTTAAGCTCAAAATCTCATTTCGTTATCGCCCAAATAATTAAATACATAGAATGGTTCTTGAATCATTTCATCTAGTTCAGGTTAGAAAATCTATTGAATTGTTACAGGGAATGTCATTATGTAGGTATTCAAAACCAATCTTTAAGAGAAATATTTAAAATAGATTAAGGATGGTATTATATATGCTGAAGATATGAGATGATGTTATTGATAGTTTTATGGATTTCAAAATTTTTAACTGTGAAAAATTGGGAAAGAGAATGCAATTTATTTAATAAAGATATTTATGTAAAAGTGTTAAATTGAAAATCGATACAAATGGCGAAAATGGAAGCTCTTGAATCAAACATTTCTTATTATTAGACGATTATTTTTCATTTTATTAGCCATTTACTGAATTTTAATTTAAATTAGTATTTTTTTATGATGGAGAGAAAAAAATTAATAAAATTATCATAATTAAAAAACTACTTAATAACGAATAATAAATAGTGTATATTTATAAAAATAGCATGTATACATACTTAAGTTTTTACATGACCATAAAATATAGTAGTGTATATTTGCAAATATTTATATATGTTTGTAATACTGAAATGTTTTAATTTTATTACAGTTATTCAAGAAATATTTTTATTTAATAATATGAATTTTATTAAAATGATATGAATTTTAAATTTACTTAAATATATTTTTTCTTTTTGTTATCAACTGCACTATATTTCATTTTACTTTGAATTTTCTTTTATCTAAAACTTTTCTTTTATCTACGAATTTTTTTCTAATTTGATTTTAACTACACCATTTCATATTTTAAAGTTTATATATATACATCATAATATTTTATTACAAAATAGAATATTAATTTTCTTAAACTCTGTTTATTGTAATAGCTTATTTCCATATATCCCACTTATGCAGAATTCCAGTATGCTGAATTGTACTTTAGTAATTTCATCTTGATCAATTTTGGGAAATATCTTGAGTTGTAACTGGAATATTATAATACAAATATTCAAAATGAAACTTTAAGAGAAATATATTAGAAATATGAAAGATAACAGTTATATTTAGCAGTGAAATGGCATGGTATTATTGAAAACTTTATGTGTTTCAAGAATTTAAATGATGGCAAATTCTGAAATGAACTGTGATGTGTTTAATAAGGATATTTATACAGAATTGTTAGAAAATGCGTTGCCACGAGATGGTTCATCTCAAAGTCTCATTTCGTTATCTCCCAAATAATTAAACACATAGAATAGTTCTAGAATGATTTCATCTAGTTGATTTTAGATAATCTTTTGAGTTGTTATAGAGAATGTCATTACGTAGGTATTCAAATCTAATCTTTTAAGAAAGATATTTAAAACAGACTAAGGATGATATTATATTTACTGATGAAATGAAATGGCGTTACTTAACCATTTATAGATTTCAAAATTTTAACAATGGAAAATATGAAAGAAAATGCGATTTTATTTATTAAAAATATTCACACAAAAGAGTTAAAATAAAATTTGTCACAAATAGCAAAAATGAAAGCTCTTGAATCAAATATTTGTTAATATTATACACAAATTTTTCATTAATTAGACATCTACTGAATTTTCGTTTTATTTTACTGTTTTTTTCTGTTTATGATGGAAAAAAAAATAAAAATATCACGATTGGAAAACCATTTAATAACGAATTATAAATAGTGAATATTTATGAACATATCATATATGCATACTTATGCATTTACATGGGCATAAAATATAGAAGTGTATGTTTGAAAATATTTATATAAGTTTCTAGCATTGAAACATTTTATTTTATTATAGATATCCAAGACTTTCTTTTTTTTAAAATGTTATAGATAGGTAATCCGTCTAAAAATATAGATACCTGCCTTATGTTATTTATGATGCATTTATAAGCAAAATTTAAATCCATTCTTTTTCATGAAAACACTTAATACCACTAACTATTTGAGAATTCCTTGATTAAACACTTAGATGCGATCATCAAGTTTACATTATTTTCTGTAGTAATCAAGCTGCCTCTATTTTCTTATACCGTGTGTCTCAAAAAGGATTTTATGAATTTAAAAATTGAATAATGTGCAAACGTTGACAGATATTAAGAGAACTCCTGTTGGATTATTACGTAAGACAGGCGATTTTATGCTACGATTCTCGGTATTATTTACAAATATCAGCGATAGATGGCGCTGCAAACAATAACTGCCAAATTCAGGCTCTCTTTTTTGGTCTCTCTCTTTTTACATGCGAAAGAAGTAGAATAAAACGTATTGAATGTATCCCAAAGTACCAAAAATCGATTCTGGACTAAGCACCTATTGCTCTTACAAGGAAGGTCTCCATTCGGGGCATACTCAGAATTTCTTGAAAAAAAAACGAATTAAACTACTCATGTAGGTAATAAAGGATCAGTGAAAATTAGCGGCGGAATTACATTATTAGATATGTAAAAAAATAAAATAGTTTGGAATATTTGGCGTGAAAAGCTGAAAGCGAAGCGGGATTTGGCGAGCAGTGCATTTCCTCGCCAAAAACAGACGATTTTAACGAATCTGAAAATTGATTTTAATTGACTTCACTGTTAAAAATCTGCAGCATTTACTGCAACGTCACTCCACTACTTTTATAGAATATCTCTCTTCTGACCAATGAGAATGCTCCATAGCACGGTGAATTGACCGTGTCATACACTGTTAAAAATCTGCTGCATTTTGTTGCAACGCATTCCACCACTTGTATATCATAGAAGGCGGCAGCCTTCAAGTGACGCAGCTTTAAGCCTACCATCGTCATAAGGTATCCACGTAAGGTAGATGCGAAACTTCATATATACAGCTAACTCAACATCAAAGGAAATCGGAAAAGCCGCCATCTAATAACTCAGCAAATATTGTTCAGAATGGTCCAATTTCTTTAATATAGTCTTATATTCCCAGTCTAATCCTATCCTATAATTTTTACATTTCTACGTGCCGTATATTTTTAGATCTCGATACTCATTTTTAAACCGAAATCGATGGTGTTTGTTCCTGATAATGAGATCTAGAAAACGGGCTGGGAGATTTTATTAAAACTTATATATAATATGAATCTCTTTAAGATAGAGTGAATAAGACTTGCCTAGTTTCTAGGAAAACTCTTGTTTGTTATGTATTGGTCTTGGAAAATTGGACTATATTAGCTCGCGGATTACATGTTATTCTATGGGTTAGCAGACAAAGCAGGAGTGAAAAGCCTTATGTAGTTATGGTCACAGTTAAAACACCCAAATCGAAGCAATAAATGTTTTTTGAACTACAAAAACATCTTATCATGTGCTCTAAAACATTCAATAAATATATACTAAATCAAATTTCTATTTATATTGCCTTTATTTTTCGTAAGAAGAAAATATTACGTTTCTTACATTGGATATTTTTGCATTTTGTGGAAAAAATATTTTGAATCCTTTTTTAAAATAGGAAAATATTTTTTAATTATACATATTCAATATACTTTCGACTTATGATTTTTTTTAAGTTTACAAACAAAAATTATTTTTAATAATTTTAATAAGATTTTCATGTATTCATACGCGTTTAGATAGTTTTGTTTTGAATCGTAATCGAATTCGCTGGCGGTAAGCTGAAGTGGCTGAATTCCAAAAGCTACGCGCGTCATCGAAAATCAACTGTAAACATTGGATTAGAAATATTAAAAAATATATAAAGCATCCCCAAAAGTAAGTACGAAATCTTAAATATCGAGGTAGTATCTGATGTAATTATTCCCGACCCAGAGTTGTTTTTATTTACGACATTTTTTTACCTGTTTACATTATAAATACATGCTTCCTGACGTGTCTATGAAGCGCATTAGAAATTAAACAATTTACTATTTTATTTTGAGTTTTCTTAAAAAATAAATAAATAAATAAACAAAATTTTTCGTTTTTAAGGAAAATCCAGGTTAAATTTAAAGTATGACAAAATGAAAATTGTTCCCAATTCCGTGTGTAAAATAATTTATTTGTGAATCGTTTGTATTTAAGTTAACGAAAATTGCCTCAAAATAACGTCTTTTTCGAAATATGCATACCTATAGCTTACTTTTAATTTTACATTCTTTTCAGATTAAAAAAAAATTAAGCATCTCAGTATTTAAATTTTTATCAAAATTTTACTTTAAAATTTTCGGGAATTTCTAATGTAACTTATACTTTTTTCCGCCCTTATATTCAACTCTTATTCTTTCGTTACACATATAAATAATGTTAATAATGTTTTTAATTAAAGTGATAAAGATTTGAAATTTCAAACTTTGTCCACCAAATTTTCAATCAATCTCGTTTTTATTTACAGTAATACTTGATTATAATCCTTTTCCATTGAAGTACATTTGTGTAATAGAGACCAATTAGCAATGCAATTTTGTTTATCTTTTAAAGAAATTAAACAAAAATTCACATTATTAAAGACAGCACAAGTTAAATAAAAAGTTATGACATTGTGGAAATTTGGATATGTTTATAAAATGATATACTTGTTCACAGGGGCAGATCCAGAGGATCATTTTGGGGGGGGGGCGATACCAAGAAACATAGAATCAATATAGTCATAATTTCTGTTCATAAAATACCTCCTTGTACAGTTATTATTAAATGAATGATCAAATGAAATGCTTTTCTGCGATCTTCTCATGAAATAGGCTTTTTTCTGCGATCTTTTGACTAAATTCGCGACTCTTTGACGGAATTCGCATTTTTTGGCATTTTTGACGAATCTCGCGTTTTTTTACGCACGATACGCTGTCAAAATTCAGGTTTTTTTTAGCGATCCTTTGACAAAATTGGCTCTTTTCTGCGACACTTTGACAAAATTAGCAATGTTTTGCAACCCTGTGAGAAAAGTAGCTCATTTTTCTGTGACCTTTTGACGAAATTGAAGTTTTTTCCACAACACTGACAAATCTCGTGCTTTCCCAGCGATTCTATTTCGAAATAAGCGCTTTTTCTGAGACCTTTTGACGAAATTCGCACTTTTTCGCAGTGCTTTGATAAAATTAGCGCTTTTTCAGCAATCTTATGTCGAAGTTGGCGCTTTTTCAGCGATCCTATGTCGAAATTCACACTTTTTCTGCGATTCTTTGCATACCTTTCTTCAAACCCTTTGACAAAATTAGCACTTTTTTCGCAACCTTTTGACGAATTTCGCTCTTTTCCGCTATACTTTGACAAAATTAGCATTTTTTTGTAACCCTTTGAAAAAAGTAACTAACTTTAGACGAAATTCGAGCTTTTTGCGTGACACTTTGACAAAAAGATGTGCTTTTTCAGCAGTCTTATGTCGAAATACGTGATTTCCAGCGATCCTACGTCAAAGTTTGCGTTTTTTTTTTTTTTTTTTTTTTTTTCGCGATTTTCTGTCAAAATTAGTGTTCTTTTTTCTGACCCTTTGACGTAATTCACGCTTTTTCCGTGATCATTTGACGAAATTCACGCTTTTTTGCGATACTTTGATAAAATTAGCACTTTTTCAGCAATCCTATGTCGAAGTTCACGGTTTTTCAGCGATCCTATGTCGAAATTCGCATTTTTTCAGAGTTCCTTTGCCTTCCCTTTTCGCAACCTTTTGAAAAAATTAGCACTCTTTTCGTGATTTTTTGATGAAATTCGAGTTTTTTATATGACACTTTGACAAAAATCGCGCCTTTTCAGCGATTCTATGTCGAAGTTCGCGTTTTCTACGCGATCGTCTGATAAAATTCACGTTTTTTATGCGATCCTCTGATAAAATTCGCGACCCTTTGACGAAATTCTCACCTTTTTCGCTGTACTTTGACAAAATTAGCAGTTTTTTGCAACCCTTTGAAAAAAGTAGCGCTCTTTCTTTGAACTTTTGACAAAATTCAAACTTTTTGCGCAACACTTTGACAAAAGGCGCGTTTTTTCAGCGATACTATGTCGAAGTTCGTGTTTTTTACGCGAACCTCTGTCGAAATTCGCATTTTTTCCGAGACCCTATGATGAAATTCGCGGTTTTTCCGTGATCATTTGACAAAATTCGCGCTTTTTCACAAAACTTTGACAAAATTAGCGCTTTTTCAACAATCCTATGTCGAAATTAGTACTTTTTCCGTGATACTTTGCCTTCCCTTTTTCCAACCCTTTGACAAAATTAGCGCTTTTTCCATGACCTTTTGACGAAATTTGCTATTTTTTTGCTATAGTTTGACAAAATTAACGTTTTTTTGCAAACATTTGACAAAATTCGTGCTTTTTCCTCGACCTTTTGACAAAATTAGAGCTTTTTCCACGACACTTTGACAAAACTCTCACTTTCAGCGATCTTGTGTCAAAATTCGCGTGTTTTAACGATCCTTTGTCGAAATCCTTTTTTTTGTGCGACCTTTGACAAAATTCGTGCTTTTTCCGCGATCTTTTGTAGAAATTCGCTATTTTTCTGCGACACTTTGACAAAACTAGCACTTTTTAGCGACATTTTAATGAAATTTGCGATTTTTCTGGAACAATAGAATGTCTCCGACGAAGTTGCAGAAATTCCTTTCGAAAAAAAGTCTGAATTCAACACTAGTTTGAGGGGGGGGGTGATCCCCCCCCCCAACAATTTTCATTTTGTCATACCTTTAAGAAAACTCAAAATAAAATAGTAAATTGTTTAATTTGTTTTGCACTCCATAGACAAACGTCAGGAAGCATGTATTTATAATGTAAACAGCTAAAAAATTGTCGTAAATAAAAACAACTCTGGGTCGGGAATAATTACATCAGATACTACCTTGATATTTAGATTTCATACTTACTTTTGGGGATGCTTTATTAATTTTTTAATATTTCTCATCCCATGTTTTCAGTTGATTTTGACTGATCTCTGTGTATATGGGCCATTCTTGAAAAAAGGTCTATTTCAGTCCTGGCATCATTTAAAAAAAATTGCTTTATTTATTTCTGATTTTTTTTTATTCTTTTGAATATTTAAAGAATAGAGAATCTTTTCATACAATTTACTATTCTATAGCTATTTTATTTTGTGTCTTAATATTAAGTAATACATGGGAAACCTCACCTCCGTGGGTGTCCCCCATTCCCATTTTAAAAAATTCTTCGATTAAAAAGTGAAATAAATTAAATGTTAAATAATTTTTATTGTTAATTCCTTTTTAAAGGAACCTTAGCTAATTTAAAAATGGGTTTCAATAAATTAAATAATTTTTGCAAATGCATTTTTATGTTATGTTTTTGTTTGCCCCTATTGAAATTCTCAACTCCGTTACTAACAGTTTTATCTTCAAACATTCATTCATAGAAGGCAATACTGGTAAATAATTTGTATTAAAACAAAGGAAAAGAACTCTCTTTGTTAGCTCGGTGAAAAAAAAATTGTCATTTGCTCTCAGTTAAAGCTTATTTTATTCAAATAAATAGAATTTCTTTATTTTGTTTTTTGGGATACTCCACTCCATTACTGCCAATGGAAGGTAAGCAATGCATTATATTTATTTATTTTACATTTGAATTTAAATGATATCACAACACATACAATCCTGTGTGAATAACATTAATTTTGATTCAAATATTTACAAACAGTGCATCATTATATGAAATATCCTTACCTCCATTATTCTCACTTCCGTTACCTTTGTTAATCACAGAGGTGAGAAAGTGAAATAGAGGTGAGATTAAATTAAATATAAGTACTTAAAATTAATCAAAATAAAAGTTAACGGTTTACTTAACAATTATTATAGTAACATAATGTAATAAATATTGATATAGTTTATTTCTATTATTGGACTGATCAATTGTAGGCTAGATTTCTAATTAAGTTGCTATCAACTATTTCATGGCTTTCACTAGCTATGTTTTAATAATTTATCTGTTGATTTAATCGATTCTTTGCTCAAACTAAGCAAAAATGAAAGAAAAAATAACTATTATAATTAAGAATTTTTTTAGATAATTGATTATAGTTTTAAGATTTATTAGAGAGCAAATATTTCAAATGTTTTTAAATAATTTTCTGTTATGAGATACTAATAATGGATATTAAGTGACTAGCATAATTCAAGTGATTTAAAATGTTCGATAAAAGTACATTAGTTTTATTTTGTAAGTTAAGTCGCCCAAGAATGGAAAGTTTCATATGAAATGAAAATATTTAATAACAGAGTCCTGATTTTCTTTCTTTGTCAGTTAAACATTTTCCTAATTGAAGTATGAAACTCACATAGTGGACCGGGGTAATTCCTGATCGAAAAACACTAACATCTAAATATCTTTATAATGTTTACAATAGATGTGACCAAATTTAGCATGGTTAATGATTCACCATGTTTCTATGCAATAAAATATAGGCTTTGATTAAAATATCATTTAAAGTTTGCTTAATTAAAAAATTTTGATTCTCGGTAACTATCCTGGGAACATTGTAATTATCAATTACACCAGGGCAATTACCAATCAGGACATTCTTTTGTACAAATGATAGGTACATTGATTAATTTAGAATATATATTGTCAATTTTAATGTAAGCCTTATTTAATTAAATGCCTTCATCCATCTGCAATAATTTTATCATTGTGTAAAGAAAAAAAAAAAAAAAACAAGAACGAAAAGTTATGTGTGCAGCATAGAATATGATGCAACTTCCAACATATTCTGAATACTATTTTCATCCATATACAGTAATTTTTCCACCCAGTGCAAAGAACAAAACATAACTAACAAGAACAAAGAATCATGCATACTGCATCGATTATGATGCATTTTCCTACACATTCTGAATACTGTAAACTTATTGTCATTCATGTACAAGAATTTTACCATTCTTTGCAAAAAACAAAGCATAATTAACGACAATAAAAATTTTTGCATACAGCATGTTTAGATACTTTCCAATTCATTCTGAATACTTTAAACCTATAATTTTCATCTTTGTACAGTAATCTTCCCACCCTATGCAAACAGCAAAACATAAATAAACTAAAAAGAATGAAAAATTACGCATAAGTATAGATTATGAAACACTTTCCAATACATTTTCAATATTGTAAACCTATCATTTTAATCTATTTGCAGTAATTTTACCAGTCTATATAAAGAACAAATCATAACTAACAAGAAAGAAAAACATGTGTGCAACATAGATTATGAAACATTTCCAGCATATTCTGAATATTGTAACGCATATAGTCTTAATCAATCTGCAATATTACCAACCTATACATAGGTTGAAACATAATTAACAAGAATCATGCATGCAGCATAGATTATGAAATACTTTCCAGCACATTCTGAATATTGTATCCCTGATCATTTTAATCCATCTGCAGTATATGTATCAACATCTGTAAAGAATAAACATAGTTAACAAGAATGAGAAATGATACATACAGCATAGATTATAAAACCCTTTCTGAGATGTATGGGACTGTTCAAGTATTACGTAAGCACTAAAGAGGGAGGGGGGTTCCAGAGTCTGCTTATTTTTTCTGACAAGGGGGAGGGGGATCACAACAATTCTTACGTAAGCATTAAGGCCCCTGTCGTCGCTCGAGGAAACGCTCGCGAGCTAATGCTATTCCTATGGGGAAGCATTTTTCTAATAACTCTTTCGCATTTTGACATTTTTGAATAATTTTTTTTGCATTGGGTAGCTGAGGTGCATGCCGACAGCGCACCTTTTTTACTTTTTCGATTTTGGTTGCAGATATTTTTTACAAAGTCAGTTTCACTTTCAAAACTGGTTTCCAAACTGAAAGTGCTTTTAAAAAAATGTCTGTAACCAAAATCGAAAAAGTAAAAAAGGCGCTCTGTTGGCATGCACCTCAGCTATCTAATGCAAAAAAAATTATTCAAAAATGTCAAAATGCGAAAGAGTTATTAGAAAAATGCTTCCCCATAGGAATAGCATTAGCTCGCGAGCATTTCCTCGAGCGAGGACAGGGGCCTTAAACAACGAAGCAACTGCAGTTCAAATTCAACAAGCAAACAAAGTATGCTAGAGAAAGAGCATTCTACAGTCCGTTCGAAATTCGCCATTTATTTTCGATTTTATCCTTTTCTTATCTATCGCAGTCCCATGACCCGCATCACCCACACTCCCCCTTTGTCTTCATTGTCGTGTGTTAAGTTGTGTGCCAAGTCAAGTACATTGCAAGACTATAAAAACACAGGAACCGGTGTGGCTGGGTTTGGTTGCAAGGGTAACTGGTCAGATGACTTTATTTTAGGTAAGTCTGGTATTTTCTTTCCTCCCATTCAATCGGTCATGGAATTCCGGGAATTTTTGCAGAATTTCTGGAAATTTTTGTCTTTCCGCGTCTATTGTCGAACTTCTTTCTCTACAGGTTTTAGAACTTTAGAAAGCAACCTACTTGGGTTTTTTCTTGTCTCGGATACACAGCACAGATATTTATTGTTTTAGTTCAGTTGCATAGTGAATTTTTAGTGAAAGGGTATTGCTTTTAGTTGCATAGTGAATTTAGTCAGATTTAATAATGATACTAACATTGACAAGTCCTTAATAACTTAAGTAAGACTTCTTGTATATCTTGTTTTATTGTTCAGTGTGCTAAATAACAATATATTTAAACCTTTTTGTATTCTATGGTTTGTTTAATGCAATAAGTAACAATATATTAAAACCATTTTATATATTTTGATATCACAATCCCTATATGCCTATATAAATTTGTAGGATTAATAATGTAATTGATTGGTAACTTTTATAAGTCAAGAAGTATTGATGTATAAACTGTCATAAAATCTTACATAAGCAAAAGGGGGGGGATAGCGTTTGCTTATATTTTCTTACAAGGGGGGGGGGGTACAAAATGACTAAAAATATGCTTACGTAATACTTGAACGGTCCCTATGGTGCTGAATGTACATTACCTTCTTAGCTTTTACTAACGTATTTTACTCCAGAATTGTTTTTAACAAAATCAAGTAGTACAGCACACATTAATAAAATATGAAATATCTTTTTTTTTTAAGTGGATGGGGGAGGGGTAATTAAAGGTGAATGAATCATGAATATGAATTCTTTGCATTAGTCTTTAATTTTTTGTTTTTATCATTAACCTAAAAAAAGCAATGATATCAATACAAAAAACCCTGAACGGGTTAAAAGCTTGTGACGCAGCACTTTATCTTACATCTCTAAGAATTTTAAATTTGGGACTTAAAACTAATGATATCAAAGCTTATGTGATGCTATGCTATTAATATATATATATATATTAAAAATTATTCATTAATGCTTTATCATTTACATCTTTCATAATTTCGAAATATGAATCTTAAAAGTTATGATATCAAAATTTAAGTGACGCCTTGATGAGACTTTAAACGATGTTTTAAAATTCCATTTATTTATTTATTTATTATTTAAATACATTTACATATCTAAACAATACTTTTCATTTTCCAATACACTGTTAAATACATCACTTTCACTGAATATATATAATGCACTGAAATGTTTTATTTGAATAAATTGGTTTATCTTTTGTGCTACACTATCCAAAATCAAAAGTAACATTTAAATAAATATTTTTGCGTCATTATATCTATTTGCATATATTTAACTTAGTTTAGATACAATGGTGCAAAAATATTTAAAAATATCTATGCATTTTAAAATTCGATTTCACTATTAAGATAATTAAACTTGATTTTTAATACATTAAAAGGCAAAATTTTGATGAAAATCGATATCGAATCCAGAAAAAATAATCAAAAAATTACTATTCAAGGGATTAAAAAAAGCATAGACATATTTGTTTAAAAACAGCCTAATATCACTCCATATTTATGACAACAATTAAGGGGACGGTTGACGATCTATTTTTTTTTTTCATCATAGAAACATGAAATTTTGTGGAACTATACATTTCCTCATAAGCATATTCATAAATATATACAAATAGAAGTATACATAGCATTTCCTTAAAAGTATAGTTCTTAAAAAAATTCAATTTTCTCATTATATTTTTTAATTACAAAATATTAAAATTGTTAAAGAAGTTTAAATTCTCCATGAATCTCAATGTTTGAGGTATTTCCTTTATTTTACATTTTAATCATTTAAAAATCCATTAGAATTTTAAATAAAATGTGAAATATAAGAAATATCTCAAGCAATTTAACAGTGTGGAAGAATACTGGCATATCAAGCCATGATAATTCTGTTTGGAATCTGGTTGGAAACGTAATTTTTAATAGAATTTACCTATTTTTGCTCAAGCACTTTAATTGCTATGCTTTGCAATAATTACTATTTAACATAAAATTGTAACAATAATCATTCTTTATTAGCATATTAAAATACCGGGTGTTCAAAAAATGAGAGATGAATTTTTAAATTCAATAATGTGCAAACAATGACAGATATGAAAAAATTCATACAGAATTGTTACATAATATATCTGAGAATCTTTTATGCTGCGGTTCTAAGTTTTAGTTAAAAATAGAAGCGGTAGATGGCACAGCAAGCAATAACCTCTAAATCTTTGCTCGAGTATTCTGTTTTTAGGTGCGTTCTTAATTATGTAAATACGTAGCAGCTATAGTTGTCGTTCAATCCGTCCGTCTGTTCGTCCGCATATAACAACGCAAAAACTACCCAACCGAAACGTTTGAAATTAAAAACAGATAATTATTACATAATTTTGTCGAGTCATGTCAAATTTTATGAAAATCGGGTGCATAGATCAATTACAGGGACAATCAAAAGTATTACGTTACATTGTAGACAATGGGGGAAAAATTTCAAATCATTTTAATCGTATGAAATTTCAAATATGTAATTATTACATAATTTTGTCGAGTTGTTTCAAATTTTATGAATATCGCATGGATAGATTAATTATAGGGACCGTAAAATTATTCCGTTACGGTCAATGGGGAAAAAGTTTCAAATGCATTTTAATGGTGTTACACTCATTCGAACATAATAAAATTAATATGAATCTATGAAGTACATATCATAGTATACTTTTTGCACAAATTGTTGTGCAAAGAACATTTGTTATTGATTTACAAGGCCACACAAAGGTATTCCATTACATAATGGTATAGGGAGAACATTGTTTGGTGCGTGTTTTAATTATATTAAACTCTTTCACATTTTATGAATATGATATGCGATGCTGAAGTGTAATAAGTGTTGCTATTCCTGTATATTAACAGGAACACAAAAAGATTTCGACCACTACACTGTATCCGAAGTGTTGTCTATTATAACAGTAAGATCTGATTACTTTAAAAATTTCGTTATCGTACGAACGCACCTCATTTGCTGTGCTTTACGTGCAATTTTCAATTTGTTTTATTTTTCCATGTGATACAAGAAGATAAAATGTATGGAATGGATCCCGAAGTACCGGAAATCGGGTTTGGACTAAGAACCTATTATTTTTAGC
Source organism: Maratus speculifer (assembly GCA_964019185.1). Lineage (NCBI taxonomy): Eukaryota > Metazoa > Arthropoda > Arachnida > Araneae > Salticidae > Maratus > Maratus speculifer. The sequence goes on along the minus strand of OZ025302.1, from coordinate 108,874,328 downwards.
ATCATTTATTGTTTAAAATTCGAACTAAAATAAAGAATCACAGTAAAAAATACATCTGATATCATAAGTACCCTTCGCAAGAATTTTTAAATATCTTTCGCCATTTGCAAATGGATTTTCAAATCCATCTGTTATTTTTGGGACACCTATTATCAACAACATAAACTCGAAATATATGAAGGATTCACAATCATTGTAGACCAAGTCCATTTAAAAAGTCAGAAATTGCATATTAAGTGTAGCAAATGAGGTGCGTTCGAACTGTACACTGAAAAAAAAAGCTGCGGCAGAGATTCCAGACAATATCCGTAAAAAAACGGATTTTATACCTATATCAACGGAATTTTCCGTTATTTTAACAGTTTTTGCCCGTAAAACACAAAAAATTATGGAAGTTGACCGTTTATGTGAAAAAGTGGCATGTTCTGTAAATTTACTGTGTAATTCACGGTAAAGTACCATAAATTTACAATTTTTTTACAGTGTAACGAAGTTTTAAAAATATTCAGATCTTGCTGTAATAGCATACAGTATTAAAGATGCAGTATAGTAGCGGAAGTATTTTATGTGTACCTGAAAAATATTATCAGTTTTCTATTACACAGGAAGTAACTTATAGTAAACTTCAGCAACGTATACCAATTTCATAAAATGTGAAAGAGTTTAATATAATTAAAATGCGTCCCAAACAATGATTTTCCTCCTCAGAAAGAGGGAATGAAATACTTTTGTGTGGCCCTGCAAATAAATAACAAATATTGTTTGTTCTACAGATTATACAGAATGTATATTTTAGTACATTCTTCATAGATGAATATAATTTTTTTTATATTCCAAAGAGTTTAACATCATTAAAATGCTTCTAAAACTATTTTTGCCATTGGCCGAAATATAACGGAATACTTTTGAATGTCTCTGTAATTAAATTTTACATTCGATTGTCCTGAAATATGAAATGACTCGACAAAAGTATGCAACAATTATGTATTTAAAATTTCAAACGATTCGGCTCGGTTGTTTGTGCTCTGTTATATGCGGACGGACAGACAGACGGATGAACTGAACGATGACTATAGGTTCTTCTTATTTACATAATTACGAACGCACCTAAAAAAAGATATAATCCATTTAGAAGGTTATAGAATCTAATTTTTTCACTGCCACAATGAAACAAGTCTCTAAACAGATACCATGTATTAAAAAGGTACCCTAAAACAGGCTTGGTATACTGTCTAAGTATATAAAATAAAATTTATGCGCATTCTAAATGAAATATCTTTTTTTTTTTTTTTTTCAAAATTTACTTGGTATGCTATATTTGTGAGCCGCTCATGCAATAGTTTAAAATATTTTAAAGACAAATTAATTATAGACTATTTAAATAAATAAACAATCACATAACATACATAAAAATTATTATTATAACGAAACAATTTAAATTATTAACAGTAAAACATAACTAATATAATGCTTAATAAGATAAATAAAAAACTATTATAAAAATTTTTCACACAAGCATAATCCTATTTATGTGTTTATGCTATAAATCTGAAGATATTCAATGGGATTTTTAAACACTTAATTAACTTACTATTCAAGCCACGATTTATTGAATCAAATTTAATTTTCAAACAACTAGATAAAACAAGATTTACATTATAAAAGTTTAAATGACTTGAGAAAATGTAAATTACACTTCTATTATGTATTTTATTTATATGAAATAAAATATTAAAAAAATTCTTCTTTAGAGGAAAATTAAATAATTTATATAAAGACTTGAAAAGGATTTAAGACCATATTTCACATCTTTAAACACAAACTAGGAACTAGTTTCTAACCAGGAAAAGACATGCTACAAACTCATTAAAATTAATTTATTCATGCATTTTAATGAGCTATTTTCGTGAAATTTTCGTTTTTCTTCATCATCAAGCCATTAAGTTAATTTTAAAACCACTTTATATTCTTGTGTCAAGACACAATTTATCATCTCAAAAGTACAAATGACGACTTCAAGCATAAATTCTTTAATAATTCTTTGAACTCACCATTAATGCTATTAAAAGATCCATGAATATAATACAGGGTAGTCATAAAAAAACTTTGCCGATATATGGAGCTCTAGCAGCCAGTCCGTTCAACCGATCGAGGTGAAATTTCAGATATAGCTATTCAGAAGTATGAGCTCGAGATTCTGTGAACGGCAACAAAATGGCGCTCACGGTTACGGTTGGTTATTAACCGTGCGTTGGAACGGTATGGTTATTACAATAAACGGACGCGTTATGCTCGCACAAAATCAGCTCTACGAACGGCCCCCAAAAAACACGACCGAGGCGCAAGAAGAAAATTTGAATATCACACAGACAAAATACCACTCCCGGAACGTCGTTTGCCAGATAGTCAGCGTACAAAACGAATTAAAAGTAGGGTGGAAATGTTAGTTCTTCAGTCGGAGCTCGCAGATACCAACAAAATGACTTCGTTCGTGGTGAGTTGTTAAAACTACAGTAGACTCCCTCAAATCCGCACAGCTTGGGACCATAGGTTTTGCGGATTTTAGAATTTTTCAGATTTCTGGTCATTGCTTTGTTTACATTTTTTAAAAAGTACTTTGAATATAATTAATAATGAAATCATAAGTATAATGAGTGCTTACAAAATGCTAAAATATTAAAATAAGTGATAAACTAAAATAATTAAAATTTAGATAGTTTTTAAAATGATAAAAATACTAAAAGTAAAGGTCAAATTAATAATCAATAATGTACAATTAAATATTCATTATAAAGATGAAATGTGTTTTTCCTAAATTATTCAACGAAACTTGCCTTATAAAGGCACATTACTAATTCACATCAAGATCATAAAATAATGAAGCTTTATTTCAGGTTTAGCCAGACTTAATAACTAAAAAAGCTTGATTAATATATAAATATATTTGGTAAGATTGTGATTATCAATAATATCAGCAATATCTTTATTTTTTCAGAAATAAATTATTCTTGCTTTATGAAAAAACATGAATTCAATAACCTTATCAAAAAATACAAAATAAAAAATATATGGAATTGATGTAAAACGAAAAAAGTCAAATTTGGCACCTACATCTGAATTGAATGTTTCATTGTTTACATCTGTAAAATATGTGTGGATTTTAGAGAGTTGCGGACTTTAGGAGTGCGGATTTGAGGGAGTCTACTGTATTATCAAAATGAGATGAATGCTGCGAAAACATAATGCGTTTACCGTCGAAACCATCGCCAAATACGTGGTCTGTGCATTTCACAAGTATGTTCTGTGCATTTCACAAGTATGTTCTGTGCATTTCACAAGTATTCGTGATTTACTAATGAAATTCGAAGAAACTGGCTACACCTGTGATAGTCCGCGATCCGGACTGTAATGACTGATGATGTGTTTTTTTGTTTTATTTATCGGCGCCCGCTCTTGGGTCACGTGACCAGCGGAGGAGAGTGTGGGAGAAAAAGGGGTTACGAACGCGGAGAGAGCGAGGTGTGTGTGCGGAGGTAAGAGGTAGACCTGCGAATGTCTGATGCAGGTAAACAGAATAAAAAGATTATCCAAAAATTGGGATATGTATGTGCTTCGGGCACGAGATTGATCTGTTGTGAAAGAAGAGTAGTTAGAAGTTCTTGTAAGAAATACGAAATCCGGATATTTACATATATATATTTAATTGTTTGTGTGTTTGTGTTCAAGTCTTGCTGTATTCGTCCCTGCCATTTGTGTTCCGTGTGTTTAATTAAACTTTTATTTCATCAAAGCTTGATTCCTTGGATTATTTTGGATTACTTTAAAGCACACAGGTGTTTCGTAAAAAAATTTATGAAGAAAATAGGAAGAGCGTATATCACACGCTCACGTTTCGTAAAAAAATTTATGAAGAAAATAGGAAGAGCGTATATCACACGGACGACCAACTGTTCCTGAAGATACTGTTATGGAAGTGCATCAAGTGACCAGAGGACGCATGCAAACTTCAAAATGTGCCTTTCGTGTATTTGATATACCAAAATCAATGGTATTAAATTTACTGCGCTCTGTAATCTGCATGTTTCGTTACCGGTACCAGCGCGCCCAGATGTTAGAAGTGAGAGACCATCAAAAACATATAGACTCTGTTAATGAATTTCTCATACAATGTGATGGAAATAACGATCGGCCTCTTCACATATTATGAACGGACAAGGCACATTTCACCTTAACTGGTAACGTCAATGGCCTCCGTGATCCCCCAACCTCACTCCTATGGATTTCAGCTTCTGGGGATATATAAAGTCTAGAGTGTACATGTGCAATCCACAAACTTTGGCAAATTTGAAAGATTCTATCAAACGTGAGATTGCAAACATCCCTCATGCGATGTAACGTTCGGCTGTATTGTCCACAGTCGCCATCATGTAATGTGTAATTGCCTGTGATAGCATCCATGTGGAAAATGTGTAATCAAAAATCTTTTTTTTCTCTCCGATCCGTGTTGCAATCAGATATTAGTATACTGACTCTGTGTCATATGCAAATTTACTCCTTGCGCCCCAATCGTGTTTTTATGGGGGGGGGGGGTATGCGCAGAACAGTTTTTTTTTTTTTGCGGGCATAACGTATCCGTTTCTTGCTATACACGCACTGTTCCAACGCTCTTTAGGGTTTTCGCATACGCTGAGCATTTTGCGATGAAAAAAATGGGTGTTGTCATATGAAAATTTCGAGTTACTGTAACCATAACTGTAACCATGAGCTCCATTTAGATGCCGTTCACAGAATCTCGATCTCATACCTCTCAATAGCTATATCTGAAATTTCACCTGGATCAGTTGAACGGACTAGCCGCTAGAGCTCCATATACCGGCAAAGTATTTTTATGACCATCCTGTATTTTATTGGACTGGTGTGAACGAAAAGTAATATGTATTACATGATTATCATAAAAGGTGATAATTATCATAAATATGAATTCAAAAGATTAGCTTTTCTGTACAAAGAGTAACAATAAATTCGTTGCTATTAAATCCATTACATCCTTGTACGAAATTTTGATATGTATAGAACTCAAAAATTTTTATATATCTAACATTTAAGGCACAATTTTTATTGTAAAATTATGCGGAATATTTCGCAAAGGATTTCCTAAGTTTAAAATTTAATAATTGGTAACCTGTATTAAATATAAAAAAAATGAGTGATGTCTGCATGGTGCACTACAAAATTTAGTTCGCTTATATGTCATTAAATATGCGTTCTATTTTATAATATTTTAATTGCTTGCTTAATAAGTGATGAATCTTTAATTTCCGTGTGATTATTTAAAATAATCAAAGGTTTCAACTGACGTCACACCAGATGTGTTTTTTTGTTTGTCCCTCAAAATTGGCCGACTGTGATTGGCTGGCTCATAATACAGGCTATAAATTGTTGATTACGATTGGTTGGATAAATCTTGATGAGCTAGTGATCACGTGGTTGAATCTGATCTGTTTAATCTTCTTAAATTGCAGACAATCGAAACCTGGCATAGAGTTTCAAAATTAAAAGCCATTTATACAAATATAATAATAATAATAATAAACATATAGTATTGTACAATTTGGATGGAAATAAAATTTATTTTAAGAAAATGCAATGTGATTTTTATTAGTGTTTTCACATTTGCACAAAAGTACTTTATTTCCTATGCAATGCAATCATTAATAATAAAGATATAACTGGTAATCATTCTTTAATAATGTAGTAATATATCAATAATATAAACCCTAAATATGCAATATTTAAAAAGCGTTTTACGAAACATTTTAATAATAGAATATTTAAATAAGTAAAGAATAACATAACATACATAAACATTTAATATCATGACCAAAAATTTTAAGTCATTAACAGGAAAACTTAACTATTATAATACTTTAAGTATAAGAAAATATATATGCATAAATCTTTCACGCAAATATCATCTTACTTATGTGTTTATGCTTTAAATTTAAATACATTCAATACGCTTTTCAAACACCTAATCATTTTTCAGGTCATGATTTATTTAATTCAATTTAATTTTTAAACAACTCTTTTCAAAATAAAATTTTTAATTTCTGGAGAAAATGCAAATTAAGCTAGTTTTATGTATTCTACTTTTGTGAAGTAAAGCTAAAAAAAGGTACTTTCTTATAGGAAAATTATGTTATTTCTATAAAGATTTGAAAAGGGATTTTAGACCATATTTTACATGTTTAAACACAGACTAGAAACACATTTCCTGGAGGGACGTGTTTCAAACCTCATTAAAAATAAATATTTTTGTGATAATGAGCTCATTTGGTGAATTTTTTCTTTTTCTTTGTCATGAAGGCAATAAATTAATTTTGAAACCATTTACTGTTCTTGTGTCATAGCACAATTTACTTAAATATGCTTAAATATGCTTTAATAATTCTTTGAACTGATATTATTAAAAGATCCACGAATATAATATTTTATTTAACTAAGTATTAATGGTTATCGTATGTATATGTATGCATTAATAATCATAAATTCTGATATAAATATCAATTTAAAAGCTTAGTTTTTATGAATAAATAATAGCAGTAAATTCCTTCTGCTTAATCCCTCACATGCTGCGACGAAATTTTGATAGCTACAGAACTCGAAATATTTAAAACACTTTTTCATTTAAAATTATACGGGATATTTCGCGAATGTTTCATTTAATCAAATTTAATTTTCAAAAAGCTCTTTTGAAGTTAAAATTGTTAATTTCTTCAGAAAATGTAAATTAAGCGACTTTTATGCATTCTATTTAGTATATGAAATAAAAATAAAAATGTACTTCTTTAGAAGAAAATTAAATTATTTATACGAGTATTTATTTATTTGACAAAGGTTTTAGGCCATATATTACATGTTTAAACAGAGACGAAAAATTTATTTTCTTGAAAGATGTGTTATAATCCTCATTAAAAATAAATTTATTAATACACTTCTAATAGGCTCGTTTTCCGAAATTTTTCTTTTCCTACACTATCGAAGCTTTCAGTTAATTTTAAAACCATTTAATATTCTTGTAACATGGCACAATTTGCCATTTTAAAAACACCATACTCTTATACAAGTGCCAACTTCAAGCATAAATTTGAATGGTCATTCAAAATTCTTTGAACTTTTCCTTAACGTTATTAAAAGATCCAGAAATATAATATTTATTTAGCTCAATTGAACGAAAAGTAATATGTTTTAACAATTATGATAAAAGATTGATATAAATAGGCATTTAAAAGCTTAGTTTTTCTATATAAATATAATAGGAAATTCATTGCTGTTAATTTCATTGCATGTTACTAAGAAATTTTGATATCTACAGATCTCGAGTTGTATCTTATTTAAGACATACTTTTTCATTTAAAATTATATGGATTCTTTCGCGAATGTTTTACAAACTTTAAAATTCTAAAATTTATAAAGAAACGACTGATATTTATCATGGCACACGAACAAACATTTAGTTACGCTATATATTGTTAAATATGTGTTTTATTTTATATTATTTTAATTAATAAATTAGTGATAAATCGTTTATTTTGCATAATTTTTACGAGAGAACAGATTATTATTTAGACTAATTACTATTTAAAAATTTTAAAGTACGAACAGAAGGAATATGTTACAGATCTGGAAACAGAAAGCTATGTATACAAACATAATGAGAAAGTATAGATAATTCTTCATTTTGGATGAATATAAAATGCATTTTTAAATCATGAACCGTAATTTTTAATAATATTTTACCCTTTTTACAAAAAAAAACTTATTTCCCATGCATTGTATTTACTACCATTTAACATAAAATTACAATTTGGAATCACTCATTGTAGTAGTATTGTATAAGAATATAGACGCGGAATGCGTAATATTTAAAAAACTTTTTAAGAAAATTCTTAATAATAGAACATTTACATACATAATTTCTAAAAATTTAATATGTTTAATATGTAATTTATAATGAAAATTTTTAAATCATTAAGAGAAAAACTTAACTACTATATTACTTTAGAAGACAAATAAAAAACAATTATAAAAATGTTTCACACATCTTATTTATGTATTTTGTTTTAAATTCGAAGACATTCAACGTGCTTTTAAAGCATCTAATTACTTATTTAAGCCATGAATTATTTAATGGAATTTAATTTTGAAACAACCCTTACAACATAAAATTTCAAATTTCTTGAGAAAATGTAAATAGATGTACACGGTTTTTAATATATTTTTTTATATGAAAAATAATTCTTCCTTGAAGGAAAATTAAATTATTTATATAAGGACTTGTGAAGGATTTTAAAGCTTATTTTTCATGTTTAAACATGGTCTAGGAACGAATTTCCTGGAAAGACGTGCTACAAACCTCATTAAAATAAATTTATTCGTGCACTTTTAATGGACTCTTTTGAAGATTTTTTCCTTCATCATCAAAGCATGAAATTTAAAACCACTTAATATTTTTGAATCATGACATAATTCGTCCTCGTAAAAATACATAGGCCGAATTTCAGCATTAATTTCAATATTCTTTGTGAATTCTTTTAATTATTTAATTTTATTGAAAGATTCGCGAATATAATAATTTATTTAACTGAGTTGAACGAAAAGTACTATGTAATAATGATTTTTATAAAACATCGGTATAAATATAAATTTAAAAGCTTAGTTTTTCTATGTAAAGAATAACAGTAAACCTTTTTCTGTTAAACCTATTACATACTGCTACGAAATTTTGATACCAACATAACACGAATTATTTATATCTAATATTTAAGACACCATTTTTCTTTAAAATTATACGGAATATTTAGTGAATAATTTCTAAATTTAAAATTAAATAGTTTATAATGTGTATTAAGTAGAAAGGAATAAGTGATGTTTATCAGAGTGTATGTGCAAGCATTTTGTTACTTTATGTGCCATTAAATGTATGTTCTGTTTATATTACTTTGATTGCTTGCTTAATTAACGATGTATTTTTAATTTCGGTACAATTCTACGAGAAAACAAGCGTTGTATAATTTAAACTTCTTAAAACGCAAATAAAAAAAGCATAGTATAGATTTCAAAACAGAAAGCCCTATATATAAATATAATGAGACATAATACATAAAATCTTCACTGTAAAAAAATAAATAAATACATTTGCTGCAAAAACTGCTGGCAGCAATGTTGCCATTATTCTTTCCCTAAAATTTGCAGTAAAATTAGATGCAATCTAATTATATGGCATCTAATTTTACTGCAATTTTTTACAGTGTTGATTTTGGATGAAATAATATACATTTTAAGAAAATGAAAACAAATGTTTATGAAACCACATTATTTCCTGTAAATATTACTTTGTAAAAAAATGTCTCATTCTACAAAAGGAATGTTACGCAGATCTGTATTTTTACTAAAATTTTTATATGTACACTCTAGAAATAAAAATGTGTATTTAGAAAACTATATTTGAAAAACTCTTACTAAAATTTTATCTGTAACCCGGGTTGCAGTTATACAAAAATCCTTCCGGCAATGCAGGGAGGAAGAGGTAGCTTTCATATACTTATTTATTTACTTTTTATTAAATTATATAAATCAAATCGGTGTATAAATACCCGTATTATCACGTGACGAAAACCAGATCATTTCAAAATGTGAGCAATACTAAAAATTAAAATTACTATAATTCAGACATTTTTTATAATACAGACGAAACAAAAAGTGCTTTGGAATCTTTGTATCAAGGTCAAATGCATAAAAGAAAAATCTTTTCAATTTCTCACTTTTTTGTACCTAATTTCAAATTTTAAATTTCTTTAAAAAAATTTAAATGACCGCCCTTTTTAAACAAGATGGTGGATGGAACTGGTTTACAAACTGGGTCCAGGCTTTATTAAGTATTATGTACACACCAAGTTACATCCAAATCGATTTATAAATACGAGTGTTATCACGTGACAAAAATCAGATCGTTTCAAAATGTCAGCCATAAGAAAAATTCAAAGTGCTATAACTCAATCACTTTTTAAGATATAGACAAAGTAAAAAGTGTTCTAGAATTGGTGTTTTAGGATCTAACACATAAAACAAAAAAATTTTCAACTTTTAATTTCTTTCGCATTTATTTTTAAATTTAAATTTTTTTTTAAATTTTTAAATGACCGCCATTTTGAAACAAGATGGCGAATGATGCTGGCCAACGAACTCGTTCGAGATATTTGTATGTACTATGTACACACCAAGTTTCATTCAAATCTGTTCATAAATACGTTAGTTATAGCATGACAAAAACCAAATCGATTCAAAATGTCAGCCATAAGAAAAATTCAAAGTGCTCAATCACTTTTTAAGATATAGACAAAGTAAAAAGTGTTCTGGATATGGTGTTTTAAGATCTAACATATAAAATAAAGATATTTTCAACTTTTAATTTTTTCGCATTTAATTTTAAATTTTAAATTTTTTAAATTTTTTAAATGGCCGCCATTTTGAAACAAGATGGCGGATGGTGCTGGCCAACGAACTCGGTCCAGATATTTGTATGCACTATGATCATACCCAGTTTCATTCAAATCGGTTCATAAATTCGTTAGTAATAGCATGACAAAAATCAGATCGTTTCAAAATGTCAGCCATAAGAAAAATTCAAAGTGCTATAACTCAATCATTTTTTAAGATATAGATAAAATAAAAAGTGTTCTGGAATTGGTGTTTTAAGATCTAACACATCAAATAAAAATATTTTTCAACTTTTAATTTTTTCGCATTTAATTTTAAATTTTATTTTTTTTTAATTTTATAAATGGCCGCCATTTTGAAACAAGATGGCGGATGATGCTGGCCAACCAACTCGGTCCAGATATTTGTATGTACTATGTACATACCAAGTTTCATTCAAATCGGTTCATAAATACGTTAGTTATCGCATGACAAATATCAGATATATATATATATATATATATATATATAATTAAGGTCCGAAATTTCAAACGATGATGAAAAACGGAAAAAATGATCGATTCGTTTGCGGTTTTTACTAAAATCATTCTTTATATCGCGACTTTAAAAAAAAAAAATTAAAGGTTACGTTCAAAAATTGTCGATAGAGGGCGCTTTAGACTTGAGAGTAACGAACAACTACTTTTTACCATTATTTTGTGCATGGGGTTGAAATTATTCTAAAGTTTAGACTTTAACTTAAATTTTAAGCCCAAAATCGGAAACATTGGGATCGGGTTACCAACGAAAATTAAACTGTGAACAGAGGGGGAAATTTTAAACGCTCATAAATATTGGACAAACATATTCATTTTGTTGCAGTTTGCGTGCAATTCATTAACTTGGTAATTATTTTATTCAAAATGATGTACAGCTTTGGTGCCCTCATTTTTGATAGAGGGCGCTTCCGACACATCTCTGACATTTCAAAGGCATTACTCCTGGGTGTTTTACTACCAGACCATCATACGTCCAGGAAGTGTTAGGGATACAAAGATGACTTGGAATCACATAGAAATGCAACATTGCAAATGCATTTTTTGCAAGTTACGGTTAAAAGAAACAGAGAAAAAAGTAACAGAAACAGAGAGACACGTTAGTGCGAGAAGAGCGACACGTTAATGTCACAGAAACCAGTTTATTTAAAGGTTTTACTAGAGAAGGTGTTAAAAATTACGACCAGAAGTTGTCCGGCAAGTTTGACAGCGACGGTAGATGGCGCTAAACGGTAATGCGCCTGCTCAAAGAGCACTTTGAAGTGATCATTCGTGAACCGGTTTCAAAGGTAGCAGAATGAAGTATTTGAACGATGAACAGCACGATAGGGCTCCTCCACATTTTACCAATGACGTTTACCGACAGTTCAAAGTAACATATGGACAGTGGTGGCTAGGTCGTGGTAGCCCGGTTCATTGGCCTGCCAGATCACCGGATCTATCATGTATGGACTTCTTTTACTGGGGTCAAATAAAAAATTGGGTGTATGAGACTCCCGAACCATCAGTTGAAGACCTCGCAGCTGGTATTTCTGTAGCTGCCAGAAAACTATCAGAGATGCCAGGAAACTTTCAAAGCATTAGGAATTCCACGTGACGCCGCTGTCAAGCATACCGGACTACTTCTGGTTGTAATTTTGGACACCTTTTCTTGTAAAACCTTTAAATAAACTGTTTTCTGTCACATTAACGTGTCGTTCTTTCTCTGCTGTTTCTGTTACTTTTTTTCTCTGCTTCCTTTAACCGTAACTTGCAAAAAATGCATTTCCAACGTTATATTCCTATGTGATTCCAAGTCGTCTTTGCATCCCTAACACTTCCTGGAAGTATGAGGATCTGGTAGTAAAACACACAGGAGTAATGTCACTAAAATGTCAGAGATGTGTCGGAAGCGCCCTCTAACAAAATATGAGGGCACCAAAGCTGTACGTCATTTTGAATAAAATAATTACCAAGGGAATGACTTACACGCAAACTGCAACAAAATCGATTTGTTTGTCTAATATTTATGAGCGTTTAAAATTTCCCCCTCTGTTCACAGTTTAATTTTCGCTAGTTACCTAATCTCATTGTTTCCGATTTTGGGCTTAAAATTTAAGTTAAAGTCTAAACTTTAGAATAATTTCAACCCCATACACAAAATAGCGGTAAAAAGTAACTGTCCGTTACTCTAAAGTCTAAAGCGCCCTCTATCGACAATTTTTGAACATAACCTTTGAAATTTTTTTCTAAGAAAAACGTGATATAAAGAATGTTTCAGTGAAAACCGCAAACGAATCGACCCTTTTTTCCGTTTTTTATCATCGTTTCAAATTTTGGACCTCAAACTTTAATGGCCTCTAGCTTCTACAGACGACGTTTGCGCCCCATGGTTCCCTATTTAATAATGTTTGTTTTCATGTCTAATATCATCCCTCAAAGTTTGTCGGTCTGGTAGCGAAACACCCTGTATATGGTTATATATATATATATATATATATATATATATATCAACATTTGAACGGAGGGTGGTTTTGGGGTCTGGGGGTCATGATCGGTGAAAATATACCAAAATTTTCTGGAAGTGCTTTGCTCCGGACGGCTGCAATAGGTAGCTTTTTACTTTTTGTAATGAAAGCTACCTAAAAAAGTATAGACATACCAGGTTTAAAAAAAATCTAAATTAAATAACATTAATATTAAGAATATAAACGTAGTATGAGTGCGAACTGAAAAGCTTTTTAAGAAAAATCGTAATAAAAAAACTTTAAATAAAAAAACAATGCATAAAAATTTACAATACAAAATTTTAAATCATTATCAGAAAATCCTAATTACTATAATACTTTACAAGATAAATTAGAAACTATTTGGAAATATTTCAAACTATTATAATCTTATATATGTATTTGTGCTTTAAATCTGGAAGACATTGAATGTGACTTTAAAAGAACTAATCCCTTATTCATGCCATGATTTATTTCATGATATTTAATTTTGCGACAACTCTTTACAAGAAAAATTTTTTAATTTCTTGAGAAAATGTAAATAACACGGCTTTTATGTATTCTATTTATATGACATAAAAATAAAACTTCTTTAGAAGAAAATTAAATTATTTATATAAAGACTTGAGAAGAATTTTGGACAACATTTTAGATGTTTAAACACTTACTACGAACTCATTTTTTGAAAAGACGTGCTACAAACCTCATTAAAAATAAATTTATTCAGGAAATTTAAATCGACACTTTTGCTGATTTTTTTTTCCTTCATCATCAAGGCATTAAGTTAATTGTAAAACTTCTTAATATTCTTGTGTCATGACACAATTAGTCATCGTTAAAGTAAAAGTGACGACTTCAAGCAAAAAAATAATTTTTTAAAAGAATTCTTTGAATTAATCTTTAATACTATTAGAAGATCCACTAATATAACATTTTTATTAACTGAGGTAAATGAAAAGTAATATGTCTCAATGACTATTATAAAAGTAATGATAAATATGAATAATAAATATCATGAATTTAAAGTTTTATTTTTTCTATGGTTAATAGGCTTTTGTGTTAGATAGGATAGGTTATTAAATAAAATCCTTTAACGGTTTGTAATATGAGGTGTGAGGGTAACATTAAATGATATTTCCTCTTACTGAACGTTTGCGATATCCCTACATATATAAACATAGAGAGAAAAAATATTTCACTTTTTCATTTTTTGAGGAAATTAAATTTCATTTTAAAATATCAAACGTATTTTTTAATACTGTTTTCTTACTTTTAGTAAATTACTTTATTTCCTATTCTTTTCAATCTTTACCATTTAATATAAAATTGCAACTTGCAATTATTGCTCTTTTTTATTAAAATGATATTATATTAAGAATATAAACGTAAAATGTTAAACAGTGAAGAAAGTTTTTGTTAAAAAATCTTAGTAAAATAGATAAATAAAGAATGTATAAATTTTTATATTATAATGAAATATTTAAATCATTAACAAGAAACTATAGCCACTATAATACTTTACTAGATAAATAAAAAATTTCACACTAGTCTCATTTTATTTATGCGTTTATGCTTTAAATTTGGATATTTTCAAATGTATTTCAAAACACCTAATCACTTATTCAAACCATGATTTATTTAATCAGATTTAATTTTGAAACAACTCTTTACAGGGTAAAATTTTAAGTTTCTAGAGGAAATGTAAGTTACGCGCCTTTTGTTTATTCTATTTATATGACATAAAAATAAAAAAGGGTTCTTCTTTAGAAGAAAATTAAATTACTTATATAAAGACTTGAAAAGGATTTTGGAATACATTTTACATGCTTAAACACAGGCTACAAAGTCATTCCGTAAAAAGACATGCTACAAACCTCATTAAAAATAAATTTATTCATGAAATTTTAATGGACACTTTCGTTGATTTTTTCTTTTTCCTCCATCATCAAGGCATTAAATTAATTCTAAAACCACTTAAAAATTTTCTATCATGACACAATTTATCATCTCAAAATTACAAGGCCCGCATAACAGAGCATAAACTTAAAATTTCGAGGATTCTTTGAACTAATCCATAATTTTATTAAAAGATCCACGAATGTAATATTTTGTTTAAGTGATTTAAGCGACAAGTAATATGTGTTAATGACTTTCATGAAAGATTGATAAAAATATGAATTTAAAAGATTAGTTATTTTATGTAAAGAGCAATAATAATTTTTGCTGTTGTGTTCATTACGTTTTAAATTACAATCTTAATACCCCCAGAACTCTATTCATTTACACATCTAATATTCATGACACATTTGTAAAACAGAAAATTATGTAGAATATTTTATGAATAGTTATCTCATGTACAGGGATACACAAAAATCAGTACTGTATTTGAATAATTGTTGCTGGAATATGCGTTTTTAATTTAGGTGTGCACTTTTAAATTTAACTAATTATTTTCATGCTATTCGTTATATACCTCATATGATACCTCATAAAATCATATACAGGGCTGGACAAAAATATTCACATACCATTCTCTTTATTTAAAAGAAATTGCTGAAAAGGAAATTTTCAACTGAGATTTACACATTTCTTAAATGAACCAAATTTTGGCATGCATGTAGTTAATCAATACAAATAACGTATAAACTGTAAATGTATATTAATAAAAAAGCTTTTAAAAATGTTAATAATTCAACATTTAGAGAAATAACCACTGTATAAAAATTTAATTTATAATGAAGAATTTAAAATCATTAACAGGAAACCTTAAATGCTACGATACTTTACTAGATAAATAAGAAACAATTAAAAAAGTATTTCACACTACTCTAATTTTATTTATGCATTTATGCTTTAAATATGAATTCCTTCAACGTGCTTTCAAAACAACTAATCACTTATTCAAACCATGATTAATTTAATCAAATTTAATTTTGAAACAACTCTTATAAGATAAAATTTTCAAATTCTAGAGAAAATGTAAATTACACAGGTTTTATTTATATGACATAAAAATTAAAACGTTCTTCTTTAGAAGAAAATTAAATTATTTACATAAAAACTTAAAATGGATTTTGGAACCTATTTTACATGTTTAAACACTGGCTACGAACTCATTCTCTGAAAAGTCGTGCTATAAACCTCATTAAAAATAAATTTATTCATGCAATTTTAATGGACAATTTTGCTGATTTTTTCCTGTTCCTCCATCATAAAAGCATTGAGTTAAATTTAAAATCACTTAATATTCTTGTGTAACTACACAATTTATCATCTCAAAAGTACAAGGGCCGACTTCAAGTATAAATTTAAATTTTCAAGAACTCTTTTAACTAAACCATAATTTTATTAAAAGATCCACGAATGTAATATTTTATTTAAGTGATTTAAACGAAAAATAATACGTATTGATGACTTTCATGAAAGATTGAAAAAAATATGAATTTAAAAGATTAGTTATTTTATTTGTTAATTTTTTTTATTTTAGTTATTAATTAATATGATTAGTTA
Organism: Maratus speculifer; assembly: GCA_964019185.1. Taxonomy (NCBI): domain Eukaryota; kingdom Metazoa; phylum Arthropoda; class Arachnida; order Araneae; family Salticidae; genus Maratus; species Maratus speculifer. The sequence continues at coordinate 108,857,797 of OZ025302.1, read as the reverse complement.
TTTTTTTTAAGGATTAGTTATTTTACTATATTTCAAAAGAAATGTAAAGTTTTATTATTTAATGAGTTATTTTTAGTTTTTATTTAGTACATTAACTAAAAGATTAGTAATCTTTTTAGTTATTGCATCAAAAAGATTACTTATTTGGTTATTAGATATTTATATGTATTTTAATTTAGTTATTTTACTTAGCGAATATTAAAGATTGTTCTTAGTTATTTTAAAAAGATTAGTTATATTTACTATAATTATTATTAGTTATTTTAAAAGATTAGATTTTTATTAATCATTATATTAGTTATTTTTATAGAGTGGTAATAATTTCTTTGCAGTTATGTTTATTACATGATGGTACACAATCTTAGTATCTACAAAACTCTCCTCATTTACATATCTAATACTTAAAACATATTTTTAAAACAGAAAATTATATGAAATATTTTATGAATAGTTATCTCATTTACAGGGACACACAAAAGAAATCAAAGAGAGGACTTTCTTTGAATAATAAATGCTGGAATGTGCGTTTTAAATTTCAATGCGAGCTTTTAAATTGAAATTTTTTTTGCATGTTACTTGTTGCATATAAATTAAATGCCTAATATTCAGGGCTATATATTAGCATTCACGTATCATTTTCTTTATTAAAGAAATTCCCGAATCGGAATTTTCGATATATATGTGTTTCTTAACTGAACTAAATTTTGGCATGTTTGTAGTTAATTTACGCAAATATCACAGGTCAGCAAATTGAGAGCTGATTCTAGGGTATTTTGGTGCGCTGATTACGAATATGTACTTAGTTTTTTTTCCATCGCCTTCGGATTTTTCAAAAAAGATACAGCTAGAAAATAGAAAAAAAAACACAAGTTTTCACATAAAAATATATATTTAAAAAAGTACATTACTTTTAACATAAAAAACAACTAAAATATAATAATAACTTATTTCGGATCTAAATTACATATAAATTTTATTTGTGGAACCTGATCCTTTTTTCCTGGAAGCTTCGGTTGTACGATTTTCTCTAAAATTTCCAGTTTGGATCGTCGCGCTTCAACAACCAGTAGTAGTCCGCCATCATGCTAGTATTCCATCTTCCTTGATACCGGACTTCTAGCTCTTTCAAATCTTGGTGAAAAATTTTGCCTTGTTCTTCGCTAACGGCTCCTAGATTTTCTGGGAAGTAACGATCTCCACTCATTAGGATCGTATTCAATATCGTACATTTCCGTCAAGCCTGGAATATCTTTACAGTACACTAAATCTTGATCTTCAGCGAAGAATGGAAGAAAATTTTTTTCTCTGTGACGGTACCATGAAAATGAAGTATCAGGTGCAAGCATATTTGTTTCTTTTAATCGTGATCCAAGAAGTTCCGCTACATCTTTAAGGAAATTCAAATCTCTTGTCAAGTCGTTTAAATGTGACAGGGAAAAGAGCTGACACTCGTTAGAATATACTTGAAATTGAGGATCAGATTGGTATACATCCTGTTCATCTGAATCACAGTCAAAATCTTCAATTTGTATAGTCGGAAACGGGGGCTGCACCATTTTTTAATCGCCTAAAATTGCAGACGTAACTGATGAGACGTTTGGATAGTTTATGTCCCTTTTATTTTTAGCATTGTATCCAGTTATGACACAACAACAAAAGCAGCAATCTTTAACATGGTCTTTAGGCTCTCTCCATAGCGTAGGCGAAACGATTTTGAAGCTATTTTTCTGACCTTTTGACCACTTGCGAAGTTCTAATAAACAAGTCGTACAAATTTTATGATGTGTCCAAGTTTTGTCTTGGTTACTTAAAACGTATCCAAAATAACTTTTGTAAATATTTTTTACAAAGTCTGTAATGCTGTTTCGTTGTTTTTTCACCATAAATTTCCCGCGAATATAACAAAAACAATTCAGAGAATTTAAACAGCTTCACGATGACATTTCAAAGGTTATGTTGCAAGATGCGCACTTCAACTGTTAATTTTCTAAATCAGTGAGGGTACTTATACAAAACCCCCTTGGTTTATCTTTATTACACCCTTTTCGACTAATATTTACAACAATTAGGTTATATTACCTAATCATTATGTATTAATGAGCTCATTACTGAATTAAGCCAAAATGACCCGTTTTCAACATGGTTAATGTGAATTACTTATACTTATTATGCAGTAATTAACAAATTACTGTTTTGAAGAAATTTCTATGTCACCTTACACTATTTAAATGCAATAAAAATTAAGCTAAAGTAATTTAATGACGTTTTATAAATTTTAAAATGTAGACGCTCAGACATTTTTCAGCAAAATCTTAAATATTCAATATCAAAAAATCCTGACGTGATGGAATTTTTTTATTATTTTTCTCGTAATCAGCACATCAGAAACTATAGAAAACGTTACTCAGATTTTAAAGAGAAAAACCATTGCAGACCTGTGTAATGTACAAATGTCAAATGTATAAAAATGAAAAAGGTTTTTTTATCTTAATTATAGAACAATTAGATAAATAAACAATATATAAAAAATTAATTTATATTGAAAAAATTTAAATCATTAACAGGAAAGATTAACTACTACGATACTTTACTAGATAAATAAGAAACTATTAAGAAAATATTTCACACTACTCTCATTTTATTTATGCATTTAAGCTTTAAAGTTGAACACTTTCAACTTGTTTCAAAACAACTAATCACTTATGCAAGCCATGATTTATTTAATCAGATTTAAATTTCAAACAAAATCTTTACAAGATAAAATTTTCAGTTTCTAGAGAAAATGTAAGTTACACGGTTTTCATATATTCTATTTAAATAACATAAAAATAAAAAGGGCTTTTCTTTAAAAGAAATTAAATTATTTATATAAAGACTTGAAAAGGATTTTGGACCCCATTTTACATGTTTAAACGTAGGCTACGAACTCATTTCCTGAAAAGACGTGCTACAAATCTCATGAAAAATAAGTTTATTCATGAAGTTTTAATGGGCACTTTTGCTGATTTTTTCCCTTTACTCCATCATCAAAGCATTAAGTTAATTTTAAAATCACTTAATATTCTTGTCTCATGACACAATTTATCATATCAAAAGTATAATGGACGACTTCAAGCACAAATTCTTTAAGAATTATTTGAACTAATCTTTAATGATATTAACAGAGCTACGAATACAATGATTTATCTAATTGAGGTGAACTAAAAGTAATAAGTATTAATATGATTATCATAAAAGGTGATGATTATCATAAATATGAATTTAAAAGGTTAGCTTGTAACGGTTGGGTGCTCGTACTGGCTGTTGAATGCAGACATAACTCAGAACATAAGATAAAAACAGTTTATTTAAAACGGTTAGGGCTCAAGGGCAGTGGAGCAGTTCTGTAATTATAATAACTGATAACAATACTAAAAGATTAAACTCATACTCACAGCTCCGGCACTAACTCCATCCGGGCACTTCAGATTACTTCTCAGCTATATTTCGGCTAGGCTTCTAGATAAAACTTTATTAGACAGCCCGTGGCTGTATATATATTCTTTATTAACTTTGAAATAGTCAACGTAATTAATATCAACTCTTACCACCGGCCAACTTCTCGAATCGCCTTCCAAAACTCCTTGTCAACTCACTGAAGGCTCGATAATGCTTGATACCACTCGCTTTAGATCAATCCCACTGCTTGTCGTCACCACCTAGCTAGCTTCTAGTCACTACTAGCTGGCCAACGCCACTAGACTCACCACACACACTCAAACTCCAAGCTTTTACATCCTGCAAACTGAGATACTACAAATTTACATATTACTTCTAACCGCGACATAACTGTAGAATCCGAGAAAGACACATACGCTCTAGAAAGTTAAAGTAAAAGAGAGGATAGATGTCGCTTTCACGCTTACACATGTTAAATCATTGACGTCACGATCTCAAAAATGCTAGAGTGTCTTTATTACAAAGGTCACTCCCTCGCAAGCTCTTCTGTACAAAGAATAACTGCTAGTATTTTGCAGTTAAAACCATTACACCATGCTATGAAATTTTTATACATATATTTTAAATGGATTTTTTAAATATATTTTTAAGGATTTTAGAGAACATTTTACACTTTTAAACACAAACTAGTTACTCTTTTCCTGGAAATACATGCAACAAAACTTTTTAAAAATTAATATATTCCTCCACTTTTAAGAAGCTATTTTCTTGAAATTTTACTTTCCTTCCATTATTAAGACCTTAAGTTAATTTTAAAACCACTTTAAAGTTTTGTGTCATGACACAATTTATCATCTGAAAAGTAAAATGGCCGAGTTCAAGCGTAAACTTAAATTTTCAAGAATGCTTTTAACTAATCTATAAGTTTATTAAAAAATCCACGAATGCAATATTTTATTTAGGTGATTTAAGCGACAAATAATATGCATTAATGACCTTCATAAAAGATTGATAAAAATATGAGTTTAAAAGATTAATTACACTGTTAAAAATAAATCTGTGAATTCCAGGTGAAACTACCGGCAGCAATGTAGCCGAACTTTTACCGTTCCGTTAGTAGATTTTCCGTTGTGGGAAATACAAGAAGGGAAAACTCCGGTGTAAGAATCAGTAACTTTCCGTTACAAAGTTTGGCCCCACCAGTGGCCGAGAGGTACGGACCTCTCAACTGGTAGACGGCAGGTGCTGGGTTCGAACCCAATCGCGGCTGTCGGCCTAACCGTTCGGAGTTTTCGTGGTTTTCTTCGAACTTTGCGTAAATACGGGTTAGGTTCCCTTAGAAAGACCCCCACGAAGGGCACTCCCCCTGGTCCTATATCCCTAGCGCGGATAATCGGACGACAAAAAATACACCAAATACACACCGTTACAAAGTTTGATTTATAATAGTAATAATTTAGTATAATTTTTAAAAATGATTTACCGATTAATCTTCAAAGAATTCGAAATCACCGAGGGATTTTAAGCTGCTATGTTATTTTATTTTATTGTTACTTTGGATAATTTAGTTCACGCCGTCCTCAGGATCGAACTCGGGACCTTCAGACTGCGGAATAAATTCTTACGAACAGAGCCAAAGTTGCTGATGCTAAACGGTACAAAGTATGTCTTTTATGAGTTACTGGGAAAATCTGTTGTGCTTTTTAAAGATTTCTTTTCAAATATATTCCTTAGAATGTTTGTAAATGGATTATTTTAGACTGATGCATAATACTTATTATTTTTTAAAATCATTTTTAATTTTTTAAAAAGTTTAAATTAAAAAAAATCACTGTTTAAAACCACTGTTTTTTTTTATAAAATTTTTTTTATTAACAATTTTTTTACAATATATATATATATATAGACATTTTTTTAAATTGTCGTACACTATTTATTTCTTTATTTATTTATTTTTCGGCTAATAAATTAAAAGATTTTTAATAAGAAAAAAAAGAGAAAAATAAACAGAAAAAATGTAATTTAAAAGGAATTTTTTATGTCTCATTATTCCATGGCGCCAAAGGGACTCGAACCTACAATCTGCGCTCTCAGGCGATTAGCGGTATTGTGCCTTGACCGCACGGCCATGGAGCTCCCCGCACAACGGAGTGTCTCCGTTTTTTGTTTTTATTTCCATCCGTTTCGTTATTTTCAGGAAATATGATAGAATTTTGTGATTTGTAACGGAAAATACCCTTTTGTTGTTAAAAGGGAGCTTTTCTGTGAAATTCAGGAAAAAAATGTTCGTGAATTTCAGAATTTTTTTAACAGTGTATTTTACGTAAAGAGTAACATTCATTTATTTGCAATTATGTTCATTACATGTTGGTTTACAATCTTGATATCTACAAAACTCTATTCATTTACATATCTGATATTTAAAACATTTTCTTTAAAACAGAAAATTATCCAGTGTATTTTATGAATAGTTAATTTCTTTTTGATATTTGCGAGAGAACAAAGGCTATACTATTCAAAATTTTTACTGAACAAACAGAGGAAATATCGTACAGATATTAAGACGGAAAGCTAAAATAAAGTTTCAGCTAACTACAGGTGACTATTTTTATTTTCTACTCGTACAACTATTTAAAAATATATATATTGCGTAGTATATTTTTTAAAAAGTTCAGTAAAAGAATTCTGTTTTGAAAATGTGGTGTGAAGTAACATTACAAAATATTCTCTGTAATTGAAGCTTTGCGATAATCCCACATATATAAACATAATGAGAATAAAGTGGGTATATTATTCATATTTTGATGAAAATAAAATGAATTTTAAAAAAAACATAGTTTTTGATAGTATTTAGCATTTTCAGTAAAGTACTTTATTTTCTAAACTTTTGAATATTTACCATTTAATAAGAAATTGCAACTTGCACCCATTCTTTATTACAATAGTAATAGGTTAAGAATATATACATAAAATGTGTAGTAGTTAGAAAAGTTTTTAAAAGCTATCTTAATAATAAAACATTTAAAAAAATAAACAATGTGTAAAAATTAAATTTATAATGAATAAATTTAAATCATCAACAGGAAACCTTTACTACTATGATACTTTAATTGATAAATAAGAAACTATTATAAATATATTTCACCCTAGTTTCATTTTCTTTATGCATTTATGCTTTAAATTTGAATACTTTCAACGTGCTTTCAATGCGCCTAATCACTTATTCAAACCATGATTTATTTAATCAGATTTCAGTTTCAAGCAACTCTTTAAAAGATTAAATTTTAAATTTCTACAGAAAAGGTAAATTACACGGCTTTTATGTATTCAATTTATATGACATAAAAATAAAAAGGAACATTAAATTATTTATATAAAGACTTGAAAAGGATTTCGGACCACATTTTAGATATTATTTTAATGCATATTTTTGAAACACATTTTAGATGTTTAAACACAGACTACGAACACATTTCTTGAAAAGACGTTCTACAAACCTCATTAAAAAAATTATTCATGAAGTTTTTGATAGATATATGATGATTTCTGAAACTGTAAACATTTATCTTATTTCATTTAATCAAGTACTTTCACTTTCAATTTGTAATCGAGATATTTCTAAATAGTAATGACTGTTTTTCCTATAATTATGTATTTCAAGGTTGTGATGCAATCGATGTGACGTCAGTGGTCAAAGTTCATTTCTTTGTCAGTCTTCTAATTTCTTCTGTAAGAATAACATCAAAATAACGTTTCTGTAAAATTTAATTGTTTTTTCTAATCCTTTTTTGTTTAATTTTGAATGTAGCGAGTAGAATAATGCAGTGTGTTTGAAAGGAACTTTCTCAGCTATGTGGATGTTTTCGTGTCTGCTTGTGATTTCTTTATCAAGTAGGATAACGCCACGCCGTTTGGATATTATGTTACAACCAAGGTAGGACAGACTTTATTATTATTTTTGACTGTTAATTTATGAAGAGAAGCGAACTAGAGTTCAAGTTAATATTAACAGTTTAATGGACACTTTTGTTGATTTGTTTCCTCCATCATCAAGGCATTAAGTTAATCTTAAAACCACTTAATATTCTTGTGTCATAACACAATTTGTCATTTTAAAATTAAAAGTGACGACTTCAATCAAAAAATTCATTTTTTTAAAGAATTCTTTGAATTAATCTTTAATGCTATTAAAAGATCCACGAATATAATATATTTATTAATTGAGGTGAACGTCTATTATAAAAGTAATGATAAATATAAATAATAAATATCATGAATTTAAAATTTTATATTTTCTATTGTTAATAAGTTTTAGTGTTAGGTAGGATAGGTTATTAAATAAAATCCATGAACAGTTTTTAGCATGTGGTGTAAGGGGGGGGGGATAACATTAAATGATATTTCCTGTAACTGAAATTTTATGATATCCCCTCATATACACTACATGACCATTGATGAACGTCCACTTGCGATTTTAGACATTTTGTTAATTATCTAGAAAAATACATGAGGGAATTATCCTGAAACTCTCAGTGTATAAATATAATAGTACAAACCATACATTTCCGTGAAGTTTTTTCTTGAAACTCCATAAGGGACCGTCAACAAACTAAAAAAGAATGAATATCTTTTGGATAACTCTGTCAAAACTAATGCAGCAAAGGCACTCAAACTGCAGGTTATGATAAATTGGCTTATTGTAATTAACTGTGTTAATTTGTATGTTGATAGGATGCATGCTTGTAGAAAATTAGGGTTTATATAAAACAGTCCCAATTTGTTCCAAGATTTTTGCTTTTAATTTGCAGAGTTCTTAATATAAAATAATATTCTTTTCTGAAAACACACTGTTAAAAATAAATCTGTGAATTCCAGGTGAAACTACCGGCAGCAATGTAGCCGAACTGTTACCGTTCCGTAAGTAGATTTACCGTTGTGGGACATACAAGAAAGGAAAACTCCGTTTGAAGAAGCGGTAACTTTCTGTTACAAAGTCTGATTTTTAATGATAATAATTTAACATAATTTTTAAAACTAATAAATCGATTAATCGTCAAAGATTTCGAAATTACCGAGTGATTTTAAGCTGCTATGTTATTTTACTTATTATTATTATTGCACAATTTAGTTCACGCCGTCGTCCTCAGGTTCGAACTCGGGACCTTTTGATAGCGGAATAAATCCTTACTAACCGAGCCAAAGCTGCTAATGCCGGGTTGTACAGAATATGTCTTTTATGAGTTAGTGGGAAAATCTGTTGTGCTTTTTAAAGATTTCCTTTCAAATACATTCTTTATAATATTTGTAAACGGTTTATTTTATTTTATTTTAGACTGATGCATAATGCTTTTTTTTACATCAGTTTTTCTTTTTAAAATGTTTAAATAAAAAAAAAATCACTGATTAAAACCACTGTTTATTTTTTATTTATTTTTTTTGAATGAATGAATGAATGAAAAAAACTTTTTATTAACAACTTTTTTTTAGAAAAATAATGTTATAGACAATTTTTTGAAATTGTCATACACTATTTATTTATTTATTTATTTATTTATTTATTGGCTAATTAATTAAAAGATTTTTTAATAAGAAATAAGAGAAAAATAAACAGAAAAAATGTAATTTAAAAGGGACTTTTTATGTTTTCATTATTTCTTGTTGCCAGTGGGATACGAACCCACAATCTGCGCTCTCAGGCAATTAGCGGTATGGTGCCTTGACCACTCGGCCACGTAGCCCCTTGCACAACGGAGTGTCTCCGTTTTTTGTTTTTATTTCCATCCGTTTCGTTATTTTCAGGAAATATGGTGGGATTTGCTGATTTGTAACGGACAATGCCCTTTTGTTGTGAAAAGGGACTTTTTCTGTGAAGTTCAGGAAAAAAATATTCGTGAATTTCAGAATTTTTTTAACAGTGCATGACAAACAACATTGCGCACAATATCCTGTAATTAGAATTAAAAAAGAATAAAAATTGTATGAAAAATGAGTAGGTTTACTAAATAATATTTCACAGCGCATGCGTCAATGATATCAGAATTTCATTTGCATATTATGTTAGCTAAATGTATAGAGCAACTTTTGTGAAAGTCTCAAAATTATAGCTTGAAAGTTCTGAAAATAATCGTCAATAGAATAAATTGAAAATCCGTTATTCCCAAGAGGAAGCAGAAACAAGAGGGGTTGTATCCGTATAGTCATTGATTAGTATCAATATAGAATGCACAATGTGGGACATACTACTACATTTGGATAAAACCCCTCATTTTTTGCTTCATTTTGGAAACAAAGGGATTTGTGCTTATTCTAAAGGCGATAACTCAGAATTTTCAAGATATGATTTTGAGACTTTTATAGAAGTTGCACTATACATTTAGCTAACATAATATGCAAATGAAATTTTGATATCGTTGACGCATGCGCAGTGAAAAAATATTTAATAAACCAACTCATTTTTCATAAAATTTTTATTATAATTTAATTTTGATTACAGGGTATTAAGTGCAATGTTGTTTGCCATATTTTCAGAAAAGAACATTATTTTCTATTAAGAACTCTGCAAATTATAATAAAAAAAAGTTGGAAAAATTTGGGACTATTTTTATAAAAACTTTAATTATTCTACGAGTATACATGCTATCAGCATAAAAATGAACACAGTTTATTAAAATAAGCCACTTAATCGTACATGTAATTTTTCCATTATTGAATTTTGGGTGAAAAAAGTCCGGGCCAGGATTCGAACCAGGGATGTATTGGCTGAAGCCGCCAATGCTCTACCAACTGAGCTATCCCGGACGCAAACACTGGAGGACTATTTCACCCAATTAACCTCAATGATCACTTTTATCTGGTCTGATACTCTGGATCAGCTCAACAGAATAAATCGAAGGTCAGTATATGGAACTGCAGAAAATCGCTACATACGAAATTAGATTAGATTAATTTTGAAACACGATTATTCAATCGGTAAATTAATTATAACAGGTGTAAAATTACATGGAAAAATTACATCTGTTATAATTAATTTACCTATTGAATAATCGTGTTTCAAAATTAATCTAACACTTAATCATAATCTAAAGTTTGAGTGCTTTTGCTACATTAGTTTTGACAGGGTTATTCAAAAGATATTCATTTTTTTTAATTTGTTGACGGTTCCCTATGGAGTTTCGGGGGAAAATCTTTACGGAAATGTATGACTTATACTATTATATTAATACACTTAGAGTTTCAGGATAATTTCTCATGTATGTTTTTAGATATTTAACAAAATGTCTAAAATCACAAGTGGATGTTCATCAATGGCCAGGTAGTGTATAAACATAGAGAGAAAAAATGTTTCACTTTTTCATTTTTTGATGAAAAAAATTTCATTTTTAAAAACGAAACTTAGTTTTTAATGGTGTTTTCGTATTTTTACTAAATTACATTATTTCCTATACTTTTCAATCTTCACCATTTAATATAAAATTACAACTTGCACTTTTGAAACTTGCAACCAACTTGAAATTATTGCTCTTTCTTTATTAAAATTATAATGTATTAAGAATATAAACTTAAAATGTGTAACAGCGAAGAAAGTTTTTGTTAAAAAATCTTAATAATAGAAAAATTAGATAAATAACAATGTATATATTTTTTATTTATAATGAAATATTTAAATCATTAACAAGAAACTATAGCTACTATAATACTTTTAGTAGATATGAAAGAAACAATTATAAAAGTGTCTCACACTAGTTTCACTTTATTTATGCATTTAAGCTTTAAATTTAAATATTTAAAAATGCTTTCAAAAGACCTAATCACTTAATCAAGCCATGATTTATTTAATCAGATTTAACTGTGAAAAAACTCCTTGCAAAATAAAATTTTAAGTTTCTAGAGAAAATGCAAATTACACGGCTTTTGTGAATTCTATTTATATGTCAAAAATAAAAAGGTTTCTACGTTAGAAGAAAACTAAATTATTTATATAAAACCTTGAATAGGATTTTGGACTACATTTTACCTGTTTAAACACAGGCTACGAACTCATTTCCTGAAAAGTCGTGCAACAAAACTCATTAAAAATAAATTTTTTCGTGAAATTTGGATGGACACTTTTGCTGATTTCTTCTTTTTCCTCCATCATCAAAGCATTAAGTTAATTTTAAAACAACTTAATATTCTTGTGTAACTACACAGTTTTTCATCTCAAAAGTACAAGAGCCGTATAAATTTAAATTTTCAGGAACTCTTTGAACTAAACCATAATTTTATTAAAAGATCCACGAATGTAATATTTTATTTAAGTGATTTAAGCGAAAAGTAATGCAAATTAATGACTTTTATGAAATCTTGCTAAAAATATAAATTTAAAAGATTAGTTATTTTATTAGTTTTTTTTAATTTATTTTATTTATTAACTAATATGATTAGTTATTTTATTTGTAAAGAATTAGTTATTTTATTATATTTCTAAATAAATATAAAGTTTTATTATTTAATTAGTTATTGTTAGTTTTTATTTAGTACATTAACTAAAAGATTAGTTATATTTTTAGTTATTGTATTACAAAGATAAATTATTTATTTATTAGTTATTTATTTTAATTTAATTATTTTACTTAACTAATAATAAAGATTATTCTTAGTTATTTTGAAAAGATTAGTTATATTTACCATAATTATTATTACTTATTTTAAAATATTTGTTTTTTATTAATTATTATATTAGTTATTTTTATAGTGTAATAATAATTTATTTGCTGTTACGTTTATTACATGTTCGTACACAATCTTGATATCTACAAAACTTTCTTCATTAACATATCTTATTCTTAAAATGCATTTTTAAAAGAGAAAATTATATAGATTATTTTATGAATAGTTATCTCATTTACAGGCACACAAAAAAGAAATCAACTAGAGTACTTTCTTTGAATAATAAATGCTGGAATGTGCGTTTTAAATTTCAATGCGCGCTTTTAAATTGAACATTTTTTTTACATGCTACTAGTTATATATAAATTCTATATCTAATATTTAGGGCAGAATAAAAGCATTCGCGTATCATTTTCTTTAGTAAAGAAATTGCTGAATCGGATTTTTCAACTGAGATATATGTATCTCTTAGCTGAACTAAATTTTGGCATACATGTAGTTAATCGACACAACGTATAAACGTCAAATGTATAATAATGAAAATGTTTTATTTTATCTGAATTATATAACAATTAGATAACTAAACAATGTATAAAAGTTTAATTTTTATTGAAAAAATGTAAATCATTGTCAGGAAACATTAACTACTACGATACTTTACTAGATAAATAAGAAACTATTATGAAAATGTTACAAACTACTCTCAATTTATTTATGCATTTATGCTTTAAATTTGAATACTTTCAACTTACTTTCAAAACACCTAGTCACTTATTCAAGCCATGATTTATTTTAAAAGATTTAATTTTGAAACAACTCTTTAAAAAACAAATTTTTAATTTTCTAGAGAAAATATAATCACACAGCCTTTACGTATTCTATTTATACGACAAAAAATTAAAAGGTTTCTTCTTTAGAAGAAAATTAAATTATTTCTATGAAGACTTGAAAAGGATTTCGCACCATATTTTACATGTTTAAACACAGGCTACGTACGTATTTTCTGGAAAGAACTACGTGCTACAAACCTCATTAAAAATAAATTTATCCACAAGTTTTAATGGAAATTTTTGCTGATTTTTTCTTTTTCCTCCATCATCAAGTCCTTAACTTAATTTTAAAACCACTTAATATTCTTCTATCATGACACGATATGGCATCTCAAAAGTACAAGGGCCGACTTCGAGCATGAACGTATATTTTCAAGAATTCTTTGAACTAATCCATAATTTTATTAAAAGATATTCGAATGTAATATTTTATTTAAATCATTTAAGTGACAAGTAATATTTGAGGACCCCAGAAGCCAAAGGGTATAAGTGACAAAATTGAAAAAATTGAGTTAAGTGCACAGGATATCTGGAAATATGCTTTTTTCATTTCAGGTAAAGAAATATAGGTGATTTTTTTATTATTTGGGGAGTTATAGAGATAAACCACTTTTTTCGAAAAACGAACAATATTGATTAATTATACATTTAAAGAAAATTCTCCTCTATTTTTTAACAGTTATTGAAATGAGAGTTCAAAGATTAGAATGCAACAAGCAGATGTTTCCTATTTCAATTTAGTCAATTGTTATTGATGTTCCAATTTAAGATCAATTATCATTAAACTCAATTTACTCCAAATCGACATTTTGTAACTTGTACCCCTTGGCTTCTGAGGTCGTCATATATAAATGAGTTTCATGAAAGACTGATAAAAATATGAATTTAAAAGATTACCGTATTTACTTATATATACCACGCACGTGTGTATAAAGCGCACTCCCTACTTTTGAAGAAAAAATGGCGTTTTTTTTAAGAATCTCGTATATAACGTGCACCGTAAATTTGATATGCAAGTGAATAAATGACCAAATGAATTTCAGTAAAGAAAGTCAAAACAAACATTACATCAGGGTAGAAAACAAGGCGGAAATACATTTTTAGATTTCGGGTAGGGAGTGAATGACGGCAATGAGAATTGCTAATTATCGTTTAAATAATGTTACTAATTCTGTTGTATAAAAAAGTGCAAGGAGTTATATAAAGATGCAATAATACTTCAATTAAATAACATTTTCCGAGTTTTAGTGTCTTCTTTGAATACATTTTCGATTCATATGTATATCGTGTTATTACATCCAGCAGCAAAAAATTATTTCGTGTATAACGCGCACCAAGTAGTTTTTTGAAAAAAAGTGCGCATTATACACAAGTAAATACGGTAGTTATTTTATGTAAAAAGTTTATAATAATTTTGTTGTTGTTATGTTCATTACATGTTGGTACACACTCTTGATATCTACAGAACTCTACTCATTTACATATCTGATATTTAAGACATACTTTTAAAACAGAAAATTATATAGCATAAATACTTTCTTCATTTACAGGGACACTCAAAAGTTGCAATACTATATTTGAGTAATAATTGTTGAAATGTGCGTTTTAAATTTCGGCATGCGCTTTTAAATTAACTAATTTTTTGCATGTTACTCGTTATATATAAATTCTATATCTCAGATACAGTGTTGCACAAAGATATTCACATGCCATTCTCTTTATTAAAGGAATTTGCGGAAGGGGAATTTTCGATATGTGTATTTCTTATGTTCACTAAATTTTGACATGCATGTAATTAATCGACGCAGATTTATGTAAAATATACAGGGTGCTACAAGTTTTCAAATAATTTTCCAATTGTAGATGGGAACAGTGGAAATTAGGTTTTCAAATGCTAATGCGTTTTCCATGTAGTTTAATTATACATAACATTTTAACGTTATTATTCTGAATGTGTAGGAAAGTGCTTTATAATCTAAGCTTGACGCATGATTTTTTTCTTGTTTTATTTTCGCTTTATCTGTATGAGGATTCAACCCTAATTTCCCGTATTATAGAACCTTGGTGAAAAAAAAAACATTTTCTTTACATTAATTTCTCTTAGATCGTCCATTAACAACGTCTTAAATGTTTTTATATAGAAATAATGGTACTACTTGGTTATCCCGTCGACCAAAAAACTATCGCCAAATTATAAGATTAAATGCCAATAACAGATGATTGTGAATGCCACACTCAATGATATTAAACACTATACACATGTTTAAAATATCACCAGGTGGTTTTTAATTCTACTTTTTATTTGCATTTTTATTCATGTTTTACTAATTATTTTGTTCTTTCGTAATTTAAAACAAAAATTATGTCAGCATGCATAACTTGGGTATTAGTTTGGCGATTTTAATAACTTGGCGAAAATGGTCGACCAAGTAATACCAAAATTTTTATAGTGTTGATGATGTATTCAGAGAAAGTTTTGAAATTTATTATTTCAATGTTTAAGCATTTAATTTAGACTATTTATATGAACGAATCGAAATGCACAGAACTACATAAATTGCGTTATTTATGCAGTTCAAATACAGTAGAACCCCGCAAATCCGGACCCCGTTAATCCGGATCTCCGGATAATCCGGATTGGTTTGGTCGATTTTTCTTTTTTCAAGTTTGAGAAGTGATCGGCAAATTTTTAAAACATAAATTTATTTCAGCCTCGTATTCTGAATGAAAAAGTATTTTTTGAAATCATTTCGGAAGAATACCTCAAGCTTTCTTATTTAAACTCTTTAATGTTATCTATGGAAAGAACAACTATACATCATTTAAGCTTTGGCATTTCCAATTTTCACAGTTTTCTATTTAATCCATTTAGAAATGTCATTAAAGCTTACTGCTTAATGAAGTTTTACTCAGAGCATTGCAAGAAAGCAAAGTAAAATAGTCCTTATAGACACATTGACTGATTAGGATCGCTTTCAGATCTTTGTCAGCCAGTCCATAGGTCTCTTGGGACTGTTTCCTTGTCTTCGTGCCAAAACCCTTCTACAAATCGCTTGCGGAAAATTGAAATAGAAGGAGGAATAAACGAGAATGAAAGAGAAATTACACCTGAAGATTTTGTCAACTTGTTTTAAATGATTGATGGTTGCTCAGATGTTGATATCAATGACATTAGCAATTTGTTGGAAGCAGAAAATAATGAAGAGTATGACTCGCTTACAGATGACTTAATAATCGCTTTGTGCACAACTGAAAAAAATGATGACGATGCAGACGAAAACCATTATCAATGATGATCAACCAGAAATTATAAACTATAATGGAGCAACTTCCCATTTTGAACAATTAATGATTTATTTTGAACGTCATGTGGAGATTACATCCAATGAACTACTTATGTTCATGAGAATCTGAGACCACTCGAAACCATGGCAAAACTGACCAGCAAAACTGGCACAGCAAAATATGACAAATTTTATAATTACAAAGTAAACATTTTTACTGACCGTAAATGTTAAATATGTTCAGTATAAAGGTGATTTTCTGTGAGTATGTTTTATTTTATTTCATTTGTTCACATTCTCCGGATAATCCGGATTTTCGACAATCCGGATTGGGCCTGGTCCCAACTAATCCGAATTATCGGGGTTCTACTGTACAATGTTTATTATATAAATGAATAATGTAAATAACTTAATTAATTTCTTGTTTGTTCACTAGCAAATAGGTGAATTTATATTCATAAGAAAATAATTGAATTTGAGGTTTATCAAAAAGAATATTACAAATAAACTTTTCTCTATAAAAATAAATCATGTTTATTTAGCTATTTGTTTATTTTCCGTGAAAGCTGTTTCTATGTGAGAATATATTTTTGAATAGTTTTTAATGAATGAAGAAAAAAATCGAGAAATTTAACTAAACATTTTCTAATATAAATAATATATTTAAATTGTTGTATTCTTTAGTGCATCTTTTTTATGACTAACAAATTTAGTTGATCTAATATAATGATAAATAAAATTTTAGCTCAATATGTTCATAAAATAATATTTGAAATTACTCAACATACATAAAAGTTTAAATTTAGACGTTTTATAGAAGTAAATAATGTAATCTTTTTTTTTTTTTTTTTAAGAAAATAATTTATAAGGCCTTGCATTATATTTTATGATCAAGACAGGTAACGATATTTTATAACAGGATGTATTTATAAAACTGGCTTTTTACTAACTAATCTAAAACTCATCATTAAAATGCATTCGAAAAGTTTTCTTATTACAACGAATGTTATTTCCATCTTCAAATAAATAATGCATATTTTTCTTTGAAAGCCTTATTAACTTCAAATAAAACTCTTTTAAAAGTTACTTAAAATGTTTCCTTTTAACTATAAATGTAATTCTGCAGATTCAGACAGGTATTGTTCATAATCAATACAAAAGTATTATTTATTAATAAAACTTTTGTCAAAACTTTTAAAACTAAAATTGTTTGAACCAATATTTTAGTAGTAGGAGAGTGTAGCCAAATTTGGATCACTTCACCTATTTTTAGCTTTTTTTCGCTTCAGTTTTAGCATATCTGAAAAATGCGCTACAATTGTTCTACCCATTCATCTATTAACTCAATAAGTATTTATAAAACTTTCTTATTGAAAATCTTATTTTTTCTTTAAATTTGAAAAATTGTCAAAAGTGGTCCGAATTCAGCGACTGGTTACCTAAGTAGAACCAAAAAAAAATTATATAGCATTTTAATTTCTTATTAAATATTTTATAAGAAACATGAGTTAAATTTCATTTTCCAATAAAACTATATACAGTTCAAGTTACATAATTCCAAACAGCGCGATAATATGGAGTTTACAGGTTAATTTGCGCCGGGATACTCGAGAATTATAAACGATGATTTCAACAGCAAATATTTAACCTTTAACTGCTATATGCGGTCGCATAGACCACATTCTTTTGAAATTGTCACGGGTTAACTTGAAATTTTGAATTTAGCTAGAAGTATTTGTGGACACTGTATGATAGGACATAATTACATATTTGATTGTTTTTACACTGGATTTACTATGTATTCACTATCAGAGAATTCATAAAAATTTAACTGATTTCACAAATAAATGATTATCCCTACAACTTTATGGCCTCACACGATACATAGCCAGCTTTCTGACGGGCCATAGTCCCTTTTTTGTCTGCTTAAAAAAATTAAGTGCGCCTCTTCCAACCTATGTGAGTGCGGTGAGGTAGGCATGGCTTGCCATACCTATTTACATTGCTATCTTACGCAACGCTGGCACTTAAACACCTGGTAATCCCATTGTTTGTTCCATAATAAACTTACTTCATTATACCTATACTTAATTAAGGCTACCATCATAATATACTTACACGCACTCTCCTACTAAACAAACTAAAACACATCCATAATCACCTATTTCAAATTTCGATTCTAAGAACGTAGCCTAGGCATGCAACAGTTTCTGCTGCTCCTTCTAATTGCTGCTTTTGTCGCACATTCAGCCGCCTATTGTCACGTGGGAGATCTGTTTCCCAGCGAAATGATTCCCATTTTGTTATTTTCTTTTGTTACATACTTCCTGTTTGTTCCTATTTTATGTTACCTGCCCTCTGATGCGTTAGGTTCTTTTGCTCCTGGCAGGTGCGACCCTAATACGAGTGTTTATATTTATACCGTTCTTTGTCGCGATTCCGGCGATTTCAGCTTTGGCGGAATTCTGATTTTTAAGACCCTAATAAATGAGACTGGGAGGGACATTATGCTCTACAGATTTGATTTCCTTACCCGAGCGGTACCTCTTAGGTAAACAATAAATTATTAAATTGTATATCTTATTAAGGCTGTAAGACAAATAGTTATAAATAGGTGAAAGTTTTGAAAGAAATAATGTATTAAAATGTGATGTAAAGTCAATTTTTTTGTATATATGAATTCAAAACTGACATTGATTTTTAGATTCCAGTTTTTCTTATTCATACACGATTATTAATCTATTATTTAATCTTGAAGAGATACTAGCTTATTAGAAGGTCTGATGGAAATTTCAAACTAATGAAATGATCATTTAATAACTCAGCTGGTAAAAAGAGAAATTTCTGCAAAAATACTTTTAATCAATAAAAACGATGTTTTAAGTAAATAATAATATGAATTAATATAAAAAACTAGTTAGATGTGGCAACCCCAAATCTTTCTTTTATATTATACATACTAAAATTTCCTGAAAAAGCAGCACAGATGCGCCACCTGTTACATGGCTTAAACCAAATTATAGTCAGCAACAACTTATGTCAAGTTAAAAATGAATCTGAGATTTTATGAAAATCCATGCATTAGTTTTTGAAATAAAGCTATTGAAAAAAAAAAACTTGCATAGCAACGTCTCATATTGGGTGATGTACAACAAAAACTAATCAGGATATATATATATATATATATATATATATATATATATATATATATATATATATATTCAGGTACTAACGGAAACAGAAATTTGATGAAAATCTATGCATTAGCTCTTCAGGTACACTTATTGTGAAATCGGGAAAAATGCAGCATAGCAACACCATCTATAAAGTGATTTACACCAACAACTAAAAAACACTAATAAAAGATACTAATAATCTATATAAGAGACTAACTGAATCTGTAGTTTTAGAAAATTTCTTGCATTAGTTCTTGAGATAGAGTCATTTCAATAATCATGAATAATGAACCATGGCAGCGCCACCTGTTGAGCAATTAGCACCAAAACATAATCGGCACCATATTATATCAAATACTAACTTAATATAAAGTTTTATGAATATCCATGCATTATTTTTTTAAATACGGCTAGTATGGAAATTGTGAATAATACAGCATAGCAGCGCCACCTTATCAGCGATATACACAAAAAACATTTCTTATTTAGTTTATATCAAGGTCTAATATAATCTGAATCTTTCTGAAATTCCGTACAATAGTTCTTGAGATAAAGCGCCCATAAAATTTTTGCCACATATATACAGACAGACTCACAGACATGAGTTTCGGGTTCTCTGGTTTCTAAAACCTGTAAATCCGTCAAAAACCGGATTAAGAAAATGTTCATGTCTCTGATGCTTTCTTCTTGTAAAGACAGAAGAAAGTAAAAAATAAAAACTTATAGGCTTTATGATGGTTGTATTTTTAAAAAGTTTGATAAACATTATAATATAAATATTGTTTTAAAGTAAGATAGCTGTATTCAAACTTTTTGTATCAATTCCAATCTAATTTAAAGCTGACAAGTTTCATTATTTTTAGAAGGCTGTCAGTCTAAATTAATTTACAAAATATACCAGCTTATTAAAAAAATTTTGAGATTACGCAATAATCAACTAATCTTTAAATTATAAATTTATGGCATATTGAATTTAATTACATCGTAATAATGCTGAAAAAGTTATTTTTGAAAAATAAAAATTATTAAAATTATTATCCTTATTATTTCAAAAATTTCGGCTTTTTATTCAAATTGGCAGTTTTTCTTATTCGCAGAAAACGTTCCATCAAAAATTTATCTATAAAAGATTATCGTCTTATTAAAACATCACATGAAGTTTTCAAAGTTGTCAAAATCTCTTTTAATTTCATAACTGTCACAATTTCAACTTTTGCCGGAAAAATAACTGAAAAATTATCTTTATCAGTAAATGTAAGTTTTAAAGAAAATTTAACTAACTTATTGAATTAATAGAAATGTAACATTTTATAAGAATTTAAGATTGCAAAATGTTCTTTATTTAAAAATCTTTGAACTTTTTATAAAAAACTCTAAAATAACTATACTAAAATTTGGTGTTAAATTAAATTTTATATCAATTTAAATATAACGTCGATTTTAACTTGAGATTTTATCTTATATTGTACTACGAACAAATCTTCTGTTTGTGTGGCTAGACGTGTCTCTATGCAAATTTCAACTTCAAAACATCTCTAACGATTTAAAACGTAAAAATACGAGTAACTGTATATATATTACTTAAAAGGTGCATAAAATAAATAAACACTTAAAATACATTTAAAATACTTTTAAAAGATCCAGAACGTTTTCGCCCGTCGCTTACGCGGTCCTCATCAGTGTGAAAAACTTTAATGACTGTTGTTGCTGCTTAGCGTTCTCACATGCAAGTTTGAAAATAAAATATTTTATATATGTAAAATATTTTCAATAGTTTTTATTCTATTTTTCCTCTTATACTCCGTTCCATCTCCCCCCCCCCCCGCTTGATGTAAAATGGACTGTTCCGGATGGAGCCTCTGAGAACACCAAACAGCAACAACTGTCATTAAAGTTTTTCGCACTGATGAGGACCGCGTATACGACGGTCGAAAACGTTCTGGACCTTTTAAAAGTACTTTAAATGTATTTTCAAGTTTATTTATTTTATGCAGTTTTTAAGTAATGTATGTACAGTTACTTCTATTTTTACGTTTTAAATTAGTAAACAAGGCGAATTCTGCACTGATTTTGTTCTCAACTCCAATTGTATCTGTAACGATTTTGACTAGATTTTCTTTTCGACTATTTTCGGGTACTCGAAGACCATTGGGATAGATGACTTATTCGAGAAAATTCGATTCATGAGTCATAGTGGAATAATTTCATATCAATGCATTTCAATGGCACTCAAGAGTCAGGAAATTATAAAGGTTTTTGACAGTCGTGAGTAAACGAAGTTAGAAAATTAGAAATAGTTCGCCAAGTTTGACGATATTGGGCGAAATATGGATGGCATTGATGCGATTTGCAGGGAAAATTGACTTTCAAGATTATGAAAGCAAAAACACATGCTTGGTGCCGAATGAAATATTGTTGTCAAATACACGATATTTGACGGAATATGACGATATTTGAAGGAATTTTAGCACCAATTGGTTAGAAATGGATTTTTATGATTTAATAAAATTTTTAGAAATTTCCTATATTAGCCAAGATGCATTATTCAACAAATAAGAGTCCAAATAATGTTCTCGAAAACATAGTTCAACCAATCAGGGTACGCAGAAATTTCTTAACACATGCTTGCCGACAAATGAAAAATCTCGACAAAGTTGCTAAAATTTTGACAGAAAAATCTATTTTCAGAATGTTAAGGAATATTTTAAATTGTTATAAGATAAAATGCTTTATAGCAATAAAACGGCGAGAATTTGTCGTTATATCAAACGGGAAAAACGCTATTTTACAACTCCATATTCCCCACCCGTTATCTGGTAAAAAACTATCAGTCCATTATTTAATCTTTAAAAGATTGGTTTTTAATTAAAATGTCTGATGAGTTTTAAAAATTATCAAAAGATCTTTAAATATTTTACTAAAGTGTGATAAGCCGTTTATTTTTATTTTGTGAGTGTGTGTGTGTAAATTTCAAGCTACCACTGGTTTAATTTACACACTAATTGAAATTAAAGACTATAAATAATCATTTAAATTTTTAAAAATTTTAGCGTATGAAAATTAAGTTTTAACATATTTTAGACTTTAAAGATTATAAAATTCCCAGCTGTCTATTCCTTAATTTCCCTAATGAATTTCTGTAAAATACTTCTTAATCGATTGAAACTAAGTTTATGAAGGCAAGCATGATAATAAGTTAATTAAAGAACTTTGAAATTTTCTATAATTGACGACAAATTAATTTTTTTAATCAAAATCTGGAATATTAACTGTTGTTATTTGCTGGTATTTGAAATTGTAAGTTATACCATCAACAAAATCCATTACCTCAGTAAAGGAGCGAAACGCAATATGTGCTTATTAATTTTATTTTTTGTAAAATAAATTCTTATCTTAAGAACATTACTCTTTACTGAATAATACTAGAAAGAAAAAATCATGCGTCAAGCCTTAATTATGAAGCACTTTCCAACACATTCAGAATAATGTAATAAAACTGCATCGTTTAAAATATTAAGATGTTACGTCTCATTTTAACTTATGGAAATGTATAACGCATTTCAAAACCGAATTTCAACTGTTCCTACCTGCAATTGGGAAATTCTCCAAATTTTTAGCAGTATTGAATATGATATAGATATTTGTATCTATTAACAAACTGTATTCTAAAATTTAGTTCATTTAAGAGATATATATATTTCTGCTAAAATTCCCTTTCAGCAATTTCTTCTAATCAGCAGAATGGTATGCGAAGACTTTTGTGCAGCTCTGTATATGAGATATATAATTTGCATGTAAAGAGTAATGTGCCAAAAACTAATTAGTAAATTTAAATGAGCATACCGAATTTTAAAAAGTTCTCTCCAACAATTATTTCTCAAAAACGATTTCTTTTGTGTGTCGCAATAAATTAATAAAAATGCTATGAATGCCCTGTTTTAACTTGTTCGCTGTAAAATTCAGTGATTTATATCCATTTCAATGCATTTGAAACAGCATGTAATTAAGGGAGACCCGTAAGAAGAAACCCAAAATTTTTATTATTGATTTTAAAGTAATGAATTTTGGTGTACTATTTAAGAATCTTTTTGTAAGGAATAATTAGCAAAAAAATTCACTTTTTATTAAAAAGTATATTTTTTATGTCGATTTTTATGATATTTTTGTTGAAAAATACACTTTTTAAAATTACTACTCCTCATACAATTTTCAATATTTTGGTATTACTAAAATTTCTTAAATAGTGTTATAGTATATGGAAACGACCTAGGGAGAGATATTTTTAATTTTCTATTTTAATCAGCTAAAAAAAAGAAAGAAATTACGCATGGTACATTTCCTCAAATTCGTTATAATTTTCATGTCTACCAATTTATGTAAAAATTTCAGAAATAGTTAAAAAATATATCTCTCCTTACTTTTGTTGCAAATTTTTTTAAGATTCTAAAAACATTAACCCTTTGTTTCTAAACCATTTTACCACTGAGCCTTAGTACTTTGAACTTAGGAAAAATATGGAAAAAGTCATTTTAAGGAAAACACGTTTTAAATGGTCGCTAGTCCTTATAAACTCTAGTGATTACAATTAAAAAAAGCTCATTTGCTACCTGTTCCAAGTGTCCCCGAGTTTTGAAATTTTGCATGGATATTCGCAAATATGTATTTTATTGTTTTCTGAGATAAAAAAAGAAAAATGAACTTTTGATGATTTTTGACCGAAAGTGGGGTTCGGGTCTCCCTTAGTACACTCTCCAAACGATTTTTTTACGTGTACCACAATGTAATCGAATTGTTTTGAGTGTCCCTGTAAATGAACCATTAATGATACATACTTCATATTCAATACCAAACATGATTTGGTGACCATAAATAAGCTTTATCAATTGCATAAAAATCCGAGTACGTATCCAAGTATTCTAGGACGTTTAAGGGATATAGAGTGTGCACAGACTAGAGATGAGACGGGCTCAGCCCGAGCCCGAAAGCCCGAGCCCGAGCCCGGGCCCGAGACGGGCTCGGGCTCTATTTTTATTTTAGATTTCGGGCTCGGGCGGGCCCGGGCTCATTTTTTCTAAAGCCAAAAAATTTTATTTATTCATGTGTAGAAAGGATTGAAATAACCTTTTCAACTTAAAATTGCTTACTTATTCCTTTTCGAGTCATTTTATTTCTTTTTTATCAAAATGACGGGAGAACTGAATGCTTGTTTATTTATTTTAGTATTTCATTGCAGTTTCAAATGAAAATTTGTGATAATTACAGATTTATGTCTGCGGAACTTCCTCCAACGATCTATTTATATGGCGCCAATCATAACAAACATAACAATAAATTTAATTTTTGTTGGCTTTTCGTTTGTAGAACATAATTTTTAATGGGATCGTTTATTTATTTATTATTTAGTTACATAACACAAAGATATTATTTTCTTCGGTTTTTGGTAGACAAGAATTAGCTGGAGGTTTTCAAATTTATTTAATACTCGATTGTGCATGAAACATAGTCGTTTTTTTATGAAAATAAGTTTAGTGATTATATGCATTTGTCATCATGAATATGAATTCTGCTAATGCTGAGGACGCTGTTCCTGCTCGAAGTCACTTTTCTCAGTAAGTAAATTTTATTACCATGTTATTCCAACAAAAAGCAATCGATCAGTGTTTCCTCTTTTTCTATAAAAACATAGGACCTTTAAAATAACAATGTCACTTTTTTTAATTTACGTTGATTTTCAGGTATCTGTCAATCATGGAAGATTGTTATGAGAAAAGAATCCACCATAATGAAATATGTACACTTTTTACAGAAAATTGAAAAACGTTGTTATCGATTCGCTAGCTTACAAATAGTAATTTCTGCAAATTTCATGCATTTATTCATTAAACAAAAACGTTTTCATCAAATCTGCTTGTTAAAGAAAAAAAAAGAATATGAGAATACTTTTACATATGAATTATATTTTTATTTTATACGAATTTACATAAGAATGAATTTAAATTTTCATTTAAAAATCATATCTATGTAAGAAGTTTTTAAAAATGAGATATTACTTTTGAAACAATTTTTAAATACAATTTTATTTTATATATTTTTGGTATCGGGCTCGGGCTCGGACTCGGGCTCTGGGTGACAAAAAGTTTTTCGGGCTCTGGCGGGCTCGGACTTAAAACCGTCGGGCTCGGGCGGGCCCGGGCCCCGAAAAACGAGCCCGAACTCATCTCTAGCACAGACGGATAGTCGGACAGACAAACCGAATGCATATGCATCACTTTTCAACTTTGTTGGGAAGTACTAAAAGAAATAATTATTGCAAACATACATTTTTTGTTTAATCTAGTTATATTTTTGTGTTGCCAGTCACAATCTTTTATCTATACTAATAAAATTAATTTTCTATGGAAATTAATTGAATTAATTGATTAACATGGAAATAAATTAGCTATGGAAACTATACTGTATGTAGTCAGAAAATTTGTGTGAGGGTAGCCCAAGATCTCTTCTGATAAACCTGAGACTGAAAGTGCTACATTTATTAAAAAATAGCTTTTCAATTAAAAATCGCAACGAACTGTCATCAAAAAAGTCTTCTATATTGTTTGCAGTCGTCAAAAGCAATCGTACATGCATAAAGTTTACATAGCCCATTATTTAGGCTTCAGAAAGTCGGAAAAACCGATTTTTCGATTTTGTTTGTGCTTTTAATAGCTTTTACGTAAATCAATCAAACCGTGCAATAATGGTAACATCCCTTGAAGGTGCAATTTTAGAGATACTGACAAAGCAGAAATCCAGTGCTCTTAAATTAAACTATTCTTTTAATCTATAGTGCAATTCGACTTTTAAAATATGAAGTTTAATCCTTTCAAATATACCGGTGAACGCAGGACATTTCGCGCCTCCCAAAAAACCAACCAAAAATGAAATATTTTTGTACATTATCTAAATGCCCTTATTTTACTCATCTTTTTATAGCATCTCAATGTACCAGTTTTAAACCACCTACAAAAAGTTCTAAGCTTTCAAATGTCGAGAAATAGCTTTAACAAAATAATATATGTGAAAATTTTGACGAAATTCAATCCAAATATTTGGGATTTGAAATGACAAGGAATCATTGCAGACCATTAAATTGTTAGATATATTGAAAATAAAAATAAAGCAACATGAAACATAAATAAAATATAACACGCGTGATTTTTATTCATTTCATTTGTAATAGTTTATTTTCATTTTACATCTTTGTGTTTATTTGTATATTTTGTTTTTCTGATGATGATTGAGTAAATTTAACCGAAACATGTCAGATTATTAAGATCTTTTAATGTATTTTATTAACATAATAAATATTTTAATAACATAATAAATATTTAATTGCTAAAAAGGGCGTAAACCCTTTTTAGCAATTAAATATTTTAATATATATTTTGGTTGTGTTTTAGAAAATATATATTTTTGAAATGTTTTTAATGGACGTGTAAGAGAACTTCTGTTTATAATTTAATGTCTGAGAAATTGTATCAAAAAAAAATCATGAAAAAAAGCGCATTTTTACACAAAGTCATTTCCATGACAAATATTGCTTGAAAGCTAAATTCTAAAAACAAATTAAAATGAAAAGAATATTATTTCTTCTACTAATTAAGATAGAAACAGGATTTAAAAGTAATTATAAGTAAAATGTAACAGAGAAGTTAATAATGCAATAGATTGTTTTTAAATAATTTGAAAATTTTCGTAACCCGGATTCCATTAAGGAAATTAAGCACTGATACAAAATGTTGAAAAAACTTTTTAATCTAGTAAAAAAAAAAAAAAAAAAAAAAAAAAAAAAAAAAAATCCTTTTTTACAAAAAAACTTCATTGATGTCTTCCGTAAATACACCAGTATAAAACTGTACTTAACCTCTTCAGACCTTAGGTACATAAATGTGTACCTCCATTCTTTTCCTCATAAAAACTAAACTGTTCGATTTTTTTTTTCATTTTTACTTTACTACTATACAGCTGAATGTTTTTTGATTTAAAACAAAACCAATAAATGCCAGCATTGATGAATATTATCTCATAAAATAAACATTATTTTCATCCAAGTTTCGAAAATACCTTCAAGACATTGTGGCCAAGAATGTAAAAAATATCCATGATTATTTAACTTAACTGTTTTACAATATAAAATTTGAGGATTTGCTGATCATTTACTTGTTTGAAAGTCTTAATTTTGTTATTGCGTGAATTTATATTACGGATAGTTAAGCTAATGTTTTAAGGCGATTAGTACTTTTATATCCATATTTGTATACCTAAATTACCAGTCCCTAAACTACTGATTTCGTAAAAATGACTCTTTCTGTCATCTATGGTGTCATTTCGATTATGCAAAAGCAATAAATATATATTTGTAGAGTTATTTCATGCTCAGGTCTGAAGAGGATAAATTTATTAGAAATTTTCCTACATCTTCTTCCCCCACACTATCACCAATTTCCCCATTATTTGCAAAAGAATTATTGATCACTTAATTTACCAGAATGTTTATTTGTTGTTGCCATTATTTTAAATTTACTGCTTACATGCATACATAAATATCATCGTAATTGAGTGAGGTGAAATTGGCCAAGAATAAATTGCTACTACATTATTCTGAAAACGTTTTAAAGTTAATTATTGTGAAAACAACAAAATCGAATACAGTGAATGAGAATTACTCACTGAAGCAGTACAATGTTTTGGAAGTGATCCAAATGTATTTTCCCGTTTTAAATAAATACTATATTATTTGCGTAAAATTAATATTGTAAACTTAGTAATGAAAATCGAAACGAATACTAAGAAAATGTATTAAAGCAAAATATAAATAATATTTAACATTTCTTTTTTTATCATATATAAAAAAAAGTATCGTAATTAATCATTTGTGTGTATGCATGTGTAAATGAATGTGCAGACTTTAACTTGATTGATTTCTTATTTAGCTAACATTATATAAATCAGAGGTCGTCAGCTGGTGGTCCTTATCCGATATTTATATAAATTTCATAACCTTTTTCACAACTGATTTCTTAGACAAAATCACAAGTCAATGTAACAAATTATAATTGATAACAATTGCAAAGATGTTGTCAACCATTATTGCTGCTGAGGTAAACGTGTTCAGTTCCAAACCGGGATGTCAAGTATTTGAAACCAATCGATTCTTTTGAGTTAGAAATTTATAACTGTTTCTTTCTTTAACAAGTATGAACGTGATATGTGTCTGAGCATGAAATTCAAGTTCCCATTCTACTAGACATGTAGAACTGAATAACGTCATTTTATCATCAAAAATATTTTGGTTTAAATATTACTTTTAATCGTAGATTTAATCGTAAATCTCGTTATTTTATTTACATAAATGACTTAATAATGTTTCTAAATGTTAATAAAAAAAAAGGTGCAAAATACGATGACATAAGTTGGGGTACTTTGTGTACGTTGTGTAAGTAGTGTACGTTGACATAGGAGATCTATTTGAAAAAATACGAAATTTAAAGTTTTATCCGACCTACGTAGAGAAACAAATCCTCTTAGGAAAATTTTCCTTATTCATTCCTGCATTAAACACAAATGATTGCATCTTCATATTTTCAAAGCTCATAGAGTTAAAGTCGTTTAAATAATTCATCATTTCAGGTTTTATACAATTAGACACAAAATGAAATACGCGCAATGTTACTTTAACAAAGAAGAAACAATTTTACTTTAACAGTTCCTGTAAACATGAGAAAAATATATCTAATAAGTTAAATTATTATTTTTATTTATTTATTTATTTATCATTACAACTATTACAAAAATAATTATAAGATATATTTTTTAGCATTTTGGTCCCTTTTCAGTATTAAAAGTAATTCTTATTTTTCAAGTTATAATGTTATTTTAGTATTATAAAAGAAAAAAAACTTTCGGTTATTATTGGAAGAAAATTGTATTTCTATTGACAATGTAATATGTCTTATAAGGAAGCTTTTACTTATGAAATTACTTAAAGGAATATCCAAAACTATCTATGTTGGACACTTTCAACATAAAATATTTTTGAAATACTAAATACGATTTTTACGAAAAAACTATAAGCTTTTTGACGGTGATTTATAACATACTCTTTAAATGGAAACTCAATCGTAAATATCATTTGGGAGTAATCAGACACACACATATAAATCATGATTACAAAACTTTTCTTACTCGATTTGTTTAGAAAGTAAAAATTAGACAATGCTTTTATCCTCCATGAAGTTCACTTCAAAATTGTTTGTGACAATCAAATCGAGGATTTCATGGTATTTGCAAAATAAATTGGAAAAGACTGATACACAATCTTAGTAAACCTGATAAGTATGATAGACGAGAAATATTCCAGACAGTTACAGACGCATGCAGTTTCAAATTTTTATTTTAATTTCTTTTGGTATGGAGCAAAAATATTTTAAATCATTTTTAAAACATTAAAATATTTTTAATGAGAGAAATATTTTTGCACTCATCGCAAATAAATAAATAAATAAGGTAGTTCTATATTTTAGTTTTTAATTATTCATTTTAGCGCTAAACATATCAGAAAATTTACTTAAGCTTTTTTAATAATAATTCAAACGAAATGTGGTTCCAGAACTATTTTACTTATTACTTACGTAGTTCCGTGAAATCTTTGTACCATCTATTTTATATAAAAACTGGCTAGGATTGAAATATTTTCATTGGGTTCTGGTCCAATGATCTGTTGCTGGTACAGGGTGTCCCAAAAATGACTGATGGATATTAAAATTCAATTGCGTGCAAACGTTAACAGATATTTTTAAAAATCTTGCAGGTATGTTATTTAAGATATCAACAGTTTTATGCTGAGATTTTCAAATTTAGTTACAAATAACATCAATAGAAGGCGCTGCAACCAATAACCACTAAAATAAAGTTCCATTTTTCGGTCTCTCTCTTATTCTATGGAAAAAAGGAGATTAAAATCTATTGAATGGATTTCAAAGTACTTAATATCGGGTCTGGATTTATCACTTATTGCTCACAGCGCCATCTATTGTTTGAAATTCGAATTAAAATCCCGAATCACAGTAAGAAAGACTCCTTATATCATACATAACCCTCCTGCAAGAATATTTTAAATATCTTTAACCGTTTACAAATTATTGAATCTTAAAATACATTATTTTGGGGACTTTTATGCCCCGACGGTACTTTAACCCTTTCGAGTCCGAATTTTTTTTTCAGTTTTTAGAAAAAATAACTTTTACGTTAATAACCTTAATCCTAGCTATCCAAATAGATTAATTAGTGTTTGACGAACATTTAATTGTCTGAAAGATAACGAATGTCGTTGTTTTGCCTACTATTCAATTCATATTCATATGACAATAAGCTTAGGAAGAGTTTTTGGAGGTTTTTGGAAAAAACTGTATTACAATAAGATTTAACATTTTTTTTTATAATTTTCTGACACTTTTGCACTTTATTACGCATGATTCTTTCAGAAAAGTAACTTTTATTTTAAATTTAAAGAGTGAAATATATGTCTACAAGAAAAGAATCGCAAACGGCGCAAATACAGTTAAGAAAATAATAATTATTATAATTATTACTAAGGGCCTAAACATGAATGGTGTTATATAATAAATACATTAACATATACTAACATTATTACATGTAGATAGTAGCAAAAGTATTTCTTAAAACAAAATAATAATAATTTTAAAGTCATGTCCCTAATAGCATCCCTCATATCATGCATGGTCCATGGCCAACTTCATTAGAGGCCTTGAAAGCTCTTGGCTGTTAGGACGGAATTTATGACATCATATCATGTTTAACCAATCGGCAAAGACAACTCTTGTTTGTAACGCTCCTTACAAGGACAACTTCTTCACGAGATTGGATAGACGGAGATTACGCCATTAATTCCATCCTAAGACCCGCCTAAAAAGCAAAAGCTTCCGAGGCCTCTAATAAAGTTGGCCGTGCATGGTCACAGTGACGTCACTGTGAGTCACTTTGGTCACATCACATCTGTGACGAAAATGCCACCACTCAGTGACGTCACATTGTGACTAAGATGTTATAGAGTTTTTGGAGATGTTTAGAAAATATTCTATTACAATACGATTTAACTTATATTACACTGTTATAATACTTTTTGAGCTTTATTACTCACGATGCTTCCAGGAAAGTAACTTTTATTTAAAAATAAAAAAGTGAAATATATGTTTAAAATAAAAGAATCGCAAACGGCGCAAAGAGAAGTAAGCAAATAATAATAAATGTTATTATTACTAAACGCCTAAACATAAATGAAGTCATATAGTAAATGCATAGACATATACTAACACTACTACATATAAGCAGTGCCAAAAGTATTTTTCTAAATAAATTAATTCTCCATTAAAATACATGTATTATTAATAGTACACCAGGCCCGAAAGGATTAAAATACCATAGTTTTCTGTCCCAACTACAACACATCATTGCATTACATTCTCAATAGTGTTTTAGGAAATAATAATAAATACTTCTCTTAACCATCTTTAGATAATAATAACCGATTCAATAAGTTAAAAATCGTTTACGAATCTATTTCGGTGCATGTGATTGTCAATTTTGTTTCTGTTATTTTACCTTTTACAGTATCGTTAATTTTTACTTGAAACAAACTTTTCTTTTCAGATTAAGCTATTACTACTTTTTTCCCTTGTTTTAAATAGACAATATCTTACGCTAAAAGAAATAAAAATTTTCAGCTTGTTTACGAAACAATTTTTTTTCAAAGCAGTATTTTTGAGTTCTACTGGGACTATGTTGAACACGATAATTACTTAGATTTTTATCTTTTGATTACATATAGTGCGTAAAAATGTGTACATTTACTAAAGATGTGTTCATACTACACAGGTGGATATTTTGTTCAATGCAGGATGATATATTGCATGATTTATGTACGACATTAATGAGTAATAAAGTAAAAATATGTTACATTTACCTTTAGAAAAATCGTTGTATTTTTTATTTTAAAAAATACAAATTGAAAAAATATATATATATTAGCAAGTTTATGAATTATTTTCAGTTTCCTGCAACGAAAGCTTTTTTTCCAAAATATGCTGTCCATAGACCAATAGTGTTATAACTAAATTTGGGAGAACTGATTTTTAGTTATTCTTTAATAGTAGTGAAATAATAAGATGTTTAAAAAATCGTCATTTTTGTTTATTTATTTATTTTTTTTTTATTGCCTTTTTAGTTCTGAGAAAACCACTAGAACAAGCCTAATCAAAAAAAGAAAGAAGAAGAAAATTCTAAGCATTTCTTCTAAATCTAGTCGTTGATATTCATTAAATACTAACTCCTTTGCTGAAATCCAGCTAATAAAAAAATGACAATTTATGAAAAATACTTAAATCATACAGCAGATTTTAGAGAGCAACAAAAAAAAACGCCCTCTGTTGCCGGTATCTTCCTGAATTTTCACGTTGTTTCACTGGCTTTTTTAGAGTTTCCCCATAGAGTTGATTATTAAATCATGATATATATATATATATATATATATATACAGTAGGGCGGAGCGTAAAAAACTTTTTTTCGAAATTCTTTTCTCCCTAGCGCGGAAAAGTCGTCTAGTGGTATTAGTAATATAGTCACAAAATTTCAAAACAATCAATAAATACCTTCCGGTTCCACTTTTGGGTCGAAATATGCAATTTTAGCCAAACATGTTGTAATTTTTCAAATTTCAGTAGTATTTTTAATTTTCAATTTGTTCTTCGCCCTAGTGAGAAAAAATTGAAATAGTACATAAGGAATACAAGTCCAAAATATTAGAGTAATTAAAAAATATCTTCTGGTTCCACTTTGGTTTCTAAATATGGGAAATTTGTCCAAAATTATACAAATTTTCACATTATAGTCATTTTTTTTAATTTTCTATTTTCTATTCCCGCTGGCATGGAAATGTTCGAAGAATATGCAAGAAACATAAGTAAAAAACTTTAGAATAATAAATAAATATTTATCGTCTTCCTTTTTGGGGTCTAAAAATGTCAAAGAAGCCAAAAAGTATGTAAATTTTCACATTTCAGAGATTTTTTTTTTCTTATCAATTTTCTCTTCTTGCTGGAGCGGAAAGTATGAAAAATCATACGAGAAACATAGCAGAAGAGGTTATTGGTGACACTTGCCCTATATAACCGCAGCCAGGTTCTTCTATAAGTGTCAAGTATTCTTCATGCACTCTTTGTTGATGGAGCCTTCTCTCAATATTCCTCTGAATTAAAGTGTCATCTTTTCCAGTGTCAAAATACAATCTTTTCAAGGTATTGGTAGATATAAAACTCTAATCTTGGATTTGGCATTTCATACGATATTTCTTTCTTTCTCTTCTTGTGTTATGCCTGTCTACAACATTGGTCATGTCCTCACGTGTCACAACTCGTAAGTCTTCAGAAAGTGCGCCTGTTACTGATACTGCAACACGGTCGGACACTCGAATTAAGTTTCAAGTTCTGGCTAGGGCAGGACGAAGGGTTGTTCGTGATATACTTATGGTAATATGTTCGACTGCAATGACTCTAAAGGTTTATCACTAATATCGTGACACAGTTGTTCATCAACAAGACTAAAAGATTTAAGTAACTCTAAATCTTCAATGAAGCAGTAGTGATTGTTTTTTCCCTTTTATACCATTTTCTGAAAATTTCTTATTCTTTTTCGAGCCTGCTCATTCATTTACTAAGTTTCCGTGTTGTGGACCGTGTTTCCTAATGTATCAACAGGGTGTATCGACAATTTCCTTGAAATTCTTTTATCCTTAAGAAACTGTCTTCCAGTTCTGGAATTTTTATATCACGTGGGCATTTACATCGTTCTAGAGATGTACTCTTGGGGTATATGATGTAAGAAAAATTTTCAAATAGACATTCTCCCCCCTTCCAATAAGAAAATTTTCGATTTCGTCTGTTCTTTAGCGTCAAACTTCTTTATACTCTTTTTTCATTATTATATGAACCAATTATTTGGATAATTCTTTGCCTAGAAATCGTTGGAACTGAGGAGCCTGCCAAATTGTTTCAGCCATTTCAGCCCATAATCCGCTATCACCCCAAAGGTGGTTCCGATTTTTAATTATATTTTTATTCAATTCTCACCAACAAAAAAGTGCGTTATATGTTCATAAGTTGGTAGAACGCCAGTTATTAATTCTGTAGGATACCAAAAAATGGGATGAGACATATCCCGTCAACACTGCACCTTAATTGTGATATTTTTGTGTGATATTTTCCATGCTCACTATCAGTTCAACACAATATTAAAAATTAAAATTTTGTAAACACTTTCACATGTATTATTTTTCAATTAAATATAGAAGCTAAAATTGAATATCTTCATTACGAACCTATCACGAGCAGAACATTAAACCAACAGTTTCCCTCAGATCTCTTGTAATTCGATTGTTCTATGATTTTTGAGTACTTTAATGCCATGAATTTGCCTGTTTAAGTAATAAAAGTCAAATCAAAATATATTTATTAATTATTTTAAATTTTTACACTTATGTTTGTCACATGATTTTCCGAATTTTACACGCCAGCGAGAAGAGAATATTGATTTAAAAAAAAATACCTGAAATGTGAAAAGTTACATACTTTTAGACTACTTTGACATTTTTAGACCCCGAAAAGGAAGACGGAAAATATTTATTTATTATTCTAAAGTTTTTTACTTAAATTTCTTGCATATTCTACGAGCATTTCCATGCCAGCGGGAACAGAAAATCGAAAAATAGAAAAAATGATTAAAATGTGAAAATTTGTAAAATTTTCGAAAAATTTCCCATATTTAGAACCCAAAGTGGAATCAGAAGATATTTTTTAATTACTTTAATATTTTGGACTTGTGTTCCTTATGTACTCTTTCTGTTTTTCCGCACTAGGGCGAAGAAAAAATTGAAAATTAGAAATATTACTGAAATGTGAAAAATTACAACATTTTTGGCTAAAATTGCATATTTCGACCCAAAAGTGGAACCGGAAGATATTTATTGATTGTTTTGAAATTTTGTGACTATATTACTGATACCACTAAACAACTTTTCCGCGCTAGGGAGAAAAGAATTTCGAAAAAAAGTTTTTTACGCTCCGCCCTAATATACAGGGTGATTCCGAATTTTTTTTACAATAAAAGAAGGGTGATAGTACACATCAAGACAAACAATATTAAATAGGAGACCAAGGGTCCAAAACGTTTTCCTAAGGAAATAACCGCCATTAAAGTTTAGGGACCAAAATTTTAAATAAACATAAAAAACGGAAAAATCGGACGATTGATTTGCGGTTTTTACTAAAATTATTCTTTATGTCGGCATTTTCTTGAAATTAAATTATAAAGATAAATTTCAAAAAATGCCGATAGAGGGCGCTTTAGACTTTGGAGTAACGAACAACTATTTTTTGCCGGCATTTTTTGCATCTCATTAAATGTTTTCGTAAGCTTAGACTCAAACTTAAATTTTGAGCTCAAAATCTGTAGTTGGGAGTGGTAAGTAACACAAACTGAGCTGTGTTCAGAGGGTTCAAATTTCAAATGATTATAAAAAACGGAAAAATTGGTCGATTGATTTGCTGTTTTCACTAAAACTATTCTTTATTTAGGTATTTTCGTGAAAACAAATTATAAAGATAAATTTCAAAAAATGCCGATAGAGGGCGCTTTAGACTTTGGAGTAACGAAACACTCTTTTTTGGCGTTATTTTTTGCATCTTATTAAATGCTGTCGTAAGCTTAGACTTGAACTTAAATTTTGAGCCCAAAATATGAATAGCTGGGAGTGGTTAAGTAGACAAACTTAGCTGTGTTCAGAGGGTTCAAATTTTAAATAATTGTAAAAAACGGAAAATTGGTCGATTCGTTTCCGGTTTTTGCTAAAACTAATTTTTAAATCAGCAGTTTTCTTGATCAATCAGTGTTTTCTTGGAAATAATTTTTAAAGATAAATTTCACAAAATGCCGATAGAGGGCACCTTAGACTTTGGAGTAGCGTACAACTATTTTTAACTGTTATTTTTTTAATCTCATTAAATGCTTTCAAATGCATAGACTTAAATTTTGGGCTGAAATTCTGAATCGTTGGGAGTGTTTAAGTAGTGAAAAATTGAATTGTGCTCGAGGAGGAAAGATGGTTAAATTTTAACTCCTGAACACACTTCAGTTTGCGCTTCTTAACTCCTCATAACGATTCAGGATTTGAGCTCAAAATTTAAGTTTAAATCGAAGCTTCCGAAAAAATTTAAAATGCTTTTGCAAGCATTTAATTAGAACCAAAAATAATGGTTAAAATGAATTGTTGGTTACTCTGAAGTTTAAGGCGCCCTCTGACGGAATTTTTTGAGATTTATCTTTAAAAATTATTTTCAAGAAGATACTGACTTAAAGAATAGTTTTATTTTAAACCGCAAACGAATCGACCAATTTTTCCATTTTCTATGATTATTTTAAATTTGAACCTCCCCCTCCCCCTTAAACACAGTTCAGTTTGTGCTACTTAACCACTCCCTACTATTCGGATTTTCAGCTCAAAATTTAAGTTTAAGTCTAACCTTCCTAAATCATTTAAAGAGATGCAAACAATAACGGCAAAAAATAGTTGTTCGTTACTCCAAAGTCTAAAGCGCCCTCTATCGGCATTTTTTGAAATTTATCTTTATAATTTATTTTCACGAAAGTACCTAAATAAAGAATAGTTTTAGTGAAAACCGCAAATTAATCGACCAAGTTTTCCGTTTTTTTAAATCATTTGAAATTTGAACCCTCTGAACACAGCTCAGTTTGTCTTACTTAACCTCTCCCAACTACAGATTTTGAGCTCAAAATTTAAGTTTGATTGCAAACTTACGAAAACATTTAATGAGATGTAAAACATACCGGCAAAAAATAGTTGTTCGTTGCTCCAAAGTCTAAGCGCCCTCTATCGGCATTTTTTGAAATTTATCTTTATAATTTAATTTCAAGAAAATGCCGACATAAAGAATAATTTTAGTGAAAACCGCAAATCAATCGACCGATTTTTCCGTTTTTTATGTTTATTTGAAATTTTGGTCCCCAAACTTTAATGGCGGCTATCTCTTTAGGATAACGTTTTGGACCCTTGGTCTCCTATTTAATATGGTTTGTCTTGATATGTACTATCACCCCTCTTTTATTGTAAAATAAATTTGGAATCACCCTGTATATGTTATATATATATATACCGGGTGTCCAGTAAATGACTGACTCTTTTTGAATGTACAAAACATTGTTAACAAACATGAATAACAAAAACATTGAATAACAAAAACATTGTTTGAGATAAAAATGCGCGGCTTGCTGTATTGTTATTAGAATATAAATAAATTTTAAAATATGCACTTTGTTAATGTAATATAATAATATTTAAAATAATATCTCAGTCTCAAGACTGAGGAGGGGAAATATAATACAGATGGTTCAATCACAAATATTATTTTAAATAACTTTCCAACCAACGTACCCTATTTCTGAAGCTGATTCGAGAGTCGATTCAACATATAGATTCAAGATTCGACAACATATAGATTCAGATTCAGCCGAAAATATCATATTTATGAAAATTAGAGTCATGTCTGTATTCACACAGCCTGTTACCGCCAGCGCGATATTTTTTTCCGAAATTTGAACTATATTAACAAAGTACATGTTTAAAAATTTATTGATTTTCTAATAACAATACCGCAAACCGTGCATTATTATCTAAAACCGTTTATTTGTTATTTAAGTTCAAAATGGGTCAGTTATTTACTGGACACCCGGTATATATATATATATATTTATATATATACAGGGTGATTCTAAATTTTTTTTACAGTAAAAGAAGGGTGATAGTACACATCAAGAAAAACAATAATAAATAGGAGACCAAGGGTCCAAAACCTTTTCCAAAGGAGATAGCCGCCATTAAAGTTTAGAGACCAAAATTTCAAATAAACATAAAAAACGGAAAAATCGGTCGATTGATTTGCGGTTTTCACTAAAATTATTCTTTATGTCGGCATTTTCTTGAAATTAAATAATAAAGATAAATTTCAAAAAATGCCGACAGGGGGCGCTTTAGACTTTGGAGTAACGAACAACTATTTTTTGCCGGTATTTTTTGTATCTCGTTAAATGTTTTCGTAAGCTTAAAGTCAAACTTAAATTTTGAGCTCAAAATCTGAAAGTGGGAGTGGTTAAGTAGCACAAACTGAACTGTGTTCAGAGGGTTCAAATTTCAAATGATTAAAAGAAACGGAAAAATTGATTCATTGATTTGCAGTTTTCACTAAAACTATTCTTTATGTCGGTATTTTCTTAAAAATAAATTATAAAGATAATTTTCAAAAAATGCCGATAGAGGGCGCTTTAGACTTTGGAGTAACGAACAAATCTTTTTGTACGTTATTTTTTGCATCTTATTAAATGCTTTCGTAAGCTTAGACTTAAGCTTAAATTTTGAGCTCAAAATCTGAATAGTTGGGAGCGGTTAAATAGAGAAACTGAACTGTGTTCAGAGGGTTCAAATTTCAAATGATTATAAAAAACGGAAAAATTGGTCGATTCGTTTGCAGTTTTTGCTAATACACGGTTAAAACTAATTTTTAAATGAGCATTTTCTTGAAAATAAATTTTAAAGATAAATTTCACAAAATGCCGATAGAGGGCGTCTTAGACTTTGGAGTAGCGTACAACTATTTTTAACTGTTATTTTTTAATCTCATTAAATGCTTTTAAATGCATAAAATTAAATTTTAGGCTTAAATTCTGAATCGTTGGGAGTGTTTAAGTAGCGAAAAATTGAATTGTGTTCTTGGAAGGGGGAGGGTTAAATTTCAACTTCTGAAGACACTTCAATTTATGCTACTTAAATACTCCTAATTATTTAAATTTTGAGCTCAAAATTTAAGTTTAAATCTAAGCTTCCGAAAACATTTAATAATTTTTTGCAAGCATTTAATTAGAACAAAAAAATAGTGGTTAAAATTAATTATTGGTTACTCTGAAGTGGCGCCCTCTACTGGAATTTTTTTAATTTATCTTTAAAATTTATTTTCAAGAAGATACTGACTTAAAGAATAGTTTTATTTTAAACCGCAAACAAATCGACAATTTTTTTTCCATTTTCTATAATTATTTTAAATTTGAACACCCCCCCCCCCTCTCTTAAACACAGTTCATTTTGTGCTACTTAACTACTCCCTACTATTCAGATTTTGAGCTCAAAATTTAAGTTTAAGTCTAAGCTTCCGAAAACATTTAATGAGATGCAAAAAATAACGGCAAAAAATAGTTGTTCGTTACTCCAAAGTCTAAAGCGACCTCTATCGACATTTTTTGAAAATTATCTTTCTAATTTATTTTTAAGAAAATACTGACATAAAGAATAGTTTTAGTAAAATCCGCAAATCAATGAACCTATTTTTCCGTTTTTTTATAATCATTTGAAATTTGAACCCTCTGAACACAGTTCAGTTTGTGCTACTTAACCACTCCCACTTCAGATTTTGAGCTCAAAATTTAAGTTTGACTCTAAGCTTACGAAAACATTTAATGAGATGCATAAAATACCGCCAAAAAATAGTTGTTCGTTACTCCAACTCTAAAGCGCCCTCTATCGGCATTTTTTGAAATTTATCTTTATAATTTTATTTCAAGAAAATACCGACATAAAGGTTAATTTTAGTGAAAACCGCAAATCAATCGAACGATTTTACCATTTTTTATGTTTATTTGAAATTTTGGTCCCTAAACTTTAATGGCGGCTATCTTCTTTGGAAAACGTTTTGGACCCTTGGTCTCCTATTTAATATTGTTTGTCTTGATGTGTACTATCACCCCTCTTTTATTGTAAAAAAAATTTGGAATCACCCTGTATATATATATATATATATATATATATATATATATATATACATATATATATTTGTTATTGTATGCGGAAAAAAAATATTTCTTACAAATGCTCATGCCTAAGCATTTTTCTACTATATTTATGTCAATTTTTTTTTTTAAACAGTTACATTTTCGCAGAAAACCCTCAATGATATAAACCAAAAAACATGTAAGAAAGTTTTGAACTTTTCGTAAAAATCGATATATCTTGTACGGGATGACTCTTGTTTATCACTACTCTTCCTCAGCTACCATGGTTTTGCGACATTTGGCTTTTGACAGCTTTCTTTGGTTCTTGTTACGATGCTGAGTTGCGATCTCTCACCAACATTTTTCATGCTTTTGATTTTGAGGAGCGACCGAACTGCACTTTTCTAACATGTAGGTCTCTAAACAAGGTGACTTGAGCACTTGATATTTTTTTATACCCGAAGGGTCTTTCCTTTCTTCTCGGGGCGTAATGCTAGTGACATTTGGGATAAATGGCATTTTAGATTGGGAATAGCAATTTTCGTTAAATCATGTTCGATTACACAGGCCTTTAATCACTGCACGTCTTGTACTAGGTACTTTTGGTACCCGAGGTATTGATAATGTCCTCACGAAGTGTAACGCTGTGGGACTCTTTGTGTGCGAAACATGGAGAATATTACTTTAAACTGTCTCTCTTCTTTCAAGTGAATTCGGATTAGTCTCAGCTAATTTGGAAACATGGTATATGTTGCGACATATCCATCCCGGTTCAGATGTCTGCCTGAATTTCGGATTCGCCAAAGTATTCCACTTGTAGTATTATCTTGCATTATC
This sequence comes from Maratus speculifer, assembly GCA_964019185.1. Lineage (NCBI taxonomy): Eukaryota > Metazoa > Arthropoda > Arachnida > Araneae > Salticidae > Maratus > Maratus speculifer. The sequence continues at coordinate 108,816,640 of OZ025302.1, read as the reverse complement.
AGACCCTTTGATTTGGATTTTCTGTTATAGATGACCTTGTGTTTCCTGTTTCAACTATCAGGGCTGTTGTCGTGAACTGTTAAAAATTTGAAAATTTTGCAGCATTGTCACATTACTACTTTGATAGAAAACGATAACTTCACTGCATTATGGAGCATTATCATTGGTCAAAACAGATATATTCTATAAAAGCGGTGGTGTGACGGTATCAAAAGTTTCAAATGTTCAACAGTATGATAAGCGGGATTTCATGTGGTGATATGAGGGATAAGATTTCACGATGCAATTTCTTTTGAAGGACCGCATGGAGTCGTACGGGTACGACTTTAGTTTGGTGAACTCTATAATTCTACCCATTTATAAAATATATTTCTATAATATCCTTATATGAAATATTTTTAAATAAATATCGATAGTTACAATAAGCAATCATATATAATGATGACTTCCACATATAACAATTGTTTGTAAAATATAAGGAGGACGGTAAGGCCACATGTGTAACTTTGATTACATTTGAGTATTTTTTCTGTCACCATAATCTTGATGAATACAATGTTTAATAAAAGCAGAATGAAAAAAGAGCATATCATTTACGCTGACAAAAAATGTGTTCTCAAAATTGAATAGAAATTAGTCAATTCTAAACTCGTCACATACTCAAAATAGCACTGATCAACATGTACTCAAAACTGAGAAATACATGTGTTAATTTTTGACTCCTTGGTTTTGTTTGTTTGTTTATTGAACAACATACATCTTATTTGTGTGCTCGACATGAAGCCTGCTTATAAATCATCGTCAATATTACAGGGAAGAGATAGCACAAGGAAATTTTGCAACACAAGAGATATACAACCGGGAGTTCCACACAAAGAGTGAGTGCAATGGAACCAGTGGAATTCGAACCCCTTTCTCCCAACCTCCTACACTTGAAGGCGATTAGCGGCGTGGTGCTTTGACCACTCGGACGCGGAGGCCCCACTCCATGGTTTGTCTCTTCCCTCCGAACCTACAAATTAAAGTAAAATTATACTGATATTTATTTCTCGCTCAAAATTATTATCAAGAAGCTTTTAATGCATTATTTATTATGAAAAAATTACAAAACTATTTTCAAGATGCCCAAATCGAATAGTGTTATAACAAGAGCATTTTTTCCCAAGAACTTTTAAATTATTTTAAATTATCGTACACAATTTCATATCTATATTAATAAACATCATTTATGCCGCTTTAAATGAAATGAACCATTACAGAATGCAAAATTATCTTTATGTGAGTTTAATAGCATGTAATGTTTCAAAATTGAGAAAGCATATTGTTCATTATTGATCCAAAACAACTCATTCGAAAATGATTAGATCCATTTACTCATTTTTGAGAACTTCATTTTTTCAGTGTTTCTAGATTTAACAACCTGATAATAAAGCAATAGCTTTAACTAAAATGTAAAAAAGATTTGAAAAGACCTAAATAAATATATCTTCAAAATTTGTTTCAAGTTAAAGGTTTTAATAAAAAGTAGCACTTTTTTTGTTGAAAAAATAATAATTTATATAAGAATCGTAATTTTTGTAACGCAATTTTACTTTAAAACATACAACCTACAAATTGACTTAAAATTCTGCATAAAAATGTTTTGGGATTCTTCATTCCATTTAATGGGACAGAAAATTTTTTACAAAAATATATAAATTTTAAAAATACAGCTAATTATTTCGAAAATGAATCAAAAATATAAAAAAAAAATCGACAAGTTCTTTCCTTAAGTAATTTTTTTTTTAATTTAAAACATTAATGTTTCAAAAAAAATTCTATTAAGTATTTGGAATTTTTTTTTAACACTCATCTCTAAGAAGCAACTTTAACTATTGATTTCTAGTAAAACTTTATTGGACTTTGAAAACTCTATGAAACTGCGTTTTTTATACTACATTTAATTCAATTTGTCAGGGTTTTTTTTTTTCAATTATAGCTTCTAATAAATGACTTGGTTACTAATATAAATATTAGGGATTTCTTTTTCCGATTTAACTCAAACAAACAAGATAAACACAATGTTCAATAAAAAATAAAAAAGACGGAGGGATACAGATAAAATTTTAAAATAAATAAATCGATAAAAAATTTTGAAATAAATAATTAAGTAAATTTTTAGCGCTCTCAAACATACTTGAAAAGTGTTTATAACTTCGATTTCCCTGGCGAACTGTAAGTCTGTCCGTGTTTGCTCCAACCCCATTTCACTTGGCACGGCAAGTGGGAGTGATGTGCGGCGCCAAACTCAGTACTTTCAAAAAGGCAATAAACTACTAAGTCCAGCAACCGTTAGCCACAATCAGCCGACCTCGGCACTTGTCTGCGTCGATCGCCCCCAGTCTGCCAGCTAAAATTCGATCATGTACGCTAATAGCACCTGGTGCATGTAAAATCCGTCGTGGGTGCAAAGTCCTCCCAGTTACCTATGAATTATACCTCTGGAGGTGCCTTGCCAGGTGAAGGTCTCGTCATCTGATCAAGGCTCTAAATTACGAGACCATCTTGCGGTTGCCATGTGCAGTACATCATTTATTGCCGCTTCGCAGCAATTAGGCGGTCGTCAGCCCCGATACCAGGTATCTAACCCGTTAAGCTGAAAATATTAACTCGGCAGGTAGGGGCCTCGTCATCGGTTAGAAAGAAAGAAAGTCTGTCCGTGTTGTAATTTGCGTAAATATGTTCAGATTACATTTAGATTTAATTGAAATATGTAACTGGGGTTTCGACAGCATGTTTGATATTGAAAACTAAGGTGTCTAGCAGTTAAAGTTCGTTTACAGGGAAACTCAAAGTTATTTCTTTATATTTTTTATGGTCTATAAGAGGAAATCATTTGCAACGTATTTTCTTTATTTTACGCTGTTTCTTACATATTTAAATCGATATATAACTAAGAGGTGTGCTAAAATATACTAACAGTAGAATATGGCGTGTGTAGAAGTTATCGTTAATTTACAGAGACACATACAAAAATTTTGGCTAGAGTTCTTTTCTCTCTCTCTTAGGGACTATCTCACCTATTTCTCTTTCTTTCAACCCTCTCTTTCACACTCTCTCAACGCCTCTCTCTGTATATATATATGTATATATAAAACCATTAATCGTATTACAATATATGTCGATTAATATATATATCGATTCGTATATATATAGTCGATTTATTTGCGGTTTTCACTAAAACTATTCTTTATGACGGTATTTTCTTGAAAATAAATTATAAAGATAAATTTCGAAAAATGCCGATAGAGGGCGCTTTAAATTTTGGATTAACGAACAACTATTTTTTGCGTCTCATTAAATGGTGTCTTAGGCTTAGATTTAAACTTAAATTTTGAGCTCAAAATCTGAATAGTTGGGAGTGGTTAAGTATCACAAACTGAACTGTGTTGAGAAGGTTTAAATTTCAAACGATTACAAAAAACGGAAAAATTAGTCGATTCGTTTGCGGTTTTTGCTAAAACTGCTCTTTAAATCAGTGTTTTCTTGAAAATAAATTTCACAAAATGCCGATAGAGGTAGAGTTGCAAAAAGTCAGTTTATTCCCGGGTTTATTTCCAATAGACCAGGTTTATTCCCAGGTTTATTCCCAAAAAACCGAATAATTCCAAAAAATCCCGGGTTTTTTCCAGGTTTATTTCTAAAAACCCGGTTTATTCCCGGGTTTAAACCAGGTTTTTTCTAACCTTTGCAACGCTAGATAGAGGACGCCTTAGACATTGGAGTAGCGTACAACTATTTTTAACCGTTATTTTTTTAAATCTCATTAAATACTTTCAAATGCTTAGATTTAAATTTTGAGATCAAATTCTGAATCGTTGCGAGTGTTTAAGTAGCGCAAAAGTGAACTCTTTTCGAGAGGGAGGGGGTTAAATTTCAACTCATGAACACACGTTTGCGCTTCTTAACCCGTCCCAACGATTCAGAATTTGAGTTCAAAATTTAAGTTTAAATCTAAGATTTCGAAAACATTTCATAAGTTTTGGAAAGCATTTAAATAGATACAAAAAATAACGGTTAAAATTAGTTGTTGGTTACTCTGAAGTTTAAGGCGCCCTCTAACAGAAGTTTTTAAAAGTTATATTTAAAATTTATTTTCAAGAAGATACTGACTTAAAGAATAGTTTTATTTTAAACCGCAAACGAATCGACCAATTTTTTCGTTTTTTATAATCATTTGAAATTTGAACCCTCTGAACACAGTTCAGTTTGTGCTAACGATTCCCAACTATTCAGATTTTGAGTTCTATGAGAACTTTGTTTGTTTTGAGTAAAGTTTTGAGAACTATTCAGTTTAACTCTAAGTTTACGAAAACATTTAATCAGATGCAAATAATAACGTAAAAAAATAGTTGTTCGTTACTCCAAAGTCTAAAGCGCCCTCTATCGGCATTTTTTAAAATTTATCTTTATAATTCATTTTCAATAAAATACCGACATAAAGGATGGTTTCAGTGAAAACCGCAAATTAATCGACCAATTTTTCCGTTTTTTAAAATCATTTGAAATTTAAACTCTCTGAACACAGTTAAAATTGTACTACTTAACCGCTGCCAACTATTCAGATTTTGAGCTCAAAATTTAAGTTTAAGTCTAATCTTACGAAACCATTTAATGAGATGCAAAAAATCACGGTAAAAAATAGTTTTTCATTATTTCAAAGTCTAAAGCGCCCTCTATCGGCATTTTTCGAAATTTATCTTTATAATTTATTTTCAAGAAAATACCAACATAAAGAATAGTTTTAGTGAAAACTGCAAATCAATCGACCAATTTTTCCGTTTTTTATGTGTATTTGAAATTTTGGACCCCAAACTTTAATGGCGACTATTTCCTATGGAAAACATTTAGGACCCTTGGTTTCCTATTTACTATTATTCGTCTTGATGTGTTCTATCACCCCTAGCGTATATACCATGAGTTTAGGGACATCCTGTATATATATATATATATATATATATATATACACACATATATAGGGTGTTTCAGCACTGCCATTACAAATATTCAAGAGAGATGGATAACCCAGACAAGGGGGACGCAAACTGTGGATCGCGACTCTATTAGAGGTAGCGTTGCAAAGGTTAGAAAAAACCTGGTTTAAACCCGGGAATAAACCGGGTTTTTAGAAATAAGCCTGGAAAAAACCCGGGATTTTTTGGAATTATTCGTTTTTTTGGGAATAAACCTGGGAATAAACCTGGTCTATTGGAAATAAACCCGGGAATAAACTGACTTTTTGCAACTCTAATTAGAGGTGACGAAAAAAAATTCGCGGGTCACATATTCAATAAAATTTATTTAATTTAAGAAAAATAATAATTTTCAAAAATCCACTAAGTTGAAACATCTACTGACAATCAAAGGGTCGTGATAATGTTTTATGCGAAATTTGGGGTGGATAACAAAAATAGTTTGCGGACCATTGAGACGATGTGAAATAACATAGCAATGCATGATTGGGAACATTTTCCTGGCATAGTAGTGAAGCTGTTAAAAACAAGAAAGAAAGAACACGAACAAAGTGAGAAAACATGATTATGAATCTTATTACCGCAAAAATGCTAGGACATAGCAGCATGATGATGAGGAATTTGTGGCATGCTTCATGGCAGCACTGGAGAAATCCGGAACACGCTCGGTAGTGTTATGAACATTAAATTTTCCATGTGTAGGAGACGTGAGTCTTGCATCACGTGCCGAAGTCGTAATTTCGAACACCTTCTTTGATGGTGATCATTGTCTATATTTTTTTCTTATTTCTTATTTTTGGCTGTACTAAGAACAATAAACATGTTTTCTCAACCTGCTTGTGTCTTTTTTTGTTCGTGCCCTTTCTTTTACTTTGTGTTGTCATTACAATGCCAGGAAAACGTTTCCGACCATGTATTGAGATTTTTCAAGGTATATTCTAGTACTTTATCTCTCCTGAAACATTATAACCGCTGTGCTGAAACGCCCTTTTTATTATTAGGGAGAGAAATTTGGTATTATAATTCATTTTCTCTTTAATTTTCTTTTGTTTAAACGTATTAAATCAAAAAGAAGGGAGTGAGAGAAATAATTTAACTAACAAGAAATTCCAAATAAAACTAAATACTTTAACGGCATGTAAAGTATATTGCATTCTTAATATAGTTGACTGAAAAGGAAAAACAATTGTAAAACTCATAATACTTCAAGACATATCCATTTCCATAAAGAAGTAATCTAAAAAACTAAATCCATAAAAATACATTTTATGAATTATGAAATTTGATTTCGAGATCGAATTTTATAAAGAACCATCATTTTTTATGAAGGTATTTATATAAAATCGTGATTCTCTGCTTTCAATTTTTTTAAAAAATATCAAAGTTATGTGCAACATTACAAATCTATCTCAAAAATGCTTTATCTTAATATACATGGTGTCTCGTTGATCAATAGTTATTCCTAATTAATTTCTGAGTTACAATCCTAATTGCAAAAAATGTCTTATAATCTAGTTCTATAGTATATAAAAATCAAATTAGTTATCGCTTAAAAATTTGCAAAATAAAATTTTTATATGGTTCTTGGATCCTATGAGTTATAATTTTTTTTTTTTTACATACTCAAACAAGTACAACCATAAAAATTGGATTTTTGCATGATCAAAACTTATATTTTGATATTTTGAGTTATACTTTGCATGTTACAATTTTCAGTCTTTTCAGAACTAAAAAATCGTTTTTTTCCGTTTTAACGCTGAAACTGTCAAATAGTAGTAAAAAATTAGTTTAATTAAAAACCTTTACATGAAAACTCTCTTTTTTTGTTTGTTAGTTTGTTTTTTAGGTATTTTTTCAACTAATCCAAAGTTCAATGCTATATAATTTATGTAAATATTAATGTAGTGTTTAGTTTTAACAATAGAAGAAGTGAAAAAGAAATTATATTAGTTAGTTTTAATAACAAATATAAAAACAAAAATAAAAGTGTAAAAGTAATATTTTTGTAAATATTTTTGAAAACCATCTCTAGAGTTGTTCCAAAACATTAAATGTGAATTTGGCTCTGACCATTGGAGACAACATATAAAGGCCCATGAGGTGTGAACCCGCCAATAATTTTATCAATCCGCCCATGAATTTAAGTTAAATTATTTGTTATTTATTTTTTTTTTATTTGTTTAACCGCTGAAATAAAAATTAGTTTTATTGATGTACTCGAAATAATTTTGTTTGAAAGACAGTGAGTACTTCTATTAAATTGCCATTGAAAATAATTTTCAACGGATGTACAGTTAAATTTTTCAGAAAAATAATTTTTCTGAAAAAAGTCCAACCGTGAAAGTTTTTACACTAACAAAAACAGTGTTTTTTTTTACAATTACTTTATTTTTATAATAAAATACTCACAGTTGAATTTTGTTGACTTTTTATTAGCTTTCCAGCTTGATGATACATATTAAAAAGAAAAAAATTTCGTTTGTTTTGAGATTTATGAAAAAACTAATATTTTTTGCTGTCCTTCTAGTTTTTACACGCACTATATATGTTCGCGGTCTTTTCTATTATTTTGAAAAAATAAATAAATGGAAGCACTAAACAAAAGTAAGTATTTAAAAATATCTGGAATCAGAGCTTAATTCGAACTTATTGTGAACCTTGTGGTTTTGCTCCTGGTCTTTTCTAATGCAGTACACAAAAGCAAATTTTACTAAATGATGTTTATATATATATAAATAAAATATATTTTGAAATATTTGTTCACCAGTTGTGTGTTTTTTTAACTCAATGTGAACTTTTACGTTTAAAAAATAATGTTTTCTTCTACAGAAATTTTTTGAAAAATATAAAAAAAAAGCTTTTTTCAATAATTTCGCTTTAAATATTAAATTTTAGTTTTCACTAAGTTCCTAAAATGAAAAGTTATTTACTAATACCGGAATTTAAAATCGACTTTTAAAAAAATTAAGAATCCCCAATTTAAGCTTTCATTGTAAAAGAAAAAATTTTGCTAAAATATTTCTGGTGCGATTAGCAACTTTGGAATTAACGTTATGTGTGCCTGGAATAGGGGCACTGTGCCGGAAAAGGTTAAATTATTCAATGATTATGAATAAAAACAATTTAACATTTATAAATAAAAAAATATCAAAATACACATCTTCAAATACTTAAAAAAATCATGGCAAGTACTAAATATCCTCAATACAGAGGGAGATATGCAGCTGAAATAGTTTAAACTTGAAAGTATTAAAAGAACTACAAGCGCGTTTTTACATGCTTTCATTCAACAATATAGGGGAGAGTGGGGATACTTGAGCATAGGGGATACTTGAGCCACCCCTATTATCTCTACAGTTGGTTAATTTTTCTTTCTAAAACTGACAATATGATAACATATTTATAGTTCTGAACATGTAAAAAAGAAATCACACATCTTGGTACCATTCTGAAAGTATAGTGATTAATAGTTGCCTTTTCCCTATCTGAAGTAAATATTTGGGTGCATGATTTTTTTGTTTTTTTGTAATCAAAGTTTTGTTTAAAGTTGCAACTATTTACATACATTCAATAAGCATAATTTCAATTGTATTTTGAGTCTAAAATAGTTCTAATTGCTGCATGCTTTATTTAGTAAAACTCTGCGAAACAAAAATAGTGATAGTGGGGATACTTGAGCCAATGAGAGTGGGGATACTTGAGCCATGTCTTAACCATCCCCACTAGAAATTAAACATGGGTGAAACAAACAAAAAATAAAATTCCATCCTTATATTCACTAATAGATATTTTTCTGGAGAAAAGGGAGAATAATTTTTCATTTTATTTTTTTTCTTAAAAAAATAACGACCTAAAAATGTTTAAAAATGTATATTTTTTAAATGAAAATGTCTATTTTATATTTCGAGTTGACTAACAAAATAGCCTGTCTAGATAAATGTAAACATAGTTTTCAATTTAACTTTCATTAAATGAAAATAACTTTTTAAAACGGTTTTACAGGCTATAATCTCTAATACTTTAATTAGTTAGGTCCAGCATATTAAAATATTTATTTTTTAATATAACATATTAAGATTAGTATTTTATATTGAAATCGTAACCTCTGTTGCTGTAACTTCTTTTTATACTAAGAAAATTGAAGAAAAATTGGTAAAAAGAGCGCACAAAAACAAGAAAAGCAACAAAAATCCCAGTTCAAACTTACCTACATGGAGCCAAAGAGGAAGACAAAATCTTTTCCTGTGAAATCAAAAAAGTGTTTGAAATAGTAGAATGATACATCTGGATTAAATTCCGACAGCTATTAAACTAAAAGCATGAGTCCGACAATATCATTAGAGGAAAATTCTGTCAATGATGGTGATGATGTGAAAGAAAACCTTCTATTGATGGTTGGTTACTAATAAAATATGCCAGAAAGAAAACTGTAAAAATATTTGTTGGATAAGTGCTTAATATTTTGAAAATGAAATTTGCCTGAAGAATTGCAGAATCCAAATTTAAGTGGCTCTGAACTGAGGATGTTTCTACCGTCGTTATAACTCAAGTTCAAATTATCCTTCGACAACCAGTTTTAACGACAAAAAATGATCGTATTACTAGCTTTGTTTTCTCAATTGGTTTTGAAAGACTTTACGTTTCATAATTTATCATTCTGTAAAATGTTTGTGCAAAAATAAAGCGAAAAAAATTACTTTTGTAGGTATTTTTCCTTAGTGGCTCAAGTATCCCTTCGCTATGGCTCAAGTATCCCCGCCATGGGGATACTTGAGCCATGATGTAAAACAAAAAATAAACATTTATTATACATAGAAAAATAGTTCAAAATTTATTGAAAGTGGTTTTTAGTTGAAGGAAAAATATCAAATTTTCATTTTCAATGTTTTATTTTATTCTAAAAAAAATATAAAAAATTAAAAAAAATTAAAAAAAATTAAAATTTAAAAAATGGCTCAAGTATCCCCATCTTCCCCTACTCCGTCCGACATATTTGAATTACATGGTAGTCTAAATATATTTACGCCATTTCGAGCACATAGATATTTTTTCATCTATACAAAAAAAAAAAAAAAAAATCATTTCAAAATCTTTTTCTTATATTCACTATTTTTTAAATTAAAATAATTCATTTTAACAGATATAGATGTGCATACTTTTTTCCTTTTCTTGAAACAAACAAAATATATTTTCTAAATCATTTTTTGAAAACTAATGTTTCAGATTTTGCTGTAAACATTAACTGCTTCATTATAAAATTTTGATTAAACTTCAGTAATTTGCCAGTAGTATTTTGGAGATATATGTGAATACAACACCAGCAAAATTTATTAATTTTCGTTTATATTTATGTGGCGTATTTATAAGACTAAGCTATTCTATAAACTCAAATATTAAAATCTTAAAATTATGAATAAATAAAGTTTATAAAAATAAATTATAATATGTATATAAAGTTTTCAGCAATAAATAATAAATAAAATACAAATAAAGTTTAAAGTATTAAATAATACAAATAAATATATATAATTTAAAAGAAGGATTTTTTTTTTTTATATTAAAGTATCGTATCATATTAAAGTTTTCTATTTTTCCTGTGTACTAAGCAATAGTTTATTTTAATGATTTTTTTCATTTTCCATTATTTACTTTAACTTGGAGAATATATTACCTTTCTGTATTTACTTTCTAAAAAGAAAAACTTCTAATTTCCTTTGAATGAAAGCGTATCGTGCATTTTTTTACGCAAATATTTACTTCTGAAAAAATGTTTAAGAAATAATGGTTGTTCATTAATGTAAATCACTGAAGATAAAACCATTCTTAGCAGATCTGATATTGTTTCTGTTTTAGCTAAATATCATTTAATAAATGAAGATAGAGTCATTTAGTAAATGTATCATCGAATCATTTCGGTTACGAAACATTATCTGCGTCAATAATATTTTTTTTATGGAAAAAATATTACACAATTTCCTTATGTATCTTAAATCTTTTTGAGTAAATATATTTGGTATAGTGTAATGGCTTAGACGAGTGGCTGGTTGTGAATTATGTATCGTTATTATTTCTAGTAGCTTTTAAAATGTCAATTTTTAGGCTCGTTTGTAATTATGTAAAAATATAGCACCTGTCTCTCATTTCTCATTAAAACCCTCTAAGCGTCTTTAAAATGTGTAAAATTGTAATGTTGTCTTCCGTGCATTTTGTTTAAATGCTCGGAAAATATGATCTTTTCAACATTATAAAAAAAGACTTAATTGGAAATATAATTGTAATCTTTTAGAGTACTAATTATTCGAAAATGTATTGAAAATTCATTAAATCTATAGAATTATTCAATCTTAAACATCACCTTATATTGCCTGGAGTCTAGTAAACGGAATTATGTTTCAAACACTTAGAGGGCAAATAATTTTATATAGTGATTTGTTTTTATTATTATTGTTAATAAATTTAGAAAAAAGAAAAATATAAATTTATTAACAAAAAATATTTTTGTAAGAAAAATTCCAAATAAAATTAAATACATTTAATGATAAACGTGTCGAAGGATGTAAAATTCTTTTTTAATAAAATAGATTGAAAAGGAAAAATGAATTTAAAGCTCATACTACTTGAAAGTATGTCCAAATCTATAAAAGAGTAACATGAATATCTCCATTTAGAAAAAAATGCGTTTTATGATTTATGCAATTTCATTTCATGGTCGGATTTTATAGGGAACCATCTATTTCCTTGGAGAAATTTATATAAAATCGTAAATCTCTGCTTTCAGTTTCAAAAGAAAAATTTAAGAATTATATGTATATATTCTTAAGTTAAACTTCTTTGGTAAAATTTTTTTATCAAAATATAGGAGATATCTTTGCTAATCGTCGATCAATAGCTAATGCATAACGTGATAGTTTTATGGTATAATACGCAAAAGTGATTCAAATGTTATTCTTCATATGAAAAATCATTTACGTAAAAATACATATTTTTATTTACGCTTCAAATTTTAAATTTTAAAACGATCTCTGGGCTTTATAAGCTATATATACTGGGTGTATATCACATTTTGGTAAGAGATTTTTTTTAGAATGATACTTTTACTTTCGGAACCGGTTTCGGAAGTGAAATTAACTTAACATAACATCATGTTCCGCCACTTAGAACTGCTCAAATACTATCTCTGCCAGACTTGTTCTTTCAAGTACAACAAGCAACTCATTTCTGTCCAAAACATTAATTTAACTCCTTTCACCACAATTTACATTGGTGAGAATTGAGCAAACCTGACCTCCACAATTCTTCTTACTAAGCTTGGAATTATTTCTTCTCTCACGGGAAATAATTTCTTTTCAGGCGATAAATTCTGTTTCGCTCTCATTCTCAGGGCCCTTTTTTACAGCAGTATTATATGGCCCATTTTCACCATTCATTTACATTTCATGGTAACGGACTTGACATTTCAAATAAAACTATTAGAAACGAACTAGCTTATATAATTTCTAACTTAGATAATTATACACATACCTTCTGAAACTATTTAGTAAACAATATTTAATTACAAAAGTGCAAAAATCATTATTTTAATATTAAAATTTGCGGTAACAGACTTGACAATGAAAAAAAAAATACCAACTTTGATGAAAACTTATTCTTGCCAATATTACATTGCTTCACAATTGAAGAATAAAAAATAGCAAATAGTAGTTGCGTGAATAGTTTAACTATGTCGCCGAATATTTGCTGCTAACTTTACGAATAATTAGAAACCTATTTTGACTAAAATAATCACAAGGTAACGGACTTCACTCAAAGTGAAGGACAAAATATTTCTGTGAATTTCTTAAAGAAAATATCTCTTGTAAACAATTTTTTTATTATTATAGAACACTAACAGTTCATATCTAAAATAATTAAATCTCTTTATTAAAAAAGTTAAATGAAGTTAGAAAAAAAAAGTTAATTACATAAAACTTGGAATGGGACAGGCATTTTTGCTTAGAGTCACAATTTTAAAGATTTATATCTCCAAAAATTTTTATTGATTTTTTTCTTTTTTCCATGTTAGAAATGTTCAATATAATCTTCTTAATGCATAGTTGAAATAAACTTTAAATATTAATTTATGTTTAAATTTTCTTTTTTTCTGTGGGACAGCATATGTAAGCGAAATTTGAAAATGGCCCATATTCAATATTACTTCTATTTATAATAGAATGGTATTCGCAAGAAAAATCTGATTTTCTGAATACAAAATTTGACACTAAAATTACAACAATAAATAATAAATAAATTACATATACAATTTTTAATTTTTAATTCAAAAAATAGATTAGACACAAATAAAATTTACCATAATAAATAATAAATTAGCTTCCACTAAAATTTATAACAGTAATGAATAAGACACAAAGAAAAATTTAATAATAAGTTATAAATTAGATAAAAATGTAATATACAACAATAAATAATTTATCTGGCAGAATTAAAATTCGTAATGATAAATAATACAACTAAATGCAAATAAAAAGAATTGTTATTTTACTGTAAAAATATCGAATTGCTTTAAAGCTTTCAATTTTTGCTATGTACTTAGAAACACCCTACTTTAATTTTTTATTCTCTATCCTCTATTTTCTTTAATTTGGCGACTATCTAGCTTTTCTCAATTTATTTTGAAAAAACAAAAGCTACTATTTTCCTTTAAATGATAGCGTATTGTTGATTTTTTTCAGTAAATATTTACTTCTGATAGAATCATTAGAGAAAGGATGGTCTTTTGTTCTTATAAATTACAAAAGATAAAACCTTTTTTGGAAGGTCTGTTAATGTTTCTATTTTAGCAAAGTATCATAGATCTTTTAATAAATGAAGCTATAATCATTTAGTAAATGTATCATAGGATCATTTCGCTTACGAAACATTATCTACATCCATGGTAAAAATGTTTTGTGGAAAAACAAAACATATATATATATTCATTTTATTCAATTTCCTTCTGTATATTTTATTCATTAAAGCAGTGCTTCCCGACATTTTTCTTTTTACGTACTTCTTTTTTATGCTTTTCATTTTTGAGTACCCCCATTTCATAGAAACAGGCTCCCGTTTCCTTCCCCCTACACTCAGCCAAATAAGTCAAACACGCACGCTTTTTTTTTTTTTTTTTTTTTTTTTTTTTTTTTTTTTTTTTTTTGCTTTCTTCTATCTTTACAAGAAGAAAATATTGGACTCTTGAAAAACGTCAAATTCCTGTTTTGGACAGATTTACACGTTTTAAGGGTAAGAGAACACGAAAAACATAATTTTACAAAATACAGTCGAGTCTCCCTATAACGAAATCCATCGTTCCAATAAAAAATTCGTTATATAGAGAAATTCGATGTATAGAAAATGATGTTAAAAATCGTATTTAATGTGTAAATTTTGAACAAATATTATTATTGATGTTTTTAATTAAGAATTTTAAATGTTTCAAAGTAAATATTAACCTAACATTCTATTTCTTAATTATTTAAACAGTTTCAAAAAAAAAAAAAAGAGAATAGACATTTATTTGAAAGCTTAATGAAAATCAAAGAAGGAAGACTTGCATTAATTTCAGAAGAAAGAAATCTTATTTTTTTGGTGTTTTGATTTTAAAATTGTTAAGCTCTCAAAAAGAAAAAAAATGCTCAAATTTTAGCAAGGAATGAAAAATTGTAGTTAACATTTTCCTCCATTCAAAGGCCTCTCTTATGTGCCTCTCATTGATTCCTTTCTTATATGTGTAACAATCTAATTGACTCTGTTTTGAGAAGAATGTTGAAAGGTGTGTGGGAGATGGGATGAATTCGTTGAATTTAAAGAAAAAGGAGATAAGTAATATAAAAAAAAACTCAGCACTGAACGATAAATCATAAATAAGTGATGGAAAATTGATTCCATATGATTTCAAATCTTTTTTTAAAACTGAATAAATTAAGACCAATTTATGAAAAAATTCGTTATATGGAGATAAATATTTCGCTATATAGAGACTATTTTAATGTAATCTTGCGAAAAGGGGACCGTTCCTACAAAAAATTCGTTATATAGAGAAATTCGATGTATGGAGTTTCGTTATAGGGAGACTCGACTGTATATGTCTGTGGGTCTGTGAGTCTATGACTGTGTGGATCTAACCATCTGTATGTGACATAAATTTTATGGACACTTTACCTTAAGAACTAATGCACGGAATTTAATAAAAATGTATAGCCAAGTAGTCCCTGATATAATTTGGTACTAATTAGATTCTGGTGTAAATCACTGAACAGTAGGGTGGAGCGAAAAAAAATTTTTTTTTGAAAATCAAAAACGGGTAGGCGTCAAAAGTTGCCTTTATACTAGTACATCACCTGCGTGAAATTTTATCGCTGAAAAAAAATGGCTTGAGTCTGCGCTTTTGCTCTAAAAATCGAAATTTTGGGTAAAATTTGTCATTTTTTGACATTTTTTCAAAAAAATTAAAAAATTCCTACAGAGCTGGTTAGTATTTAAAAGTGCTGCTTAGACCTTTATATTTATCTGCTTAACATATTTAAACTATAAAACAATATCTTTTTACTGTATGATTGGAGCAAATCTGACAACTTTTTGTGAAAAATCAGCGCTAACCTCTCTATAAGAGCATACAACGAAATGTTGTTTTGAATGCATTTCTTACCTAGCTGCTTTCAAACCTACTGCATAGAGGTGGTTGCATTTCATATCCCACCTGTCTCAACCACCCCATCATCTAGGCCCAGTGTTATATTTATGTATTGTTATTTTTTTCCCGAAGTCGGGTATAAGTTTTCTATATATCAAAGTAGTTTACCTCTTCCTTGTATTCACTGACTTTGGATGATGCTGGTGTGACCTGCTGCACATATATTTTTATATCATGTATAACAGGAGAGAAGCTGAGTAATGTATTGGGTATGTTGCTAAATGAACCTATTCAGCAGTCTATTATCTTCATTAAAATTTCATGCAATTAATACATTATGATTGGAAGTTATGTTATCACTGCATTCTTTCAATGAATTATATTTTATGAGTAATTATCTGCCTAAAAATTGATTGTATAAATTCAATTTCTAGTATGTCATCTTTTATTAAACCTCTTACATTGAATATATTTTGAGAAGCTAGCTGTTTAATATTATGATTATCGTCACAGAGGATTGCAAGCAACATTTGCGTGTAAAGCAACAATATTTCTAAAGAAGTTTTAGTATTTGTTTTATATCGTTTCCTGTATTGTTTCGTAGTCGAATAATTTCTAATAAGATTTTAGATATATTCTTTAAGTGTGTATTACATTTGGTATAAAACATCCTGCGGTATAAACTTGGATTATATATTTTGTTAGTGAACCTATAGACTCTGATTGCCAATCTGTGCTTATATAAAACGAAAAAATTTTATTCGCTATATGAGCTGTCTTTTGTGTGAGATGTTTTCTAAATTCCTATTCCCCATCCTTTCTGAGAAATAGCTTTCCTTATGAATTAGTTTTGCAATCTCCGACAGAAATTTTTAGTCTGTTCTGAGTATCTTTTTCTCAATTTGAGAAAATAATTTTTCAAAATTATTCTCTATTTTATAAAAAAATTGCAGTAGGAAGTGAATAGTACGTAACAAAGATTTTCCTTATTAATCCAGTGAATCCATGTAGATTAGAACGTTTTATATCGACTTCTATAATAATTGACGCAGAGGAAATTCACTGGATTTGAAGTAGTGTATGATTCATTATTATACACAATTCTAAGCTTACTCCATGCAAAATGATTCACAGCGGCAAATAGAATTCTCCCAATTTTAAATGTGTACTCATAGTCGATTAGAATCTGTACATTCCCTCATAAAGTACTATGAATTATAAGTTTATGCCCAGGACATTTCACCATTAGATGTTCTTCACTCATAAAAAAAGAATATAAAGGTTAATAGGAAATTACCTGGATACGAAAGCACTTACAAAACGGCATAAAACTAATGCAAAAAAAAAGCTATTTACAATAACGGTTGGAGAACGGTTGGAGTGGTTGCAACACATGGAGAACAAATTCTCATTGCAATTCTCTCTGACGATCACCATCACATTAAACAGCTCGCTTCTCAACATATAAAAAATGCAAAAGCAGAACAAATGATGCCACACTTATAATTGAAATATGTGAAATCATCCTTGAAGAAGATCATTACATAAAAAAAAATATAATTGACTGAAAAAATGTTGTGTAACAGAACTTCCAATCACTTTCATCAACTGGATGTAAATTTGATAAAGATAATAGATGGCCGAATAAGATCCCTTTAATAATATTCCCGTGCATCTGCTTGTCATTTTTTTATATACTTTAAAAATATACAGTAAGATAGTTACAGAAGCATGTAGATGCAAAGAACAGATAAACTAGGTGGATGCATCGAAAACATGCCAAATTTCGATAAAGAAAATCACAAATAAATATATAAATGAAACACTGTACTAAGATGATCGAATAGTTGGGCCGGGTGATATATAAAATATAGCCACCTCCAAGACGTGTGCCCAAAGTAGTTTTGAAAACAAGAGCTGTATTAAAAACAATTCATTGTATGACCCAATAAAGTGGTAATGCTGTTTTTTTTTTTTTTTTACCAAACGTTGTCTGTTTTGCTCCAGCTATACGGAATAAACATATTGTATTATAGTTTAAATATGTTAAGCAGTTAAATATAAAGGTTTAAGTAACACTTTTAAATAATAAACGGCTCTTTAGGAATTTTTTAATTTTTTTGAAAAAATGTCAAAAAATGACAAATATTAACCCAAAATTTCGATTTTTGGAGCAAAAGCGCAGACTCAAGCCATTTTTTTTCAGCGGTAAAATTTCACGCAGTTGATGTACTAGTATAAAGGCAACTTTTGGCACCTACCCGTTTTTGATTTTCAAAAAAAAATTTTTTTCGCTCCACCCTACTGAACAGGTGGCACTGCTATGCTGTCTTTTGTTCGATATCCGCAATAGCTCTGTCTGCAGAATTAATGCACTGAATTTCATTAAACTACAGATTCAGGTAATCCTTGACATGACTTGATGTTTGTTTACGTTTAGTAAAAATTGCTCGATATGTGTCGCTTCTATGCAGCATTAAGATTTCTGCAATCGCTTAATCTCTAGAACTAATGAAAACGAATTTTCATAAATTTTAGATGCAGTTATTCCTTGACATAAAATGACGTTTTTTATATTTTGCCGTAAATCGCTCAACAGGTAGTGCTGCTATGCTGCATTTTGTGTGATTTTGGCAACAGTTCTGTCTTCAGAATTAATGCACGGAATTTCCTCTAACAAGATTCAAATTGTCCTTGACATAAATTGACTTTTTACATTTCGGCGTAAATCGCTCAATAAGTCGCGCTTTTCAGCTGCATTTATTAAGATTTTCGACACCGCTCTATCTAAAAAACAAATGCACAAATTTAAATCAAACTTCAGATTCAATTAATCCATCACATGAATTGATTTTGTTTACATTCTTCTTAAAATTGCTTTACAGACGGTGTTTATATATTAAATTGTGTAGGATTTACACGAATTTAACGATAGTCATATCTTAAGCCCTAATCTCTTTCTTTTCAAGCATGCCCTTATTTTATTTCGGAAAGGGATTGATTGATTGATGAAAGTTGATTCTAATTATGCGGTATTATCTCGGTTGGTCCGAGATTCTATTCTAAACCTGAGTGTCATGCACTTAGGTTTGACCAAGGCACCATAAGTTAGCGAAGCTACAAAATTAGACACCGAAATTAATATATTATTAATAATGATATTTTTACCTACCAAACACGTAGGCTATCCCTTGTCTACTAGGTTACGATCACCTTGACTCTTGTAAAAAGGAGCTTTAGTTAATTACTGACAGGAAGTTAGGAGCGGGAATTACCCAATTCCTCCTTTTCTCAATGTTGGTATTTTGCTTTAAAGCATATGGTAACCAATCATAATAGTGATGCTTAAAACTAACCAGTAGTTTCCATTGTGATTAGGTCTTATATAAGATCAGTGTTCTCGCTGACATTTGACCAACGTTAGTAATTTGGCTAAATAAAAATACAAAACATTCGCCAAATGAAAAAAGTATTAGCCAAATAGATTCGCCATGTGGCATAAAAAAATTATCTTTAATCCTTTAATGTACCCCCGTTTTTTCAATGTGCTCTAAAATAAACTAATTTGTTATAATTGCGGGTACGACTGTTTTTAATCTAATTTCAAATATCCGCTACAAATATATTAGGAATATGTATTTATGCAAATGTATGAAAAACGAAAAAGAAAAGAAAGAAAAAGCAAAAACTGAGCAATAGCAATTTGGCGAATCTAATCATTTAATTACTCGCCAAATGAAGAATTTAGTCGCAATTTGGCGCAATGGCGAGCGACAGCGAGAACACTGTATAAGATGGAATCATATCATTTTCGTCTAATTGAATTTAAAATATATACAGTGTGTTTCTAAATTCATGGTACAAACCTTAAGGGGTGATAGTACACATCAAGACAAAGAATATTAAATAGGACATCAAGGGTCCCAAACGTTTTCCGAAGGAGATAGGCGCCATTGAAGTTTAGGGTCCAAAAATTCAAATGGTTATAGAAAACAGAAAAATTGGTCGATTCGTTTGCGGTTTTCACTAAAACTATTCTTTATGTCAGTATTGTCTTGAAAATAAATTATAAAGATAAATTTTTAAAAATACCGATAGAGGGCGCTTTAGACTTTGGAGTGACGAACAACTATTTTTTACTGTTATTTTTTGCATCTTATTAATTTTTTTAGAAGCTTAAACCAAAAACTTAAATTTTGAGATGAAAATCTTAATCGCTGGGAGTGGTTAAGTATCGGAAATTGAACTATGGAGGAAGGTTCAAAATTCAAATGATTATAAAAAACGAAAAAACTGGTCAATTGGTTTGCGATTTTCACTAAAATTATTCTTTATGTCAGTATTATCTTGAAAATAAATTATAAAGATAAAATTTAAAAAATGCCGATAGAGGCCGCATTAGACTTTGGAGTAACGTACAACTATTTTTTGCCGTTATTTTTTGCATCTGATAAAGTTTTTTTAGAAGCTTAGACATAAACTTAAATTTTGAGATGAAAATCTTAATTGTTGGGCATGGTTAAGTAGCGCAAACTGAACTGTGTTCAATGGGGGTGGGAAGGTTCAAATTTCAAATGATTATAAAAAACGAAAAAATTGATCGATTCGTTTGCGGTTTTCGCTAAAACTATTCCTTATGTCAATATTTACTTGAAAATAAATTTTAAAGATATCTTTCAAAAACAGCTGTCAGAGGGCGCCTTAAACTTTAGAGTAACCAACAATTATAATAAATTATTATTTTTGTATCTAATTAAATGCTTGTAAAAGTTAAAACTTATATTTTGAGCTCAAAATCTGCATCGTTGTGAGTAATTAAGTAGTGGAAAATTGAACTGTGTTCGAGGGTTGGGGAGAGAACATTTCAACTACTGAACACAGTTAGTTTGCGCTTCTTAACCCTCCCATCGGTTTAGAATTTGAGCTCAAAATTTGTCTAAGCTTTTACAAGCATTTAATTAGATGTAAAAAAAAGGTTAAAAATAGTTTTTGGTTACACTAAAGTTTAAGGCGCCCTCTAACGGAGTTTTTTGAAATTTATCCTTACAATTTATTTTAAAGGAAATATTGACATAAAGAATAGTTATAACGAAAACCGCAAAGGAATCGACCAATTTTTCCGTTTTTTATAATCATTTGAAATTTGAACCTCCCCTTCCCCATTGAACACAGCTCAGTTTGCGCTATTTAACCACACCCAACGATTTAGATTTTCAGCTCAAAATTTAAGTTTATGTCTAAGCTTCTAAAAAAACTTTATCAGATGCAAAAAATAACATTAAAAATAGTTGTACGTTACTCCAAAGTCTAAAGCGCCCTCTATCGGCATTTTTTTAATTTCACCTTTATGATTTATTTTCAAGATAATACAGGCATAAAGAATAATTTTAGTGAGAATCGCAAATCAATTGACCAATTTTTCCGTTTCTTATAATCATTTGAAATTTGAACCTCCCCCACAGTTCAGTTTGCGCTATTTAACTACTCCCAACGATTTAGATTTTGAGCTCAAAATTTAAGTTTATGTCTAAGCTTCTGAAAAAAATTAATGAGAATAAAAAAAAAATGGTAAAAAATAGTTGTTCGTTACTCCAAAGTCTAAAGCGCCCTCTATCGACATTTTTTGAAATTTACCTTTATAATTTATTTTCCAGACAATACTGACATAAATAATAGTTTTAGTGAAAACCGCAAACGAATCGACCAATTTTTCTGTTTTTTATAATCATTTGAATTTTTGGACCCTAAACTTTAATGGCGCCTATCTCCTTCGCAAAGCGTTTGGGACCCTTGATGTCCCATTTAATATTGTTTGTCTTGATGTGTACTATCACCCCTTAAAGTTTGTACCATGAATTTAGAAACACCCTGTATATATATATATATATATATATATATATAGAACATATATTTGTATATATATATATATATATACAAAATTTATTATGATTATATATATATATATAATCATAATAAATTTTGTATCCATGCATTTTTACGTAAGAGTGCAACAGCTATTGCACCAATATCTGAATATATTTATAAAACTAGTTATAGTACGAACGCATATCATTTGCCACGTTTGACTTACAATTTCTGACCTGTTTAAATAAAAATTTAATAGTAATAAAAAAAATACTCTTTTGAGAGAGTACGAAAAATCAGAATCATTAAGAAACTATTTGTTAATAGAAATTACTCCTTAAAGCTTAACAATAATGTCCCTGTAATTGCCCAGAACCTATTTTCTAATGAAATAGAAAGCTTTTCAATGCAGAAGCATCTCTTTAAGGATTTTAATCTCCTTATAAAAACGAGTTCAACTTGAGAATACTTCTAGATATCACCTCTAAAAGTCCTACGATACAAAGAAATACTGTGCTTTGCAGTCTAAGGAGCATTTTTGAATGTTTTTTTTTTTTTTTTTACTTTCTTATATCTTTACAAGAAGAAAGTATTGGATTAATGAAAATTTTCGACTTCCGGTTTTCGACGGATTTATACGTTTTAGAAGGTCCTGAACACGTTTTGACTATTTTTAGAAAATGTCTGTCTGTGAGTCTGTCCATCTGTCTGTGAGTCTGTGTGTCCGTGAGTCTGTGTGTCTGTCTGTGAGTCTGTCTGTATGTGACAAAAAATTTGTGGGCGCTCTATCTCAAGAACTAATGCTCCAAATTTAATAAAATTTTATATTCAATTAGACCTTGATATGAATTAGTGCCTATTGGTTTTTGGTGAAAATTGGCCTGCAGGTGGCGCTGCTATACTCCGTATTTCATGATTTTCAAGATTGCTATATCTCAAGAACTAATGCACAGAATTTTACCAAACTTCAGATTCTGTGACCCCTTGATATACATAGACGCTGATAAAGTTTTGGTGTAAATTGGCCAGCAGGTGGCGCTGCTATGCCACGTTTTTTATGATTTTCATGATAGCTATATCTCAAGAACTAATGCTCAGAATTTCACCAAACTTCAGATTCCGCGATACCTGAAGATACATAGCCGCTGATAAGTTTTTGGTGTGAACTGCCTTATAGGTGGCCCTGCTATGCTACATTTTTCACGATTTTTGCGATAGCTATATCTCAAGAACTAATGCAGAGAACTCCATCAAATTTTAGTTTCTTTTACACTAGAATATATAACATAATTAGACGCTGATTACATTTTGGTATTAACCTTGCAACAGGTGGTGCAGCTATAATGCATTTTGCACGATTTTTCCTATAGCTATATCTCAACAACCAACGCACAGAATTTCATCAAACTTCAGATTTTGTTACAAAATGACATATAACATAATTACACGATGATTACGTTTTGTTATAAATTCTTCAACTGATGGTGCTGCTGTGCTATATTTTACACGGTATTTTTTAAACTAGCTGTATCTCAAGAACTATTGCCCAGAATTTCATCAAACTTCAGATTCTTTTACACCATAACATAATTCGACGCTTTTTTACGTTTTGACATAAATTGTCCAAGATATGGTGTTGCTGTGCTACGTTTTGCAAATTTTTTGTTATAACTATATCTCAAGAACTAATGGACAAAATTCCATCAAATTTCAGATTCTGTTAGGTCTTGACATCAATAGATGCTTATTAGGTTTTAGTATAAATTACCCAGCATGAGGCACTACTAAGCTCATTTTCTCAGAATATTAATTAAATTTTGCGTTTTAGGCTTTTCGGATACCAGAATCTCATTAGGCTTGGTCAAATGTTCGAGGAAATTCGATAGTGGGTAATTTTGGAGTCACCAAGTTTTTTTTTTTTTTTTTTTTTTTTTTTTTAATTTTAAAATGTACTTATGAGATAGAAGAAAGTTTCGGGATTGACACATCCAACTAGTTTTTTCACAGTATCATGAAAATGATGTGAATAAATTTCTAAATTGTTGAAGTTTCTGAAATTTTACATGCAAATTTACATAGAGTTTTTTAGAACGTTCATTTTAAAAAAAGCCAACTAGAAACGTAGAAAAAATGTTTACTAATTTGATAAAAGTTAATTATTTTTTAATCCACGATTGCATATCATTTTTCACTGTACTGCTTGAAATGTAGTTTGACTAATACATGAAAATTCTAATTTTTTCAAAATTTTTCTAAGAATTGGGAACGAGATCGACTTATACAAGAGTATATACAATATTTATTTATTACTATGCAGTGCTTATACGTTTTTGTTTAACTTAACTTAGTAGCTATATGTAAAGAATAACTTATTTATTTTATATGACATCTTCAGACCCCAGGGTTTATTTTTTTTAATTTATGAATCTATATTAAAAAAAATAATAATAAAAAAAGATTGAAAAGCGGAAAAAGTTAAAATTTATTTTTTGTACATAAAAATCTTCTAATATATGCAGACTCAATAAGTACCATTTTTAGCTCACAGGCTATCATAGCCTGAGAGCTTATGTGCCCGTCCGTTCTGTATGTACGTTCGTACGTTCGTACGTTCGTTCGTGCGTAACGCGATAACTCATGATAAAAATATCGGATCCACATGAAATTTTGTATATTGGTATATCCTGATAAAGCACTTCCCTGATTAGTTTTTGGAGTTCATTCGATATGTATAAGAGGGGGAACAGGGGGCTCATGCCCCTCCCCTTAATTGATATAAACGAGATTTTCAAGCAGAATTAACAGTTTTCCTTCAAAATTTAGATATAGAATCATTCTGATGAGGCGATTCCGTGACTGTTATTAGGTGTTCATTGAATAAGTATAAACAGGGATAACGGGGGGCTCATGCCACTCCCCTTAATTGATATAAACGGGATTTTCATGCAGAATTAACACTTTTCGTTCAAAATTTAGATATAGGATCATTCTGATGAGGCGATACCGTGGCTGTTATTAGGTGTTCATAGAATAAGTATAAACAGGGGGAACGGGGGGCTCATGCCCCTCCCCTTAATTGATATAAACGGGATTTTCATGCAGAATTAACAGTTTTCGTTCAAAATTTAGATATAGGATCATTCTGATGAGGCGAGTCCGTGGCTGTTATTAGGTGTTCATTGAATAAGTATAAACAGGGGAAACGGGGGTTCTAATGCCCCTCCCTTTAACTTGTATAAATGGATTTTTCAATCAGAATTGTCAGATTTCGTTCAAATCTCTGAATAGTTTTGGAAGTTTAATGGTTAATTATAAAAGAGGAGAATAACTCCTCTTAAATTATATAAATGCTAAATGAGTTTTTATTAAGAATTATCCGATTTGCTCTGAATTTTGGATATAGATTTTTTAATATGATAAAGCATGTACTTGATAGTTTAGGAGGTTCAATGATTAAGTATAAAAAAGGAGAAAGGGGAGAGCTGTTTCCCCTTCTTAATTTTTTTTTCGAACGGAATTAACGAAAATACAAGGCTGTAATGTACAATTAGTATGCGTAGCCTGTGAGCTCAATGTCATCAGTTTAACTGGGCAATATTCTTTTTTATTATTTTATTTTTTTGGTTGGGGGAGGATTGTATTTTACTATTTTGCATTACAAAACATAAAATAAATATATAATTAATAATCTTTTATGGACTCTAAATTAATATCTTAATGGGCAGTAAAATTACACTGATAAACAAGGTTTCTGTTCCTAACTAACACAGAAGGTCTCCATACTGGGCATACTCAGAATTTTATGAAAAAAAAACTAATTAAAGTACTTATGTATGTAATAAAGGATCAGTCAAAATTAACGGCGGAATCACGTTAGAATACATGTAAAAAAATAAAATATTTTCGAATATTTGGCGTGAAAAGACGAAAGAGT
This sequence comes from Maratus speculifer, assembly GCA_964019185.1. Lineage (NCBI taxonomy): Eukaryota > Metazoa > Arthropoda > Arachnida > Araneae > Salticidae > Maratus > Maratus speculifer. Next base: position 108,791,163 of record OZ025302.1, on the reverse strand, counting down.
CACTCGATTTGGCGAGCAGCCTTTTTCCTCGCCAAAAGCAAACGTTTATAATGCAACTCGAAACTGTTGGATATTTAGAATGCGCGTAAATGATATTTGATGAATTTAAACATAGACAATAAGAGACTTTAATATATTATATACATATATATACCTTTTGTATTACATATGCAGGGTGTCCCTAAACAAATGGTATATACGCTAGGGGGTGATCGAACACATCAAGACGAGTAATATTAAATGGGAAACCAAGGGTCCCAAACGTTTTCCAAAGGAGATAGCCGCCATTAAAGTTTGGGGTCCAAAATTTCAAATACACACAAAAAACGGAAAAATTGGTCGATTGATTTGCGGTTTTCACTAAAATTATTCTTTATGTTGGCATTTTCTTGAAAATAAATTATAAAGATAAATTTCGAAAAATGCCCATAGAGGGCGCTTTAGACTTTGAAGTAATGAAAAACTATTTTTTGCCGTGATTTTTTGCATCGCATTAAATGGTTTCGTAAGCTTAGACTTAAACTTAAATTTTGAGCTTAAAATCTGAATAGTTGGAAGCGGTTAAGTAGCACAAACTTAACTGTGTTCAGAGGGTTCTTTATTATTTTATGAGTTATTAAACATTAAAATGGGTCCGAGACTTTATAAACACCCTGTATTGTGAATGGGCAGGAAAAAGTTTCATAATCTATGGTGCATGCATGATTTTTCGTTTTCCTTTTTATCTACTTTAATACACTTAAAGGAAAAAAACTGGAATTTTTTTTCATATCAAGAAACTGATGATTAGAATTAAATTAAAAAAATAGAATAAAAATCCAGCTTACGTGAATAAAATTGATAAGAAAAACTGTCGTGCTGATCATCTTTTTTCAGAAACGAATCTGATAATTAAATTTATCTAATCTTAAATTAGATTTGGCCAAAGTGATTTCGCAAATTACATTTGAGATTAGACAAAGATTCTTTTCAGAAATATCTTTCATGTTTTAATCAAGAAATAGCCTTCTGCCAGCCGTATCATTTAAAACGTACAGAGTAAATGTTAAATTCAAAGTGAACACCAAGATAGCAACATGAATTTGTATATTTATTTAAAAAATAATCATTATAACCAGTCTGAGAAAATGGATCTAAAAAAAGTTAAATGTTCTTGAAAAACGTGATAAGATCACGAACTAAAATATGTAATCAACTTTTCTGAGTTACCAACGATTATAACATTACAACAACGATTATATTATTTCCTTTTGTTAGAAATATCAGAAACCGATATGGTGTGGATATTTAAAGAAGCGTTTATAAAAAAAAGAACTCAAATATGCATTAAATTCTTTTGGTTTACGAAAAATTCCATATATTATTATTATTATTATTATTATTATTATTATTATTATTATTATTATTATTACCTTTGAAATCTTAGAATCCGATATAATTTCGATGTTTAAAGTAGAGTTCACAAAAGCGAAGTTTATAATAATAGCGAAATAAAATATGCAGTAAGCACTTCCGAGTTACAAACGATTTCATGTATTGTTATCGTCAGAAATCTCAGAAGCCAGGGTAGCTTTTATATTTAAAGAGGTGTTTAATTAAAAATGTTTTTAAGAATCACCAACTAAAATAGGTAATTAACACTTCTAAGTTACCAGCAATTCCAAATATTGTATTTTATTTTTAGAAATCTCAGAAATCACAATAGTTTTAATAGTAAATAGGAGTTTATGAGAAATTTTTTTTTATAAAAATCACGAACTAAAATATGCAGATTATCCTTCTGAATTAGCAACGAGTGTATGCATTGTATTTTATGTTCAGGTATCTCAGGAGCCAGTGTAGCTTTTGTATTTAAAGTGGTGTTTATGAAAAAAATGTTTATAAGAATCAGGAACTAAAATATGCAATACGTGATTCCTAGTTATCAGCGATTCAAAATATTGCATTTTATCATCAGAAATTAATATAGTTTCGTTAGTTATACAAAAGTTTATGAAAAAATGTTTAGAATAATCACGAACTAAAATATGCAGATAATTCTTCAGAGTTACCAATGATTTCATGTATTGTATTCTATTATCAGAAATCTCAAGAATCAGTATAGTTTTGAGATTTAAAGGGGAGTTTATGAAAAAAAATGTTTTAAGAAACACGATAGGAAATATCCAATTAAGTCTTCCGATTTACCAACGATTTTAAACATTGTTTTTTTTTTACCTTTAGAAAACTGATAAACTAATACGGTTTCAGTGTTTCAAGGGGAGTTTATAAAAAAAACAAAGCTTGCCTGGCTGTCGCTAATTACTGAAAACATTTTTGTGCAGATATAATTAAGAATAAATCAGTTTTCTCAACTCGGAATATTATCTCTTTATGTTTAACAAGCATGTTTTACAGACACGCATTATAACTCGGCGCTTTATTATGGACATTAATATTATACTTTTAATTTTGCAAGTGTAAGCTCATTTTATTTTTTGAAAATGCTTTTTTTTCTTCATGATAGGTTTTTTTTTCCACCGTTTCTCCTATTTAAGTTATCATAACTCTCGCCGGTTTATGATAAATGATCCAAATTACTTGTAACAGGTCTTTTTCAATTGTTTTGATTTAATTTTGATTTAGCAAATTTGAAAAAAATATTTACTTTTAAAAATGCTTTTTTTCCGTTACTTTTTTATTTTTATGTATAATTTTCGCTTTAAATATTTTTAATTTGTTGTAAAATATTATTAGTTATAGATGGAAATAGGTGTTTTAGTTTTATCTATTAACATTTATACTACTTATGGCTGTTGGTCAATCACTCTCCCAATTCCCCTTTATAATATAAAGTCCAAAGGTGTTTGATGTATTCTTATATTTAAAATATCTCCTCAAGAAATTAATATTTTTAGCTTCTTCTTTCGGTGTTCTCATCTTAAAGAAGGTCAATTTTTAGGTGCGTTCGTAATTATGTAAATACGTAGCACCTATAGTTGTCGTTCAGTCCGTCCGTCTGTCCGTCTGTCTGTCTGTCCGCATATAACAACGCAAAAACTACCCAACCGAATCGTTTGAAATTTAAAATATATAATTATTACATAATTTTGTCGAGTCATTTCAAATTTTATGAGAATCGGATGGATAGATCAATTACAGGGACGATCAAAAGCATTCCGTTACATTACGGTCAATGGAGAATAATATTGCAAATGCATTTTAATCGTTTGAAATTTAAATTACATACTTATTACATAATTTTGTCAAGTCGTTTCAATTTTTTTGAAAATAGGTTGCATAGATTAAATACAAGGACAATCAAAAGTACTCCGTTACATTACATTCAATGGAAAAAAAAGTTTCAAATGCATTTTAATAACATTACACTCATTCGAACATAATAATATTGATATGCATCATAAAGTATATATTATAATATAGATTTTACATAATATGTTGTGCAAAGAAATTTTGTTATTGATTAACAAGGCCACACAAAAGTATTCCATTACATAATGAGTATAGAGAGAACATTGTTTATTGCTCATTTTAATTGTAATTAACTATTTACAATTTTATGAGATTGATATATGAGAGTGATATTTTTAAAATTTCATTATTGTACGAACGTACCTCATTTTCTACGTTTCGCGTGCAATTTCCAACTTGTTTTCTTAGTTTCCAAAATATTTGTAAATATCTATACTTAAAATAATATTTTACGTGTTAAAAATTGACAAAATGGAATTAAAATTTTAACATTTTATATAAAATTAAGCATAGATTTTAGAAGTATTTTGAAAACCAAGAAAAAAGTTACATCATTTAAGAAGAGATCACCGAAAGAAGAAGTTAAAAATATTAATTCCTGAGAAGATATTTTAAATATAATAAATACTAGAAACTCCCATAGATTTAACATTACAGGGGGAAGCTCGGAAAGTGAGTGAACAGCAGCCTTAAGCATTAGCACACATTTCCTTTACTTATTTTTTTCACTTGTTTCTGTAAATGAACGTTTTTGAATAAGTAAATTCAATTTGATGGGAAAAATAAATATAAACAAGTTGGAAATTGCACGTGAAGTGTAGCAAATAAAGTGCATTCGTACGATAACGAAGATTTAAAAATATCACTCTCCTATATCAATCATGTAAAATTGTAAATAGTTAATTACAATTAAAATGCGCACCAAACAATGCCTATACCAATCCCTATACCATTATGTAATGGAATATTTTTGTGTGGCCATGTAAATGAATAATAAATGTTCTTTGCACCACAGATTCTGCAAAATGTATATTATAATATGTACTTTATAGATAAATATCAATTTTATTATATTCGAATGAGTGTAACACCATTAAAACACTTTTCCCTATTGACCGTAAATGTAACCGAATACTTTTGATTTTCCCTGTATTTGATCTATGCATCCAGTTTTCATAAAATTTGAAATGACTCGACAAAATTATGTAATTAGTATATGTTTTAAATTTCAAGAAATTCGGTTGGATAGTTTTTGCGTTGTTATATGCGGACAGACGGACGGACTGAACGACAACTATAGGTGCTACGTATTTACATAATTACAAACGTACCTAAAAATTAGAACTTAAAATAAAATCTAGGAACAAAATACCAATGTCTGACCGCATGAATTACTTTAATAAAATCAATATCACACTGATTTCTTGTTAGAAAAAATAATGCGTAGATTGGATATCTGAAATCTCAAATTAGGTTTGCAAAAGTGATTAAGCAGATTGAATTTGAGAATACATAGAATCTGATTAGGAAAAACCTTTTACTTAGAATTGCGAAATTACGTTTTACTTTCTATGTCATTAAAATGTGTCAGAATGAATTTTAAATTCCTAAAATCCGATTAAGAAAAATATTTTACTTCAAATCGGTAAATCACTTTGTACTTCCTATATCATTGAAAGGTGTCAACATAAATTTTAAATTCTTAGTGATTAATTATTTAAAATAGAAGAAAATGTTTTAAACAAATTTAATCATTAACAGAATGAAAGACTTTAATATTTTCAACTTATCTTTTAACAGAGATTTTATTCATTTTTCTGTAATAAAATGTCTATGAATGACAATCTTTATAAAAGAAGGGGATTTCCCGTTACATCAAAATTATATTGAAAATAAAATTAAATACATACATACATATATATATATATATATATATATAATGTGTTTCTGCACAAATGAATTTGACAAGAGAGATAGTTTACAAATTGGCGGCTCCAGAATTGAATCCATAAATAAGATTTCTGAAATCTAAACCTGAGTTTGAAAACATGACTAAGCGAACAGAATTTGCGAATAATTAAAATATAGATTTAGAAGAAGAATTATTTTAATTACAAAATCTTTTTTTAAATTCTTACATCATTAAAAGATGTTAGAGTAATTGTTAAAATATTTGTGAATATTAATTTTAATGCTGGCTTTCTTTTTATACCTAGGACAACCGAATTGGTTTATATATGATCCTGGCATTCATACATAAAAAACGAGAGTATCATCAGTGGTGATACTCTTGAGATACAGATACATAATATTACTCAAGACATTTTATTTATTTGCCGTTCCAGAAGTGATTTCGTAAATAGGATTTCTGAAACTTTAACTTAGGCTTGCAAAAATGCTTAAGCAAATTGAATTTCTGATTAGATAAAACGTTATTCATTTTTTTCAGTAAAATATATATTTTACTTCCTATGTCATTAAAATATGTCGGAATGAATATGAAACTGTAAAATAATTATTAAACTTTAATTTAAAGTACATAGTAAAGTTTATTTTTTATTAATGTTAAAAATATTTGAATTTATCAAATTTCTTATATCTGTTTCGAAACATTTCTTGCACTCTGTTTTTACAATTTTATGTAAGTCAAAATTTAAAAAATAAATTTTACTGTAATTGAAAGTTAGAATTCTAACACTGCAGTCACCTTGAGTACATAATTAAGATTCATATAAAATAGCACAAATATAAACATTAAGTTTATCCGCAAGTGTATGCATGTAATATTAAAAATTTTTCGCCATTTTCTCGTTTCGATTTCGTTCTAAATTCGTATAAGAATATACTTTAATTATTATTTTCCGTAATTTACTAATATTTATTCATCAGTTAAAGTTCCTTTTTTTTCTTTAATTCAGCATAATATATTATTCATTTTCCTAAAAAGAACTAAACTGTATTACTTAAATGTCAGAAATGTATTTCGAAATATTAAAATAATTCCAGCAACCTATCTCCCCTTTTTAGAATAAAAAACATTTATCACAAGCTTTAATTTTGTTTTATTTATTTTTATTAAATTATCGTCTGCCGGCAAGTCCAAATAAGTCCGCGTTTTAGGCTGTCCACCCCTGTGTAGATTTGCATATTACGCAGGTGGATAAAGTGTACCAGAACCAAGCTCCGCCTATAATCCAATGGAAATGCTAGAAATGTTATACACATACCTTCGAATGACCCTTATTGGGCTTTAGTTACGTGCGTCAGCCGGGAGGTGGGGCCAGTTTCTCTATGAATTTTCGGAGCGTCAGTTTTTGCTTAGAGATGATCAGAATTGACTGAGCTTCCAATTGTTAAGCACATACGGTGCCTCTCCTATTAATCTGAGAACGTTTTTGCTGAGTGGTGATATTTTTCCGGAAATGGCTTTGCACCGATGCTCTTTTGTGTTCTTTTGTTATTTTCGGTGACATTGGCTTGGAGAGTCGGGAAGTCTAGTTGTGATGATGGAGTTGAACCCCTGAAATAGTAAGATAAAGAACATTTTTGTATTTTATTCTCAGGCGATGTTTTCGATTTTTCCATTTTTCATGAATTTATGAAGTACTAACGGAGATTGACTGTAGAGTAACCGTGAAATTGAACGAAAATAAAATATTATATTCACTGATTTCGTATAATTTTAATTATTTGAAGTGACAACACTTTTCATCGAGTTACATCTGCCAACTTACTTCGGCCGCGAATATATTGGAGATAATGTGATTGATGATGACCGATCGACCGTCGACATTGTTCGCGCCATCATTTTCGCTTCGTCAGATCGTTGTGTTTTTGCGGGAACACCTCTAATATATCATCACATACATATAATATAAAATCATGTAAAATACATTAAAATTACCATAAAAATACTCTAAGAACCATTAAAATTACAAAAGTTCTAGTTGTGTTTGGTAAATGGATGGAAACGCTTTTTTTGTTTCGTTCCATCTAAGAGGCCAAAAGTATACTGGGAATAAATACATCGTGTTGAAAGGGGGCCAGCAAAACACCCACAAAGACATGACAAAAAAATATCTTGATTGCACTTCACTAAGATTTCTTAATAATAATAAATCAAAAACTTGAGAAAAAATGAAATAAAATAGAAAGATGTTACCTGTAACTTGAAGATTGATGACTGAGACAAAATGAAGAATAATCACTGGAGACGATATTAAAATTTAAAGAATGAACTTTATTTATTTATTTTATTTTTATGAAAAAAAAAATGAAGATATGGTTGCTTTTCTTATGAGTTTTTTTTATGAATCACTTGGTAAATGAGATCTATCTTAATATTATAGATCATACAAAACATATGTGACATCTTCATCATAAAAAGGAACATTGAATTTGATGAGCACTCTCTAAAAAAAATGACTAAATCATTTTCAACACAGAAAACAACATCTTGACAATTTAAAAGGATGTAAACAGAAAATAAACCTCTTCTTGTGGGGATGCCGTAACAATGAGATTACATTTTTTTAAAATTTTCAAAATCGAAAAAACTTCTTTTTTTTGCGAGAACAATATTCTAGCATAGCTCCATACGATACTTTCGAATAAAATACCTGGATCCATTAGCTACAACTCCACGAAAGAGGGCGGTCGTCTAATAGTCAAAAATATTGATAAGTATAAATAAAACAATACATTTTTCTTCATAAAATTTTCAAGAAATAATCTTCGTAAAGAATAAAATGGCAAACGAAATTTGAAGAACCGTAGCAAACACATTCTCGTATCACAAAAACCATCTCTACCTGCACTCTCAACTCCCAACAGTCAACTGACTACCGGCCGTCTCTGAGGGCAGGGCAAAGAGAAAGGGTTGCTGTAATATCGCAATTCGCCAAGTTGGCAAAGTTAGAATGGGCGAAGCGAGAGGGAAAAGCCAAGCTACGTACAAATACATGGGGAAATATGAATTTAATATCATAAATATGATAGTATTTTTAAAGAAGCAAAGCCAAAAAGGTGGCCAGGAATTTAACTGCTTAAATCACGTCATCAGTAGAATTTAATTTCATAGGCCAAGAGGAGGGTTTATTTTAACGGAAGTAACCGCCTCAGAGAATTTTGGCGAACTTTCTAGAAGAATTTAAACCGGAAGGAATGAATTCGAAAAACATTTTACCGTTTTAGAATATTCGAAATGTTACGTACGGAAGAAATATTTACAGGAGAAGGCATCAAAAGAGACGAAATCGAAATAATATTTAAAATGAGAACATTAATGAAAAAATGAATGATGGCTAATAAAATAGTTGATACAATTAAATTAAAATAAAATATGGCAGGGGTTTACGAGTAACCACCACACTAGTAGACACACAGCCGTCATCGGTATTATTTAAATGTTGTCGTTATTTTTCTTTGTGCTTATTTGAGAATCATCTGTAAAAGATCATCTATATATTTAAAACACCTGGCTGTTTTTTTGGTCATCAGCCCTGAGCTTTCTACTGGCCCGATTTTGATAATTATTTTTTTTTAATGAAAGCTGTTTATGTGTAGATGTGCCCATTCTGGCTAATTTTTAATTTATTTCAATTTTTATATTTTATTTTCAATTTTAAAAGCTTTTTCATGACATTTCTTCAAAACAGTGGCAACAGGTTAAACTTTTCTTGCTTTTCTCAAAATTTATTTTGTTTCATTATTTTCCACCAATCAGGAGCTGATCTCATCGGTGAATGTATAATCGCATTTCAAAAAAAAAAAAAAAAAAAAAAGGTTTTCGTAAAATTTAATTATAATAAAATGATTGCACATAGTTATTCCCTGCAATACACAGATTATTTACATGAGTAATATTATTAAGTGTTATCTAAGTAAAATAACAGAAGATAAACTTTAATAAAATATAATATCTAAAGTGAAATTTTGTCGATGGAGAAAATGTCGTCATACAGAAACCAGATAAATTTATTCCATGGATATAATATACATTGTTATAGCTGTGTCAGTGATGATGTCATATTCACAGACTTTAATTCCTGCATCTAAATAAAGTGAACTTCTATTAATTTAAAGGTCCGTGGTGTGCACAAATGAAAATATTTCTATACACTGCGCCATTTCTATTTAATTATAATGAATATTTTATGAAACTAAAGAATTCTTAAATAACTGCATAAATCACGCTTTTATTTAAGAAAAGATGAGTATTTCTGAAGGTGTAAATGATATCATATTAAAAAAAAGAATAAAACCTGTGATATGCCGATATTACTGTATTTCTATCTTACATAATATCAAAAAATGATTAAAATCATTTCATTGTATTAAGTTATTGTTAAAAAAAATCTGCATTTCAGCAACAAATACAAAAATTTTATTCTTTTTAATAACAGAGTTATCGTTTTTTTTTTTCGTTGCCATAACAATAAAATTATTTTTTGCAAGTTCATGGAGAATACAAACCAATAAATAAATTAAATTTATTGCAAGTGCTGTAAATATGTAGTGGGTTGGTTAGGCAGTTTAGTAAGTCCTGTTTCTACTATAATTAAAATGTTTCATTGATATTATATTTATCGTACAGTTATCAAGCGATATTTAAACGGAGAAAAAATAAACTATGCACATATTTTTGAATTCGTGTTCCGGGGTATAATATTAACTTCCTAAATAATTTGGCATTTAAATAATATTTAAGGTTTAGAAACCGCATTAGAAAAAAGATTTGTAGCTGAAGTTAAGTCCAACATAATAATTTATGAGTTGTTTTCCTTATTTTTTGTTATTTTCTGAAGTTTGCGTATCTTCATCATGAAAAGCTATGTTATCCCTATTTTAGGAGGTGGCAATTGTTTATTTCACTCAGTATTTTACTGTCTATATAAGATTGATATATATCATACCTAATATATATTCTTTTCCGTCGAGTTTCGACGGGTGCAGCTAGTTCTAATTTAAGGCTTGTAAGTCAGATAAGGTACCAGATAAAGATTTTCAAATTTCTAACAAAACAAGCTTTCGTCTATTATGTAGCAAATTTTTGCTTATGATAGTGCATCGTGATACAAACTATATTTTTATTAGTAATTCTTTCAATATATTCTCTTATAATGGCTTCTTCGTAATAATTTATGTGAAAATTAATCTTGGATTTATAGAGCAAGAGCCCGTGACTGGTACCTTCGTTATTTTATAAAAGCTGAAACTTTCTCAGCGCAGTCTTCCAACAAAGATAGGAACGATGGGTAATTATGAAATTTCGATCATGGTGGCTTTGGCAGTGATCAGGGAGCAAAGGTGTAAAAAATACCAACTTACTTTCGTCATTTTATAAAGCGTAATTTTTTTATATTTCCTTTGGAAGAATGTTAGAAATCACGTCCTCCATTGGCAGACACTTCCTGTGGTTCCAACCCCCGGCCGACAACCACTAAACTTCAATAATAGGAAATTCTACTTTCGTCATTTTATAAAAGCTGAATTTTATATATGTTACTTGGGTAACTACCAGAAGATATTTCCTCAGTTGGCAGACAGTTTTGGTGGTTCCAACCCCCGGCCGACAGACATATACAGCGTCTTCTCAATACACTAGAGTCTGCGCGAAACAGACATTTTCCCTGCTTTCCCTTGGGTCGGAAATTGGCGATAGTTATTTGAGGTTGTTGCATGTAATTCTACGGTTGTAGACATTTTGAAAAAAGACCACAATGAAAGAAAAAAATGTAATTTAACAAATTAGAACGACTATTTGTAAAATGATATTTTCAAAGGCTAAAATTTTAAAGACTTAAAAATGAATTCTATACTTAATAATAATAATAAACATTATTTTTAGGATGACCTTAACGAGTCATATATTACGTACACCAAGCATTAATCATTAATATTCTTAGATCATAAATAAAAAAAACCAGTAGTTTATTGTTATATAACTTTAACTGTTTAAAATGTGCATTTTTATTTGATGGAGTTAATCAGGCCTCTTATTACGTATGACACGAATTTTAAACATTAATATTCCTGGACCCATCTTATAAAAATTTTAAATGAAATTTCAGTTTTACAATTTTTTTTAACTGCAAATTTTTAAACTTCTAAACATTGCACATTTAAAATTTTTATACCGTTGCATAGAGAAAAAAATGCACTTATGAATGAAATTCGTTTGAAATTTTTATGACAATTTGTTTTCAAATTAATATTATTATTTAAAGTTTTTATTACTTTTTTGTCATTGTGGCAACAGAAGTAAACCACTTTTAGACATTAAACATGGACCAATCAGAAAATGAATAAAATGAGGAATTCAACCAATAAAAACATTCAGATATACTTCGGATTTCCCAATTCTCTACCGAGGATAACAACTATTTTCCAAATTACTAAAAATTAGTTATTTATTTATGAGTATTAATGAACGTTAGATTCGAATTCTCTCCAAGTTTGGAAACACTTATCGCCAAATATTTAAAAATATCGCCAAATTTGAAGACAAAAATTAAGAAATCATAAATATTGCCGATTTGGTATAGATTACTAATTTGGCACAATTCTCATTCAAATTCAGTATTTACGAAATTTCTTTTTATAGGGTTCGTAGCATTTGATCTTCTTAAACTTTCAGTAAAATTTTAAATGAGATAATAATCAAGCATTAAAGAATTTTTATTAACTCATCTAATCGAGTCGCAAAAAAGCAATATTTAACAAAAAAAACGAATATGAAAGCTATATCCTCCCCCTGGCACATGCCAAAATCGCTGTTTTATTATGTACTTATTTATCAATAAGAAAATTGCATGTTTATAATGTTATTGATTATGATTTCCATTTTGATACTTGTTTTAAAAATAAATGAAATACGTTAGAAAATAATGTTTAGAATTTTATGAACTTTATTTTTTGTATCCACTTCAATACAAAATTAGAGTTTTACTGTTTATTCATACATAGTGTTAAAAAATTCCATATGTGGTGTTCCAAAAATGGCACCCAAACTCTGCGCAGCCAGATTCCTCATTGGGAATACATAAAAGAAACCCAAAGAACTGCACTCGTACGATTGATAATTTACGAGAAAAATTGAAAAACAAAGTATACATCAAATACATGTCAAATTATTCGCGAACAGAATGCATGAAAATCATACAAAAAATACCAGTAGCTACAAGGATGCAGTAACGAGTTCTTCAGCGGCGTCTTAACGTCATTCTTTGGCGCGCGCGCGCGCTTGACGCGATATGAGCAGCGAACGTTTAGAACGTTACCGTCTGAAAAGATATGAAAATACAGCTGTTGATGTGTCCAAAACGCTTTTTATTTCTTGTACTGGCTATGACTTTATACTTTGTTTTTCGTATTTTACTCGTAAACTATAGACCGTGCAGATGCAGTTCTTAAGCAATCCCAACGAGGAATCTCGTTGTGCAGAGTTTGGGTTGCATTTTTGGAACATCCTGTATAAAAATAAAATGAAATATGGATTTGTAAGTTATTATCAGGTTTTAAGACATGTTTAATGATATTACTCATTTTCATCATTATAGTCGATATCTCCATTATCTTCGTCACTGCTACTCCAGTCCATTGCTTGATCTTTTTCAATATTGTCTCCTAGTGAAATATATGGGATTTTCCTTCTTCGTTTTCTCTTCAATGCAGCAACCTAAAATAACTGTCGCCAATTTATGACCCAAAGGAAAACGGGGAAAATGTCTGTTTCGCGCAGACTCTAGTGTATTGAGAAGCCGCTGTATATGTCTGTCGGCCGGGGGTTGGAACCACCAAAACTGTCTGCCAACTGAGGAAATATCTTCTGGTAGTTACCCAAGTAGCATATATAAAATTCAGCTTTTATAAAATGACGAAAGTAGAATTTCCTATTATTGAAGTTTAGTGGTTGTCGACCGGGTGTTGGAACCACAGGAAGTGTCTGCCAATAGAGGACGTGATTTCTAACATCCTTCCAAAGGAAATATAAAAAAATTACACTTTATAAAATGACGAAAGTAAGTTGGTATTTTTACACCTTTGCTCCCTGGTTACTGCCAAAGCCACCATGATCCAAATTTCATAATTACCCATCGTTCCTATCTTTGTTGGAAGACTGCGCTGAGAAAGTTTCAGCTTTTATAAAATAACGAAGGTCTGCCAGTCACGAGCTCTTAGACTATTATTAAAACCTATTTTTATAGGCTGTGTTCTAATCTTGGCAGCAATCACAAAATTTTCTCATTGTCATAATTACATCCCAAACTGTATTGTCAAGATTATCTGAAACTCAACCTGAAAATTAGATTTTTATAAATCCAATATTATCTTTCGTACTCGTAAAATTACTACGAATGCATTATAAGATAATTTATTGAAATATTGCTAAAAAATATAATAAAGATGAATTTCTAATAAAGATAGGGCTTGTAACAATGCGCTATCATACTATATCTGTGAAATTTGAAAAGAATTGAAAAGAATAACAGAATTAAATAATTAAAGAATAACAGAATTTGAAAAGAATAACAGATGAAACCTTATTTTGTTAGTAATTTAAATATCTTTGTCTAGCATCTTATCTGCCGAAAAACTCTTAATATACAATGATCTCTTCCAGACGCATATCGAATAAGACGAAAAAATAATATCATTAAAATAACCACTGATTATGTGTGATAGCAGAAAACATTTTGGATTTTTAGTGGATTTTAATCTATTTTTAAGAAAGTATTAAAGCATTTAAAATAATTATATATTCTAATTAAGTTAGAGTCTAATTAAGTTAGTTAAGTCTCTGCAAGTAAATTTAGCATATCTATTTGTGCTTTTTATAATAATTTTAATAATATTTTTTCCGTTTGAACTAAATATAATCGATATATATATATCGATAATAAAATTTAAAAAAAAATGTTAAACGATAAATCTGAAGATAAAATACCTAACCACATAAATAAATTTTAAAATTTTTATGATTTACTAATTTTTTATTCCAGAAAGAAATTCGTAAATTGGATTTGTGTGATCTCAAATAAAATTTGCCTGTGAGATTAAGCAGATTGATTCCGAAGTATAGTAAAATCTCGGTTTAGAATATCCTTTAATATCTAACCACAAAACTACTTTTTATATACTAAATCGTTAAATGGTACGAGAAGAAATTGAAATACCTAGCGAATCTTATTTTTAAAATGGAAGAAAATGCTTCAAGCTTATTATTCTTTATCTGAAAGATCTACGTATTACTACGGTACCGCGTAATACGACTTTTAGTTTATTACTATTTGTCTTAATTCTGATTGAGGTACTTAAACTATTGTAAATAAACCTGGCACCACGAAATGACTTCAATACACTTATCTATTAAAGCAAAGTTTTTGGGAGGCACGTAAATGAAAATTCCTTACACAGAAAATTTCATCACAGTATAAAAGTTTGAATAGTTTGTCCCAGCTCAGAAATTTGTTTCTGTACTTTTTTTTCGGTTATTTCGAGGATTTTCTTACCTTAATTAAAAAAAGCGGGATGTTACAGTCAGTGTTGATTTCAGACACTTTTCTCTGAGAGAAATTTCTATGGTTTCTATGGGAAGTTTCTATGGAAGGGAGGATTGCACTTTTTGACAATTAAAAATACAAAATCTCAAATCTTCCGGGAGGTGGAGCATCTTACTGCTACGCAGGGGGGAAATATACATTGTCAAAATTGTCGAATAGCATCAAAATTCTTTGCTTGCGATCCGAATACCTTGGATTCTAAATAGAAATGAAAGAAAAAAAAAAAATTAATACCGAACAAATTGTAGGGATGAAACTAGCGATTGCCTCTGCCTACATCCCGAATACATTTGTCTGTCTTGTTGTTGTATATATTGTGAATATATACCGCTGCGATGAGCGCCCATCCTCGTCGGCGACCGCTACCTAAGCCCCAAACAGCAAGACACTCATGCGCGACAGCGCTGTGTATTTTATCAAATTCCTCGTTTAAATTTGAATATTTTTAAATGATTATTATTATTTATTTATTTTTAAAGTATGTAAGCTTAACATCTTAAGAGAACGTTTCACTTACTTGAAAATACCCGTTCGCTAATAATAAACATATGAGAAGGTTCTTTTCGAATTCCCCGTTTAAATTTGAATATTTTTAATTATTTTATTTTATTTTATTTTTTCTATTTTTTGGGGGGAGGGGGATATGTTAACTTAGCAAACTAAGAGGACCCTTCACTCACTTGAAAACACCTTCTCGCTACTGACAAACCTAAGGAACCTGCATTTGTTTTCGAATTCATCATTTAAGTTTGAATATTGTTAAACGATTATTATTATTTATTTATTTTAATTATGTAAGCTAAACATCTTAAGAGAACGCTTCTCTTACTAGAAATCATTCGATTGCTAATAATAAACATATCGTCACCTGAGAATAATAAAGTTCTATCTGTGTTTTTGAAAAAAAATGACTTATCGATATAGAAATGTTCTATTTGTATCTTTGACCTCTTCAGACCCGAGGTGCACATTTGTGTACCTCTGATTTCAACTGCGTATCTCATTTAATATTTGAAATTTTTTTATTGAGACAAAATGATGTTATTTGTGTATGTTAGCCTTTTCTAGTTTCAGCAATAAATGGCGCTGGCAGTCTTAGTTCATATGATTTTGAAGAAAATAAACAAGCAATGACAGAATATATAAAACTTCGAAAAAGTAAATACATTTTTATAATTAGAAAATTAATATTTATTCATAATATTTTTTAGGAATGCTTATAAACTCTTCAATATTGCATAAATCATTTAAATTTTATAGATAGATCATAATATCTGTTTATGTTGTTATTGTTGGTACGTTTAATTGTTTATTAATTAGTAATTATTATTATTACTAATTAGTTGTAATTTGTAAGGTACACGTATGTGCACCTCCGGTTTCAATTCTGTGTTTTTGGAAAGAAGTCATCTTACACAAAAAAATTGTACTGAATGATATTTAATTGGTGCAGTGCTAAAGTTGTGAAATTATTAAAAAATTTATACTTAATTATAAATAAGAATTCATTTTCTTGATGTTTTAAATTCGACATTAATTTTTAAAAATCATAATTATTATATCTTTGTAACAGTATATCTTTGTAACTGTAAATAAATTGATGAGGCCAATGGTGATGGTGAGTCTTCTGGCAATGAAAATTTAGGTGACACAGATATGATATAACCATTGACGATATTGCTCCAGTACCTATCCCGAATCCATGTAATAATAAATTTAATTAAAAGGCTTCTGTTATGGGAAGCTGTAAATAAGTAAATTTTTGAAACTTGTGTTACAGCACAGTAGAATAATAATGCTGAGAATAAAACCTTATCTTTTCGCAAATATTTATTTAATCTTTTTTTCTTCTAATAATATTCCGAGGATCATTGATTGATGATGATTATCTAAAAGCAGATTTTCCAGCATCGTAAATCCTTTTGAATCATTTCTAGATTAGTTAAATGAAGATTTTTTGGGAAAAGTTTCACATGAAACCAATTCCGTTCAAACAATTCCATTTCCGTTATATTTCGTTCAAACACGAAACCATAGCTCAATAAATGTATCTAAATATGAAATTATAAAAGTTGCAGGCGTACGCATACTCATGGGAACTTTAAAATATCTCCAAGCAAGCTTCCACTGGCAAAAAGACTTGTCAGTACTTAGAATTGGAGCTACTATGTCTAGTGATCGATTTTTTGATATTAGAAAAATTCTTCATTTTGCAGATAAATCAAATGATCTTTAAGCAAATGACAAATTACGGAAAGTAAATCTTATCTTGACAGCAGTAAGAATTAAATGTTTGTCCTTGCCCCGACCAAAACCTTTATCACTAGATGAACAGAGATCACTAGATCCCAACTGCTGGACATTGTAGATCTAGACAATATTTGCCGTTAAAACCTATTCCGTTGGGATTAAAAAACTTTGTTTTATCCGCCAGGGATGGCCATGCTCTTGACTGCCAAATATATCATGGAAAAGGAATTGTACCAGCTGATGGTTCAAAATAATTATGATTAGGTGTAGGTGGAGGCATTGTCAAATTGTTTTTTAAATTTACATCAAAAGACAACACACGGGTGATTTACTAGGACAGTTTTTTTACTAGTGTAAAATAGTTGTCAACTTTTATTGAGGAGCACTATCTACCAAGCTGGAATGATTATGAACAAAAGACTTGGAGCAGTAGATAAAAAAAATCAAGAATGATCGAGATTTGTAACACAGACAGTGGGATGAGAGACTGAGGGAAAGAAAGGATATGTGTATACTAAACTGGAAAAATAACAAATGTGTAACTTTGCTTTCAACTTGCATCGATAGCGATCCCGAGAGCAGTTGTGTTAGGTGGTCTAAAGATCAAAACTGTAAAATTAATGTAACACAACCTGCAATTGTGAAAACAAAACGTGTATGGTTGGTACAGATTTAAAGGATACCGTTGTTCTATTCACACAAAAAAGTAGTCAACAAGAGTTTTTATACATTTTATAGATTTGGTTATTTCCATTTGTTGGATAATGTATATCAGAAATTGCAAAACAGGTGAAGTTCCTCGAAAAGACAGATTGTCTCTCTTGCAGTATTTTTAGAGATTGCATAAGTACTGATGAAATATAAGAGCAAAGTAAGTGAAAAACGACCACCATAGAGACCACGCAAAATTTATTCATCTGAAAATGGTTTTGAAGACGATTCCGCAGTTAAAACCACAGCGAAAACAACGTAAGGGTATTTAGAAGCATATTTACTGTATTAAAATTGGACACTTACCTCGGTCAACAAATGGTAACTTTGATTTAAAATGTAAGTATGAAGGCTGCAAATCAAGAACAAGAGTTATTTATACAAAATGAAATGTATATCGCTACATATAAAAAAAAATTTCGAAAATAGAACGTAAAATAAGCTTATATGTATCAATTTTCCATCAAATTTCTCGTTTAAATAAATTTTTGAAAAATGAAGCGTTTTTTTGCAGCATAAACCTGAGGTGCACATATGTTTACCTGCTAGTAAATAGAAACTAACAATAATTATTTTACTTTCTATTACAAAATTATGTTTCTATACGTATAAATAGATGGAACAAACTGTGAAATAATTTTTTCGGGGGCTTAAAATGTGTCAGGTCTGAAGAAGATAAAGGCATTTCTGCATCAAAATGATGTTATGTATAATTTACACATGACCTTACAATCATAATATGACATTATTTTAATCCAGAGATGCCTTCATAAATACAAATAGAACATTTCTATATCAGTAAATCATTTTTTTCAAAAACACAAATAGAACGTTATTATTCTCAGGTGACGATATGACAATGTTGCTTTCGAATTCTCATTTAAATTTGAATATTATTATTATTATTATTATGCATGGGATAGCCTAGATTGATATCTAGTATGGCTGTCTTTAATTTTTCGATCTCGGTTGAACATTCTTTCTAATAAAGAACTTTCATTTTCAGACCCAGTTTCAAAAGTGAAAGTAACTTCATTAAAACAATGTGAAAAAGTACAAAATGACCTAGTTAGAGATTGAACTCACTTATACTATGAAATAAAAAATCATTGAAAAATATTCTAATTTAAATCAGAAATTTGAAAACAACCTGTGCATGGATTTAGAATTAGCGAATAGCTGTTTCATGTGAGTGAGGTGTCCCCTTAAAATTTTTATTACATTTTAAAGACATAAATATTTTTTTAAACTTGTATATTAGTCGAGATGAAAATTCCTTTATAGCTGTGCTATATTTCAGTGTTTTTATATTATTGGTCATTATCGTTATATGATATTTCAATTTTTTATATTACTTACCTATTAATACAGATTTCCTTCCAACATTTTCCCTTTAATATCTATGAATACTAATAAGAATTTCCAATTATTTGAAATAACTGATAGCAACAACAACAAAAAAAAGAATCTAGACAAAATAAAATAGTCAAAGGCAAAACTCTGCGTCTAATATATAAACGAAATTGATAAGAATATATCTTACGAATTTTCGGCTCCAAAAACTATTCCATAAATTGAATTTCCGAACTCTGAAAATGAGATTTGAAAGAGGTGCTGAGCAAATTGAATTTGAGATTAGATAAAAGCTCATTTCAAAAAATCTTTTATTTTTAACTATGGAATTATGTTTCACCGCTTACTACATTAAATGATACCAGAATAAATGTTTGCACCTAAGTGAGATCTTGATAAAGCGTTAAAGCTTTATTTCTACCTTCTATTTCTTATATATATATATATATAAATATATATAAGTATATATATATATATAAGAGTATATATATATATATATATATATATATATATATATATATATATATATATATATATATATATATATATATATATATACCGGGTGTCCCAAAATAGACTGATGGATTTTAAAATTCAATAACTTGCAAACAGTGACAGCTATTTAAAAAAAAAATTTGCAGGAGGGTTATGTATAACGTCAGGAGTTTTTTTTACCGAATTTTTTTATTTTAGTTCGCATCTCAAACAATAGGTGGCGCTGACGGCGATTGAAGGCTAGGTGATCAGTGCTGAGTGAAGCATCGATCTGGCCTTCAATCGCCGTCAGCTCCACCTATTGTTTGAGATGCGAACTATAATAAAAAATTTCGGTAAAAAAAAAACTCCTGACATTATACATAACCCTCCTGCAAAAATGTTTAAAATAGCTGTCACCGTTTGCAAGTTATTGAATTTTAAAATCCATCAGTCATTTTTGGGACACCCGGTACATACATATATATATATACAGTAAAACCTATAAATAGCGGTCACCACTGTGAATACGATAAAATAACCGTAGTTCAGAGGTTGACGTTATTTAGAAGTTCCACATTTTAAATGATCAAAATAACTGACCAAAATTATTGTATTTTTAGATTTTAAAAAAAATGCATACTGTTATACATACAATTTATTATTAAACACTAAGGAAATCACATATACGCAGTTGTTTTATTTTTAAAACATATTTCTTTCTCTAAATACAAAATAATTTCCACAAGATTTGCTGTACAAATCGTTATCATTTTGACTGAACGCAAAATTTTTTATTTCCCAGTTTCTCTGCAATTTCTTGGTCGCTTTCCTACACCGTTAGCCGAGAAGTTGGGATATTTTCCTCGTGAAAGCCGTTCGAAAAGCAAATTGCCAATCACATCATAACCAGTTCTTCGACGCTTAGTTTCAGGCTGCGAGTCACTCAGCGGCCGAATTTTCCACTGTAATGTTAAGTGTATGGGCGTGTCATGCAGTCATATATTCAAAATATCTCCTCAGGGAATTAATATTATTAATTTCTTTTTTCAGTATTCACTTCTTAAAGGAGCATTTTTTTTCTTAGTTGTCAAAATATTTCTAAAAATTAATCTCAATTTAATATTTTATATTTTAAAAATTGACAAACAGGAAGAAAAATAATGTTAATATTTCATGTAAAATTATGCATATTTTTTAGTCATATTTTGAAAACTAAGAAAACAAGTTGTAAATTGCACGTGAAGCGTAGCAAATGAGGTGCGTTCGTACTTCAACGAAATTTGAAGATATTCAGATCCTGCTGTTATAGTATACAGTACTTTGGATTTAATATAGTGGTCGAAATCTTTTGTGTGTTCCTGTAAATACTATCTGCATTTTATTATACAAGAAGTAACTTGAATTAAACAACAGCAACGTATATCTATTTCATAAAATATGAAATAGTTTAATATAATTTAAACACTCCTCAGACAATATTTCTCCGTATACCATTATGCAGTGTTATACTTTTGAGTAGCCCTGTAAAATAATAATAAATACTCTTTGTATAATAAAATGTACAGAATGTATATTTTAGTGTCTATTTCATAGATTCATGTCAATTCTATTACATTCGAAAGAGTGTAACATCAATAAAATGCACGTTAAACTATTTTTTCGTATTGACCATAATGTGATGGAATACTTTTGATTGTCTCTGTAATTAAACTAGACATCTGATTTTCATAAAATTTTATTTGACTCGACAAAATTATGCAAATATTTTATATTCTAAATCTCAAACGATTTGTTTGGGTAGTTTTTGGTCTATTATATGTGGACAGACAGACGGACGGACGGACAGACTGAACGATGACTATAACTTGATGTAATCCTGTGCAACGTATATCAATTTCATAAAATATCAAATAGTTTATTAGAATTAAAATGCTTACCAAACAATGTCTCAATATATAACTATGCAATTGAATACTTTTGTGTGGCCCTGTAAATCAATAAGTAGTATTTTTTTGCACCACAGATTGTACATAATGCATATTATAATATATACATCATAGATGCATATCAACTTTATTACGTTCGAAAGAGTGTAATATCATTAAAATGCACTTGAAACTTTTTTCCCTTTGAACGTAATGTATCGGAATCCTTTTGATTGTCCCTGTAATTGAACTATGCATCCAATTTTCATAAAATTTGAAATGACTCGACAAAATTATCTAATAATTATGTATGTTAAATTGCAAACGATTCGGTTGGGTAGTTTTCGAGTTGTTTTATGCGGATAGACAGACGGTCAGACGGACAGACTGATCGACAACTATAGGTGCTACGTATTTACATAATTACGAACTCACCTAAAAAGAGACATCATTTAAGAAGATAACACTGAAAAAACACCACTCGCATAACTGAGAGGATTTATGCATGATTATTCTTCATATACTTTATACATATTCTGAAAAATAAAGATTTTTGCAATGTAAAAATTATGATTAAGAACGTTTTGTTAGATAAAGGGGTTGTAAGATTAGTATAATGGACTTTTAAAAAAATCCAGACACTTTCACTAAAAAATTAAAATAAACGTAAAATTTCATTTTACTTAGAAGGCGATAGACTTACACAGAAAATACATGCTAATTAATCCTCGTTTAAACAAGTCAACAATGCTAGTTTTTTTTCTTGCTTACTTCTAGTTTGTACAATGAACTTTCATAATGCTCTATAGGGCGTCATTGTGCATCATTGTAAAATGTTCCGTTTTCATGGTGCGTCATTTCTGATGCTACATTGATTTTTAAGCTATATTAGATTTTTTTAAATTAACTTCTAAAAGTGTCTATTTTAAAGCAGCAGCATAAGACGGAACTATTATAGAGTCGATTTCATCATTATTATCATCTTCTGTTTTTTGAGCTATCACAATTTCAAACACATTTTCAGTATCTCTTATGTCCGTTAAAGGGACAGTGGATCTTTATTTGAGCAAAATTGTCTATAGCAAAATCGTTGCAAAAAAGGTCTATTTCAGTGGTATAATAGTACCAAAACAGTTTTTAGCTCACAGGCTATCAAAGCCTGAGAGCTTATGTGCCCGCCCGTTCTGTATGTATGTATGTGCGTACGTACGTACATAACGCGATAACTCATGATAAAAATAGCCGATTTACATGAAATTTTGGATTTAGGCTTATTATGATAAGACCCTTCCCTGATTAGTTTTGAGAGTTCATTCGATAAGTATAAGAAGGGGAACGGGGGCTATTGCCCCTCCCCTTAATTTAAATAAATGTTTTTTCTTGCAGAATTAGTAGATTTCGTTCAAATCTTAGATGTAGGATCATTCTAATGAGATGCCTTCATGATTAGTATTAGGTGTTCATTGGATAAGTTTAAAGAGGGGGAATAATCCCCCCGTCTTTATTTAGGTTTTTCACGCATTTGCTTCAAATTTTGTATAAATGTTTATTCTGAAATGGCGCTTCCCTGATTTGTTTTTGGAATTCACGGGATAAGTATAAAGGGAGGATAGGGGAAACTACCCCACATAATTTATAAAAATGGTTTTTCATACAGAATTAACCAATTTGTTTCAATTTTTGCAAACAGGTTAATAGTAGTAAGAAGCTTCGCTCATTTGATGTGGCATAAAACTTTTGTTAATTATAAAAGAGGGTACGGGCGATTACCTTCCCCTTAAGTTAGCTAAATAGTTTTATGCAGAGTTATCCGATTTACTTTAAATTTTGGATGTAGGTTTTTTCTGATAAGTTGAATTTCTGAACAGTTTTGGAGGTTTAATGATTAATTATAAAGCAGGGAACGGGGAAAAACGTTTCTTAAATTACATAAATGGGTTTTTAATACCTCAAAAATAAAATACGAAGAACATTTTAAAATTTCGTTTAAAAATTTAAGTTTTTAAAGAAAAATAAAATTTTTAGTAAGATTGGAAATTTTCTGCTTTTAGTAAAATGTATATATGCACAAAATTTCATATTGCTTAGATGAAAATTAAAAAAATATTTAACGTCCACCATCCCCTTAATGTATGAATTTTCAATCAACACTAATGAAAATGTGAAAAGAAAAAAAAAAATCTTGGCTTATGCTGTTTCCTTTTTCTGTGTGTGTTCTCTATGTCAAAAACTTTGTTGTTTTCTTTTTTCTATAATGAAATAACTTTAACAAAATTTCAATGAACACTATCTATAGAAAGGAGGCAATTATCATTTTTTTAAAATAAAAATCTATATGAAGTAATGTAATATCTACATTATTGAAATCAGGAAGGAAGCTAATATCATTCTTTTAAGATTAAAATCTATATATAAGTAATAAAACATGTATGTTATTGAAAACAATGCATATTTATTAATAGAACACATAAAAGAAAAAAAAACACTCAAAATAAAAATATATAAATGCATAAAAGTTTTGCTGCAGCAAACTTATGACTAATATCTGGAGTAAACATGAAAAATTAATCGACACATATTGAAAGTACACTTTTTTTTTTTTTTTTTTTTTTTTTTTTGCATCTAAATTATTAGCCTCACTTCGGCTTAAGAGCATTGTGCTACAGAATTGTGGCAGTGATTTGTATTCTTATTTAATCATTAGATTTTATCAATCAATTTGACTGATTGAGGGCTGAAAAGATTATATACATCACTTTGCTTTAAGTAGCACTTGTAATTTTAGATAATATCGATATTTAGGGCCATTATGGCCTGGATCACTTTCTCGTGACTACACTTTTTGAAGAAAACACACAATCACAAACACAGGGAAGCAAAGAACACATAGCCGGTTAGTCAACACCAAACTTGGTCTTCTTAGGAAATCTTTTAATTAGATTAGCACTATTTCTTAGATGATGTCGATATTTAGGGCCCTCATGCTTCCCAACTTTTCGGCGATCACACTTATTTGAAGAGAATTCCCAACCACATGGAAATGAAGAAAGCACTCAGCCGGTTAGTCTACACTTGGACTTCTTAGGAGATAATCTCGTTAAAACAAGATAGTAGCAAAAGATTCATACTTAGAGAATTAAAACTTACAAAATATATAAAATATCACCAGCCCACGCTGCAGAAAAGGCTTTTTTTTACCTAAACTTCAGCGCGGCTTTTTCGCGTAACCTCGTAGCTTGCCGCTTTTTCAACTGTTGCCAAAAAACGTCGAGAAGAACTGAGGGAGAAAAAAGTGGTTTGCTACCGTGAATGATTCTTCTCTCTCGCTTCACACACTGGAGTGGAATTCAAGTGTTTTCTCTCTTGCGTTTTTCGTACTGGCTGTGGGAGAAATGAAGTGTTGTTTATTTTTGTGATGCGTTTGCTCTGCCGATTGATTTCGAGTTCTTGCCACTTGTTTATATTAATATGTAGAGACCTTTCTCTCTACACTATCCATATTTCTAAAGCAGTTAGGAAATGTTTCAATTGTTACATTATTCCAAGAGAAACCAACCTATGCATAACATCCAGAATTCAATTTTTAACAATCAATAGCATTCAGAACTCAACTCCATTTTCTACTCTAGTGATACAAACATTTTCCACATCATTTTTTTTAACTATGCTTTGACTGACCTTAGTATACCGTGATCTAGAGGTTGGAGTCTCCTGGTACAATATGCAGGGGAATTAATAATTCTTGTATGTATCAGCAATGGAAGATCCAAAGATGAGCGGAATATTTAATAATATAAATAGCAGAACTTTTTACAGATATCTTCATATAAAATTCCTTCAAAAAATCTAAACATTTATTCGGCGTCATCCAGGCTTTTCTGCTACTTGCATAAAAACATGGCAATTTCTTCACATTTTTAAACTGTGTACTTCATCGAATTTACTAATTATTATTCATGGTAACTTTTCTGATCATCCACATTGCAACATAAAAGCACAGTCACTCTTTTTTTGCTTATTTTTGCAACATAACTTGTTTGTCCCTTAAATTTCAGCGTTTTGTTAGGTAAAAGACGATGGTGAAATTTCAGATATAGCTATTCAGAGATATGAGCTCAAGATTCTGTGAACGGCAACAAAATGGCGCTCAAAGTTACGGTTATAGTTACAGAAACTCGAAATTTTCCAATGGCAACACCCATTTTTTTTCGTCGTAAAATGCTCAGCGCATGCGAAATTTTCATTTAAAATGGAAAAAAATGCCTTAAGAAATAAAAATAAATATTGGAACTTTTATTTTACAAAATATTTGATAAAATTAAACTAGCTTAGTAAAAAAAATATGGCGATAAATTTTCAGAAGTCTTGTGTTTTCTATAAGTGATTTTTGATTAAATATAAGTTAAAAAATTGGAAATTACACGTCAAACCTAGCAAATTAAGTGCGTTCATAATATAACGAAGTTTTAAAAATATTCAGATCTTACTGCTATAGAATAGAGTACTTCGGATACCGTATAAGTATCCAAAATTTTTGTGTGTGCCTGTAAATACCATCTGCTTTCTATTATACAGGAAGTAATCTTTAGTAAATCTCAGCAACGTACATCAGTTTCAAGAAATATGAAATAGTTTAATATAGTTAAAACAATGATACCTCTTATTCCTAAACAATGATTCCTGTTATACCATTGTGTAACGGGAATATGTGTGGCATTATAAATTAATAAAAGGAATATTATTTGCACCCCAGATTGTACAGAATGTATATTTTACTATAGATTTCATAAATTTTTACCAATTTTTTTATGTTTGAAAGACTGTAACACCTATGAAATGCTCTTGGAAGTATTTTTCCCATTGGTCGTAATGTAACGGAACAATTTTGATTCTCACTGTAATTAAACAATACATTGGATTTTCATAAAATTTTAAATACCTCGACAAGATTATGTAATAATTATATATTTTGAATTTCAAAAGATTCGGTTGGGTAGTTTTTCATTATTATATGCGGTCAGACAGACGGACTGAACGTCAATTATAGGTGCAACGTATTTATATAATTACGAACGCAACTAAATACATTGCCTACACCATATAGCGCAACGAAAATCATTTATAGCCTACTCTGCAATGGCTTTTGAAGGGAGTTATTGTGTACATTTGGTTAGCAAGGTTCGGCTTTAATCAGCAGTCAAATTTACTAATATATATATATACTAGGGGGGCTCAGCCCCCCTGCTCGCTACGCTCGCCAACCTCCCGCGATTCCAAGTTGTAGGCTTCGCGGCCAAGTTATAGGCTTCTCGATTCCAAGTTGTAGCCTACCCCTGCTTGCTGCGCTCGCCAATACCCCATGGAACCGCTTCGCGATACCTTATTTTCCATACACTCAATATTGGAATGTTTCTTGATTGGTCTATTCGACTCATGGAAGGTGTGATCCACCCGGACGCGTAATTTCCGGAAACCTTACACATCAGCATCATTCCACGAGTTTTTTCTTGAGATTTGTTTAAGTATAGTTTTTTTTTTTTTTTTTTTTTTTTTACTATAGAAGGAGAATAAACGAGTGCATTCGTATTTCAATAGTATTCCATTAAACGGGTAAGCATATAAGTGTAACGTTTCAGTAATATTCGAGTAAACGGGTGCATATAAATATAGGCCGTGTTCAGCTGTTACGCGCGCGCTCAGGAACCACGGACATGGAGTGGGTACCTATAGTGGACGGGATGTGCGTTCAGTACTCGCTACTGTGCCACTCGCTACTGTAACTGTGCGCTCAATAACAGATGGAGAACAGATCACGGATGTAATTACTTGTGGTGCCAATTATAAAGATAATCTGTTATAAACGAATGTGAGCTCGATGGCTGAATGGTCAGAGTGCTGAGCTTGTACCCAGACGATACGGGTTCGAAACCTGATTGGGCCAAAAGTTGGTTTGTGTTTTTTTTTTTGGTTGCTTTTTATTAATAAATAAGACATTTTTATTAAAGGTAAATTTTATATTAATAATACAGAAGCACATGTATTTCTATTATAATAATTAAATACTTATTTAAATACGAGAAAATGAGATTTTTGCGGAGAAAGTTTTAATATTCTAATTATCCTTTTAATATTCTAAATTTAGAATATTAAAAGGATAATTAGAACGATATTAATATCGTTCCAAAGTGATTTATATATATATTAAGCAAATGAAAAAAAAAGTTTTCTGCGAAAATATCCGTATACGCATAAAATAATTAATTTTTAATGTTTTTTTTTTTTTTTTTTTTTTTTTTTTGAAAATTTTAGAAGTAAGTTTTTATTGAGATTAGGATGCAAATATAATGCATACGTGGATATTTTACGGTGTTAAAGTCAAAATGGAAAATATTATAAAAGCAAAATGTAAAAGATATACATTTTTTTAAATTAAGAATATCTGCATACATATATTTTAAAGAGGTGAAATATTTGGAGTTTGCCTTCTAGTTTTGTAATGAATAAAGTATGATTAGAATGTTTATAATTTTTCTATTGAAAGTATAAATAAGTGTTTTGCTTATACTAACATAATTTCGGATGTCGTTTGTTTCTCATATTTTATGACATATTTTGGCCTGTTATCCACACGGTATTAAAATATACAATCATTAAATAAGAAATATATACATACTAAAATTTCTTCTGAAAAATTATCTAACTAACAATGCAAATTCCATTGAAATCAATCCAGTATTGCAGATTACAAATCAATCTTGTAATATGTGGATACAGGGCCATCGCTAAGACTTTTTATTGGTGGGGGAGAAAACCTTAATATTGTCAAGTCAAATTTTTATAGTCGCCAACTCGTTTTATAGTTTTGCCAAGTTAACGCACTTTGAAAATGTAATACAGTTCTTATTTGTAAAAAAAATTATAATATTTCCAATTAGAGTTGTAACTTTTGCAAATTCTATCAAAAATAGAAAATGTATTGCAGTTTTTATTAAAATTTTAATTAAATTTGACATAAAAGTTTTAAATTTGCAAAGTGTAACAACATTTGTGAATGTTTTGGGAGGGTAGCTGCCCCCTGTCCCCCTCCCCTTAGCTAGTCCCCCTTGTGGATATCTCTACCTTGGTTTATCAACAGCATTCTATTAATTACAACAATAGAATCAACAGTATTCTATTATTTAATACGAAAAGTATAAAGCAACTGATAAATGATTTTTAAATAAATAAAAAGAAAATTATTAAAAAATTTAAATTGTATCAGTCAACCTACCAACTTTGTTTACAAACAAAGTGCAACCAATAACAGATAAGCACAAAATGCACAATCACGTGATCAAATCGCCCAGCAGTTTTACGCGCGTAACGCGCGTCAGCTTTTAGCAGGGTTGGATGTGCTATTTTAAACACTCATCGGGCTTAATTACATGAAATAGGTCACGTGATACTTTTCCGGAATACTTTTAATTTTATTTGAGTGGTCACAGGCGGATAAGGCGATTAAGCGGGCAGGCATATAAATGTCGCATTTCGGTGATATTCGATTAAGCGGGCAGGCATATAAATGTCGCATTTCGGTGATATTCGATTAAGCGGGCAGGCATATAAATGTCGTATTTCGGTGATATTCGATTAAGCGGACAGGCATATAAATGCCGTATTTCGGTGATATTCTATTAAGCGGGCAAGAATATAAATGCCATATTTCGGTAATTTTCGATTAAGCGGGTAGGCATATAAATGCCGTATTTCGGTAATATTCGATTAAGTGGGCAATCATATAAATGTCGTATTTCGGTGATATTCGATTAAGCGGGCAAGCATATAAATGTCGTATTTCGGTGATATTCTATTAAGCGGGCAGGCATATAAATGCCGTATTTCGGTGATATTCTATTAAGCGGGCAGGCATATAAATGTCGTATTTCGGTGATATTCTATTAAGCGGGCAGGCATATAAATGTCGCATTTCGGTGATATTCGATTAAGCGGGCAGGCATATAAATGTCGTATTTCGGTGATATTCGATTAAGCGGACAGGCATATAAATGCCGTATTTCGGTGATATTCTATTAAGCGGGCAGGCATATGAATGCCGTATTTCGGTGATATTCTATTAAGCGGGCAGGCATATGAATGCCGTATTTCGGTGATATTCGATTAAGCGGGCAGGCATATAAATGTCGTATTTCGGTGATATTCGATTAAGCGGACAGGCATATAAATGCCGTATTTCGGTGATATTCTATTAAGCGGGCAGGCATATGAATGCCGTATTTCGGTGATATTCGATTAAGCGGGCAGGCATATGAATGCCGTATTTCGGTGATATTGGATTAAGCGGGCAGGCATATAAATGTCGGATTTCGGTGATATTCGATTAAGCGGACAGGCATATAAATGTCGTATTTCGGTGATATTCGATTAAGCGGGCAGGCATATAAATGTCGTATTTCGGTGATATTCGATTAAGCGGGCAGGCATATAAATGTCGCATTTCGGTGATATTCGATTAAGCGGGCAGGCATATAAATGTCGCATTTCGGTAATTTTCGATTAAGCGGACAGGCATATAAATGCCGTATTTCGGTGATATTCTATTAAGCGGGCAAGAATATAAATGCCATATTTCGGTAATTTTCGATTAAGCGGGTAGGCATATAAATGCCGTATTTCGGTAATATTCTATTAAGCGGGCAATCATATAAATGTCGTATTTCGGTAATATTCTATTAAGCGGGCAATCATATAAATGTCGTATTTCGGTAATATTCTATTAAGCGGGCAATCATATAAATGTCGTATTTCGGTAACATTCTATTAAGCGGGCAATCATATAAATGTCGTATTTCGGTAACATTCTATTAAGCGGGCAATCATATAAATGTCGTATTTCGGTAATATTCTATTAAACGGGCAAGCGTATAAATGTCGTATTTCGGTAATATTCTATTAAGCGGGCAAGCTTATAAATGTCGTATTTCGGTAATATTCTATTAAGTGGGCAAGCATATAAATGTCGTATTTCGGTAATATTCTATTAAGCGGGCAAGCATATAAATGTCGTATTTCGGTAATATTCTATTAAGCGGGCAAGCATATAAATGTCGTATTTCGGTAATATTCGATTAAGCGGGCAAGCATATAAATGTCGTATTTCGGTAATATTCTACTAAGCGGGCAAGCATATAAATGAAGTATTTCGCCAATATTCGATTAAGCGGGCAAGCACATAAATGTAGTATTTCTGTAATACTCGATTAAGCGGGCAAGTATATAAATGTCGTATTTCGGTAATATTCTATTAAGTGGGCAAGCATATAAATCTCGTATTTCGGTAATATTCGATTAAGCGGGCAAGCATACAAATGTCGTATTTCGGTAATATTCGATTAAGCGGGCAAGCATATAAATGTCGTATTTCGGTAATATTCTATTAAGTGGGCAAGCATATAAATGTCGTATTTCGGTAATATTCGATTAAGCGGGCAGGCATATGAATGCCGTATTTCGGTGATATTCTATTAAGCGGGCAGGCATATGAATGCCGTATTTCGGTGATATTCGATTAAGCGGGCAGGCATATAAATGTCGTATTTCGGTGATATTCGATTAAGCGGACAGGCATATAAATGCCGTATTTCGGTGATATTCTATTAAGCGGGCAGGCATATGAATGCCGTATTTCGGTGATATTCTATTAAGCGGGCAGGCATATGAATGCCGTATTTCGGTGATATTCGATTAAGCGGGCAGGCATATAAATGTCGGATTTCGGTGATATTCGATTAAGCGGACAGGCATATAAATGTCGTATTTCGGTGATATTCGATTAAGCGGGCAGGCATATAAATGTCGTATTTCGGTGATATTCGATTAAGCGGGCAGGCATATAAATGTCGCATTTCGGTGATATTCGATTAAGCGGGCAGGCATATAAATGTCGCATTTCGGTGATATTCGATTAAGCGGGCAGGCATATAAATGTCGTATTTCGGTGATATTCGATTAAGCGGACAGGCATATAAATGCCGTATTTCGGTGATATTCTATTAAGCGGGCAAGAATATAAATGCCATATTTCGGTAATTTTCGATTAAGCGGGTAGGCATATAAATGCCGTATTTCGGTAATATTCTATTAAGCGGGCAATCATATAAATGTCGTATTTCGGTAATATTCTATTAAGCGGGCAATCATATAAATGTCGTATTTCGGTAACATTCTATTAAGCGGGCAATCATATAAATGTCGTATTTCGGTAACATTCTATTAAGCGGGCAATCATATAAATGTCGTATTTCGGTAATATTCTATTAAACGGGCAAGCGTATAAATGTCGTATTTCGGTAATATTCTATTAAGCGGGCAAGCTTATAAATGTCGTATTTCGGTAATATTCTATTAAGTGGGCAAGCATATAAATGTCGTATTTCGGTAATATTCTATTAAGCGGGCAAGCATATAAATGTCGTATTTCGGTAATATTCTATTAAGCGGGCAAGCATATAAATGTCGTATTTCGGTAATATTCGATTAAGCGGGCAAGCATATAAATGTCGTATTTCGGTAATATTCTACTAAGCGGGCAAGCATATAAATGAAGTATTTCGGCAATATTCGATTAAGCGGGCAAGCACATAAATGTAGTATTTCTGTAATACTCGATTAAGCGGGCAAGTATATAAATGTCGTATTTCGGTAATATTCTATTAAGTGGGCAAGCATATAAATCTCGTATTTCGGTAATATTCGATTAAGCGGGCAAGCATACAAATGTCGTATTTCGGTAATATTCGATTAAGCGGGCAAGCATATAAATGTCGTATTTCGGTAATATTCTATTAAGCGAACAAGCACATGAATGTAGTATTTCTGTAATACTCGATTAAGCGAGCAAGCATGTAACACTCTGCTGCGATATTGCTTTACAATCCCGGTTGGAAACGCTTCGCGATGCAGAGACTGAGCCCTTTCCTGATTGGTCTATTCGACTCATGGAAGGAGTGGTCTACCCGGATTCGTTAGTTCCGGAAATCTTACACGTCAACATCATTCCAGGAGTCATTCCTTTTAAGGATAGTTTTTTTTTACTATAGAAGGATATATAAATATATTGAAAATCTATCTTCATCGGAAAAATGCATTATTCATTTTAAAAATATTGCACTGGTTTCTTGATATACATATATTATTTTTAACAAAAACAAAACGATATTTCGTGAGTTTTAAAAGGAAAACATACTTACTTATACCTGTTTATGCAGAATAAAATTTCTCTTCATGTTTACAAAAGAAAAATATTTACAAATATCTACAAAATAATTACTTAAAAATTTTATTATTCTGTTTGATACATATCAATAAAAGAATGTTTTCTGCTAAATGAATTCTTTATTTTAGTAAGGAAAAACAAACAAATTTTCATAAATAATTTATTGAATGATTCTACGGTTATTTTATTCGCATGCTTGATCCAAAAAACATCCAACAAAACAGGATATCAAATATATTTAAATTATTCAAAAGAAAAACTTTTAGCAACTTTCCAACACGAAAATTATCCAGCTAAATTAAACAAATGCTTTAAGAAATAAAAGTAAACATTAAGAGTTTTATTTTACAAAATATTTGATAAAATTAATAAAGCTTGGTAACAATATTTGGCAATAATTTTTAAGAAGTCTTGGGATATGCTAAGATTGATTTTTAAAACATATAAGTTCAACAAATTCATAACTGCACGTCAAACGCAGCAAATGAGGTGCGTTCGTACTATAACGAAATTTTAAAAATAATCAGAACTTACTAGGGTAGTGCAAGAAGTGTAAGTCACCGATTTTGACGAAAGTGGTATCGTTGGGAAGGTCTCATTGAGAGCAGTAAAAAACTCAATAGAACTACCCGTCGCAAATGAGCCGTTTTCGAGATATCCGACAATTTATGTCACGTAGCTAGTGCACACTTAATGGGGGACCGCAAAAAAATTTAGTCTCCGTTTTAACGAAAATGGTATCGTTGAAGAGATATCATCGTAAGGATAAAAAAACGCAATGGAGTTACCCGTCGGAAATAAGACGTTTTCGAGATATCGGACAATTTGTGTCACATTGTAAATGCACACTGCTGGGAAACTGCATTAAGTGTCATAAATTGTGGGATATCTCGGAAACGGCTCCTTTCAGAGGGATAGTTCCATTGAGTTTTTTACTTCTCACAATAATATCTTTGCAAAGATACCATTTTCATCAAAATCGAGAAAACAATTTTTTGCGGTCCCCCATTAAGTGTGCTCTAGAACAGTATGTACTTGCTACGTGATATAAAGTATTGGATATCTCGAAAACGGCTTATTTCCGATGGGTAGTTCTATTTAGTTTTTTCTCCCTCATGATGATATCTTTTTAACGATACTACTTTCGTTAAAATCGAGACTAAAATTTTTTGCGGTCTCCCATTAAGTGTGCACTAGCTACGTGACATAAATTGTCGGATATCTCGAAAACGGCTCATTTGCGACGGGTAGTTCCACTGAGTTTTTTACTGCTCTCAATGAGATCCTTCCAACGATACCACTTTCGTCAAAATCGGTGACTTACCCTTTTTGCACTTCCCTAGTTAGTGTAATAGTATATCCCAGGTCGAAATTCACGCTGGTATTTGTTTGCTAGACAAGCACCAAGTGCTATAACCCAACAAGTAAAACAGCATAAACTAGCATTACACATTGCTGGTTCCAGCAGAATTTCCAGCAATTCATGGTGTGTATTGGCCCACTTTACTGGAAATAAGCATGAGATGCTTGCATAAAGCTTGTCATGCTTTTGTTGTGCAAGCTAGCGATATAGCATGCGATGCTAGCTCGCATATAATAGCAAAGAATTTCCAGCAATTCATGGTGTGTATTGGCTCACTTTGCTGGAAATAAGCATGAGATGCTTGCATATAGCTTGTCATGCTTTTGTTGTGCAAGCTAGCGATATAGCATGCGATGCTAGCTCGCATATAATAGCAAAGAATTTCCAGCAATTCATGGTGTGTATTGGCTCACTTTGCTGGAAATAAGCATGAGATGCTTGCATATAGCTTGTCATGCTTTTGTTGTGCAAGCTAGCGATATAGCATGCGATGCTAGCTCGCATATAATAGCAAAGAATTTCCAGCAATTCATGGTGTGTATTGGCCCACTTTGCTGGAAATCTAGCAGACATAGCAATACCTAGCAATAACTAGCATATTTTTGTTGCTGGTACAAGCATAAATTTTGACCTGGGTAAAGTGCTTCGGATACAGCATAAGTATCCGAAATCTTTTATGTGTCCCTGTAAATACTATCTGCTTCCTGTTATACAAGAAGTAACCTTTAGTAAACCTCAGCAACGTATATCAATCTCGTAAAATGTGAAATAGTTTTATATAATTTAAACGCGACACAAAAATGTTTCTTCCTATACCATTATGCAATGTAATACTTTTGTGCCACCCTGTAAGTGAATAAAAAATATTCTTTGCATCACATATTGTACAGAATGTATATTTTAGTATATACTTCATAGATTCATGTCAATTCTATTATACTCGAAAGAGTGTAACATCATTAAAATGTACTTGAATCTATATTTTCTGTTGACCGTAGTGTAACGGAATACTTTTGATTGTCCCTCTAATTAACCTATGTATCCGATTTTCATAAAATTTGAAATGACTCGACATTATTGTTTAAAAAGTATATGTTTTAAATTTCAAACTATTCGGTTGGGTAATTTTTGCGTTATTATAAGCGGACAGACAATCAGACAGACGAACAGACTAACGGACGGACTGAACTACGAGTGTAAGTGCTACGCATTTATATAATTAAGAACGTACCTAAAAAGAGACATTTAACATAAAAAACAATGATTTATAGATCTTAACTTCCATATTAATCCATATTGTATTTAAACTATTTTATACCAATTGTGTTTGGTGCTTTACCGGGATTATTGCCAGTAAAAAACCGAAAAAAAAGATGTTTTTTAGTTATGAATGTGAAAAATAATACTAGTAAGCCTTGATTACGTCCACTAACAACTATATAGTAATACTAATAATATATATTCTACATAAAAAATAAGAATTTATATTACAAAAAATATTTTGCTTCTAAAACGTTGTATAATAATAAAAACATTTAAAATGTATTAAAAGATTTTTTATTTACATGTTTCAACTCACTATTAATAGAGTCTATATTAAAAAAATTTTATTTACATGCTTCAACTTACTATTATTAGAGCCATAATTAATATAATATGACAATATTAATAGAGTCACTATTAATAGAGGCTCTATTAATAGTGAGTTGAAACTTGTAAATAAAAAAATTTTCATATATTTTAAATGTTTTTATTAATAGACAACATCTTAGGAGCAAAATATTTTGTAGAATATAAATTTGTATTTTTCATGTAGAATATATACTATTAGTATTACAATATTTTTTTTAGCATTTTTCCCTAGATAAAGAAAGAATATTTTAATCCCTTTTTTTTAGCATAATAGGTATTATCATTTAAGTCGACACACTAGTCACAGAAAAATACCCGGATGCTAATGTAAAGTCTATGGGGGCGTTCTTTTGAAATGTCTCTCTCAAATTTTAATATTTTTACATGATTTTTTTGCACAAGATTGCTGAGGACGATCCACAACCGAAATAGTTTTTATTTTTTCGATTTTGGTTATATGTTTTTAATATTAGGACAATTTCAGTTTAACAACCGGTTCAAACTGGATCTGAAAGTTAAAGTATTTTTTTTTTTTAAATCTGAAACCAAAATCAAACAAGCAAAAACTAGGCCGGTTGTAGACCGTCCTCAACTATCTTATAAAGGAAAAAATCATGCAAAAATATTAAAATTTGAGTGAGATATTTGAAAAGAACGCTCCCATAGACTTTACATTATCATCCGGGTCTTTTTCTGTGGGGCCTTAAAGAATATTTCGAAAAATTTTTGATTAAAAATTTATGGCATGGATCAACTTTCTACACTGTAAAAAATGACAGATATTTCTTCATATACGAAAATTAATCACAAATGTAAACACATAGTAACCTATTCCAAGTCATCCAAGATTCCAAAAAGTGTTCCTTTATCTTTAGAAACCTCAAAAAATAATTTATTTTAAATTTTAAATAACAGTTTTCAAAATTGAATTTCTATTAGTTGTCTGTCATTTTCGGAAACGTTCTCGATTAGTTTTTACGATGCATTAATCATTTTTTTTTTTCACTTGAAAAATTTGTATTCGGGATTCTTTTCATTCTCAAGTAAACATTTTCAACTGAATAGCAGAATTTATGCACGTAATTGTAAAGAAATAGTGTTAATTTCCATATTAATGTTAATACTGTTATTATTGCATGTTTGCCTATTAATTAAAGTATTTTTGTTGGAGTTTATGGGATGGTGATCGTTTGTAGAGTTTCATTAAGTAAGTTTCTTCTTATTTATATGCCTTATTGAGAATAAATTTCTGGCATCTAATTAAAAATTTCTATTTCTTTTTAGTGGTGTCGGTTGTGTGCCCAGCTATCATAATATTTTTTTTTACTGACACTGATAAAAAGTTTTCTCAAATGTCACAATATGGCGCAATTTCTACCGCCAAAATAAACTTTCACCAGAAAAAAATAAATACCATTTTTTGTCGTTGTTTTTCATTGAAATTTTAACTAATGAGGCGTTGAAAAAAAGGGAAATTTTTTACATAATACATTTTTTTACATTGGTGGAAGTTTTCCAGGGTGATAATGAACTCCTGCGAAAGCGGTTACACTTGAAGCTTCACTAAGTTAAGAATACGTCAGTTCCCCTTTCTTTGAGGCTTTGAAATAAAGCGAAGTTTTCTACATATTTTATGGTGGAAGTTTGCCGCGGTTGTAATGAACCCCTGCGAAAGTGGTTACACTTGAACATTCACAAACAAGGAAGGTCTCCATACGGGCATACTCAGAAAATTCTGAAAGAATTACAGAATGTTCTTCTCATGTGGATATATATGTTTTTTGAGAATGTTCTTAAAGAAATAATGAACATTTCGTTTATTTGGCGATTTATCATCGGTTGGCGACGAAATAAAATTTCAAAATATACTTTTTTTGTGTTAAATACTTTTTTAGGTAAAAATGTTTCATGTTGAACTTGTTTAAAGAAATTTAATTTATATAACGTTAGTCTTGTTAGCTATAGTTTGTTTTAACATTATTTTTATCATAATGTATTTAGAATGAAAATTAACTGTGAAATTTTATGAATTCAAACAAAATTTAAATTAATTAAAATTGTTTAAATCTCAAAATTAACTCCAGTCTAATTGATCTCTGTCGATTGAAGTTTTCTGCTATGGAAACAAAAACTTCTCCGATATTGAACTACATTACTGCAGCATTCTTCATCTAGTCTGTACTTTGTCATGTATTTAAATGTATGAACAAATATTTTAAAATATGAAAATATTTTTATATATGAAGTTACTTTTAAAGTGATAAAATTAAATAACTGAAGCAAAAGCAACATAAATATATAATACAAAATATATTTATATGTATCAATTTCTCTCATTGTTCAAATTTAAAATTAGTGAATGCTACTTACACGCATTTTAAAAATTAATTGACAAGTAATTTTAAGGTGCATGCAAATTGTTTGCTTTTGGCGACGGAAAATGTTGCTCTCCAAATCGCGTGACGCTTTCGTATTTTCGCGCCAAATAATCGAAAGAATTTGTTTTTTTAAAAGAGTTTCTAATGCAATTCCGCCACTAAATTTAACTGATCCTGTATTATACACATGAGTAGTTTAACTAGTATTTTTTTTTTTCAAAATATACTGAGTATGCCTAGTATGGAGACCTTTCTTCTAAGTTAGGAATATGTCAGTTCCTCTTGCTCTTTAGTTCCATTTTTATGTATTGCCATTAAAAAAAAAAAAAAAAAAAAGAACACCTAAAAGAATTGATAAGAAATTTATGATGTGACTCGATTTTTCCCAGCGTAAAAAAATGACTGATATCTTTTAATCTTCGAAAATGTTCACTAATCAAGTACGAAATATATAATAACCTCTTACAATTCATTTAAGATTCCAAAAAGTCTTCCTTTTTCTTTATAAACTTTAAAAAAATCAAATTTTAAAGAATAATTTACAAAAGTGATTTTTTTATTACTTGTTCGTCATTTATCGGAAATGTTCTCGAGTAGCTTTTACAATACATTAATCAATTATCTGTTCCCGGGAAATATGTTTTACGAATTCTATCAAATCTCCAGTAAATATTTTCAGCTGCATAACAGAATTTGTGCACGTGATTTGCAGCAAAATGATATTAATTTTCATATCAATGTTAAAGCTATTATTATTGACTGTTTGCCTATTAACCCTCGTTTTACCGTATTATGAATTCATGAAAATTTTTCATTCTAAAGCACTTTACGCAAATTGTTAAAACTAAATTAAAATTTTTACATAAAAAATTAATAATTTTTGAAGGATTTTAGAAGGATCGAAGGATTTAGAAGAATTAATTAAATTTTAATTTACAGGGATTTTGTGCAAATTTTAAAAACCCCACTCAAATCTTTTATTTTTAATCATTTCCTTAGTATATTGTAGAATTATAAAATGTACAAATATGATGTTCTTACAATACAAATATAGAAATAGTTTCGCATTAAAAAATCCCCATCTCCCTACCTCAGCGCCAAGAAAGCTGAAAAGATGCAAAGGCAAAAGAAATCATCCTTTTAAAAATATTTTTGCTTTATGTAACCAATAATGCTTTTGGAACAAGAAAAAGTAATATATCTGTAACTCATTATAGGCAGTATTACAACTGACTGATGTATTAGAAGTATTTTATAATAAGTTATCTTAATGATATTTTTAAGTACCGTCATTAGATAAAGAGTTAAGGTATCTGAACACCTTTAATACGTAATTTTCGATCAAAATATCGATTTTTCATTAATGCAAGAATATTTAAATCAGCTATTTTATTTATCGAAATCCAGTTGAATTTTGTCCGTATCTCAAATAGAACCCGAGTTAAAGTCGTTTAAAATTACATTTATTACAGCTTTGAATTGCGCTTTAATGTTATTTTTAGCTTTTTCTCAAAATGATGTTTTTGAGATTTTTACAATACGCAAAACATCCTAAAGCAAAAAATTATGATGGGAATGCTAAGAAACTATCCGTACTTCTTTTACAAATGTCTTTTTAGGTAATAGAATACACTCATGATAATATATTAAATACTTTTATATTTACACAAGTATAAATAACAAACGTGAGACAAAATTTGTGAACTTTTCATTGCATTATAGGCACTTTTAGTTCCATATCCTCTGAGATAGAGATGCGATTATGATATTTATAGTCTAAGTCTTTGAGAGAGTTACTTTGTTTATTATGCAAATTACAAAATGTCAATGCATTGTTTCATACTATTATTTTAGCAAAATCAAACTGATTGGTAAATTTATCATACAAACTGAGTATTTCCAACTGAGCGAAAAATTTCTCAGGCCGGGAATCGAACCTAGATCCTTGGCTTACACGGCCAATCCTTTACCGTTTAAGCTAACTGGACAATAGCCGGATGGGATTTTTCGCTCAGATAACCTTGTTATTTAAAACATTTGGTCTTTCATTTAGACAACTCAGCAGAATAAACTGCAGGTAATGGAACTCCATATAACGATGGGTACGTAGATATACTATTATTTTAGCACAATCAAACTGATTGGCAAATTTATCATTTGACATTTCCGCAGAACATGATAACTCATAAATAAAACAATGTACGATCTGAATATTTCTAACGGAGTGAAAAATTGCCCAGTCCGGGAATCGACTTACAAGGAAGGTCTCCATACTGGGCATACTCAGATTTTTTTTTTTTTTTTTTTTTTGAAAAAAATACTAATTAAACTATTTATGTATGTAATAAAGGATCAGTGAAAATTAGCGGCGGAATTACAGAAGAAAACATGTAAAAAAATAAAATACTTTCGAATATTTGGCGTGAAAATACGAAAGTGTCCTACGATTTGGCGAGCAGCACTTTTCCCTGCCAAAAGCAAACGATTTTAATGCAACAGAAAAAAAAATCGTGTAAATGGTATTTAATGAATTTAAACATAAACAATGAGAGTATTTAATATATTATATACATATATACATTAAATTGCATATATATATATTTGTTGCTGTAATTATTTAATTTTCCTCTGGAAAAATTTTTCATATAAAAAATTTTTGATCCAGTACAATTTTTTCATACACATAAACGGATTAAAAAAAAAAAGTTAGATGTTTCTATAGCAACAAAATCGAATTGACAATGATCAACTGAACTTTAAACTTAAAACAATTTTGGTGATTTAAAATTTGAATTTCGTTCAAATCTCAAATTTTGATGGTTAAATCTGAATATAAATACATATAAATATCAATATAACGGAATTATACTTAAAAGAAACGAAAACTGACAAAACTAAAGATATTTAATTTATCTAAACACGTTGAACATGAGACGTTATTCCTTTATGCATTTGACATAAAAAAAAGAAAAAAAAAACATTTTTTGCAATTGCTTTTCATCGCCAACGGATGATAAATCGCCAAATAACGAAATTTTCATTATTTTTTTACGAACAAGGTACGGAGATTCCGCCGAAAATTTTTTGATAAACGTATATAGCCTCATGAGAAGTACACACTGTAATTTTTTCAGATTTTTCGGAGTATGCCCGTATGGAGACCTTCCTTGTTAGCTTAAACGGTAAATGATTGGCCTTGTAAACCAATAATCTGTGTTCAATTCCCGGCCAGGGAAATTTTTCGCTCATTCGGAAATATTCAGATTGTACATTGTTTTATTTATGAGTTATCATGTTCTTTGGAAATGTCAATTTTTGATATGAAAGAAAGTTTCAAAAGTTTATAAAAAATCACTTACCAGAGTGTGTGGATAACCTTAGACATGTTTTCTGAATATAAAAATATTTACTTAAGAATTGGTAAGCATTCGAGAAAGTAATATTCTTATTTGAAAAAAACAAAATATTGCACTATAAGAACAACTCAGAAACTTTTCCGAAAACGAGGGGCAACTGATAAAAATTTATCATAAGGTACCTGTACCCAATATGGACACCCTAAGGAAAATGTATTTTTTTCACCCCCATGTACAAGTCATAGGACTCCAAAAATACGTGACCACTATCCTTGGACTATTGACTATCATTATTAAAATTAGCGACCTTGTAATTACTCTGGTTTAATTTAAATGATAAAAACAAAAAAATGTTTACAAGTGTCCATATAAGGAACTACCTGTTCCTATTATGGACAGATGTTTCCTTATTGACTTTCTGAACATTGTGTATGGAAGAACCTCTTTTCCAATGGATTTTAGAGGAAAGGGAATAAAAAAAATGTATCTTAAAGTATTCCGAAGAGGAGGGGGGACAGTAAATATCTTCAGAACATGCATTTTAGAAGGGGGGGCATTCTCGGTTTTTACCCTTCGAAGACCCATGCAAAGCCCCTTTGTTACTAGTAAATATTATGAAGTAATATTGTTGGTTTTTCTTAGCTTTATTGCATCTGTCTGCGAATATA
The DNA here is from genome assembly GCA_964019185.1 of Maratus speculifer. NCBI lineage: Eukaryota > Metazoa > Arthropoda > Arachnida > Araneae > Salticidae > Maratus > Maratus speculifer. The sequence goes on along the minus strand of OZ025302.1, from coordinate 108,748,962 downwards.
CGAATATACATCTGTTATTACTCAGTCCTCACAGCATGATTAATAGAAACTTTTTCACCATGGGCAGTAAGTCCTACATAATCCTCATGAACATATCTGCCACATGTGATGCATGGCCGTATGTTTGAAAAATCATCAATACTGCAAAAGAAGCAATACCAGCTCTCCTTTATTGAGGAAGTCATACCATTGGTACCTACGATTTCGCCTACAGATATCCTACTGGGGGGACGGTTTTTTTATTTTTCTGCAAGGGTTTTTTGGAGGAAGGTTTTGGGGGGATTGTTCAAATTGTATCTTGTTGAACAAAGATTTTACCACTTTGATGACTTTTTAAGTTATTGCTTGGAAAGGTTAAATTTTCTTCTTTCTTACTATTGTAGTCGATGGGGACATAAACTGTCCATATTGGGAACCGGGCGTAGTTTTACTAAATCTTGTACCAAATGAATAAGGAAAATTATTTTAAGCAAAATATGCAATAACAATCGAAAATGTGTTTTATTAGCTTTCTAAAATACTCCACTTTTCAACATTTAATGTAATTTTACCATATCTAATAAGAATTTAAGCTTACAAGCAATTAAGACAGCACATCTCGAAATAACAAGTTTCCTCCTATATGGCGAACAGCGCGCTTTTTTACACTTTCCAGACTTAATTATCTTTTCAACTGCTTTTCTTCGCGAAAATGTTTAGCCATCTCTCGATCAAAATTATTACCTTTAAAAATATTAGAGATGTCGATATTGAGAGCCCTGTCCATATAGGGTACAAATACCTTATAAATTCTTCTCCAATTTTCGAAAATAAATAACTCTATAAGGCTTTTAAAGGTACAGAAACCCTTTTCGAAATCTTCGGTGACTTGGAAGACATCATTCAATATTTTCATTCCTGATTAAAATACAGTGGACTCTCTCTATTCTGAACACTCATGGGACCGGCCAAAAAATTTAGATTATGGGAATGTTCATTATAGAGAGTGAATGGAAATGCATTGTTACTACTACTGCTATGTATAGTAACCAATTAGATAAAATAAGGTCGGTACTACTGGGTTTTTATTCTATTTCATTTCTTTTAAGTTTTAGAAGCAAACTAACATGATTGCTACAACCGTTAATTTATCTCCTATCATGGGCACAAAATGAAATCTGCTGAAATTAAATAGCAACAAATTTATAAACAAGTAGTTTCTCTAACCTTTAGCTTTCGGTCAAGTGAAATGTAAAATATCCTTTTACAACGGGAGAATGTCGCGATTTCATTCCCCTTTCTTAATGACCCTTCACTGCAGGTGACCAGAAATTGCCGTTATCATTTGGAACATGTGTTAAAGATTTACACGTTCTTGATAAGATAGGGAATTTTGTTCCCTGAGAGAAAGCTATTTTTGTTTACTTGTTAGAAAGTGATGTTTTAGGTTCGTTGAAAAGATGTAATTTATAATGATAAAAAAGATCTTTTTCTGTGAAGTGCGTGTCATTAAATAAAACATATATTACTAATAATTGAGCGGTCTCTTTAAAAAATAATTAGAAAACTTGATGGATGTTTATTGAATGTTTTAATACCATTTGGTTTCTTGAAGGGTATAATCTAAAAATGAAGGTTTGTTATAGGCAAAATTACTATAAGTGTATATGATAATACAAAAATACATTATTTTAAAAAGTGCTAAATTTTCAAATATTTAAATAACACATAAGTGATTTCTTTAAGTATCATTGTTAATATTATTACAACGATTTAAATTAAAACAAAAAATGAAATTTCAAGATAAGAAAAAATTAGAAATTAACATATAAGGAATCGTTAAACAATATAGTAACAAATAATAAAGAGATAGCTAACGGAATTTATGTTTCCTATTAAGTCTTCGTTTTGAACTGTAACTAAAACGAATATTTACGAATAGTACTACTTTAATTTAATCTGTAAAATAATTAACCGAATATTATAAAGAAATATTATTATTATTATTATTATTATTATATTATTATTATATTATTATTAATATTATTATATTATTATATTATTAATATTATATTATTATTATATTATTATTAATATTATTATATTATTATATTATTATTAATATTATATTATTATTATAAACAAACTTGTTTCATTAAATAAATAAATAAAATTTAAAAAAATGAAACTTTTTCAAGGCTTCATAAAAAGAACCTCGATTCCGACTCAAAATTTGTCAAAGAAAAAGTTAAGTGAAATTAGACGTCAGCAGAACTTCCAGATCCCGACCTGAGACAATCAAAGCTATCTGGCCCGTCCCTTTTTATTTTCATGGTTTAAAAAAAAAAAAAAAAAAAAAAAATTAAACTATATAAAACGGAAAAAAGCGCTTTGACTAAAACGCATCCATAAAAAAGCTAACATATTTAAAATCATATCATATTTAAATGAGTACAATAATAATACACTTGGTTTATCTTAGAATATAAATACTAGAATAAGATGATTTTTTGAAATTTTGACGTTCTTGACATGTAGAAAGTGACAGGATCATTAAACTGTATATATTTTATGAATACAGATTAGAAAGAGTTATACGTTTCCATAGAATCAAACTTTCTTCCTCAAACTAAATAAACCTGATTAAAAAGAACAATACACAGCTTTATTAAGTATAGTATAATATCAGAAAACATTGTGCTACAGCAAATTATATAGAATTTTTCTGTTTCAATATCGTTATGGAATGGAAAATCATAGTGGAAATAAAATTCACTAGATGTATTTCTTTTTTTTTTTATTATTATTTAGAATTGTTATGATGGATTTTTTTCTCTAATTAAAAAAATAAAAATAAATAAATAAATAAAAATAAATAAAAAATAAAAAAAGAGAAATACATCCATGATAATAACTCTAAACATAATATTTTTTTACATTACGTGGCAGGTCTGGCTAGCAAGATTTTATACCCAGGGCACTTTCAATTTTTCGTGCCCCCTTAGTCTGGTTTATTGACTGATACTAGTTCAAGATACATGTCAGACACTTATCCGAAAAGTGTGAACTCAAAAAATGAAGTTTTCCGGATAATTGAAAAATGGTTCCAGGAATAAAAAAATAAAATATTTATTTCTATTTATTTCTATATTATTAGCTGAATTGTACTTTTAACCGTATATTGAGATATTAATAATGTGGAATGATAAAAAATATATATCAAATATAACAATTTTTGACAATTATGATTTTTTTAAATGTAAATTAATATAAAATCATCTAAAATTGTGCCCTCAGAAATTTCATGTCCAGGGCACAAGCCTTGAATGCCCGTGCGATAGTCAGGGCTTGATTACGTGACATTAATATTTCTTTCTTTTTTATTTTATATGACATATAAATATTATTTTATTATTTTTAAAAATTCAGTGATTTACAATATAAATTACAAGTAGAAAATGAGAGGTACAATAAGCTATATGAAAATATCTGCATACAACATATAAAAAGTTTATCATTTCCAAGGAATCACACTTTCTTCTACAAACCAAAGATTGGTAGTTTGGTTGTGTTTATGACGGTCAATTATGAACACGAGGGATAAGTGCTCTTAGGGTGGAATGCCCCCCTTAAGAGGCTTTTTAAGAAAACCTAACCCGTATTTAAACGAGGAAATCCAAGTTTCGAAGAAAACCACGAGAAACTCCGAACAATTTGGTAGATGGGCGCGATTGGGTTTGAACCCAGCACCTCCTGTCTAATAGTTTCGAGGGAGATCTTCTTAGCCATTGGTGGGGCCTTTCAAGCTAATAAAATATAGCAATTTGTTTTAATTTTTTAAAAAATTGGCTTGTTTTTAGCTTATATCACACAGGGTTTTGTACAAATTTAACACAAATTTCTGTAAAATTGGCAAAATGTAGTAGAAATAATGTAGTGCAATTGAAATATAAATATATTAAATATTTTATAAAATATGAGTAGTACTATAAAGTTTTTTTTTTTTATCTGCGTTCGTGCGAATGGTTACAACAATCTTTTTACATGATTTAATATTTAACTCTATAGAGCAACTCGCAAAAAAAAAAAAAAAAAAAAAAAAAAAAAAAAAATCCAGCCATATATCAGGAAAATTTAGAAAGATATCGGTGATAGAAGTGAGCTGATTTTTAGTTCTCTCTAAAAGCAGGTGAAGGATAATGGTTTTTCCACAAATTGTAAATTTTAATTAGCCGAATTTTAAGAAAAACTTAGTGTTTATTGACTATCAAGATTGTGTATGATGATTTGGGACAAATCTCCGATTTTTATAATTCTTTTTATTATGCAACAGGTTCCTCTAGTAGCTATCCAAGAAGAACTAAAGCATTAATAGAAATTAAAAAATATATATATTAAAATTGAAATTGGAAATTTATGGAAAATTACTTATCATTCAGCTGCTTTTAGATTCAATAAAAAATCAAATCATTCCTATCGCCAACACCTTTATGAAATTTCACGATATTTAACTTTTTTTTTTATGAATTGAACCATAGAGTTGACTATTAAATTATCTTAAAAGAGCGTTGTTATCGTTTGCACATGCACAGACAAAAATTATTTTGTACAACTACTCATATTTCATAAAATGTTTAATTTATTTATATTACTATTGCCTATGTTTTTTCAACTACATTTTGCCAGTTTTTCTGAAACTGTCGTTAAATTTGGTTGAAAACCATGTATAATAAGCTAAAAAACATGCCAGTTTTTTTGCACTTAAAAAAATGCTATATTTCCTGAATATACTCTCTATTTATGCAAAAATCAGTAGAAATGTTGTACAATATCCATATATTTCTACTCTGCATCGATAGATCGTTTCGTATAATTTAATGTACAGAGGGATCCCAAATATTATAGTTTTTCTATATTTTTTTTTTCCCCCTATCGGCTTCCTAAGTTTCCTTCTTATGAAATGGGCATTCATAAATAAAATGGGCATTCATTCTTTTTTCTGCGAATCAAGTGTGGAGCTGGGGGAAAAAGTACGAATTTAAAAGTACATTTTTTTCTCTATACGATGTGTAAAAATTTAAAATGTACGATATTTAGAAGTGTAATTGCAATAATCGAAAATTGCAAAATCGAATTTGCATGGAAACGCATTTTAATTTCTTTTCTTTTCTTTCTTTCTTTCTTTTCTTTCTTTCTTTCTTCCTTTTTTTTTTCTATTTCAAGAGAAAATGGAGTGATTCTGTTGCCACAATCTCAAAAATGTTACTGGAAACTATAAAAAAAATTAATATCTCAAAAATAAATTGAGATAGAGTTTTAAAACAAATTGCACTTAAAAGTACATTTTTCTTTCTTTATAACAGTATAAAAATTTAAAATGTGCGATGGTTAGAAGTGAAAAAATTTGTTGTAGTGAACATTGCAAAACCGAAATTTCATGGGAAAGTGTTGGCATTGGCAAAATGACGTATACGTTACGCACATATATGTTTCGCTTTTATAATATAGATACATATTTATGAAATGTATGGTATTTTTATTTAGAAATAAAGAGATTGTATAGTATTTTCTATTTTTCCGTAAAGGCAAGACACTGTGAAAGAAGCTCTAAAAGTTAGCTTTTTAAACAAAATTTACCAATGAAGGGAAAAAAAGGCATTAATTATATTAATTTATATGAAATTCAGACTTTTGAACCATTCTGTGTTAGAGTAACAATCCTACTACCATAGAAATATGATTCTTCAAATTAAACAAGTGTGCCCCAGAAGTTTTGAAGAAATTCAAACACTTTCTAATTTTTTAGACGTTATTATTATTATTAATTATACCTTTTGCTTTTACTTTTAATTTAATTATATTATTATTTATTATATTTTTTAACAATTGTTTCGCCATGAAAGTTTTTAATAATTAAATCATTATTTTTTGTTTTCCCTTGTTTTATTCGAGAATAATAGCTATATAAATAATAATAATAATAATAAATTTTGTGGTTGCAACATTCTAGCAAAAAAAAATAGAAGAGGAAGAAAATAGAGCTACTTTATTTGATAAAAATCGCTAAAAATTAAATATTTTAAATGAATATATAAAATTGAAGCTGGTGTTATACACAATTGAAGTGAAAAAACTTCTTTAAACACCATAAAATAAGTTAACTGCGCAAGGCCTTTCGAAAGAGCTTAGTCTTTCTTCGTCGTTTTCAGTCGTGCCGCTACATTCATAGTAGACGCACGTCTTTTTTGCGCCTGACGAAGAAAGACTAAGTTCTTTCGAAAGGCCTTGCGCAGTTAACTTATTTTATGGTGTTTAAAGAAGTTTTTTCACTTCAATTATTTTAAATGAGTTTATTTATTTTAATTTATTTATTTGTATTGTTATTAAATTTCTAAAAAAGGCCTTGCAGCAATTTTCATGAAATTTAAATTCAATCCTTGACCAATTGCAGAGAATAATCTTTCAATGAAACAAAAAAAAAAGGCACATGAATCAGTCGAATAGTTTCGAAATAATTGATAAGCGTACAAAACGACAACAACAACAAAAAAGTGCTAAATTGAGAACTTCTTCCTTTTCTTTTTGGTGTCAGATGAAAAATAACTGAGAAATTATTAATGCAATCTATATTATGGTTTGCATAAATGAAAATTCTTTCATTTGAATTTGACGGTGAATAAGTTATTTAGAAATAATGAATAATACTAGAATTCGACGATTTTCTGAAGCAGATAATGCATAATTCCATTCTCATTTATGTAAAAGGTATTGTTGCGCATGACTATTTAGTAGGCTGTCACCATAGAATCAAGCTGGTTTCTAATGTGAAACTTTCTGAATAATTCTTAACGTGTGGCATCAAATTGTCAGACCTGACAGGATAGGATTTTGATAGAATTGGGAATCGAATTCAGTTTTTACATTTTGTTTTTGTTATAAATAAATTACTTATTGACATTACCGCAACAAAAATACAACCAGCAAATTTCCACCTTTCCCTAAATTTCGCGATCGGAAATTTTGTTCAAAACGCCAAATTTTACATTATTTTCTGAAATGCTTTTGCCTTTATTAAATAAATTAAAAACGCCATTCAATTATGTAATTTTTTAATAAGAATTTCACGTCTCGTTCATATGTTTCATATGTTAACAATTTCGTATGTTTTTGAATAATAAAAATGAATTCAGAAAAGCTTCAAAAACTAACTCCTTTGGGCTTGAGAACAATCATAAGTTCCGTAAATATAATAATAATTATAAACATTTGATTTTTTTTTCAATTCAGTGCGTAAAATTACGTACGTAATTTCTAATATTTAGTGCGTTAGTAAGAAAGAAAAATAATAATAATGCTTCATTTTACATTCTAAGAGTGAACATGTAATCAAAATTAGCAACGCTAAATCTCTAAAACTACTTGCTAAATATAATCTATTCATTATTATGTCTCACAAGCAAGAACTATCTAAAATACCTTGTAGCCACGGGGGTAGAAGCAGCTTTACGTCTTCTGCGCAAACAATGTTTATTTTTTTGCCAAGTTTTTTTCCCGGCATTTCCCTAGGATAATTAACATCCTCCCTACAGAAATTCCCTAGCTCAATAATCAGTCGGACCCCTACTGAGCGAAACGGCCTTAATGATTTCTTTTTCCGCATGTTGGAGGGGAAAAAGTTTTCGGGATAACGATAATCCCAACCCCGTATTCTTCAACATTTATTTTCTTGGGACTACGGTAATCCCCCCGGAAGCTAAAGGTTGCAACAAATTTATAAACAAGTAGTTTCTCTAATTGCCATTTTCCCAGTCCTTGAGCAATCGACAGAAATCACTCTAAAATTCCAAAATCAATCTTTAAAATATCATGCTTAAGCTGTGAATAACAACAATTCATATAAACTATTATTTTAAGTAAGAATTATTTAAGTGGGTAATTTTAATTTATCATAATTTTCTCCAACTAATCAAACATTAAATTTTTACATTATCTCATGGCAGCTGACAAGAATGTGTCAACAGGTACTCTAACTTAACTAAATATTCTATAAAACAAATTACATTTTTAAGTACATTTTTAAAATCTAGCAGTGATTTTGTTTGTTTATTTTTTAATCAAGTTCGTTAAAACTTTTTATTCTTCTGCAGCAGTTTCTCCGAATTTCCATGATCGAAATTTGAATTCAGATTGTAAACATGTGCTAGGTTTACAGAGAGGTGAAGTAAAAATGGGGGCTAAAAGTACTGTTCATAATAGTGGGGTGTTCAGATTAGAGGTTGTTCAGAATACAGAGTTCACCTTTTGTTATGTCTGTGGAGTTTCAACGGAACCGTCGGAATGCGTTCGTAATACCCGGGGTGTTCACATTAAAGAGTATTTAGATAGAAAGAGTCCAGTGTACATTTTTGCAAACTAAAGAACATCTGTCTTTTTTTTTTTTTTTTTTTTTTTTTTTTTAACATTATAACATGCGAGCCGTGCACTTCCAATTGGGTGAGATCCGATTGATGTCCATATTCTGTATTCATTTTTAGTTAAGGATTATAGGATTATGAAAGCAAGTAATATTTTCTGGAGCTTCAAACACTCTAAAATCAAAAAGTAAATAATAATAATAATAATAAATAAAAGATGGAAGCCAAATGAAGAAAAAAATTTTCTCAGACTTTTTTCCACTTTTTCACTTTTGCATTCTTCAAAAAAAATAGCTATGCTAATATTATAAAGCGGTAAAGTTTGTTTGTTTGTTTTTCTCTTTGTAGGAGGCAACCTTTAAACTACTAAACCGATTTCAGAAGTAATGGTACCAAAATGATAGTGTTAAACCCTGTTTACATAGGCTATATATCTGATATCCACGCCATTATGACAAAAGGGATGTAGGAGTAATCTAATAATGCTCCTATGTGTGATGAATAAATCAATTCAAAAACACAAAATGATTTTTGTGTTATTCAAAAACATAGAAATATAAAAATTTGGATCAGTGGATATTAATGAGATATAAATCATCTCTAACTAACTTTAAAAAAAAAACTCGAAATTTAAAATGTGCATAGCGCGTTCTAAGAAACCCGTTCAAAAATGGAGAGATATAAAAGATTTCTACACAATCTCAGAATTACCGAACTAATTAAAAAATAATGATGTAAAAAGGACAATGACAGCTTTTGTTCCAACATAGGCTATATTTTATGTTGGTGTCACTACCACCTGGAGTATGCAGGTACAAAAACCGTTCTGAATTGCGATTTTGCGTTACGGATGTGTACAAAAATATGAAATTTGAATTGGTAGTTACTTATAAGATATAAATGACCTCTAAAAATAATTTTTGAAAAAAAAACGAAATTTAAAGGGGGTGAAAATGCGCGAAAAGCTTTCTATAAATCGTTCTAAATTGCGATTTTTTCACAATCTCAGGAATTACTCAACAAATTTAAATGATAATGGTGTCGAAATGACAAATACAACTCTTGCTCCAACATATGCTACAATTTATGTGGATGTCACTACCATCTGGGGTATTCAGGTACAAAAAAAGTTTTAAATTGCGGTTTTTGTGTATTTAGTTCCAAAATTGGTCACTTTAGAGAAAATAGTTGAGCTCTAAACTGTAACTGGAGAGATTTTAGATCGTTTCATAATCATGGCAAGCAGTAGTACTTAAATTTGTTGATAGACTGGTGTCAGTGTTAAATATAACACTTCGTCCACACCAATATTCGACAGATATATCGTATAATAAGAAAATATACTCAGATGATTTCTTCTAAGGAAGTGCTCACTGGGATTTAAGATTCTGATCGACTTGTGTAAAATGCAGCTCTATACCCGTAAGACATGGTGACGTCACTGCAACGTCGTTGTGAAATCACATTGTGACTTTGTGACCATCGATTGTGGATGTGACGTCCCGTGACGTCGATGTGAAGTCACAGTGACTAAAATGTGAAGTCGTTATGGCCGTTTTAGAGCTTTTTTGTGACGTCACATTGTCACCACTTTGTGACGTCACAATGTGACCAATTTGTGAAAAGTGTGTCATTTGTGACTACTTTGACATTAACATTGTGACGAACTGTGAATTTTTTTTAGAAAGTCACATCTTAGTCACATTGTGACGTCACTGAGTGGTGGCATTTTCGTCACAGATGGGATGTGACCAAAGTGACCCACAGTGACGTCATTGTGACGTCACTGTGAACATGCATGCTATGAGGGTAACTATAGAATATGGAATGATTACCCGTAAGACATGGTGACGTCACTGCAACGTCGTTGTGAAGTCACACTGTGACTTTGTGACCATCGATTGTCGATGTGACGTCACGTGACGTCGATGTGAAGTCACAGTGACTAAAATGTGAAGTCGTTATGTCCGTTTTAGAGCTTTTTTGTGACGTCACATTGTGACCACTTTGTGACGTCACGATGTGACCAATTTGTGAAAAATGTGTCATTTGTGACTACTTTGACATTAACATTGTGACGAACTGTGAAAATTTTTTCAGAAAGTCACATCTTAGTCACATTGTGATGTCACTGAGTGGTAGCATTTTCGTCACAGATGTGATGTGACCAAAGTGACTCACAGTGACGTCATTGTGACGTCACTGTGAACATGCATGCTATGAGGGTAATGTTTGATAAGACATATACCAAGAGCACTCAATTATAGTATTAGCATTCATCAGTGACACATGGTGGTAAGGCAAAAATGAATTCCTTGAAGTATTTCCCACCTAAACCAAACACAGGTGACGTCCTTTTAAAAACAAATTTCTTCGTGTTTCATGTTACATCAAACAATTCCACAAACAATTTGGTTTAAACTTCGTACAGACGTAAATCTTTAAAAAAAAAATTTCAATTTGTTGAAGATATCTTAGTTAGAAGATATTATCTTAGAAGAAGTCTTAAAATAAAAATATAACATTAAAGCAAAACACTAAACAAAAATTACTGTCCAACTTAACAATGTTTTTTTTAGAAATTATTAATAAAATCTTACTTTTACTTTTAAATATATTTTATTTTTAGTCATGATATTTAGCTGAACAAACCATTTAAATTCTTGAAAAAAACCTTATACATTCCAACTTTTCATAAAACAGTGCAAAAACTAAGTGCTTTAGAAATGTGTATCCCTTTTAACTTTCTTTTTCAAAAAAATTCTTTTAGGCACTTATCAGACATAAAACGTTGTAAAGAATTTTCGTTAATACTTCTGTAAAGTATCTAAAATTTGAAAGTTTCAGTGAAAATAATACTAATGATGACGTCTTTTCAGGGGATTATAAACAATGTAGCGTAAGTCTAGGTATTAATATTTCGGAACGTTAGACATTGTATAACAGTCATTTGAACTTTCCATTCGTTTTGAAAGAATTTGTTTGGAAAATTATCGACCCTTAAGCACAGTTGAAATATATTGTTTCAGAAAGTGAAGTCAGAGTGACGGAAAAAAACTTTCCTCAATAAATATGTTTTTATTTAAAGGGAAGATAATCTTAGTTAAAATCTTATTATTAATTTTTATTAGAAGTATTTAAAATTACTTGTTTATTTAAAGAAAATGAAATATAAATTCAACTAACTATGCTTTAAAAACGCACTTATGCATCTTATATAAGGTGCATGCAAAATATCCGGTGATTCTAGTCTATGCGTGTGTTTGTGCGATGGCAAGCGAAATCTTCGGTACATATGAGACTGAAACTTTTAGTGAGGATAGTCAAAGTTCGTTCCTGGCGCACCTGGAATTCAGAATTTTAAATTTCTAATAATTAGCTGAGAAATTAATTTAAAACACCCGATGAAAAGAATGGAAAAGTAATCGTAATTTAACTAAAGCATATATTTTTATCAAACTGTGGGCAATTTCTACGAACAATTTGAAGAGAGACAAAAGTTTTGCTAGAGTGAAGTAATGCTAAGAGCGATAAATGCTCTTGACCTTGTTAAAGGGGATCACGCTTAACATTTTGGGACCCTAAAAATTCGAATTTGCATTCAAATGCAAAAGAAAATTCACCTTTCTGAAATTCTAAAATTATTCCAGTATTGGTATAGTAAGTAAAAAAAAAAAAAAAATCCATGAAAAATATATATTTATAAAAACTACAATGTACTCTCGATTAACCGGTATCGGATTATTCTGGGTTGCAGATAAACCGAAATGGTAAAAATTTCATGATTTTAGATGTAATTAATTATATTGGTGCTGTATGGAAATTAGTAAAAAGTATCATAGTTAAGAAATCACGGACGGTAATCTTATCAAATAAAAAATTAATCTACAGAATGCAAAAATAGTACTGAAAAACAGAGTTAAATCTTAGACGATTTGAGAAAGTTAAACTTTTCTCAAGTAAGGACGAAAAAGCAGTGTAACAATGAATTAACGCATATATGAAATTGGAATGTTACGAAGTATTATGTGGCGATGAAATTGTGTTGTCTGCCGCTTGCGGCTCAAAGGAAACAAGGAATTTCGAAGATTGCCCTGAAAGTCATAAAGAAAATCTTGCAACTTATTCAAAATAAAGTTACAGAGGTGCATTATTACACACTGAGGCGTTACTTGATTATTTGGAACAAGAAGATGAAAGCATATCTGCTGAAAAAATAATGTCGAGAAATCTGAGTAGTAAAAAAAAATCTCAAATAGTAAATGAAAAACTAAGACAGATCTTAATTATTTCATTCTTCGCAAAACAGTGAGGTAAATTCTATTTCTATTTTTAATTTGATATTAACTGTAAATCTAAATAATGTTAAAATGTATGTTTATGTCAGAAAAGTCCCGGCCAGGATTCGAACCAGATATGGCTTTGCTGAAGCCGCCAATGCTCTACTAACTGAGCATACCCGGACGATTCAGGAGAACTAATTCTTTAACGATCACAGTATGTGATCTGATATGTAAATCAATTAAACTGATTAAATCGAAGTTTATTTTTGAAACTGCAGTAAACGCTGCATGCCTAATTAAGACCTAATAATAGGAGATTTATTTTTAAAACATTTTTTAAACTGATAAATAAATCATAAATATCTGTAAATTTTGAAATGGGTAAAAGAAGTACGAACCAAAATTCGAACCAGGGATGTGTTGGCTTATCAGTGAAGACAGAATTAGTCCTCCACCTTCATTAAGGATGGCTCAGTTGTTAGAGCATTGGTGGCTTCAGCAATAACATTCCCAGTTCGAATCCAGATCCGGATATTCTTCACACACTTGTAAATTTACAGCTGTCAAGATTTATTTACCAATTGGATAACTACGATAAAATGAATTTAACAATATTTTATTCATTTAAAAAACATTTTTTTATTTAACTTGAGAAAGATCGCGCATAGTACAGAGTAACCCCATTCATAAAAAAAACATCAGTCCCGGAGGAAATGTGTATCTGTAATCAATAGCCCGTTTAGTACCCTCCTGTAGGACATTCTCCATGGTAAGTATAGTGCTATTTTTTAAATTTCTTTCCTTTCTTTGAGTTAAACAATCATTTCTTTAAATTCATGTGGTAACTCCATTGGGGTGACTCAGTCACCTTATGCGACCGTTATTACTTATAAACCTCTCATTCTAAGCAGTACTGAGGATTCGGTTGTTTGGTTGTGTTTATGACAGCCAGTTTTCTACACAAGAGATTTAGGCCCTAGGGTGAGTGTTCTCCGTAAGGGTCTTTCTAAGGGAACCTAACCCATATTTATTTAAGGAAATCCAAGTTTCGAAGAAAACCACGGAAAATACCGAACGACTAGGCTATCGGGCACGTTTAGGTTTAAACCCAGCACCTCCTGTCTATCAGTTTCGACCGAAGAACCTGTGTTTCACTGATGAGGTGCTGATGATTCGACCCATTTTGGGACAAAAGAGGAGTGTTGGAGTCACTAAAAAACACTCCAACTCCAGCTTCTTTTTAAAAAATTAATTTTAAATCTATAAAGTAACTATTGTTGCTATTTATGTGTTATATCAGGCAACCCAAGTTAAAATATTCCCAATATACTGCCCCGCGTACAGAGTAGATGAAAACTATTTTTATTTAAAAACTCTAGTAGATCCCGAATTATTTCCGAAATAATAAAATTTTCATCTTTATTTTTTTCCCTTTCCATCGAAATTTTTCTGCTCTAGAAATAACATCAAAATTGTAAAAAATTCGCCTTTTTGAGTCCACGGATCCAAAATAGTAAAATTTCTGGTTTGCTTTCTCTTGAAGATTTCGATAGTTGGATTTTTCGGGTTGGTGGACATGAAATACAAAAATTAGTAGAACAGATTTTTTTTTTTCCTTTTTTGATTTTGAAGCTCTAAGAACTGAATTATTATAAAAATGTCGAAATGCCTGCCTCTTTTTCATTTTTTTTCATAAATTAACCAATTGCAACCCTAGTAAATTAGACAACCCGGAGTCAGAGTCAGAATCGATATTGTTAAAATGTCTGGAGTCGGAGCTGAAATCTTTCATTTTTCGCACTGACTTAAGCAAAGTAATTTTTTATTCTGATCTGCTTCTGTTTGTGCATTTTTTTAAACTGAACTAATGTATTTATTGTTTTTAATCAAACAATATTTTCAAATTTATTGTATTTTTTATGTATAAAACAGTTTGGGATGATCCAGTCACCACGCGCGATCTCCATTGTTAGGTTTGCGCCTTCAAATGTTAAAAAAAGGATTTCTCAATTGAAAAAGTGTACTTTCTTAATGAAGTAATGCTTTTATTGGTTGTAATCAAATGTTTATTTTCTTATTTATAGTACTTTTTGTATAAAACTGACTGAGATGGGGCAGTACAATTTTTTATTCTGAGCTGTTTCTGTTTGTTTGTTTTTTTATAATGAATTATTGTATTTATTTTTTTCCAATCATTTTTAAAAATCTACGGTACTTTTTTTGTCAAAAACAGATTGAATTACTCTAGTGACTCTGCAAGATCTCTAACATCATCGTTGGGTAATCGCCTTCTACCGAATAAATAATTAATTTCAACAATGTTGCTAATTTGTGAAAAACATAAGAAAAATATCTGCAATAGAAAAAATAAGAATAAAAGTAAAATGCAAGTTTCGTAATACTTCAACTTCCATCTTATTAACTACTTTTTATTTAATGTTAACAATTGGGATTGTATCAATAATTAATTGATATAAAGTTGACATTATCTGTTTTATTTTCTCTGATTGTTAATCTGCAACATTAGAAAATAATACATTTCTTTGGGAAAATTAAGTTTAACCCATCATTTCATTTCGCTTTCTTTTATTTAAATATATTGGATGATTTTCGAACAATTTCAGCACGCGCTCGGCTTAGAAATATTTCAGAATTTCAATGGAGGCTGTCATTATCCAAATACCAAAAACGGATACTTAAAAGAAATCTTTTAGAAAGATTACGGATGGCAATAAAACTTAAATTACATAGTTTTTACTATATGTCTTGAAACGAGATAATGCCATGAAAGTTTTATGATTTCTAGATTTTGAAGGCATATTAAATGTGAAAAAAGAAAGACAATTGCAGCTCGTTAGAACCTTTATCCAAATTCCTTCATTGAAATTGCAAGAAATAAATAAGGAAAAGGATATTTTCAAAATATATTTTTTTGTTATTTGAACTGATTTAACTTAAATATTTATGACAGGTTATCTTTAAATTTATAATAATGGTTGACCTGCCATACTTTGTTAAACGATATTGTTCCCTACAATTTTAAAGCTGTTGGAAATACAGAGTATTTCATAAATACGCCCGAGATTTGGGAATATTATAATTAAAAAATTATACGGAAAACAGAAAAATGTTCTTATTAATATACAGTGCATTTCAAAAGAATTGAAAGAAACTTTTAAGGATGAGGTTAATACACATGAAGACGAACAGTTCTAGAATAAAAATCATTTTGAGTTATAAATTAAAGAATGCTCACCTCCTTCCCCTCAGGTTATATAAATGTGGTAAAACCTTTTATGTTAGATATTTTTCGAATGACATATCTCAAATTTCTCATATTAATTAATTCATATTTTTATTACACTGAGAAGTCACTTCTAAAATTGATTTGAGATAAGTCACCAGGTGATATTACAATGAAGTCACCTTGTGATTCTTATGTCACTGTCACCAGTGTTCTCGCTGACATTTGACCAACGTTAGTAATTTGGCTAATTAAAAATAAAAAACATTCGCCAAGTGAAAAAAATATTAGCCAAATAGATTCGCCGTGTAGCACAAAAAAAAAAAAAAAAAAAAAAAAATTGTCTTTAATCCTTTAATGTACCCCTTTTTTTCAAAATGTTCTAAAATAACCTAAGTTTTTGTAATTAAGAAAACGATTGTCATTAATCTAATTTCAACTAACCGCTACAAATATATTAAAAATATGTATATATTAATACATATATATATATATACATATATATATACATATATACATATACATATATACATATGTATATATACATATACATATATATATATATATATATATATATATATATATATATATATATATATATAGAAAGAGAGAGAGAGAGAGAGAGAACCATTAGATAATACTACAAATCAACATCAATTACTGTAAAAAAATTTTGTTAATGCCAAACCATATCACACAGAGGAGCTGTCAGAATTAGAAATAAAATTGAAAATGTGATATTTAGCTCGTTATCAAGGGCAATACTAAATAGCCACATTAATTGCGATTAATTTCTGAGTGGAAATCAGGATAGACCTAAAAATGATTTCCACATTGCCCGATTAATCGCAAATGAGAACTTATTTCAAAGAAAAATATCAAGAAAAATAACAAGAACACAATAGAATCATCAACATAATAATTGCAATAGAAAAACCATTTCAAAGAAAAAATATTAGAAAAACAATTAAACTGTAATTAAATATTTATAAAGATAACTTACAATTATCAATCGCAACCATATTTTCCATAGAGAACAAGAAATAGAAAATAAAAATAAATTTGAAGTATAATTGATTAAATAGAAAAAATATATCAAATGGAAATAATGAGACAAATTAAATTATATAATAGGTTAGCTTACTAATACCAATTTCGACCATGTGATAGCAATACTATTATGCATGCAGTCACATTAGACAGTTAAAGTTCAAGTTAAAATTTTAAAATAGTTTTATTAATAATAGATATTTAAATAACTAATATAAAAAATAATTAATTACAAAATATAAGTAGAGTAATAATTTTTTAAAATATGATAATAGTTAAACTATTTAATACTAATTGCATGTTTTAAATTATTATTATAGAATTATTTGAATTGATTTATATCGATATAAATATCCTTTGAGATAGATAATTTCTGACTACTTAAGCATTAGTATCGCCATCTATATTTACTAAATACAATTAATTAATGCAAAAACTTATTTAACTACAAAAAGAGAATCTTAAAAGTTACGATATTTATATATAATGCATGGTAAGAAAAAAATATTCCGTTTTTATATAAGGTACCCTGGGGTAATAACGCCACGTTAAGGTTCTTCCAATTTTCACGGCTTAGTTTTAGATTGTATTTTTCAAACAAATATAGGATTTGATACAGCAACTCATCGACTATCTATAGAAAAAAATAATTAAACAGATATGCATTCATGAAATGTAATAGCGTGATTTCTTGACCAATGCTATTTGGCGTTATTACCCACCTATATGAGTAATAACGCCATGCAAACAAAACTATGAAATAAGATGGAATAATTGCATGTAGATTGCCTAATTCTAAAAATACAAACTCTACAAACTTAGAAATTGACAGATTGCATTCTAAGCTATTGAAAATGTTCAATTTTTTAATGAAAGTATAAGAAAAATAAAGGTGGTAAATAGGTAAATTAATAATTGATTATATTATTATAAAATATACCATCAAAGTATAGCTTACTTTTATAACTCAAAAATGAATTTAAAAATTGTAACAGTAAACAAAATATATTAAATAAACACCCATTGATTAGCCTCAAATTACATTAAATCCAGAGGAATAAAACAAGGAATGCTATAACATTACATTACCATATATAATAAATTAACACTACATTATTGTTGCACTGCACCATTTTCCTACCGTCAACACCTTTTTTTTAATATAAATATTAACATAAGCGCATATATTTTTTCCAGCAGCACCGCCCAACCTCCTTAATCTAACATCTACCCACCCATCCGACCTATTAATTTATTTTTTAACACATTTTATAGTTTTTTATTTTTTTGGAGTATTTTTTATATTTTTATATTTTTATTGATATATTTTTTTATGCGCAATATGTTAAAGGTAACTCACAATAAACATCCTACTGCATATGATAAGTAATAAAAGAATTAATTGTGTATTAAAGAGTAAATGAATTTCTTAGGAAATCCACGATTTATCGCATCATATATTAATTGTTTAAAACTTTTATTTATAATTTTTATATATATATGTAATAAAACGAGGACGATGTTCTATAATAGTGTATAATCACTAATAGAATACCATGTTGGTTGTAGAATACTACTATTCACTAAGATTCAATAGTGGGATGAGCAGTCGTTCTGGTAAGTGGATAAGCCATGGATTTGTTCTCGTAGGAGTTTCTCCAGTAACAATGCAAGAAAATCAGTGTTTTAGTTCTTTATTATTTAGAGCACGAACTTAAGTTACTCCACAGATCACCGTTCCACACATCTATCACTACGGCCTTCGCTCACTAAGCTGCAACATTCCGGCGTTCTACAATCTCGGAAAAAATGACATTTCTAATTCAGCGGAGAAATAAAACGCGCGTCTTGATAGTTTAAAGAAAAGGTGCATTCTACTCTCCTGAAAAGCCAAATGAAAAAATCATTTTCACGACAAAACTAGCGCCCTCCTACTCCGCGTCAATCATTTTAAAAATCCAATCAGGATGGACTCGAGCCTCTAACGGACAAAATGATCAATTCTAATTGGCCGTAATAGGCGGTCTACTGGCAAGAACTATATTTTTTCCTCGGAACACTAAGCCCTTTAGCAACGCGTAGTAACACTTGTCACGCGATGTTAAAAAATAAAAAATAAAATTAAAATCGCAGGAATATGCCAGAAAGTAAAAAGCTTACGAAATACTTCCCGCCTTTTTGAGAAGCAAGAAATAATTTATTAATAACTAAAGTAAGAAAAAGAATTTTAGCTGTTACAAGACGAAACTAAGATTGAAATATGTTCCACAAATTTAGAATTGAAGCTAAGAGAGAATTAAAAAAAAATGGCGCAAATTTTTTTTTTTTTTTTTTATTACAAATCCCCCCTCCCAGAAAGACGGGTGAAAAAGTAGGTCTGAGACCTGCAATTTCACAGAAAGGGAGATGATGCAGACTTAGCTCACGAAATTGTTGATATAAGTAATAATAATTAGATACTGAATAAAAAAAAAATTTAAATTAATTTCTCTTTTTTATATAAATATAGAATTCAAATTTAAAAACACCAAGGTGATGCGTGGAATAACTTCAAATTTAAATACAATAAAATAGGCTTCAATACAAATACAAGATATAATCTTGTTTAAAGTACACATCAAAAAGTAATTTGAAAATATAAGCAATTACCCATAGTAATAACATAAAAATGAAACATAAAAATGAAAAACAATAACGTTAAATTCTTTTTTAACAATGTCAAATCTAGAAATCAATTTTTAAAAGTTTATTTCAAAAATCTTCTTAAAGTCATATTTGGAATGGCATAGTTCATTACCTCATTTTAAGGATGTCTAATTCATTTAACTGTCCAAATTCATCAGCTAACATTATAATATTAGTTCAGTTTTTGTGTGAGTAAGTCCTTGAACATTCATAACAGTTCCATTTTGGAATCTTTGTGAAAATACTTTTATAATTGTATTTTTAATTAATAACACATTTTATAATATAGTAATAATAAAATTTAACAATGTAAATAATAAACAATATAATTAAGAAACATAATAAGGAAAAATATCAATAATAATAAATATCATAAGTGTAAGTAAATCTCATAATGGGTATAAGTAAATCTCATAATGGGTATAAGTAAATCTCTTAATAAGTAATAATAAATATCACAAAAGACATTCTTTAAATACTTAATCTCGTTTATCTCATCTCATATTTTTGGGATGAAATATAGAGAGAAGTGGAATAAAATAAAAAATGCAATCAACTATGAAATCATTTACTTAATCTGGTAATCCGAGTACAGGATTAAGTAGGAATATGTACAAAAAAAAAATTAAAATATAATATGATAAATTAAAATAAAATAAAGATAAATAAAAATTTTGTTCATGTTTGAGAATGCACGTGACCTTTAAACTACTAAGATTCTTAAAAAGAAATATTAATAAATGATAAAAATAAAAAACAAGATCTATTCATGTCAAATAATTACGCAATAAATATTCTCTCGGTGTGATAAAACATTGCAAGATGCAAGTAGGAAAGAGAAAAAGAAACAAAATTATATTATAATTGACATGTAATTGGACTGGAATGCAGAAGCAAAGAAAGAGAGAAAGAAAAAAAAATATATTAAAATAAAGTGATAAAAATTTTGTTACTTGGCAAATAATTAATTTAATAATTGATAGATTAAACTTAATATTACAAATAGGTTCAGTTGAAAGAAAGAAAAAAAAATATTCTAAGTAGAGTAATTCAGTACAGAATAAGAAATTTCCACTTTGTTCGTCTACGCCGGCATAAATAAACAAATATAAAAATTTCCAGACAAGTGACACTCTCGCTGCAGTCAAGAGATATCATTGCCATTCTGTGAGAATTACAGGATATTATCTGAATTAAAATATGAAAAGAAATTTACTGTTTAAGAGAAAAAATTATAAAATGATAAACTAGAGATATAGTTTAAGCTACAGTTTTTACCTGAGTTTGTTGTTGTTGATTAGGGGGTTGTTGACTTAATTTAAATTTATCAGGGGAATAATAAGGCCTTAATTTAGATACATGTACTATTTCTGAACTTTTGAACTGGTTTTGCCTATCAATTTCAAAATTTACTTCGGATAATTTGTTAAGAATTTTATAAGGGCCACTAAATACTTGTGACAACTTTCTAGTATTAGGGTACTGAAATTCTTCATAGATAACTAGATCTCCTATTTTAAATTTTGGTTCGATATAATCTTTATCATAATATCTTTTATTTTTTAAATGAAATTCATCAGTTCTTGTTTTAGCAATTTTAAGTGCTTCATGAACAGGGGGATAATAATTTTGTTGTAAGGGGGAGTCATAGGGTAATTGGCCAAAAAGCAAGTACGCAGGTGGAAATTTGGTAATAGAATGGGGTGTATTATTATATTCATTAATTACCTCAGTTAAAAGCTTAGTCCAGGGAATTTTAGAGGTAGTGGAGTTTACTTTACATTTTAATCTAGTTACTATTGTCTGACTTACTCTTTCACATTTCCCATTCGTTTGTGGATGATGGGCAGTGGTCAAACGTTGTTTAATATTATGATTTCGCAGGAATTTTTTGAATCTTGAAGAAGTAAAAGCAGCATTACTGTCACTAAGTATTTTTTGAGGGGACTGTACACTTGAAATCTTACTAAAACAGAATAATTGTTGAGGGATTTTGATATTGAAAATTTGTTTCAGACAATTTGTATAAGTTTCTGTAGTGACACTTTTGGAAGGAAATGCCCAAACATATCTTGTGGCATGGTCTATTATAATATGGAGATATTTTTTTGTAGAATTATAATAATTGAACCCTCCTACAGTATCAACAGACAGACAGTCAAAAGGTTGATCTGTAGTGGGCATAGCTTGTAATAAGCCAAATTTTTTCTGTCTAGGTTTTTTATTTTTCTGGCAAATATCACAGTATTTAACAAAGTTAGTAATGTCTTGGGTCATATCTGGCCAATAATAGTTAGGAGAAATTAAATTTTGCATTTTTTGAACACCAGGGTGACCAAACTGTTCATGAGCAACATTAAGCAATTTTTTTCTTAGGGACATGGGAACTACCACTTTACGAAAACCTTTTCTTTTAACTATAATCAGTCCATTGTCATTAATATAATTTGATCCACACACATTTTCTTTTTCTTGCATCTCAATAATCTCTTTAACGTCAAGAAGAAAAGTAAGGGGCTTACAAAAATGAGAAATAGGGTTTCGGGACAACATGTCGGCTTCGACATTTGTAGATCCCTTTAAGTACTCTATTTTGTAATCGAACATACTTAACTTCAATGACCACCTAAATAATCGACCTCTTAAATGTTTGACATTTTTTAACCAAACAAGAGATGCATGATCAGTATGGATGGTAAATTGTACACCGTGAAAGTAATGATAAAATTTATCTAAAGTATCAATGATAGCAAGACACTCTAGTTCGGTAATGAAATAATTTTTCTCATAACTTCTCAATCCTCTAGAAAAATAAGCAATTGGATGTAAAAAGTTATTATGGTCGGGTTGTTTAAGAACTGCACCTACCGCTACCTGAGAAGCGTCAACAAACATGTGTAGGGGTAATTTTGGGTCATAAATCTTTAAAATTGGTTTAGCAATGAGGGCATCTTTTAATTTTTTAAAAGAGTTTTGACATTCAGTATTCCATTCCCAAATAGTATCTTTCTTAAGTAATTTATTTAGGGGGTGTCTAATTTCAGCATATTTGTCAATAAATTTATGATACACATTTATAGAACCAAGAAATCTTTGTAATTCTTTAGTGTTAGTAGGAGGTTTTAATTTTTTAATCGTTTCTATATTAGTATTAGCTGGAGTTAAAGTTCCATTTTGGATTTCATACCCTAGAAAATTGATTTGTTTTTGAGCAAAAGTACATTTAGATAATTTTAATTTAATATTTTCTATTCGGCATAAATCAAAAATTTGGATGAGATGCTGTATATGTTCATCTATTGATTTAGAAAAAATAATTATATCATCAAAATAATAACAAGCAAAGTCTATTTTATATTTTGTAAGAATTCTTCTAATTGTCCTGTTGAAAATTGGGGGGCCTACCTTTACACCAAAGGGGAGAACATTCCATTCCCAGAGCCCACAATTAGTAGTAAAGGCTAACTTTTCGGAATCGGCTGGGTGAATAGGTATGTGCCAATAGCCTGAGGCTAAATCTAGTGTAGAGAAATATTGGGCACCACTTAATTTGTCTAAAATCTCATCTATTCGGGGTAAAGGTTCAGCGTCATTTTTCATGATAGAATTTAATTTTCGGTAGTCAACACACATTCGGGTTTTTTTACCTTCATCTCGTTTATTTACTAACGTAACTGGAGAAGAGTACGGGCTATAACTTTCTTTAATTAACCCAGCAGCTAATAATGATTGGATTTGCTGAGATATTTCTTTTTCATCAGCAGTGGATGTACGATAAGGCCTCAAAGATATTGGTAGGTCAGATTTAAGATAAATACGCTGAGGTTCAATATTAATTCTCCCTACATCATATTTATTTTTTGCAAAAATATCTAAATAATCCCTTAAAAGTTCCCTTACATTTTTATTTTGAATAGCATTCAGATCCCCCAATAGATTATAATCATCATTATTAGTTCGCGACAAGGATTGAGGAGTTATGGTATTTCCATAATCGGGTTGCACAGTAGTATCATTTTTTATAATATCAAAATGAAGCAATTCTAAGTTATCACTGGATATGTTGACATATGGGTTTAACGAAATATTGTCTTGTAACACCTGGCTTTTTGCACAATCAATTTTTAATTTAAATTTGGCATAATCAGGTAAACCTAAAATAGCATAGTCCAAATCAAGTTGACTTACTAAAAAATTAACATATCTCTTTATATTACCAAATTTAATACATAATCGACAAGATTTATTAATTGTAAGAGTTCCTTGTGCCTGTCTGATAGTAATAGGGGTAACATTATGTAAATTACCATTTAAATATCGAACAAATTTGAGGGGTAAAATTGAGACAGTTGATCCACTATCCACCACACAATACACTTTGTTATTGCCCACATATCCAGGGATAAATAATTGTCAGACATTATTAGTAGGGGGTGGTTGAATATGAGCAGGAGTTTGAGCTTGACAGGAATTTGTGTTAAATATACAACTCCTCTCCCAATGATATGCATTTTCGATACCTCTGTTTAAACATACTCTGCACGGACGACTAGGGTAATTGTTTTGATAATGAGTTGCAGGCATTCTAGGAGTGAAAAACCTAGGATTAAAATTTTGGGATGGATTGTTTGGAGTAGGTCGAGTCCAATGTCTGGGCTGAGGATTGGGATTGTGCATTGGTCTAGTTTGTTGAAAATTTCTATTGCCGTTATTAGAGGTATGAATTGGAATCGCTGCTAATTGTTTAGCAATGCGAAACCATTCACGAGTATTGGAAGGAGGGTTAACCATCAAACAATTTTGATACTCCGGCTGAAGGCCATCAATTAATCCCTGTATAATTAAATTTTCCTCAAGCTGAAGTTGCCTTCCAATCTCAACTTTCTTTCTAAAATAAGAATCCAAATCACTTAGATCATTTAACTTTAAGGAAAAAAATTCAGAAAATTTTGGAACTCTAACTTGAATGAATTTTTCACTTAAAATCTCGACAATTTCTTCATAAGTAGCACAATCCAAACAATCATTGATATAAGTTTTTAGCGCTTCCCCCTTTAAATATTTTGAAATATTTTGATGTTTCCACTCATTATCTTTCTTTTCTACCGAACATTCTCGATCAAAATGTTTAAACCATTTAAATATATCCATGCCCAACCCAAATTCAAAAGGGACAATATCAAGTTTATTTTCTGACATTTTTTCTTCTTTTACTAATCCTGATCTTAATAGCATATAAGAAGGATAATTCATATGGAAAATATTTAAATGCTATACTTCAATTATTAAAATTCAATTACTATACTTCAAATACCTCAATAAATAATAATAAAAATAAATAAATAATAAATAAGTAATAAAATAATAAATATCGGGTTTCCATACATGGGAAATAACAAATAATTTTAAAAACAAAAATACTTTTCTTTACGTATGGAAAATAAATTTTGCAACAGAGTATTTTTTTAACAACAAATTAATCCATCTTTCGATTTAAAAAAAAAAAAATAACACCTTTAAAACTAAATAAAATTTCTATGAGCAGAAAATTTTAACTAATTATAAATTAAGAACAAATTTATTTTTTAATATTTGTAATAAAAGAGAGAGAAAAAAAATCAAGAATTTAAACAAAGAAATTATCATTAAATTTCTTAATCAATAAAACAATAAAATAATAAATAATAACTTACAGACATGTTCGATGTGGCCTTGTTCAAATACCTAATTTTTTATTAAACTAAACAAAAATAAAGAACTTAGTAGATACGACTCACAGGTGTAAATTTCAATTATCTTGTATTACTGATGGAATCTACCGTAGTTTCGCAACCATACAGCAGGTGTTCATTTATTATGAGATGAAAATTTATCAAAATATTTATGCACTTTTACCTAGAAAATACAGTAAATAAATAAATAAAAGAAAATGATGTTGAATTGATTTCATGCAGGTGATCTTTTGTAATTTTTATTTTGCATATCTCACAGTTTGGTTGCATATCTCTCAGTTGAAAAGTTTCTCACTAGAATGCGAGGTATATTTCACATTTAAAATATTTGTAGATGTAGATACCACACATAATTACAAACAAAACTTTATAAGACGATCTTTTTTCAGCTGAAAGGTTTATCATTTATGCACATGAAGATGTTTTTCCATGCAGGCCATCTCGTCGTAACATGAGTGGAAGTAGACGCAGATGAGGTTAAAGATGCGTGGAGCTAACATCTCAAAAACTCTGACTGTTAGTAACACACATTGAGTCTTATTGCAGGAAACAAAATTACAATATTAGTATTAACACACAGCAGCTGATCCCATCCATCTTCAGTCTTGGACATACCATTTAGATGGAAGATATCATAGTTATTTTTTTTCTGTATTAAATGTTAAGATGAAAACAATACCAGGAAAAATGTAGGAACAACTGTAAGTGTATGAAGAGCATGCAGCTTCTTCTCAAAAGTTTTACGCCGGTTCATTTTTCATCCTGCCGGCTAAAATGTAATAAAACGAGGACGATGTTCTATAATAGTGTATAATCACTAATAGAATACCATGTTGGTTGTAGAATACTACTATTCACTAAGATTCAATAGTGGGATGAGCAGTCGTTCTGGTAAGTGGATAAGCCATGGATTTGTTCTCGTAGGAGTTTCTCCAATAACAATGCAAGAAAATCAGTGTTTTAGTTCTTTATTATTTAGAGCACGAACTTAAGTTACTCCA
This sequence comes from Maratus speculifer, assembly GCA_964019185.1. Classification (NCBI taxonomy): domain Eukaryota; kingdom Metazoa; phylum Arthropoda; class Arachnida; order Araneae; family Salticidae; genus Maratus; species Maratus speculifer. Next base: position 108,722,574 of record OZ025302.1, on the reverse strand, counting down.
CAGATCACCGTTCCACACATCTATCACTACGGCCTTCGCTCACTAAGCTGCAACATTCCGGCGTTCTACAATCTCGGAAAAAATGACATTTCTAATTCAGCGGAGAAATAAAACGCGCGTCTTGATAGTTTAAAGAAAAGGTGCATTCTACTCTCCTGAAAAGCCAAATGAAAAAATCATTTTCACGACAAAACTAGCGCCCTCCTACTCCGCGTCAATCATTTTAAAAATCCAATCAGGATGGACTCGAGCCTCTAACGGACAAAATGATCAATTCTAATTGGCCGTAATAGGCGGTCTACTGGCAAGAACTATATTTTTTCCTCGGAACACTAAGCCCTTTAGCAACGCGTAGTAACACTTGTCACGCGATGTTAAAAAATAAAAAATAAAATTAAAATCGCAGGAATATGCCAGAAAGTAAAAAGCTTACGAAATACTTCCCGCCTTTTTGAGAAGCAAGAAATAATTTATTAATAACTAAAGTAAGAAAAAGAATTTTAGCTGTTACAAGACGAAACTAAGATTGAAATATGTTCCACAAATTTAGAATTGAAGCTAAGAGAAAATAAAAAAAAAATGGCGCAAATTTTTTTTTTTTTTTTTTTTTTTTTTTTTTTTTTTTACATATATATATATATATGCATATGTATGAAAAATGAAAAAGAAAAAAAGGAAAAATTGAGCACTAGCAATTTGGCGAATCTAATCGCATGTTTACTCGCCAAATGAAGAATTTAGTCGCAATTTGGCGCATTGGCGAGCGACAGCGAGAACAGAATTTTGAAGTCATATTGAATTATTAGATAATGTCACAATGAAGCTACATGGTAACTTTGTTGTTTGAGGACAACAAGTTTGACAAAATTACAGATTTTAACATCAGTATCGTGAAAAGACGATGGTATCACGCAATATGGCAAACAACAGTTTTCTTTGCCAAAAGTAAACGATTTTAATGCAACTGAAAACTGTTGGATTTTTAGAATCCGTGTAAATGATATTTATTTAGTACAAGCATAAACAATGACAGAGTTTAATATATTATATATATATATATATATATATATGGAGATTCTTCTTTAAAAAGTTCTTTTGAACACATAAGTAAATAAACTCGGAGATAAATTAAATTCTGACACCGTTTTTAAACTTTTAAATGACTTATATTAAACGTTAATATTTACAAAAAAGATATTTACATAAGACTATTTACAAAGCAAACAATCATAACTCTAATTAATCAATTACATCTTATACGGGAACTCGTCTTCATCTTACGTTCTTTTTACACCCGCTTAAATCGTCTGGCTTCTTAGGAATTAATAGTTTCTTCAAAATCGTCTGCCTCACTGAGAGCCTGTTCATCAGAGTTGCGATGCGTAGAAAATAATATGCAGATCTAATAGTGGAGGAGATTTCCCATATATATATATATATATATATAACATATAATATGTATTCTTATAGTTATTTAATTTACAGAGGAAAAAAATATTTTCATATGTAAAAAAATCCTTATTGACAAAAATTATTTTCATACATTTAAGCGTATTCAAAAAGTAAAATCCAGATGTTTCCATAGCAACAAAGTCGAATCGGCAATGTTCAATTGGACTTTGAGCTTGAAACAATTTTACTTAATTTAAATCATGAATTCCATTCTAAATTTCGGTGGTTAAATATGAATAGAAATGTATAGAAATATCGATATAACTATATCATTCTTAAAACATAATAAAACTGACAAAACTAAACTTATTTAAATTAAATTTATCGAAACAAGTTGCACATAAAACTTTTTTCTCTTAAAGTGCATTTGACATAAAAAAATATTTTATGAAATTGCATTAAATCGCCAACGGATGAAAAATCGCGAAATAACGAAATTTTCATTATTTTTTACTGACCGCTGTATGGAGATTCCGCCACGTTTTTTTTTTTTTTTTTTTATAAACGTATATATCCTCATGAGAAAAACATTCTGTAATTTTTTCATATTTTTCGGTGTACTCCCGTATGGAGACCTTCCTTAAAATATAATCAATCTGGGTAGTTTTCAACCAGGACGTACGTTGTGCTCGTATGTGGTGCTCATGTCAACTTACTTGCAAAGCCTATAGCTACTGCTTTAGCAGGCGTAATCAACAAATTAATGTATTCTCTTTTAACATTTTCCAACAAAGTTGAAAAGTATTTATGCATTCGGTTTGTCTGGTCGTCTGGCCGTCTGGCCGTGCTCTAACTCCGTAAATATACTCGGATTGCTATGAAATTTTTATTTGTTATTGATGTTTACCCTAGCAAGAAACCTGTTCAAAATGAGGTTTCTACTACGATTAGTTTATTTACAGGGATAGTCAGTATTTTCTGATACATTACGGCCTATGGGGAAAAATCGTTTCAAATGAATTTTAAAGTTGTTACACCCTGTGAAACATGTTCAAACTTTCGTGGATTCACAAATTGTAATAAAATGTGCATTCTGTGAAATATGCAGTGAAAATAATAGTTACTATTCATTTAAAAGGTGAGTCAAAAGAATTCTATTACAGAATAATAAAGAAGGGAATTGTTTGCGAAATATTTTAATTATGTTAAAAATTTTCAAGTATCATAAAATTTATATACGCCACTGAGACTTAATATTTACGCATAATATGAAGTGGATAGCATTTACAGAGACATACAAAATATTTCATATTTTATATTCTTATCCGAAGTACTGTATATTATCAATGATAGCTGATGGATGGATGAAGTACATTTTCAATTATGATATGCGTTTATAAGTTTTATTAAATGTCTGCAAATTATGTGGTGTGTATAAATGTTGTCATTGATATACAGGGTTACACAAAAGAGCTCATAAAGGTTACTGTATGTGAGGATAATTATCTTAAAGGTAGTTTTCAATAATTTATGCATTTTAACGTTGAACCGCTTTCAGTTTACTAAGAAATGTTTGTAGAATATAGATAAAATGATATACAGGGTCACGCAAAAAATTACCTATATAGTCACCCATAAGTGATAATTTCTGGAAATGCGATTTAAGTAGTTTTAAAAGTGTTCTTGTTTGAACTAAATTTTAACAAAATACTGGCGTGTAATAAAGGGACTAGGTACATTACAGAGCTGAACAAAAGCATTCAAGTATTTTCCATCTATTAGAATAAAATGCTAAATGAAAAATTTCAACAAATTAGGCATTTTCTTGCTAAACTAAATTTTCCAGTTATATAGTACATATATATCAACCGACGGGTCAAATACAGGGCTGTTCAAAAGTATTGGAATACTTATTTGGCTATGGACAGTAGCATCTTATTTCCCTAAATAACAAAGTTTTGTTAAAGATTTCAGGAAGTGTTGGAGAGTGTTTCATAATCTAAGCTTAACGCATGACTTTTGTTACTTGGTTTTTTTAATGGTTTTTCTTAATCATTTTGAGTTTTATAATAAAACAAATTCAAAAATAAATGGGTTTAATTTGAATGAACTTATGTTATTTTCAAAGAAATTAAAATTTAAAATGAAACTGGTATTTTAATATATTTTCAGCTCAAGAAAAACTTTACATTTATTTCATCATTTGACACATTGATAACATGTGTGAATTCCAATGCTGTAACTGTATTTATGCCTGTCAGAGTTATATTCTTATTTCGACAGTAAATCGAAATTTTATCTTTTTATCCTTGAAGCAAATAAATGTTAGGCAAATGTGTCATTATTCTGACACAACTTGAGAACACTTTCAGTTCTTTACGCTTTACTTAATTCAGTTAAATATATAGATGATAAAATGTCATTATGATACATGTTAAAGTAATTTTAAAATATTATTTCATAGAATTTATTGGGTTTTATCAGTTACTGTTTATCATCAACGTTATCTGGTGAATAATAATGGATTAACCCTTTATCTACTTAATTATGAATTCATGAAAATTTTACATTCTAAAGCATTTTAAGTAAACTGTTTAACCTAAATTAAAAGATTTACATAATCATTTAATAAATTTTTGAAGGATTTTAGAAGGATTGAAGGATTTAGAAGGATTAATTAAATTTGAATTTACAGGGATTTTATGCAAGATTTATAACCCAATTCAAATCTTTTATTTTAAATTGTTTTCTTGGTATTTTGTAGAATTATAAAATGTACAAATATGTTGTTTTTAGAATTTAAATATAGAAATATTTCAGAGTTGAAGAAACCCCACTCCCCTCCCTCAGTGCCAAGAAAGCTGAAAAGATACAAAGGCAAAAGAAATCATCCTTATAAAAATATTTTTGTTTTGTGTAACAAATAATGCTTTTGGAATAATACAATGTAATGTATCTGTAACTCATTCTAAACAGTATTACAACTAATCGACCTATTAAAATAATTTTATAATAAGAAATTTTAATGATACTTATAAGTACCGTCGGTAGATAAAGGGCTAAAATATTCCCAATGGATCATTTTATGTAAACTTTTCCTTTTTTTAATAGAAAATTTCTTGTTTTAGAGGACACACATTATTTCTAATATTTTATTCCTTTCATAACCGTAAATCATAACTTATCCTTGATTAAATTAATTTTTGTATTATTTAATTTCTAAATACCTAAAACAATTTTCACAAGATGCAGCCTTATTTACATCCTCTTTCCTAAAACCAGATCTTCGAAATATTACAACTTATTTTTAATGAAAATTTTCTGTTTCATATTTGTAAAATAAGCAAATGAAATTATCTTTTAACTGGAGAAAAAATAGCTTTTCATTTTGAAATAAATTTATTAAGAATAAACCACATTTATTGATATATTTTAATAAGCCAAGAAAACTTTAACAGCAATGAAATATCTTATGCAAAAATGCTCTAGCAAAATTCAATTAGGTACATCTTAATATCCAATGCCAAAGAAACTGCGGGAATGAAAAACAGTTTTCCCGATATTTGTGCAAATCTATTTTGCTAATAGAATTTATAAGGCATACAAGAAACCCTTTGAAGTGATAGATATAGAAATTAAAACTCGAGATTTTTTTTCTGATTTAATATTTTTGTAATAATTCATTTTTTTCTATAAATATTTTATGTAAAAAAAAATTCTGCAATTGCATGTTGTCGCATAAATAAAATACATATTCATATTTATACATATATTCCATTTATATGTATAAATAATATATGTATTAAAAACTCATTTAAAGCAATGCTTGTGGGCATATTTTATTCTGGCGCAGGTATTTTTTATCATCGGTGTACTCCTTTAATAGTAACTATTGTATAACCTTTAATAGTAACTCCTGTAATAATTGATTTTTTTGCTATAAATATTTTATGAAATAAAAATTCTGCAATTGCATGTTGTCGCATAAATAAAATACATATTCATATTCATACATGTATTCCATTTATGTAATAATATATATGTATTAAAAAATCATTTAAAGCAATGCTTGTGGCATATTTTATTCTAGTGCAGGTATTTTTTATCATCGGTATACTCCTTTAAAAGCGAGTGAATAATAAATTTAAGTGAAAAGGATTTTAAATCATCTAAACTATATGCAAGAGCTTTATGATCATTTTAATATCTACTTAATAATATTATAATGCAATTTTTAAAAGATCAAAATCATGTTTAAAACCGTAGCGAATACGTGTATGTCGGTTGACCTTTTAACAACTATATCTAATTATTTCTTTAAAATATTTTGTCATGTAAGTCTTCTTCATGTTTACTTGGCTAAAGTTATGCATATTAATTTAAATTGGACTGAATGTAGTTTTTTTTTATTTAACAATTTATGAACGCAATAATGCAATAGAAAATTTGATCTATTGCAACATAAAATATTATTGGGTTTATCACTGAACCTGCAATCGTCCAACTTCGGCTAATTTGTAAATTATTTCAGCGATAAGCGATATTGAGAAGTACAAACATAATAGTTTGGCGTTATAATACTAAATTATTGTATTTAAGGGTTCGAATTTAAGTTAATATTCACAAACTTAAATGAATGCTTGGAAGGAAAAATTTCTTTGAAGTTTAAAATATTCTGCAGTGCTAATGATTAAATTAGAATGAAAATTTAGTATGAAATTCATCCCTGGGACTATTATTCTTCTCCGTTGAAACACAGAGCATGTGGCACTCTCTTTAGGAACAGAAATCAATTGGTAAATACGTTGCACCTATAGTCGTTGTTCGGTTCATCTGTCTGTCCGTCTATCTGTCAACCTGTTTTCTGTGCGTCCGTCTGTCCACTTGTAATAAAACAAAAACCACTCAATCGTATCGTCTGAAATTTAAAAAATATAATTCTTTGCATAAATGTGTCGAATCATTTCAAATTTTATGAAAATCGGCTGTATAGTTTACTTACAGGTACAATCAATAGTATACCCTTACATTACGGCCAAAGGAATAAAATAGTTTCAAGTGCATTTTAATGATGTTACAGCCAGCATAATAAAATTATTATACATCTATAAAGTATATGCTAAAATATACATTCTGTACAGCCTGTGGTGAGAGGATTATTTTATATAATTTTACAAGTTCCACACAAAAATATTTCATTACATAATAGTATAGTGGGAAACATTGTTTGGGGCGTGTTTTAATTATATTAAGATACTTCACATTATATGAAATTGATATGCGCTTCTGAGGTTTAATACAAGTTATTTTCTGTATAATAGAAACCAGATAGTATTTACATGGACACACAAAAAATATCAGCTATTCTACGGTATCCGAAGTACTGTATAGTATTAACCCAAGACCTGAAAATTTGTAAAACTTCGATATAGTAGGAACGCACCTCATTTCCAACGTTTGATGTGAAAATTCCAATTTGTTCTCCTAAAATTGCTATTACACGTGTCGTGCTGCAGGCGTCAAATTGCAGGCGTCCCCATGTTATCCTATGGAACCAGGGAAGTCGCTTGGTTAGCGCGCGATTCGGAGCATCTTTGACGCTTCGAACGAAGCGAGTCACCAGTAAGAGCCAATCAAATGCTTGGAAATCCAAATGATGGTAAAGACTCTTCTCGAACAGCCAATGAAATGCTAAGAAAACGAAAACACGCAGGCGATTTTTGCCGCTAGCAATTTGTACGTGTAATAGCTCTTTTATGTAGGCATAGTGACTTCTCATGAAATACTTACCTCTACCAACCACGTGCTATCTTAAACTTCCTCCTACGCTTATATGTTCATACGGCTATATCAACAATTCAGAGGAGAGCTTCTCAATCTTTATTTTTATTAAAATTCTAATAATTTGAATACAACACCCTAATTTACATTCGTTGTCAATTTTAGCTAGCTGGCATGATTCTTTCATCGTGCTACAATTTGTACAAATAAGAGCTTATTAAAACTGGATTTAAAGCAAATCTTTAATTATGATGGCTTTGCAATAGCGTCTGTTGTCGTTTAAAAACCGATATTCACAACAATGTGTTTTAAAATGATTACGGAAGGCCCTGCATGGGCGATGGCTTCAGGCACTAGTCACAGAAAAGACCCGGATGATAATGTATTGTCTATGGGAGCGTTCTTTTCAAATATGTCGCTCAAATTTTAATATTTTGGCGTATTTTTTTTTTTTTTTTTTTTTTTTTTGCATAGGATAGCTGAGGCTGATCCACAACTAGCCTAGTTTTTATTTTTTCAATTTTGGTATCAGATTTTTTTTAATTACTTTAAATTTCAAAACCGGTTTAAACCGATTCTGAAATCGAAACTATCATAATATAAAAAATATGTAAGCAAAACCGAAAAAGTAAAAACTAGGCCGGTTGTAGATCGTCCTCAGCTATCCTATGCAAAAAAATCATGTAAAAATATTATAATTTGAGCGAGATATTTGAAAAGAACGCTCCCATAGACTTTACATTATCATCCGGGTCTTTTTCTGTGACAATTGTGAGGTCTTAAAGGCTTTTGTTCGCCAAAATTGCGGTGCCGGCTTGGACTTCAGGTGATCCAGTTCCCGTTTTTAATATTTATTTAAGTATATTATATCCTTGACTCGACAAAGGCTGGTAAGGGAACACAATTGCCGACAAGCAAACATGACGGATGTATTGGAATATAAAAAGTGAACAAAGTTAGAAGCACCAATTATATAAAATAAGCAGTAAACTGGTTTCGGTAGCATACAGCTTACCGTCGTCAGTGTTTATGGAGGTAGAAATTTTCTCATATATTTAGGATAGGATAGACAAGGGATTCAACATGACCAATAGGACGGCAGAGGATTGCGAGTATAATTCAATAGGAGGATGACAAGAACGAGCATGAGGGGGGGGGGGGTGCCAAAGAAACAGCAAAACTTTTACGACAGACAGATGTAGAAAAACCTGCTACGGTGCGAGTTATAAAGGTATCCAGAAAGGAATCATGCTTACCTTTTATGTTTCATTATATTGCAACAAGCTCCATCTCAATAATTATCCATCTGAATAATTAATGACTGGTTTATGTTCACAATTATAGATCGCATCATATTATCTTTTACGCTTAGCTACAGTTTCTTAAAATACGCCCAATGGCTCACTTTATGCATATAAGTTTTAAATTGGTTTATGATATACACATTATTTCTAATATTTTATTCACTTTATATCAGTAAATCTTAACTTATTCTTCATTAAATTAATTTTTGAGTTATTTGATTTCGTAAAGTTTTCATGAGATACAGCTTTTTTTACCTTCTCTTTTTGATCTTCGAAATTTTTAATTTATTTTTAATCGAAAATTTCTTTTTCATATTCTTAAAATAAAATGAAAAAAATATATTTTATAATAAGAAAAATTAAAGAGAAAATTAGCTTTTCACTTTGAACTAAATTTATGTATAATAAACTACATTTTATTGATATATTTTAACTAGCCAAAAAATAATAACAGCAATGAAATATCTTATGCAAAATTGATGGAACAAAATTCAAATAGCTGCATCTTAATTCTATTTCTAAAGAATCTAGTTAGATAAAAAATTGTTTTCCCGATAACTGTGAAAATCTATTTTGTTAATCAAATTTATAAGGCATTAAAAAACCCTTTGAAGTGATAGATATGGAAATTAAAACTTGAAGGTTTGTTTTTTATTTTAATACCAAATATTGCAGTTATTTTGCTTATAGATTTATTTTTGAATTTTTTCCATTAAGTAATTGCATCGTAAATAATTCATAACTGCAGCATTTTTTTATATTTATTACGTGGATGCATATTAAAATTATAGAATTTCAATAAAATGCTTTGAAATCATTCCAACATGTGATGAATTATCTTGGAATTTTTTTCTTTATAAATTTTATACTAAGAAAATTCAACAGTTACATGTTGTAACATAAATAATATATATATACATACATGTATTCTCTTTATCTGATACTATACATATTTGAAAAATAAACATAAATCTAAAGCTTATGCGTTTACTTTATTCTTACGCAGCTATTTTTTATCATCGCTGTTTATATACTCATTTAAAAGTATATTAATAATAAATTTAACTAAGAAATCCTTCTTAGTTATATTTTTATTATTAATATTACAATAGCTATTACTAAAACTCACTTGGTGTGGCCGTGATAGCCTAGTGGTCATAGCACCGAACTCCAGGCTGAAAGTACCGGGATTCGATGCTGGACGCTACTAAATATGCACCGAATGTATGCAATGTAAGTACTCGTTAGATAAAGAGACTATGAAAATCCTGTCGTAGCAGTTACCATGGATAATTATCTCTGGACTTTCCCACCTCTTTAGAAACAAGACAAAATAGAGCAGGTAGCAATGTTTGGTGCTGCCATCTATTGCGGCTTTGCCGAAAATCTTCCGCTTCAGAAAAAAAAAGTGTTAGTTTCACTTGCAAAAAAAAAAGTTCTTAATGGTTACTAAAATATTCTGTGGAATACAAATTTACTAAAAAATTTTTAGTAACCTCTTGAATTTTTTTTTCTTTTACAGTTTAGACCAGTTGTAGATTGTCCTCAGTTATCCAATGCAAAAAAAAAAAAAAAAATCATGTAAAAATATTAAAATTTGAGCGAGATATTTGAAAAGAACGCTCCAATATACTTTACATTTTCATCCGGGTCTATTTCTGTGACTATTGTGGGGCCTTAAAGGCGTTTGTTTGCCAAAATCGCGGTACCGGCTTGGACTCCAGGTGATCCAAATGCACGCGCTTTGTGCAGTTTCTGTTTGTAATATTTATTTAAGTATATTCAAGCCTGGTCTCGATAAATGCTTGTAAGGGAACACGATTGCTGACAAGCAAACATGACTAATATATTGGAATATAAAAAGTGAGCAAAGTTAAATGCACCAATTATATTAAATTAGCAGTAAACCAGTTTCGGTAGCATATAGCTTACCAACGTCAGTGTTCATGGAGGTAGAAATTTGCTCATATATGCAGGAAATACATGGGATTCAAAGTGATCAATTGGACGACAGTGTATTGGAAACCGTGGTCAAAAGGAGGATGACAAGAACGTACATGGAGGGGGGGGTCAAAGAAACAGCAAAACTTTTACGATAGACGGATGTAGATAAACCTGTTACAGTGCGAGTACAAAGGTATCGAGAAAGGTATCATGTTCATTTTTTCTATTCCATTATATTGCACCAAGATCCATCTCAATAATTATCCATCTTAATAGTTAATGACTGACGTGTTCACAATTATAGATCGCACCGTATTTGTTTTGCGCCTGACTACGTTCTCCCTAAAATACGCCCAATGGCTTATTTTATGCATATAACTTATAATATTTTTTTAGTTGAAAATTTCTTGATTTATGATATACACATTATTTCTAATATTTTATTCACTTTATATCAGTAAATCTTAACTTATTCTTCATTAAATTAATTTTTGAGTTATTTAATTTCGAAAAGCTTTCATGAGATACAGTCTTTTTTTTAACCTTCTCTTTTTTATCTTCGAAATTTATAATTTATTTTTAATCAAAAATTTTTGTCTCATACTCTTAAAGTAAACAGAAAAAATATCTTTTATAATTAGAAAAATTAAAGAGAAAATTATCTTTTCACTTTGAAATAAATTTATCTATAATAAACTACATTTATTGATATATTTTAACAAGCCAAAAAAATTAACAGCAATGAGATATCATATGTAAAATTCCTGGAACAAAATTCAAATAGCTGCATCTTAATTCTATTTCCAAAGAATTGGTTAGATAAAAAATTGTTGTCCCGATATCCGTGAAAATCTATTTTGTTAATAAAATTTATAAGGCAGGAAAAACCCTTTAAAGTAATAGTTAAGAATATTAAAACTTGAGTTTTTTTCTATTTTAATACCAAATATTATTTTGCTTATAGATTTATTTCGGAATTTTTTTCCATTAAGTAATTGCATCGCAAATAATTGATGACAGCAGTATTTTTTTATATATTTATTATGTGGATGCATATTAAAGTTATAGAATTTCGATAAAATGTTTTGAAATCATTCCAAAATGTGGTGAATTATCTTGGAATTTTTTTTCTTTAAAAATTTTATACTAAGAAAATTCAACAGTTACATGTTGTAATATAAATAATATATATATATACATACATGTATTCTGTTTATATGATGCGATACATATTTGAAAAATAAACACAAATCTAATGCTTATGCGTTTATTTTATTCCTATGTAGCTACTTTTTATCATCGCTGTTTATATACTCATTTAAAAGCGTATTAATAATAAATTTAACTAAGAAGGATTTTAAATTATCTAAACTATATCTAAGAACTAAACTAATACCTAAGTATAAGATTATAATAAAAATTAAAACCATACTTAAAATCGTGAAAAAAAGGTCTATATAGGTTTACCTTTTGACAACTATGTCTGATTATTTCTTTAAAATATTTTATCATTTAAAACTTACTCATATTTACTTGCTTAGTTTTATGCATATTAAATTAAATTGGACTGCATGTAATTTTTTCTTTAACAATTTCTTGACGAAATAATACAATAGGAAATTTAATCTGCATCATTATAAAATATCACCGAACATGCAATCTTCTAAGTTCTGTTTCGATCCTAATCCTACCACAATGTCTAATTTGTAAATTACTTCAACGGTAAGCGATATTACAAGGTAACACTAAATTATTGCAAGAATGGCGTATAATAAAAGAAGGGTTTGAATTTAGATTAATAATCAAAAACTTAAAGGAATGTTTGTAAGGAAATATTTATTTGAAGTTTAAAATACTCTGCAGTTCTAATGTGACGAATTTTAATATAAAATAAAATAGTAAATGGCCATTTTCCCCAAATTTTAAAAGCATTTCTGTAATATAAAAATTCTGTAAAAATTGTTACGAGAATAAAGTATAATCTGAGAAGATTTTGAATTTAAGGTAATAATGAGAAACATAATGGAATTTTCTTGAAACGAAGCATTCATTCGAAGTTTGATCTAGTTTAATGTACCAATGAGAGAGTAAAATTAAATATTAAATGCTCTTTTTTAGTACTGTTTAAACCGCAATGATAACGCTATACCAGCCAATCTTATGAAAACTATGTTGGATTTATTCGAAAAAAACAATTTATATTCTATTTACCACTAATCCTTTCTTTCATGTGGACCTCGCATGAGGACAGATAAGATTTGTCGGTACTACTCGGTTATCCCGTCGACCATTTTTACCAAATTATAAAAATGGCCAAATTAATAGCCAAATTATGCGTGTTGATATACTTTTCATTTGAAATAACGAAAGAACAAATAAATTATTAAAACATGGATCAAATACAATCAAAAAGTGGAATTAACAACCACATGATGATGTTTTAAGCATGTGTATCGTGTATAATGTCATTGAATGCGCCATTCCCAATCATCCATTATTGGCATTTAATTTTATAATTTGGCGATAGTTTTTTCGTCGTCGGGATAACCAAGTAGTACCAACTTTGCCTTATAAAGTAAAAAATATTTCAGCATTCGTTTATGGATTTGTGATTTGTGAGCAGATATAAGCTAGCATGCATCACAATAAAAAAAACTGTTTTATAATAGGTTGTCACTTATCACACACAAAAAAATAATGAAAAATAATTAATAATAATGGAAAATAATTTATGCATGATAGGGTTGATCTTTATTTGTTTAAAGTGAAATAAAATAAAGTTTGTCTGAAAGAGACTTTTCTTTAACAGTTTATGGATGCTACTGCGTCAATGAAAGTTTAATGCATTTTATTGTAAAATATAATTAATTTATCACTGAACGTAACATTTTCTAATTTCAGTTTAGACAATAATGCTCCACCAACATCTAATTTTTAAATTACATCAGTGACAAACGATGTTACAAGAGAAGTAGAAAGATAATGGTTTGACATTATAGTACTAAATTGCGATGAGAATGGGATATTATAAGAGGAAGATTTGAATTTAGATTTATAATAACAAACTCACAGGAATCCAGAGAAGAGTAAATTGTCGAAAATATATGTAAACAATATAGATTTTTAAATCCGCGAATTAAGATTATATTACAATTCTTAAAAGATTAAAAGTATATTTAAAACTGTGAAGGTAATGTGTATATCGGGTTACCTTTTGAAATCTATGTATGATTAATTGGAAAAAATATTTTATAATTTAAGTGTTATTAATACTTATTTGTCTAAAGTTAAATAAATTACATTGGTCTGAAAGTGATTTTTATTTAACAGTCTGTGGACGCAATAATATCTCAGGAAGTTTAATCTGGTTCCTTATAAAAGATAATGGGTTTGCCACTCAACATAAAGTGGTCTTATTTCAGTTTAGACTCCAAGCCTCCAACTATTACTAATCTATAAATTACATCATCGATAAGCGTTTTTACAAGAGAATTACAAAGATTATGGTTCGGCTTTATAATACAAAATTGATACAGGATAAAATATAATAAACGGCGAAGTTAACATGCATACCAACCAATCGTTTGAAAACTATGTCGGATTAATTCCTAAAAATGTTTTATAATCTATATTCTATTAATCTTTATTTGTCTAAAATTAAATAAATTGAAAAGGTCTGAAAAGACTATTCTTTCGCAATTTATGGATGATATGATGTAATGGAAAGTTTAATGTGTTTCCATATATTCAATATAATTTAATCTTCAATAAAATATAATTGATTTATAATTGAACATACAATTTTCTAATTTCACTTTAGATAATAATCCTCCAACAACCTCTAACTTGTAAATTACATCAGCGACAAGCGATGATACCACAGAAGTACAAAGATAATGGTTTGACATTAAAGTAATAAATTGCGATGAGAATGGGATATTATAAAAGGGGGATTTGAATTTAGGGTTATAATGAGAAACTCACAGAAATCGAGAGGAAAGTAAATTGTCGAAAATATATGTAAGCAATATAGATTTTTACATCAGCATAGTAAGATTATATTACCAATCTTAAAAGATTAAAAGTACATTTAAAACTGTGAAGAAAACATGTATATCAGGTGACCTTTTGAAACCTATGTCTGATTAATTCGAAAACATATTTTATAAATTAAGTGTTATTAATACTTTTTTTGTCTAAAGTTAAATAAATTATATTTGTCTGAAAGTGATTTTTATTTAACAATCTATGGACGCAATAATATCACAGGAAGTTTAATCTGGTTCCTTATAAAAGATAATGGGTTTCTATGCAACGTAAGTCGTCTCATTTCACTTTAGACTCTAAGCTTCCAATTAGCTCTAATTTGTAAATTACATCAGCGATAAGCGTTGTTATCAGAGAATTACAGAGATAATGGTTTGCTTTCATAATACAAAATTGATACGAGGATAAAATATAATAAACGGCGAAGTTAACATGCATACTGGCCAATCATTTGAAAACTATGTTAGATTAGTTCCTAACAATATTTTATAATCTATGTGCTATTAATCTTTATTTGTCTAAAATTAAATAAATTGAAAAGGTCTGAAAAAGACTTTTTTTCGCAATTTATGGATGCTATGACGTCATGGGAAGTTTAATATGTTTCAATATATTCAATATATATATAATTTAATGTTAAATAAAAGATAATTGATTTATAACTGAACATACAATTTTGTAACTTCAGTTTAGAAAATAATCCTCCAGCAATCTCTAATTTGTACATTACATCAGCGACAAGCAATGATACCACATAAGTATAACCTCTTCAGACCTGATGTACACAATGTGTACCTCCATTCTTTTCATCATAAAAACTAAACTGTACGAATATTTTGCATTTTTACTTTACTTCTATACATCTGAATGTTTTTTGCTTTAAAACAAAACCAATAAATATGATCACAGATAAATATTACCTCATAAAATAAATATTATTTTCATCCGAGTTTGGAAAATGCCTTCAAGACATTGTGGCCAAAAAAGTAAGAAATATTCATGACTATTTAACTTAAATGTTTTACAATAAATTTTTTTGAGGATTTGCTGATCATTTACTTGTTTAAAGACCTTAATTTTGTTATTGCGTAAATTTATATCACAGATAGCTAAATTGATGTTTTAAGGGGATTAATACTTTTATATCCATAGTTGTAAACCTAAATTGCCAACCCCGTACAATACTGATTTCAAAAATGACTAAAAAATTACTCTTTCTATCGAAAAATGACTTCTTCTTAAAAAATGACTCTTTCTATCATCTATGGTGTCATTTCGATTATGCAAAAGCAATAAATATATATTTTCAGAGTTATTTTAAGCTCAGGTCTGAAGAGGATAACGTTTCGACGTTATAGTACTAAATTGCGATGAGAATGGGATATTATAAGAGGAGGATTTGAATTTAAATTATAATGAGAAACTCACAGGAATCACGAGGAAAGTAAATTGTCGAAAATATATGTAAGCAATATAGATTTTTATATCCGCATAGTAAGATTATGTTACAATTCTTAAAAGATTAAAAGTACATTTAAAACTCTGAAGATAACGTGTATATCGGTTGACTTTTTGAAACCTATGTCTGATTGATTCGGAAAATATTTTATAATTTAAGTGTTATTAATCCTTATTTGTCCAAATTTAAATAAATTACGCTAGTGGGTCATTCCATCCAAAATGAGCAAATCGGGTATGGCTGTCATGTCACAGATTTTACTGAAAATCATCATATAAGTAGGTCACAATCACTTACGGGGAAGCACAAAGTATTAGGTTTCAGACTTGTTTATTTCAGTACAAAAATTTACATTAAAGTTGATATGAAATCGAGGTCTTGTGTACATGCTAGAAATTTTAAGTTTGATTATTAGCCTTCGGAAAGAAAAGACTGCATTAAAAATTATTTACACTTAAGAATGAACTATCAGTAACAGATTAACGTAATTTAGTAATTTTGTTTTTATTACGTAATTTAAAAATAAATAAATAATAAAAAAATTGTGGAAAAAATTAAATGTTTCAGTTATTGCTTTTATAAAGAAAGACACTTATTACAGCTTCAAAAATTTTTGATGTTATAGCTAATGGAATATATTTAATACATCTAAAATTTAATCCTTGCCTTTTTTACTCCTTAATGAGAAAAAAAAATAAACAGTGAAAACTGTTGATTAAAAATTCAAAATTTTCAACATTTGTTTGGCTTTTAATAAAAGCTTTCAAAAGCTTTAAACTCTTTGATATTATAGATAAAAGTGTATATTTTAAATATACAATTTTTTTTTCTTGCTTTCAACTTATTTTTGCCTCAAAAATATTTTTAATTTAAGTAAAAAAAAAAAAAAAAAAAAAAAAAAAAAAAAAAAAAGATGCTCTTTAATAAATTAACTGTAATGCTCTTTAATAGTTTAACTGTATTTTAAACTTAAAATCAAATAACAAATGTAGATGGCAGCACATATTCCTTTTTTCACCAAGAATCCTGCAGAAAACGCGTGATTTCAAAGAAAGATATCTTCAGAATGTCTCGAATATTAGTTTTTTGAACCCATTTTTATTATGTTAGGAATGCAAAAGGAACTGTTGAAATTTTTTGAGTGTATCTTGGACTTTTTTATCTTTATGGCGGTGCAATATTATTATTGTCGAACCTTTCCTTTATTTGTTTTGTGTGGGTAAATAAGAGGAAAAATTATGATTTTGTAATTTTTTTAAAAGTTTCTACGTTTTTTTGAAGATGAAGTAAATAAATAGCAACTTTCAAACTTGGACAACTCAATCTTCATATGTTAAGTTACACCAAAAATCAATTTCACAGATGTTTTTTTTTTAAATCCCTTACATTTTATAACATTTATAATTTTTCAAAAATTCACAAATTTTCAATATTTACAACTAATTGAAGATTAATTATGATATTATAAGATTATTTTTACTCAATAAATATAAAGATTGCTTTTCAGAGATTACAATATTGTAAAAAAAAATCATTTTTGTTAAATATTTTTGAAGATATAGAACTTTAAACTTGCAACTTTGGACGATTGTGCGCATGCCGTTCTAAATCACAAGTTTTTTAAAGGTCCAAAACAGCTAAAAAAAGTTATTTTTCGTCGAGATATTTTGCCGAGCTTCATTTGAATATGAATTGAACATATGTATAAAATTTTATTAAAATCGGCTCCTATGAAGCCACGGCTTTTTTTAAATTTTTGCTCATTTTACATCGAATGACCCTGGTCTGAAAGTGATTTTTATTTAACAATATATGGGCGCAATAATATTTCAGGAAGTTTAACGTGTTTTATTAGAAAAGATAATGGGCCTGCTATTCAACATAAAGTCGTCTCATTTCAGTTTAGATTCTAAGCTTCCAACTATCTCTAATTTGTAAGTTATATCAGCGATAAGCATTGTTACAAGAGAATTACAAAGATAATGGTTTGGCTTTATTGTACAAAATGGTCACGTGAATATTTGTATAATTAGAGAAGAGTTTGAATTTAAGGTAATAATGAGAAAACGGAATCGCTTGAAATAAAGCATTCATTTGAAGTTTGAACTAATTTAATGTTCTAGTGCGACAATTTTATAAATAAAATTAAATATCAAATGTTCTTTTTTTTCCCCTTTTTGTAAAAGTACTTCAGTTGTGCATTTACTTAACAGGATTTCTAAATTGTCTAAAATATATGTAAGCATCTGAGACTTTTATGTCAGTATAATGAGATTATATTACAATTTTTAAAAGATAAAATTAGATTTAAAACTGCGAAGATAATGTATTTATCAGTGGATCTTTTCATAACAAGGTCTGATTAATTCGTAAAAATAATATATTATTCATGCATTGTATCTAATGTTACATAAATTGCCTAAGTTGGGATGCATGTCGTAATTATTCAACAATTTATGGAAGAAATGATAACATACAATATATGAAGTTTAATCTACTTCGTATAAAAGATAATGTCACCGTGAGCGTGCAGTTGTCGAATTTTAGTTGACATTTTGCGTCCGAAAATTTCTAATTTGTAAATTACATCAGCGATAAATATTGTTAAAAGAGAAGTACGATGATAATGATTTTAAATTGTAATACTAAATTAATAGAAAATTACGCATAGCTATATAAGAGTTGAAATTTATAGTAGTTACGAGTAACTTAAAGGAATCGTTTAGACGAAATACTCATTTGAAATCTGAAATAGTTTACCTTACTATGTGACATTTTTTAAAAATAAAAATAAATATTAAATGCTCTATTTTCCTTCTTTTTAGATACACTTCAATAACACCTAAAATGAATTTTAATTATGCTAAACTATATATAAGCTTCATATGAATATAATAAGATTATATTGTATTTTTTTAAAATTAAAATTACATTTAAAATCATGGAGATAGCGTGATATCAAAATGTTTGGTTGCAATACTGTTTGTACGCTATAATGTTAAAGGAAATTTAATCTGTTTGATCATTAAATTTAACAAGTTTGTCACTGAACATGCAGATACCTCTTGCAGTTTTGACCCTAAGTCTCCAACAATCTCTAATTTGTAGGTTAAATCCACGATAAGCGATGATACTGGAAAAGTACAAAGATAATAGTTTGGCGTTATAGTACTAAATTGTTACGAGAATGGGTTAATATAACACAAAGGTTTGAATTTAGGTTAATAATAAAAAATTTGATGAAATCGCTTGAAAGTAAACATTCTTTTGAAGTTTGAACTAGCTTACTTTACTATAGTGATTTTATTTTAAAATAAAATTAAATGTTAAATGCTCTTTTTTTTTCACTGTTTGTAAAATCACTTCAGTTATGTATTTATTTAAAATTATTTTTAAGCTGCCTAAAATATATAAAAATATTTCAGATTTTTATGTCAGTATAATGAAATTATATTACAATTTTTAAATCGCGTAGATAATATACATATCAGCAGATCTTTTCCTAACTAGATCAAATTAATTCGCAAAAACACTTTGCTATTTATGTGTTATTAATCTTTATTTATCTAATGTTACAAACATAGTTTAATGTACGATTGTGACAATTTTTTAAATAAAATTAAATTGCTCCTTTTCCCCCTTTTTAACACTAGAACCGCGGAGACGGGTCATTTTGACCCGTATTATGCACAAAGATGTTAATTCGAACCAGAAAACTCTTTATAAAATAAGCTAAATATAAGCTGAGCAAAAATAATTCCAATACATTACTTAAACAGTTTTAACTGAAAATTCTGGTGAGAAATATTTTTATAAAACTTGAATGAAATTTCTCGCGGTTCTAGTGTTAAAAGCTTTTTAATTATAAATTTACTTAGAAGAACTTTTAAATTGCCTAAAATATGTGTAAGAAATATTGAGCATTTTATATCATCATAATAGGATTATATCATAATTTTTAAAAGAATAAAATTATATTTAAAACCGCAGAGATAACTTGCATACCGGCCAATATACTTTAACAAATATGTCGGATTAATTCGTAAAATTATTTTGTAATTTATGTGTTATTAATCTCTATTTTTTTAAATAAATTGATTAAGTTGGTTTGACAGTAATTTTTATTTAAAACCTTATGGATACTACCAGTAGCGCTAACTTTCCGTAAATATTGGGTGTGCTCAAATATTTTTGAGTAATGTAACACACATACATGCTTTTTTTCACCTTAGTGTGCATTAGTGTAGGGAGAGAGAGGGGAAGAGTAAATGGCTAAAGATAATAATTCGAAATACTTTTTTTTCTAAACAAATTTTTTAATTGTTATTATTTAATCATCATTTTAGAAATCATTTTATTAAATTTTATTCATATATGTTATTCGTTATAAATACAATAATATTAATTTTAAATAAACTTGGAGTTGTTAATTATTGAAAGCGCAAAACTGTAACTGTCAAGAAAAACATACATTTTAATCACCCAAGTGCTTTATCAATTTGAGGTATCAAAACAGATGGCAAAATTCAACTATACATTCGATGAAGGGGGGTTTAATAAATTCTTCGGCTAGTCTAATGGAAGTGTTTACTATTTTTCAATCTATTTTTAAGAATGTTAATGAAATCAAATTTTATTTAAAGGATTAAATAATTGAAAAAATAAATTACGAAACGAATCAATTGAAAGTGGGTGAGCGGAGAGATAAAATTATTGGGTTGTCTGACGCCTTATGGACCATATAACTTGGCGCGACTCGATACTGCAGTGTCATTGGAAGTTTAATATGTCTCATTATAAAAGATAATGGGTTTATCATTGAACATGCAGTTTTCTAATTTCCAATTTAGATAATAATTATCCAACAATCTCTAATTCTTAAATTACGTCAGCGATAAGCAGTGTTACAACGGATGATGGTTTGACGTTATAGTACCAAATTGCATTGAGAATAAGTTATTGTAAGAGAAGGATTTGAATTTAGGTTTATAATGAGAAACTCACAGGGATCGCGTGGAAAAAAATATTCATCTGAAGTTTGAAATTGTTTTCCGTACTAATAAAAGAATTTCTTAAATAAAACTGAACATTAAATGCTCTTTTTCTCCTATTTTTAAAAGCACTTCAATATTAAATTAATTTTAAATTAATTTTAAATGAACTAAACTTAGTAAGCAGTTGATGAATTATTTATACCAGCATGATAAGATCATATTATAATTAAAAAAAAATAAATGCATATTTAAGACCACAGAGATAACGTATGTGGGAAAATATCACAAAATACGAACACTGTAAAAAAGCTGCAGCAGGGCTGCAGTCAAATTTTTGCTGCAGCTCTACAACAACCGTAATATAATGTCCGTAAAAAACGGACTTTATTCGTATAACGACGGACTTTGTCATTACATTAACGTTTTTTGCTCGTAAGACACAAAAAATACTGGAGTTTACCGTTTATGTAAAAAAAGTGACATATTCCTTAAATTGTTTGGATAATTCACGGTAAAGTACCGTAAATTTACAATTTTTACAGTAAAAATATTAGTATGCACAATAAAATTTCAATTAAATGTTATATAATTCATTTTTTTAATAAAAAGTATTCTTAAGATATTTTTGGGGTGACATTATATTTCTGATAACACAAAAAAGGTATTAAAAGATTTAAAATTACAGATTGTTGTTTTCCTCGTATATCACGCTGTGATGTGGGTAAAGTAAAAGAGCTTCTCTATGCTATATAAAAAACTTTTTCAAGCTTTTTTAATTTCTAATTAAGATTTATGCAAAATAAAATGTACATATGACGAAGCCAACAAATTCTGTATTTAACGAATAATAATTTTCCATAATTAAAATATGAATGTCAGTAAAAATGAATATCTTTTTCCAAGCCTTCTAAGTTGAGTTCTTTATTTGACGCTGCATAGTAATTCTTCTTGTTTTTGACATAGTTCAAGTTAAAAGTAGTAAAAGCTTAGCTACCAGCAAAATCTTTTAAATATTTCTTCGAAAATAATGTGTTTAAAATCTCTGTAGAAAATTAATAGATTTTTATTATGTCATTTCCTTGGCTTCCATAAATTAACAAATAAAACTGAACATTTCATTGAATTTCAGCTAAAGTATAGAAAACATGATTCTTTAAACATAAATGAAATTGTTAGACCTAAAAAAACAAGAATGTAAAAATTATTTTAGAATGAAATTATCATTATGCTGGCATATACATGCCAAGAAATCATATATAATTACATAAAAATTAATTTATTATTTAAGCTGTGAAGGAGTGTCCCTTTGTAATAAAGGCGCTCTGGTGTTTTGAGTGAGATCGTGACGTCGATGTTCTAACATGTGTGGAGCAAAAGCGATATCTATTTTTATTCAAGTCTAATTTTCCGAAGTGTGTGTGGTGCCCTCGATCTACAGTTAACTGCTGTTTCTTGAGTTTTTAAGCAAATTTCTAGCTCCGTCTTCAGTTTGCAAAGCATAAAAGCTGTAAGTTGTGAGTTGGAGTGTGTATGGTGTGGTGAGTTGGGAGAGCCTCCAGCGACGAATAGTAGAGCTGATGTGTGAAGGTAGAGAGCCTCAGTACCGGAGTTCGGTAAGAGTTAGCTCAGAATAATTTCGCACTTTGGTTGTGTAAAATAAAGATACTTGTGCAGCCACGGGCTGCTTACTTACAGGTTAGTAAAAGTAGTCCGCGACCTGAAGAGAAGTGCCGAATTATTGATTTGAGCCGGATTTAGTAGTAATGTGAGTATAAGCTAAAGTTTATTCTCATAGTAGTGTGTTTAATTGTCAAAAATACCGAAGTTTGCTCCACTCCCCGCTTCCAAACTACAGTAAATAAAAGTGTTGCGTTTTAATTCTACTCTTACTTGACCGATACCTCACAAAGCTTTTTAAAATTCGTACAATTTTACGTAGAAAATCCTTTATTTTCCAATAGAAAATGAATTTATCCCTTGAAATTTTGAATTGTTTTCAAAGGGTAATTTCGATAAGATAAGATAATCGAAATCGCACATTTTATGATATTTACCCGTATATCGGCCGATCTTTCGACATCTATATCTAATTAATGCGTAAAAATATTTACAATTTATATATTAATAACCCTGATTTGTTTAATCCTTATTTGTCTTAATTTGTCTATTTAGTGATAGGTGGAGCTAGTTAGAGTTTATGCGACTTTGTGGGCCTCCCCACCTAGTTGACTATTTGTCTTAATTTGTCTATTTGAGTGAGCAAATTAAATTGGTTTAAAGGGGATTTTTATTTAACAGTCAAATGTCACTGGAAGTTTAATCTGTTTCATTATAAAATATAATGCGTTTGTCATTGCACATACTGTTATCTCTTTGTAAATTCAGTAATTCAATCACTAATTTGTAATTTTCATCACAGATAAAGGATGTATACAAGTGGATTTCAAAGATAATTTTTTGACGTTTTAATAATAAATTGTTCAGTGAATAGGTTATAATAATAGAAGAGTTGAGATTTAAGGTAACAATGAGAAATTTAAAGCAATATCTTAGAAGGAAACATTCATTCAAAATTTGAAATAGTTTACTGTACTAATGTGACTGTTTTTTAAATAAAGTTAGTTTTTAAATGCTATTTCTCCTCTTTTTAAAATCTCCTTAATGGTAAATTTTACTTAAAATGAGCTTAAAGTTAGCGTGTACTAACTATGTACAAATATTTGATGTCTTATATTTTTTAAAGCATGAAAATGACTTTTCAAACTGCAGAAAAAAAATATATATCAGTCGATCTTTTGACAACAATGTATGTTTATACTCTACAAATATTTATATTTTACGACTTATTAAACTTTATTTATCAAATGTTACACATATTACTTTGGGCAGAGAATACTTTTTATTTAACAACTTATAGAAACAATGTATCAAAAGAAGTTTTATGTGTTTCGTTATGAAATACAATGGATTTCTCTCTAAAAATGTCTCATAACAGCTTAGAATCTAATCCTCCAACAATCTCTATAATTTCTATGTTACTATGTTGATAAGTGATGTTACAGTAGAAGTACAAAGATAATGGTTTGGTGTTATAATACTAAACTGTTATGCGAATGGAATATAATAGAGAAGGGTGAATGGAGTAAAATAGGTAAGTATAAAAGAGAAGGGTTTAAATTTAAGTAATAATGAGAAACTGAAATTAATCGCTTGGAAGGAAATAATAATTTTCACTGAGAAAAATGACACTTTCGAATCTAAGCAAACTGATATTTTCATTTTGTTGTGAAACATTTCGTTTCAAATATGACGACCAAATGCTTTCAATTCTGATACACTAGAAATGCCCAGTTTCAAGAAAATTGCTTTTCATTTGTTAAACGTATTAAGTTTTACAGGATAGTTGAATTTAATCATATTATTTCATTTATTATGATTTCGAACGAAAAGCTCCTTTTAGTAATAATTAATGATATGAAATGTGGCAAACAACATTTTTATCGTGTTCGCGGAAGAGCACTTAAAAGCTATTGTAGTATAACTGCGAAAGCATAAATTTTATTCTTCAGCTTTCGTAATCAATGAATGGATGAATTCAAAATGGAAAGACTTCGCAGACGGAATTTGACAACCATTAACAACATATAAGTACAAACATGGTGTATAATTGTGAATAAACATCATAATGGGGAGGCATCCGTGGTTAAGATATCATGCCGCCAACCGTTTGCATGTCTAGGAGATTATTTGGGTTCGATTCCCACTGGCTCCATTGCACGCACACTTTCTGTGGAGCTCCCGGTTGTATCTCTTCTATGTTGTAAAGTTTCCTTGTGCTGTCTCGTCCCTGTATATTGATGATGACTTACAAGTTGTCTTTCATGTCGAGAACACAAGTCATATGTATGTTGTTCAACAAATAAAAAAATTAAAAAATATCGTAAATCAGCGTCATGTGCTCATATGTGAGTATATCGCGTATGTTTTCAGAAATGAGTACATAACTGTTTCAGACATGTCTAGTTTTCATTCGGAGCCATTTTGATTATGCGACATATTCAGATTTGAGTATTTTTTTTTTCTCAATTTTGAAAATGTAGATTTAAGAGTGTGAAGTTGAAAGCAACCCTAAAAGCATGCATGGTCACAGTGACGTCAGAGTGATGTCACTGTGAGTCACTTTGGTCACATCACATCTGTGACCAAAATGCCAGAACTCAGTGACGTCACATTGTGACTGAGATGTGACTTTCTTAAAAATCTTTAGAAATTTATAAATATCCTTCAAAACATGTTATTTACTTTAAAAACATGTTTCTGACAATTTAAATATCGTCGCTTTTGCCACAGTTTCGTCACAATGTTAATGTCAAATTAGTCACAAATGACACATTTTTCACAAATTTGTCACATTGTGACTACTTTGTGAAACGTCACAAAAGAGCTCTAAAACGGCCATAACGACTTCACATTTTAGTCACTGTGACTTCACATCGACGTCACGTGACGTCACATCGACAATCGATGGTCACAAAGTCTCAATGTGACTTCACAACGACGTTGCAGTGAAGTCACCATGCTTTACGGGAATATAGTGTACTAATGTGACTACCTTTTAAATAAATAAGTTTTAAAAGTTTTTTCCCTTCTTTGAAAAGGATTTTAATAATAAATTTAACCTTTAAAAGGATTTATAAATTATTTAGAACATATGTAAGCATTTGAGACTTTTATATCAGTATAATAAAATTACAATTTTTAAAAGATTAAAATTATGTTAAAAACTCCTAGCATAATGTGTAAATCAGCGGATCCTTCCTTAACTGTATCTGATTAATTCATAAAAATACTTTATTAACTATTTGGAAAAAATAGTTGTTGTTCTCGGTAGAGAATTGGGAAATTTAAACTATATCTGCATCTTTTATTGGTTGAATTCCGCAACTTATTTAATTTTATTCGTTTGTTGATTGGTCCAAGTTTAATGTCCAAAAATGGAATACTTCTGTTGCCAGGATGACAAAAGGAGAAATAAAAAATTTAAAAAAATGAATAATTTAAAAACAAATTGTGATAGAGATTTCAAATTAAACAGTTAAAGTTGCCTATCTTTAATCTACTTTTTTTTTTTTTTTTTTTTTTTTTATCATTGGTCTAGGAATATTAATGTTTAATGCACGGTGTACGTAATATATGACTCGTAGTAATCATCCTAAGAATGATGTTTATTATTATTATTACTTATAATACAGAATGATTTCACTCATAATTTTAACCAATTGTAACTCTAGTATATTAGACAGCCTTTAGTAGCAGTCAGAGTTGAAGCCGCTAAAATTTCTGTAGTTGGAGTCGGAGTTAGAATTAGCCATCTTTCCCATCGACTCAAGCAGCGCAGTTTTTATTCTGAGCGGTTTCTGTTTGTTTGTGCACTTTTTTTATTGAAATAATGTGTTTATTGTTTATAATAAATTATTTTTTTATTGAAGTAACTATTTGGAAAATAGTTGTTGTCCTCGTTGGAGAATTGGGAAATCTGAAGTATATCTGAATATTTTTATTGGTTGAATTCCGCAAGTTATTTTATTTTATTCATTTTCTGATTGGTACAAGTTTAATATCCAAAAATGGAATTCTTCTGTTTTTATTTTATCGTTTTCTGATTGGTCCAAGTTTAATGTCCAAAAATGAAATATTTCCGTTGCCACGATGAGGAAAAGAGTAATAAAAACTTTAAAAGAATCATTTGAAGACAAATTGTGATAAAGATTTTAAACAAATTTCATTAAAAAGTGCATTTTTGTTTCTCTACGCAACGGTGTAAAAATTTAAAATGTGCATGTTTAGAAGTTTAAAACTTTGCAGTTTCGAAAATTGTAAAACTGAAATTTCATTTCAAATGTGTTTGTGATGGGTCCAAGAATCTGAATATTTAATCCATGTCGTACAAATACGTGGAGTTCAGAAGTCAGTGTGATTGGACCCCATCTAATAAAAATACACATTTTAACCAGTTAAAGTTGCATATATCTATAAACTATTTAAAAAAATATATTGATCTAGGAACGTTAATGTTTATTGCATGGCGCATGTAATATAGAACTCGTTATGATCATCCTAAAATGGAAATTTATTATTAATGTAAATATGGAATTTATTTATAAGTGTTTAAACTTTGAGTCTTTTGAAATATCATATTCCAAATAGTAGTTGTAGTTTGTTAAATTACAATTTTGTTATTTATTATTTTTGTGTTATTAATTTTCATTTATCTAATGTTACATAAATCACCTAAGTTAGATCGCATGTAATCTTTATTTAACAATTTATGGACGCAATGATATCATACGAAGTTAAATCTATTTTAATATTAATGATAATGGTTTGACAGAGTGAGCATACAGTGGTCTAATTTTAGTTGACATAGACCGGGCGGAGGCGACACGAATGACTACGTCATCGAGTTACGGGATGAAATCATGATGTAGGACAAGATTATTAGGTGTAGATTAAGGAATGACTGGTCTGCCTCGACATTTCTTGGTACGATATGAATAACAGCGGGCGCCAACTCGCCATTTTGGCGTCACTTTCACGTCATCGAGTTACGGGATAAAATTGGTGCCAAATTAAAGCTAAAGTAAAGTATTTTAAGAATATTTTGGTCTGCCTGCGCATATCCGGGTACAAACCCTCGGCAGACTGAAATTTATAACAAAAAATGACGTTATAATGTAAAATTCAATATGACTACGTCATCGAGTTACGGGATGAAATCATGATGTATTACAAGACTATTGGGTGTAGATTAAGGAATGACTGGTCTGCCTTCTCATTTCTTGGTACGATATAAGTTGGCGCCCGATGTTACTCATATCGTACCAAGAAATGACGAGGCAGACTAGTCATTCCTTAATCTACACCCAATAATCTTGTCCTACATCATGATTTCATCCCGTAACTCGATGACGTAGTCATATTCAATTTTACATTACAACGTCATTTTTTGTTATAAACTTCAGTCTGCCGAGGGTTTGTACCAGGATATGCGCAAGCAGACCGAAATATTATTAAAATACTTTATTTTAGCTTTAATTTGGCACCAATTTCATCCCGTAACTCGATGACGTGAAAGTGACGCCAAAATGGCGAGTTGGCGCCCGCTGTTACTCATATCGTACCAAGAAATGACGAGGCAGACCAGTCATTCCTTAATCTACACCCAATAATCTTGTCCTACATCAGGATCTTAGCCCGTAACTCGATGACGTAGTCATTTATGTCACGGCCGCCCGCTCTAACATTATGTCTACAAGAATCTCTAATTTGTAAATTGCATCCGCGATAAGCATTGTTATAAGAGAAGTACAAAGATAATGGTTTAATATTATAATACTAAATTACTATAAGAATTGAGTATGATAATAGAAGGGTCTAGATTTAGACTAATAAATAGAAACTTAAAAGAATCGTTTAGATGGAAATATTCATCTGAAGTTTAAATTAGTCTACAGTACTCATGTGACCATTTTTTCAATAAAATTGAATTTTAAATGCTCTTCTGCAATACATTTCACTTAAAATGAAATTTAAGTTATCTGTTCTGTATTTCAACTATTTGATCATCTTTTTAAGGGGGTAGTAAGGTTTTTTTTTTTTTTTTTTTTTTTTTTTATATATATATATATTAATGTACAACATCTTAAGATTATTCTGCGAAAATTTGAAAGCAATTGAAGTAAAACTGACGGAGATATACACTTCTAAGTCTCCGCCCTCCGATTTCACACTGAGGAATGTGGCCGCAACAATCAGCTACCAAGTAGCTGCTACTGCTTGACCAATCTATTTATGAGGATTTGCTCAAGGTAGGGAGGAGCTCAAACCTATTTATGAGGATTTAAGCAAAGATGCACTTCTGGAACGATGTGTTGGAGGTTTCACTCAGAACAATAATCAAAGCCTTAATCAACTTATTTGGAAAATTACTCCAAAAACAGTGAATGGCACCTCCAACGTCGTTGAAATTGCAGCTAATGTTGCAGCATGTACATTTAATGAAGGCTGTTTTTCTCTGCTGTCATTTTTGCAAGAAATGGGCATAAAAACTGGAACAAGTTCTCATGAATGGGCGCGAACAACAGATAGTCTTCGAGTATGTAAAGCAGAGCGAGAGGCTGCAAAAGAGGCAAAGAAGGCAGGATTCGTCGTAGACAAGAGCAACAAGATGCTCTGGACATCATCTCCGACAGCTTTTCGCTTTATGGGCCTGGCATTGATGATTCTGTGTAAGTATATGAAAAAAGCAGTAATTTACAAATATCTATTTCGACAAAAACGTCTGTGAAACTTTAAACGTGTTTTTCTAACACTTCGCTTTTTCGAAGCCGGTGAACTCTGTAGCGCAAAATCTACAGAACCCATCTTTTTAAAATTTTACACACTCTTTCTTTATATAAATTACGAGATAACGCTGTCGAGTTTTTTTATTTTTTTTTATTTTAACTTACTTTTAAAAAACAAAATATCAGATTTTTTTTTATGAAAAATCAGTATTTTGACTTCCGAGCCTTGTAAAAAATTGATAAATCAATAATAAAAAAAAAAAAACTCGACGGCGTTCCCTGAGGAAACTTATCAACTAATTAAATCAATTTGGTTTTTTAATTTCAGTTAATCCAGTCATGAGTTATGCGGTTCACCGCGAATCAACTTTTTTTTGGGACGTCTTCGAAGATTCGCTGTCATCGGCTCATTTTTAAATATTTCTTAATGAAAATTTCACAGAATACTCTTTAAATGACATATAATTATACTATAATCATACAAATAAATAAATATTAATTGTATCCTTACAAAAAATGATAGAAAATATGCTTTTTTCCCCTCGAATTAACCTTACTACCCCCTTAAAGCAACATAATAAAATTATATTATAATTTTTAAAAGATTAAAATAGAATTTAAAATCGCAAAAATAATGTATTTTCTGGCGATCTTTTGACAGCTGTGTCTGAATAATTCTTAAAAATATTTATAATATAAGTAATATTCATTTTTATTTGTGTAAAATTGTAGAAAATAAGTTGGTCTGAAAGTGAATTTTATTTAAAAGATTATTGAAGCAATAATGTCATAAGATGTTTAATCTGCTTCATTATAAAATATAATGTGTTTGTCACTGAACATGCATTTGTCGAATTTCAGTTTAGAAACTTAACCTCCAACAATGTCTAATTTGTAAATTGCATTAGCGATAAACGTTGTTAAAGAAAGTACAAAGATAATAGTTTGATGTTATTATACTGAAATTGTTGTGAGAATGGAGTATAATTAGAAAAGTGTTTGAATTTAGAATAATAATGTGAAACTTGAAGTAATTTCTTGCAAGGAAAATTTTATTTGCATTACTTAATGTTTATTTAATAAGAGATAAATTGTGAGGAATTTAAAAAAAAATATTTAAAAGAAGATAGCTATTAATCAATTTGAATAAAATAAATTTAGAAATAATTCTTGTAAATATATATATATATCTATATATATATATATATATATAGATAGATAGATAGATAGATAGATAGATAGATAGATATAATTTCAAAATTATCAATTTAGCAAGAACCAGCACAACCCCCTCACAAAACAAAAATCCCTTAAAATTAAAAATTCAACAATCAAAAGACAAAAACAATAGGCTTCCAGCCTCGTCAGCGATGGGTTTTATTAGACAAAAGCAGCCGGACACTCGAGTTTACAAAAACAAAATATATTTAAGTGGCAGTGGGTTTCGGCCAGAGCGGTGAATAGCTAAAAATCAGATGTTAAACACCCGATGACTATAATTCACGCACTCCCCCACCGGATCCTACGCCACATTAGTAAACGAATGTCTCACCTGGAACATTGTAAACGATGTAAAGTTATGTTCTCTGATTAAAAACCTCATCCCCAACTTAGCTGCAATGCCACAACTCAAAACAAATTAAACAGAGCAAAGTAAAAACCGCATTCCAAACCAATCCAAAAACAATCCAGGTCTGTTGCCACCCAATGCAGCTCATCATCATAAAACCGTCCTTAAGCAGGCTTTAGGTAATACAAGTCATTTAGCTGTCGCTGAGTAGCAAACGATCAAAAATATAGAGAATCTGCAAAATGAGAGTACTTTTTTATGAACTTGAGAGGAATATTGTTTTTATAATGAAGTTTACTTTTAAATTGAAAAAACTCACTTTGAAATAGATATTTTTCTGAACAGATTCTATAAAATCGGAAAATTTGGCTGATTATAATGTTAATGTAGATTCGTTTTGAAATATTGAAGGACCAGTGTACGAGCTGATTAACTGTAAAAGAAAAGCTTTTACGCTTATCATAAATAGAAATTTGTATTTTGTTATCTATTAAATTTTTTATTTTTAAATCTAGATAATCAGCCTCCGAACTATTTTCATTAGTTTTTTTTTTTTTTTTTTTTTTTAATTAAGGAGTCAGGATAAATTTCTTGAGAAATTTCATTAAAATCAGAATTAATATTCAAAACGATCAAATCATCAATGTATCGGTAAGCAAAAAACTTTAGATCAGCTTTATTTATACTATATTGAAATTCATAAAAAAAATAAAAATAAGTTAGCTGCAGTGGATGAGTAACTTGTACCCATACCAATCCCATTAATTTGTAGGTATATTTTAGAACCACTATAAACATAATTATTATAAAGGCAAAACCAGCATAATTTATAAAACAAGTTTGAATTAAAATCAGCACCATCCAAAACCAATTCAGCTGTTTTTAAAATGCATCCTTTAAACTACTAATAGGAATGGTGGTAAATAAATTTTCGAAATCATATGTATGGATAGAATGAATTTTATTGTTTTTTAATTTTTCAACGATTTCAAAACTATTAGAAATAATCCAAAAGCAATTACTGTCTTTATATTTATATTTCAGCATGTTCAAAATTTTTTTAAGTATATCCTCAAATTTCCTATTAAAATTATTACCAATACTATTAACATTACTGCAAATGAATCTGTATTTAGTCGATACTTTATGAAATTTTGGAGTAAGAAATAAAAACGGAAATGACGGATTTTTATTACGTGGAAATGGAATATTGGTTTGTTTAGAGAAAGCTAGATGTTTATTGATAATTTCTTGTACAGAAGATTTACAAATTTTATAGGTTATACTATTATTTAGCTCTGCATTAAGCATTTCCGCATAAAACTTTTTTCAAATAACTGCAAAGTTACCGGCGGCCTTATCAACTTGACAAAAAACAAAATTTTGTTTGTAAAATCCTTATTGAAATAATGATAATTATAAGATGAATTATTTAGAAAACAATCCTGGAAAGATTTAAAATATGTAATTTCCAATCTGTAAAGAGGGGGATAGGTATATTGTATCTGTAACTTAAATTTAATATAAAAGCATTTAAATCAGCTTTAAAAGTATTGAATGACTTTATCGGATTTAATTTATTGTTAATACGAAATTTAGTACCTAAGTTCAAAAAATTACGTAGATTAACATTTTCTATAATATTTAGATTCCCAGTCACAATATGTTGATTGGTTTCATTTAAAAAAGTTGAATTTTTAAAATTTTCGCAATTGCTTTCCAAATCAGTATATGAATCAAGTTTTTGGGAAACTTCTCTATAATTAAATAGAATACTTCCCAGTGTTTTGGTATATTTATAAGTGGGTATTACTACAATATCTTTGGCAGGAAATAATCTTTTATGGCGCAAAATCAAAGAACTTAAACGTAGATTATCAAAACTTTTTTGTTGAAAAGTGCATACAAAGTAAACTTTTTCCAAATCTTGAGGCTTGTGTTTTCCGATTTTGTATAACAAAATATCACTAATCGGATCTTTAAACTGAGAGTTTGCAGATTTAAAACTTTCAATTTTTTGTTGCAATCTTTTAAGTATTTAAAATTTTAAACCAAATAAAATGGTTTTAATCTGTTTAATATTAAAACTATTACAAAATAAATTGTAAAGGTCCTGCAGAACAACAGATGGGCTTATGTCAGAATATTTATTTTGCTTTAGCTTATCTGTGTGTTTACCACGTTTACCTCTTTTATATTGAAATGAGAGAATATATACAGACGAAAAAAGACTGTATATACATGTAGAATTTTCAGTACGAAAATTTAGTTTAGTGTTCGATCCATAAGGATACAGAGATTTTAAACGAAGTATACAGAAGCTTTCACTTCTTAACCGGAAAGGATCATCAATAATCTGTTCTAATATTTGGATTTTTACATTATGAAAACCGTGTATAAAAAAGTGTTTTATTTCAAAAGTTAGATTATTGTCTTCTTTACTAGATAAATGTCTGTGATTATTGATTCTCATATGTAACTCACCCGAAGTTTCCCCGACATATTTTTGATCACATATGGTACAAGTTAGTAAATAGATAACATGTGTAATTTTACATATATGGAAATTCAGGTTAACCGTGCTGTTGGTGTAAGGACTTGCAGACAACTCTACATTAGGTCAAGCTTTACATCGTTTGTTACTACATTTTGTTAATCCCATTTTTTATTATTCATTTTCATCGTATCATTTTTATATATAGAATTTTTGAAGCTTTTAGCTTATTGCACAAATAAAAAATATATATGAGGAAACTGAGCCAGTCCAAAGCCAAATCAAAAAATAAAAATAATAGCTGTATTCCAGTATTGCGCTAAAACAGCAGGCTATTAAAATACAGTAATTTATCCAATATGTAAAACAATCAACAATAAACAATAAAAATTCATGTGAATTGCGCCGAAACGCTGCATTAAAACACATAAATTAAAAATACAATTTCAAAATTATCAATTTAGGAAGCATGTTTATTGTTGATTGTTTTACATATTGGATATATATATGTATATATATATATATATATGTATGTATATTAATTTTATTTACATATCTATTTAAAAAAAACGAGTGATTCAGAAGTTCTGTGCAAAAGTAAAATACTATTAATAAATAAATAAATAAATAAGTATGGATCCGAAACACATGCGGCTCACTGATAAATATTAAACATGGTATGACATTTTGTATGACTGAAAATAAAGGAAGCTTTGCAGAAAATTCCATGGTATATTTCTATATTTCTCACGCAACAAAAAATTTAGACATAAAAACATTCGAGAAATTTGCATGTACACTGCTTTGTATCCAACGTTTTGTGAATTATATGGTATTATTCTATGTAATCATCTGCAGTAGTGACCTCTATTGCTTAAATAATTTTTTGATGCAATACAAAATTATGTACCGCACTGAATATTTATCAGCAAACCACATATCTGTTCGATCCATAGATTTTTTTATCACGTTTTATTTTCGCACCGAACTTGTAAAACACCCTATATTTGTGATAGTGCTTTTTATAGCTTAAGGCACTACACTAGTCACAGAAAAAGACCCGGATGATAATGTAAACTCTATGGGTGCGTTCTTTTCAAATATCTCGCTTAAATTTTAATATTTTTACGCGACTTTTTTTTCATGGGATAGCTGATGACGATCTACAACTGACCTAGTTTTTACTTTTTCGATTTTGCTTATATAAATTTTATATTATGATAGTTTCACTTTCAGAACAGGTATAAACCGTTTTTAAAAGTTAAAGTTTTTTTTTTTTTTTTTTTTTTTTTTTTTAATTTGAAACGAAAACTGACAAAGTAAAAATCTACACTCACGTTGTTAAGCGAGATAAAATATTTTTTAAAGAAGCAACTAATAAAGATGAAATGCTTTTTAACCCGGATCCCTCATAATTTAAACAAGATTCGCATCAGGAGCTTTTAACTAAATTTTATATCTGTAACTTTTTTTTGGGGGGGGGGATATTAAAAAAATCGCATTTTCTTATTAAAACAAAATATTTCGATTATTCTCGTGAGAATTCAGTGTTACAGAAACACAATTGCTTGCCCTCAAAGGGTTAAAGCAGGGCTTAGAGCATATTGGATGAATTTTATTGTTCTTACCAGAATTTTATATCACTAATCTTCAAGAGACATTTTGATAAGATATGCAATAGGAATATTTGATGAAAAATATTGATAAGATATACTGGTACAAACAATAAATTTTGTCCTCCTACCCCTGGTTAAAGATTCTTGCGAGACTACGACTGAGATTAAATAACATTTTTTAAAGATTTAACAGCATGCTATATTTTATAATATCTCTTATATCATTATAAGAGATATTATAAATATTTACCCCGCACTCTTAACTATTTGGTGGCAGAAAAAATAATATATTTTTTGCTTAAAAAAGCACAAAGCTATCATTTTTCTTTTGAAAGTATTTTCTGCTAACCAATTAATAAACTTATTTTGGATAGCTTCCAGGATGCGCTTGCTCCTTTAATACAATTTAAAAGTAATTTCTTTCTTCTATGTTTACGCAGTTTAAAACTGATAAAAAGAGATTATTCTTTGATAAAATGAAAAAAAACAATTACTGTTATAAATTTTATGGATAAAGAGTGGGTTTTTTTTCCTAAGATGAACTTTTTTATGCGCCTATTTTTTTCAAGAAAAAGCATAATCTTTCATAATAGAAATAATGTGCCTGCAAATGTAATTGATCAATAAACAATCTTTCCAAGTATTCGGGCTTTTTTCTTGTTTGTCCTGTTACAAATGTTTTGAAATTTAATTCTTTTGATGATTTTTTTGTGATTAATAAAAAATTTAAAAAAATCAAGTTTATCTAGCAGTTTATTACCTACAGCTGTCAATTGATCGATAAACATCTGTGATCCTCAATAATACATGTAAATGTCTATTAGGGATGAGATTTCCGCTTTTTTGGACACCAGTATAATCTTAGAGAAAATGTTATTCAGTTAAATCACAAAAATGTTCCGATTACACAATGTAGCATTTTCTCTAAAATTTTACCGGTGTGCAAAAAAGCGGAAATCTCATCCCTGGTCTATGCAGTTACTACGAAAGAAACAAAAAAAAGCCATGCGTCAAGCATAGATTATGAAAGACTTTCAACAATTTCAGAATATTTTAACGATTTATCGCTGTTTAATAAAGTAAATAAAATACATAAGAAATAGCGTTAAAAACGCCATAATGTACTTGAAAAAGCAGATTCAGCAGTTACCACCTATAGCACGAACAGTACAACAACTTATGTGTGCAGAGCTGCATTTGATCAACAAACATATACAGTAATATATATTTGACATACTATGTTAAAATTTAACTTAATAAGAAACACATTACAGCGTGAGAGCTCGCCGTCAGCAATTTTTATGAATAAGAGTAAAATTATTTGATTTCTTTTGTTCAGTCCTGTACATTATCTACAAATTATTATGTAGGTATTCATTGAGGTAAAAAACATGTTTAAAACTACTGAAACTACACTTCCAGAAATTATCATCCATAAACGATCATTTATCCTGTTTTTGTGTGGTAACTTTTTTTATATTCTTTAAACATATCTGAATATAATGTAAGCAGTCTGAAGTGACACAAAAGTTTGTGTCGCTCTATCTGAAGAAATAATGCACGGAATATAACCAAACTTGCTATTTATGCAAGAAATATTCTGTTAAAATATTCAAATCAGAATAAATAAAATATTTTACCTTTGGTTTCTTTGTAGAATATCCGACTGGCGAAATTTCATCTGACTATCATAATCGAATAACATTTTTCACGAAAACTCACGCATCAAACTGAGCTGCACAAACACAAAACATTTATTATATTACACATGAAAGCAATTACGTAACATTTCGTCATCATTTCATCAGTGGCAGGGGGTTCGCTAAGTGATGGTACAGGGGGGAGCCTCCCCCTAAACGTTTGCACATGCTATTACAGTTGGCAAATTTGTTCAAACTTTAACAAAAAAACTATAATATTCTTTCTATTTCTAATAGATTTGACGAAAGTTACCAATATAATTAGAAATATTATAAGCTTTTTACAAATAGAAACTATATTATATTTTCTAATTGTGGTAACTTGGTAAAATTATAAAACTTGTTGGCAAACGCCGAGAACTATTTATGTTTGCTTTTCACTGAGTTGGCAAATAATGAATTTTGACTTGGCAATTAAAAACTCTCTCCCCCACCAATAAAAACTCTTCGCGAAGGCTCTGATCATTGGAACTAATATGGCAAAAAAGCAGAAAACAAAAAAATATTAGTCAGTCAGTTGGATTTAAGATAAGTTTTTATAAGAAAAAATGAAACAATCTCTGTTAAATATAGAGATATAAATACTGTGATCTTATAAAAGGTTCTAATTAAGTGTTCTTTTTCCGCAGTATCAGACTAATTTTAATACTTTAGTTTAAGGATACAATCGACATTTCGTTAAATATGCCTCAAATAGTATATAATGTGCATTTCAACGTTCAAAAAACAGTATAATTTGAAAAAAAAATAACTACATATTTGATTAAAAATTTCAAAAAGTTTAAATAAAAAATTACATTGTAAAAATCCTTATTACTTTTTAAATATTAATATTTGTGCCCATTTTTTAAATAAATTTTTTAGGAAACAATCTCTCTTAAATATAGAGATATAAAGACTGTGATCTTATAAAAGGTTTTAATTAAGTGTTCTTTTTCCGCATTATCAGACTATTTTTAGTACTAAAGGTACAATCAACAATTTCGTTTATTTTTTTAAATGTGCCTCAAATAGTACATAATATGCATTTCAACTTTTAAAAAACAGCTTATGCTGTTTATTAAAAGTTGAAATGCAAAGTTGAAATTTAAAAGTTGAAAAGTTGAAATGTTTTTTACAAAAAAAAACTACATATTTGATTAAAAAATTTAAATAAAAAATTGCATTTTTAAAAATCCTTATTACTTTTTTTAAAATTTGATATTTGTGCTCATTGTTTTTTATATTTTTTTTTAATATGATTACATAAGACTGCGCATGATTGTTTAGATACGTCTAAAATTACATTTAACATAATTTTTATGCTGATAAGGGAAAATGATAAAATCTAATACATCTTCAATCACTTTTGTTTTTTAAAAATTAGCAAAAAACGCGACAGCTAATTCCATAAATAGATTTACCACATATACAAACTAGTCATTGTTGGCCGCCGTAATAATTATCCGTCATGGATATCCATAATTTAAAATATGAAAATAAAACATGTGTAAACTATTTATAAAATGCATCGCAATCCCAAAATAAAATTTAAACGTATATTTAAATATTTTTATTACATAGCAATGCTCTATTACTGAATTGCAGCTATTATTTGATTATTCCGTCGATCCACTTCGACAAATTATGCAAATGGCCAAACTACTCGTAAATTATATGAATATGCACAATCTTTATTTTAAATAATGATAACACAACTAAATTAGTACCCGTAATGCATGGTGACGTCACGACGACGTCGTTGTGAACTCACACTGTGATTTTGTGACCACCGAATATGACGTCACGTGACACCGATGTCAAGTAATAGTGAATAGAATGCAAAGTCGTTATGGCCGTTGTAGAGCTCGTTTGTGACATCATATTGTGAACACTTTCTGAAATCACGGTGTGACAAATTTGTGAAAAATGTATCATTTGTGACTATTTTCGCACTAATATTGTTGTGAAACTGTGACGACAGCAACAATGTTTCCAGTGACCAATTTGTGAAATAGAAGGCGAATCTTCAAATCAGTCATGGGACAAATTTTGAGGAGTGGTAGAGCTCACTGTAACAAATAATTATTGTATAGGAAAATGGTGCTGTTATGCTGCATTTTTTTTCGATTTCACAACGGCTGTATCTAAAGAACTAATCGAGGATTTTCATTAAACTTCAAATTCAGTTAGTATCCGATAAAAATTTATCCTGGTTAGTTTCTTGGTGCGCATCGCCCAACAGGTGGCACTTTTATGCAGAATTTTTTAAAGATTTTGCAATAAGTCCATCTCAGAAACTAATGTACGGATATTCATCACACTTCAGATTCAGATAGAAGTTGACATCGATTGTTGCTGATTAGATTTTGGTGTAAGCCGCCTAACTGATGGCGCTGTTTCGCTTCATTTCTCATGGAATATTAACATATTTAAGATAGAAGAAAATTTTCGGATAGCCACATATAACTAGCTTTTAAATACTTTCGACTATTCCAGAGATTAACTTTTACAAACAAACTTACAAATGTTGTTTTTTTATAACATTAATAGAAGTACTATACAGTGGTCAATGGGGGATTTTTTCCTTGGAGTCAATTCTGTGAAAAGTAAAGGTTATTTTCGTAAAAAGTATTAAATTTTTTAATAATATTTTGTAACGAATCCAGTGAAGGCCCCAAAATAGTCAGTGAAAAAGACCCAGATGATAATGTAAAGTCTATGGGAGCGTTCTTTTCACGTATCTCGTTCAAATTTTGATATTTTTAATTAATATTTTTTGCTAGGATAGCCAAGGATGATTCACAACCAGGCTAGTTTTTACTTTTTCAATTTTGATTATGTATTTTTTATACTATGATAGTTTCAATTTCAGAACCGTTTTAAACCGGTTTTGAAATTTAAAGTAATTTCTTTTAAAAAAAATCTAAAACCAAAATTGAAAAAGTAAAAACTAGGCCGGTTGTGGATCGCTCTCAACTATCCTATGCAAAAAAATCATATAAAAATATTAAAATTTGAGCGAGATATTTGAAAAGAATGCTCCCATAGACTTAACATTATCATCCGGGTCTTTTTATGTGACTAGTGTTGCACCTTAATCAAATTCAAGACAAACATTTGGAAGTAATAACTTTTTCAATTCATTTATCTAAAGTTTTGTTTACTTGTGGACTAGGGTTTTTTTCCAATAACTTGACAAAATAAAAATAATCAATAAAGCATCTATTTTTATGGGATGGAATTTGGTGAAGAGACCTGTTTTATTAAGAGGAATTTTGTGCAAGAGCCAATTTTAGTAAAACGAATTTTGTGAAGGGGCCTGTTTATTAAATGGATTTTTGGTAAAGAACCCTAAAAAGGCTTCAAATTTTGTCTTGGTTGCAGTTACATAATATTATATAAAAATTCATATTATATTATATTTCTATTTTATATAAATGCTACACATTTTATAATATTAATCTTTAAAAAAAACTTTTTTCGATAAGTAATGGTATTTTTTATTAATAATATTTACAGCGATTCAAAAAACCTATAAAAAAGTTATTTGTGGTGTAGTGCTAGCACTCCAAGAAGTCGTCAATAGATTTGCTTTCAAATAATTCGAAAATTCTATATTAAAAAAGTAATAACATGAATATATATTCCCCTATAAATCATTTCAAAAAATTTACGATGCCAAATAAATTCTGATCATCAACTAAAATTTCTGAAATATTGGAAAACTGTTTTTATTGAGACTATATATATATTTTTTTTCTTTGTGGAAGTCGAATTATATTATAGTATTATGAGCTCTGGCAGATCTTTTTCTTTTGTCATTGTTATCGATATCGAGGCTTTCTTTTGTGCTTACCAGAGTTTATCAGTAAATTCGATTTATATTCAGCGTAACAAAAGAGAATGTTAATTTTTTTGCAGAAAAAAAACAAAAGAACATATTTCTTCCTACAAGAAAATATTTTATACATATTCTGTTAAAACATATTCTGTTTTCTATGTTTAAAGTACAAAAAATTCAATTAAAAAGGGTTTTTTTTCACATATATACTTTATGTCTTATTTTTCACGGAGAAGTTCATTAAATCATAGCTGTACGTTTCAGACAAGGGCGAATATGTTAATAGTAAATATGATTTATATTCAGATTTTATTTACGTTTAAAATAGTTAAGATTAAATATTAATTTTATAAATTTTTAAGTTACTATTGGAATAAATACACTTTTCAAACGTACCTAAATACATACACCTTTCATACATATATTTTCATACA
Organism: Maratus speculifer; assembly: GCA_964019185.1. Lineage (NCBI taxonomy): Eukaryota > Metazoa > Arthropoda > Arachnida > Araneae > Salticidae > Maratus > Maratus speculifer. The sequence continues at coordinate 108,681,671 of OZ025302.1, read as the reverse complement.
TATACAAATCCATATACATGTACATACATACTATAATATACTTATTAATTAACGGGGTATTTTTAATAAAAATACATAGTTTGATTATGAAAATTTATAATTAAATATATCTCACCAGTGATAGTCGATTGAAATATACTTCACTTCCATTCATTGGATTCCATTTAATATAATTTCTGGTTCAAATATGTTTATATGATGAAAAGTCTCCTGTTAAATCAAAGGATTTCGTAAATATTCGGGAAATAAACGAATATTATAGGTTTAAACCCATTCATTTTCTTAATAAGTAGTTAGATAGCAAAATTTGCAATACATATAATAGAAAAGTCTTTTTTTCAACAAGTATTAAAAAAATAATTATATAAATATATATTTTCATATAAATTATTTCAAAGAATACCCGGAGCCAAATATATTCTGATCGAGAACTAAAATTTCTAGAATATTGGAAAAACTGTTTTTATTGACACTGTTTTTTCCTTCGTGGAAGTCGAATTATATTACTGTATTAAGAGCTTTAACAGATCTTTTTCTTTTGTCATTGTTATTAATATCGAGAATTTTTCTTTTGTGCTTGCCAGAGTTTACCAGTAAATTAGATTTATATTCAAAGTATCAAAAGAGAATGGTAGTTTTTGGCAGAAAATGGAAAAGAATATATATCTTCCTACAAGAAAAGATTTTTGACATATAAAGCAAATTCTGTTTTGTAACTTTGGAGTACAAAAGATTCAATAAAAAAGGGGGTTTTGTATCTACTTTATCTCATATTTTTCGTGGAGAAGTTTATTAAATCATAGCCGCACCTCTCATATAAGGGCGAAAATAATAGTAGTAAAAATGATTTATTGTCAGTTTTTATTTACGTTTAAAATAGTTATGATTAAATATTAATTTTAATTTTTTTTAAGTTACTATTGGGATAAATACACTTTCTAAACTTATCTACTACATGCGTACATCTTTCATACATATATATTACATACATATATCTTATATAAAGACACAAATACATAAACATTTATACTATAACATTACTTTTTTTTATCATCGGGGTTTTTAAAAATAAAAATACATACTTTGATACAGAATATTCATAATCAAATATATCGGGTGTCCCAAAAATAGCTGATGATCTTTAAAATTCAATAATTTGTAAATGCTGAAAGATATTTAAAAAATCTTGTAAGAGGATCATGTAAGGTGTGATTTTTGATTCTAGTTGGAATTTCAAACAATAGATGGCGCTGAGATCTACAGCTGCTCAGTCAAGATCCGATGTTTGGCAATTTGGGATCCATTTAATGCTTTTAATCTTCTCTTTTCCCATGGAAGAAGATAGAGACAAAAAAATCGAGCCTGGATTTAAATACTTGGTAATTGTAATATGTAACTTTTGTAATATATGTGTATTTAGCGGTTATTGCTTTTAGTGCAATCTATTGCTGCTATGTGTAACTAAAACTGAGAATCGCAGCATAAAATCTTCAGATACCTTGCACAACAATCCTGTTAGATTTTTTAAATTTTCTGTCACCGCTTGCACATTATTGAATTTTAAAATAAATCTCTCATTTTTGAGACACTCGGTAGATACCACAAATTTTATAATTTTAGTCTTTAAAAGGGATAAAAAAAATTTCGGTAAATATAAGCAATATTTTTTTTTTCCTCAAATGCAGCGTTTCTAGAACTTATAAAAATGTGATTTGTGCTGTATAATTTTTCATTGCGAGAATTCGATAATAGTCTTACTTACAAAATAATTCAAAAATTCCGTTTTAAAAATGCAATAACATAAATGTATATTTCCTATAATTCATTTGAAAGAATTTATGATATCAAATAAATTCTGATCATAAACTAAAATTTCTGAAATACTGGAAGTCGAATTATATTACAATATTGTAAGCTTTAGCAGATCTTTTTCTTTTGTCATCGTTATCGCGGCTTTCTTTTATGCTTGAAAGAGTTTACCAGTAAATTCAATTCATACTCAACGTATCAAAAGAGAATGTTAATTTTTGGCAGAAAAAGCAAAATATATATATATATATCTTCCTATAAGAAAAGATTTTTTACATATAAAGCATATTCTGTGTTCTAAGTTTGGAGTACAAAAGATTCAATAAAAAAGGGGTGTTTGTATCTACATTATCTCATATTTTTCGCGGGGAAGTTTATTAAATCATAGCCGCACTTCTCATAGAAAAGGACGAAAATAATAATAGAAAATTAATTTATTGCCAGATTTTATTTACGTTTAAAACAGATTAAATATTACTTTAATATTAAACATTAGTTTTAAATTTTTAAATAATCAATGGGATAAATACACCTTCCACACTTATCTTCATATTTAAATGTTTCATACACATATATCACATTCATATATTTTACATATATACACAAATGCATATGCATTTATATTTATATCATAACATAAAATAAAAAAAGACTTTGATTCGGAAAATTTTAGCCCCACCTGTAACCGAAAGCTTTTGCCCTCGAAATAAGTGGATGGGAAGTGCTGGGTTCGAACCCAATCACGCCCGTCGACCTAATCGTTCGGAGTTTTCTGCGGTTTTCTTCGTATCTTGAATTTCCTTGTTTAAGTACAGGTTAGTTTTTTTTAGAAAGACCACCCATGGTGGGCACTCCCCCCTAGAGCCCATGTCCCTCGTGCAGATAATTGGCAACCATAAACACAACCAACTGAAAATTTATAATTAAATATATCCAACCTTCAGTAATTGTCAATTATAATTTATTCCATTTCATTCAATAAATGAAATTTCTAGTTCAAGCGTGTTTATTAATCAAAAATCTCCAACTAAAATCTTCGAATTTCGTAAGTATGCCATACATAATTAAATTAATATTATAGGTTTAAATCCATTCATTTTCTTAATACATAGTTAGGTAACAAAAATTCTAATACATATAATAGAAAAGCTTGTTTTTTAAAAAACAAATCAATGTCATAGGAAAAAAGAAAATAATAGCTGAAATAAATTTAGCAGCGTCATGAGAAACTTTGAAATGTACGGAAGCACGCAGAGTCTCTTTCTTTCTGCCTTTTAACTCCTGCTTTTAAACGCTTTTAGTTTCGTTTGTTGTGCCTCTGTGTGGATCAAAATTTTGCTATCAATTTTTTACACACACCAGATTAAGCAGTTTTTTTTTTTCATTTTACTTACCCATCACATGTAGTATAGGGTAAATCTTGCAATCGTTTTGAAAATCGAAAAATTTTTTTGACGGATTTACACGTTTCGAACACTGGGGATTCCGAAAAACATATCTTAAGAAAAAAAATTTTGCCGTCCGTCCGTCTGTGTGTCTGTAACCGCTCTATCTCCCGAACAAATTGAGATAGAGACTTGCAATTTTGTATGTGCTTAGTATGTAAGAATGGTATGAAGCATATTTAATATAAGTAACCTTGATTATCCGGAACCATTTTTTTCGGACTCTCGAAAAATTCGTTCTGATGAAAGGTATATAAAAATTTTCGAATTCTTTTATTTTAAGGAGTGGACGTAAAAGGCAACAAAATAACACAAATTTTGCATAAAAACAAAGATAATCGGATTATTAGTTGTTGAGATATTTCTAATCCTATTTTCCACATTCTTTGATTTTTCATGACCCTGTATTTCATTCAAATTTCAATTCAAAGATATCTTTTAATTGGAAATGAAATACCTAATTCGATGCAAGAAATCGTTAGTGAATATGATTATTATTTTTGGAGTTATAAGGATGTTTCTTTTACGCAATTCAGTGCTACTTGAATAGTTTGGCGTTTCATACAATCTATCGAAATTGGATCATCAAAAATTCATTAATAGAGCATGATTATGCGTTAAAAACACTGGAATTGTAATGCATTTTATAAATTGTTTACATATGTTATGTTTTCATATATTATGCTATGCATATCCATGATGGGTAAGTATTATGGTGGCCCCCAACGACTAGTTTTTAATTTCATTGTTCATATCAATGAAATATTTATATATTTTCAAGATTCTTTCTTATCGAAGATAGAATTCAAAGGAGAATCAATCCTACACGGTTAGGGTGTTATGCGATACGAACGCGAAAAAAAATTCGTGTGATAAATCCCTAATTGAACTGAAAAAGAAGGAAAATTAAACCATATTTTAATATAATTTTGGAAAATTAGCCTTGAATTATATCTCTAATATCAATTATTTCCCTTTTTTGTGTGTGTGCGTCAGAATAAACGCATGTAAATTTATCATATTCAAATAATATTTTTTCTTTTAAGGGAGACCCGTACCCCATTTTTGGCCAAAAATCATCAAAAGTTCATTTTTTCTTTCTCAGAAAACGATAAAATATATATTTGCGAATATCCATGCAAAATTTCAGAACTCGGGGACTCTTGGAACAGGTAGAAAATGAGCTTTTTAAATTGTACTCACTATAGAGTTTAAAGGACTAGCGGCCATTTAAAGCGTGTTTTCCTGAAAATGACTTTTTTCATATTTTGCCCAAGTTCAAAGTACTAAGGCTCAGTGGTAAAATGATTTAGAAACAAAGTGTTTATGTTTTTAGAATCTTAAAAAAATTTGCAACAAAAGTAAAAAGAGATACTTTTTTTTTAACTATTTCTGAAAATTTTACATAAATTGGTAAACATGAAAATTATAACGAATTTAAGAAAATTTACCAATTTAATTTTTTAATTTAATTTAATTTAATTTAATTTTTTGATTATTCTTTACAAGAAGATTCTTAAATAGTACACCAAAATTGATTACTTTAAAATCAATAATAAAAATTTTGGGTTTTTTCTTACGGGTCTCCCTTAAAAATATTTCAAAACATTTTCCTAAAACATAAAACTAGGTCAACCCAAAATCGTCACGAGTATGAAACATTTAAATTCAACTTGACTCGCAATAACAACAGCAAAAAAGTGGGTAAGTGTGATCGGAGATCGCACAGAGAGTTTCGTTTAATATCTTTTTTAAAGCATTTTATTCTTAATTTGATATATCAAAATTACTAATTTATAGTTAATTAGATCTTACATAAATGGCCGATTTTTCGTGGTTTCCTTCGAACATTGCGTAAATACGGGTTAGGTTCCCTTAGAAAGACCCCCACGGAGGGTACTCCTCCTAGGGCCTATATTCCTCGTGCAGATAATCGGCCGCCATAAATAACACACCACACCATAAATGGTAGCGCCCTTACATTTATTTAAATAGCTTTTAATATAACAGTTTAAAATACCAAATAAATTTATTATAGAAGTAATTTATTTAAAAACTAAAATTTGTTTTATTGTTATATTTTTTTAATTTCTTATATTCTAATTAAAAACCGTATAATGAATTTATAATTAGAATAATAATAGAATATTTATTTTATTTACAATTTTTATAAAATAAATGAAATAGTTATAAAGTTGAGAAATGGTAATAAAATCATGATATGTAAATAAGTATAGAGATAAAAATAGTTTAACTAATAATAAAAATAATATAAACCCTTAAATTGGCAAAGCAATTACGAGATTTCTTTTAATTACATTCATCTAAACATGAAAACTTCAACCTCCATTGTCAGATCTCGAATTAAAAACCTTCTGTTTACTAGCGAGGTGCTTTATCTCAGCTATGATGCCTCTACGAAAATCTTTCAAATTAAGGTTCAGTTTTGAAATTTAAATCGCAAAAATGAACAGATAACATTGAAAATATTAATTTAACTGAAAATAATAGACTTTTTTTAAAAAAATGTGATTAGTCGTGTGATAGGGGGTATTTAGCTGTAAGTACACAAAATTTGGGGTCTTTGACTTACACAGTTTTTTTTGTGAACGGACTCTGTGAAGGACCGACAGACAGAAGACTGAGCCGAATAGGGTTTCGTCAGGTAAACGATACCCTAAAATTTAACATCAATCCAACAGAATACGAGCAACGAATTTGGCTATGGGTCAAATGAAAATGGTTTATCCGAATCGATGAACTATTCAGTCTATTCTTGGGGCGAAAGCCCACTGTCATCTTATAGGCCTAAAATATTACAGAAAGAAATCAAACGATAATGATTAGAATTGCAGCACCAATATACAGTCACAGCAACGGTTATAATATTGAAATTAATTTATACTTAACCAAGGTTACTTCATAACATTATTTAATTTAAGTTTCTTCTGAAAAAAATCCTTCAATAGCCGTTATAGGAAAAAAAATAAAAAAACATTAATATTTGTAACTTTACGAAGTATTTCTAAAACATTCCCAGATAATGGAATGGATTTCCGTTATGGCATTTGTGTTCCGAATTCTTTTCATATAATTTCATATTTTTAATATGCGGAATACAAAAGAATGTTTTGTAATGTAGTTTTCTCACTTGAAGAACTCATAAATAGATTTTTTAAATACTTCTAGACCATGTTAACAAAAAAATATAGAAAATCAATTCAAAGTATAAAGTATTCAACCTATATTACCAACTATATTCGGATTAAGAAATAAAATTTTAGAAATTTTGAAAAAAAAACAGCTTTTATTTAAACATGTTCCCTCGTTCTAAATTGAATACAGTAAAACTTCCATAACGGACACTCCCGAATAGCGGACACCTCTGTTTAACGGACAGTTTTCAAATCCCCACTCCCAAAACTTTAATTTTTGTATGTTTAACCTCTGAATAACGGACATTCCGAATAGCGGACAGTAATTTCGGCAAAAAAAGTATAAAAATTGTTTTTTTAACGCGGAAAAAAAATCCTCTAAATTTATCAGGGCAATGTATCACAAATTTTGTGATCACAGAGAAATGTGAGGATGAGCTGGAGAAAATCCCCTCTCCCCCCAACATTTATCCCCTACATACCACCCCCCCCCCCCATCGGATGATTGGAGATTGTATGCTTTTAAGAAAGAGAAAAATACAATAAACAATGATAATTATTTTTTTTTTTTCAGAAAAAGATGATTTAAAAGGATTAAAACTACTGACAAGTTAAAACTTCACAATGAAAAACAAATTACATGTAATCGCAAGTAAAAGCATTACTTTTGTAACATTTTTTTTTTTTTTTTTTGTAAGAATTTAAGAAGCAAAGGATAAAGGTATGCACAATTTTATTTCAGTTTTATTACCTTAAAAAATAGTTTAATTTCTGGTTTAATCATATAATAGAAGTTTTAGGACATATTGAAATCGACCAATGAAACATTAAGCATTCATTAGCAATTTTCTATCTCTGAGGTTTTCCCAATAGCGGACACCTCCGAATAGCGGACAATTTCTGCGCTCCCAAGGTGTCCGTTATTTAGAGGTTTTACTGTATTTAATTAGAATATTATTATGAGAAGTGCTAGATTTTCAAGTGTTTGTATTTCAGGTTATCTGGCAGCCGGTCCGGTCTCTCACTTACGTTAATATACTCGGAATGCTATTTAATTGATATATTTTATTTACAGGGTGGCGAGTGGTCAGGGAAAAATATAGTCAAAATAAGTGCTAAATACCAGTATTTTGTTAAAGAGAAATTCGCTTTCTTTAATCCCTTTAAATTATTTCTAGTACTTTTGATAAGATAATACTGGTAGTGTCCTCTTATTTTGACTGCGTTTTTCCCTGACCACTCGCCACCCTGATTTAGGTTTTCTATAGCATGCTCGGTGTTGAAAAAAAAATGTAGAGCATCTATGTCTCAATTAAAAGAGTTCTTTAAAAAATTCTGGATACATTATAGTATACAGAGAAACATTCATAGACTTCTAATATAATTGGGCGTAGAAATGGAAACCTTTTCTGACATCATATTTCCCACCATCACGTGATGGTGGATGGTTAGTGCACCAAGCCGGGTTTTCCCTTTAAAATTTGCCATTGGAATTACCACTCCCACTGAAACCGATATGTTGTCTCGTGCATCCGAAGCTTGACTACAGAAACAGAAATTTGCTAACAAAGGAATCATCACCAAAAAAGACAACTTTTCAGCGAAGATATCGGAAACATGTCTGCTTCAAGGCTCGGTGAATAGAATAAAGAGATTCGTTCTTTACTCAATTTTTTCTCTAAGGGAAAATCGCTTGAAATGTATTTCTATGATTAAAGACAATTTCAAAGATATTGAAATCGATGTATCGGTGTGGTGCTAAAGTCCGGATAAATGAAAGATTGTTTTAAAACATATTTTTTTTATTGCAAAACGGAAAAGTGCAATAGCTCAGTGTTGCCGGATGGGCTACTTTTTTTTTAATTCAGATTCTTCATTGGCACCACTTTTTACAAATGATAAAATATGCCTTATTCAATGTCATGATAATTAAGGCAAAAATAAAAGGTAATTTACTGTTTCAAAAAAGTGGTGCCAATCGAGAAATCCGAATTGTTAGTAAGATCATAAAGAATACATTTACTCACTGTACTTATATTACTTCCTGTTTAAACAATTGCCTCCAGTCAAGGTCTGAAGCATTCGCAGGCCCGTTGTAATGCGGCGTGGATCATAGAGCGAATGCCGCTTCAATAGAGAATCTCAATGAAGCGACGTTTGGATGTCTCTACTTGTTTGTAACACTTTCAATCATGTTTCATACATAGAAGTACAAAGTCTTTATATCAAGGCTGTTGGGAGATCAGAATTGTTTGGTCCAAAACATGTCGACGTTCTCCGACAACCAACATTCGTTACAATAAAAAAAGTCAAAACCTTCGCTGGCCATTTTTGACGCGTTATAATATTATAGACATCACACACAGTAGATATTGGTACGAATCGAAGAAAATACGATATCCTAAGGAGAATGTAGCCTGTAGATGAATTCGATATCCAAAAAATTGAACGATTCCTGTCGCTGAATACTCAGCTCGAATACTTTATACAATCGTGACTCTTCGATTATATTCTGCACTTCCATGATGAAAGGACTATTTCGAGGTTATGACTGTTTAACCCTTTGAGCTCTGATGGTAGAATTTTCTACCACAGAATTTTATTTCCGAAATGTCACAACAACACCAGAAAATTCGACCAAATTTATTTGAAAAAAGTTTAATGCATTTTTTCGTGTATATAGTTAACCGTTTTTTTTTCTTTGCAAAATATTGGTGCCAATCTGACATTTGGAATCTTAAAGAAATTTACCCCGCAGAGCTCAAAGGGTTAATGAATGCGTGAAGCTATTTGGATGCCATTTGCGATCTCGCCAAATGAAACCACATGGCGAGAAATTAAAATTGAATTTATCCGGATTTTGGTACTTCACTCTGTATATCACAAAGAAATGAGCTATCGGATGGTTACACAAAAATAGGGTATGCATAACATTTGTTATTCCTTTATAAGGACACATTAAAGAATTATATTATCGTATTGTCTGTTCTATTCTAATCGATTGATCTAATATTCCTATTCAAATCTAATCAAACATTTTTTCAAGTGGTTTACTAGTTTGAATAATAAATTTTCAATAACCCTTATAATACGAATGCAATTTCAATAAGAAAAAGAAAGGAACATAAATGGTTATTAGCATCATGAATGACACCTAAGTATTCTACATGCCTACAAAATAAAACTACTTTTCAATTTGGAAATAGAGAATTCATATGTAGCAACTGTGAAGGTGATCGTAAAAACTACCCAGGAGGAGATCGAGAGCGCAGAGAAATAAACTCCAACATAATTGCAGCCAGAATAAGGTGTTTATTTAGAAGATGAACGATGGAATGTTTATAATGCTAAGTCGCTAACAATACGGGAAATCACATCGTCTGCTCACAGGCACGGCATTAGCCGGAGAGGGGCACAGCGCCCCTTTAACGTGGTGTTACATGGCTGAAGGTCCGAGTAGGAGTGCCACTGCAGCAGGGAAGATGTACAGCGTCAAGGTTATGCGAATCCGTTAAAAATGCTTAGTAACCGAGAATGCTAGGGTTGGTGTAATATCAAAGTCCTGTGGTTTTTAAGGAGTGTCGATTGCATACGCACGTGTGCTTCCAGATACTGAAAGAATTACATGCCGAATGATTCATGACATCTGGGAGATTTTAAAGATTAACTGAGTGCATGAGAATGTTAACGGATAAACTTATTATAAACCACAGCTGGATCTATTTAACATGGGAAAAATGCAGAAATGTGCAGATCTAAGGAAGACTGACATTCGGTTAACTTTTATTGTGATGAGAAAAGAATTAACAGATCTTTTTCACAGTGATAAAAATCCAAAACAAAGAGTGGGAATGAAATGGTGTTTTTTTATCATATGAAAGAGGGTTTGTAAAAGAATTAATTTCACATGCAAAGTTATAAAAGGAAAAATAACAAAGTACAGCATTAAAACCTTAAATGCAAGAATATTAACTTTAAGTATTTATTTAAGGGGGGGGAGGTAATTTCCAGTTAAAATTTTGAAGTTTTGATTTTACTTGTTCATTTTCTAAAAAGGGGAGAAGACAAGATAATATGTGACAGAAACGCTGTCACATATCTCACTCCCAGCATCGGGGAACAAAAAAAAAACTGCAATGTTTGCAATAAAGTTTTTTTTTTTTTTTTTTATAGCAACAAGCGCTGCACATCTTCTCTACTCCAAATACATAATCATAACAGTAAGTACATAAAATTGAAAGGAAAAATACATTTAAACATAAAACTGTATATATAGTATATTGCTTGCTTTTTGAAAATTGTTTGGATTATGCAAACTTCTTTTTTTTTACTCATTTTATAAACGTCATGACTTTAAGCGCTTTTCAAGATCATCGTGTCTTGGTGATCATTAGTCCTTTCAGTCCCAAGACAAATAATTAAAATAATTTTTTTTTTATATGTGCATCCGGATGACTTAAAAAATATTTTATTCTGAAAGTGCTGGTACCAGCTTTTGTCATGACTAAAAAAATGTGAAGTTTAAATATAATAATAGTTTTTTAATACTTCACAGTGAATGCAAGCAAAAATTGAATTATATTTAGCACACAAATAAAAGATACACTAAAATATATATATGGCATAATAAGTACTGGATATATAAAATAAACATTGATAAACGAAAAGTAAAAAAAAATTTGTGCACACAGCACAGGACCTCAAAAAAAAGGGATGCAAAGCAAGCCCATAGACAGGTGGGGCCCTAAATCTTGTTTTTTTTTTTTTTAATTTGATAAAACAAGTATTATGGCGTCAGTTTAAGACTTCAGCCCTAGAGGAGGAGGGAATTGTGAGACTCATATAGCACGAAGGTATATGAGTCCCTGCTCCCCCAAGATCATAATGATCTTCCAAGGAGCACACGTCGAGTAATCGAAAAAAACTGTATTTGTAAATTGAATTGAAAAACAATTCAAGAGTTTTCGATAACATAATGAAGTTGGAGACCTAAGGGCACTAATTTTGAACGGAAACCAGCTTCAGGAAAGGGGATAATTGAAAAAAAACAAAACAAAAAAGGCAATTCAGAGTGACACAGGAAAACTTCTCATTATTTTTAAACTACAACTGCAGCTAAATCAGAAGGTAAAAGTAATTATGTTGTTACTAACTGTACCTATCAGCATTATACTGACCAGTTTGAAGTAAAAAAAATCTAACTCATTATCTATTCAAAGGAAATGACTAATCTTTTATATGTGTAACTGGGGTGTGTTTACAAACAAAACTGCCTCTGACAAAGTGCATTTGGTTTTAATTCAGGTGAAAGACCTGTGTATGAAATGAGTTGAGAAAAACAACTTACTCAACAACAAACAGAAGTGTAAAATGTAACTGAAGAAAATGAAATAATTTTGAAAAAAAATACAACCTTAATGTGAAACGAAAAGAAGTTATGTGAAGAAGTTGTTACTTAAATTAATTATCTGTTTTTTTTTGATAAAGTGAAAATGACATGAAGAATCATGCCATTACCAACAATGAGATGTAGAATTTAAATTAGATGAACAAAACTACGTGTAAAAATCTTCGTGCTGAGAACTTATGTGTATGAAAAGAGTATTACTGGAATGAAATTAAAACAGAAATGAATTTTTATCAGCCTGATTCGAAGAAAAGAATGCAAATCAAAGATTCAATGCATAATTTTGATAGGACAAAATGGCTATAGGTTTGAAAGGATAATTCTATGTATAACTGTATAACTCGATGAGCAAAGACTAATAATAAAAAAAATGCAGCTGCCAAAGCCCCAAAATGTGTGAATTAAATCCAATGACAAGTGTTTAACAAAAAGTGTGATGATTTTTTTTTTAAACCATGCTATAAGAAACATGTAAAATGTGGTTTACTTTCTATGAACTAATGTGTTACATATTCTATGAACAAAGATGTGTATTTTCAATGAACTAATGTGTAAACAATCTATGAACAAATAATTAAAACTTCAACGAACTAAAGTGTACATCTCTATGAACTAAAATGTAAAACCATGAGTGAAAACATGTATAACATCCCTATGAACTTATGTGTAAAAAACATCGCTGAACTAACGTGTAAAATTCTGTAAACAAACATGTCAATATTCTATGAACGAATGTGAAAAAAAAATCGATGAACTAATGTGTAAAATTTCTATAAGTAAACGTGTAAATATGCAATGAACTAAGTTGTTTATTTAGTGAACTAAAATGACCAGGAAGAAAGTGGTTTTTTTTTGTGTATTGTTTCAACAACAATGAATGTAACTAGTTCCCCATGTACAACACGAATGGAAAGTAAAGCGATGAACTAGTGTAACATCAATGAACTAAGAATGTACGATGAACTCCTGTGTTTTTTTTCTATGAACAAAATTCTCATGTGTACCAGGAACTAATACATTCTATGCCATAACAAAAAAACAAGTCCTTAAAATAACTGATGTAAATAATGTGTATTTATAACAATTTGAACTTCAAAAGAGAAAAAATGCATGTTCCTAACAGCAAACAAACCAACATAAATGAGTGTAAGATTATGTAAAAGAAAAACAGGTTTTGTCTGCAGAGTAAAATAAAAGAAAAAAAGAATGTGATGTTAACGTGTACGCCTACAACAAAAATACCAACTGTGTGAACACAATCTAATGACCTGCATCAGAAAGTTTCAACCATACATCCAAACCTTACTCAGATAACTGCTTGCCGGCTAAACAGTCAAATGAAAAAGGAATCCTCACCAACCGTACACTCATGTGTAGAGCAATTTTTAATTTTTTGTTTATTTATTTATTTATTTATTTATTTTAACTTAAAATGTATGGTGTAAAAAAAATGTGAATTGACTTGTATCTAAAAAACTAATAATGTATAACTACAAAAATAACAAATAGACTGTTGAGGTAAAAGTAAACTTCTTCACACTAATGTGACTTATTGGCAAAATAACTAAACGCTGTAAATTATGTAAGTCTTTTTTTTTTTTTTTTTTTTTGGAGCAAACTTAATCATTGAAATAGATGCAGTTGTATATTTTTTCTTTCCTGTTTAATAAATCTTTTAAGAGAGGGGCAAGATTGTGCAAATGCTGGATGAAAAATGTTAAAATTGGTATTGTTATCTTGATTATTTCTGATACAGTTTATGCATTTTGGTGAATTTGTACATTGAGTGTCACTATGTGGGAGAGCACATACAGGACAAGAGATTTTATTAGGACATAGTCTAGCAACATGTTTGTACATTTGGCATGAAAAGCATCGCTTGACATTAATGTATACATCTACAGAGTATTCATTACCCTTAATGTTTATTTTGTGTTGCATTATTAATGTTTTAGCTGTGTGTGAAGATGTCTCAAAAACCCAATTGTATGAATCGACATGTTGTAATTTATATTTCTTAGAAAATTGAATATCAGGTTCATTATTATGCAAAAGCTCACCCACTCCCAATAAAATATCTGGTATACCACATTCTTCTGGCAAATTGAAAATAATAATTCGAACAGATTTTATTTTTTTACATTCAGATGCTGAAAAAGAATTTTGATTAGAATCGCTGAATTTTGTAAGTGTCTCTATTTCATGTTTTGTGTCATTTTGCAAATTATCTTTGTAGCTATTATGATTACCTGTTTGTGTCGCTTTGTCTCTTGTTATTGTGGACAGACTACCACTACTGCTATTTAATTTCTCACCCTGCATAGTCTCGATTGAAGTTGTAGAGGTTTGTTTACTAGTTAAATTATGTAACCTTTCAATAAGTTTTTTATTAACAATTTGTAAGTTATCATTGTCACGTTTTAAGTTAGAGAATTCCACTTTCAAGATATTGAATGATTCATTAAGCGTGTTAAGATTCCACTTCATTTGCATAGTAATATCTGCAAAATCTTCTAAAAAAGGGGAGTTGTTAGCTAAAATTTTATTTTGAAATGCAGCTGCCTCTTTACACATACTTTTTGTGTATTTATTTAGGGTGTCTTGAAAGAAATCTAGCCAAGGAGAAGTATAGCTAGGTTCATTTATTTCAAGTGGGGTTTTTTTATCTTTAGTCGCCATATTACACAGCTGCTAGAATTTTTTTTTTTAAACAAAAACTAGTATAACAGGATAAAAACTTTGAAAACAAAAAAAACTTAAGTTAAAAAAATCAAAACAAAAATCAAAAGCAAAAATTTAAGGGTGTAATTAGAAAAGGGAAAAAAAAAATGAATTTTGCCCAGAAAAGTCCAGTTAGAAATGATTGTTTCAAAATAATAGCACATGAGAAACCTATAATTTTACTTTATGTAACATCTACATTTATGTACATAACTAGTTTAAGAAAAACAAAATGGGCTTTCACTTGCCAACGGGGGGGGGGGGGGGGGGTTGTCTAACTTTTATTATCTAAGATGTGTAAAATGTGAAAGCGAGAAGTTCCCATTTTTTTTAACAAGTAAAAAAAATCAAGTGTAAGTGAATTAATTTTGTCTTACTATACACACACTTGCCTGTTAAGAAAGTGGATCACTGAAAAATAAATCTCGAAAATTTTAAGCAAAAAAAAATTTAAAGTATGCAGAACTATAAAAGGATAGGGGATAATGGAAAGAAGAAAAAAAAATCTCCATACATATTAAAAGTACCCCAAACCTCAGAACGATTTCAACATGGACATCAAGTTTATAATTCTGACCCATTTAAATTAACACTAAGTTTAACCCAGAAAATAAATGTACTAAAATTGCATTTTCTCTAATTTATTTATTTTTTGAAATCTCCCATTTTGTTATTTCAAGCAAAATTTAAGTAACTGTGCAAAAGCCAAAAAAATGTTAGTAGAAGGGTTGCCCCTTTTTTAAAAAAAATAAACTATCAGTACATAAAATAAAAGGTAACGTGCAAAGTCGAGCGACTAGCTCAGAATATATGCACCAAGAGTAGAATAGGAATATTACCTAAAAACACAAACAAAAAAAACTAAAAAAATAACTAACTTCAGAATCATAATTGGAAAATCTACATGCATATCACTAACACAAAAATTACAAAATAAAGCGTGAAAAGAGAAGATTGCAAAATTTATGCAATTATAACTAAAATTTTTAACTTTTAATTATTTTAGATTTATAAAAAAATCTTCTCTGTTCATGCTGACACACAAAAATATTTAAAATAAACTTTGCAATAATAATACTTTTAGAATGGCTCACGAATAATAACTAAAAAGTAAATTTATAGTTACTATAATATGAAACTGAAACCAAAATAATGTGCAATTTTAAAATATTTAAAACTGTAAAGGGTTCACTTCATAAAATATGCGTTAGCATTTTTTTTTTTTTTTTCATGCCGAACATTGTAACTCTATTATTTTAATTATTTGCACATGATGTTGACTTGTAACACTTTATTTTTTTATCATCTTTTTTTTATGAGAAAAGTTGCAGCACATCTTCTTTCAGCCAAAACTGATATGTTGAAGCACAAAATAACTTTTTAAGAGCTGAACTGATAGTACAAAAAAATTTGACACACACATGAAGAATTTAGAAGCAAACGGCAACACCAAAGGCTGAAATCTTTTGCAATCTAATTTGACATGATGAAACTTCGACCTTCTTTGCATTTCAAAAATTGCATTCACTTTTGCCACGAATTTTTTTACAAATCTGACGATAATTAGCACCACAATACTTTTAGATGAATTTCACAAACGATTTTTTTAAGCATATTTCACAATCGGGGTTGAGTACTCCTTTCATCGAAGCATAAACATATGAAACCGAAAGTGCAGCAGGGACGAACGGCACAGTTTTTACCCGTCACGAAACACACACACGATGGCACACAAAAACACTTTAAGTGACACAGAGAGATGTTGAATTTTTTTTTTTTCTGTCAATTCGCACTGGACTAAGGCATAAGATAACTTGTAGTTACGGGGGGAAGCCGACGATTTTTCAGCTGCAGAAAATTACGGATAGAAGGTTCACGGGAAAGCAGAAGGGTGAATGACCGTGGAATCCGCGCTGATTATTTCGGAGACGGAAAAAGGTTTTTCGCAGCGACGAAATCATCACCGGGGAAGCACAGTCGAATTTTAGAGTCTTTCCAAACACAAATGCATGGGGGGTGTCACTGTAGAATCATCTGAAGGCTGGGTAACGATGTAATTTCAGAGGAAATAGTCCAATACAGTTATGTATTCCACTTTGCGCTCTTTCGTTTTTTTTTTTTTATGTTGGAGCACTGGTCACTGCAACAGTAATACTTGTGAAGGTGATCGTAAAAACTACCCAGGAGGAGATCGAGAGCGCAGAGAAATAAACTCCAACATAATTGCAGCCAGAATAAGGTGTTTATTTAGAAGATGAACGATGAAATGTTTATAATGCTAAGTCGCTAACAATACGGGAAATCACATCGTCTGCTCACAGGCACTGCATTAGCCGGAGAGGGGCACAGCGCCCCTTTAACGTGGTGTTACATGGCTGAAGGTCCGAGTAGGAGTGCCACTGCAGCAGGGAAGATGTACAGCGTCAAGGTTATGCGAATCCGTTAAAAATGCTTAGTAACCGAGAATGCTAGGGTTGGTGTAATATCAAAGTCCTGTGGTTTTTAAGGAGTGTCGATTGCATACGCACGTGTGCTTCCAGATACTGAAAGAATTACATGCCGAATGATTCATGACATCTGGGAGATTTTAAAGATTAGCTGAGTGCATGAGAATGTTAACGGATAAACTTATTATAAACCACAGCTGGATCTATTTAACATGGGAAAAATGCAGAAATGTGCAGATCTAAGGAAGACTGACATTCGGTTAACTTTTATTGTGATGAGAAAAGAATTAACAGATCTTTTTCACAGTGATAAAAATCCAAAACAAAGAGTGGGAATGAAATGGTGTTTTTTTATCATATGAAAGAGGGTTTGTAAAAGAATTAATTTCACATGCAAAGTTATAAAAGGAAAAATAACAAAGTACAGCATTAAAACCTTAAATGCAAGAATATTAACTTTAAGTATTTATTTAAGGGGGGGGAGGTAATTTCCAGTTAAAATTTTGAAGTTTTGATTTTACTTGTTCATTTTCTAAAAAGGGGAGAAGACAAGATAATATGTGACAGAAACGCTGTCACAGCAACTGCTGGCTAAATATGTGTTTTGCTAATTATCTGGAACTTCATCTGTCAGCGATTATTTCTAAAAATGCGTTTTCGGTTGCGGAAAGCGTTTTTAAACTTAATTGATTTTCTATATACTACTTCGTGTGTATAAAGCTTACAAATCACATTCAGATCTGCGCAAAGTATTGTGGGTACGATTCCGCTTAAAGGCGGAAATTGCTAAAGGAAAATTTAACATGTTATTCAACTAAATTTTGGCATACCTTGTTGTATGTATACGAATCTATATGTCATATACACGGGCTGCACAGAAGAATTCGAATATTTTTCCGACAATGCTGAAATTAGGTTTTCAAATATATTGTAGTTTATTAACCCCTTAGCGACGAGCGGACAGAACATGTGCCACTTAAGGTGCTTATGTTCAGAACCTTCCATTATTCTTATCAATCATTTTTTTACTATATATTTTACATTATTCAATCGAAGCATTTTCGCAATTCAATTGCAGAAAATTTTCTGTTTTTTTTTTTCATATTATTTTTAATGTGATGGAAAAGTTTTTCACAAACTAGTATGAGGTTAGATTTTTTTATTATTAACTATTTGGAAAAAACAGTTGTTGTTCTCGGTAGAGAATTGAAAAATCTAAAGTATATCTGGATCTTTTAATTGGTTGAATTCCGTAACTTATTTAATTTTATTCGTTCCTGATTGTTCCCAGCTTAATGTCCAAAAATGGAATACTTCTGATTTTTATTTTATTCGTTTTCCGTTTGGTCGCAGTTTAATGTCCAAAAATGGAACTCTTTTGTTGCGACGGTGACAAAAAGAATAATAAAAATTTTAAAAAAAGTAATAGTTTAAAAACGAACTGTGATATACATTTCAAACAAATTTCATTAAAAAGTGCGTTTTTTCCTCTACGCAGCGGTGTAAAAATTTTAAATGGGCGATATTTAGAAATTTAAAAATTTCCAGTTCCAAAAATTGTAAAATTGAAATTTCATTTAAAATTTGTCCGTGATGAGTCCAGGAATATTAATGCTTAATCCATGTCGTACGTAATATGGGCCATTCAGAAGTCAGTCTGATTAACTCCATCAAATAAAAATGCACATTTTAAACAGTTAAAGTTGTCAATCTTTAATCTACTTTTTTTCTAGGAATGTTAATGCAAGGCGTATGTAATATAGAACTCGTTATGATCATTCTAAAAATGATGTTTATTATTATTATTAATTTAAATATAGAATTTATTTACATGTCTTTAAAATTTAAGTCCTTTGAAATATCATTTTCCAAATAGACGTTGTATTTTTTTTAATTGTATTTATTATTATTATTATTATTTGCTTCTTTTTTATGAGACACTAACCGCCCTTGGCGACCAGTTTGGTCTCCCTTTTGAATGTATATTAAGCATTGAATCATATTGCTTTTATTCATAACTTATTTTAGTTGCTCAATTTTTTGTCAAATTAGAAGATTCTGCTAGAGAAATAGAAACAGACGCTACATGAGCACCATATTGGCGCGATTGCAACAAAATGGCAATTATATGTGCCTCACATGGTAATCCGGCTATTGTTATTTATTTAGTAATCAACTGTTTGTTTAATTTTACTTTCTTTTATAAAACTAGGGAGGCCCCGCCCCCTGCTCGCTATGCTCGCCAACCCCCCGCGTAATCGCTTCACGATTCCAAATTATTGTCTACCCCTGCTTGCTGCACTCGCCAATAACCCATGGTATGAATAAGCAGTTGCAGACCTTTCAAATGATGTGACACACGACTAGTGTTGTAAAGAAATTAAAAATGTGCCCCCCTGGGGGGCAGAGTGGGACGCGACACAAAAGACATCCGTAATATGAATAAGCAGCTGCAGACCTCTCAAATGATGTCACACGACTGGTGTTGTAAAGAAATAAAAATGTCCCCCCCTGGGGGGCAGAGTGAGGGATGACACACAACACATCCATAATATGAATAAGCAGGTGCAAACCTTTCAAATGATGTGTCACTCAACTGGTGTTGTAAAAAAATTAAAAATGTGACCCCCCCCTGGGGAGAGCAGAGTGAGGGGGTGACACACAAGACATCCATAATATGAATAAGCAGTTGCAGACCTTTCAAATCTTGTGTAACACAACTGGTGTTGTAAAGAAAATAAAAATGTGTCCCCCCTGGGGAGCAGAATGGGGGATAACACACAAGACATCCATTATATGAATAAGCAGTTGCAAACCCCTGAAATGATGTATCAAACGACTGGTATTGTAAAGAAATTAAAAATTTGGCGAAATATTACAGTTATCGCCATGTTGGCGTCACTTTTGACAACTAATTTTGGTCGCCAAATTTGGCGATATATCACCAAGTTGACGACAAACTTGGCGATTGTTGGCGATGGTAACCTTTCCTCTCTTTATGGTAACCCATATGGCGATGCATAGACGGAGCTCTTTCCTGATTGGTCTATTCGACTCATGGAAGGAGTGGACAATCCGGATTCGTTAGTTCCGGAAATCTTCCTCTTTAAGTCATTCCGTTTAAGGCTAGTTTTTTTTTACTATAGAAGGATGATATAATTTTTTTTATTCTATAATTATAAACTAAATTTTTAAATTATTATTTCCTTTTCAAAATAATAGAAATTAGTTTAAAATATGTATGTAACTGGCATTTGAAAACGAAGTTTTCGCCAAACTGGCGTCATAAAAATAACGCGCCAATGTAGTGCATGTATGACATCTGGGCTGAAAAATCAAGAACTCAGTATTTTTATGCTAGCTCGGCGTAGATAATAAATCGTCAAATATTGTACCCGTGGCATTTTTTCGTATTTTATTAATTATTTCTGATGACCCCCTCCTTTCATAAACTTAAGTGTAAATTAGCAGAGTTGTGAAATGGAATTCTTAGAGATAACAAAAGTTCCTGGAGACATATTTTTATTAACAGTACTTTAACATAACAATCTCCACACAACACAAAAAAACATTTAAACTAAAATTGATGCTAAAATAATTAAACATGATGAAAACTAACTAATCTTAACTGTGCTGACAGCACCTATAAGCACGGTAAGCATACCGGCACTACTAAATGAATGCGTAAGAAACCAGCTCTTAGAAAAACACATCCCAACCTTCGATCCTCGGCCAACGTCTTAAAAAGCAAAAAAAATCTTATATTACATTTGCATAATTTCCGCTAGTGGGGAAAAACGGGATTGCGAAGAATCTCTGAAAAACAATTTTTATAATTGGCCGAACATCGATCACATAATGACGTCAAACAGTTTAGAATACCTTTATATACTCATGCAATGACGTCAGATTGTGCTTTTACATTTCTTTGATTTCTTGAGCTAGAAAGTACAAACTGTTTAAATGCAAGTGAAACTGGAAAAACTACGAGATTGATAAAAGTTGAGAACGTAAAGCATCTAAAACTATTGACATTTAACTTTTAAAGCCAACAATTTCAAATATAATAATATAAACCTTTCAATCATTTCATTTATAATACATAACTTTAATTTGAAACTGAAAAGTTTAAAATTCAAGACTTTTATTTATTTATTTATTTTTTTTTGAGTAAAAAAGAACAGAAAAAAAATAAAAATAATGATATTTTGAAGCTCCATAATTGCAACGAAGGAACAAAACATAAATAAATCCAATTTACCACAGCCTAAATCTTGCAAAAGGGCTTTTGCACAGTATCCCATAAGATGTGTTTCGTTTGGATGCTGTCATTAAACATTTAACAAATAATCACGATTTTCGTGTCACATACTTTAGCGTAACATACATATAGATTATTGATGTTGTCTTCCTAATGTACTTGTCAAAATTTATGTTTAATTTCAATTTATAATTAGTCTGCATATAAAATTTATAAATTTGTGTATAGTTATCAAAAGATGAAAATTGTTTTTTCGCATTAAACATGAACACAAGCTTGAAACTTTCAAAGATCTTTTATTTTACTTTTTTTGCTTTATAGTAGTTTATTATGTTTACAAAAATAAAACAAATGGTTTTTAATATATCACTTATAAAATTTACGAAAATACAATGTAAACCTTTACAACCAAGATTTATTTTGAATTAAATCAGATTCTCCACGTTAAATACATACATACATACACAAACACACACATACACACACACACATATATATATATATATATATATATATAAATTTATATTTACATATAAATCATATGAAAGGAACGTCCAACTCCAGCTATATTCTTAAATAAAACTTCGGAATTATTGGAAAAAATTCTTTTATTGAGCCATGTTCGTCGTTATAGAATTCGAATTATATTAAAGCATTATGAGATTTAGCTGCGTTTTATTTTCGCTTTGTGTTGCTGATGATAAGTTTTTCTTCTGTGTTTTCCAAATTTTATCAGAAATTCAATTTATATTCAATATATATCCATCACAAATGAAAGTTAATTTTCTGCATGAAAAACATCTTTTTCTTTTTTCAAAATCAACATCTAAGATATTCAATAAAAGTGGAACATTTTTCGTATATATTTTATTTTCACGAAAAAAAAAATATGAAAAAGTTTTTTCTGATAAAGGAGGAAAAGATCTGATTTATAAGCAGATATTTATAGAATGCGGTTAAAAATATTTTTTGCAAAAGAAAACTTTAAACACCAACATAAAAACTTTTCATGGAGGCAAATTTAAAATTCATCATAGAAAATTTTCGGCATCATAAAATGAACTTTCAAATTTTTAAGTTTCCTTTATGCTAGACTTCATT
Organism: Maratus speculifer; assembly: GCA_964019185.1. NCBI lineage: Eukaryota > Metazoa > Arthropoda > Arachnida > Araneae > Salticidae > Maratus > Maratus speculifer. The sequence goes on along the minus strand of OZ025302.1, from coordinate 108,659,325 downwards.
ACTTAAAAATGGAGATAAAATACTAAAAGTAAGTATTATGCCTTATATACTCAATGTTTAATACATTTTAGTGTTTCATTCATCTGACGAAATCGTCTCTGTCCTATGTCTGCCCGTCTGTCACAAAGTAAGTACACAAAAACTGCATAAGTCAAAGACTTTAAATTTCGTGTAATTACATTTGAATATCCCTTATCATACGACAAACCCCAAAATTTTGAAAAAGTCTATTATTTTTATTATATTAACTTTTCAATGTCATCCGTTGATTTTTGTGATTTAAATTTTAACAAGGAACCTTAATTTCAACGTTTTGTTTGCAGGCATCATAACTTGGAGATAGAGCTCCTTGCTAGTAAGCAGGAAATTGTTAGTTCGATCCTGTTTGATCCCAGTGCTGCAAGTTGAAATTTCTATGTTAAAGTGGATTTAATTAAAAGAAATTTCGCATTTTTTGCCAATATATGGGTTTTATTATTAGGATTTTATTCATCTGATATTCGTAGTACTTTTTTTAATTCAAGTTTTTTCTATTTAAAAAACTATTGTGATTTATTAATGATTCGAATTTTAAATTTCGTTTAAACATTTTTTTCCCTTTTTAGAATACTATTATTATAATAGATGTATATATATATATATATATATATATACTTTGATATATACATAAAATTTTTTGATTAAAATTTTATGTATATATACGCTAAATTTTTTATTTCGTATCTAATTGAATTTGTTTAAATTAATTAATTTTATCTACTTAACGCTCTGCAACTTTTTTTATATTCGTATTTTTAAGTATTCAAAAAAAAAATAAAAAAATAAAAGCAAATTTTGCCTTAATGGCTTGATCATTTTTTTTCGGAGGACAAATTCTAATTTTTTTGTTAAATTTAGCTATATGACATGGACAAAATAAGAGTTATTCCAATTTTAGGTGCTTTCTTAACTATGTAAATACGTAGAACCTATAGTTGTCGTTCAGTCCGTCCGTCTGTGTGTCCACATATAACAACGCAAAAACTACCCAACCGAATAGTTTGAAATTTAAAATATATAATTATCATATAATTTTGTCGAGTCATTTCAAATTTTATGAAAATTGGAAGCATAGATCAATTATAGGGACAATCAAAAGTATTCCATTACATTACGGTCACTGGTGGAAAAAACTTTCAAATACATTTTAATGATGTTACACTCATTCGAACACAGTAAAATTGTTATGCATCTATGAAGTACGTATTATAATATACATTTTGCACAGTTTGTAGTACAAAAACATTTGTTATTGATTTACAAGGCCATACAAAAGTATTCCATTATATAATGGTATAGGGAGAAAATTTTTTGTTGCACGTTTTAATTGTAATTGACTATTTAACATTTTATGAGATTGATATACGTTGCTGAGAAATACTGAAGTTATTTCCTGTATAAAAGAAAGCAGATAGTATAGCGTATGTTACACGTTGCTGAGGTGTAATAAAAGTTACTTCCTTTATATTTACAGGAACACAAAAAAATTTCCACATTTATATTGTATCCGAAATACTATCTACTATAACAGCAAGATATGAATATATTTAAAACTTCTTTATCGTGCGAATGCACCTCTTTTGCTAGGCTTCACGTGCAATTTCCAACTTGTTTGGAGTCTTCTTGATCAGTTACAGAGATAGGCTAAATTAATAGCACATGTTGAGAATTACAGTGTTCTTAAATATGTGCTAGATGTGCTACATGGTGCAGCGAAGGTAAAATAACAGGAAGTAAAAAGAGAGATAAAGACTGTCAGACGTTCCTCTTAGCACAACTTCGAAGAATGTCCGTAGTAGTTATAGCTGCCACCACCGATATTATTAGGTTATATCGGTCATTCACTGTGAGGATTGTGTAAATGAACACCAACGCTATCAATTAACTAAATTAACCGTTTATTTATACTCTATGTACACAATATAATACACTATATACAGTTACAACTCTGATATAGGTGATCCGGTTCAACATTAAATTAAATACAGTAAAAGGTTGGCTGTGTACTGTTCAAATTACACCTTCTCTCCCTCACTCTACACTCGTTAGATTCACTTTACCGGAGATCAATTCCGAATCTCCCGACAAATGGTTTCTCAGCCTACGCTATTCGGCCAAGAGCACTACATACAGGGAGTCCGTATACCCCGGAACTCAAGGTCCGAATTCCAGATATGAACTGCCAAAATCTCAGACAAAACCTGCCCTTCTCAAATCACTGCTTTCCCCCAAGGTAAACCCCCCTGCGGAGTTCCTCCATTGCACGCATTCCACGTTGTTTTCTTGATTCGGGGAATGTCCCTTATTTGCTCATCATTCACATACATCACTGAAAGATGACACGCCTCTCAGCAATCTTCTTTTTCTCACCTCACCACCTGCACATGATCACCTGTCCCGCTTTAACAAAGAAAGAATGTCACCTTGAAAGTTCAGTACACAGCCCATACAATAGCCATAAAATATTACGATAAAGAAATAACATAAATTCCAATCCTGTAGGAGATATTTCTCAGAACCTGACAGATTGTAGTTTGAAAATATTTTATGAATCAATCGTGATTCCTTTTATATTTGCAATACACATACATTTAACGTCTGAATTAAAAAAAAAACTATTAAAAGATTGAATAATATAAATTAAGACAGACTTGAATACATTTAAATATATATATATATATATATATACAAAAAGTTAAAACCCTAAAAAACATTTAAAAATACAAAAGTAAACGTTTCGCCAAGCTACACGCAAGGCCTCGTCAGTACAATTAATAATTCATTGCAAAACAAGCATTGGAACAAATCAAGACAGTTAGAGTTAGTTATTGTTTTTTAGAAAAAGATTATATTCATTTGGAGCAGCACGAGCCTCATTCAGGGTTGGCGATCGTAAACAAGTGAACCAATCTTCGAGGAGAATTCGGCCGTGACAATTGCTGCAACCTGATTTTAAGATACTGGCCATAGAAAACTGGCGGAATGTATAAAAATGTATTCAAGTATGTCTTATTTTTTATTATTCCATCCTTTTATATTATTTTCATAAAAAATACTCAAAACTATTGCAGAATGTACACCCACCATAACACCTGTACAAGCGGTGTTGCACATCTTGAACAAATTAAGCTCTCTCCTTCCAGAAACGGCCGTTATAACATACATACTTGCATAACTTTTAATACGTAAAAGAGAAAGAACGCGTGTTTTCTCAATAATTGAGATTAACGGTGAAACTTACATTTAAAATAGCTCTAGGAAAATCATTATAAAACTTTGAAATCTATAAAAAGTTAAAGAAACAAAATAGTTTTTTTCCCCAGATTCTTTAAAACCTATATATTTCCTGTTTCTTTTAATATAAAATGTATATTCAGCTATTTCAGAGTTTGAAAAAATGTCATTTGTGATGCAAAAATGCATATATAAGTTTTATTTTCAGATAATTTTCTTTCTCCATATCAAAGAAAAATGAAATAAATTTTTTTTTCGTACAAATCGCTTCAAAAGAATTTTTCAGGCCAGCAGAATTTCAGATTATGAAATGAAATTTCAGAAATGTTTCAGAATCAGTTATTGATCTAGGTTCCATCTTCATAAAATTCAAATGACATTACGGCACTACGAGGTTTGTCAGAAGTTTTCTTTTGTGATATTTTACTTTTATTGATGATAAGTCCTCCTTTTGTAATTGAGGAAGTTTGTGTCAGAATACTCAATTTCCGTAGTTCAACGTATCAAAAGGAAAAGTTCATTTTTTGCATAAATAACATGTTTTTATTTTCTTTCTCAAGCAAGAAATGGAAAAGATTAAGTAAAAATGATATGTTATATTGATTAAAAATATAGTAGATGTTGTTTTAAAAAATTGGATTAGCAACAAAAGAAAAAATTCTTAATTATTATTTTCTCATCAAATGGTTTAAAATGTAAAAACATATTGCTATTTTTAAATTAACTTTGTGCTAATCAATCCATATTTAATACACGATTTTTATAATTACTATATATTTTGGAACGACCGTTCTTTATTGGAAAAGAACGTCGTTGCTTTAGAGGGTTTTCATTGTATTTTCATTAAAAAAAAACCTTATAATAGATACAGAAAACTTTGGCCTCACTGTAACCCATACTTAGAAACATTTGTGGAAACGTTACTCCGTAAAATTAGTGGCAGCATTGCTGCCTCCAATTTTATGGAGTATTTTAACCGTTAAAACCGGTGTAACATTGTCATGTTACACCAGTAATATATGTTTAAATTACACCGTTGCATATGTGAAAACAATAACTCCATGAAATTGGAGGCAGCATTTGCCACCATTTTTACACCAATTGTATGGAGTAACGTTACCACAAATGTTTTATAGTGCATGTACAAGCGGTGGTGGACAACTTGAACCTCCCCCCTCCCTCCTCACGGATACGGCCGTGTTAACATAAGTACTGGGTGATTCAAAAGTCAGGACGAACTTTAAAAATGAATAATTCGAAAACGAATCAATACACAAATGTACAGTTTGTGCCAAACGAGTTGAATAGAAACCGGGTTTTGTGTGGTAACGAAAAAATATAGTTCTGCTGGCGACCAACGGCATCACAAGTAGCAATGAAAGATGCCATCCGCCAAAATGTGTCTGCCATAATGCAAGAAATGCTATTAAATGCTGTGAAAGGTGTGGTACGTAGTTTCACAGCTGCACTTATGAATGAAGGACAGCACATTGAACATTTACTGTAGCACTAAATAACTGTAACTATGCTGACTTGTAAGTTGTCAAAATTTAACTAATAAGAATGTATTTATTAAAATACAACACATTGCTCAGTGGTGCACAAAACAAGAATTTTAATATACATTTGTACAATTAAAACAAAATAAAACTATCAACGTTTCGCGCCGTCTTCTGCGGGCGTCTTCAGGAAAATATGATAACGGAAGGACTAAGTTTGCATCTTGATCGAGAGATAATATTTCTAATAAATTAAAATCTAAATGGATTAAAAGTTTAAAAATGTTGCCACTTACTCGTGAGTAAAAATTAAAATATTGCAGCGAAATATCAGATTTGGTCAGCTGGTTTTTATTGAAACGTTGATAGTTTTATTTTATTTTAATTGTACAAATGTATATCAAAATTCTTGTTTGTGCACCACTGAGCAATGTGTTGTATTTTAATAAATACATTCTTATTAGTTAAAATTTATGGTGTAACTGTCCTGTATATATTTGTCAATTTTTTTTATTTGTAAATCATCGTTTTGTGGCATAAAACACAATAGCGCCATTTGTTTCTCGCCAACAAAACTATTTGTTTTTCGTTGTTACTCAAAACCCGGCTTCTTCTCCATCCGTTCGGTTCAAAGCGTATCTTTGTATCTTGATTCGTTTTCAACATATTCATTTTTAAAGTTCGTCCCTGACTTTTAGATCACCCGGTACATACACAACTTGTAATTTATAAAACATAAAGAACATGCATTTTTTCAATAAGTAATATTAATAATAACAACGAAACTAGCATTTAAAATAGATCTAGAAAAATCATTATAAAATTTTGAAATGAATAAAAAGTTAAAGAAACAGAATACATTTCTTTTCCAGATTCTTTAATATATATGTATTTCCTATTTCTTTTAATATAAAATGTATATTCAGCTATTTTAGAGTTTGCAGAAATGTCATTTGTGATGCAAAAATACATAGATCAGTTTTATTCTCAGATGATTTTAATTCTCCAAGTCAAGGAAGAATAAAATAAATTTATTTTCGTACAAATCGCTTCAAAAGAATTTGTGAAGCCAGCTAAATTTCAGATCATGAAATAGAATTTCAGAAATGTTTCAAAAACTGAATTTATTGATCTGGGTTCTATCTTCACAAAATTCAAATGCCATTACGGCATTACGAGGTTTTGTCAGAAGTCTTCTTTTGTGATATTTTACTTTTATTGATGATAAGACTTACTTTCGTGATTGCGGAAGTTTGTGTCAGAATACTCAATTTCAACGTATCAAAAGGAAAAGTTACTTTTTGGCGTTTAAAGAACACGTTTTTATTTTCTCTTTCAAGCAAGAAATGGAAAAGATTAAGTAAAAATAAAATTTTATATCGATTAAGAATATAGTAGGTGTTGTTTAAAAAAATTGGATTAACAAAAAAAAAGTCCTTAATTATTTTCCAGCCAAAGGGTTTAAAATGTAAAAAAATATTGTTATTTTTAAATTAACTTTGTTTTAAACAATCCATATTTAATACATGATTTTTATAATTACTACATATTTTGGAACGACCGTTTTTTATTGGAAAAGAACGCTGTCGCTTTAAGAGTTTTTTACTGTATTTTCATTAAAAGAAACTCTCAAAATTGATGCAGAAAACTTTGCTCACACTGTAACCGTTGTACAAAAGGTGGTGGACAGTGTTGGGCACGTTCACAAAATAAACGAACTAACTCAAACTCACGTTCAATTTCTGAAAAGTGATTTAAGTTCACGTTCAAACTCAAAAATTTTTAAACGAACGCGTTCAAATCACGCTCATTTGTAAAAGTGAACGAAGTTCACTAAAAAGTTCACTTTTTTTTTTTTTTTTTTTATGTTTGGATATTATTGTCCAAATTTACAAAATTTTGTGAACTAATCATTTGATTATTCGATATGTAAGATAGAGGTATGCACGGACGGAAATTTCCAGGCCCGATCCATAGAAAAAAAAATGTCCGGCCCGATATTAAAATAAAAATTTCAGCCCGAGCCCAGCCCGGCTCATAGAGAAAATTTAGCGGCCCGATATAATAGCTAAAAACAAGGCCCGACCCGGCCCGACACAATAGTTAAAACAAAGCCCGAGCTTGGCCCGGCCCGGAAAAAAAGTTGAAATTTCGCACCGAACCCGCCCCGACCCTGAGTACATTTCTACTGGACATTATATACCCTTACGCAAAAGTTCTGGCTAAAAAAACTTACCTTAGTCTGTTTATAATCACCATTTATGCAGAAGTGCCGTAGGCTGCGATGTTTATGCTTTTAATGAACCTTTGTTAGTTGTATGTAAATGTTTCAACTATCATTAGTATTATTAATCTATCTTCCATTTTATGGAGACATAAAAATCTAAAAAATGATATATGGTAAAAGTAAAATCTAAGATGAAACCGCATTGGAAAGAAAAAATACGTTTCTTTTTTAGCATTTGTAAATGTTTAATATATTTTTTCTACCGTATTATTGTATTCATTTTGCATGGATGAACAGTTTAAAAGAACTTTAAAAGAAATTTTCAGTTTTCAGTTTAAAAGAAAATTCCGTCATAGGCAGTTTATTCCATATGTTTATTCCATATGTCATCTATTAAAAAAAGCCTGGAATCTACGATTCTTAAAAAAGAATAAAAATCCAATCTTTAATTGTATAAAAATGGCAACTTAAAAGTATGTGCTTTTTAGCAAAATCAAGCCAAATTTTACTGATTTTTGAACAGACTTGGCCCCGTCGAGAAAAGGATTTTCATACGGGTTGATAAATAAGTATAGTACAATATTGGAAGGAATATATCTCCTAGCTATATCTTGAAATAAAATTTTATTCGTCTTTAATTTGTTAAAAAAGGGTAAAATTTATACATTCTAAGTAATTTAACATAATTAAATGCACAGAGTAAGAATAACAAAAGTTCTTTTGTCAGGTATTTCTCTCTCCTACCCTTAATCCCCCGAAAGGATAATTTTATTTTTTTATTTATTTATTTTTACATTCAAGGTTTCAAAATGTATGTTATACAGTGAGACGAATTTTAATAAATGAACTAATTTCATTTTGCGATTTTGAAATGTACTAGTAGAAATTTTCTTTTCAATATTCAATATTTCTTAAATGTTAAAACATCTGTAAATGCTCTACTGAATTTATGTGTTTAAAACCAAATTGCCTTGTATGAGGAGATCTAAAAAAATTCCTAGTTTAGTTTATTTCATGTTTATGTTCTCTGTTAAAGAAAAAAAAATAGCCTGGACTACGGATTTTAGCAAAGACATTTATTCCAAAATTCTGGTTAACCCTTCCACTGCATTTTGTTTGTACGATTGCTGATAAAAAATTAAATGTTTGGCATAAGGAAATCCTTTTTTTTTTTGCATATGAATCGATAAAATTTGCATATGTAACTTTTTAAAGCTGTTCTTAACTACAAATTCATTTTTAACGAAGAGATATAAAATTGGAAGGCGAGACTATGGAAGCGCTTTTGAATTGAATTCAATATTCCATTTTCTGATAATAAAATTACCTAACGAGTTATAAACTACTTTCATCATATGATTTTCTTGAATCTACGAAAAAAAGTGACCGGAAAAAAAGTTATCTGAAAAAAGTGACATAAACTACAAAAGCGGAAAAAAGTGACACGGAAAAAAAGTTACCGGAAAAAACTGACAAGGAAAAAAAGTTACCGGAAAAAAAGTGACAAGGAATTGATTTTGGGGATTTATTATTGATTTTGGGGATTCATTGGTTAAGTATGAAACAGGGATGGGGGGGGGGGGGGCTCATAATTTAGGTAAATGGGTTTTTCATGCTGAATTAACTGTTTTGGTTCAATTTTTGGGTATAGGTTCATACTGAAAAGACGCTTGCCTGATTAGTACGATTACTACCCCCCCCCCCCCATCCGTCCTCAATTAGATGAATGGGTTTTATGCAGAATTATCCAACGTGTGTCAAATTTGCATATAGGTTCTTTTTGATAAGGCTTATATATAGTATATAATGCCTGAGAAGATTTGGGAGTTTTAATGGTTAAGTATAGAGGGGGAACGAGGCCCCCTTTTAACCTTTCTTAAATTAAATTAATAACTTTTTACGTATAATTATCCGATTTGCTTAGAATTTTGGACATAGGTTCATTATGATAAGACGTATCTCTGATTAGTTATGGGGTTCTTCTGTTTATTATAAAGGGGGGCAAGCAATTATCTCCCCTTGAAACTAGATAAATAGGTTTTTATGCAGAATTATCCCATGTATTTCAAATTTTAAATATAGGTTCTTTCTGATATGGTGGATCCCTGAATAGTTTTAAGGATTTAATATCTAAGTGTAGAAGGGGAATAGAATATAACCCACCTTAAATTAAATTACTTTTTACGCAGAATTATCGGATTTGCTTCAAATTTTGGATTCTAGATTCATTATGATAAGGCGTATCCCTGATTACATATAGGGTTATTTTGCCAATTAAAAATTGGGGCCGATGATTACCCCCCCCCCCTTAAATTAGATAAATTGCTTTTTAAGCTCACTTATCCGATATATTTCATATTTTGGATATATGTTCTTTCTCATAAAGTGAATCCCAGAATAATTTTAAGGGTTTAATGGCTAAGTATACAATGGGAGAACGGAAGATAACCTCCCTTAAATTAATAAATGGCTTTTTACGCATAATTATCTGATTTGATTCAAATTTTGATTGGGCGTTCATTAGGATAAGGCGAAGTCCTGATTAATTGTGGGTTATCCCCCGTTCATCGCTCTATACTTAGCCATTAAACCCTTAAAACTATTCAGGGATTCACTTTATCAGGTAGAACCTATATCCAAAATTTGAAATACGTTGAATAGTTGTGAAAGAAAAAAAAAACTATTTTATTTAAAGAGTGGAGGATTAATCGCCCGCTTCCCCTATTTAATTATCAAAAGAACCCCATAATTAATCAAAGATTTGCCTTCTTATAATGAATATACATCCAAAATTTGAAGCAAATCTGATGATTCTGCGTAAAAAGCCATTTATTTAATTTAAGGGGGTTTATACCCCGTTCCCCCTCTATACATAGCAATTAAACCCATAAAACTATTCAGGAATTCACTTTATGAGAAAGATCCTATATCCAAAATTTGAAATACATCGGATAAGTGTGCATAATTTTTTTAAAATCTAATTTAAGGTATGTATCGTAATCACCCGCCCTCCTTTTTAATTACCAATAGAACCCCATAACTAATCATAAATACGTCTTATCATAATGAACCCATGTCCAAAATTCGAAGCAAATCGGATAATTCTGCATAAAAAGCCATTTATTTAATTTAAGAGGGGTTTCCTCCATCTCCCCTTTATACTTAGCCATTAAATCCTTAAAACTATTCCGGAATTCACCTTATCAGAAAGAACCTATATTTAAAATTGAAATACATGGGATAATTCTGCATAAAAACATATTTATCTAGTTTGAGGGGGAGAATTGTTCGTTCCCCCCCTTTATAATAAGCAGAAGAACCCATAACTAACATAAGATACGTCTTATCATAATGAACTTATGTCCAAAATTTTAAGCAAATCGGATAATTATGCGTAAAAAGCCATTAATTTAATTTAAGAAAGGTTATCCCCCGTTCCCCCTCTACACTTAACCCTTAAACTCCTAGAATCTCTTCAGGCATTTTATACTATACATAAGCCTTATCGAAAAGATCCTATATGCAAATTTGACACACGTTGGATAATTCTGCGTAAAAACCCATTCATCGAATTGAGGACGGATGGGGGGGGGGTAACCGTCCCTTCCAAAACTAATCAGGCAAGCGTGTTTTCAGGATGAACATATATCCAAAAATTGAACCAAAACAGTTAAATCAGCATGAAAAACCCATTTACCTAAACTATGAGCCCCGCCCCCCCATCCCTGTTTCATACTTAACCAATGAATCCCCAAAATCAATAATAAATCCCCAAAATCAATTCCTTGTCACTTTTTATCCTTGTCACTTTTTTTCCTTGTCACTTATTTTCCGCGTCACTTTTTTTCCGTGTCTCTTTTTTCCGCTTTTATAGTTTATGCCACCTTTTTTCCGATAACTTTTTTTCCGGTCACTTTTTTTCCGTTTACCATATGCCCGTGTATCATTTTAAAATGTGAAAAGCATTTTTTAATAGAAAAAACAATTTACACGTATAGAGAAACTCCACGCGGTAAAACCTTTCATTAATCATTTGTCATCACATTACATAAAAACATGTATTAACTATATTTATACAGTCAGATTTCTTATTTTAATAAATACATACATCTTTAGAAAAAGCAAACGATCAAGAAATCTATAATGATTTGTGATAATAATATTTAAAGCTAATATAATTTTTTTACCGGGAAAAAATATATATTTGTAACTTAGGCGAAATTTGCATGAAAAGAGAGTGTTTCCAGTTCATGGGTGGTCCAGGAGCTGTCAGCGTTGAAATCGTTACTTGACCACCCTCATCGTAAAAAGAAAGTGGGTGACGAAGCGACGATTTGCCATACAATACTATTAGATAACCATACAATACGATTAGATACCAAGTTTAGGCAAGGATCGTAGCGTTTTACTTCAAAAGGTACTTTCTCAGAAGGTGGCACCTGGATTTGTAAATCGTACACATATTGACAAGTTGTTGCCCATGCTCAGATCATGACTTCCTACCCTAGAGCATTCCTACGCACAGTATGGGGTTATCTTCTCTTCTTTATTCTTTTACTAGTCTGTGACTGGGATCAGCGACAAAAATGTTTTCTCATCGGTTCCTGAAATAATACTCTTTTTTTCCCATCTTGAGGTTTGCTTGTTGACTGGTTTCAGAGAATTTTCGATTTCAATTATATATGATTGTGATTATCAGGTTTTTATATTTTTACTACATTAAAACTTTAAAAAAAGGACGGTAGATTTTTCCCTATGTTATGCTGTTCATTCACACATTTTCAGCGTGCTGTGTCAATTTGATCCCGAATTTTAAAATTGATGTATTTTAATAATAAGAAAAAAAACATGACTGCAATGAAACAGAATAGATAAATTTATAAAAATATATAAATTTTCGAAATATTTAACTACACAAAATAAAATATTTGTATTCAAAATTGCTTCATGTTTTTTACGCACTTTTTTAATTTCGCACTTTTTTTCCGAATCTATCTCTTCGGAAAAAAAAGAGGGGAGAGGTTTTTATTAAGTTCGAAATGAAAAGTACGGTCGTGGGGGGGGGATCACCCATCCGGGGGGGTGAGGGTACTTTCCCTACTGACTCTGGAAAAGAAAGTGTCAATCACCGGTGACTGACACTGAAGTTTCCATTTATGCCGCCTTTTATTTAAGGATATATTGGGTAGTTCGGGAAGTCGTGTCTGTTGTGGAAAATTAATCCGTACCGAAAAATTCTAGCATTTAATTATTAGATATTGTTTCCAATATCTCATGTTTAGTAATTAATGGCCAGAATTTTCCGGTACGAGTAGATTTTCTGACACATTTTTTCGAACGACCCCAATAATCATTTAATAAATAAATGTAGGTAAATTTTAAATGAAGTTTCAATAATTACTTAACACAATGTATTTTTTTTTTAGTTTTATATCATATTTTACATTGTCAGGCATCGGTGACTGATGTGGTCTAAACAGAAAGTTCATTGTCGGTCACCGGTGTCTGACATGGCATTCAACGTGTTAAAACAAATCCCGACTTTTTTTTTTTTAATCAATAGCAGTATTCGATTCTGTCTGCGTATATGAATTGTACACTCTTCAATTAGCTTAAAGATAACTTTTCAGGCAATTCATACCATAGAATTCTGAGAAATTAATTATTTTAAAACGAGCATATTTTAGGGGCTATATTCAAATTGAAATTGGGTACTCGATTGTTGACCGAAAAAGCCTATTTGATCAGGGCATCTTAAGCGCCCCTCAAGCAGTAATTGAAGACTGCTAGGTTACAAAATCGATAAGAATTCTTAAAATGTCTAGTCACTTCCATCGTAGATGGCCCCTTAATCCATCATTTTATCGTCTTTTAAGGATAATTTGAAAACTATTCGGAAAAACAATTTGAAATTTTGAAATTACATGAAGCAGCGTTTGATAAATATAAATCCATCAAAAAAAAAAAAAAATTGTAAATTACAATTAATTATTTTTCTGAATCTTAATTTCATAATTCATATAATAAAATTAAAAAATTGCAACTTCATGTATTTATGCTTTAGTATTTTAGTATTATTGCATTGCTACAACAACAAAAAAAAAAGAAGAAGAAGAAGAAGAAGAAAAAGAAAAAGAGAAAAACAGCATATTAGGAATATAATTTCAGAACATATTGATAAAAATATGAAACTATAATTTAACACTAGAAGCACTAAATTTTGAATGCTTATAATATAAAAACTTGTCATTCAAATGGCTTAAAATTGTATGTCTAGGTGTAGTTTGAAACGAAGATTTGAAATATCTTGTTAAAACTGAGCATTGCTATTGAAAAAAATGAAGTTTAGTTTCATATTAATGTGTAGATATGCCCCTAAGCAAATTTTATATGCATCATTTAAAAGTAGACATTATTTCTAATCGTTGGGTAACAGTAATTTTCTTCTATGATAATTTATTGAGAAGTTAATAAAGGTTGTTTACTTTTTTTTTCTAATAATTATATATACGTTTTGAAGTTTTGATTTAACTTTTTAAACATGAAAAATAATAATTAAAATTTGAATTAATTGCTTTGCTTTCCATTCGAAAAAGATAGTTAACGTTAATTAGATTTCGTTTACCTCTGATTAGAATCCTGCATCGAGTCGGTTACCCTCACCCGACCGATCGAGCGTCCTTGCTCTCCCGGGACTGAGATTAGAGGGACGGGGGGGGGCGTCTTTAAAACTTCTCAAAACCTGTCACTGCCCCAATAAAAATAATTTGTAATATACAGAGAATTAGAATACAGATGTATACTAATACTAAGTATTTAAATGTTTGCATTTTTTTAATTCAGTCTGTTCATTCTTCTGTGGGGTGGGGTGTCTAAAAATTCCGAATTTATCTCTTATATTTTTGTTTTCAATATTATTTATAATTTGATTATTTATAATTTTAAATGTGTATAGTGAGTTAAATATTATAAAATTACTATTTTTTATTATTATAAAATTAAATATTAAGATTTTGCTATATTTTATGTTTATATTTATATAATATATAATAATTAATACAGTATATTAATAATAAATCAATAATAAATTAATAATACATAAATATAAATTAAATTTAAAATTAAATTTAAATAAAATTAAAAAATAAATGTTTTAAATATTAAATATTAGTTTCTTTAACAAGAATTAATTTGAAAAAATGATATCTTTATAAGTTATAGGACATATTAAAAACTAGTATTAAAAAATGCTCTGACGAGCACCAAACAAGGTTAATATGTTTTAAAGTATGAAAAGTGTTTGACAAGAGCTTCTAATTGAGAATGAGAAAGGACAAGGGGTCCCTTCTTGGCTGCCCCTGTCAAGAAGGGGCTGTCAAAGGGGCTGTCAAGAAGGAATTCACTGTCAATGCCAAATTTGAAAAAATCATATTTGCGCTTTTTCCATATAAGAGAAATTTGCGTAAAACTTTCTATCTTTACTTTTTAGTAAAATTTTCAATCGTGCTTTACATGTTAACTGCATTGTTGACTCTGAACTGCAACTGCACTACAAATCAGATTTCTGGACTGTTTTAAACTGCGACAGTTTGTGGTGCGACTGCGTGAATGTGATACGCTGCAGGCAGCGTTGAATGCAGGAGGTGGGCCGGGGGGGCATTCCCTCCCGAAGGTATCAAATGCTCCCCCCCCCAATAAAATTTAGATTTTGTGTTTTTAATGGTAAAAAAGTATAATTTCCTTAGAACTGAATTGTGTCTCCTCCCCGAAACCACAGAAGACCCTCCCGGAGAAAAGTGTCTGAATTCAACACTGGCTGCGGGAACTATGGATTTGGCCCTATTTTGTTTTACATTCATGTTTAATCACGTGGTGTCTTTTCTAATTATGCCTTTACACTACACAATTTTATCGTAACAGTGACTGATTTCTTTTATATGGAAAAAGCGCAAATATGATTTTTTCAAATTTGGCATTGACAGTGAATTGCAGCCAAGAAGGGACCCCTTGTCCTTTCTCATTCTCAATTAGAAGCTCTTGTCAAACACTTTTCATACTTTAAAACATATTAACCTTGTTTGGTGCTCGTCAGAGCATTTTTTAATACTAGTCATTTAAATTTTTTGATAATTATATATTGAATATAAGAAAACCTCAGTTGCTTTTAAATATTCCCAGTACTTTTTCTTATTTCGCTCAATATTGAACTATTTAATCAATGGACAAAAAAGGTGAAAAAACGAAATTAATTTTGTTCGTACAGAAATTGACAGATTCAATTAATTTTAGATAATACATATTTTGTAGAAAAACATTTTCAGGACATTATTCAGGACATTATTTGGACATTTTCAGGAAAATTATTGGTTAAATTATCTTCTTTGGAGAAAGTCGCTCGAAATACAGCCTTAATAGATTTGCGCCAAACCAAGGATGAAAATATACTGAAAATTCATTTCTAGTATTATTTGAAAAATTGACATTGAAATCACCAGCTGTAATTAAATTTTTATATAATATACAGGTGGAACCTCAGTTCACGATCATAATCCATTCTTGTACCTGACTTTCTGTATGTGATATAAATTTTTTGGGCGCTCTATCCAAGAACTAATGCATGGGATTAAAAAAAATTATATTCAGGTAATCTCTGATATAAATTGATGCTGTTTGCTGTTTACATTTTTATTTAAATCGTTCAACAGATGGCTTAACCGTGTTGCATTTTTCATTATTTTCGCAATAGTTCTATCTCGAGAATTAGCGCACGGATTTTCATCAAACTTCAAATTCAGTTAATCTTTATATGAATTGGCTTTGTTTACGTTTTAGTTTCAATAACCAAACACATGGCGCTACTATGCTGAATTGTTCCGATTACCACAATATCTCTATCGCAGGAATTAATGCACAAATTTTCATCAAACTTGAGATTTAGGCACACTTTGATTTATATTATTGCTGATTGCGTGTTTTGGGTAAATCTTCCAACAAGTGTCGCATATATGCTGTATTTTTCCCGATGTCCACAACAGTCCTATTCCAAATTTCAAAAACTAATGTTTGGAATTTCATGCCTTTAGAATCCTCACGGTGAGCATATGATTGTCATTTGATTTTGGCATTGTAATAATGAATTTTGACTCATTTAATGCATGAGATAGCAAATAGTTTTGGGGTTGCCACATCCGACTAGTTCTTTATAATCGGAGTAATCGACGGTTCATCTACACCGTATTCTTTAGCTATTTTGATTACACTATCATCGTTCTTAAGTTTTGTCACTACTTCTTTTCATAATTGATCAGTAATTCGCTTAAGCTTCTTACTACTGCTATCACTAAACACTTTTTCATTCTTAGAAGTCATAATAAAGGCTAAAAATTTCGCAAAATTGATTAAAATTAAAACAATAAGTTAAATTTTTTTCTGTACTGAAGGTCACAAAGCACTCTGATACGCGCACTTTACTCCAAACTTGACTTATAACAAGAGTTATGTGAGGGTTGCCAACTGAACTATTCGACAGCTATGGTCGCGAATCGAGTTATCCTACCCCAAAAGAGCAAAATTTTGAACACTGAAGTTGGTCATAAACCGAACTTGTCAAAAACAGAGGCGGCCGTAAACCAAGGTTCCACTGTTTTTTGACCGATAAATTTGCAAATATGGCATTATTTATATATTCAGTGGCGATGATCATTATGCAACTTGGCGATTTAGCCGATTAAATTTTAATTTTAAAATAGTGTTTGTTAAAAACGGAAAATTGAGAATTTCTATTAGAAAAATTTGGATAATTACTATAATTTGTATGCACAGTTTTAAGTAAACTCTGTTTGTTTTTTTTCCATAATTTTTAATTCAGTACATTTGGAAATGGAAGGGAGAGGGAAAGTATGTCTTTGCAATGCTTTTTGGACAATATCTCAAGCAAAATACTTTTAAATGCCAATAATTGCTGATCGTAAATGTTACATTCACTTCACACCATCACAAAAGTTTTTTGCATCACCTTGTTTTTTTTCATTTGATTCTTTCTTGGCACAGATGCCATATATGCACGACATTGTGCGATATTCTTCTGACGCCAATTTCGCAAAAGCTTAGTTTTCAAACTTCAATTACATGCATATATATTAAGGTACTACTTAGTTAGCCCGTCGACCAATTTCGTCAAACTATACAAATTGCCAAATCATAGCGAAATTATACATATAGACATAATTTTCATTTTAAATAACACAAAAAAATAATTTGTAGAATCTTAATAAAAAAATACAAATAAAATGTCGAAATAAAAATCCCTTAATGGCGTTTTAATGACTTTCGTATTTAATGTCATTGGATGCGACATTCACGATCAGCCATTACTGGCATATAATAATATAGTTTGGCGATGGTTTTTTGGTCGACGGGATAACCAAGTAGTACCTCTATTAACTATTTTCTATTATTATCAAAAGAAAATAATAATGACTAAAAACCGGTGATAATTGTTTACCCTTCGACCAAAAAATTTTCGCCAAATTATAAAATTAAATGCCAATAACGGATTATCATAAATGTTACATTCAGTTTACATTAAATAGGTTACCCATGTTTGTTATGCCATAATGTGATTTTGAATTCAACTTTTTATTTGTACTTTTATTGATGTTTTACTAATTTATTTCTTCTTTCGCTATTTAAAATAAAACTTGTGCCAATCTGAATTACACGGTGAATAAATTGATGATTTGTACAATTTGGCGAAATTGGTCGACAGCATAATCAAGTAGTATTGAAAAGTTTAATTAATAACAACAGAATGAAATGATTTATAAAATTTAACAAAATTAAATAAAGGTAAATAAATATATATTTTTAATAAACATTAGTCCGGTTATCATATCAGACAAAATAACAAAATTTTCGTGCCAATTAGGTACCCTAATGCGTATTTGACATCACATCCCAATTTAAAATCAATTGAATGCTATTTAAGATATGGATAGAATGTGAAGTTTTTGCTTTATTCTATATCTTTTCCTTATGTAAATTAGGACGTTATATAATCATAATTAAAAAATCTTACATTTACTTCCTGAAAAGAAATTTTGTTTTTCCCAGATACTTTTTTTCTGATGTACTTGTTTTTTCCCATTTTTTTCACTAGCCCTTCAATGACAAACTCCCTCTTTATGAGGAAGGATCATTCCATTTTTTAGCAGGTGGGGAAAGGTAGGAGGGAGTGATCGGTATAGAAAGGTAGAGCAGTTAATTAAAATAGTGGCTTCATCTATCAACTTGAAATTAAAATACATTAGCGGAACACTGAAGATGTCATTTTTGTTTTATGTTTAATTAATTATTTGGTTATTAAAATAAAATAATTTTTGTAAATTGAAATCGGATTTTTAAAATTGAAATCTCACTAATTTTATCTAGTTTAAGTGCAGTGCTCCTTCTCCTTATTAAAATTAAAGAAATAAAATTAGAGCAAGATTGCTTTTTTTTTTTTTTTTTTTTTTTTTGCGAAAAATAAAAATAACGTATCGTAAAAGTAACGTAACGCAGATTATTAAATTTTTTCTTATTCAGTTTCATAATTCTTTAACTTTAAACAATCTTAAAATTGGCGAAAAATAAAAGTAAGTAACATATCTAAAGCCATATTACTGAATTTTTTTTGTATTAGATTTCATAATTCTTTATATCTTAAAATTGTGTCATTTGTGCCTCCCCTCCCCTCTCGAAAAAAGTAGATAAATTAATAATCGTCCAACTTTATTTACGAGTTTTCAAATTGTTTTGATTTTTTTTTTTTTTTTTTTTTTTTTTTTTTGTAAGCAGATACATTCTAAGTAATAATAATGAAATACTAATTTATGGAAAAAATTCAAAAGAAAAATTAAACCAAATGTGATGAGTCCTGGTCAATATTATCCACCGGCGTCAATACATTATCCGTACCGTAGTCATGCAATCTTTAGCCAAAGTCCGTTCCAAATCGTCAACATCTTTTTCTGAGGTCAATATTTTATTCCTATAATCGTTAGCCAAATTCTGTTACGAGTCGTCATCAAAATTAGTCGAAGATGGCCTTGAAAAAGGCCTTTTGGTTGTAAAATCATTAGACATAGCGCAGGCTTAATCAAATTATCAAATGGAGCCAAATCAAAACAAATCGTACTACATTCATTACTAGCGTCTATACCCCGCCCCAAACTTTGGCTCTTATCACAAATGCACCCAAGAAATTCCCCATGCTGCCGATAATTTCCCTTTTTTAAACGGAAGAAATGGTCTCTTGACGATATAGTTTCTTGATTTCGTTTTTTGACGATACTACAAATAAACAAAGAAACAGGCAGAGAGACAAACAAACATACAAACAAACAGACAGAAAAACAAACAAACAAATAAACAAACAAACAAACCGACAAACAGGCAAACAAACAAACAGACTAATAAAAAACTGACAAACTAAAAGACAAACAGACAAACAAACAGATGTAAAAACAAACAAATAGACAAACAAACAAACAAACTGACAAACAAATAAACCGACAAACAAACAAATAGACGTAAAAACAAACAAACCGACAAATAAACCGACAAACAATTAAACCGACAAACAAACAAACCGACAAACGAACAAACATACAGACGGACAAAAACAGACAGACAAAAACAAACAGACAGACGAACAAACAAACCGACAAACGAACAAACAGACAGACATACAAAAACAAACAAACAAACAAAAACAAACAAACAGACAGTCAAACAAACAAACAAACAAACAAACAGACAGACAAACAGACAGGCAAATAAACAAACAAACAGACAGACAAACAAACCAACAGACAGACAGACAAACATCGCTGGATCCCAGAAACTTGCTGTGCAGGAAACACTAAAATGCACGAAACTCGCCAACGCCGCAATCACTAACGTGTGTATGAGCGCTGCGCGCCCATTAAAACCAAAAAAAAAACATCACTGGATTCACGAAACTCGCTGTGCAGGAATCACTAAAATGTACGAAACTCGCCAGCGCCGCAATCACTAATGTGTGTATGAGCGCTGCGCGCCCATTCAAACCAAAAAAAAACATCACTGGATCCACGAAACTCGCTGTGCAGGAATCACTAAAATGTACGAAACTCGTCAACGCCGCAATCACTAACGCGTGTATGAGCGCTGCGCGCCCATTAAAACCAAAAAAACATCACTGGATCCACGAAACTCGCTGTGCAGGAATCACTAAAATGTATGAAACTCATCACACCGGAATCACTAACGCGTGTATGAGCGCTACGCCCCCATTTAAACAAATAAATAAATCCATTTAAATAAATAAAATGTAAATAAAACAATTTAAATTTATTTAAAAAAATTAATTAATAAAATAAATTTAAATAAATAAATAAATTTAATTAAATAAATCCATCTAAATAAATAAATTTCTAAAATGAGCAAAATTGTTGTTATTAACGAAGGTATCAAACTATTAATTCCCATTTTCGCCAGTATGGGGAATTTCTTGGGTGCATTTGTGATAAGAGCCAAAGTTTGGGGCGGGGTATAGACGCTACTCATTCATTCTCTTCGTACCGCGTGCAGCGGCCGCTATCACTCCCTCCTACCTTTCCCCACCTGCTAAAAAATGGAATGATCCTTCCTCATAAAGAGGGAGTTTGTCATTGAAGGGCTAGTATTTTTTTCTACTACTAAAATTCAAAATGTTAGGACACTCGGGAAAATCACCCCATGGTCATATAAAATGCATGTTATTTGAAAAATTAACCATGAATTCAAAAAAAAAAAAAAAAAAAATACACTGCGTTTATAACTTTATTATATAAAGAACTGAAACTAAAAGCTTCGCAATAAAAACAAATAACCATGTTTTTCACGTGATTTGTTCAATTTGAATGAATTATTATACATACATGACACTTTTTACATTAAATTTGGTGGCAATGAATAAAAAAAACTACAATCGCAACAGCAAAAGACAATATTCAACTGGAGGTTTAAGACATAAATTCGATTTTCTCAGAAACCATCAAACATACAAAGATGAAAAAAAAACTGTTCTAAGTTTTATGAAGACGATAAAAATAAAACAAAAACGAAGTTAATCCATCCATAATAACGTTAACTATTGCTTGTTGAATTTTTCGTCTTCATTTTTTCGTTAAAAGTTAAATAAAAAACTACAGTAAACTGTGATATTTTTTTAATGCTATCATTTTATTCGTCTCGTCGAGTTCTATCTTTTGAAAACAAAATCACTGTCGTACATCAACTGGTTTGTCAGAAATTTCAAAAAGACGTTCGCATTTTCTATTTCTTAAACATATTATACCAAACGCTACCGCGTTTGCTACGATATATATATACTTCATAGTTTCATGTCAATTCTAATATATTCGAAAGAGTTTAACAGCATTAAAATGTACTTGAAGCTATTTTTTCCTATTAACCGTCATGTAACGGAATACTTTTGATTGTCCCTGTAATTGATCTATGTATCCGATTTTCATAAAATTTGAAATGACACTACAAAATTATCTAAAAATTATATATTTGAAATTACAAACGATTAAAATTTATTTGAAACTTTTTTCCCCATTGACCGTAATGTAACAGAATACTTTTGATTGTCCCTGTAATTGATCTATGCATCCGATTTTCATAAACTTTGAAATGACTCGACAAAATTATGCAATAAATATATTTTTTAAATTTCAAAAGATTCGGTTTGGTAGTTTTTGCGTTGTTATATGCGGATAGACGGACAGACAGACGGGCAGACGCACGGCCTGAACGACAACTGTAGGTGCTACGTATTTACATAATTACGAACGCAAATAAAAACGAATAATTAGTAGAATATTAATAAAACATACAAACAAAAAGTCGAAATAAAAATCCCTTAATGGCGTTTTAAACACGTGCATCGTATTTAATGTCATTGGATGCGATATTCACAATCGTCCATTTATCGGCATTTAATCTTATAGTTTGGCGATGGTTTTTTGGCGGACGGGATAACCAAGTAGTACATATATCGACTATTTTCTATTATTTTAAAAAGTAAATAATAATGAATAACAGCGGGTTCTAATTGATTATCCTGTCGACCAAAAAATTATCGCCAGATTATAAAATTAAATGCCAATAACGAATTATCATAAATTTTGCATTCAGTTTACATTAAATAGGGTACCCATGTGTGTTATGTCATAATGTGATTTTGAATTCGACTTTTTATTTGTACTTTTATTGATGTTTTACTAATTTATTTCTTCTTTCGTTAATTAAAATAAAAAGTATGCCAATATGCATAACTTGGTGATTAAATGGATGATTTGTACAATTTGGTGAAATTGGTCGACGGGATAATCAAGTGGTACTGAAAAGTTTAAGTTATAACTATAGAATGAAATAATTTATAAAATTTAATAATATTAAATAAAGGTAAATAAAAAGTTATTTTTTAATAAACAACAATAGCCCGGCTATCATATCAGTTAGGTACCCTGATGCGTATTTGACATCACATCGTTATTTAAAATCAATTGAATGGTAGTTAAGATATGGACAGAATGTGAAGTTTTTGATTTACTAATTTAAAAAGCTTACATTTAGTTCCTAAATAGAAATTTTGGTTCTCCTAGGTAGTTTTATCCGATGTGTTTGTGTTTTTCCCATTTTTTATCCTGATGCTAATAAAATTCAAAATGTTAGGATACTCGAGAAAATCATTCCATTGTCATGTAAAATGCATGCTATTTGAAAAAATAATCATAAAGTCGAACAAAAAAAAAAAAAAAAAAAGTTTACAACTTTATTATTTAAAGAACTGAAATTGAAAGCTTCGCAATTCGCAATAAAAACAAATAACCATGTTTTTCACGTGATTTGTTTAATTTCAATGAATTATGATACATACATTACAATTTTTATATTAAATTTAGTGGCAATGAATAAATAAAAAAAACTACAATCGCAACAGCAAAAAGTAATATTCAACTGGAAGTTTAAGACAAAAATTCGATTTTCTCAGGTACCGTCAAAAATACAAAGATGAAAAAAAAAACTGTTCTAAGTTTTATCAAGACGATAAAAATAAGCCAAAAACGAAGTTAATCCATCCATAAGATCGCTAGCTATCGCTTGTTGAACTTTTCGTCTTAATTTTTTCGTTAAAAGTTAAATAAAAAACTACAGTAAACTGCAATAATTTTTTGAATGCTATCATTTTATTCGTCTCGTCGAGTTCTATTGTTTAAAAAAAAATCACTGTCGTACGTCAACTGGTTCGCCAGAAATTTCAAAAAGACGTTCGCACTTTCTATTTCTTAAACATATTATACCAAACGCTACCGCGTTTGCTATGATAACTGTATAAATAAATAAAATATTAGAAAATATGCTCATTAACAAAAATTTATTTAAAAAACGTTAATATTTTATTATCCGTCATTTCTAATACTATTATCATACCACTTATTTATCGACAAGTTCAATATTAATCAATTCCTTGTCAATTTTTTCAGATCACTTTTTTCGTGTCACTCTTTTGCGCTCTTGTTTTTACGGTCACTTTTTTCCCTAGATTCTAGAAAACATCCCGACAAAAAGTTATCGTCTACAGCTATGATAGATTCGGAGTTTGTACCCCCCCCCCTCCCCCGCGACAGACGAACAAGGGAGACTGAGTTTATATCACTATGCGTCAACAAAATCATTTTTTAAATAAATTTTTGTTAATAAGTATAACTTGTAATATTTAATTACATTTATTTTAACATTTAATTTTACTTATATTTAATTGATATGTATGTATTATTAAATTATTATTTATTATTATTAATTATTTTTATTATTATTATTACTATTACTATATTATATTAAATATTTTATTTTATATTAATAATGAAAATAATAATTATATAATATGTAAATTATTATGTATAGTTAAAATTATAGGTAATCAAATTATAAATAAGATTTAAGAAATAAATATATGTGATAAATTGTCAGTTTTAGAACCTCCCCCCCCCCCCAACTTGCAGAAGAACAAGAGAGACTGAATTAAAAAAATATATTTAGGTCCTATGTACTACTCTTTAAAGAAAATTTTAATTGTTGAATTATGGTAATTTAAAATTACAATAAACTCTGGCTAAGGCGGAATTGATCGGTATCATGAAAATTTTTCATAGTAGACAATATTCCGTCTTAGATAAATTCTACTCTGACTGCGGATTCACGGGGACTTGAAAATCTTTCCGAGTTAGACATTATTTCCTTTTTATACACAGACCACCTTATACAGAGAGTTTACTGTATGTATGTATTTTCGGCGAAAATTGTATGTAGTCCAGGTCCGGTTCGGCGCGACCCGAGGGTACAGAATATGTAAGACTAGGATACTACCCAAAGAAATGATATCCATACTTAACCCTTCCTGAGGCACGTGTCGGCCTCCAAATGGCATTTGAAAGAGGGAAAAAATGTACTGAGGTCTGGAAAAATTTTTAATAAATTATGAAAAAATTGAACGTAAAATTGAACGTAAATTTCGTTCAAACTCGTTTATTTTTTGAGTTTCCGTTCAGTTCAAACTCGTTTATAAAATAGTGAGCGAAGTTCAGTTCAAAGTTCACAAATAGTGAGCGAAACTCGTGAGTTTTCGTTCAGTGAGCGCGTTCATACCCAACACTGGTGGTGGACATCTTGAACCTTCCCCCTCCCCCTCCCACCTCCCAGATACAGCCGTGATAACACAAGTACTTGCGCAACTTGTAATTCGTAAAACAGAAAGAACTTGCAATTTTTCAATAAGATTAATAATAACGATGAAACTAGCATTTAAAATAGCTCTAGGAAAATCATTATAAAACTTTGAATTTCATAAAAAATTAAGGAAACAGAAATCCAAGAACAAGAATCCCAAGAAAAGAACATTTTTTCCCCAAAATTCTTTAATACAAATATATTTCCTATTTCTTCTAATATAAAAAATATATTGAGCTATTTCAGAGTTTGCAAAAATATCATTTGTAATGCAAAAATACTTATATAAGTTTTATTCTCAGATAATTTTTATTCTCCATGTCAAAGAAAAATAAAATAAATTTATATTTTCGTACAAATCGCTTCAAAAGAATTTCTGAGGCCAGCTAAATTTCATATTATGAAATGAAATTTTAGAAATGTTTCAAAAACTGAATTTATTGATCTAGTTATTCTGGTTACCTTCTGGTACCTTCATAAAATTCAAATGACATTACGGCATTACGAAGTTTGTCAGAAGTTTTCTTTTGGGACATTTTACTTTTATCGATGATAAGTCCTCCTTTATGTGATTACGGAAGTTTGTGTCAGAATATTCAATTTCCGTTATTCAACGTATCAAAAGGAAAAGTTAATTTCTGGCATAAAGAACACGTTTTTATTTTCTCTCTCAATCTAGAAAAGGAAAAGATTAAGTAAAAAGGAATTTTTTTATTGATTAAGAATATAGTAGGTGTTGTTTTAAAAAATTAATTAACAAAAATATAAAAAAAAATCCTTAATTTTTTTCTCGCCAAATGATTTAAAATGTAATAAAAAATGTTCTTCTTGAATTAACTTTGTGCTAAACAATCTCTATTTAATACATGATTTTTTTAATTACTACATATTTTGGAACGGCCAATATTTATTAGAAAAGACCGCTGTCGCTTTAAGGTGTTTTTACTGTATTTCCATTTAAAAAAAGCCTCAAAACTGACGCAAAAAACTTGGTCTTCACTGTAACCCTTGTACAAGCGGTGGTGGACATCTTGAATCTTTCCCCTTTCTCCTCCCAGATACGGCCGTGATAACATAAGAACTTGCACCACTTGTAATTCGTAAAAATGAATGAACATACGTTTTTTCAATAAGTAAGACTAATAATAACGATGAAACTAGCACTTGAAATAGCACTAGGAAAATCATTATAAAACTTTGAAATCCATAAAAAGTTAAAGAAACAAAACACATTTTTTCCAGATTCTTTAAGACATATATATTTCCTATTTCTTTTAGTATCAAATGTAAATTCAGTTATTTCAGAGTTTGCAAAAATATCATTTGTAATGCAAAAATACATATAAAAGTTTTATTTTCAGATAATTTTTATTCTCCATGCCAAAGAAAAAAAATACTCTCATACAAATCGCTTCAAAAGAATTTTTGAGGCCAGCTAAATTTCATATCATGAAATGAAATTTCAGAAATGTTTCAAAAACTGAATTTATTGGCTCCATCTTCATAGAATTCAAATGATATTACGGCATTACGAGTTTTGTCAGAAGTTTTCTTTTGTGATAGTTTACTTTTATTGATGATAAGCCCTCCTTTTGAGATTGCGAAAGTTTGTGTCAATACTCAATTTCCGTAATTCAAAGTATCAAAAAGGGAAAGTTAATTTTTGGCGTAAAGAATACGTTTTTATTTTCTATAGCAATAAATGGAAAAGATTAAATGAAAAGTAATTTTAATATCGATTAAAACAATAGTTGGTGTTGCTTAAAAAAATTGAATTATCAATCAAAAAAATCCTTCATTATTTTCTCGCCAAATGGTTTAACATGGTATAAAAATATTGTTATTTTTAAATTAACTTTGCGCTAAACAATCCATATTTAATACATGATTTTTATAATTACTATATATTTTGGAACTTTTTTTTAGTGAACGCTTTTTTAGAACGCTTTTTATTTATTTATCTTTATTTTATATTATTAGTGGAAAAGAACGCTGTCGCTTTAAAGGGTTTTTACTGTATTTTCATTTAAAAAAACCCTCAAAATTGATGCAGAAAACTTTGCCCTCAGTGTATTCCTTGTACAAGCGGTGGTGGACATCTTGAACCTTACCCCTCCCACCTCGCAGAAACGGCCGTGGTAACATAAGTACTTGCATAACTGGTAATTCGCAAAAGAGAAAGAACGTGCATTTTTTCGATAAGTGAAATTAATAATAATGATAAAACTAACATTTAAAATAGCTCTAGGAAAATCATTATAAAACTTAAAAATCCATAGAAAGTTAAAGAAACAAAATACATTTTTTCCCAGATTCTTTAATACATATATATTTCCTATTACTTTTAATATAAAATGTTTATTCAACTATTTCAGAGTTTGCAAAAATGTCCTTTGTGATGCAAAAATACATATATAAGTTTTATTTTCAGATAATTTTTATTCTCCATGTCTAAAAAAATAAAATAGTTTCATTTTCGTACAAATCGCTTCAAAAGAATTTCTGAGCCCAGCTAAATTTCAGATCATGATATGAAATTTTAGAAATGTTTCAAAAACTGAAGTTATTGATATAGGTCCCATCTTTATAAAATTCAAATGACATTACGGCATTACGAAGTTTTTCGTTTGTGATATTTTACTTGTATTGATCATGAGTCCTTCGTTTATGATTGCCGAAGTTTGTGTCAAAGTACTCGATTTCCGTAATTCAACATATCAAAAAAGTAAAGTTAATTTTTGGCGTAAAGAATATGTTTTATTTTCTCTCTCAAGCAACAAATAAAAAATATAAAGTTTAAAAAAATGCACTGATTAATAATATATTATGAGTGGATTAGAAAAAGCGGATTAGAAAAAAAATGAATCCCTATTTATTTTCTCGCCAACTGGCTTAAAATTAAAAAACAATTGTTATTTCTGTATTAATTTCTTGCTAAACAATCTGTACTTTATACATTATGTTTATAATTACTATATGCTTTTTTTTATTTATCTGTTTTCGCACACACACATATTATGTACCGAGAGGCGTTACCTCAGACTGTTACCTCATCGAGTTAATGGCTAAAATTCCAGAATTACTTATAACTCAATTTCCATATTAAAATGCAATTGGCCTACATAATCCTATCTTGGTACAAAACATCTAAAACCCTGATTTTAGTGGTTAACTCGTAGGTTTACCATTATATTTTACTTTACCCAAAGGTATGAAAGCATGGAGGACTGTAATTAGGAAAACAGAATGGTAAATGTACGAGTCTGCAGCTAAAGTTGTGTGTTCAAAAATTTCCACCAAGATGTAATTTGGCACACCGATTTTGGTTTAATGAAAGAGTTCTAATTAAATCTGGAATTTAATCTGCAAATTTTATAAGGCGATTGTCTGTGTTGCCACTTGCCGGTCTATAGGGAACTTTTCAATCAATCGCAACTCATCACAACCCATTACAACCCATGGACGAAAGTTGCCAGATCGTAAGCACGTTAGGCAGAAATACGTAAGAGGTAATAAATTTGAAAGTATATAAAAGGGGAACTGAAAAATTAGTTTTTCAAATTTCTATCTATAAAAGGCTTATAATAAATACATATACATATAAATTATTTAGATGTTCTTTAATCCATATACCAAGCTGTAGGGAAAAATTAAAGAACACATAAAGAAGCAGTTTTGGTAAAGTAATTTGGGATTTGAAATGAAAAGTTTTGGCTAAAAACAAGAAATCCAGAGGAAATGAAACCGGGTATTGTTATTGACATAACAAATTGCAGTGAGTGCCTAAATGTGCCCTAACATCGATATAGCGTTACATGTGTCTAGCAAATGATTAGCGTACTTTTGGGTACTTTCCAAGTGTTTTACAAACATTTGCAGCAACGAGTAAAAGTCTAGCAATCCATTCAGAGTCAACAAGTTTCTCACAGGTGAGACGTCTTAAACCTCCAAAAGGATACACCAATCCCTCGCTGCACACTAAAAGATATGTATCGATGTTGGTGGGGGTATATTTGACCACTTACTGTAAATGTTATGTCAATAAAATACTTATTATCATTTCCTACACATTTCTTATTTGTTATACAGTCTGCTCTCGTTAATTCGAACTCGTCGGGACCACAAGAAATGTTCGAATTATCCGAAGTTCGAATTATGAAAAATATGAACAGAAACATGCTTAATATGGTACTATTACAAAAGAATTAATGTTGTAGTGTTTTGTTTTATTTATTTCGTCTGTTATCATTAGAATGTGACTTAATATTAAATTAGAATGTATAAATACATAAACTAATTAAAAGATTAGAACCAAACACAATGGAAGAAAAATTTAAAGCGTCACTGGTGGACAGACGGGACACTAAGAAAGTGGATATAAATTCATTGGATTATATGCATACTCGTTCGGAACAATTTTCCCAAAAAATCAAAGAAAGAAAGTTATTCAAATGATCTGAAATCCATGAGAAAGAAAAGAAAAATGAAAAATCGGAATTCTCGTCAGTTCGAATTAAACGAAGTCAAGAGAAAATGAGTTCGAATTAATGAAATTGTTTAACATTATTCTGCCATTGAAAATTTCAGGACTGCATGTTTAATTCGAATTATCCGATTTCGAATTAACGAGAGTCGACTATATTTTAATTATACCACATTTTCAGGCATTATTATCATAATAAAGAATCCCCATATTATAGACATTTCTTTTTTTTCATTACATATCAAAGAATAAACATTATGTATAAAAAATTACACACTATTTTCCGTTTTAAAAACTTCTTATATTAATTTTTGCATGTATATATTAAAAATAATTCTTTACAAAACATTTCGTCAATTCTCATAAGATACATATAATCCGATAGTTCATATGTATACTGTAAATTCAATATCAATATCACCTGGAATATCATAAAGCCTGTCCACTTTAAACGGTAGCCAATGGCTAATTTCTAAACCGCTAATAATAAACATATATTTTCAATGGTAAAAATGTTTTCAAAAACGTAAAGAAGTATTTTTTTAAGTGATTTAAGTTAAAAAAATATTAAAAGATTACGGAAATTAATTTTTTATACGATCCCTCGGTCCTATAAGTGATATTTAGTAAATTTTTATCACTACTCTAACAAGTAAGGCAAAAAAAATTCCATTCCACTGCAACTAAAACTGACCGAGTAATAGCTGTTTGAAGTTGAAGCATCTTTTTTGCTGCAAAATAGGAGTCAGCCACAAATTTACTGGTAATGAAAATTAACGTCAGAGACATTAAACATTAAGAGTAAAAAAATTTTTACAACATTATTTTTAAATGTTGATATTTATGTTGATACTTATATAATAAACCAAAATATACAACTTGTACTAAAATATAAGCAAAAAAAAAAAAAAAAAAACAGAAATTTTGTTAAAAAAAACTATGAAAAGCAACAGTCACATTTCGTTACAAAATGAAGCATATTTAAAATTCTATTATATTACTCAACGTAATAGAGTTTGGTGTAGTCCTGTAAAATAAATAAATGGTTCGCACCTAAAATCGAATTAATATTCATTGTTATTGGATATAAAATGTAAGCTAATCGAACCTCGATTGGATAATCAAAAGTGAGTTAAAATTTGAATGCAAATTTTGAACTAGGAAAATATTGATACGAAATTTATAAGTAAAATAAAAGTTTATCAAAATAACACATGTTAAAAAAAAATAATGAAAAGAAATAACGTCATTTCCTTACAAAATAAAACGTATGTAAAATACAATTGAGGATGTGAATTTCAAAACTCGCCGTATCTCTTTTATTTTCTGTATCCGTCTATACCAATCTGCTTTAACGTAACACTATAATCTCTAAATTTACACTCAAGAGCCAAAACATTATGACCATCTGTCAATAACGAGTTGTCCCACCTTTGGCGCGCAACACAGCTTCAATTCGCCTTGGCATGGCTGCCACAAGTCCTTGGTAGATGAACGGAGACAGATTGTACCAGATGTTTAAACAACGGTCACGCAAATCCGAGATATTCCGAATTGGTGGTCTATGAACTCTGAGCTGCCGTCCCATGAAATCACAAATGTGTTCTATCGGATTGAGATCCGGTGAGTTAGGTGGCCAGGACATTAACTGGAACTCAGTATCATGTTCCTGGAACCACTCCAACACAATTTTAGCCTCGTGACACGGGGTATTGTCCTGTTGGAACATTCCATTTCCGGCTTCAAAAATAGAGGCCATGTAAGGGTGCAACTGGTCCGCAATGATGTTCAGTTACCCTGTAGCATTCATGGTCTGCTCTACCACAACCATGGGTCCCAGAGACGCCCAAGAGAACGTCTCCCAAAGCATAATACCGCCACCACCGGCCTGTGTATGACCTACAGTACATTGAGGGAGCAACTGTTTGCATGGAAGATGGCGTATCTTGACACGCCCATCGACGTGATGAATCACAAACCGTGATTCATATGACCAGGCAATTCTCTTCCACTGATCCATGGACCAGTCGCGATGTTCCCCGGCATTACCCCTTTGGGAAAAAGAATAAAAAGTTTTATGAAAATAGATTATCATAAAACTTTTTATTTAGTTAGTACTTGATAGGACATAAGGCTGATTAAAGTTTGGGGTAAAACACTTTATAGGTGGCACTGCCGTGGTGCATTATTCGTGATTATCGCAATAGCTCTGTCTCAGGGACTAATGCACGAATTTTAATCAAACTTCAGATTCAGTTATTTCCTGATATAAATTAATATTTTTTTAATATTTGGAGTAGATCGCTCAACACGTGGTGCTGCGTATTATTCATGATAATCTCAATAGCTCTATCTCAGTAACTAATACACAAATTTTCATGAAGCTTTATATTCTGTTAGTCTCTTAAGGGTTTTATTATTCTTCAGTTTTTGGAGTAAATAGCTCAACAGATGGCACTACTATGCGGCATTATTCATAATTATCGCAATAGCTCTATCTCAGGAATTAATGCACATATTTTTATCAAACTTCAGATACTGCTAGTCCCCTGATATAAATTAGTATTTTTCAGTTTTTGGAGTAAATAGCTCAAAAAGTTGCACTTCCATCAAATTTTTTTTACGGTTTCTGCTATGATTCCATCTCAGATACTAATACACAGATTTTACATGAATTTCAGATTCATTAACTTAAAACAAGTTCTTGAAGATTAGATTTTGGAGTAAATTATTTATTCGGTGACGCTGCTATGTTTTATTATTTGGGAAACATTAAAATGAATGAGAAAGTTCTGGGATTGCCACATCCGGCTAGTTTCTTATTATTCTGAGATAAAAAGAAGGCATTTTTAAATTTTATGAAGAATTAACAATCTATGATATTATTGTTAATACATTTTATTTATCATGAAATGTATTAAATATGTATACTGATTAATACCCTCATAGCATGCATGGTCACGATGACGTCACTGTGAGTCACTTTAATCACATCACACCTCTGATTAAAATGCCACCACTCAGTGACGTAACATTGTGACTGAGATGTGACTTTCTTAAAAAATTTTAGAAAATTACAAATATTCTTCAAAACATGTTATTTACTTTAAAAACCTTTTTCTGGCAATTCGTCGCTTTTTTCACAGTTTCGTCACAATGTTATAATGTCAAAGTAGTCACAAATTACACATTTTTCATAGATTTGTCACACCGTAACTTCACAAAGGGGACACAATGTGACGTCACAAACGAGCTCTAAAACAGCCATAACGACTTCACATTTTAGTCACTGTGACTTCACATCGACATCACGTGACGTCACATCGATAATTGACGGTTACAAAGTCACAATATGACTTCACAACGACGTCACAGTGACGTCACCATGCCTTACGAGTACAAATATATACGCATTTATTTTCATCTAAAACATGGTTCTACCTCAATTTTTTGTGAAAATCCCAACAACCTGACTCCTTTAAAAAAATAATGTAAACCAGATATATGGGAGATTCTTTAAAAATACGCTGTTCAGAGATTATCTGAAAATTAAGGAATATACTACTATTCATATAGTAAAAAATAAAGATTTGTCCACATTTTAATATAAAGCATTAAACTTTTATTAAAAATATAAATGTAGGAAATTTTCCACAATTATATTCAAATATGATTTACTTTCCTTTCGGGTTTAATCAGCTTGCGGGTTCATATTTTTTGTTGGGCTCAGGTCGGCTTGAGGATTTACTTCAAAAGGAATTTTCGGGTTTTGTGCGACATCTCTCCATTTGTTCAATTATGACATCAATAACCTGCATTTATTTAAATGAAATTTTCACTTTCATTTAAATTACCACTTTTATCAAGAACTTCGTAGTCAAATTGAATTATCTGTGAATAGGACATTTTATTGTTTTTCTCAAATAAGGAAGATTTCTATTTTCGGCAATACTCAGTGATAATAAATATTTGAAATTTCGTGTAATAATGAAGATATTTGATTGCGGTTTTTGCATATTGTTTAGAAATACTTTAAAACTCAGAATTAAAAATAAACCTTCAAAAAATATTCATGATTTTATCCATATTGTTCGGAAAAAAGTTATTTTTAAGAGTAGGAATTTCAGTTTAAAATTTAAACAAAAATTGTTTCGTAATAAACATATTTCATCTTTTAGATTTTTTACAACTCGTCTAAGGTATTTCTCATTGTTTAATGCTTTATTTTATAATGATTTGGGAATTCAGCAGTTAAACACTATTGTAACAGTACAGA
The DNA here is from genome assembly GCA_964019185.1 of Maratus speculifer. Taxonomy (NCBI): domain Eukaryota; kingdom Metazoa; phylum Arthropoda; class Arachnida; order Araneae; family Salticidae; genus Maratus; species Maratus speculifer. The sequence continues at coordinate 108,625,768 of OZ025302.1, read as the reverse complement.
TTATACGTACAAAACAATATTTTATTTCATAATGCCATGCTTATTTAGAGCAGTACATACAGCTGTAAATTAATATTTCAAAAAAAAGAAAGTTTCTATATCAGTAGTAAAAATTCGCATTTTTAAAATCAAGTACTTACACATAAAATTCATAATCTATAATTCGGGTTGTTTCTAAATGAATATCGGGATTTTAGTGCTTGGTAGTATTTATTAAATAAAACTTTAAATTATAATTCCTACATAAAAAGAAAGAGCAACATAAACAGTTTTACAAACAAACTTACAAGTGTTCAATGTGAGAAACTTTCGTCTTGCGGTACACATCAAGTCGACAGGTCAGTTCTTCCCAAAAGTCAATTAGTAAAGAAGTTCTGTTCAGACGCTCACCCGACCTGTGTCTGTTCATGAAGAATCGTGTGTACGTGTCTCCATTACCAGCTGACCATTGAAGCTGTTGCAACAGTGATCCCACAAACACTAATCAACGTTTGGATAGAACTGAGCTTTCGAAGTTTTCACAATTTTTTTAAGGGTGTATTTCGATTCAAACTGCTTATTTTCCGATTTATTTTTAAATTCAATTTTACTCTCCCATGCATCAAACTGGCAAAATGTCTTACATAGAAAGTGCACAAGGTGCCATAATTGTCGATTCTTTGATAAATGCAGAGATTATTGCAAAAAAGAGCAATGAAAAACGGCAATTTGAACCGATTTTTCCGAAACGGGAGAACTGTGAACGAAAAAAAAGCCCCTACTGAGAAGATAATTATTTATAAATCAAATTCTAATGAATGGAGCGTAAAATGACATCACACGGCCGGCACCTTGTACGTCTCTTCAAAAATACCCTCAGCAAGTTTCGTGTTTCTACATTTAAAAATGTGTCTGAAATTGTATCAGAAAATTTCGAGCTGTTCAAGGTGGAAAAGCATGTTTTCGAATACACCCGTAAATGTATGAGTTTAATCTGACTTACATTTTCTTCAAAATATTTCTTCTTTCTTTAATACGAGTAACATTTTATTTTGGAAAAAAAAATTCTTACAGTTACCTCAATAAAAGTACCATCTTTGATAGAAAAATTGTTGCTGAACCGGAAAACAATAAGCCTTTAATATCATCAAGCTGAAGTACTTTAATTTTTTCAGTTTCTCTAGAATCAAAAATGTCGCTTTCAATTTACGAATGAATTCTTTATTTTTAACCATTTTTAAAGCACCCCTGCTGAAAACAGCTGGTGAATCTTTTCATTTATAAAACTCTAGCAACAGAAGATTCTTGAAATTGGAAAGGCATCTATTGAATTATAAAACGAATCTTCTGAACTATATTGTTACGGTTTTTGTAAATAGTTATTGTTTGTACTGTAAAATAATGTAAATAATCTTATTAAGCTCCATTCCTTTACTAATATTAGTTTTTGTTACATTGTCTCTGTTATCAAGCAAACTTGTCTAATATTTTTCAGTGTATGTCTACGGCAGATTAGCGAAATATTAAATATATCGCCAAGTTGGCGTCACTTTTGATGACTAATTTTGGTCGCCAAATTTGGCGATATATCGCCAAGTCGGCGAGAAACTTGGTGATTGTTGGCGATGGTAACCCTTCCCTCTCTATGGTAACCCCCTTAGATATTCTGATACATTGAATGTTATTCCGTGGTTTTCTGGATTCGAGAAACTCGTAGAAATTTCCAGCGCATGCGGCGAGATTATATATAGGAGAGCCGATACGAGCCGTTATTGTTATTATTTATCAGTCAGTCATTGAGCGAACTACTATGCGATCGTTTAAGCAAGTTTGCTTGAGTTTGATCTACGTTGTTTTGAATGTGATATAGTGTTGAGACGTTGTATAAAGAGTCTCTGGGACCTATATCTGTAGTTTTACGATAGATTTGAGCAGTTATTTTTGAATATCTAGAGATATTTGTGAGTTTCGAAGACTCTGTTGTTCTGAAGATCTGTAAATAAATTATTTTCTACTTTTCTAAGAGACAAGAGAAGATGTCTAACCATAAGATCAAAAGAACCCTATATACGCAACAATATACATTTTTTATACTGTTCCAGATAATTACTTTTTGTTATGAATGCTTTCTTGAGGGCCGTATCCAAAGAATGCCGCTGGTGGCTCAGCCCCTCTAAAATATACTGAGCCTCCCCAGGAAAAGATTCAAATAACCCTAAATGAATTTATGTTCTGAAAATCCAAGTGAAATTCTGTTAAAAAATCGATGGCATTTCGCTGTTTTCAAAAAATATAAAATTGTAACTAAAATAAGTGTTCAAAACGTGCTCATCCTATTTACACATATGAAGCAAATATGATGTTTAACATTTCACTCGTTCACATTCGATTTTTTTCATCAACATATTCTTTTCTTAGCATAAAAAGAAGTTAGTTCTACAGTTTAATGAGAAACACAGTAACTACATTTTGAATATGCGTTAATTTATTTTTCTGCGTAACAGAGATAGAGAGAGAAAGAATATAAGCTCCCATACATATTTCTAAGTCCCCCTATTATTCACTTTTAGCTACGGCTCTGGCTTCCTTTGATGGAATCTTTAATGAAGGCTGCTCAGATAATCAAGCGCTGCGCAAGAAATGGATGTATCGCACCACTAAATTCCAATACCTTCCCTCATCCTGCTATATTATGGCTGAAATTTTTACATTTCATAAGTTGAAAAATATTAATAAAATTTAGGGGTGAAAATCAACCATTTGTGGCGCAGCACTTGAATCCTTGGGGCTGTTTCTAAATCTTCTGAAATTACAACATTCTTTTGGAAACAATCGCCAATACATCTCCAAGTGACAATCTCAGATTTATGGAGAATTTGCGGCAATTGCGGTTATTTTTACATGAGCAACAAGTTATAGAATTCTAGTCTGCAGCTTTTGCTAAACTTGGGATATCTCCAATATTAGGAAGCGGTGATAATATGAGAATGGACAATAATACAGCTTTGTAATTGCTAATAATAACAAAGATATATTTAAGCCATGCACATATTTATATTTTTAAAATACATATTTAAAAGGGTTTACTATGCAACAAATAAAAAGAAAAAACATTTTTAACTAATGTAACATTTCCTGAAGAACAAAACTTGCACAAAATTTATAATCCGGGATAGTTTCCTTTCAAAGCTTTCTTGTTAAAGACATTTGAAAAAAAAAATCGCTTACAAATAGGAGTTTAGTCTTTTTTGCATTTGCTTCATAATATTTCTTCTTTGTTTATTGCGAGTGACATTTGATTTTGGAAAATAAAAATGTTTTACAGCAATCTCAATAAAAAGTACAATTGTTGCTAGAACATAACCAGACAACAATACTACGAAAGCTCCTTTAATATCTTCAAGTTGAATTACTTTAAGGCTTCCAGATTCACTCGAATCCGAAAATGTTGTATTTAATTGAAGAAAGAATGCTTGATCTTTTTCAATCTTCTGAAACACCCCTGCTGCAAACAGCTGGTGAATCTTATCATTTAAGTAACTGAGGCAACAGAAGCTTCTTGAAACAGGAAAAGCAGCCATCGAATTATAAAAAGAATCTTCCGAAATAAAAAACATTTCTTCAAACGGTGTCAAAAAACTTCTTGCTGTTATAAAAGCTTTCCTTGATGGAGCCTTAACGAAGGCTGCTTCTACATCTTCTGAATTTATAACATTCCTTTGCATACATTTGCCAATCGATCTCCAAGTGGCAAACTCAGATTCGAGAAGAATTTGTTGAACTGCATTGCCTTTGTATGAGTAACAAGTTACAGAATTTTGTTCTGCAGCTATTGCTAAACTTGAAACATCTCTAATTCCAGAAAGCGGTGGTAATGTGAGAATGGAGAGTAAAACAGCTTTGTAACTGTTAATAATAACAAAAACAAATATAAACCATACACTTGTAATCAGTTGAAGGCTTAATTTTTTTAACTGTATATCAATGGATTTCTCTAGTAAACTTCCAAATAATGTAAATAAAATATTCTGATATTTGTGTTCTCTATAAATGTGCATAAATAACACAAATGAAAATGAGAAAAAGGAAGTTATAACTAAAATCCACAATGTTAATGGAAATGGCTTTATTAAGGCCAAACTCGTTGGATCTGGCTTTAGCTTATCAGTCATAAATGTGACATCTGAATAAAGATATGGGTAACTGAAATTGAAGTGTTGAAAAGAAAAATAGTTTAATCCAACACTCGTTGAAATATCGACATCGGAACGATGTACCATGCCTATTCCACCTGTCCAGTTACCGTCAGATGTTTTCATACCAATTTCCCCATCTGGAAACAAAAGTATTTTAAAAGGCATTCGTAAAGCTTGAGATAAAAGACGTATAATAGAAGCATCATAAACATGAATGATTTTTCCATCATTCTGTATTGACCAAATGTCTAACTCAGGTGCAGCACAGGCAGCTACATAAATCGTTTTCTCGGTGTATTTATTAAGCACTCTTTCAGAAAATGGCGTAGCCATTTTTTCATCTGTCATTATGCTATTCATTTCCAGAATGAATGCCATTCATTTCCAGAAATGAATTCATTTCCAGAAATGCCCTGCAAGATAATAATAAAATACATTAATAATAATATCATACTATATATTAAACTTATAATTTAATAAACAAGGGCATTGATTCTCAGATAAATCTAGATAAACAAATGAAATAATAAAAAAGAATATTGCCCAGTTAAACTGATGGCATAGAGCTCACAGCCTATACTTGAACGAACTCTGAAAATTCTGCATGAAAAATCCATTTATATAAATAAACGGGAGGAGCATTAGCCCCGGTTCCCCTTCTTAATACTAATCTAATGAACACCCAATATTAATCACGGAGGTGCCACTTCAGAATGATCCTTTACCTAAGATTTGAGCGAAAATTGGTAATTCTGCAAGAAAATCTCATTTATATAGATTAAGGGCATGGGGCATTAGCCACGTTCCCCGTACTTATCGAATGAACTCTCAAAACTAATCAGGGACGCGCTTTATCATAATAAGCCTATAACCAAAATTTCACGTAAATCTGACATTTTTATCACGAGTTATCGCGTTACGTACGCACGTACATACGTACAGAACGGGCGGTCACATAAGCTCTCAGGCTTTGATAGCCTGTGAGCTAAAAAATATATATATGTATAGTTTAGATTTCTTTTAAATATAAAAACGTACTCATTTTTAGTCGTTTTCTATCTATTGAATTTATTTAAAAAAGGTTTAAAAAAATTATTTCAGTGACGTTTTCTTTTAAATCATTGTTGTATATACGGATCGTAGGCTTCAAGGAATACAGAGGATTTACATTGTTTTAGTATCAGAAATTTCGTAAAACAATGACTGCTGCAACTGAAAATCGATTTTTTTCGTTAAATAAAACAGATATTACATCACAAAAATTCTAGAAAATGTTCCTTACATGTTTTTCCAGAGTACGAACCATGTGTATGTAATCCATTTATTTATTTATTTATTTAATCATAAATTGAGTATTTTGCAAGAAATTGATTTTATTTTCTGTAATACTTCGGTATTCAGTTTAGACTCCATGTATGTATTATTTTTAAATTACAACATTATGAATTTTATTGGAGTATATTGTTCTGTTATCTAAGGTTTTGTGTAAACCATGAATGTTTCATCGATGATTTCATTTTTAATTAACCCTTTTTTGTTTCATTTTTTTTTTAATTTTTAGAAAAAATTACTTTTACGTTAATACTATTAACACTAGATATCCAAATAAATTAATTAGAAATTAACAAATATTTAATGTCTGAAACATAACGAATGTTGTTATTTTGCATCCTAATCAACTCATTTTCATATGACAATAAGCTAAAGAATGGTTTTCGTAGATGTTTAGAAAATACAATATTACAAGTAAAATCAATCGATATTAAAACTTTCTAATACTTTTACAGCTTTATTACTCATGATTCCTTCAGGAAATTGATTTTTAATTTTAATTTAAGGTATGAAATAAATGATTTAAATAAAAGAAGCTTCTAAGAAAATTAAGCAAATACCGTATTTACTCGTGTTCAGGGCGCGCGCATGTATGAGGCGCACCCCTACTTTACAAGTAAAAATGGCGATTTCTTAATATCTCGTATATAACGCGCACTATAAATTTGATACACTAATGAAGAATGACCAAATGAATTTCAGTAAAAAAAAAAAAAAAAAGGACTAAACAAACATTACACCAGACCAGAAAACAAGACAAAAATGCATTTTTAGACTTCGGGTTGTTAGAGAATGACGGGAAATAGGAGTGAGTGACGGTAAAGAGAATTGCTAATTAGCGTTTAGATAATGTCATTAGCTCTGTTTCATAAAAAACTGCAAGGAATGGAATAAATATGCAGTAATACTTCAATTAAGTAATATTTTCCGAGTTTTAATATATTCTTTGAATAATTTCTTGTTTCATATGTATATCGTTCGACTGCATCCAACAGTAAAACATTATTCCGTGTATAAGGCGCACCTAGGGTTTTTGCCCTATTTTGGGGGAAAAAAGTGCGCCTTATACACGTGTAAATGCGGTATTTATTATAATTATTATTACAAAATACCTAAACGTTATTGACTTCATATAGTAAATGCATAGACACATACTTACATTACTACCTGTAAACAGGTAAGTATTGTTAAGTACACAGGTAACAATACAGGTTACAGGTAAGTATTAAAAATTAATTGTTAAAACAAAGTAAAACTCAATTAAAAGACATGTACTATAAAAGAATACACCAGACCCGAAAAAGTGACATGTGTTTGAACTATTAAGAGTCCATATTTAATTTAATTTAATATGCAATTAATGCTATCGATTCTCGGTTTATTTTACGAACTATTTAAATAAAATCACACTAAAAATTTATCTTTTGTTGGTGAATTAGTTTTAGACTATTTGAAGATAGAGACTAATCTCTAATTAGCCAATTATTATTTTAAAATGATAGTTTTCAAAACTATAAAATAAATATCAAACACTTAAGTTTAATGCAATTTATATTTAGATATATAAATGTGTAATATCTTTAAAATGTCTTTCATTCTTTCCAATGGTTTTTTTTTACTAATCTTTAATTTAATTTCTGAATTATGTAATTTATTTAGATAACTTCAAATAAAAAAGTAATTTTTGAATGTAAACCATTAAGGCATTTTGAGAAAAAATTGAAATATACAGGGGTTGGACAAAAATATGGAAACACCTTAAAAAAAACGCGTTTCCTTGCCTAATATGGTGTAGGGTACCCGTTGTTATTCAAAACAGCTTGCAGTCTTCTCGGAATGGATAAATACAGTTTCTGTATGTTTGCCAAGAGAATATTGTACCATTCTTCCTGCAAAACGGTGGCAAGTTCAGATAACAATGTTGGCGGTGGATAGCGAGAACGCACTTTGCGCTCCAATGTAGACCACAAAGGTTCGATAATATTCAGGTCTGGTGACTGTGGTGGCCAGGGGAGATGCGACAATTTACCCCCTTGATCAGAAAACCAGTCCTGACAATGTGAGCTGCGTAAACGGGGGCGTTGTTGTCTTTGAAGAGACCATCACCATTGGGGAACAAAGTTTGTACCTTTGGATGGACTTGATCGGTCAAAATGTTCACACAAGTCTGAGCAGTAATATGCCCTGACAGAGTTATAATGGGGCCAATAGAGAACCACGATATGGCTGCTCAAACCATCACCGAACCCCCGCCATGTTTCACTCTTGGCAACAAGCAGTCTGTATGATAGGCTTGGGATGGCGTTCTCAAGACGTAAACTCGACCAGAAGTGGGAAACAATGTGAAAGAAAACTCATCAGACCGTATGAGTCATATGAGTCATCGTGTTTATGACTTAAACACCACTTTTTACTGTTATGGGCATTAGCATCACTGATGAATGGCTTTTCAATTGCAGCACGGCCAACAATTCCCTGTTTATGAAGCTCCCTTCTAATTGTTTTGGTACTCACAGGGTTTAGTAACACGAGATTCATTTCAGCAGTAACTTTTGCAGCTGTGGTCTTATTTTTCGCGATAATCTTCCTTAATGATCGTCTGCCACGATCACTCAGCACACACTTTCGCCCGCGCTGTGATTTAGCGGATGATGTTTTTCCGCATTTCAAATATGCGGAATAAATTTTCTACACAGTACCTCTTAAAACACTAAAAACTTCGGCTACCTTGCTTACGGAAGCACCCACCATACGCGCGACAACAATTTGGCCACGTTCGAAGTCTGTTAACTCTGACATAATGCAATGACAACCTCACACAACAGTGCTCCAACAACGACTAAACGGTGCAGCGATTTTACGAAGTTGTATAGGTGGCGTCAGTAGGCGAAAACGCCAGCGCCATCTACATAGTTCATTAACCCTTTCCGGCGCGGTGTCCCTTAAAAAGGACACCTAATTTTAATTTTACTGGCACCAAGAATATTTAATTAAAATTTTCCTTTGATAAAATGCCTGAAAATAAGCAAGTTCGTATTCTCTAATAAATTCGTTTATAAATTCTGGTGGCAGATAATTATTTCAATTAAACTTACTCCGCTCCGGAAAGGGTTAAAATCAATCTTTATTTTCAAACATGTATTTCAAAAGGTGTTTCCATATTTTTGTCCAACCCCTGTATATATATATATACCGTGGGTCCCAAAAATGACTAATGGATTTTAAAATTCAATAACTTGCAAACGGTGACAGCTATTTAAAAAAATTTTTGCAGGAGAGTTATGTATAATGTCAGGAGTTTATTACCGTAATTTTTTATTTTAGTTCACATCTCAAACTATACGTGGCCTTGACGGCGATTGAAGGCCAGGTGATCAGTGCTGAGTGAAGCGTCGACCTGGCCTTCAATCGCCGTCAGCGCTACCTATTGTTTGAGATGCGAATTAAAATAAAAAATTACGGTAAAAAATCTCCTGACATTATACATAACCCTCCTGCAAAAATTTTTTAAATAGCTGTCACCGTTTGCAAGTTATTGAATTTTAAACTCCATCAGTCATTTTTGGGATACCCGGTATATATATTATTTTTTAATATTTTAATACTATTAAAAGGCGTTTACTATTCATAAATATTTAAAGTAGATCAATTCATTTTTTTAAATGTAGAAATAAAAATGTATAAAAAAGTTTCATTACTCACAAGTAAAATATATTTGTTTAATAAAAAAGTATTATTAACATGCAATCTGTGTCTGAGCGAAGTGTAGAATAATATTTAACGTAAACGTTTTATAATTTCGGATTTATATAAAAATTAAAATTTTGAATTTCCTTTCAATAAATTTATTTGAACATTTATAATTTAATGAAAATATATAACTTCCTTTTATAATAAATTTAAGACTGAATTGAATATTTCTACCATCTCTGTAAGAATTTAAAAATTAAAAAAAAAATTGATTCATTAATTCGTTTTATCAGACGGAAAGTGTGGAGAAAGTTTTTCATATAATATTTAAAAAATGAGATATTCAAGTGCTTAATTAATGATATTTTTTTCAAATTCTCCCCCTAGTAGCAAACCAATATTGCTCCAACGTTGGGCCAATATTTCATCTATTGGAGATATTGCCAATAAAACGTCAATATTGCTCCAATATTGGGATGTTTACATTTTGCCCTTATTTAGCCAATATTTTCAACCGTTGTTATGCCAAAATTGGGGTTTCATTGGAAATATTTTCGATGAAATTCCAATATTTAACTAATATTGGCGTTTTATGGGCAATATTTCTAACTAAACCCGAATATTGGCATAATATTGGCTGAAAATATTGGCTAAATAAGGGCAAAATGTAAACATTCCAATATTGGAGCAATATTTTATGCCAATATCGTGCCAATGTGCCAATATTGCTCCAAGATGTAGCCAATATTGGTCCAATATTGTTTTTGCTACTCCAGAAGTAAAATGTTTAAAGACATTTTGTCGTGCATAAGCAATAACTTTCATTCTGCTTTAACAATGCATTTACCAAAATAAAAAAATCATGGCATTGCGGGATTTTTACTTGTCATTTCCACTGTCTTTATCAATAGCATTTTGCGGAATTTCAATAGCACTTTGAATTATGAAATTATATCAGTTACATCATTCTATCACAAATTATGAAATACTAGCATGATAATAAAATATACATATGAAAGAGTCCATAATAAAAAGTCATATAACAATACAGTACTTATGAATAACTTATATGTTATCTTTTTTCTATATATTAAAATTGCAATTATCTAGAAGCAGTTTTCTGGATTAACCTTAATATGAGAATATACAGTCGAGTCTCTATATAACGAAATCCATTGTTCCAGTAAAGAATTCGTTATATTGAGAAATTCGATGTATAGAGAATGGTGTTGAAAATCGTATTTAATGTGTAAATTTTGAACAAATATTATTTTTGATCTTTTTAATTAAGAATTTGAAATGTTTAAAAGTAAATATTAACCTAACATTTTATTTCTTAATTATTTAAGCTATTTCAAAAATGAGAACAGACATTTATTTGAAAGCTTAATGAAAATCAAATAAGAAAGACTTGCGCTAAGTTCAGACGAAAGTATTTGTAATTTTTTGTTGTTTTCATTTTAAATTGTTATGTTCTAAAAAAAAATGCTCAAGTTTCAACAAGGAATGAAAAATTGTAGTTAACATTTTCCTCCATTTGAAGGCTTCTCTTATGTGCCTCTCATTGATTCCTCTCTTATATGTGTAACAATCCAATTTACTCTGTTTTGAGAAGGATGTGGAAAGGTGCGTGGGAAGTGGGATGAATTCGTTGGATTTAAAGAACAAGGAGAAAGGTAATATAAAAAAAACTCAGCACTGAACGATAAAGCAAAAATAAGTGGTGGAAAATTGATTCCATATGATTTCGAAGCTTTTTTAAAACTGAATAAATTAAGACCAATTTATGAAAAAATTCGTTATATGGAGATAGGTATTTCGCTATATAGAGACTGTTTTTAATGTAATCATGAGAAAAGGGGATCGTTCCTACTAAAAATTCTTTATATAGAGAAATTCGATGTAAGGAGTTTCGTTATAGAGAGACTCGACTGTATATTATTACAGAAGTCTCCCTAAAATCCTCAACTCTCCAAAATTCGCGCACAATAGCACGTAGAGAGTTGCGGATTTTAAGGTTGTGGATTTGAAGACGTCTATTCTAATATGTATCTTGTCTCATCAACTTTAATCCAAAAAACTACTTCTATTTTCAACTGTAATAATTATTGGCGAGTTCATTTTAAAAACAAATTCATGTAATTCTATAAATAAACTAAAATATTCTTTGAGGAAGAGAAGTTAAAGGTTAAAGGAAGAGAAGTTAAAGGTTAAAGGTGCTAAGATATTTTAAATAAAATTAACTATTAATGTCTCTAGTTAATTATTTTAATCACCTGAACATTTTAAAGTTCATATGGAATATATTATATTAAAAACGAGGTGATACTTGCGTTTCGTCATATGTTTTTGTATTATTCCAAAGCTGTACTTTAAATTGCTTTTTAATAATAAAAAAATCAAAGGATATCGAATTTTCTTTAAAAGTATACACATCAAAGATACTCACTTGCATCCACGAAAATAGCTAAATTCACAAAGAATTGATGTTAACATTTCGGCTGTTGTGTAAGCTAATGTTTGTTCTCATAGAAAATAATTAAAGTTGGAAGCTTATATGAAGATAAAATCTCTGCGGGGAAGCAGCTTTTCAACGCGACTTCAAAAAAGCTTTGTTCACATACAAAAATGAAATAGCACGCTATAGAATAGTGAAAAACAGTTTTGCACCACCCAATGAAATATCATAATTTTATGCAAACAAATTGCGTATAAAACTTTTCGAATTTGATGACAGAATTATTGACTTAAGTTCAAGAATACTTTTAAAATTTATTCGTGACAGTCGGCCCACTAGTGCAGTGATCCAATCACTGAATTACGTGTGAAAATAAAAGAAATGAATAAAGACCTAATAACCATAAATTTATTTATTCACGTTGTTATCCTTATTTATGCAGCAGACAGAAAAACGGTTTTTCGTAATTCTTTTATTGCAGAAAAGATAATACTGAGTAAATAAAATTTAAATACTGAACATTATCGTTTACTGAATAAATATATATAAAAAAGCATTATACGCAACTGAAAATGGTGAAATAATACAAAACAAATTTTATTTTCCATACATATAGCGTGTAGTTCAAAAAAAAAATATTCTTAATGCAAAGCTGCTTAATTTGCATTCAATTTTTGTGATCGTAGTATTTAAAAGAATAATGAGGATTTTATTTTTAGTTTCTTCATCTTTTTTATGAAAATTTTTCGAAATCCGGTTTTCGACGGATTTACACGTCTTAGAAGTTAGAGAACCTGAAAAACAAGTTTTTTATAAAATATCTGTCTGTGAGTCTGTCTGTATGTGACAAAAATTTCGTGGGCGTTCTGTCTCAAGAACTAATGCACGAAATTCCATAAAATTTTAGATTCTGTTGACCTTGATATAAACGAGGTCTGATTAGTTTTTGGTGTATATCACTCAAAAATTTTGTTTTTCAGCTTTCTTTTTTATACATATAGCATTTAGTTCAAAGGATATTCTTAATGCAAATTTGTTTAACTTACATTCAAATTTTCTGTTCATAATATTTACGAGAATAGTGAGGATATTATTTTTTAATTCTTAAAATAATTGGAATCTCATCTTTAACTGAAATATTAATTTGAAATATGAAATAAGTAGCACATCTCCTTCATAATATTAATTGAATTGGTTTTACCTTTAATCCCTTAAGGGGTATTCCCGTCTAGGGGCATGAATTTTTGGTACTTTTTGACGTGAAATAAAAAAAGACAAAAAAATATTTTGAGTATGCATATTTTTTATTAGATATTTATTAATATTTCAAGAATACAGTAAAAAAGAGAAAAAAGAGAAAATTCAAGAAGTTTTCGGCCGATGGAATTGGTAGTCAAAAAAAAAAATGGCGTCGACTGTGACCACGGTTTCAACCCTCCTAGCAATCTAAGAAAAAAAAAAGATTATAGATTTAGAGTAATGTCATTTTCTTACTAACTAGGAAAGAGTTGAAAAAAAAAAATTTCTCAAAATGGCTGCTGCCTGAAAAAAAAATTATACTATTTTTTTTCTTTTTCTTTTTCTTTTTTTTTTAGCTTTCCGAAATTTTTAAAAATAGTAAAATTTAAAATTTGAGGCTGAGAATTGTTTGTGCGATAAATAAGTGTATAGAGAAGATCCATTCAAATTTCAAGTAAGTCGGTTCAGTAAAACTTTAGAAATCGTATGTTCCATTAAAAAAAAAGCTGTAAATTACACGTGAAGCGTAGCAAATGAGGTGCGTTCGTACGATAACGAAGTTTTAAAAATATCACTCGCATATATCAATTTCATAAAATTGTAAATACTAAATTACAATTAAAATGCGCACCAAACAATGTTCTCCCTATACCATTATGTAATGGAATACTTTTGTGTGGCTTTCTAAATCAATAACAAATGTTCGTTGCCCCATAGATTATGCAAAATGTATATTATAATATGTATTTTGTAGATGCATATCAATTTTATTATGTTCGAATGAGTGTAATACCATTAAAATGTATTTGAAACTTTATCCCCATTGACCGTAATGTAATGGAATACTTTTGATTATCCATGTAATTGATCTATTCATCCGATTTTCATAAAACTTAAAATGACTCGACAAAATTATGTAATAATTATATATTTTAAATTTCAAACGATTCGGTTGGGTAGTTTTTGCTTTATTATATGCGGACGGACTGAACGAAACTACAGTTGCTACGTATTTACATAATTACGAACGCACCTAAAATATAGTTTCGAGAAGAAGGGGTTTAAAGTTTTCCGGAGTCTAAGTCATAAAGTGATATTTTATACTTACATTTATTCAATACATGAGACTACATACATGCTACATACATGGGACCTTTCTTGACTTTGAAAAGAGCATTAGATGTTCAAATCTGTGCGCGCTAAATCCGGGCGTTGTCTCGTTTCACGGCAAATGAAATCCGGAACATTTTTTAATCCCGTAAGTGTCATCATTTTTAAAATGCAGATGAACCCTTCAATGAATATGCAAACAGCAATAAATGTAGAAATTTCATTCACTTTAGCTCCGGAATGAATATGTTTATGGGCTAAAGTCCAAATCAAAGAGTTTAGAGACCGATTGTTATTTTGGGTTTCTGAACCTAAACATCGAGTCAGTAACTCCTTCGAAAGGATTTACGAGTAAACAATCACAGGTAGACAGATAGTCCCTAATGTCTTTTGTCCGATTTGTTCTGGTTAAGCCGGTTTGGATGTCGGGTCACTAAAACAGCTATATTTCCCAAATAATTCCAATTTCCATCAGTTTATAAAATAGTGTAATTATATTTTTACTGATATAATTTCAGCTGCAATTAAATTAATTGAATATTTCTTTTTAAAAAAGTGACAGCAATAAGCAATCTGAATTTTTACGCTGTAATCTAAAGTGACCGTTAAGCGGTTAAATTTTTTCTACTTTAAATACGTATAAAACATTAGTCAGATTTGGCAATCCCAAAATTTTCTTCTATTTTAAACACGTTAATACTTCCTGAAAAATGCAGCTTAGCTACGCCACAGGTTATGTGATTTAAATCAAAATCTAGTCCGCAACAATTTATGTCAACTTATATGAAGTTTGAATAAAGTCCATGCATTGGTTTTTAAGATAGAGCTATTGCAAAATCTTTAAAAAAAATCTGCATAGCATTGTCATCTATAGGGGATTTACACCAAAATCTAAAGAACTCTAATGTCCCGGGTGTCCCAAAAATGACTGATGGATTTTAAAATTCAATAACTTGCAAACGGTGACAGCTATTTAAAAAAAATTTGCAGGAGGGTTATGTATAATGTCAGGAGTTTTTTTACCGTAATTTTTTATTTTAGTTTACATCTCATACAATAGGTGGCGCTGCCGGTGATTGAAGGCCAGGTCGACGCTTCACTCAGCACTGATCACCTGGCCTTCAATCGCCGTCAGCGCCACCTATTGTTAGAGATGCGAACTAAAATAAAAAATTTCGTTAAAAAAACTCCTGACATTATACATAACACTCCTGTAAAAAAATTTTAAATAGCTGTCACCGTTTGCATGTTATTGAATTTTAAAATCCATCAGTCATTTTTGGGACACCCGGTATATCAGGGACTAACTGAATCTGAAATTTTAGGAAATTTCGTGCATTAAATCTTGGGATAGAGCTTTTGCGATAATTTATTTTGGCACCAGTTTCATCTCGTGACTCGATCACGTGATAGTGACGCCAAAATGGCGAGTTAGTACCCACTGCAACTCATATCGTACCAAGAAATGTCGAGGCAGACCAGTTACTCTTTGATCTACACCTAATAATCTTGTTGTACATGAGGTTTTCAAATCGTAACTCTATGATGTGATGATAACACAAAAATGGAGAATTGACGGGCCACTCTCTCGTCTTGTACCAAGATATGGCGAGGCGGACTGAAATATTCGTATTGTACTCTTCGGTCTCTCTAAAGTGAAAAAAATCACAAGTCGTAACTCAATGATGTAATAGTACTGTTAAAATAGGGGTTTGGCGCCTCTTTCATATTGCTTTGTGATAATTTATGCCGAATCAGTCGATGTCTAGCTTACTGTTAATAAGCTTTTTCTAAACCATTCGTTCATCTTGAAATTCGGTGGCGAAGTAATATATATTGCGATGTAATGCGAAAGATTATGTTTATAGGGTTTGAATTCTACATTATAACGTCATCTTTTTGTTATAAATTTCAATCTGCCGAGGATTTGTACCAGGATATGCGCAGGCAGACCAAAATATAGTCGGCTCTCGTTAATTCAAACTCGTCGGGACCACAAGGAATGTTCGAATTACCCGAAGTTCGAATTAGGGAAAATGTGAAATGAAAATATGCTTACTGTGGTTCTATTACAAAGGAATTAATGTTATAGTGTTTTTTAAATTTATTTTGACTGTTATCATTAGAATATGACTTAGTATTTAATTAGAACGTATAAATACATAAACTAATTAAAATATAAGAAACAAGCACAATGGAAGAAAAATTTAAAGCGTCACTGATGGACAGACGGGGCACTAAGAAAGTGGATATCAAACGCATTGGATTAAATGTATACTCGTTCAGAACAATTTTCACAAAAATCAAAGAAAGAAAGTTATTTAAATGATCTGAAATCCGTGAGAAAGAAAAGGAAAATGAAAAATCGGAATTCTTGTTAGTTCGAATTAAACGAAGTCAAGAGAAAATGAGTTCGAATTAATGAAAATTTTTAACATTATTCTGCCACTAAAAATTTCGGGACTTCATTTTTAGTTCGAAATTAAGCGAAGATTCGAATTATCTGATTTCGAATTAACGATCGCCTGTACATATTCCATATAGTTATTGTTTCCATTACTTTATTGTTTCCATAAAACAACGCGATAAAATAATTTACTTATGATTACTGTGATTACTTATTTTTGCATTACCCTTATTTATTTATTTATTTATTTTTATCCGGACTCTAACAAATTAAGGTGTTTTTTCATACTTCATTCCGCGAAAAAAATACGAAATTATAGATTTTCTAATTTTTTGATTGAATTATAATTTATTGTCCCAATAACGTTCTGTTGAAGTTTCGCTAAGATTCGAGTATCATAAATACAATTTAAAACAATTTTATTACATCACTGTCCCTTTAAATGCCACAATCTACTTCACTTAAAACTAAATTTTCTTCATTAAGCATGCGTCAATGTATAGGCATGCTTAAAGTGATAAAATTTTAATGCATGTTTTTCAATTTGCTTGATTTTTTTTTCTAATGATCTATTTGATGAAATTAAATAACGGATTTACAATAAAGTACAAAAAATTTGGGGTTTTTTTTTCACTATAAACATAAAAACAAAATTCTTTTTTACTGTATTTTTACTCGTTTTAGAACATCTTATTTTTATATTCTAAACTAATTGACAAGATAAATCCAATACTTAAAATTATACAGCAGATATCTATAATTAGTTTTAAAAAGTTACTTACAAATGTTCAAATTATATAAGAAGATACATTTTAAAATTTACTTAAATTTTCCTTTTTTTAAATTTTGCCCGGAAAAATCGTACAATAATTTTACTTCATTGAGACTTTCATTATAATCCCAAAACTGTATAAACTATACAGGGTGTTTTGCTACCAGACCGACAAACTTTGAGGGACGATAGTAGATATGAAAACAAACATTATTAAATAGGAAACCATGGGGCGCAAACGTCTTCTGTAGGAACTAGGGGCCATTAAAGTTTAAGGTCCAAAATTTCAAACGATGATAAAAAATGGAAAAAAGGGTCGATTCGTTTGCGGTTTTCACTAAAATCATTCTTTATATCACGATTTTTTTAGAAAAAAAATTAAAGGTTACGTTCAAAAAATGTTGATAGAGGGCGCTTTAGACTTTAGAGTAACGAACAACTACTTTTTACCGTTATTTTGTGTATGGAATTGAAATTATTATAAAGTTTAGATTTTAACTTAAATTTTAAGCCACAAATCGGAAACATTGGGATCAGGTAACTAGCGAAAATTGAACTGTGAACAGAGGGGGGGGGATTTTAAATGCTCATAAATATTGCTCAAACAAATCGATTTTTTGCGGTTTGCGTGTAAGTCATTCCCTTGGTAATTATTTTATTCAAAATGACGTACAGCATTGGCGTCCTCATTTTTGATAGAGGGCGCTTCTGTTACACCGACATTTCAATGGCATTACTCCTGGGTGTTTTACTACTAGAGCAACATACTTCCAGGAAGTGTTAGCGATGCAAAGACGACTCAGGATTACATAGGAATGTAACGTTGGAAATGCTTTTTTTTGCGAGTTACGGTTAAAGGAAGCAAAGAAAAGAAAACAGAAACAGCAGAGAAAGAGCAACACGTTAATGTGACAGAAAACAGTTTATTTAAATGTTTTACTGCAGAAGGTGTTTAAAATTGCGATTAGAAGTCGTCCGGCATGCTTGACAGCGGCATCGCGTGGAATTCTTCACGCTTTGAAATATTCCTGGCATCTCAGATAGCTTTCTGGTAGCTATAGAAATACAAGCTGCGAGGTCTTCAAGTGATGGTACGGGAGGTCACATACTCCCAATTTTTCATTCGACCCCAGTAGAAGAAGTCCATACATGATAGGTCGGGCGATATGGCAGGCCATTGAACTGGGCCATCACGACCTATCCACCACTGTCCATGTGTTACTTTGAAGTGTCGACAAACGTCATAAGGAAAGGGCAGCTGACGTCACTGTGGGCTCTTAGTGTGGGCAAGCTGTTTTCGCCCGTGCTTCGTTATAGCACCGACGCTACATATAAAATCAGGCATTCTGATTGGTCTACAAATTTTATGATGGTTGTCTGCTTGCTATGATTGGGCTACGTCGTCAAGATGATTCCTACAATGATCGCTATGACAAAAATGTAACGGTAGATTGGTTGACAGAAGTGTTGTTTGTAAACATGCCCTTTCCTTATTGGTAAAATGTGGAGGAGCCCCTTCTTTTTTTTCATTGCTCAAATACTTCATTCTGCTACCTTTGGAACCGGTTCGCGAATGATCGCATTACCGTTTAGCGCCATCTACCGCAAGTAAACCACAGCGCCATCTACTGTCGCTGTCAAACTTTTCAAACTACTTCTGGTCGTAATTTCGAACACTTTTTCTAGTAAAACCTTGAAATAAACTGCTTTCTGTCACATTAACGTGTCGCTCTTTCGCTTTAGTTACCCGATCCCAATGTTTTCGATTTGTCTCTTAAAATTTAAGTTAAAGTCTAAACTTTAGAATAATTTCAACCCCATGCACAAAATAACGGTAAAAAGTAGTTGTTCGTTACTCTAAAGTCTAAAGCTCTCTCTATTGACAATATTTGAACGTAGCCTTTAATTTTTTTTCTAAAAAAAATCGTGATATAAAGAATTATTTTAGTGAAAACCGCAAACGAATCGACCCTTTTTTCCGTTTTTTATCACCGTTTGAAATTTTGGACCCTAAAATTTAATGGCCCCTAGCTCCTACAGAAGACTTTTGCTCCCCATGGTTTCTTATTTAATAATGTTTGTCTTCATGTCTACTATCATCCCTCAAACTTTGTCGGTCTGGTAGCGAAACACCCTGTATAATACGAACTTTAAAATGTTCAGGTTTATTAAAAAGACGATTAAATTATCAAATAGAGATATTGATAATTTATTTTATTTAAAACATCTTAGCGCTTTCAGACCTTAATCAGCTTCTTCCTCAGAGAATATTTTTGTTTATTTATACAAATACATGATTGCCTTATGAAAATGAAAAGCGCCAATAATTGTTACAGTTGAAAGTAGAAGTAGTTTTTTGATTAAATTTAATTAGAGAAGATATATATTACAGTAAACTCCTTAACCCCTTGGGGACGAGCGTCACGCATACGTGCCGCAAAAAGGCTTACGAATCCTTGTTTAGCCCCACCAGTAAAATTTAATCGGAGTCTTATTTAATTAGAGCATTTTCTCGATTTAATAAGGCACAAATTTCTGTTTTTAAAAGCCGGTGACAAATCAGTAAAATTTTCGTAAAAGGCTCCCGTCGCGAAGCGGTTAAAATCCGCAAACAATAGCACATAGAAAATTGCGGATTTTAGGTTTGTGGATTTGAAAGAGTCAACTGTAATATATCTCATTTCTCAATAAGTTTAATCCAAAAAACTACTTCTATTTTCAACTTTAATAATTGTTGGCTAGTTCATTTTCAAAACGAAATCATGTATTTGTATAAATAAACAGAAATATTCCTTGGAGAAATACCTGATTATGGCTTGAAAGTGCTAGAATATTTGGTACTTACGTATTAACGCCGCCGCAGTAGAAGTTGCGCTAAATAAAATTAACTATTGACACCTCCCTCAGCAAAAAATGGATAGAATTACCATAAAAACCCCATAAGTGCAACCATATGGTTTTTTGCCTATGGTAAAAGTGAATCTATGAAAAACCATATAAACATTAAGTGTATGGTAGTTCTTTATGGCACTGTACGTTAAAAAATGATGAGGATAATTCTGGTGGTGCCATTTTCAAAGTACAGTAGAACCCCGCTAATTCGGATCCCGATAATCCGGATCGGTTTGGTCATTTTTTTTTTTTTTTCAAGTTTGAGAAGCGATTGGCTAATTTCCATAACATTAACTTGTTTCATCGTCGTATTCTGAATAAAAAAACTTTTTTTGAAATCTTTTCGGAAGAATTAAGCAAAGTAAACATTTTTACTGTCTGTAAATATTCAATAAGTTTCACATAAAGGTGATTTTCTCTAAGTATGTTTTATTTTATTTCATTTTTTTTACTAATTCTCCGGATAATCCGGATTGGGTCTAGTCCCAATTAATCCGAATTAACGGGGTTTTACCGTATATGAAGAACTAAGCCAACTAATGAATTTCGACCTCGGGAATCATTTGGATATGATCCTGGCACCGAAGGTGTGGAATGTGGGTGTCTTAACCAAATGACGGTAGAGGGTTGAGGAGCTGCGCTTATTAGACTTCATATGAATTTATGAATAAAGCATTTCGGTAAATCATTATTATTTGTCGTTCTAAGTAAATGGTTGATGAAAAAAATGGGAGTTTTGAAGGGTTTTTTTATATAAATTGTTTCATAGACATGTACTTAGACGTTAATTTATTATTTCGATGAATGGAATAAATATCTTAGCGAATATTATTTATTTATAAAAGCCAATTACTTAAAGGGAAAACTATTTTCTATTTATTGAAAATAATTTTAAAAAATAGAAATTCGTTGATAAATAACATTCAATAATTTAGAATGAGAAATCATTTGATAATTTAATATACAATATATTTTTTATGATTATATTAATGTAACATATAATTCATCACTTACGAGCATTTTTTAATTTTAAAATAAAAAAATATGTTGCTATTTTTTATATGATTTTTAAGGAAATTTTGAATCTTTCTTTTAAAATTTAATGCTGAAAAGATGAATAGATTTTTTTATATTTTTATAGATTGTAAATTTTTTTTAATATTTTGAATAATTATGAACGTTTAAATAAAATAAAAAAAACTTTGTTGTTGCATATATAAAATGAATATAAATTTCAAAGATAAACTGAATTAACTTATGAACTGTATTTTTTTCTTTCTACGATTAGGTCTATAATGAATTATATTTTTAATGAGCTAATTCAAAAAATATTTTGATGATTCACATACTTTTCTAGGTCCATTTTATAATATATTCAAAAAGATTTTCTTTAAATAAATATAGGCTAATTATTTTTTATTACTTAAAAAATGTCCGTGGGATACATTAAAAAATCATTTATTGAATTAAAATTTAGAATTTTTCATGATTATTAAACATGCCATTTCTAAACAAAATCACATCATAAATCTTCTCAGACTTTTTTTAAAATTTACAATTGAAATTTCATTTAAAAAATGGGGTAATTTAAAACTGTTATAATTCAAAATATAATTTATAGAATTTCAGTTTTTTACAGCTAAATGAACAGAAACATCTAAATTTTGATTTTGATTTATCCTTTATAAATGTATTAATTTTTTTATAATTAAAAATATTTAAAGTAAGAATTTGAAAAAAAATTGATGTATCTTATTTCTAAAAAATCATATTTTCAAAAGTAAATATTTTTTTCTAATCTGCTGAGTCAGAATTAAAGTAAAATAATTTAAAAAAATGTTTCAAATTTAAAACATTTATCTTTAACGGTTCTTGAGTTATAACAATTTAAATCTGAGAAATTGTGAAAAAACCCATCATGAAGAAAAAAGCATTATCATAAAAAATATTATTCATGACAATTATAGCATGGAAACAAACTAAAACTTAAAAAATATATACATATTGTCTCTTCTAATTATGATATAGAAACATATGATTTAAACGTTATTATAAGCATAAAAAACAAAGAAATTTTTAATGCAGTTTTAGTTTTTTGTAACGTGTCACAAGCATTTTTTAATCGCTGTTATAATGTTATAGGAAATATGTCATCAAATATATATTTTTGTTAAATCATTTTTTTTTCTGCCATTGGATTTTTTTATATATAATACATACATCACTGCTCATATGTATGAAAATACATAAAAACAAAGTAATAACACTATTGTTCATATGTTATCATAATTTGAGATCGACCGAAAATTTATTTTCATTTTCGGTGAAAATGCTATGTTAAAATTCGATTGCACCGAAAATCTGTATTCCGAAAATCTTGTTTCCTCTTTTAGATATTATAGCATTACATATTGATTTCATCTAGTTTTTTTCTATAAAAACTTTTCACAGATTACAATTTAGTCATAATCAGTTGAGATTATGACTGAATTATGACAGTTATGACAAAATGACAGTTGCTTATGGTAGTTCATAATCAGTCAAAACTGACTCAAGATGTGAGTGTAAATTATAAAGCAAACAATTCCTATATGAGTAAACTTTGAAGGCGCTTTTCAAGTGACCATTAAAAGCTGCAAACTTAAAAGTAATCTAGAAACTTTATAGTTTGAAACCGCAAAAATGTTTTGAATACTTTTTGATTAAGTTCTAGCATAGCAGATGATTATTTCCAAAAATCCTAATACCTTTCAATTTATGGTACAAACAATTATCATATGATTTTAATATACATAATGCTATAAATCTTCATAGAATTAATGGCAAATTTCATTTCCCAATAATTTACATACACGATGCTCTGGAATACCATATAATGTGTGGTACACATCATTATCCTATAACTTTACGATATACATTGCTCTCGAATACCATAGAGCGATGAATGTTTTCCATATGAATACAATATGTTTACATATAATGACATAAAATTTTTATGATTTTCCATATAAAACCATATTTTTCCATAAAAAAATCCTATGCCAATTTTTGCTGCTTATTTTAAATAAACCTGAATATTTTAAAAATCATATTATATAATTTATATTAAAAACAAGGTAAAAATTGCGTTCTATCATATGTTTTTGCTTTATCCAAAGCTGTACTTTAAATTATTTAATTTTAAAAAAATCAAAGGGTATTATTCCAAGAGCCGACAGCACAAAACCCTAAGCCATCGAGCACAAGAAAAATTCCTTTATTCTATAGAAGAGTAGTCATCGAGGAATCTAATGATCCATGTCTGCTGGAAATGAAGTGGTGCATAAGCCAAAAATTAATACCAGTACACTGTTAAAACTAATGGTGACACATTGCACCTTTTAAGGGTGAAAAGCTTGTCTCACTGATGACACCCCTAAAGGAGCCAAAATAGCACCGTTAATTAGGGTGAAATGATAGCACCCTTAATCCAGAGTGCCGAATGATAAAAAATTAAAATACATACTAACCGACTTTCGGCCCTCGATGGATTTGAACGCAGAACGTCTGATTACAAGCTCAGTGCCCTATCCACTCGGCCATCAAGCTCACCTTCAAAGTCTCCCTGAAATGTCCATATGTCCTGAAATTCAAAGTTGCTTTATATAAAAAAGCTCGCCAAAAGTTAGCCATTCGAAGTTCTAAACAAAATTGGGATAGCGTATATCGGTAATAGTCATCGTAGGAAAAATTGCTGTGTTGATCCACCAGTGACAGCGAGTTGAAGTGCAAGGATACACGTTACAGAGCATGCGCAAATGACTAAGGCGTGAAAATCTTCCAACGGTATGCATTGCGCGGCACCCTAATTAGCTTGAAACACCCAATGGAACCCCAAACACATTTTGAAGCCCGCTGGTGCCAAGTGATTTAACATTTTCACCCCTGGGCGTCAAATGCAGCCGATTCGTCACTTTTATTTTTAACAGTGTAGTGGCTCACTTGTAGGTCTATCATTGTATTTCTCACACAATCAAAAGTATGAAAACATGGAAAATTGGGTGCAGGAAAATATAATGATAAGTCTACGAGTCAATCACTAGTGGTATTCATTTTTGGCTTATGCACCACTTCGCTACCGGTAGACATGGATCATTAGATTCCCCTATGACTACTCTTCCAGAATATAAAGGATTTTTTTCTTGTGGTCGATGACTTAGGGTTTTGTGCGGTCGGCTCTTGGACTATATCAAATTCCCTTAAAAAGTATACATACCACAGATACTCACATGAATCCACAAAAAATTGCTAATTTCAAATTGAATTGATGTTAACATTTATTATGTTATATAAGCTAATGTTTGTTTTCGTTGAAAATATTTAATGTTGGAAACTTATATGAAGATAAAATCAATGCGGAAGCAACTTTCCAATGCGATTTCAAAAGAGCTTCATTCAATACTGAAAATATCGCACATCTTGAAAAATCATAAATGAAATAGTACGTTATCAAATAGTGAAAAAAAACTGTATTGCATCACCCAATGAAAATTCATAATTTTATGCAAATAAATTACGAGTAAACTTGTGTAATTTAATGACAGAAATATTGACATATGTCCAAGGATGCTTCTAAAAGTTATTAGTGACAGTCGGCCCACTGTTACGACGGTTCGATCACTCAATTATATGTACAAATATAAGAAATGAAAATTGGCACGTAATATAACATCCATTTATTTATTTATACGTTGTTATCGTTTTGTTAATTCAGCAGACAAATAATCGGTTTTGCTTAATTCTTTTATTGAAGAAAAGTTAATATGAAAATAATAAATATTAATGTTTATTGAGTAAATACATTTCTAAAAAAACTTTATAAACAGCTGAAAATTCTGAAATAATACAAATCAAATTTTCTTTTTTTATACGTATTGCGTGTAGTTAAAAAAATATATTCTTGATGCAAAGCTGTTTAACTTCCATTCAAATTTTCTATACATATTATTTTCAAGATAAAAGAAGATTTTATTTTTACTTTCTTCTGTCTTTACTAGAAGAATGTGTGTAATTCATGAAAGTTTTCAAAATCTCGTTTTCGACGGATTTATGCGTTTTTGGGCTCAGAGAACCCGAAAAATATGTTTTTATAAAAGTATGTCTATTTGTCTGTGATTCTGTTAACCTGTCTGTATGGGATAAAAGTTTCGTGGGCGCTCTATCTCAAGAACTAATGCACGAAACTTCACAAAAATTTAGATTCTGTTAGATTTTGATGTTACCTAGATATGATTAGCTGTTGGTGTGGCTTGCAGAACGGGTGGCGCCGCTATGCTGCATTATTTACAATTTCCACAATAGCTATATTTCAAGAACTAGAGCACGGATTTTTACAAAACTTTGAATTAAGTTAGTACTTGATATAGCATAGTATTGATTACGTTTTCAAGAAAATCGCTCAACAGCTGGTGCTGCTATGGTGTGTTATTCGTAATTATCGAAATAACTCTATTTCAAAAACTAATTCACCGATTTTCAAGTAAATTTGTATTCTATTAGTCCATGACATGAATTGACATTTTACTCATTTTTGTGTTTATCTCTCAACTGTTGTGCAGAAATTATCACGACTCCAGTAAGAGCTCAATCTCGAGAAGTAATGCACTAATTTTCATCAAACATCAGATCAGTTAGTCCTTTCATGAATTGACGTTTTGTACCTTTTGGTGTAAAAATGTTAACATATGTCTTTGCCATGCTGTATTTTTGCAATTTTCGCAATAACTCTCTCTCTAGAAATAATGCACGGATTTTCATAAAACTTCAGATTCAGTTATTTCTTAATATGAATTGGTATTGTTTACATTTTGGTGTATATCGCACAAATGGTTGCACTGCTATGCGGCATTTTTCACGATTTCATCTGTAGCTCTATCTAAAGAACTAATGTAGATTTTCATTAAAATTCCGATTCAGTTATATATTCACATAAGTTGTTGCAAGTAAGTTTTTTGTGTAAATCACCCAACAACTGGCATTGCTGTGCTGCATTTTACAAGACTTAAGTTGATTTAGCGACAATCATATCACATGAAGTAATGCATGGAATTTCATATCATTAGAATTTTCATAATGAGCATAGATTGCTGTTTAATTTTGGCACTGTGATAATGAATTTAGAAATAATAACATGGATAAAATAGAAAAAAGTTTTGGGATTGCCACATCCGACTACTTAATTCTTAAAATAATTGGAGTCTCATCTTTAATTTAAATATTAATTTTAAGTATGAAATAAGTAATACAATTCCTGAATATTATTAATTCAAATAATTTTACCTTTAACCTCTAAATGCTCCCTCCCGTGATATTCACGGGCGTTGTCTTTTATCCAGTTTGTTTTATTTCCACCAGTTTTACAAAATACAGTAATTAGCTTTATGCCGGTATCATTTTAGCTCTAATTACATTTATGGAATATTTTTTTAGAGAAAAAGTGACAGCAATAAGTAATCTGGTATTTTAAACTGTAATGTAACGTGAACGTTAAGGGGTTAAACTTTTTCCACCTTAAATACAAGTAAAAAAAATTGTTAGATTTGGCAATCCCAAAACTTTCTTCTATTTTATCCTGTTAATACTTCCAGAACAATGCAGCATAGCAGCGCCACCGGTTATCCGGTTTAAACCATAATCTAATCAGCTACAACTTATGTCGACTTATAACTGAATTTTAAGTTTGATGGAAATCCGTGCATTAATTCATGAGACAGAGCTATTGCAAAATCTTTAAAAAAAATCTGCATAGCAGTGGCATATGTTAGGTTATTTACACCAAAACTTAAACAACACTAATCTAAATCAGGGACAAACTGAATCTGAAGTTTTAGAAAATTTCGTACATTACTTATTGAGGTCGATCTAATGTGATATTCACGAACTGGTGGTGCACCATTCCAGCGCTAACTGTTGAGCGATTTACACCAAAACGTAATCAACACTATGTTATATTAATTATTTACTAAATATAAAGTGTGATGAAAATAAATGCACTAGTTCTTGAGATATGGCTATTGTGGAAATTATAAATAATGCAGCATAGCGGCACCACCTGTTGAGTGATACACAACAAAATCGAATTAAATCAAGTCTACATCAAGGCCTCACAGAATTTTAAGATTTTCGAAATTCCGTGCATTAGTTCTTGAGATAGAGCTATTGCAATACTCACAAATTAAGTACCATCGCAGAGCTACCTTTCAAACGAAGAGTACCAGTGATAAATAGCGCATATTGTGCCAATTACTAAGTAATCTAAATTTCAATCTGTTTAGTCAATTACTAAATCTAAAGTTTTATGAAAATTCATCATCAATTCTTCAGCTAAAACTTTGTGAAAATTGTGAATAATGCAGCATAGTAGCGTGACCCGTTGAGCAACATCCTTCAAAAACTATTCAGATCTAGGTCTAGATTACATTAAGATCTAAAAAATTCTAAATTTTTCTGAAATTCCGTGCATTAGTTCTTGAGACAGAGTGCCCACAATGTTTTTGTTACATACAGACAAACTCACAGACTTACCTACTTGCAGACAGACATTTTGTAAAAACTAAGTTTTTCAGGTTTTCTGATCTCTAAAATGTGTAAATTCGTCGAAAAACGGATTTCGAAAATTTTCACTAATCCAATACGTTTTACTCTCTTTTTGTAAAGATACAAGTTTGTTTGTTTGTTTGTATGTATGTCGGCCAATTATCTACGCTGTGGGACATACGCCCTAAGGGGTGGGGTGCCCTCCGTGGGGGTCTTTCTAAGGGAACCTAATCCGTATTTACGCAAGGTTCGAAGAAAACCACGGAAAACTCCGAACGGTTAGGCCGACGGTCGCGATTGGGTTCGATCCCAGCACCTACCGTCTACCAGTCTGAGGTCAGAACCTCTCGGCCACTGGTGGGGCCGTAAAGATACAAGAAAGTTAAAAGAATTATTTGTAATGTTCTATGTGCCAGTAAATTTATAATAAAATTAGTGTGATTCTGCGAGATTTTTAAAGTTGAAAAAATATATGTATCACATTTTTGGTATTATTTAGCGATATTTCGGTAATTTATCTAGAAAAGAATGAAATTCACCTTATATGCCGAAAATTCTGAATTTCAGAAAGTAACGTATGCAGTATTTTATAACGATATGAAATAAAATGGCTGCTAATAAATTTCAGTGGTACATTTAACTAAGTTCGGGCAATAAGAGTTAAACATGTTCATAATTTTCAAAAAGCAGAAACTGTGCAACATTTTTTGCGCTTGTTTATTGCTTTTTTTACAAAGTGCATTGTATATGAAACATACTAGATCAAATTTACTATATTGTTAAATATTTTTTTAATGCAATAGGAGTGCCCGATATAACACATGGAGGTAAATGCACAAGAAATGTCAGAGGTAAATAATATATAAACTATTATAAAATTTTGCCCGGTTTAATACGGCTCGATGGAATAGATGTCTGAACGGAATTGGTATTGAGCCTAACCAAGCATCAGTCCGTTCATACATATTTACACATTTATTTTGCTTATGGATGATTAATAAATAAAAATCATTAAATGCTGTGCGCAGCAAAAAAGTTTACGGTAAACACATTGTAAGACAGTTTTTTATTAAAAATATAATAATGGCTTCCTTTTCTCCATTTTAAAACATATAAAAAAAGTACAGATTAAAATTCATTTTTAACACAAAATTTTAAAAATTAAAAGAAACACTTTAAAAAATATATAAATAAATAATCAAAATATAACTTTTTAAAAAATACGTAGAGTACACACTGTTGCAAAAAAAAATACATATGCACACAGAAAAAATTGACACAGAGTTACAAAATTTAGCATGCGGATGTAAATTGATCATTTCAGTACCAATGAACTAATGGTCGCTTGTGTATTAAGCATTTAAATTGCGCATCAAGGCAGCGTTTAAAGGAGCCAGTATTCGGGTAATAAGAACTGGACTACCATTATATAACTTTACCAAAATATAACTTTTTAAAAAATACGTAGAGTACACACTGTTGCAAAAAAAATACATATGCACACAGAAAAAATTGACACAGAGTTACAAAATTTAGCATGCGGATGTAAATTGATCATTTCAGTACCAATGACTAATGGTCGCTTGTGTATTAAGCATTTAAATTGCGCATCAAGGCAGCGTTTAAAGGAGCCAGTATTCGGGTAATAAGAACTGGACTACCATTATTGATACATGGAATTTGAAAAATATATACATAAATTTAAGATTTACACGATGTGACGGCGCTGAGATCAGTGAGCCGATTTCAGAAGGAGCCGAACTAGAGGCCTTAAAAAACCTTGTTTTTTCCAAGATATATACTACTCAGAGTTTTTATCAAAGAGATTTTGTAGTTCCATATTATTGCCATCAATGGGTTGGAAAAGTCAAAGCCAACCGCTTCAACTATACCTCAAATTCATGGGAATTATCAAGCTATCAGAGAAGTTTAACAATGGAATGTTATATCAGAATAGGACATGGAAAAGTAGCAGTGCACAGCATAAAAATTTAGATTATGGCATAAAGAAATGTATTTGATTAAAAGATAACCATAGCATACTTAGTTCTAACTCAAAAAAATGCTTAAACTCAAATTTTGGCACAATTTTTTTTAAATAAAAAAACACTTAAAAAATATGCCAGAGTTACAAAACTTGACATGCTGATGTAAATTGATAAGTTATTCAAATGATTATCATTTCAGTATCAATGATCAATGGGGGCTTGTGTAGTAACCATTTAAATTGCGGATCAAGGCAGCGTTTAAAAGAGCCGGGATTCGAATTCTCGGGTAATTAGAATTGTACTACCATTTCAAATACGCAGAATTAGAAAAAGAAAAAAAAACTTTTAAGGTTAAGGACGCGAAGGCACTGTGAACAGTGCTCCGATTTCAAAAGGCGTCGAACTAGAAGCCTAAAAAAGGGAGAGGGGTGCAACAGATGTACCACTTAGCATTTTTATTAAAGCAATATTGTAGTTCCATATTGCTAAAATGAATGAATCAGAAAATTTACAGCCAGTATCTTCAGTAACTCAGAATGTTACCGTACCACAAATGCATGAGAATTACTGATCGATCAGAGAAGTTTAACAGAGGAATGCTATATATAGAGTAGGGCAGGAAACTTTAAGAGAATACCTAAAAAAACAATAAATTATGCATCACAATTAAAACTTTATTTTTATTACATAAAATGCACATCTTCTAAATCATGAACCTTGTATGCATAATCTGTTCTATATTATTCAGAGTAATATTAGTGCGATAGCATCAAACCACAGTATTCGCATTCACAACTAACAACTCAAATAAAAATAGGATGCCACATCAATTTAAATAATTTGAATATTTTATAATTTCACGAATGCTGCTAATTTTTAAAAATTATTGCGCAATTTTTTTTTTTTTTTTTTTTGTAATGGAAGATATACTTCAACATTGTATTAGTAATACAAATATAATTTCTGAAACATATTTATATATTAGATTAATTTATTACATGATTTTTCAATCGGTAAATCAATTATAACAAATGCAAATTTTCCATATGGATGAAAAAAAAAATCCAAACCAAGATTCGAACCAGGGATTAATGGTTGAAACCGCCAATGCTCTTCTAACTGAGCCATCCCGGACACGAACACTGGAGGACTATTTCACCAAATAACCTTAAAGATCACATAATTTGGTCTAATAGTATGGATCAGCTCAGCAGAATAAATCGAAGGTCAATACATGGAACTGCAGAAATCGCTGCATACGAAATGTTTCAAGTGCATTTTAATGATGCTACATTCTTTCAAAGAGAATGAAATCAATATGTATTATGAAGATAAAATATAATGTTGATAAAATATACATTGTGTTCAATATGCGGTGGAAAAATTGTTTATTATTCATTTACAGGGCCACACAAAAAAAATTTCTACATAGTGGTATAGAGGAAAATTTTGTTTTCTTCGTATTTTAATCATTCTGATTCACACACATGATTTCACATATGATGAAATTGATATACGTCGCTTAGATTTAGTACGAGCTACTTGTTGCATAATAGAAAGTGCACAATATTTACAGAGACACACTAAAGCTATTGAATATAATATTGTAACCAAAATATTGTATATTAGAGATTATTGTCAGAAGTGTATTTTTAGTTGTAATATGATTTTTTAAGTTTAACTAAATTTTGCTTATTGCATTGTAGTACAAATGCTGTAGATCATATACAGGGTAGCAAAACAAAAACTTCGAGTTTTACAGAGAATGAAAGGAAGTAGCTTAAAAGCGGTTTTCATATGATCGATGCATTTTTGTTTCTGAACTACATTTACTATAATGTTATGTTTTCAGAATTTAGAAAAAAGATACACAGGCGGCGCAAAGAATTAGATACAAGGCTCTCTAAAGATAATAATCTCTGAAAGTGTTATTTCACTAGATTTAAGGATGTTTTACATATTAGCTAGATAGTGGCATATATGTACATAAAGATAGTAGGCAAAATACAGGATTATAAAAAATATTAAAGTATATTACTATTACAGTAAATTTCTGAAAGTCAAATTTCAACCTATTAGGTGTTTTAACGCTTTAAAACATAGTTGAAAGTGTTTAAGAATTCAGTTTGTCTGTCCTTCAATCATTCATAATCTAATTTGCGTTAATGAAGTTTGATTGCTCTGTAATTCACATATGTTATTGAGATTTAGTGTTCCATGCTCAATAATGAAGATAAAGTACGTAACGTTTATAATTTATTTACAGACCCATTCAAAAGTATTCAATTAAATTATGGTCTAGAAGAAAATACCGTATTTATATTAATACTAGCGAGCTACGCCCGCTAGCTGGGCCACTTTTTCCAATCGAACCTCGATATTAAGCAATATATAATAAACAAAAAAATTCATTTAATAAGCAAGTCTTGGTGTTCGAATCCTCAGCACAAAAAAAGTAAATTAAAGAGCTATGGTTGTTATGCGCCCATTATCCCGTTAAAATATGTGATTTCGCACAGTGGGCGGTACGGGCCCATCGTGCGAAGCCGGCCCACCGGCGCTACGCGCCATGGTCGCCATTGTCCCGTTAAAAATATTTGGTTTTGCACGGTTGGCGCTGCGCGTCCATAATACATTTTCTCGTATTTTTTAGATCATCAGAAGCAGACTTTTACGCAGATTCTGAATATGTAATCAGTTTTTTTCTACTTTAAAAACTGTCTGCATGATGGTTTAAGAAAAAACACGCAAAAAAAGTTTGTTTATTAAAAACTGCAAAAGACTGCTATTAAAAAAAATAAGTAATTTCATTAATATCACAAAGAACATAACTAACAAATAATTTTGGCAGCTCGTTTTCCGTTTGTACTAACAGAAATTAGTATTAATCGCGTAAATCTTAGGTTACACAATATTCGTGTATGCTACCAAAAAGAAAAAGTATGAAAATGAGCTACAACGATTAATACTCACATACAGAATAAATATATGAATAGCCAATTACATCTGAGATCCTCAAAATATTAATTAGCAACACTATTACCTCTTAGTGAACATATCTTGCTGTGCTTAAATAGTTGTACTTATTATATTAATTAAACAGTATTTAATATTTTTTACCAATTACTTCTTTTTCTCTTATACATTCTTTGACAAATTGACGGGAGAAAAATAGGTTTTCGGCTGCTTCTTCTTTTAGCCAAAGGGGAAAAGTTCCTGTTCTTAACCGCAAGGTAGCGCAGTGTTCTGCCTCAGAGCTCCGTTTGAGACCTGTTTGGGAAATAAGACGTTTTCCGTTCCGATTCCCGACCG
The DNA here is from genome assembly GCA_964019185.1 of Maratus speculifer. Classification (NCBI taxonomy): domain Eukaryota; kingdom Metazoa; phylum Arthropoda; class Arachnida; order Araneae; family Salticidae; genus Maratus; species Maratus speculifer. The sequence continues at coordinate 108,592,818 of OZ025302.1, read as the reverse complement.
GTTTTTAATTCATAACTTTTTTAATTTTGGTCCCACGGTCTCGAAAATGCCTGAAATGACTTTCCCGGAATTTTTCGAATCGAAAGACACCTCTCGCGACTTCCAACTCGCCCGCGTTGCGAACTGTAATCGGCTTCAAGCAGACAGACAGACAGACAGAGGCGCACGGATTTTATTAGTATAGATGTTGCATTAATAATCGTCATCTGGTCTATTCGCCTGTCGGCATAAAACAGCGAAAATCTGCCCAATGGAATGGTTTCAGATTTAATTTATATAATCCATGGAGAGTTTTGTCGAGTCATTTAAATTGCTATGAAAGTCATAAAAGAATTTAAAAAGATTATATTAAAAGATTTCTTCATTCCACTAAATCCTATTATACATAATTAATTTACCATCATAGCATGCATGGTCACAGTGACGTCACTGTGAGTCACTGTGGTCACATCACATCTGTTACCAAAATGCCATCACTCAGTGACGTCACATTGTGACTGAGATGTGACTTTCTTAAAAATCTTTAGAAAATTACAAAAATTCTTCGAAACATGTTATTTACTTTAAAAAACACTTTTGTCACAGTTTCTTCACGATGTTAATGTAAAAGTAGTCACAAATAACACATTTTCCAGAAATTTGTCACACCGTGACTTCACAAAGTGGTCACAATGTGACGTCACAAACGAGCTCTAAAACAGCCATAACGACATCGCATTTTACTCACTGTGACTTTACATCGACATCACGGGACGTCACATCGACGATCGTTGGTCACAAAGTCACAGTGTGACTTTGAAACAACGTCGCAGTGAAGTCACCATGCCTTACGGGTGACAATATCCCATGATAGGTAATAGTTCTAGGTTTGCCATATTGATTACGTATTATTTAAGATGCCCCATTATTTTCGTAATATCGAATTTAAGACATATAATCTTATCAAATTTTGTAGTCAGGCATTTACGCATACAAGTTTAACAGTTAATGCATCAAAATATAATAATTTATAATACTAGTTACGGTACCTCATTTGCCCCATTTAACGTGCAAGTTCCAACTTTTTTATATTTTCTTCGAAATGTATAATTACAGTAACATTTGATTTTTCTAAAGAAGCACTTAACTGTTATCTCAATAAAAAGTACAATTGTTGATAGAGCATAACCAAACAACAATTTTACAAAAGCTACATCAATATCTTCAAGTTGAATTACTTTAAGTTTTCCGGATTCCCTAGAATACGAAAATGTCGCGTTTAATTTTAAGAATGAATTCTTCATCGTTATAAATCTTCTGAAATATCCCTGCTTGAAGCAACTGGTGAATCTTTTCATTTAAATAAGTCCCGCAACAGAAGTTTTTTGAAAACGGAAAGGCATACATCGAATTATAAAATGAATCATCGGAAAGAAAATACATTTCTTTATAAGGTCTAAGAAAAGTTCCTGAAGTTATAAATGCTTTTTTTGATTCACCCTTAATGAAAGCAGTTTCTGCATCTTCTGAAGTTGTACTATTTTTTTTTTTTTTCAGACAATTACCAATAGATCTCCAAGTGACAAACTCAGATGGAAGAAAGCGTTGCGTCAGTATGCTGCCTTTATAGGTGTAACACGTTATAGAATTTTCTTCTGCAGCTTTTGCTAAACTTGATATATCTCTAATACCTATAAACGGTGGTACTGTTAGAATGGACAGCAAAATAGCCTTGTAACTATTAATAATAATAAAGATAAATATAAACCATCAGCTTGAGACTTAATTTTCTTAACGGCATTTCGATTGATTTCTCTAATAAACTTCCGAATAACATAAATAAAATATTTTGATACTTCTGTTTTCTGTACACGTGCATGAATATCACAAAAGAAAACGAGAAAATGGAAGCTATAAGTAAAATCCACAATATTAATGGAAAGGGTTGGAATAAGGCCAAACTCGTGGGAGCTGGTTTGAGCTTTTTTGTCATAAAAGTGACATCGGAAAAAATGTATGGGTAACTGTAATTGAAATCTAGAAATCTTCCATAGGTTAATCCTGCACTAAATGTAATATCGACTTCGGAACGATATAGCATGCCCATTCCACCTGTCCAGTTTCCATCAGATGATTTCGAACCAAGTCCATCAGGAATCAAAAGTATTTTAAAAGGTAATCGTATAGCTTGGGATAAAAGACGTATTACAGAAGCATCATAAACATGAAAGATTTTGCCATTATTCTGTATAGAATATATATCTGATTTAGGTGCAGGTAAGGCAGCTACAGAAATGATTTTCTCAGTATTGTTATTTAACATTGTTTTCATAAAACTGTCCTTGTCATTCTTTCATAAATGTTATTATGCTACTTATTTCCAGGCAATACCCTGCAACTATGTAAATAAAAAAATTAATAATTAATTTCATTATAGATTATATTTATAATTTAAAAAATAAAGATGATTGGTGTTCACATAAACACAGACATACAAAAGAAATAACAAAGATATATATATATATATATATATATATATATAATTATGAATAAAAACTATTTGGTTTCTAATTTAACTTCGATATTAACTGTCTAATGTGACTGAATGCAAAGTGGTATTGCTATCACATGGTCGAAATTGATATTTGTAAGTTTATCTTTTATATAATTAAATTACAGTCTAATTATTTCTCTTTGACATGATTTTTCCTTTGAAATCAATCAATGATAATTCAATTATATTATTATTTTGTTTTTCCTGTTCGCAATGGCGATTACTGGTTGCGATTGGTACTTGTAAGTTTATCTTTATCAATATTCAATTACAGTTTAATTATTTTTCTAATATTTTTTTTAAAATAGTTTTTGCAATTAATATATCGATAATTCTATTATTGTCTTATTATTATATCTAATATTTTTCTTTGAATTGAGTTCTCATTTGCGATTAATCGGGCAATATGGAAATCATTTTTAAGTCTTTCCTGATTTCTATTCAGAAATTAATCGCAATTAATGTGGCTATTTAGCATTGCCCTTGATAACGAGCTAAATACCACATTTCCAATTTTATTCCAAATTTTGACAACTCTTGTTTGATATAATTTGGCATTAACAAGTTTTTCCAGAAATTGATGTTGATTTGTAGTATTATCTAATGGTTCTATATATATATATATATATATATATATATCAGTTTTCTTTTAAACAGAAAAATGTATATATTTGTTCAATCCTTTCTATCTTGCGAATCTGATTGAAGAACAACAAATGAAGTTTATTATTTCAATGGCTTTTTATTCTAAAGAATTATTTTATGTAATTATTATTTATATTTTATCACTTATTAATAATTTTGTTAGAATTTCATTTTATCGTCTGCGATGCTGCGATTTTATCACAAAGCTGAGTCATAGAGTAAATAGAAATTAACAGAGAGGAAGTACAATATCTGGAAGTGACGCTAATAATGTAAGCTTAAAATCCGCTGCATTAAGTCCCATTAAGCAGCAACAAAACCACGTTTTTTCACACGCCTATCACCCCCGTATTTCTTTGCTCTTGTTTTTTACCGTCGAAATTGTTATTAAACAGTGGTTTAAAATTTTGTAATAAAATGATAATTTGTGCCATTATTGGCTGTCACACGTAATCGGAAAATGTAGCAAGAACTAATCTATCGCTCCACAGGTAAGAATTGATTGATTATTTTATCATATGTTTTTTAAATACCAATATAGAAAAATTTTTTAATGTTTTGCTTGAAAAGATCACTTTATTTTATTAATATCTTAAAATCGTTTGCAGTCAGAAATCTAGATTTTAGATTAATATATATTACTTACGTTTTCATACATGATTTTAAAAGAATGCTTTCATCATTCTATTTTAAATATTTATTTACATGCAATTATTAATATGTTGTTAAAAAGAAATAATGATGTTTAAGTAAATTAGCAGAGATCGATGTAGGCAAAATGAAGATATATTTAAAAATTTCATTCCATAAAAAAACTCTTTACTAACTAGTTTGAATTAGTTTAATTATTTATACGTATTGTTATTTGCAAACAAAATAAGTTCATCTACGTTATACAGTATTAAAAATTACTGTAAAGAAGGAAACTTTTAGTAATACAATTTTTAGTTCGTATCAAATAATTTCAATATATTATGTAATTTTAATTTGACATTTAATTTGCTAATTTTTCAATTTCAATTATTTTAATAACAAAAATTTTTTATATAAATAATAATAGAACAAAGCCCATTTTAAAAATTTACTATTTTTTCTTAAAATGTGCTTCAGCTGTAATTCATTTCTTTTCGTTCGTCTTATTAATACGAAATCATTTCCAAGTGTTTTTGTTTGGGACATTAAAATTTCAACGATAACTTGTTTCACACTGCAAATCTTTTTTAAGGCTTACTTCAACTCCACCTATCTTATTCCTCCATAAAGCTGAGTGCATGCATTATTGTGTTAAGTCATTTTTCTGAAAATGGCAACGTTACGTTTGCTGTGTACGTGTAATGTTTGATTTTCTAAAGTTTTTGTATAATTCAAGAGGTTTTAATTTAAGAATGATATACAGTAAAACCCTGATATATCGTTCCCGCATTGATCGTTTTCCCGCATTGATCGTTTTATTTCTAGGGTCCCTGCACAAATTATTCTTAAATAATGTTAACGAAACCCGCAAGTATCGTTTTTCAAAAACTCATTTTCCCGCATTCATCGTTGTAAAATGTTTCACCTCTCCGAAGTGAAATTAAAAGTATTGCAAATCCATTGGATATACAAAATGGAATTACTCTTATTTTATCCTAAAATAACTCTTTTGTGTCATTTCTGTTAAGGATGGAGGCAATAATGCAGATTAATAGTGGTGAAATATAGCAGAAGATGAGATTCCATTGATCAAGATGTTATGACAAGTGGTGTCCTAAACAAAGGAGAAATGTGTGATAATGCAAAAAATGAAAATAATGGCGAAGAAACGGAGGAAAATGTTTAAGCTAATTAAGCTGAGCCACCAGTGCCAAGTCTGTCTTATGTAATTACAGCATTTGAAACTGTACGAACTTTTATATATGCATGTGAAATTACAGAGAATGACCAGAAAAATGAGGCATATCTGAAAAGTTATATTTTTGATTTTTAAAAAATGAACAAAAAACCAAACAAAATTAGTGATTTTTTTTAAATTAATATAAATTTTCCATAACTTTGACTTTTTAAATTGCTTTACAGTTTGAATGAGCAACAAATTAGCCTTTATTAATTCACTGTATGTATTTGATGCATTAGTAATGCATAAACATTGTTTTTTTTTTTTTTTTTTTTTTTTTTTTTTTTTTTTTTTTGTATTTTGAAGTTTTTCCGCATTCACCGTTTTCCCGCATTCATCGTTTTTTTTCTCGCACCCCCTTGAAAAACGATGAATCGAGATTCTACTGTAAGTCATTTTTTAACACGTTTCGGATTTATTCTATTCGGAGTCCATATTTAATTCATTTTAATAAACAACTAATGTTGTCAATTCTTTATTTCTTTTATAAACAGTTTAAATAAAATCACTTCAAAAAGTTTATCATTTGTTGTTGAGTTAAAGTTTAGACATATTTGAAGATAAAGCCAAATTTCTCACAAAATATCATTTTAAAATGACACGTCTCAATAGTATAAGATATTTATAAAACCTTTAACTTTAATGCAATTTAAATTTAAATATTTTAATGTAAAATTTCTTTAAACGGTCTTTCATTCTCTCCAATAGTTATATAGCTAGCTCTTGTTTCATTTTCTGAATTATGTAATTTATTTATGTGACTTCATTAAAAAGGTGATTTTGGAATGTGAAGTTGAACTACTGAAGCATTCAGGGAGTAAATAGGAAAATACATATATTATTTTTAATATATTATTACTATTAAAAGGCTGTAAACATTCATCAATTCGTGCTGCAGATCAACTCTTTTTTAACGCTTTCCAACAAAGTTGAAAAGTGTTTATGCATTCAGTTTGTCTGGCCATCTAACCGTCTGGCCGGATGGCCTCTATCCGCTCTCTAACTCCCGTAAGTATTCTCGGATCGCTATGAAATTTCTATATGTTATTGATGTTTACCCCAACACAAAAACTATTGAAAATTAAGTTTCTACTATGATTAGTTTATTTACAGGGATAGTCAAAAATTTTCCGATACATTACGGCCTACCGGAAAAATATCGTTTCAAATGAATTTTAAAGGTGTTACACCCTGTGAAACTTATTCAAATACACATGGATTTGCAAAATGCACTAAAATATACATTCTGTAAAATATGTAGTGAAAATAATAGTTACTATTCATTTACAAGGCCACCCAACAGAATTCCATTACACAATAAGAAAGGGGAGGTAATTGTTTGCGACAGGTTTTAATTATGTTAAACGATTTCAAGTATCATAAAAGTGATATACTCTGCTGAGACTTAATATTTAACGCATAATATCAAGTGCATAGCATTTACAGGGAGAGACAAAATACTTCAAATCTTTTATTCTTATCCGAAGTACTGTGTAATATCGATGATATTTGATGGGTGGATGAAATACATTTTCAATTATGATTTGCATTTTTAAGTTTTTCTAAATGTCCGCAAATTATATGGTGTATAAATGTTATAGCTGATATACACGGTTACACAAAAGAGCTCATAAAAGTGTACTGAATGTGAGGGTAATTAACTTAAAGGTTGTTTTTAAATAAGTCAGGGATTTTTACGTTGAACTGCTCTCAATTTACTACGAAATGTTTGTAGAATATAGATAAATCGATATACAGGGTCACGCAAAGAATTAGCCACATGGTCACCCATAAATGATAACTTTTGGAAATGCGATTTAAGTAGTTTTAAGAGTGTTTTTGTTTGAACATGGATTCAAACAAAAACTGCACTGCTGGTGTGTAATAAAGGTATTAGGTAAATTACAGGGCTGAAAAACTTATTTAAGTATTTTTCATCTATTGGAATAAACTGCTGAATGAGAAATTTCGACCAGTTAGGCATTTTCTTGCTAAACTAAAATTTCCTATTATATAGTATATAGAGATATCAACTGAACGGTCAAATACATGGCTGTTCAAAAGTATATGAGTACATATTTAACTATGGACAGTAGCATCTTATTTCCCTAAATAACAAAGTTTTGTTAAAGATCTTAGAAAGTGTTGGAAAGGGTTTCATAATCTATGCTTAATGTATAATTTTTCTTATTTGCTTTAACGTAGAAATAAAATGTATTAAAAAGTTAAATTTGTGTTATAAAAAAATTATGTTGCATAATAAAAAACTGTTATAATAAATTAATTTAATTTATAATTTTTAGTAAAAACATATTTTTAACATACGATGAGTATCTGACCAAAACGAAAGCTAATTTTTCGGGAATATTAATAAAAATATTATGTTATATAATAACAGCTAATATCCTGAGCAACAGATACAGTAGACATTAAAACATCTCGTTATGCATAATTTTAAAAATATTTGTCGGATATGACTCTGATTGTCACGTAAGATGTTTATGAAAATGGAAACTAGACTCGTCTATCATGAAGACGCCATTTAAAAATTGTACTAGTTTTTTTTTATATATAAATATAAAATTTGGAATGGTAATTACTTATAAGATATAAAATATTCCTAAGAACACTTATTCAAAAAAAATTAAAAAGGTTGAAACTCAGTAAAACATTTTCTAAAAACGTTCCAAATTGGGATTTCTGCGCAATCTCAGAAAGTACCGAACCAGTTTTTAAAAAAATAATGGTATCAAAATCATGTTGGCAGCCCTTCCTTTGACATAGGTTATATTTTTATCGATGCCATTACACCAAAAGGAGTTCAAATTCAAAAAGCATTCTAAAAATGCGATTTTTGTGTTATTGAACGATCTAAAAACATAAAATTTTTCATGGGAGTTTTTTTATATGTACATTATCTCTAAGAATGTTTCTTAAAAAATTTGAAAATTAAAATGATTGATAATGCGTGAAAAGCATTTAAAAAAATGTTCTAAATGGTGATTTCTGCACAATTTTGGGAAATTTCAAATCGATTTCTAAAGTAAAGGGTGTAAACTGATCTTGACAACCTTGTTCTATCATTGACTTTATTTGATGTCGGTGTCACTGCCGCCCAACTATGCTTAATAAATAGATAAAATAAAATAATGATATTTTTTGAAAGGTATGGTTTTGGAATAAATTTAATAAGGCTTTCTTAAAAAGGGTTAATAAAAACATAGAAGAAATCAGTTTTATTTGGAATATTAAGAAATAAAGTTTTAATTAAGAATATTTTTAATTTAGAGCCATCTTTTTAAATTTACGCATACTGGAATAATGTTTTTTGTAAAAGCAAGAAACGTTCTAAATCTTTGCGATTTTTTTTATATGGAATTGCCTACAAACATGAAATTTGTCATTTAGTTACTTATAAGATATAATAGATCTCTAAGACCATTTTCTAAAAAAAAATCAGAATTTGAAAAGGAACGAGGAGTGCACGAAAAGGGTTTTAAATTGCTCTTACGCAATTTCAGGAGGTATCTAATCGATTTCAAAAATATTTGTGCGAAAATGATGGTGTTAGGCCTTGCTCTAAAATAGGTTACTTTTTATGTCAGTTTCCACTAACCCAAAGTGAGAACACAGGAGTAAAGAACATTCTAAAAAATGCTATTTTTGTATGATTGAATAGCCTAGATTCATGAAATTTTGCATGGTAGTTATTTATTAAGTATAAATCATCTCTAGAACATTTCTTTTAAAAAAATCAAAATTTAAAAGGCATCAAAATGCGTGAAAAGCGTTCTAAAACTGCTTTAAATCCCGATTACTGAAAAATCCCAAAAAGTGTTAAAACGATTTCAAAAGTAATGGTTCGATAATTATGCAGATAACCCTGGCTCTATCTTAGGCTTTTTTGAATAGTGGTGTCCCCTGGGGGTTGTAGAAGCAAAAAATGTTCTAAATTGCAATTTTTTTTATCCGCAGGAGCTAGCAACTTGAAATCATGCATGGTAGTTACTTTTAAGACACTAGCTGATCCGCCCGGCGTTACCTAGGACCTTAGATGTTTTCAAACAAATTGCTAATATTTAAAATCTACATTCATACTAAAATAGAAAAGAAAGTTAAAAATTCATCTGGAGAATATTTTAAATTTTAGAATATTTTGACGTTTATCTCATATGAACACAGATAAGTATTTCTGTTATGTTATGTTTATGTATGTCTGTAGTTCTGTTCTCACTTTGTTTTGGAAGGATAAAGAAATATAGTCGTTGATTTTACCTGTTTTGAAACACAAAAATAATGCAATAATTGAATCATTTTAAAATTCCTTAATTCAATGAGACCTACTCTATGCAAAATCTTCTGAGCACGCACGCGACGTTATCTGCACATTTGAAAAAACCCTAAGAAAACATAAAAGGAGTAATTATTTAATTTACTACTTATTTTGGATGGATTTAGAAGATCGATTGCAAATCAATCAGGTGAAACAAAATTACCAAAATTATAAAAAATTAACAAATGCGTGTACTGTTAAAAAATTGAAATTTTTGCTACATTGTCACTCCACCGCTTCTACAGAAAAAGATCTCTTCACTGTATTATGGAGCATTCTCATTGGTCAAAATAGAGGCATTCTATAAAAGCGGTGGAGTTACGATGCAGCAAAAGTTTCAAATTTTTAACAGATCGTACAATTTGTTTCTAGCATTAAACCGTGAAATGCAGTCACTAAAACCCATATTTACTGCCTACTCTCATTGGCTGGCTGCTTTGTTGCCACGGATTGGAGGCTAGCTGTAAAATAGCCTCTAACTTAGCTGCTTTGTTGCCATGGATTGGTAAAAAGATACAACTATCCTCTCACCCAATAAGTTTTAATTTGAAAAAAAAAAAATCTAACAAGGAAGATCTCCATACTGGGCATACTCAGAATTTTATGAAAAAAATACTAATTAAAGTACTTATGTATGTAATAAAGGATCAGTCAAAATTAGCGGCGGAATCACATTAGAAAATATGTAAAAAAATAAAATATTTTCGAATATTTGACGGGAAAAGACGAAAGAGTCACTCGGTTTGGCGAGCAGCCTTTTTCCTCGCCAAAAGCAAACGATTGTAATGCAACTCAAAACTGTTGGATATTTAGAATGCGTGTAAATGGCATTTAATGAATTTAAACATAAACAATGAGAGACTTTAATATATTATATACATATATATACATATTATATTACATATATATATTACAAATTTAAAATTTTTTCGCCAAAACTAACCTTTATACTATCTTAATTTTCTTATAATAATATTCCGTACTTACTTCAAATTATTAAATTAAAATCTTATTTCTAAATCTAATCTGTTAATCCTTATGCAGACGATATAAATTCTTAATTTGCCTTAAAAAACATTATTCCAGTATGCATAAATTTAAAAAGATGGCTCTAAATTAAAAATATTCTTAATTAAAACTTTATTTCTTAATATTCCAAATAAAACTGATTTCTTCTATGTTTTTATCAACCCTTTTTAAGAAAGTCTTATTAAATTTATTCCAAAACCATACCTTTCAAAAAATATCATTATTTTATTTTATCTATTTATTTATTTTTCCTACGTCAACCTTTGATGTGTGCATATTAATAAATTCATTTCTTTTCTTTTTCTCTTAAAATTAATCATTTATAAAAATCGTCTGCCTAAGATATTTAAAATTCTGAGTCAATTATAAATTGGTTAAATAATATTTTTTTTTAAATAAATTTATCGTTTGTGGAAAATAATCTCGTAGCTGGACAAGAATTCTGTTTACATAAAAGAATGATGGTTTGAGGTTACAGAATGTTCCAGAACTTTCTTTTTAGTTTAAAAAGGTGGAAGTCTCGAGATGAAAAGAAGAAGATTTCTTGGGTTGCTTCTTCGATGAGGACAGCTCGCTGAAATAATGATGGAATTTTTGCAAAAGGAGCTTTTCCTTCTTCATTATTACGAATTTAATAAATGAATTTACAGCAGCCCATGACTAATTATTGGATCTTCTACATTTATTTATTTATTTTGTTTTTTCCCTCGCTTGCCATGACTGTGTGTTTCTTTTTAAGCAGTGGAAATAATTCGAGTTCTCCTTAAATCGTCACAACTAATCGAAAAGTCGGACAGGATTAATTATCTGTGCTGCCTTTTTAATGAATGATATTTAAAGAAAATTGCGATGGAACGAAGAAAAGCATGCTATCGCCGAAGTTCGATTGAAGGACAGTCTATATGGTATTTTCAGCTTGCTAATGGAATGGGCTGTGGAAAGAAATGAATTTATTAATATGCACACATCAAAGGTTGACGTAGGAAAAATAAATAAATAGATAAAATAAAATAATGATATTTTTTGAAAGGTATGGTTTTGGAATAAATTTAATAAGACTTTCTTAAAAAGGGTTAATAAAAACATAGAAGAAATCAGTTTTATTTGGAATATTAAGAAATAAAGTTTTAATTAAGAATATTTTTAATTTAGAGCCATCTTTTTAAATTTACGCATACTGGAATAATGTTTTTTAAGGCAAATTAAGAATTTATATCGTCTGCATAAGGATTAACAGATTAGATTTAGAAACAAGATTTTAATTTAATAATTTGAAGTAAGTACGGAATATTATTATAAGAAAATTAAGATAGTATAAAGGTTAGTTTTGGCGAAAATAATTTAAATTTGTAATATATATATTACTTGTTGAAGTAGTTATTTAATTAATCACTGGAAAAAAAATGTTTTCATAGATAAAAAAATCATATTGAGAAAAATTATCTTCATATATTACATTTAAGTGTTTTCAAAAATAAAAGCCAGGTTTACATAGCAACAAAATTTAATCGACAATTCTCAATTGGACTTTGAGATTGAAACAAATCTAATTAATTGAAATTATGAATTTCGTTTCAAATCTCAAGTTTTGATGATTAAATTTGAATATATATACATATAAATATCGATATAACAAAATTATACTTAAAACAAACTAAAACTTACAAAACAAAAGTTATTTAAATTAAATTTCTCAAAACAAGTTCAACATGAAGCTTTTCTTTTCCCTGAAGTGTATTTGATATAAAGTATTTTTTTTAATCACATTCCATCGCCAAACGGCGATAAGCCGTCAAATAACGAAATTATCATTATTTTTTTACGGTTACTGAATGGAGATTTCGCCGAAAACTTTTTATAAACATATATAACCACACGAGAAGAAAATTCTGTAATTTTTTCAGATTTTTCGGGGTATGCCCGTATGGAGACCTTCCTTGTGAGATGAAATTTAAAAATCCGAATGCGAAGTGCACTTTCCGATATTAGCATTCGCACATGACAAAAATTTCAGAGACCTGGGTGTTCTAATTTTGGCATTGTTCGTGGTCAGGCAGGCAGACATCCCTTATTATATATATATATACATATATATGATCTCTAAGAACATTTACTATAAAATTCCAAATTTAAAAGCGGTGAAAATCCGTGGAAAGTTTTCTAAATTGCGATTTTTACGCGATCTTATAAACTACCAAACCAATTTCAAAAGTAATGGATGGAAATTGGTGGTGATAGATCCTGCTTAAACATAAACTATGCTTCATGCACATGCCGCTACCACCAGAGGATGGCAGGAGCAAACAGTTATTCCAAATTGCGATTGCTGTGATACTATCGATGATTAAAGCGGTTAAATATGGCTACGTTGATAATTGTAATGTCTTCTAAAAACCGTTGAAAATAAATTCGGAATTTAAAAGTTGCGAAGCAAAGGGAAGGAGTGAAAACCGTTATAAAAAATTCCTAAACTGCAATTTATATGCAATATCAGGAAATAATAAATTTGTTTATAAAAGTAATGGTTACGAATCAATGGTGACAATCTCTAATTCTACACAGCTATATTTTATGCCGGTGTCTCTATCATTTCTGGTTGACGTGAACAACAAGCATTCTAAAAAAAGATAAAAGCTTTTTCAATTAATTTCCTATGGAATATTAGGAAATACCAAACCGATTTTAAAATTAATATTTTCCAATGAAGGGTGACAGTCCCTATTTCAGCATAGGCATTCCATATTGGTGCTACTATCCTTAGAGAAATGGTAGACCGTTAGACAAGAAGTTTGGAATTTCACATGATGGTTATCTTCAAGATGTAAATACGTACTGTAAAGATGGTTTCTAAAAAATTCAAAACTTGAATACTGAAATAAGCGTATGAATTTAGCATAAATGTTTTTAAATATTTTCTAAATTTTCATTCATTTAGAATTAGGTTTAGTTCTATTAATTTAAGTCTCATTTCTGCCTAATGCAATGCAATAATGAAGTTTAATCAAACTGGGGCTTAAATGATATTTTTAAAATTATTCTTTGAAATATAATTTCTCTTCATTCATTTTTCATTTTTTTTTAAATCAGACATAAAAATATCAGTTGGCATATTTAAAAAAATGCCGTTAGCAAAGCTGAGGGGTTTGTATTACATTAAGCTAGCGAACAGATCAGTTCGCTAGTTTAATATAAAGTATTAAATTAATCGTTAATCTATTCTTATATGCAAGCATCAATAAATTGCATATAAAGTAATATATATATGTATATATATATATATAGATGTATATATCATAATCATAATCAAACAATTACACCACAACTGACTTCACTTAAATGTGATTTGTCTTAATTGGTTTTTTCTCGACTAGTAATCACTTTCAAAGTGATAAAAATTTTATGCATGTTGTCCAATAGTCTTGATTTTTTTCTTATTGTTCAACATAGTTTACTTAATAAAACAAAGCATCCGATTTTAAGTAAAGTAAAAAGAGTTTTTTAACGCATAAATATGTAAAATATAATCGTTTTTACAGTAATTTCTTACGTATTTGTACATTTATTTTTTCCCAAACTAATTAACTCATGATAATCTGATGCTTAAAGTTAAATGGCATACTTCTACGAATAGTTTAAAAAATATTACGTCAAAATGTTCAAAAATGCACGAAAAGATACGTTTTAAAATTTGCTTAATTTTTTAAAGTTTTAACAGGGAAATTTAACAATTTCTTGATAGAATCGTTTTCCTTCGTGAGTCTTTTATTATTATACCAAAAATGTATTTTAAAATGCTTCATCCCTTCTCTGGCGGTGTACTTTAAAAAGGACACCTATTTTTTATTTTACTGGCATCTAGAATATTTCATTAAAATTTTTATTTTAAATCATATTTGAAATTAAGCAAGTTTGTGTTTTCTAATAAATTCTTTTATAAATTCTGACGTCGGTTAGGTATTTCTAAAATATTTACTACGCACTTGAAAGGGTTTAAAAAAATTCAAACGTGTACACTGTAAAAAAAAAAAAAAAAAAAAAAAAAAAAATCAAGAGGTTACTAAAAATTTCTTAGTAAATTTGTATTCCACAGAATTTTTTAGTAACCATTACAAACTTTTTTTGCAAGTGAAACAAACATTTCTTTTGTAAATTGAACAAAAGAATTTTTGTATAACTAACTTAAAACTTTTTAGTATGAGCCACCAAGCAAATTTTAGTAATAGCTCAAAATTATTTTTAGTAATCATTACGTATGCCCGAAGGGCTTCGAGCTGCATCCAGTAGGTAAAAAGACACACTTCTGAAACGGAAGATTTTCGGTAAAGCCGCAATAGATGGCAGCACCAAACATTGCTACCTACTCTATTTTGACATGTTTCTAAAGGGGAGGGAAAGTTCAGAGATCATTACCCATGGTAACAGCCATTACAGGATTATCATAATTCCTTTATTTACATTCGATGCATATTTGGCGGCGGCCAGAATCGAACCCCGGTACTTTCAACCTGGAGTTTGGTGCTATGACCACTAGGCTATCACGGCCACACCAAATGAGTTTTAGTAATAGCTATTAAAAATGTAAAACTATTAACTCTATTCATTGCTAGCTTTTTTCTAGTAATTCTTACAGATTCCTTGTAGCCGAGTAAGATTACAAAAATTTCTTAGTAATTACAAGGATTACTAAAATTTTTTTAGTAGATCGACCCTTTTTTTTACAGTGTACCGAGCCTCTCGTAAAAAATATATCTATCAAAAGTACTCACATGGATCCACAAAAATAGCTTAATTCGCTATGAATTGATATAAACATCCACATTAATATATATTTTAAGCTAATGTTTGTTTTCATAGTAAATTTTAAAGTTGAAAGCTTATACGAAGATAAAATCTCTGTGAAAGCAACCTTCCAATGCGACTTCAAAAATGTTCTATAGAACGACGAAAATATTGAACTTCGATCTTGAATAATCATGCATGAATTACCAAAATGAATTAACACGCTATCATATAACGAAAGAATTGCTGCACCAGCCAGTGCATTATCACCATTTTTTTATAAATAATAGTATTTCTCTAATTTAATGACAGAATTTCTGAGATTTAAAAAGGGCAAGGATGCGACTGATGTTTATTGGTGGCGATCAGTCCGCTGGTACAATTGTTCGATAGCTGAATAATGTGTGAAATAAAGAAATGAATTAGGACGTAATAATATATTTATTTATTTTTTCCTTTTGTTACCGTAATTGATGCAACAGACAGAAAAGCGGTTTCGTGTTCCCTTAATACAGAAAAGAAAAACTTTAATGTATTCAGTTTTAAAGTTTATTGAAGGAAAATATATATATATATATATATATATATATATATATTTAAAATTTTGTGCTCCTGTTTGGATTAGTACTAAATGAATAGGAATCAAATTTTCATTTTAAAAAAAATTTTACATGACGGTGAAAATTCTTTTTGCATTGCAGTCTGTTTGCCAGTCTTATGTCCGTCTGGTCATGCTTTAACTCCCGTAAATACTATATAATGGCGATTTTTTAACCCTCTTCTAGAATTAAGCCATGACTGCTGTTATCGTTCTTACAGATCGCTGAGATTTTAAAGTTTTACAGTTTTACTTTTGATTTTTAGTTTAACTATAGATACTGATCAAATTTTTTTTCGTTTGGAACCCTAATTCTATCTCTAGACAGTTTTGAATAGCTTAATTTCATTTATAATAGTCCTGTATATTAAGTTTAATATATAAATAATATTCTGAAAGTTAATTTAACATTTTATTCATCTTTAGATCAAGCGGTTTGACATACTGCTCACAGTGTCACAATAGTTAAGCGAGAATTTTTGTCACAGCAGTTAAGGGTTAAAATGTGCCAGAGAAAATTTTAAATACTTAATAATTTTTATTTTTAAATGCAAGTAAATATTTTATGTTTATTTATCACTACCCGAATAAAATATGTACCTTCTTAACACATTCGCTGCCAATCACGCACCAGTGCGTGATATGGCGCTAACGTAAGGGGCCACTCACGCGCCTGCGCGTGATGTGGGGTTATGTCTCAATAGCCAGGCATGCGCTGGCGCGGGAAAATTTTTCACTGATTCTTTGTTATGAAAAGTAAATCGACTTCTGGGAAAAACCCACTTCTACAATGCGGCATTAACTATCATCACATCTTCACGTAAGCGGCAGCGAACGTGTTAAATCTTTTAATACATATTTCTTTCGTAAGATATCCACCAAGGATGATATTTAAAAAGACATTTTCCAATTGAATCAAAAATAACATTTAAAATAATAAAAAAAAAACATGTAATGTCTATCTGTCTAATTGAATTTCATAAGAAAGACATATTACTAATTTGTCTATCCAAAAGTGATTTCATTGATTGGATTTTTGAAACATTAACTTAGGCTTTCAAAAATGTGTGCAAATTGGAATTGGATAAATCTTTCTTTCAAAAAATATTTTCTTTTTTGATTTACAGTGAAAATATATTTTACTTCCTACATCATTCAAATATATCGGAAATGAATTTTAACTGTAAAATAATTATTATTTTTTAATTTAAAGTAAATATTGAAGTTTATTTATTATTGCTGCTGAAAAATACTTTAATTTATCAAATTATTTGTATCCGTTTTGAAATATTTCTTTCAATTTTTTTTATCATCAATTTATGTAAGTGAAAATTTAAAAATAATTTTTTCTGTAAATAAAAGTTAGAATTTTAGTGTTAAATTCACCTTCAGTACATAATTCAAATTCTTTTAAAAATGCATAAATAAATGTACTAAATTTTTACGTCAGTATTAAAACTTGTTTGTATTGAATAAAATTCTCATCTTTTAAATGAAGAACGTAAACATAAAATTCATGATCTGTAATTCGGGGTGTTTTGAAATGAATATCGGGATTTTAATGCTTGGTAGTATTTATTACATACAACTTTGAATTATAAGTCATACATGAAATGAAAGAGCAACACAAACAGTTTTATCAACAATCTTACAAGTGTTCAATGGGAGTAACTTCCCTCATAGCATGCATGGTCACTGTGACGTGACAATGACGTTACTGTGAGTCAATTTGGTCACATCACGTCTGTGACCAAAATGCCACCACTCAGTGACGTCACATTGTGACTGAGATGTGACTTTCTTAAAAATCTTTAGAAAAGTATAAATATTCTTTAAAACATGTTATTTACATTAAAAAACATATTTCTGGCAATTTAAATATCGCCGCTTTTGTCACAGTTTCGTCACAATGTTATTTTCAAAGTTAGTCGCAAATGACACATTTTTCACAAATTTGTGACACCGTGACTTCACAAAGTGGTCACATTGAGACGTCACAAACGAGCTCTGAAACGGCGATAAGGACTTCAAATTTTAGTCACTGTGACTTCACATCGACGTCTCGTGACGTCGCATCGACAATCCATGGTCACAAAGTCACAATGTGACTTCACAACGACGTCGCAGTGACGTCACCAAGCCTTACGGGCTTCGTCTCAGTACACACATCAGTTCAATAGCTCAGTTCTTCCAAAAAGTCCATTAGCAAAGAAGTTCCGTTCAGACGCTCACCCGATCTGACACCATTTGACTTTAAGCTGTGTGGATTCATAAAGGATCGTGTGTAAGTGTCTACGCAAGCAGCTGACCATTTCAGCTGTTGTAACAATGACACCACTGTTTTGAAAAATGCTGAATTGCAACTAAAATAACTATTTCAACACTTGTTCATCCTATTTGCACATATGAAACGAACATGTTTAACATTTCACTAGTTATTTAACATTTCACTAGTTATACACTCGAATTTTTCATCATCATATTCTTTTCGTAGCATAAATTGAAGTTATTACAAAAGTTTAATGGAAACGCTTTAACTACAGAGTGAATGTGCACTAATTTATCTTTTTGCGTCACAGAGATAGAGAGAGAGGGGGAAAATAAGTCCCCCTACATATTCGTAACCCCCCATTATTCATTTCTACATACGGCCCTGGCTTTTTTTTTATGAAAACTTTGATGAAAGTTGCTCAGGGATGCAAGCGCTGCGAAAGAAATGGCTGTTCGCTGCCAATAAATTTTGATACCATCCCTCATCCTACCATATTATAACAGAAATTTTTTGATTTCATAAGTTCAAAAATATTAATTAAACTTTAGTTGTGAAAATCAGCCATTTATGGCGCAGCGCTTGCATCCTCGAGGATGCTTCGACATCTTCTGAAGTTATGACATTCCTTTGCAAACAATCATCAATACATCTCCAAGTGACAATCCCGAATTCAAGGAGAATTTTCGTGTTTTTACATGAGCAACAAGTTATAGAGGTTTTTTCTTCATCTTTTGCTAAACTTCAGATATTTCTAATTCCAGAAAGAGGTCATAATGTGAGAATGGACAGTAAAACAGCTTTGCAAAGGCTATGATAAAAATTTTATTAAATACAATAGATTTTTTAAATCTCCAGATTTTAAAAGATTTTTGTTTCACCAGATCACCAGATTTTTTTTTTAATTGTTTAAATTTTATTTTTATTTTTATTATGATTATCGATCTTATTAGATGGATCCGAAACATGTGAATATAAGTTATTTTTAATTATTATAACACCTTTCTTAAGTAAAATAAAATTTTTATTAAAATGTTTCTAAAGGCTAGTAATAACAAAGATTAATATAAACCATGCAAATATTTATCTTTATAAAATACATATTTAAATGGGTTTACTATGCAAAACAATTTTACATTTTTAACAAATGTACCTTTTTTTATAGAACAAACCTTGCATGATATTCATAATCAGGAATATTTTCCATTCAAATCATCAATGTTAAAAGCATTTGAAAGAACAGAAATTGACGCAATTGCTTTAGGTATACATGTTTAATCTTTTTTTCATTTTCTTCAAAATATTCCTTCTACTTTTAATGCAAATAACATTTGATTTTGGAAAAAAATGTTTTACAGCAGTCTCAATAAAAAACACGATTGTTGATAGAACATAACCAGACAACAATACTACGAATGCGCCTTTAATATCTTCTAGATGAATTACCTTAAGTCTTCCTGATTCCCCAGAATCCGAAAATGATCTTTTTAATTTAATTAAGAATGCTTCATCTTTTTCAATCTTCTGAAACACCCCTGCTGCAAACAGCCGGTGGATCTTATCATTTAAGTAACTGAGGCAACAGAAATTTCTTGAAACGGGAAAGGCAGACATATCATTATAAAAATAATCTTCAGAAATAAAGAACATTTCTTCAAACGGTCTCAAAAAACATCTTTTAGTTATAAATGCTTTTCTTGATGGAGCCTTAACGAAAGCTTCTTCAATATCCTCTGAATTAATAACATTTATTTGCATACATTTGCCAATCGATCTCCAATTGACTAAATCAGATTCAAGAAAAATTTGTTGATCTCCATTGCCTTTGTAAGAGTAACAAGTTACAGAATTTTGTTCTGCAGCTTTTGCTAGATTTGAAATGTCTTTAAATCCAGAAAGCGGTGGCAATGTGAGAATGGACAGTAAAACAACTTTGTAACTGTTAATAATAACAAAAACAAATATAAACCATGCACTTATGATCAACTTAAGACTTATTTTTCTTGACTGCACATCGATGGACTTCTCTAATAATAAACTTCCAAATAATGTAAATAAAATATTTTGATATTTGTGTTCTCTATACATGTGCATAAATAACACAAATGAAAATAAGAAAAAGGAAGTTATAACTAAAATCCACAATGTTAATGGGTATGGTTTTATTAAGGCCAAACTCGTAGGATCTGGTTTTAGCTTATCAGTCATAAATGTGACATCTGAATAAAGATATGGGTAACTGAAATTGATGTCTTGAAAAAATAAATAGTCTAATCCAATACTCATTGAAATATCGACTTCCGAACGATATACCATGCCCCTTCCACCCGTCCAGTTACCGTCGGATATTTTCGCACCAAGTTCACCATTTGGAAACAAACTTATTTTAAAAGGCATTCGTAAAGCTTGGGACAAAAGACGTATGATAGAAGCATCATAAACATGAATGATTTTTGCATCATTCTGTATAGACCATATGTCTAATTTAGGTGCAGGATAGGCACCTATAGAAATCGTTTTCTCCGTATCGTTATTAATCATTGTTCCAGAAAATGTCGTAGTGATTTTTTCATAATTGTCATTATGATACTCAATTCCAGGAAATGTCCTGCAAGAGAATAATCAAATACATTAATAATAATATCTTACTGCGTATTAAATTTCTAATTTAATAAACAATGGCAATGATTCTCAGATAAATCCAGATAAATAAACGAAATAACAAATACATATGTGTACAATGTATTTAATTTTAAATATAAAAACGTACACATTTCTTTAATCGTTTCTATTTAGTGAATTTGTTTAAAAACGCAAAAAAAGTTTATTAGTTCAGTGATTTTTTATTTTAAATCATTGTTGCATATATGGATTATAGGCATCAAGGAATTCAGAGGATTTTAATTGTTTTAGTATAAGAAATTTCGTAAAGTGCTGGCTGCTGTATCTGAAAATGGATTTTTTTTCGTTAAATGAAACAGATATTACATTATGAAAATCCTAGAAATACTTCCTTACATGTCCGTTCAGAGTACGAACCCTGTGAATATAATCCATTTATTAATTTTTTTTTATAAATTAATAATTTTGTAAGAAATTAATCTTATCGTCTGTAATACAGTAGAATTCCGCAAATTCGGACCCCGTAAATCCGGATCGGTTTGGTCATTTTTTTTTTCAAGTTTGAGAAGCGATTGGCTAATATCCATAACATTAACTTGTTTCATCTTCGTATTCTGAATAAAAAAACTTTTTTTGAAATCTTTCTTAAGCTTTCTTATTTAAACTTTTTGATGCTATCTTTCAAAGAAACAACAATGTATCACTAACTTTGGCAATTAACGTTTTCTATTTAAACCACCTAGAAATGTCATAAAAAATCACTGCACTATAAATTTTTACTTAGAGCATTGCAAGAAAGCAAGGTAAAATAGTCCCTATAAGAACCATTGTCTGATAAAGATCGCTTTCCGATCTTTGTCAGCCCATAGGTCTGTTTCTTTGTCATTGTGACAAAACGCTTCTACAATGTCACTTGCAGAAAATTATTTATATGTACTTAAGCTCAAGCGGATGCATGATCATATGGCTCGCGAAAGGTATAGAAAACTGGCACAGCAGGAAACTATGAACTTTTTTATTAAAAAAAATGTATGTAAGTATTCAATGGTTTAACGTAATTTTCTTTAAATGTGTTTTATTTTATTTTATTTTTTCTAATTCGCCGGATAATCCGGATTGGGTCTGGTCCCAATTAATCCGAATTATCAGGGTTTTACTGTAATTCAATATTCGGTTTAAACTGAATGCATGCATTTAAAAAAATGGCAACATTATGATTGTTTTTGACTTGTGGTGTTCTATTTTCTAAAGTTTTGTATAAACCATGAATGTTTCATCAATGTTTTCATTTTTAATCAACTCTTTCGGGTTTGATTTTTTTTTTTTTTTTCATTTTTTTGAAAAAATTACTTTTACGCTAATAATATTAACACTATAAGCTATTTAAATAGATTATTTAGAATTTAAAGAATATTTCATAGTCTAAAACATAACGAATGTTGTTATTTTGCGTCCTGTTCAACTTATGTTCATATGGCAATAGGGTAAGGACGTGTTTTTGGAGATATTTAGAAAATATAATATAATTTAATGTAAGTAAATTTAACTGATATTATAACTTTCTCATATTTTGTAAGCGCTATTACACAACATTCCTTCAAGATAGTAATCTTTAATTTAAAAGTAAAGAATGAAATAAATGATCAAAATAAAAGAATTGCAAACAATCCAAAGAGAATTAAGCAAATATTTATTATAATTATTATAACTACATACCTAATTGTTATTCAATTCATATAGTAAATTCATAAACACATACTTACATTACTACCTATAAACAACAACAAAATTATTTCTTAAAACAAAAAATACTCAATAAACACGTAATATTAAGAGTACACCAGACCCCGAAAGGGTTACTCTTTTAGATTCCGGTGCCTCTTACACAAATTTTACTCGATTAACACCACTTTTTTTTAAAAGAACTTTCCTTGAAGTAGACAATTTCAAAAATTCTCTGATTAAATAAGGAAAATTTTATTTTCCTTTATTACTGGTGCCAAAAACAAATTTTCTAAGGGAAGATGATGTCTCTACAGTGGAGATAACGGAATGGCAAGGGTTAATGTGTGTTTGAGTTATTAGTAGTCCATATTTAATTTAATCTAATATACAATTAATTATATCAGTTCTAGGTTTAATTTATAAACTAGGTTTGTTAAAAAGTTTATCTTTTGGTGAAGAGTTATATTTTAAAGTAATTGAAGACAAAGATTAATCTCTAACTAGCAAATTGTTATTTTAAAATGATAGTTTTCAATAACACTAGTCAAAAAAAAAAAAAAAAAAAAAAAAAAAAAAAAAAAAAAAAAACTTTTTTTTTTTATATTGCAAATAGTTTTATGTGATTCGTGTTCTGTGTGCTAGAAGTAGTGTAGAAAGTCAAATAAGAAATTTCTATCTTTTATTTTATCTCTTATTTTATTATAATAAAAGATCCAACATTCACTTCATGCCTAAATGATGTAGAAAAGGAAGCCTGGACATCGTTCGTTGCAATCACTGAAAACTTTTTAGAGAATCATAAATCCCACCAATATGTTAACCTTTTTGAGAAAATGTTACAAGCTTTTCATAAAATGAATTGCAACATGTCTTTAAAAATACATTTTTTGGATTCGCATTTAGATTGTTTCCCCCGAAAATATGGAAGCTATGAGTGATGAACACGGAGAGCGATTTCACCAAGATATAGCTCTTATTTATAAACGATATCAAGAAAAATGGAACCCTACGGTGTTGGCAGACTACTGCTGGTGGCAATTAGGGAAACCTCAACCGTAAAGTACCATCGACAGACAAAAAAAATGGCAAAGAAAGCTTTTTTTAATCCGAAATAAATTAGTTTAAAATTAAAATTTGTAAAAAACGTAAAAAAAATAAATATTGATATATCATAAAATTGTGACGATATAAATGTTTTATTTGACTTTCTACACTACTTCCATCACACAGAACACGAATCACATAAAATTATTCGTGATTTAAAAAAAGTTTTTTTTTTTTTTTTTGACTAGTGTAATGCAATTTATTTTCTAATATTTAAATGTGAAATATCTTCATAAGGTCTTTCATTCTTTCTAATGGTTGTTTTTCTAATTCTTGTTTTAATTTCTGGATTATGTAATTTATTTATATAAATTCATTAAGAATTTTTTTGTTGTTGTTGACTAGTGTAATGCAATTTATTTTCCAATATTTAAATGTAAAATATCTTCATAAGGTCTTTCATTCTTTCTAATTGTTGTTTTTCTATTTCTTGTTTTAATTTCTGGGTTATGTAATTTATTTATATAAATTCAGTAAAAAAAAATAATTTTTGAATGTGAAACTAAAATTAACTATTATATTAAGTATTCTGAGAAAAAATTTAAATAAATATGTATATAGATTAATATTTTAATGCTATTAACAGGAGGTTACGATTCATCAATCCATAAAATAGATTGACTCCTTTTTTTAATGTAAAAATAAAAATGTATTGAAAAGTTAATTTCACTCACAATTTATTCATATTCTTTAGTGAAAAACATGTTTTTTACATACGACGAGTCTGGGAGCGAAGTGAAGAATAATATTTAGCGAAAACATGAAATAATTTCTAACTTTCAAAAAAATTGTAATTTTAGATTTTCTTTAAATAGTTTGATTTAAATATTTTTTAACTTCATTAAAATAAATAACTTACTTTTATGATTATTAATAGAATTAAACTAATTAGAATTAATTAATAGAATTAAATTTAATAGTTCTGCTATAAAAAAAAAAAAAAAAAAAAAAAAAAATTAAGTACTTTTTACATCTGAAGCGAAACTTTTAGTTCAGGTTTCATTTTATTCCGTTTTGAATACGGAAGATCTAAACAAGTGGGTAAGTATGTTCGCAAATCGGTTTAGGGGTTTCGTTTAATATCTCCTTCAAAACATTTTACCATTAAATTAACAAACGAATAGTGTTTTTTCGGTGCTATTTCGCATTTATTCGTCAATTGCGCCAACCAGAACAGAATACTGAATTCTTTCCCAAAATTCTGCCTAGATTGCACAGATTTTCTGATTTCTCTATTAGAATATACAGATTTAGTAAAGGTATGCAAGTCAATAAAGTTATGTATAAAAGTAAAATGTTAGAAAGCTTAGGACAATGTTTAGGGAGACCAAACCGGTCACCAGGGGCGGCTAGTAACTTAAATGAATAGGAATTTAATAAATAAAACAAATATTTCACTTTGCATGTCAAAATAGAGGATAAATCTGATGTAATATGATGAAATAAAAACCAATGAAAACGTTTTTCACGTTGATTCATTTAATCCATTAACACTTTCCGGCGCACTTCCCTTTAAAGTTGGAATTTAAGGGAAAAAAATTTAGGCAATCTATTTAGGCCTAGAGGAGTCCACAGGTATAATTTTGTAAAGATTGTGCAAACCATTTTAATTATACAGCTGTTGCCGACGTCGTAACTCCCAATAAGCATAGCATTGATAAGCGCAGTGAGAAGAGCATTGCTGTGAAGCGCGCATTAGAGTAAAATATTTTATCTATTATTTAAAAACAGTAGAGTTTGATCTCTGTGGTTCTGCCATCTAGAACTCATAAAAAAGATTTAAAGTAACCATTAGAGCAGTTTTTGAAATATTCACGGAGTTTTTGTGTCTCTAAACAGGGGAACTTTAGGTGTTACCGACCCGGCAACATTGCGCCGGAAAGGGTTAATTTATATTACATACATAATAATTTTATTTAAACTTGCGTGCAAAAATTAGAAGAAATAAAATTTAAATTTTGAAATTTACGCTACTGCATATTTTTTAGCTTCTAAATAAATTTCAATTTTTACACCATCGTATAGGGGGGGGGGGAATGTAATTTTAAATACAGTTTGTTCAAAAGCTGTATCTCGATTCATTTTTGAGATATTAATTTTTTTGTAGTTTTTAATACCCATTTTGTAATTGTGGCAACAGAAGTATTCTTTTAAAGAGTTAAAAAAGAAAAATTTTTTATATCTATTGAAACTTGCATGGAACAATGAGAAGAAATAAAAAACTTTTAAAAAATGACTGATGATATTAAAAAAATATTTTAATTTAAATAATAGTCTTTTTCAAAATTTTATAATTTATTGTGTGACAAGAGGTATTCAGCTATAAGTACACAAAATTTGAACGCTCTAACTTGTATAGTTGTTGTGGACGGACTCTGTAACAGACAGACAGAGGGCAGAGAGTAACAGAGGGTTCATCCGACCGATCTGTTCGTTCATCTGACTGAAACCCTAAAAATGAGCGGAAATGCTTCTGCATCCGTATTTTCAGCTATTATCATTACTAAATGAAAACGTTTAAATCTCAAAAGAGTGTTATTCGTTTCAGAAAAAGCAATTTCCAAAACGGCAAATTTTGCCATTTCCAAAACGAAAACTATGCAACTTTATCTTTTTTTACAATGTATGTAAGAATTAAAACATTATAAATAAAAAATTTGGATTTATTAATTTAATGATAAGTTGTATTAAAAAAAAATATTAAACAAAACTGTCTGTGCTATCTGCTATCACACTTACCCATATTTGTTTTACCATATGGAACGTGTGAAGAACCATTTCATATAATATTTTAAAAAATTTAGATATCCGAGTGCTTAATTAATTTTTTTTAATTCTTCTCCTCTATTCTCCATAAGTACAATGATTACACACATTTTATCTTAAACAATGACATTCAACTTTGCTTTAACGATGCAGTTACTAAAGTGCTTAATGCATTACATAACGTAAAAGTGTTTCTTCGAATATTTATTTATTAAACTAAGCAGATAAATAATTTTTAATGGACAAAGGTAAAAAAGGTATGACATTGCGGGATTTTTACGTGTCATTTTCACTGTCTTTATCAATAGCATTTTGAGGAATTTCAATAGCACTGTTATCAATAGCACACACTTAACTTTTGATATATTTCTAGTATTTCTACTAAATTAGGCGAAATACAGAAAATGTTCAGAACGAGAGAAGGAAATTTGGAAGCAAATTTCTTGTCATTCAATTCCCTTTTTAAAGAAGAAATTATTAAAAATAAAGTATTAAATCAATCGTTCACATATTTTTACATTCGAGCACTAAAATCTCATGTACGATGGGTGATCCAAAAAAAAGTTTACAAGGCATAGGAAAAAGTATTTCTTAACAATAGACACAAGATACAAATGACAATCAAGAGACACATCTGGCCCTTACTTTTCCACATAGTCGCCAAACCTGTTTAGGCATTTGTCAGAACGTTAGACCAACTTATTTATCCCGTCTTGGTAGTAATCAGGTCCCTGCTCATTGAGCCATTTCTCGGCAGCTGTTTTCACTGCATCGTCTTAGGTGAACCGTGTTCCAGATAAGTTTCGCTTCAACACCGGAAAAAGGAAATAGTCACTTGGAGCGTAATCGGGGCTGTATGGGAGGGGGGGTGATTCCAGACCTCCCACTGGAACATTTGCAGCAATTCTGAGTCTGGCGAGCTGTATGGGGCCTAGCATTGTCATGCAGAAACGATTTGTGTGTGAATTTCGGATGCGGCCACATTCTTGGCCCGTAAGAATCGAATTACGGCTCGCATCTCTATGCGAGACCAATTTTCTAGATGTTGTCTCATTACTGTCGCTCTTACGTGTCTGCGTACTGACGCCACGTACTCGTAGAAACGCTGTAGGACAACTAGAGCCATCTGTCAACCAACCTGGGTGGAAATATTCGCTCCTCAATAATTATGTTTCAAATGCTTCTACTTGTAAACTTTTTTTTTGGATCAACCTACGTAAAATAATATAGATATACATAACTATTATATAATACTACAAATCTTCATGTACACCCCCCCCCCAAAATATAGAATAACCCAATGTAACAAACTTTAACTCGACAAGACAACCAAATAGATTTAGCAATAGTGAGACAATGACAAATAAAATTGGAATTTGTGATACGCGGCTCGTTGTCAAAGGCAATGTTACGCAATCACTAAACAGTGCGAATAATTTCTGAGGTAGAAATCGGGAAAATGTCCAATAGATAATTTTCTAGAGTTGTAAGATTAATCATAGCCAAAAAATATATGTAAGTCAATAAACCACAACATGTAAAACAATGTACAAACAGAATCATAAAATGAAATATATGTGCGTAACATATTTTGACCATGAAAAACGAAAATTGAACTGAGAAAAATATTCATTTTACTAAACTGAAACTGTTCAAAAACGCAAAACTGCACACTCATGTTACTTACAGTTAACAAGCTTGCAGACTGTTAAAGGATAATACATGAAAGGGAAAAAATATTAATATAACTAAATATAAGAATTGTAAGAATATTAAAGTAATAAAATAATATTGAATATATTATATTGGATAATATTAGAAATTGCACACTTTGACCTCTTTTGTAAAAGTAGGCGAAAAATATGATTTTTCAATGTTATTTAATTTTATTAGGGATACTAGAAATACAAACTTAACATAGTGCTAAAACTCGTCACTAAGATTAGTTGGTAGTATGAAAGGCAAACATGACTTATATTAATTAATTTTAAATGATGCAATTCCTATTTTGGTGACGACTTTTCTGTGATGCTCAATGACCTTCATCAAGAATAGTTTTTTCTTCTTCAATTGCCTAAGAAGAAATATATTGCCCCTCTTTCGATTTACAAATTTAATTAAATAAAATTTCATTTTCTTCTTTTTTCGAAAACATAAGGTAAATTTTTCGAGTAACTTAAAAAGAAAAGATTTAAGAAATTTTCCGTTAAGGGGAAGGACTCATTG
Source organism: Maratus speculifer (assembly GCA_964019185.1). Lineage (NCBI taxonomy): Eukaryota > Metazoa > Arthropoda > Arachnida > Araneae > Salticidae > Maratus > Maratus speculifer. Next base: position 108,564,316 of record OZ025302.1, on the reverse strand, counting down.
CCTCTCCATGTATTTAAAAATTTAATTATTAATATTTTTTCTCCAATTTACAAAAACATAATAAAATGTATTCTTTTAGAGTAATTTAAAACAAAGAAACGAAGAATTTTCCTCTAGGGGAAAGAGGCATAGATGAGAGATTTTCTATCCCTCGACTTTGAAATTTAAATAATTTTTTTCCAATTTTTGAAAAACATACTAAATTTTAATATTTTTTCTTAGCTTAAAATATAAGAGGAACTAAGAATTTTCTGTTAGAGAGTGCAATGTATAGAAAAAGGTTTTTAAATTTCCCAAAATTTAAATATATATATATATATATATATATGTTTCTTCTATTTTCAAAAGCATAGCAAAATGTATAATTTCAAGTAATTTACAATACAAAATAAGAAGAAATTTCCCATTACGGGCCTGGTGAGTGAAAGGCCCATTGTCCAACATAACTTTTGAAACTTAATATATTTTTTTCTCTGATTTTGATAAAAAAAATTTATTCGTTTAGGTAACTTAAAACAAAGGAACTAAGAAATTTCCGTTGAAGGCAGAGGGCATAGGTAGTCACTACCTCTCACTGGATTTTGAAATGTAAGTTAGTGAAACTTATTTTTTTTTTCTTTTAGCTGAATGTAATAAAGGAACTAAGAATTTTAGGGGGAAGAAAGCATAGATAAATACGAAATTTTAAAAAATGGATTTTAACATATTAAAACTTGCAATTTACTAGTAATAAAATAAAATAGTAAAAATATAAAATATAAAATACTAAATTTTTCGCTAAGGAAGTGGATGGATTGGATAGGAAATCCCTAATTCGATTTTAAAGTATAATTAAAATTATTTTGCTCCGATTTAAATTTGGGAAATTATTGGAAAATAACTACTGTTATACTAGAGATACATCAGAAAATGTATTTCTAAATTAATGGTTGGGTAATAATATCAAATTCGCTGCAGTGATTCTACCGTTATAAAGTATTATATATTTTTTAAATTTTGATGATAAAAAGACTTTATATAAACTACAGTGTTTTTAAAGTTAATAGCTCACAAAATGTTTAAAATAAGTTACTGCAAAATCACCTCCAATTTACTACAAAATAACTGAAGTGATTTTATAGTTGAGACTGCACTACAGAAAGTCAACAGTTAACTTAAGAAAAAACTCAAAAAAACTTTACTTCTAGAAAAAGACTTCATTTTTAGCTGGATGAGTGCAGGAAAACATAATGATGATCTAGGAGTCAACCACTAGTGGTATTCATTTTTGGCTTATGCACCACTTCGCTTCCGGTAGACATGGATCATTAGATTCCCCTATGACTACGCTTCCACAATATAAAGGATTTCTTTTGCGCTCAATAACTTAGGGTTTTGCGCGGTCCGCTCTTGGACTATATCGAGTTCCCTTAAAAAGTACACATATCAAAGATACTTACATGGATCCACAAAAATAGCTAATTTCACAAAGAATTGATGTAAACTTTAATTGATGTTAACATTTATGCTATTATATGAGCTAATGTTTTTTTTTTTTTTTTTTTTTTTTTTTTTTTCGTTGAAAATAATTAATGTTCGAAAAGTATACAAATATAAAATCCGATAAAAGATCGGAATCAACTTACCAATGCGACTTCAAAAGTGCTTCATTCAATACTGAAGATATTGCACATTTTGAACTATCATAAATGAAATACAACAAATGAAATAGCACGTTATCAAATACAGAAAAAAAAACATTTTGCATTACGCAATGAAAAGTCATAATTTTGTGCAAATAAATTGCGAATAGAACTTGTGAAATTTAATGACAGAATTATTGACAAATGTCCAAGTATGCTTTTAAAATTTATTGTTGACAGTCGGCCCACTGTTACGATGGTTCGATCACTCAATTATATGTGCAAATATAAGACATGAAAATTAGCACGTAATATAACATCCATTTATTTATTTATATGTTGTTATCGTTGTTGATTCTGCAGCCAGATAATCGGTTTTGCGTAATTCTATTTATTTATTTATTTATTTTTTTTATTTTTTTTATTTTATTTTATTTTATTTTATTTTATTTTTTTTTTTTTTGAAGAAAAGTTAATATCAAAATAATGAGCATTGATGTTTACCGAACAAATATATTTCTAAAAATCTTAATAAGCAGCTAAAAATTCTGATATAATTAAAAACGAAATTTTCTTTTTTCTACTTGTTGCATTTAGTTCATAACATATTTTTGATGCAAAACTGTTTAACTTCCATTCAAATTTTCTGTTCATAATATTTTCAAGATAAACAAAGATTTTATTTTTACTTTCTTCTTTCTTTACCAGAAGAAAGTATTTAACTCATGAAAATTTTTCGAAATCTGGTTTTCGACGGAATTATACGTTTTTGGGCTCAGATTACCCGAAAAATATGTTTTTATAAAAATATCTCTATTTGTCTGTGATTCTGTTCGTCTGCATGTATGGGGCAAAAGATTCGTGGGCGCTCTATCTCAAGATATAATGCACGTAACTTCACAAAACTTAAGATTCTGTTAGACTTTGATGTAACCTAGATCTGATTAGCTGTTGGTGTAGATCACAGAACAGGTGTCGCTGCTATGCTGCATTATTTACAATTTCCCCAATTTCGCAATATATTTCAAGAACTAGAGCACAGATTTTCATAAAACTTTATATTAAGTTAGTACTTGATATAGCATAGTACTGATTACGTTTTGATGAAAATCACTCAACAGCTGGTGCTACCATTGTGCATTATTCGTAATTATCACAATACTCTATTTCAAGAACTAATGCAACGATTTTCAACAAAATTTGTGTTCTGTTAATCTATGACATAAATTGGCATTTTACTCATTTTTGTGTTTATCTCTCAACTGTTGTGCAGCAATTATCACGATTTCCGCACCTATGCGGGTAATAACGCCATGCAAATAAATCTATAAAATAAGATGGAATAATCCCATGTAGATTGCCCATTTCTAAAAATACAAACTCTAGAGCCCTAGAAATTGACAAATTGTTGAGAAAAATTTTTCTAAGCGATAGAAATTTTTTTTGAAAGTGCAAGAAAAAGAAGGGGGGGGGGGAGAATATCAGACGCTGCGCTTCTTTTTGCCTAAAAAGAGCCGCTTAAATAAAATTATTAGAAGCATTGTACGGTTTTAACTGTGTTTATCTGAATTAGTATTTATGTTCACATATATGCATTCTATGCGATAGAAAATATTCAATTTTTTTTGTGAAAGTGAAAGGAAAAAGAGATTGGGAGAGCATCTACAGTATGTAACACCCTGAGCTTCTGTTTACTTAAAAAGTCCCGCTTAAATATAATTATAAAAAAACATCGCACGGTTTTAACCCTATTTGTAATCATAATGTTATATTTTTATCATGTGAAATTTTATAATAACTAGAGTTATGTGTAATAAATATTTTTGTTAACACTGTTACAGAAGTTTTTAAAATACTTTTTAACCCGTAAACCCCACACTAATGTGCATTAGCTCAAACTTAAATTTAAAAGGTTAAGTTAAAACATGCTTTAATAAATTTGTATTTTTAATTAAGGAAATAAGATTTCCCCATTATCAATATCCCTGTGAGATCCCTTATTAAATTTTAGACATGATTCTTGTGGTTATATTTCGTTATCTCTATATTAGCATCAAAATCGAACTTTAACTGCTGTTAGCAATCTCACTAAATGTTGATTTTTTTTTTTTTTTTTTTTTTTTTTTTTTTTTGGAGGTGGTCAAATTTCAGATTTTAACATGTTGTTTCGAATTTAACTATAGGCACAACTGAAATTCTCTTCCGTTTAAATTCTTCGTACTGTTGTTAGCAATATTTAAACAGATTAAACTTAATTAAACTTAATCCTGTACAAAAAGTTTAGTGCATAAATAGTACTCTATGAGTTTTAATCATTGATCGCCTTTTAACCTTTAACTAATATTACCGGTCTCACAGGCTATTTATTTTTGCAATTTTTTTTTGTTTAACTTGTAATTTTAAGTTTAACTACAACACTATCGAAATTTTGTTTCATTTGGTATTATAGTACTACTACCAGACACTTTTAAATAGATTCATATTAATTATAATTGTCCTGTACAAAACGTTTAGTAGAATACCCTCCCTCATGCCTTTTATTCATCTTTTGATCTTACCGTCTCACAGACCCCTTCACATTAGTACGTTACAATTTATATCACATCAGTTAAAGGTTAAATTTTGAAAATTTTGTAAAAAGAGAACGCTGAGAAAGCGGACAGTTAAAATTTAGATTTCAATTGAAAAATCAAATGGGAATTTAATAGAAACCTGATTTTGAAAATGTATGAATTAGGATGTTGAAAACATTTTGATATCGTTTTATTTATAAGAGTTTAAAATAGTTTTTTACATTAGTACTAAAAATGAAAGATCCGTTATGCGTATCGGATCCACCCCCCCTTACTTTTTTTAGACTAATCCCTTTAATCTCCATTTTAACAATAACAATAATGCTGGCTCATACGTAAAGTAAAAAATTAACTCCCTTTGGATGTAGTTCCTCCATTGTCAGGAATCAACCGGGATATTAACGCCAAGGAATGGCGTTATTACCCCGATATACTTATTGCGCAGTTCATATTAAACTACAAACTATCTCGCGAACATATCTAAAATCTTCTACAACATTTTGAAAGTACATGAAATGCACTACAAATTTAAATAGTAAACAAATTATTTTCTGGAAAAGATATAGTCTTCACATCACAGAATTTACCCCGAAAATTTTAGATCAAGCATTAATTTTAGTTCCTTCTAAAAGCGATAAGACTTACAAATGGAACAAATTAACTTTAAGTCATTGTTTGTGTTTTATATGACTCAGAGCCCTTCTGCGCAGAGCCCACAGGTGCCATTTTCCGGATTATTTCATAATTATGCGTAATATTAGCACTTGGCGTTATTACCTCTCCTGGCGTTAATACACCAGAACACCTTACATTCTGTTAAAAAATATATGTATGCATAAACAAAAAAAATTAACTACGGCATAAAACTTAGCATAGTATTCACATAGATGAATAAAAAATTACAAACTCAGAACAACAACAACAAAAAATACTAGTATCACTAAAAATAATGTCAATTTTACTATGTTTTATAATCACTTTTGTCAGCTAAATAAGGCAATTATCTGAGAGGCAAACAGTCTATTAAGTTTCTCACCTGTATTGTATCAGCTGTGTAAAATTTCCATACGACTGAGATCGCTTTTCCAATATGTCTTAAGCATTCCCATTAAAAGAGCAAAATCTGATGGGCTGGAGGGCCAGGGAGGGATATTATATGGTTGTAACATATTGTTGCAAGAATAGCGCAATGTCTTGTCAAGCGTTATCTTCTTGATAAGTTGAACTTACATTAAGTCCAAACCACTGGCTACAAAATGTCACCAACGTAACTGTGAGTCGTTATCGTATCTCGCAATACGAGTAAAAGTAATCAGAAAGTAAAAAAATCGTTTACCAAAGTGCAGCGAAAGGTGCTGTGGTAGTGTGTCGCTCAAGAGCAAATGCAGAATTGGATAGCTGACCTTTCTACCCCACACACATATGCAGTATACCTGAACTGTGGAAAAGGCGGGATTTGTTGTTTAATATCATATTCCTCCAATCAGACATTGTCCTGTGCATTCGAGAACAACACCAATCCACACAAAGTTGAAGAGTTAGAAACAACTACTTAAATAAACTTCGAGAGTTGAGCCCAGAGTCGGCCTATCATCTACAGATGGTATCCCTTGGTACCCCTGAATCCATGTCAACTGGCAAATAGCATCGAATAGATGAAAGTGAATTTGTTAATGTAGATGTGGCTATGCTTCTTATCGTTCCATACTCTCATAGATTTGTTGTCCTGGGGGGGGAGGGAGGTAGTGAAGTGGCAACCTTTAAATACCCTTTTTAATCGTAATCATCTTTTAATGAAATTCAGTAACTTAGATCAGTTTCGATACATTTGAAATGACGAAATATCATTGAAATACTCTGCAAACAATTTCTCTTCCCCCATATATCATAATGCTATATATTTATTTTGGGCATCTCTGTAAATGAACTACTAATCCCGCATGCTTCATATGTAATAACAAACATGATTAGGAGACTCTAAATAAGGATTATCATTTGCATGAAAGTATAAATGTATTTACGGGAGTTAAAGCGTGACCAGACGGACATAGGACTGGTAAACAGACTGCAATGCAAAAAGAATTTTTAACGTCAGTGAAAAGTGTTAAAAATGAAAAATTTGATTCCTATTCTTTCAGTACTAATCCAAACAGCAGCACAAAAATTTAAACATATATATATATATATATATTTTCCTTCAATAAACTTTAAAAATGAATATTTTCAAGTTATTCTTTTCTGCATTAAGGGAACACGAAACCGCTTTTTGCATCTATTACGGTAACAAAAGGAAATAAATAAATAAATGTGTTATTACGTCCTAATTCATTTCTTTATTTCACACATCATTCATCTATCGAACAATTGACCAGCGGACTGATCGCCACCAATAAACATTAGTCGCATCCTTGGACTTTTTAAATCTCAGAAATTCTGTCATTAAATTAGAGAAATACTATTATTTATAAAAAGTTGTGATATTGCACTGGCTGGTGCAGCAATTCTTTCATTATATGATAGCGTGTTGATTCATTTTGGTAATTCATGCATGATTATTCAAGATCGATGTTCTATATTTTCATCTTTCTATAGAACATTTTTGAAGTCGTATTGGAAGGTTGTTTCGCAGAGATTTTATCTTCGTATAAGCTTTCAACTTTAAAATTTACTATGAAAACAAACATTAGCTTATAAAATATATTAATGTGGATGTTCATATCAATTCATAGCGAATTGAGCTATTTTTGTGGATCCATGTGAGTACCTTTAATAGATATATTTTTTACGTGAGGCTCGATACACCTTTGAATTTTTTTTTTAATTTAACCCTTTCCAGTGCGTAGTAAATGTGTTAGAAATACCTAACTGACGTCAGAATTTATAAAAGAATTTATCAGAAAACATGAACTTTCTTAATTTCAAATATGATTTAAAATAAAAATTTTAATTAAATATTCTAGATGCCAGTAAAATAAAAAAATAGGTGTCCTTTTTAAAGTACACCGCCAGCGAAGGGATGAAGAATTTTAAAATAAATTTTTGGCATAATAACAAAAGACTCAGTGAAGCAAAACGATTCTATCAAGAAATTGTTAAATTTCCCTGATAAAACTGTAAAAATTTAAGCAAAATTTAAAACGTATCTTTTCGATCAGTTTTAAACATTTTCAACTAATATTTTAAAACTATTCATAGAAGTGTACCGTATAACTTTAAGCATCAGATTTATCATAAGTAAATTAGTTTAGAAAGAAAATTATATGTACAAATACGTAAGAAATTACTGTACAAACGATTATATTTTACGTATTTTTGCGTTAAAAAACTCTTTTTACTTTATTGGAAATCCGATGCTTTGTTTTATTGAATAAACCATATTGAACAACGAAAAAAAAATAAAGACTATTAGACAACATGCATAAAAGTTTTATCACTTTGAAAGTGATTACTAGTTCAGAAAACATGAATTAAGACAAATCACATTTAAATGAAATGAATTGAACAATGAAATGAATTGTGACATTGAATTGAAATTGGTTGATTAAGTTTATAATATATACATCTATATATACCGGGTGATCCAGAAGTCCCGGGAGTTTTGAAATGTTAATAATTAGAAAACTACGTACAGTAGGAAGATGCGGTTTCCAGATATATGCTCAGAAAAGTCTGGGATTTTTGTTCATAATGATTTTTTTTTAATATAAATAGTTAACATTTTTAGCAACAGGGGGCGCTAGTATGCAACATCGAAAGTTTCTGTACTATGCGTTATATAAGCAGATGAATTCATTGCGCAACATTTTCCCTAAGATTATTGCTCATTTTGATACGAAATTTGATGCGTAATTCTTAAGATAAAAAATGCTTTCATTGCATGACAAAGCTTTATTAGTTAAGCTGTTTTACAAAAAGGATGAATCGGCAAGTTTAGCTTTGCGTTCTTACCGTACAGTGCGTGGAATTAAAAGCGGAAAAGGACCGATGACCATTACAAATCTAAAGGCTATGATAAAAAAAGTTTGAGGAAACAGGCTTATTGGAAGATCGTCAAAGACCCCAAACGTCTGCTGCCATCATAAATGAGATAGAGCTTGATGCTGATACTCAGTCCACATCGTCAGCACATGGTGAATGCAGTGCATGTGCGATTTCAAGACGAACGGAAATTTCCTATGGAACCGTATGGAGATCCCTAAGAATCATTCTCAAGAGATATCCGTATAAAATTCAGCATGTGCATGAATTAAAGCCAACAGATTTTACAGCACGTCAAGAATTTGCTAATTGGGTTTTTGCAAAACTGGAGAATGATGCGGACTGGATTTCAAATGTTTTGTGGACAGACGAGGCACACTTTTCCCTACGTGGCAGCGTGAACACGCAAAACTGTCGCATATGGGCTAAAGAAAATCCTCATGAATTGGTGGAAAAATGAAAAAGTGACCATGTGGTGCGGATTTACAGCTTTCTTCATTATTGGCCCTTTTTTCTTCGAGGAAATTTCCGGTGGTAGATTGCAAACAGTTTCCGTGACAGGTGACAGCTATGCAGCACTTCTAAAGGATAAAACCATCCCTCACTTGAAAAATAGAAAAGCGCTCCATTCCGTAACATTCATGCAGGATGGAGCACCTCCCCACATCGCTTCTTCTGTCACAACGATCCTGAGGACTACGTTTGGAGATACCCGTGTCCCAAGTCGCACTTTTCAGCATGAATGGCCTCCAAGGTCTCCGGATCTTACGCCTTGTGACTTTTGGTTGTGGGGCTACTTAAAATCTTATGTGTACAGAGATCGGCCTATGTCATTGACCCAGCTGAAAGATGCTATATACCAGAACGTTTCAAAGATAACCCCTGAATTGCTTTTTAATGCGGTGCAGGCTGTTTTACATCGTCTCACGGCGGTACTTATAAGTGATGGGCGTCATACGGAAAAGTTGTAAACCTTGGACACTGATTTCTTATTTTTAATGAACTGTATTATCCCATAGCAATATTATACTTTCCATTTCAGCGCCACCTATTGGCAAAAAATTCAACTAATATAACATAATTTTTTTTTATTAAAAAACGAAATCCCACAAGTTTCTAAGAATTTTTGTGAAAACCGCACCTTTCTATTCTTTATACTTTATTAATTATTTCAATTTAAAAACTCCCGGAACTTCTGGATCACCCGGTATATTATTTTATGTGTAATTTTCTTATGCTTGCATATGAACTGGTCTGTTAGCTATTTTAAAGTAATATAAATCCCTTAACTTTGCTAACGGCATTTTTGAAAAATGCCAAATTATATTTCTCTGCCTGATTTTTATGAAAATAAATTATATTTTCAGGACTAGTTTTAAAAATACCATTGAAGCCTTTGTTTGATTAAATTTAGTTATTACATTGCATTAGGCAAAAATGAGACTTAATACGAACTAAAACTAATTCTAAATGAATGATAATTTAGAAAATACTTTAATACGTTTATGCTCAAGACATACGCTTATTTAAGTATTCATTTAAAGTTTTGAATTTTTTAGAGACCATCTTTATAGTACGTATTCACACCTTAAAATTAACCATCATGTCAAATTCCAAACTTCTTGTCTACCATTTTTATAGGAATAAAGGCACCAACATAAAATGCCTGTGTTGAAATAGAAACTGTCACCATTATTTTAAAAAATACTAATTTTAAATTTGCTTAGGTATTTCCTAATATTCCATAGTAAAGTAATTAAAAAAGCCTTTAACTTTTGTAGAACGTTTGTTGTTCAAGTCTAACAGAGGTGATACTGGCACTGACAAAAATATAGCCTGTCTAGAATCAGAGATTGTCATCATTGATTCGCAAATTTTGTACAGTAAGCTCCCTCAAATCCGCACACTTTGGGACCAGGGTATGACGACGGTTTCAACATCGTATAGTAACTCTGCGCTGCTAAGTCGTAGTTGTAGTTTCAATCCAAAATTCGTATAAAATCTATGAATATTGAGAAAGGCAACACACAGAAAGCTATTTTCTGGAGACAAGTTTTTTATTAATTTCTCAATTCCAAGAGTGGCTGCCATGCCAGAGAGGGACCATAGCAAAATTAGGTCCGATTGCTTTGAGTTACAGAGAAGGAGGGGTCACAAATACATTTTTTCACATTGTGAAGTGTTGGCGCGATACATGTACATAAAAATAGCCAAGAACGACTGATACGCACAAATTGCGATGAGAGAAGGCACGTGGAGAGTTTCCATTACATAGACTTTCAATGACAGAAACCAAAGTGCATGATTTGAAATAATTAACGCCAAACGATAAAAGATAGCATATGGCCCGGAAAACCACAAGGATTGAATTCTTTACATAGGGTTAACAAGAGTCCCACGAACTAAGAAGGGAAATGAGTTCTAATGAAATAAAATAAAAGACAAACTTAATACATCTGTTTCTTAAGCGAGTAGTTTAACTATGAATAAATTCTTCCTAGTAACAGGGCCTTATCAAAGATTGTTGCAAAGGGGGAAAAATACATACAGCTACATGAAAGAACGGTTGTAAGTTGTGGTTTTAACGAAAGAATTAGAGATAACTGAAAACATATTTTAAAGGGAAAATGGCCGTTAGCAACTGACTAGAATTAAAGGGATTAAAAATCTAGCTTATTAAATAAAGTTACAAATTTAGAGAATACTGTAATTTTAAATAAAGGGGGAAATACAATTATTAAATAATATCTAAAGGGAAACGCCTTTACACATGGGTTGTGCAAATTTTAGAATTTTGTAGATTTCCGGTCATTGCTTTGTTTACATGTTTTATAAATGGTTATTTGAATGCAATTAATAATGCTATAGATATTATAATGAATGTTTACAATATAGTAAAATATTAAAATAAGTAGTAATAAATTAAAATAATAAAAATTTAGACATTTTTTAAAAGACGATAAAAATATTAAAAGCAAAGGTCAAGTAAATAATCAATAATGTATAATTATATTCATTATTATGATGAGAGGCATTTTTTCAGTGAAATTCAGTTATTCAGTGAAATATTGCCTCATAAAGATGCACTACTAATTCACATAAAATTCATAAAATAAAGATGTTTTATTTCAGGTTTAGCCAGACTTAATAATAAAAAAAGTTTGATTGATGCATGATCACATTTGGCAAAAAGATTATGATAATCAGTAATGTAATGAACATTTAGAATTTTTTCAGAAAAACATTTATTCTTCCTTGACTAAAAAGCATAAATTCAGTAATATTAACGAAAATTACACATTAAAATGTGTATAGAAATTATATAAAAATAAAAAAGTCAAATTCTGTCCCTAATTCTGAGCTGAAAGTTTCATTATTTACATCTGTAAATTATCTGCGGATTTTAGAGAGTTGCGGATTTGAGGGAGTCTACTGTATTTAAGTTTCCTATTTCCGGAGATTGCAGAGAAATCGCAATTTAAGAATTTTTATAAAGCTTTCAGCTCCTTTCTTTCGCTTGCATGTTTTGAATTCCGAATTAACATTCAATGGTTTTTAGAAGACAATTGTACTTTAAAAGTAACTATGTAGCCATATTTAACCGCTTTAATCCTCATTAATTATAAATAGAAGTTTTCTTATACGTCCATTAAAAACATTTCAAAAATATGAATTAAAATATTTAATTGCTATAAAGGACAACAAATACTAATAAAAACATTAAAAGATCTTAATATTTTTTACATGTTTCGATTGAATTTATTCAATCATCATCAGAAAAACAAAATACAAATAAACACAAAGATGGAAAATGACAATAAACTATTACAAATGAAATTAATTTTTTTTTAAAAAAATAAAAATCACGCGCGTGATATTTTAATCATGTATCACGTTGCTTAATTTTTAATGTTTTAATTGTAATTTAATGTTCTAAATTTTTAAAATTTTATGGTCTGCAATCATTCTTTGTCATTTCAAATCCCAAATATTTGGATGAATTGTTAAATAATTTAAAAATTAAGCAACGTGATACATAATTAAAATATAACGCGCGTGATTTTTTTTATTTTTTTTAAATTTTAAAATTCATTTGTAATAGTTTATTGTCATTTTCCATCTTTGTGTTTATTTGTATTTTGTTTTTCTGATGATGATTGAGTAAATTCAATCAAAACATGTAAAAATTATTAAGATCTTTTAATGTTTTTATTAGTATTTGTCGTCCTTTATAGCAAGAAGACAAGAAGAAGAAGACACCCCACCGGGACCCCAACCGTTAGGTTTATGGGTTTTTACATCCCGAGGGAAAAGTCCCTACCGCCATCCAACGAACACAAAGGCAATATGCAACGCACAAACTGACAAGAAAATAGTAACAATAATAAAAATTACAACTAAAACAGTAATCTGTTTTGGAAAAATTACAGATGCAGTAAACAGGCGACATCGCCAACTGCCAACCCGACAAATTATTATATAATAATTAACTAAAATTAAACAGCTAACAAGGCATACAAACATTGTCAATACGCTACAATAAAAAATAAAATAGAAAGACAAATTAAAAGTACAAATAAATAAAGAATTACAACAAGTCGTCCCTTATAGCAATTAAATATTTTAATGCATATTTTTGAAACGCTTTAATCCTCTTTAGTATCACAGCAATCGCAATTTAGAATGATTTTTTGCTACCGCCATCCTCTGGTTTCAGCGACATCTACATAAAATATAGCTTATGTTTAAACAGGTTTTATCGCCATCAATTTCCAACCATTACTTTTAAAACTGGTTTGGTATATCATGAGATTGCGTAGAAATCACAATTTAGAACATTTTCAGAGCACTTTCCGGCGATTTTCACCGTTTTTATATTTCGTATTTATAGTAATTTTTCTTAGAGTTCATTTAAATCTCATAAGTAACTACCATGAAAGGTTTCAAGTTGTTAGCTTCTGCGGCAATTTAGAATATTTTTTGCTCCTGCAACCGCCAGGTGACACCGATATGAAACAGAGCCAGGGCATTATCTGCATTATTTTCCAACTATTACTTTTGAAATCGAATTGCTACTTTTGACAAATCGCCATTCAAAACATTTTTAGAACGCTTTTCATGCATTTTGATCCATATTAAATTTTGATTTTTTTTTTTTAAGAAATGTTCTTAGAGATTATTTATATTTGGTAAATAACTACCATGTCAAGTTTCATGAATATTGGTCCTTAACCCGGGAGAACACGCGCTTGCCCAGGGTGTGAATGGTTTTAACTTTGTCACCAATAAAATCAAATTATAACAGTCACTTTATTTAGACGAAGATAACTCTTTCAAATTTTGCGATAAAATAAGTTGAAGATTAGTGGTTACAATTGTAAAAACCATACGCACTCCGGGTCTTTTAAGCCCTGCGCGCGTCCTCCAATAACAGATAAGTTAGATAAGACAATTTTCTTTAATGGTCTTTGTTCCTGTGCCCCCTCTTTGGGTTAGTGGAAATCGGCATAAAAATTAACCTATCTTAGAGCAAGGGCTAACGCCATCATTTTCATGCATTTGCTTTTGAAATAGATTCGCCACTTCCTGAGATTGTGTAACAAAGAACAATTTAAAACCCTTTTCGTGCACTCCCCATTCCTTTTTAAATTTCAATTTTTTATATCTTATATATATATCTTCATTATATCTTTATTATATCTTATAAGTGACTACATGACAAATTACATGTTTCTTGGCCCTTCTGTAAAAAGAAAATAGCAAAGATTTAGAATTTTTCTTACTTTTGCAACCACTAGGTGGTAGTGACACCAACATCAAACAAAGCCAATGACAGAACAATATCGTCACTATCAGTTTAGAGCTATTACTTTTGAAATCGATTCGATATTTCCTAAAAGTTAGTAGAAGTCGCTATTTAGAACTTCCTTTTGAACGATTTTCAAGTATTATCATTCATATTTATTTTCCAATGTTATAAAAAATGTTCTTAGAGATAATGAAAAAAAACTGTCACGAAAATTTTCATGTTTCTAGATCTTTCGGTAACACAAAAATCTCATTTTTAGAAAGCTTTTTGCTCCTGAACCGCATTTGTGGTAGTGGCATCGATTAATATATAGCCTATGTTGAAGGAACAACTGTCATCATCATTTAGACACCATTATTTTTTAATCTGGTTCGTTATTTTCTGAGATTGAGTAGAAATCCCAATTTAGAACGTTTATATAACGTTTGTTTTACTCAGCTTCACCCTTTTTTTGTTTGATTTTATTTAAAGAAATGATCTTTGGTATATTTTATATTTTATTCCGAATTTTATATTTCTATGCCTTTTAGTAGCACAAAAATCGCTTTTTTAAAACAGTTTTTGTCCTGCACCCTCTTTGAGGTGGTGGCGTAAACATACGATATAGCATATGTTTGAATAGCGACGAACACAATTATTTTGATACCATTATTTTTTAAATCGGTTCTGTAGTCCAAACGTTACTTCTTTATAATACAGGTAAAGAGGTATAGGTAAGTTGCATAAATATTCAGATTATTGTTTTATATTTAATAAGTTGGAAATTGCACGTCAAGCCTGGCAAATGAAGTGCGTTTGTATTATAATACAGTTTTAAAAATATTCAATAGTAATTCTTGGTGCAATAGTAAACAGTACATCGGATACAGCAGAGTATCCGAAATATTTTGTATATCCCTGTAAATACTATCTGTTTTTTGCGTGTATCATACAGGAAGAAATTGTAGTAAACCTGAGCAACGTATATGAATTTCATAAAATGTGTGAACAGTTTAATGTAATTCAAACGCGCCTCAAACAATGTTACCCCTTATACTATTATGTAATGGAATAATTTTGTTTAGCCCTGTAAGTTAAAAACAAATACCCTTTGCCCTGCACATTATGCAGAATGTATATTTTATTATATACTTCATAGTTGCATATCAATTTTATTATGTTCAAAGGAGTGTGACACTCTAAACATTTTAGAACGTTTATATTTTACTTAATAATAACAACGTTTATATTTTAATCTCAAAATACAAAACATTTATGTACATCGAATTATGGAAAATTCTTTTGTGAAATTAAAACTTGCAAGAAAATTAAATCTATAGTAAAGTTATTTAATAAAACTATTTCTCCCCTCGTCTTTCTTAATTATTTAATATTTTTACTTACCGTAAGTGTCTTATCAAAAGAGTCAAAATAAATGTTGCACAAGGGACGTTTCATAAAAACTGAAAGTAAAATCATAAAAAAATAATAAATTTATATATTTACGTTAAATATTTTCAGCGAAAACAATTTCGTTCTTTTTTAAAAATACCTGCCCTCGGATGGTATCCAATTATCCCACCTTACAACGCATTTTTCAAAGCAAGTTGGTAAGTAATTTTCTGTATGACATTTGAAAGAAAGCTGCATTACTGAACTAACTTCAGAATCTGCATTAAATTTTTGCTATGAAGATTCACCTCCAACTTCAGAGAGAAAAATCGCATGGTACGAGATCCGAACTGTAAGAAGGATGTGAAATGCATTTTATTTTGCATCAAGGGAATTAGCGCCTTTAGGACGAGCTACACGTATACGTGCCGTAAAAAGGCTTAAGAATCCTTGTAAAATTCTTGTATTTCACCAGTAAACTTTTAGTGCAAAACTTGCTACATTTAATCAAAATATTTCTCGATTTAATAAAGCACAAATTTCTGATTTTAAAAAACCGGAGACAAAATATTAAAAATTTCGTAAAAGGTTTCCGTCACGAAGGGGTAAAGGTATGTTCTTACTTTCGCGTCCTTTTTTTTGACAATAAGACATTTTTATTAAACACATGTATTTTTTGTTAAAACAGGGAACGAATTCATATATTTTTAATGGAATTTTAATTAATCTTTCGATTTCAGATAATGTTTAGATAATATTCACATTTTATCAAAGTATTGCTTTTATGTTAAACACTCTGTAATGAAATCTATTCAATATATTTTTATATTATTAGTCCAGACTAAACATTCGAGAATCATGGACTTTAAAGGTGTTTTATATAAAAAATAGTACAATTTCTAAATAGCATCTCGCCTATCGTGAAGGCGTCTTCATGATAGGCGAGTCTAGTTGTCATCTTCATAGATATCTTATCTGAAAATCAGAGTCATATCCGACAAATATGTTTAAAGTTATGCATAACGAGATGTTTTAATATCTATTGTGTCTGTACATGTCCTGCGGAGGAAAATTAGCTGTTATTATGCAGCATATAATATTTTTATTGATCTTCCCCTAAATATTAACCTTCGATTCAGTCAGACACGCATCGTATATTAAAAATAATAAGTCCGAAGCGTGTTAAAACATGAACTGATATGACAAACATGATACACAAAAACATAAAAAATGAACATTACACATGCATAGCAAACATGATGTTGCCATTTTCAGAAAAATGACTGCACACAAAATGCATCACAGAGCTTTGCGATAAATCCACAGCATCGCAGACTATAAAATGAAATTCTAACAAAATTATTAATAGGTGATAAAATATAAATAATAATTATGTACAATAATTCTTTAAAATAAAAAGCCATTGAAATAATAAACTTCATTTGTAGTTCTTCAATCAAATTCGCATGAAGAAAATCATTGAACAAATATATACATTTTTCTGTTTATAAGAAAACTAAAGTCCATACATACAGTCCATCAAAAAAATATTGGGACATGAAAAAATTGCACTAAACTTTATTTCCTATATGACTGATATATGTGAAGAAAACAAAGAGAATATAATATATCATACTTTGATGAATGCAAATCATAATAACAAAAACAAAATGTATATTTTGCTACAATTATGGTTAATATTTAAAATAAAAGAATTAGAGTCTAAAAAATTTCTCAAAAAAGTATTGGGACACTATCCAATAAATCAAGAAAATATAATGAAAGAGATAGTTAAAATCGTGTTGGGCCACCATTATGCTTTATGACTCCTCGTAGTCTATTTGGCATAGATTTTACTAATATTTTACTAATTTTGCGCAAAAGTATGGGTCAATTTTGGCCCATTCTTCGACAAGATACTTTCTTAAATCATGTTTTATAGAAATAGCGTGCTCATAGATTTTTTCTGAACGTAATCCCAAATATGCTCAATAGGATTAACGTCTGGACTCTGGGAAGGGGTCTGTATCACACCAGGACAATAATAAAGAACCCACAACTTGCAAATGTAAGCATTATGTCTAGGATCATTATCCTGATACAATTTTAAAAGTTGTGTAATTCCCAAGTTATTTGCACTTTGTATTAAATTCCGTTTTAGAATGTCAAGATATATATATTTGTCTAATGTACCATCAATAACTTCTAAGAGTCCAACACCAGAACTCGCCATACAACCCCAAACCATTTGGCTGCCGCCTCCGTATTTTACAGTAGGTCGTAAATTTTTGGTCTGCAATTCGGTATTGTGTCTGTGTCAAATATTTTGCTCACGATCAAATCCGAAAATTGTATGTTTGTTTTCATCCACAAACAGAATATTTTTCCAAAATTCCTCTGGCTGCTTTACACAGGTTTTAGCAAATGACAGTCTAGCCCATCGGTTTGCTTCGCTGATGTATTGCTTTTCCCTCGGTATTCTGACATGAAACTTATATTTTCTCAAGATATTTCAGATACTTTGACCATTTGAAGATTTTCTTAATCTTTTTTCAGTTTTCTGAGTAATTTAACGGCGCTAATTCTGGGGTTAATGTGAACTTGTTTCACAATCCA
Source organism: Maratus speculifer (assembly GCA_964019185.1). NCBI lineage: Eukaryota > Metazoa > Arthropoda > Arachnida > Araneae > Salticidae > Maratus > Maratus speculifer. Next base: position 108,546,347 of record OZ025302.1, on the reverse strand, counting down.
TCTTTTCATTAAATATCCTTGGGCGCCCTGATCTGTGTTTTTTTTTTCAACAGTATTTCATTTCTTGAATCAGGATATAATATTAAACGCACTACACTTACTCAGTTTTAAAATTTCTCTTACACGACGAACTGATATCCCATTTTTCCAGTGATTTATAACCAGATTTCGCACATCCACAGAAATATCTTTGCTTCGCCCGATTCTTACATGAAAGACACAAATATACTGAAGTTTAACGTCTAACATATACTTAAAATATACTAAAAAATACTGGTGGCAATTTTATAATGATGCGATAAAGTTGTTTTAACTCTCTTTTTTCGAAAGTGTCCCAAAACTTTTTGGAGATCTATTTGAGATTGTACAATATTTATAAAGCTAGAAAAAGCTGCACTTGTAAAAGATAAGATTTTTTTATACATGATGCTTGCTAAACGCTAAAAAATTTTATTTTTAATGTTCTTTTCGAATTAATGTTATTAACATTTGATATTTTCCAAGTATCCAAATACTTTTTTTGAGTGACTGTATATCTTTATTGTTTTATTTGTATGTCTATGTTTGTGGGAACATCTATCACCCTTATTTGTTTTAAATTATAAATATAATCTATTATGTAAATAATTATTTAAATATTTATTTATTTACTTGCAGGATATTTCCTGGAAATAAGTAGCATAATGACATTTATGAAAGAATGACAAGTACAGTTTTGTGAAAACAATGTTAAATAACAATACCGAGAAAATGATTTCTGTAGCTGCCTTACCTGCACCTAAATTAGATATATATTCTATACAGAATAATGGCAAAATCTTTCATGTTTATGATGCTTCTGTAATACGTCTTTTATCCCAAGCTATACGATTACCTTTTAAAATACTTTTGATTCCTGATGGACTTGGTTTCAGATCATCTGATGGAAACTGGACAGGTGGAATGGCCATGCTATATCGTTGCGAAGTCGATATTGCATTTAGTGCAGGATTAACCTATGGAAGATTTCAAGATTTCAATTACAGTTACCCACACATGTTTTCCGATGTCACTTTTATAACAAATAAGCTCAAACCAGCTCCCACGAGTTTGGCCTTATTCCAACCATTTCCATTAATATTGTGGGTTTTACTTATAACTTCCATTTTCTCGTTTTCTTTTCTGATATTCATGCACGTGTATAGAAAAGAAAAGTATCAAAATATTTTATTTATGTTATTCGGAAGTTTATTAGAGAAATCAATCGAAATGCCGTTAAGAAAATCAAGTCTCAAGCTGATCACAAGTGTATGGTTTATATTTATCTTTATTATTATTAACAGTTACAAGGCTATTTTGCTGTCCATTCTAACAGTACCACCGTTTATAGGTATTAGAGATATATCAAGTTTAGCAAAAGCTGCAGAAGAAAATTCTATAACGTGTTACACCTATAAAGGCAGCATACTGACGCAACGCTTTCTTCAATCTGAGTTTGTCACTTGGAGATCTATAGGTAATTGTCTGAAAAGAAATATTATAACTTCAGAAGATGCAGAAACTGCCTTCATTAAGGATGAATCAAAAAAAGCATTTATAACTTCACGAACTTTTCTTAGACCTTATGAAAAAATGTATTTTATTTCCGATGATTCATTTTATAATTCGATGCAGGCTTTTCCATTTTCAAAAAACTTCTGTTGTGGGACTTATTTAAATGAAAAGATTCACCAATTGCTTCAAGCAGGGATATTTCAGAAGATTTATAACGATGAAGAATTCATTCTTAAATTAAAGGTGACATTTTCGTATTCTAGGGAATCCGGAAAACTTAAAGTAATTCAACTTGAAGATATTAACGGAGCTTTTGTGATATTGTTGTTTGGTTATGTTCTATCAACAATTGTGCTTTTTATTGAGATCGTTGTAAAACATCTTTTTCCAAAATCAAATGTTACTCGCATTAAACGAAAAAGGAATATTTTCAAGAAAATGAAAAAAAGATTAAAATCATATAATAAAAAGTTAATTAAATCCAATTGATTTTTTAAATCATCAGATTTTAAAACATTCATTTTTATATAAACATTTTAATAAAAATTTTAATTTTACTTAAGAAAGGTGTTATAGTAAAAATAAAAGACATTGACATGTTTCGGAACCGTCAAATAAGTTCCGTAATCATAATATAAATAAAATAAAATTTTAAAATATTTCACGGTCAGTACAAATGACACGCGACAATGAGATATAAATAACAAAAAACACAAAAAACACGCGCTCTATTGTAAAAATTAAATTAAAATATAGAGCATGATCTAAAATATAAATAAAAATAAAATTTCAAAATATTTCCCGGTCAATACAAGTGACACGCGGTATTGAGATATAAAAAACACCAAAAAAAAACACTCGCTCTATTGTAAAAAATTAAATTAAAAATAGACCATGATTGGAAATTCTTTTAGATCATGGTCTATTTTTAATTTAATTTTTTACAATAGAGCGCGTGTTTTTTATATCTCAATACCGCGTGTCACTTGTATTGACCGTGAAATACTTTGAAATTTTATTTTTATTTATATTTTAGATCATGGTCTATATTTTAATTTCATTTTTACTATAGAGCTCGTGTTTTTTGTGTTTTTTTTATTTATATCTCATTGTCGCGTGTCATTTGTACTGACCGTGAAATATTTTGAAATTTTATTATATTTATATTATGACTACGGAACTTATTTGACGGTTCCGAAACATGTCAATGTCTTTTATTTTTATTATAACACCTTTCTTAAGTAAAATTAAATTTTTATTGAAATAAACTCATATACGTAAAACAATTGCGACAATTTCTGTTTTTTCAAATGTTTTGAACGTTGATGCTTTAAACGGTAAATATCCCGGATTATGAATTTAGTGCAAGGTTCGTTATAGAAAATGTTACATTAAAAAAAAAAAAATGTTGCCTTTTTTTTATTTGTTGCATAGTAAACCCATTTAAATATGCATTTTATAAAGATAAACATGTGCATGGTTTATATTTATCTTTGTTATTATTAACAGTTACAAAGCTGTTTTACTCTCCTATCTCACTTTACGAACCGCTTTTTGGAATTAGAGATAACTCAAAAGCTGCAGAACAAAACTCTACACCTTGTTAGTGATGTAAAAACACCAGATTCCAGAAAATTCTCCTTGAATTCGGAATTGTCGCTTGGAGATGTAATGGTGATTGTTTGCAAAGGAATATCTTAACTTCAGAAGATGTAGAAGCAGCTTCGAGTATGCCAGCGTTGCGCCACGACTCAGTGTTGCCAGTGGGCTACTTTTTTTAATTTCAGTTTTTTTTTTTTTTTATTGGCACCACTTTTTTTAAAATTAAATCACCTTTTGTTTTTGTTGTAATTATCATGTCCTTGAATAAGGCACATTTTATCATTTGTAAAAATTGGTGCCCATCAAGAATTTGAATTTAAAAAAGGTCCCGTCTGGCAAAACTGCCACAACTTTCAAGTACTTGTTTAGAAAATATTGTAATTGTACAAAGGAGAAACATTTCGAAAAATATATATAAATAGTTGGAACTTGCACGTTAAATGTGGCAAATGAAGTTTTAAAAATTATTAGATTTTGATCCAATAACTGTTAAACTCGTATACAAAAATGCCTGAATACAAAATTTGATATCTTAAGTTCATAAGGACATCTTAAGTAGTACGCAATCAGTATGGAAAACTTAGAACTATTACCTGTCATAGGATATTTTTAAATTAATTATCTATAATAGGCTTTAGTGGAATGAAGAATTCTAAATCTAGAAAGAACAAATATGATTCTTAGAATTTAAACGAAAAGCAATTTTTGTAAATAATTGTAAATATAAGTGTTTTGTTAGTTTAAGTGTCATATAAATAATTAGAAAAAGAATGAAGCTGCCGATTATTTCACAAAGTTTCGATTTCGTTGCTTGACTCTGATTTCGTATTAGTGTTCTGGTCTTTTCTGAAGGCGAATAACCCTGGAATGGTAAGTATTTTACTTACCTTTTTTAGTTTGTATGATATTTTATTATTGTACGCGAAATTTATGGCGCCCGAGAACAGGGACTGATTGCCTAATACTTGAATCAGAACTGAATAATATGAAATAGAATTATTTTAGTGCTTTGTTTATAATAGATAATTGCAATTGTTTTATTTTGATAAATTGATAGAATATTGATTTAAATAATGGATGCAATTAACAAAACAAAACGCACTACCGTGAGAAGTCAAACAACGAAATTAATTAATAGAATAGAAGCGGCAATTTCTTAAAATAGTGCCGATGAAGAATTATTAGAGCAATTTCTTGCTGAATTAGATTTAAAAGAAAAAGAGCTTCATTATCTTGATACTGAAATTCAAAATACTATTAAATTAGAGGATTTAGAAGCTGAAGTTTTAAAATGTGATGAGTATAATTCGAATTTAGTAATTTGGAAAACAAAAGTAAAACGGGCCAAATTAAAATTAGAAACTAAATCTAATATGAATGTTTCTACTACGACAATTAATAGTTCTCAAGAAAGAGTTGTAATTCAAGGATTGGAATCCATTCGTATAAATTTACCCAAGTTGGTAATTGAAAAATTTGACGGCGATCCATCGGATTGGCAACGATTTTGGGATCAATTTGAAACAACAATTCATAAAAATTCTGAATTGTCTAACGTAGAAAAATTTAACTATTTAAAGTCATATCTGACTTCTAATGCTGCTAATTCAATAAAGGGATATAGCTTAACTAACAGTAACTATTTATCCGCAATAGAAACTCTAAAAGAAAGATTCGGGAAGAAACATTTGGTAATAAACTCACATCTTAATAAATTGTTATCACTTAATTCAGTTAAGAAATCCAATGATGTTTATGCACTTCGCAGATTATTGGACACTTGCCAAACCGAAATCCGTAGTCTTAATTCTTTAGGAATACAGATTGAAAATTATTCAGCGTTACTCGCCCCCATTCTGATTAAATTATTACCTTCTGATATAGTGTTACAAATAACAAAAAAATGCGGTAATGATGAAGAATTAAAAGTTACAGATATCATAGAATGTTTGAAAATGGAAGTCATTTCGCGAGAAAGAACTATTTTTTTAATTTCTAATCAAGAATCTTCGAATGTAGATATTACATCTGGAAAGTTAGTTCGCGACAAGCAGTCGCCAAAAACGATTCCTACCGCTTCTGGTTTGATTAATGAAACTGTATCATTTTCTAAACAAATTACATGCCCCGAATGTAAGGGAAAACATTTTTTGACTGAATGTGAATTATTTAAAAATAAATCATTACAGGGTAAGAAGGAAAGTTTAAAGCAGTATGGTTATTGTTTTATTTGTCTCAAAAATGCAGGGCACATAGCCAAAAATTGCAGAAAATTCGTTAAATGCACTAATTGTTCAAAACGGCATTATAGAATTTTATGTCCTGAAAAAGAAAAGGGTAAATCACAAGAAAATAATGAAAGCACGTCTTTGTCAAATAAAACTTGTAATCGTGCTGTGTTAATGCAGACCTTAATTGTACGTTTAGAGCTCAAAGATCAAAATAAACACATGTTAGTACGTTGTTTAATAGATTCTGGATCTCAAAGGTCTTATTTAACCAAAGATGTTATTAATCTTATGGGATATAAAGCTGTGGGAAAAGAAAAAATGATTCACGGCCTTTTTGGTGGGATTCAAGAAACACACCTTCATAAACGATATAAAATACATTTAAGTAATTTAGAAAACACCTTTAGATGCAATTTTGATGTCTATGATCAAGACAAAATATGTACTGAAGTTCCTAAGATAAGAAATGGGCCTTGGATAAAGGAAGCTAAAAGAAATGGTATAATATTCTCAGATTATGGTACATATACAGGGAATCAAAAAATTACAAATCAACAGGAAATAAGTTTACTTATTGGAGCTGATATTTATGGGAAGTTATTGACGGGGAAAATTAAATCCTTAAACCGTAATTTAACTGCTATACAGACAAAACTAGGGTGGACATTAATGGGAAAAACTAATATAGAAGATACAAATGATTCTACGAAAGTTGTTTTATCGCTGCACGTAAGTGAAGCCAAATTAGCGGATTTGTGGAGATTAGATACTTTAGGAATTCTTGATCCAGGTGATAAAGAATCCAGTTTAGAACTTGAAGATATAGTAAAAGATCATTTCAACAGAAATATTCGAATAAACAATGAAAGACGTTATGAGGTTAGTCTTCCCTGGATTGTTGGTCATCCCCCTCTCCCCAGTGGTCGGAAAATTGCAGAACGTAGATTGAAAAACTGCGTAGATTCCTTAAAGAAATCCGACAATTTAGATGCCTATGAAGCGGTCTCTAATGACTGGCTACAAGAAGGTATTATTGAAGAGGTCAAATCAACTCCAGGAACGGAAGTCGAATATCTTTTGCCACACAGAGCGGTCATAAAAGAAAGAAGCCTTATTGAAAGACAATCTGATGTTCACTCTGATCCTACTTTTGATAAAACTGGAGCTAAATCTCCCTCATTCCCTTTCATTAAACAAAGAATATCTACAGATTCTAATGTTTCAGAAAAAGAATTGTCTGCATATGACTCCAAATCAACTAATGAATCAAAATCTGAAGAAGATTTAAAATCTGTTGATGAATTGAAAGATGAAACAAAATCAACAAATGAACAGATGTCTATAGATCTGACAAAATCTACAGATGAACCTGAAGATAATGCTCAAAATAAAAGAACTGATTCAACCAACGTTTCTAAAAAACAATCTATTAAATTATCAGATTCAGATCAATCACGTAAACTAGAATTAGTTCTTCAGAGAATTAAAGGTTATGTATCTCTTAATGTTGATTCGGAGAAAGATCTTATTCAGAATGAAGATAATAAGATCAAGGATAAAAGTGAGGAAAGTGAGAAAAACATTCCTGAAGTTACAGATAGAACTCCTACAGAAAAATGTAAAGTGATATCACCTATATTTAAAGAATCTATTACTCTTCCTGCCTCTCAACCAATTGAAAGTCAAGAAATAAATGAAGATGTTAGCATAGTCTTAGAAGCAACTAAGAAAACAGATTCATTTTACTTAAAATTGAATGAAACTATAGAATCTTGTAAAGCAAAACTAGGAATTTCTGAAATTAATGATGATCTTTCTTCAGATGAATCAGCTATTGATGACAATGCAAGCCAATCAGATGAAGAAGGTGAAACTAGTGCATTTGAATCAAAAGAAGAAGTTTCTGAAGAAGATGAAGAGGAAAGCATAGAAGTATCCGATGAAGAAGTTGAAAATAAAGTAGATGGTATTCGATTGTCTAAAGGGGTTAAGTCCGGCTTAAAATTAGGAAATCTTCTAACTTTTTTCTGGTCAGATTCTAGTAATGCATTATATTGCATAAAGAAAAGTGGAAATTGGGCTCCCTTCGTGTACAATCATGTAAAAGAAATTAAATCGCTTAGAAATCCAGAAAATTGGCACTATGTGCCCGGAACTCTTAACCCAGCCGATCTACCTTCCCGTGGATATTCTGCAGAATCTCTTAAACAATCCCTCTGGTGGGAGGTTCCTGATTGGTTGAAAAAAACCTCAAGAATTTTGGCCTAAATATATTTTAAATCCCGACTTAGAAATCATTAACACTAGAAAAAGAAAGACAGTGATCAATGTGATAAATATATCTCAAAGCCCAATTGAATTATACGAAAATACATCTTCATATTTGAAAATGATAAAAGTAACTGCCTAGATTTTTAGGTTTTGGAAGTATAAGCAGTCTAGAGTTGAAGGTAAAAGTATTCATAAAAGTTGCTTAAAAGATGTCCAACATCAACCTGATACCTGTACTGGGACTTTGCCTGATTCTAGTTCTAAACCTTCAGAAAATGCCCATGTTCAATGCCATGCTGAAATTCTACAGTTAAAAGGAGAGTTAGAAGTTCTGAAATCTAAAGCTGAAAATGCTCTTAAAGAGAAATACAACAAAACATTTGCTTCTTTGCTCTCTGATGTCAAAGCTGAAAAGGAAATCAAAGAGCTGAAATGTAAGAATTCTCAATTGCAAGATCAACTGCAAGCCTGTAAGTTACAAATAAAACTTAAATCAAGCCTTGGAGCTTTGACTATTGAAAAAGCTCGAAAAGAAAATGAACTTCGAACAGATCGTAAAAAATTATTGCAAGAAAAAGAAGATCTAGAACGAACTGTTGTTGAAAATGAAAATAAATGGTATTTTGAGGAAGAAAAGTGTGAAAATCTTATTCAGGATTTAAAAAGGAAAATTGGCAATCAACAAAGAGAACGAGAGAAGAAGCAGCCAGATTATGCTTTGATGCTTAAAGAATTACAGAAATTTTTAGCTTTTGAAAGAGCAAACAAAGAAAAACTTGAAGAAAAGATCAGTGAATTACAGCATAAAATAAATTCAAAGCTACCAGAAAAGAAAGCTTTAGATTATGAAAAATACATTGAAGACCTACAGAATAAATTCAAATCTACTCAGAACAAGTGTCAGGCTGCAGAAAATTTGTCAAAAAATCAGTTGATTGTGATACAGAAGCTTCAAGATGAAATGCATGATATGAAAACAAAAACCGGTTCTTTCATAAGACCTATTAAAAAAATGTATATTCTCAAAATTGATGATAAACTAATGCATCCTTTTTTAGTTCGTAGAATTCCTGTCCCTCTAGATGACACGCCTGTTCCTGAGCCTGTAGACCGTGCCTCTGATCCTGCATCTGTAGTTGAGCCTGCGAACAGCACCCCTACTTCAGATTCTACAACTCCAGCTGAGCCTGTAGACCATGCTTCTGATTCTGCATCTGTAGTTGAGCCTGTGAACAGCACTCCTAGTTATGATCCTGTGCCTGAAACTTCAGATTCTACAACTCCGATTGAGCCTGTGGACCATGCCACCGATCCTGCTCCTATTCACCAGTCTTCCTTGCCTGATGATGAGAACCGAAGATCACGATCTGGAAGAAAGCTGAAGCAGCCGCAACGATTGAACTTGTAGAGGAGTTTTGAGCTTCACTAGACCTGAACCTCAAAGGTGGGAGGATATTGCAAAACGCAAGCCTCCATGAACATTTATTTTAGAACATTAACTTTTCTCTTTTAATTTTGGCAACAGCCACTTTTTTTAATGTTTTCAGATTTAGAATGTTTTTTACGATGTTAAGAAGAAGCGGGTTTTTTTTCCCCTTCTAGAAAGAACAAATATGATTCTTAGAATTTAAACGAAAAGCAATTTTTGTAAATAATTGTAAATATAAGTGTTTTGTTAGTTTAAGTGTCATATAAATAATTAGAAAAAGATTGAAGCTGCCGATTATTTCACAAAGTTTCGATTTCGTTGCTTGACTCTGATTTCGTATTAGTGTTCTGGTCTTTTCTGAAGGCGAATAACCCTGGAATGGTAAGTATTTTACTTACCTTTTTTAGTTTGTATGATATTTTATTATTGTATCCGAAAATAATCTTTCTAAGTTCTTTTCCGACTTTCATAGCATTTGACAAAATTCTCCATCGATTATTTTAATTAAATCTGAAACCAATCGATTGGGTAGATTTTCGCTGTTTTATGCAGAGGCGAATAGACCAGATGACGATTATTGATGCGACATATTTATATAAATGCGATATTTCGTTTTAGACCATAATGTAATTGAGCAAATTTGAATGGCTCTGTAAATAAACAATTAACATTAAGTACTTTATCTTCATTATCGAACATGGAACAGTAAATATCAATAAAATATATGAATTACAGAGCAATCAAATACACTATCTACCAATAAGTATTTGAAAACTTTCAATTTTTGACATTTTGTCAAATATTTAAAAATATACTTGTCGGATTCTTCTGAAACTTCAGGATTATGAAGATTATGTCTGACCTCATATTCATCAATATCCATTTGATAAGCAGGGCAATTAGGGGGCCGACAAAAAATTAAAGATTAACAGAAATATTTGGGATCACCCTGTACATGAAAATGCACGAAACGATTTATCGCCGCAGAATACAAATATGTGGATACTGCACAACATGTACACTGATTTTTGTAAGAATAGCATGTATATTCATGGAAAAAGAGTGATTTTTAAAAGAAAAATAAAAAATTCTGGTACGTTTTTTGTTTATATCATGCAAGGTTTTTGACCAAATTTAACGCTAATTTCAGAAAATTTGGCAAAATCTATTAGAAAAAATATAGCGTAATTGGAATATAAATATATTAAATATTTTATGAAATATGAGTAGCTTTATGAAATAACGAGTGGAATCCCGTCGAATTCGATGAATGAAATGTTTAAAAGACCCGATCAATTTGGTTTTAAAAAAAGCAAAAGTAATTACATAATTTAATCAATATATGATAAGTATATTTCCAAACTTAATATCAAATTTGCCAGTTACAATTTTGCATCCAAACATTAGCACATATTCAGTTAAAATTATAATCTGAGTGCCGGCGAAATCCAGAAATTTTATTTTATATGAACTCACAGAAAAATAGTTTTATTTAAAAAAAAAAAAAAAATCATTTTTACCATGACATTATTTTCACTAACTGAAGTCATCTGAAAGTAAAATCTCAATCTCAGTGTCCATAATGAGAAGAAATATTGAAATGTAATATTGTTATGAGTAAAAATGCGATGCTTTAAATAGTGACGTCATTTTCTCTTCAAATGTTTTTTTAAAAGTTACTGCTTTTAGTAATATGAAAAAGGCATCCGTAATAATATTGTAATTCCCATTTATCTGGTTGCTGAATGACATTTTCTTCATTTGAAAGTTTTCTTATTTTGCTTTAGACATTAATTTTTATCATAAATTATTTAGGATTATTTTATTTACATTATTAATATTATTTCTCAGTAAATATATATTTTTTTAACCTCAATTAGTGCATAATTACACGCAATCATTTTATTGTGGTTAAATTTTACGAAAACAATTAACTTTTTTCTTTTAAATGCGAGGACATGTTCACGGATGAAATAAAGCTTATGACTGGTGGAAAGTGATAATGGAAAATAATTTTTTATTCGAGAGGAAAGCTAAACTGAGTTGCCACCATTTTGAAGAAATATCGTAAAAAGCATTTAAAATTAAAAATAAAATATAAAAATGGAAATAAATTAAAAAGTAGCTAAAATGGGCACAACTACAAATAAATAGCTTTCATCTGAAAAAATAATTATCAAAATCGGTTGAGTAGAAAATTCAGGACTGATGACTAAGAAAACAGCCAGGTCTTTTAAATATATAGATTTTTATCTTCGCATGCGCGAACGATAAAAACGATTCTTAGGCAATTCTATGGAGTAACTTATAAAAAAAAAATCCAATCAAATATCGTGAAAATTCAAAAAGATATCATTATTATAAGTAAGCTGTTTTTACATTGCTCTCTGAAAACGGCAGAATAATAAGGGATTCTCCACAAATTGACATTTTTTATTAACTGACTTTTGGGAAAAAATTAGTATTTAATGTATACAATATCTAATACAATATTTCTGTTAATAAGTATCTTAACATCTGTGATAGAAAATAATAAAAGCTCTTTTCCTTTTCTATCACAGGTGTCAAGATAATTATTGGCAGCAATATTGTATTAGATATTGTATTCATTAAATAGTACTGATTTTTTCCTAAAAATCAGTTAATAAAAAATGTCAATTTGTCGAGAATCCCTTATCATTCAGCCGTTTTTAGAGAGCAATGTAAAAACAGCTTGCTTATAATAATGATACCATTTTGAATTTTCACGATATTTGATTGGATTTTTTTATAAGTTACTCCATAGAATTGACAATTAAATGATGTAAAAGAATCGTTTTTATCGTTCGCGCATGCGCAGATAAAAATTATTTCATAAAACTACTCATATTTCATAAAATATTTAATATATTTATATTCCAATTACGCTATATTTTTTCTAATAGATTTTGCCAATATTTCTGAAATTTGCATTAAATTTGGTCAAAAACCCTGCATGATATAAACAAAAAACATATCAGAATTTTTGAATTTTTAAAAAAAATCATTCTTTCTCCATGAATATACATGTTATTCTTACAAAAATCAGTGTACATGTTGTGCAGTATCCACATTTGTATTCTGCAGCGATAAATCGTTTTGTGCATTTTCATGTACAGAGTGATCCCAAATATTTCTGTTATTCTTTAATTTTTTGTCGGCCCCCTAATTGCCCTGCATATCAAATGGATGTTGATAAATATGAGGTCAGGCATGATCTTCATAATCCTGAAGTTTCAGAAGAATCCGACAAGTATATTTTTAAATATTTGACAAAATGTCAAAAATTGAAAGTTTTCAAATACTTATTGGCAGATAGTGTATATTAACGCAAATTAGAATTCAAAAGATAGACGAGCAGACAAACTGAATTCTTAAACACTTTGAACTATGTTTTAAAGTGTTAAAACACGTAATAGATTGAAATTTGACTTTCCGCAATTTATTATAATAGTAATATACTTTAATATTTTTTTACAATCCTGTATTCCGCCTACTATCTTTATATACATACATGCCATTATCCTGCTAACATATAAACGACGCTTAAATCTGGTGAAATCACAGTTTTTAGAGATTATTATCCTTAGACAACCATGCATCTAATTTTTTGCGCCGCCCTTTGTATCATTTTTCTTTCTTCTATGAACATAACATTATAGTAAATGTAGTTCAGAAACAAAAATGCATAGATCATATGAAAACCCCTTTTAAGCTACTTCCTTTCATCCTCTGTAATTGTAAACCTTGCAGTTTCTATTGTGTTACCCTGCATATCATCTATTTCATCCTCTGTAATTGTAAACCTTGCAGTTTCTGTTGTGTTACCCTGCATATCATCTACAGCATTTGTACTGGAACGCAATATGCAAAACTTAGTTAAACTTAAAAAACATCATATTACAACTAAAAAGACATTTCTGACAATAATCTCTAATATACAGTATTTCGGTTACAATATTGTATCCAAAATCTTTAGTGTGTCCCTGTAAATACTGTGCACTTTCAATTATGCAAGAAGTAACTCGTAATAAGCCTCAGCGACGTATATCAATTTCATCATATGTGAAATAAATTAGAATGATTAAAATACGAAGAAAACAAAATTTTCCTCAATACCACTATGTAGAAAACTCTTTTGTGTGACCCTGTAAAGGAATAATAAACAAGTTTTCCACCGCATATTGAACACAATGTATATTTTATTACATTTCATAATGCATATTGATTTTGTTCTGTTTCAAAAAATGTAACATCATTAAAATGCACTTGAAACATTTCGTATGCAGCGATTTCTGAAGTTCCATGTATTGACCTTCGATTTATTCTGTTGAGCTGATCCATAATATTAGACCAGATTATGTGATCGTTAAGGTTATTTGAGTGAAATAGTCCTCCAGTGTTCTTGTCCGGGATGGCTCAGTTGGACGAGCATTGGCGGTTTCAGCCATTAATCCATGGTTCGAGTCTGAGCTCAGATTTTTTTTCACCCATATGAAAAATTTGCATTTCTTATAATTTATTAACCGATTGAATAATCGTGTAATAAATTAATTTAATATATAAATATGTTTCAGAAGTTATGTTTGTATTACTAATACAATACTAAAGTATGTCTGCTATTACAAAAAAAAAAAAAAAAAAAAAAAAAAAAAAAAAAATATGCGCACTAATTTTTATAAATTAGCAACATTCGTGAAATTATAAAATATTCAAAGTATTTAGATTGATATGGCATCCTATTTTTATTTCAGTTGTTAATTGTGAATGCGAATGCTGTGGTTTGATGATATCTCACTAATATTACTCTGAATAATCTAGAACAGATAATGAAATTTATGCATACACCGTTCATGATTTAAAAGATGAGTATTTTATTTAATAATAACAAAGTTTTAATTCTGATGCAGAATTTTTTGTTTTTTAACCGTTTTAGTGCTAAGCAATTTTTGCAAGAATGCACGAAAATTGCGGTACATATTTTGATTTCTTTAAAGGAAAAAATAATGTTGTCATATAAAACACTGTTATTTAGACAAATATCAATCAATTTTAATAATTCTTTTTGTATTATAAAGAACTCGCAGCGCAAAAGCGCTGCGCCGCGGTTTTCGAGATAAACTATCGCAGCGCTTTTGCGCCGCGTAGCAGTCAAACGGTTAAGGTATTTTCTTAACGTTTCATGCCCTACTCTATATACAGAATTCCACTGTGAAACTCCACTGATCGATCGATAATTCCAATACATTCGTGGTACGGTAACGTTCTGAGCTACTGAAGATACTGGCTGTAAATTTTCCGATCCATTGATGCCAGAAATATGGAACTTTAATTGCTTTAATAAAAACACTGGCGCTGGGTAGTACATCTGTTTCACTCTCCCCTCCCCCCGCCTTTCTTTAGGCTTCTAGTTCCATGCGCGTAGCCAGGGGGGGGTGCCCTGGGTGCCCGGGCACCCCCCCGCTCGCGCAGACCCAAGCTTGATTATTTTAAAAAATCGAAATTTATAAAAGAAAAAAGAAGAAAATTGAAAGCCAAGTTAGTTCAATTAGTTACTCAAAACTAACATTCTACGTTTTGAAATGTAATAAAAGAAAAGACCCACATTCTTTTTTTTATCTTTTTTAAAATTAGAACATTTACTAGAATCTATAGTCACAGTAAGTCAAAAAAAAAAAAAAAAAAATTTTAATCCCAATTTAATGTCTTTTGTTTATGGAAGTTTTTTTTAACGCCGTTCTTTCTCATGCATGTTTTTGCAATTCTTTAAGAAATTAGCGCAAATTCTCGACAAGGATAAAAACTATTTATATTTTTGCTTTTGTAATCTAAAATCTAGATAGGAACAAAAAAAGAAAAAAAAAAGAAATACAGATGTGAAATGATAATTCCACCATGTGATTAGCCTGGGGAACGGAGGGGTCTCACAAATCTGCTTCCTTTGAAAATCCGAAATAATGATACACAAATTTCAAATTAACACGGGGAATAGAGATAAGATGGACTCAGCCCGGGCCTGATACGGTCTCGGGCTCAATTTTTATTCTAATCTTGAGGCTCGGGCTCATTTTTTCTGAAACCGAAAAATTATATTCATTCATGCGTAAAAAAGATTGAATAAAATATTTTCCATTTAAAATTGCGTTCTTTTCAAATAAGTCATTTAGATCAAAATAACGGGGAACTGAAGTAGTGTTTATTTATTTTAGCATTTCCTTGCTATTTCAAATGAAAATTTGTGATAATTACAGATTTATGTCTACATAATTTCCGACGACGACCTACTGAATGGCGCCAATCAAAGTAAACACAGATATAAATTTGCTTTTTGTTGGCTTTTCGTTAGCATACATTTTTTAATAGGATCGTTTATTCATTTATTTATTATTTAGTTACATAACGTGAAGATACTACTTTCTTCTGTTATTATTGGACGAAAATTAGCTGGAGGTTTGCAAATTGTTTAATCTTCTACTGATGAACCACGTTTGATAGGAACCTGGACAGAACTGCGCATGGGCGAAAAGAGCGAGTCTATGTCGAAAATGGGTAGGTTCGTACCATCTCAAGATGAGTTTGTTTATTAAATATCCTAGATCTGTCGAATTTTCTTTGGCGAATATCTTTTTGTTGCCGTAATTGAATTATCTGTTTTTAAATATTATATTGTAATTCTGTTACATTAAAATAAATTATAAAAAGTCAAATATAATAATAAAAAGACGATTTAAAGGTGTGATTATTAAACTTAGCTTAATAACTTTTTCTCTCGCAACATAGTGTAACTTAATCTTTTTTAGAAATAGCGGCTGCGTATCGTGATTTTAAAACTTGCCAGATTGCAATTTTTAAAAATTATTTCTTTCTATTATTGTGTATATTATTTATTTATATTATTTTCATGCATTGGATATGAATCTGGCGCAGATATCATATACGAACCGGGTTTAGTAGATTTTTTTTCCAATGTCAATTTGGTGAAAACCTCATTTTCGAATACTAGTTACATATACATTTTTTAATTATTTTTCTATTATTTAAAAAGATAACAATAAATAAAACATTTTTAAAATATATTAAATTTTAAACAACTAATAACTACAGAACAAAAAACATTTTATATAATTTGAATTAAGATAAATAAACAGTTTATCAAAATATACACAACAATAGATGGGGTACCATATTAGACAAAATAACGCCATTTTGGCGCCAAGTACATCCCAGTGAGTATATGGTTTACATGTGTCCTGAATATTTAAGTTGTTAGAATTGGCGAATTTCTCACATACCCGCCAAGTCAGATGCCAAGCAATCGTTAAATCTTCGTTTTAGCCATAAATATAAATGTAAAGAAAAAAAAACAGATATGCTTTTATTAAAATTCACGAAAATGTAGGGGGGGGGGGGATATTTACTTTGGAAAGGCTTATTCCGAGAACTGATAGAAGGTGAAGAATCTATTTAATTTAAAATAAAATTTTACTCAGAACAAAAAATGAAAACAATATTTAATATCATTTCCATGAATACATAGAAGTAATCTCGGCCTCATAGGCTATTCCCCTTAAAGTCTGAATGGAATCGGCTGGGCATTCTGCCAAGTGAGGACCTTACAAATGTGGTATATCTATATTGTGCACGAGTCATAGTCGTTTTTCATATGAAAATTTAGTTGTTGTTCTATCTATTTGTCAACATGAAGTCTTGTTCATTCTGAGGACGATATACATTTTCGAAGTCAACTTTCCTGCGTAAGTAAAAATAATTATTATGCTATTCTGATATAAAGCAATTGTTCAGTGTTTCCTCTTTTCCTATAAAAGCATCGGACCTTTAAGATAATAAAGTCATTATTTAAATTTTACGTTGATTTTCAGGCATCTATTATTCACGGAAGATTGTTATGAGAAAGGAATAGGTTACAATTAAAGATGTACATTTTTTACAGAAAGTTGAAACACGTTGTTCGATTCGCCAGATTACAAATAGTAATTTCTGCAAATTTCATGCATTTATTCATTAAGTCACAAACATGTACATGAAATTTACTTTTTAAATTAGGGAAAATTTTGAGATTAATTTTAAGAGTCAACTGTATTTTTATTTGATACGGATTTTGATAAGATTGTATTTAAATTTTCATTTAACAATTTTATCTGTGTAAGAAATTTTTAATACTATAATAATAAATTTATAATACAATAACAATAAACAAAAATAAATAATTAACATAATAATAAATTTTTAATACCATAAATACCATACAATTTTGTTTTGTATATTTTTGGTATCGGGCTCGAGGTCTGGTAACAAAAAATCTTTCGGGCTCGGATTTAAAACCGTCGATCTCGGGCGGACCCGAGCCCCAGAAAAGGAGCCCGAACTTATCTCTAATGGGGAATGGTCTGTTGGTTGGTTAAATTCCTTTTTTTTGCGGCCATATTTTGACATTTTAAAAAGAACATGTTATAGAGAAAAAACGAGCTCTTTTTTTTTGGGGGGGGGGGGGGGAGGGGATTATTTATTTTTTGAATAAATAAATTTTAAAGAACTAAAGATTGAAAGAACTCTTTTCCACTTTAAATTGTGTACTTATTCCCTTTACAAGTTACTCTATTGCTACTTTGATCAAAATGACGGGAGAAATAAAGCCGTGTTTATTTATTTTAGTATTTCATTGCTGTTTAAAATGAAAATTTGTGATTCTTACAAATTTATGTTTACGAATATCTTTGTTTTGTATCTACCATGTTTTATCTGTGTTTATATATCTTTTTCTTATCCATTAGATTTATTTTTGAGCAACTTCTCATACTTCTTCGCGCAATGAAAAATTGCGTTTGGGTCCGTTTTAAAAAAAGTACCATACAATTATACCTTCAGCGAATAAAAACCTGTCTAAAACGGAAACTTGATAGCTTTTAAGGGGTTCCGTTTTATTAGGTTTTATTACATACGATGCTCAGGTTAAAAAATTTGGGCACTCCCCCGTTCAAAAGGCTGGCTACGCCTATGAGTTCGATCCCTTTTGAAGTCGGAATAATGTTCGTAGTGATGTCGCGTCATATACTTGTTAAAGTATTTTTTTCAAATTCAATATATCTACCATGGAAGTTCAATTCTAGTTATTCAATAATTCGAATATAAGCTCTTTTAAACACTATCTTGTTGCGCAATTCAAATGCTTATTACACAAGCCCTCATTGGCTATTGGTACTGAAATGATAATCATTTGCATATCTTATCAATTTACATCAGCATGTCACGTTTCGTAACTCTGCTTAAATGTTTTCTGGGTGCATATATTTTTTGCAACAGCGGGTACTTTACATTCGAGAAAAAAATACATTTTGTTTATTTATTTTTATATTTTTTATTTTTTTTTTAATTTGTGCTAAGATTGGATTTTAGCTAGTTTTTGGTTTTTGAGTAAGAAGTAAGTATGCTATGATTATATTTTAATCAAAAAAACTGTTCTCTATGCGCATAATCTAAATTTTTATGCTGCGCATAGCTGCATAGTATATCTATTGGAAAACACGCGGCTCTTTTAAGCTTCTAGTTCGATTCCATTTGGAATCGGATCACTGTTTTAGCGCCATCTCATTGTATGCATCTTAAATGTATCTTTTTTTTTCAAATTCCACGTATCAATAATGGTAGTCGAGTTATAATTACCAGTGAATTCGAATACCGGCTCTTTTGAACACTGTCTTGTTGCGCAACTTAAGGCCCCACACTAGGCACAGAAAAAGACCCAAATGATAATGTAAAGTCTATAAGAGAGTTCTTTTCAAATATCTCGCTCAAATTTTAATATTTTTACATGATTTTTTTTTGCATAGGATAGCTGAGGACGATCCACAACCGGCCTAGTTTTTACTTTTTCAAATTTGGTTTCAGATTTTTTAAATACTTTAAATTTCAAATCCGGTTTAAACCGGTTCTGAAATTGAAACTATTATAATATAAAAAATATGTAAACAAAATCGAAAAAGTAAAAACTAGGTCGGTTGTAGAACGTCTACAGCTATCCTATGCAAAAAAAAATCATGTAAAAATATTAAAATTTGAGTGAGATATTTGAAAAGAATGCTCCCATAGACTTTACATTATCATCCGGGTCTTTTTCTGTGCCTAATGTGGGGCCTTAAATGCTTATTATATAAGCCCTCATTTGTCATTGATACTGAAATTATAGCCATTTGAATAACTTATCAATTTACATCAGCATGCCAAGTTTCATAACTCTGGTTCCTTTTTTCAAGGTGCATATATTTTTTGCAACAGTGTGTAGTTTACTTTTTAAAACAAATTGAAAATTTCACATGAAGCGTATCAAATGAGGTGCGTTCGTACGATAACGAAGTTTTAAAAATATTCAGATCTTGCTGGTATAGTAGACAGTACTTCGGATATAATATAGTGGTCGAAATCTTTTTTGTGTTTCTGTAAATATACATGAATAAACTTTTATCACACTTCAGCAACGATATCATATCCATAAAATCTGAAATAGTTTAATATAATTAACACACGCCCCAAACAATGTTTTCCCGTATAGCTTTATGTAGTAGAATACTTTTGTGTGTCTCTGTTATTTAATAATAAATATGAATTGCATCACAGATTGCCCAGAATGGATAATTTATTACATATATATTTTATAGGTTCTTGTCAATTTCATTATATTCGAAAGAGTTTAACATCATTTTTGAAAATACACTTAAAACTATTTATTCTTATTGATCGTAATGTTATGGAGTGCTTTTGATTGTCCCTCTAATTAAATAATACATCCGATTTTCATAAAATTTAAAATAACACGACAAATTTACGCTAAAATTATGTATTTTAAATATCGTGCGATTTAGTTGAATAATTTTTGTTTTATTGTATGCGGGCTATCAGACCGACGGACATACAGACGGATTCACAGATTGAACGACGAATACAGGTGCTAGCTATTTATATAATTACGGACGCACTTAAAGTTACTCAGACCTTGGTGTAATAGTACACAGTATTTCGGATGCAGTATAGTAGCCAAAATCTTTTGTGCGTTCTTTAAATACTATCTGCTTTCTTTTATACAGGAAATAACTTGTAGTATTCTGTAGCAACGTATATCAATCTCATAAAATTTTAAATAGTTAATTACAACTAAAATTCGCGCCCCAAACAGAATCACATTAATTTTATTATAAATTTACTGACACATAGAATATTACAAGTAATTCTTTTTACTTCCTTGTATCTTTATAATAAGAAAGTATTGGAAAAGTGAAAATTTTCGAAATCCGGTTTTCGACGAATTTACACATAAGAGATCAGAGAACCTGAAAAACAAAATGTCTGTCAATGTTTTTATAAAATGTCTGCCTGCGAGTAGGTAAGTCTGTGAGTTTGTCTGTATGTGACAAACACATTGTGGACGCTCTATCTCAAGAACGGATGCACGGAATTTCAGAAAACTTTAGATTTTTTTAGACCTTGATGTAATCTAGACCTAGATCTGAATAGTTTTTGATGGATATTGCTCAACGGGTGGTGCTGCTATGCTGCATTATTCACAATTTCCACAAAGCTTTAGCTCAAGAACTGGTGCTGAATTTTCATAAAACTTTAGATTTAGTTAGTACTTGACACAATATGGATTGATTATTACTGGTTCTCTTCGTTTGAAAAGTAGCGCTGCGACGGTACTTAATTTGTGAGTATTGCAATATCTCTATCTCAAGAACTAATGTACGGAATTTCACAAATCTTAAAATTCTGTGAGACCTTGATATAGACTTGATTTAATTCGATTTTGTTGTGTATCACTCAACAGGTGGTGCTGCTATGCTGCATTATTTATAATTTACACAATAGTCATATCTCAAGAACTACTGCATGGGATATTCATGACACTTTATATTTAGTAAATACTTAATATAACATAGTACCGATTACGTTTTGGTGCAAATCGCTCAACAGTTGGCGCTACAATGGTGCGCCACCAGTTCGTGATTATCACATTAGATCAATCTCAAAAACTAATGTACGAAATTTTCTAAAACTTCAGAATCAGTTTGTCCCTGATTTAGATTAGTGTTATTTTGGTTTTAGTGTAAATAATCTAATAGATGGCAGTGCTATGCAGATTTCTTTTAAAGATTTTGCAATAGCTCTATCTCATGAATGCACGGATTTCCATCAAACTTTAGATTCGATTATAAGTCGACATAAGTTGTAGCTGATTAGATTATGGTTTAAACCGTATAACCGGTGGCGTTGCTATGCTGCATTGTCCAGGAAGTATTAACAGGATAAGATAGAAGAAAGTTTTGGGACTGCCAAATCTAATTAATTTTTTACTTGTATTTAAGGTAGAAAAATTTTAACACCTTAACGTTCATTACAGTTTAAACGACCAGAATACTTATTGCTGTAACTTTTTTTCTAAAAACAATATTCCATAAATATAATTAGAGCTAAAATGATACCAGAATAAAGCTAATTACACTATTTTATAAAACTTGTGGGAATCAAAGAAGTCTGAATAAAAGACAACGCCCGTGAATATCACGAGAATACCGAATATTCAGGGGTTAAAGGTAAAATTATTTCATTTAATATTATATAGGAATTGTGTTACTTATTTCATATTTAAAATTAATATTTAAATTAAAGATGAGACTCCAATTAGTTTAAGAATTTAAATAGTCGGATGTGACAATCCCAAAACTTTCTTCTATTTCATCCATGTTATTATTTCAAAATTCATTATCACAGTGCCAAAATTAAACAGCAATCTATGCTCATTATGAAAATTCTAATGATATGAAATTCCGTGCATTAGTTCTTGAGATATGACTGTCGTTAAATTAACTTAAATCATGCAAAATGCAGCATAGCAACGCCAGTTGTTGGGTGATTTACACAAAAAACTGACTTGCGACAACTTATGTCAATATCTCATTGAATCTGAATTTAAATGAAAATTTTCATTAGTTCTTGAGATAGAGCTACAGAAGAAAACGTGAAAAATGCCTCATAGCAGTGCAACCATCTGTGCGATATACACCAAAATGTAAACAATACCAATTCATATTAAGAAATAACTGACCCTGAAGTTTTATGAAAATCCGTGCATTATTTCTAGAAATAGAGTTATTGTGAAAATTGCAAAAATACAGCATGGAAAAGAAACATGTTAACATTTTTATACCAAACGGTAGAAAACGTCATTTCATGCAAGGACTAACAGAATCTGATGTCTGATGAAAAATAGTGCATTACTTCTCGAGATTGAGCTCTTGCGGAAATCGTGATAATTGCTGTACAACAGTTCAGAGATAAACACAAAAATGAGTAAAATGTCAATTCATGTCACATATTAACAGAATACAATTTTTGTTTAAAGTAGGTGCATTAGTTCTTGAAATAGAGTTATTGCGATAATTACGAATAACGCAACACGGAAGCACCAGATGTTGAGCGATTTAGTTCAAAACGTAATCAGTACTATGCTATATCAAATACTAACTTAATATAAAGTTTTATGAAAATCTGTGCTCTAGTTCTTGAGATATAGCTATTGTGGAAATTGTAAATAATGCAGCATAGAGCGCCATTTGTTCTGCGAGTTACACTGACAGCTAGTCAGATCTAGGTTACACCAATGTCTAACAGAATCTAAAATTTTGTTAAGTTTCGTGAATTAGTTCATGAGATAGAGCGCCCACGAAACTTTTGTCCTATACATATAGACAGACTAACAGAATCACAGACAAATAGACATACTTTTAAAAAAACATATTTTTCGGGTTCTCTGACCCCAAAAGTGCATAAATCCGTCGAAAACCGGATTTTCAAAACTTTCATGAATTACGCACATTCTTCTGGTAAAGACAGAAGAAAGTAAAAATAAAATCATCTTTTATCTTGAAAATAATATGAACAGAAAATTTAAATGGAAGCTAAACAGCTTTGCATCAAGAATATTTTTTTAACTACACGCAATACGTATAAAAAAGAAAATCTGATTTGTATTATTTCAGAATTTTCAGCTGCTTATAAAGTTTTTTTAGAAATATACTTGCTCAATAAACATTAATGCTTATTATTTTCATATTAACTTTTCTTCAATAAAAGAATCAAGCAAAACCGATTATTTGTCTGCTGAATCAACAGCGATAAGAACGTATAAATAAATAAATGGATGTTATATTACGTGCCAATTTTCATGTATTATATTTTCTCATATAATTGAGTGATCGAACCATCGTAACAGTGGGCCGACTGTCACCAATAAATTTTAAAATCATCTTTGGACATTTGTCAATAATTCTATCATTAAATTTTACAAGTTCTATTCGTAAATTATTTGCATAAAATTATGACTTTTCATTGGGTAGTGCAAAACGGTTTTTTTCACTATTTGATAACGTTCTATTTCATTTGTTGTATTTCATTTAAGATTATTCAAATTGTGCAATATTTTCAGTATTGAATGAAGCACTTTTGAAGTCGCATTGGTAAGTTGATTCCGATCTTTTATCGGATTTTATCTTCGTATACGTTTCCAACATTAATTATTTTCAACGAAAAGAAACGTTAGCTTATATAATAGCATAAATGTTAACATCAATTAAAGGTTACATCAATTCTTCGTGAAATTAGCCATTTTTGTGGATCCATGTCAGTATCTTTGATATGTATACTTTTTAAGGAAATTTTATATAGTCCAAGAGCCGACCGCACAAAACCCTAAGCCACCGAGCACAAGAAAAAATCCTTTATATTCTGGAAGAGTAGTCATAGGGGAATCTAATGATCCATATCTACCGGAAGCGAAGTGGTGCATAAGCCAAAAATGAATACCAATAATGGTTGATTCGTAGACTTAGCATTATGTTTTCCTGCATCCATCCAGCTAAAGATGAACTGCAATCTTTTTGTAGAAGTAGAGTTTCTTTTGAGGTTTTTCTTAAGTTAACCGTGCACTTTCTGTAGTGCAGTCTCAACTATAAAATCACTTCAATTATTTTGTAGTTAATTGGGTGATTTTGCAGTAACTTATTTTAAACATTTTGTGAGCTATTAACTTTAAAAACACTGCAGTTTTTATAAAGTCATTTTATAATCAAAAATTAAAAAATATATAAAACTTGATAACGGTAGAATCACTGCAGTGCATTTGGTGTTATTACCCAACCAATAATTTAGAAATACATTTTCTGATGTATATCTAGTATAACAGTAGTTATATTCCGATAAATTCACAAACTTTAATCGGAGCAAAATAATTTCAATTATACTTCAAAATCGAATTAGGCATTTCCCATCCAATCCACTCACTTCCTTAGCGAAAAATTTATTTCTTACTATTTTATTTTGTTACTTGGAAATTACAAGTTTTAAAATGTTAAAGTCCATTTAAAAAAAAAAAAAATTGCGTATTTATCTATGCTTTCTTCTTCCCAACTTAAAATTATTAGTTCCTTTATTAGATTAAGCTAAAAGAAAAAACAAATAAACTTCACTAAGTTACATTTCAAAAACCAGTGAGAGGTAGTGACTACATATGCCCTCTGCCTTCAACAGAAATTTCTTAGTTCCTTTATTTTAAGTTTCCTAAACGAATAATTTTTTTTATCAAAATCAGAGAAAAAAATATATTAAGTTTCAAAAGTTATGTTGGACAATGGACCTCTCACTCACCAGGCCCTTAATTGGAAATTTCTTCTTATTTTTTATTGTAAATTACTTGAAATTATACATTTTGCTATGCTTTTGAAAATAGAAGAAAAGGAAAATTTTATTTTTTTTTTTAATTTATGGACGGACAACAGCTCTCTTCTATACATTGCTCCCCCTAATAGAAAATTCTTAGTTCCTCTTATATTTTAAGCTAAGAAAAAAGATTAAAATTTAGTATGTTTTTCAAAAATCGGAGAAAATAATTAGTTAAATTTCAAAATCGAGGGAGGGAAAATGGCTCATCCATGCCTCTTTCTCCTAACGAAAAATTCTTCGTTTCTTTGTTTTAAATTACTCTAAATCATTTTATTATGTTTTTGTAAATTGGAGAAAAAATATTACTAATTAAATTTTAAAATCCATAAAGAGGCAATGAGTCCTTCCCCTTAACGGAAAATTCCTTAAATATTTTCTTTTTAAGTTACTCGAAAAATTTACCTTATGTTTTTGAAAAAAAGAAGAAAAGAGAATTTTATTTAATTAAATTTTAAAATCCAAAGAGGGGCAATATATTTCCTCTTAGGACATTATAGAATAAAAAACTATTCTTGATGAAGGTAATTGAGCATCACAGAAAAGTCGTCACAAAAATAGGAATTGCATCATTTAAAATTGATTAATATAAATCATGTTTGCCTTTCATACTACCTACAAATCTTTGTGACGAATTTTAGCACTATGTTAAGTTTGAATTTCTAGTATCCCCAATAAAAGTAATTAACACTGAAAAATCATATTTTTCGCCTACTTTTACAAAAGAGGTCAAAGTGTGCAACTTCTAATATTATTTTACATGATATTTTAGTGCTCGAATGTAAAAATATGTGAATGATTGATTTAATACTTTAATTTTAATAAGTTGCATTAATATTTAGGTTGATGTTTTCTTCTTTAAAAAATGAATTGAATGACAAGAAATTTGCTTCCAAATTTCCTTCTCTCGCTCTGAACATTTTCTGTATTTCGCCTAGCTTAGTATAAATACTACAAATATATTAAAAGATAAGTGTGTGCTATTGATAACAGTGCTATTGAAATTCCACAAAATGCTATTGATAAAGACAGTGAAAATGACAAGTAAAAATCCCGCAATGTCATACCTTTTTTACCTTTGTCCATTAAAAATTATTTATCTGCTTAGTTTAATAAATATATATTCGAAGAAACACTTTTACGTTATATGTAATGCATTAAGCACTTTAGTAACTGCATCGTTAAAACAGGGGGAAAGTTATTGCTTAAGACAAAATGTTTCTAATCATTGTACATATGGAGAATGGAGGAGAAGAATTTAAAAAATATATCATTAATTAAGCACTTGGATACCTAATTTTTTTAATATTATATGAAAATGGTTCTTCACACGTTCCATATGGTAAAACAAATAGGTAAGTGTGATCGCAGATCCCACAGACAGTTTTTAGACACCGATGCTATTTCTTTCAGACAAGCTAAAAATGTCGTGTCATCAGCCCTGAATTTTCTACGCAACCGATTTTGATAATTATTTTTTTAAATGAAAGCTATTTATTTGTAGTTGTGCCCATTTTAGCTATTCTTTAATTTATTTCCATTTTTATATTTTATTTTTAATTTTAAAAGCTTTTTCCGGACATTTCTTCAAAATGGTGGCAACACAATTTAGCTTTTCTCTCGATAATAAAAATTTATTTTCCAAAATGATTGCGTATAATTATGCAGTAATTTTTTTTAAATTAATATTTACTGATAAATAATATTAATAATGTAAATAAAATAACAGAAAATAATTTATGATAAAAATTAATGTCTAAATCAAAATAAGAGAAATTTCAAATGAGGAAAATGATGTCATTCAGCAACCAGATAAATGGGAATTACAATATTATTACGGATGTCTTTTTCATATTACTAATAACAGTAACTTTTAAAAAATATTTGACGAGAAAATGACGTCACTATTTAAAACATCGCCTTTTTACTTCTAACGATATTAGGTACTACTCTGTTATCCCGTCGACCAATTTCGCCAAATTATACAAATCGCCAAACTAATAGCCAAGTTATACATATTGACATAATTTTTATTTTAAATAACGAAAAACAAATAACTAATAGAATATTAATAAAAACATTAATAAAAAGTCGAAATAAAAATCACTTAATGACATTTTAAACACATGAATCGTATTTAATGTCATTGAATGAGACATTCACGATCATCCATTATTTGCATTTAATCTCATAGTTTGGCGATAATTTTTTGGTCGATGGGATAACCTAGTAGTACCCGATATTACATTTCAATATTTCTTTTCATTATGGACACTGATATTGAGATTTTACTTTCAGATGACTTCAGTTAGTGAAAATAGTGTCACAGTAAAAATGAAATTAGTTTTTTTTTTTTAAATAAAACTTTTTCTGTGAGTGCATATAAAATAAAATTTCTGGATTTCGCCGGCACTCAGGTTACAAATTTAACGAAAGATGTGCGAATATTTGCCTGCAAAATTGTAACTGCAAACTTGACATTTACTTTGTAAATATATTTATTATATATTGATTCAATAATGTAATTACTTTTGATTTTTTTAAAACCAAATCGATCGGATTTTTTAAACATTTCATTCGTCGAATTCGACGGAATTGCACTCGTTTTATTGTTAAATTACATTTCCTTTTACTCAGAGTCTATAAAAAAGCGTTTAAAGTAAAGAAAAAATTCGTTTTTGATGAATCTAGTC
Organism: Maratus speculifer; assembly: GCA_964019185.1. Taxonomy (NCBI): domain Eukaryota; kingdom Metazoa; phylum Arthropoda; class Arachnida; order Araneae; family Salticidae; genus Maratus; species Maratus speculifer. Next base: position 108,518,787 of record OZ025302.1, on the reverse strand, counting down.
AATGAAGAAGTAGCACGTCAAATTGTATCTCTCTATTATTCCGCAATTCCAATGTCTCAGAGAGAAATTGCTATTCAATTGGGTACTTCACACCGTTCTGTTTGCTATTATATTGATAAACACAAGAAAAATGAAGTTAGTTCATTGCAATCTAAACGGGGTCGCCCTTCTAAAAAACCTCTATCGATTCTCCCCCCCCCCCCCCTAATCGGAGGCGAAACTGAATTCTGCAATGGCAGAATCTACATTCAACTTATGTTTAATATTTTTTAAATACAACTTATCATTGAATTAATAAATCCAAATTTTTAATTTATAATTTTTAAATTCATACATACAACAGTAAGAAAAGATAAAGTTGCATAGTTTTCGTTTTGGAAACGGCAAAATTTGCCGTTTTGAAAATTGCCTTTTCTGAAACGAATTTTGAGATACCTTTTGAGATTTAAAAGTTTTGATTTAGTAATGATAATAGCTGAAAATACGAATAGTAGTAAAAGCATTTCCGATCGTTTTTAGGGTTTCGTCAGATGAACGAAATCCTCTGTTCGTCTCTGTCCTCTGTTTGTCTGTCTGTCACAGAGTCCGTACACAAAAACTATACAAGTTAGAGCGTTCAAATTTTGGTACTTATAGCTGAATACCTGTCACACAACAAATCATAAAATTTTGGAAAAGACTGTTATTTAAATTAAAACATTTTTTTTAATATCATCAGTCCATTTTTTTAAAAGTTTTTTATTTCTTCTCATTGTTCCATGCAAGTTTCAATAGATATAAAAATTGTTTCTGTTTGTTACTCTTTAAAAAGAAATTACTATTTAACACTTTCCGGCGCAAGCGAATTCTATTAGTAAAATGAGAAATTGTCGATTGACACCGGAATTTATAAAGGACTTGTCTAGATATTACGAATTCCTTAATTTAAGCTTTCATGGTACATATCAAAATTATATTAAAATATTACTGGTGCCGTTTGCAAGTTTGGAATTAAAATTAGGTGTTGCCGGACCGGCAACACTGCGCAAGAAAGGGTTAAAAGAATATTTCTGTTGCAACGATTACAAAATTGGTATTAAAAACTACAGAAAAATTAATGTCTCAAAAATGAATCGAGATACAGCTTTTAAACAAACTGCATTTGAAAGTGCATTTTCCCCCTATACGATGGTGTAAAAATTGAAATTTATTTAGAATCTTAAAAATATGCAGTAGCGTAAATTTCAACATTTCAATTTTATTTCTTCTAATTGTTGCACGAAAGTTTAAATAAAATTATTATGTACATAACATAAATTAATGGATTAAATAAATTAAGTGAAAAACGTTTTTACATGTTTTTATTTCATCATATTACATCATATTTATCCTCTATTTTGACATGCAAAGTGAAATATTTTTTTATTTATTAAATTCCTACTCATTTAAATTACTAGCTGCCCCCTGGTGACCGGTTTGGTCTCCCTTAACCTTATGCTAAGCTTTGTAACACTAAACTTTTATACATAACTTTATTTACTTGCGTATCTTCACTAAATCTGTATATTCTGATAGAGAAATGAAAAAATAATCTATGCAATCAAGGCAGAATTTAGGGAAAGAATTCAGTATTCTGTTCTGGTTGGCGCAATTGACGAATAAATCAGAAGTAGCGCCGAAAAACCCCTATTCGTTTGTTAATTTAATGATAAAATGTTTTGAATGAGATATTAAACGAAACCCCTCAACCGATTTGCGATCACACTTACCCACTTGTTTAGATCTTCCGTATTCAAAACGGAATAAAATGAAACCTGAAATTTCTTTTCAGAAACTAAAAGTTTCGCTTCAGATATGAAACGTTCTTATTTTTTTTTTACAGTGTAGATAGAAGAACCATTAAATTCAGTTGTATTAGTAAATTCTAATTTAATTCTATTAATAATCATAAAAGTAAGTAATTTATTTTAATGAAGTTAAAAATATTCAAATCAAACTATTTAAAGAAAATCTAAAATTACAAATTTTATAGAAGTTAGAAATTATTTCATGTTTTCGCTAAATATTACCTTTCACTTCGCTCACAGACTCGTCATATGTAAAAAATATGTTTTTTACTAAAGAATATGAATAACTTGTGAGTAAATTTAACTTTTCAATACAGTTTCATTTTTTCATTAAAAAAAGAGTCCAAAGTATTATATATATATATATATATATATATTGGTATTGTCTGAATAACTTTGGATGTATTTATAAAAGTATTTATATATATATATATATATTTTCTCACACTGTAAAAAAAAATCTGTGAAGGTACTAAATATTTTCTAGGAAACTGGGATTCCAAGAACTTTTCATGTAACGATAACAGGAAAAATTCATGTAATCGATTCTGAAACTTGAATTTTTGCTGTTACCGTTACAGGAAATGTTCTTGGAATCCCAGTTTCCTAGAAAAGGTTTAGTACCTTTGCAGATTTTTTTTACAGTGCAGAATGCTTTAATAGTTAATTTTAGTTTCACATTCAAAAATTATTTTTTAATGAATTTATATAAATAAATTACATAATCCAGAAATTAAAACGAGAATTAGAAAAACAACCATTAGAAAGAAGGAAAGGCCTTTTAAAAATATTTTACATTTAAAAAATTAAAAATAAACTGCATAAAACTAGTCAACAAAACAATAACTTTTTTTTTATATCACAAATAAATTTTATGTGATTCGTGATTCGTGTTCTGTGTGATAGAAGTAGTGTAGAAAGTCAAATAAAACATTTATATCAAGTCACAATTTTTTGATGTATCAAAATTTATTTTTTTACGTTTTTTACAAATTTTAATTTTAAACTAATTTATTTCGGATAAAAAAAAAGCTTTCTTTGTCATTTTTTTGTCTGTCGATGGTACTTTACGGTTGAAGTTTCCCTAATTGTCACCAGCACTAGTCTGCCAAAATCGCAGGGTTTCATTTTTCTTGGTATCGTTTTTCAATAAGAGTAAGAGCTATATCTTGGTGAAATCGCTGTCCGTGTTCATCACTCATAGCTCCCATATCTTCGAGGGAAAAATCAAAATGCTAATCCAAAAAATGTATTTTCAAAGACACGTTACAATTCATTTTATGAAAAGCTTGTAACATTTTCTCAACAAGGTTAACATATTGCGGAGAATTATGCTTCTCTAAAAAGTTTTCAGTGACTGCAACGAACGATGTCCAGGCTTCCTTTTCTACATCATTTAAGCATGAAGTGAATGTTGGATCATTTATTATAATAAAAGAAGAGATAAAAGAAAAGACAGAAATGTTTTATTTGACTTTCTACACTACTTCTAGCACACAGAACACGAATCACATAAAACTATTTGCGATATAAAAAAAAAGTTTTTTTTTTTGTTGACTAGCGTTATTGAAAACTATCATTTTAAAATAATAATTTGTTAATTACAGATTAGTCTTTATCTTCAATTCTTTAAAATATAACTCTCCACCAAAAGATAAACTTTTTAGAGGTTTTTAAAAAACCTAGTTTATAAATTAAACTTAGAACTGATAGAATTAATTGTATATTAGATTTAATTAAATATGGACTGTTAATAACTCAAACACATATTAATCCTTGCCACTCTGTAGTCACCGCTGCAGAGACATAATCTTTCCTTCCAAAATGTGTTATTGGCACCAGTAATAAAGGAAAATAAAATGTTCTTTATTTAATCAGAGAATGTTTGAAATTGTCTTCTTCAAGAAAGGTTCTTTTTAAAAAGTGGTACCATTTGAATTAAATTTGCGTAAGCGGCACCGGAATTCGATGGGCTTTCGGAGATCTGGCGTATTCTAAATATTACACGTTTTTTAAATGAGTATTTTTTTGTTTTAACAAAAAAATTTGTTATTGTTTATAGATAGTAATGTATGTTTTTTATGAATTTCCTATATGAATTCAATAACATTTAAGCTTATAGTTATAATAATTATAATAAATATTTGCTTAATTCTCTTTGAATAGTTTGCAATTCTTTTATTTTAATCATATATTTCATTCTTTACATTTAAATTACAGATTACTATCCTGAAGGAATGTTGTGTAATAGTGCTTACAAAGTATTAAGAAAGTTGTAATATCAGTTAAATTTACTTGTAATATTATATTTTCTAAATATTTCCAAAAACACGTCCTCTCCCCATTGTCATATAAACATAAGTTGAATAGGATGCAATATAACAACATTCGTTGTGTTTTAGACTGTGAAATATTCGTTAAACTCTAAATAATCTATTTAAATAGCTTATAGTGTTAATAATATTAACATAAAAGTAATTTTTTCTAAAAAATTTTAAAAAATCAAACCCGAAAGGGTTGATTAAAAATAGAAAAAAATCAACGGACATTCGTGGTTTATACAAAACTTTAGAAAATAGAACACTACACGTCAAAAACAATCATAATGTTGCCACTTTTTTTTAAAGTGCATGCATTCAGTTTAAACTGAATATTGAAGTATTACTGACGATAAGATTAATTTCCTTCAAAATTAATAATTTATGGAAAAAATTAATAAATGGATTATATTCACAGGGTTCGTACTCTGAACGGACATGTAAGGAAGTATTTCTAGAATTTTCATAACGTAATATGTGTTTCATTTAACGAAAAAAAGATCCATTTTCAGATGCAGCAGCTAGTACTTTACAAAATTTCTTATACCAAAACAATTAAAATCCTCTGAATTCCTTGATGCCTATAATCCATATATGCAACAATGATTTAAAATAAAAAGACACTGAACTAATAAACATTTTTGCGTTTTTAAACAAATTCAGTAAATAGAAAAGATAAAAAAAATATGTATGTTTTTATATTTAAAAAAAATAAACTGTACACATATGTATTTGTTATTTCGTTTATTTATCTGGATTTATCTGAGAATCAATAAATTTTGTTTATTAAGTTTTAAATTTAATACGTATAGTATGATATTGTTATTAATATATTTGATTATTCTCTTGCAGGACATTTTCTGAAACTGAGTATCATAATGACAGTTATGAAAAAATCACTACGACATTTTCTGGAACAATGATTAATAACGATACAGAGAAAACGATTTCTATAGGTGCCTATCCTGCACCTAAATTAGACATATGGTCTATACAGAATGATGGTAAAATAATTCACGTTTATGATGCTTCTATCATACGTCTTTTGTCCCAGGCTTTACGAATGCCTTTTAAAATACGTTTGTTTCCAAATGGTGAACTTGGTGCGAAAATATCCGAAGGTAACTGGACAGGGGGAAAGGGCATGGTACATCGTTCGGAAGTCGATATTTCAATGAGTATTGGATTAGACTATTTATTTTTTCAAGACATCAATTTCAGTTACCCATATCTTTATTCAGATATCACATTTATGACTGATAAGCTAAAACCAGATCCTACGAGTTTGGCCTTAATAAAACCATTCCCATTAACAATGTGGATTTTAGTTATAACTTCCTTTTTCTTATTTTCATTTGTGTTATTTATGCACATGTATAGAGAACACAAATATCAAAATATTTTATTTACATTATTTGGAAGTTTATTATTAGAGAAGTCCATCGATGTGCAGTCAAGAAAAATAAGTCTTAAGTTGATCATAAGTGCATGGTTTATATTTGTTTTTGTTATTATTAACAGTTACAAAGCTGTTTTACTGTCCATTCTCACATTGCCACCGCTTTCTGGAATTAGAGATGTTTCAAGTTTAGCAAAAGCCGCAGAACGAAATTCTGTAACTTGTTACTCTTACAAAGGCAATGGAGATCAACAAATTCTTGTAGAATCTGAGTTTGCCACTTGGAGATCGATTGGCAAATGTATGCAAAGGAATGTTATAAATTCAGAAGATATTGAAGCAGCCTTCGTTAAGGCTCCATCAAGGAAAGCATTTATAACTAAAAGATGTTTTTTGAGACCGTTTCAAGAAATGTTCTTTATTTCTGAAGATTCGTTTTATAATGCTATGTCTGCCTTTCCCGTTTTAAGAAATTTCTGTTGCCTCAGTTACTTAAATGATAAGATTCACCGGCTGTTTGCAGCAGGGGTGTTTCAGAAAATTGAAAAAGATGAAGCATTCTTAATTAAATTAAAAAGATCATTTTCGGATTCTGGGGAATCAGAAAGACTTAAATTAATTCAACTAGAAGATATTAAAGGCGCATTCGTAGTATTGTTGTGTGGTTATGTTCTATCAACAATCGTGCTTTTAATTGAGACATCTATAAAACATTTTTTTCCAAAATCAAATGTTACTCGCATTAAAAGTAGAAGGAATATTTTGAAGAAAATGAGAAAAAGATTAAACTCGTATACGTAAAGCAATTGTGCCAATTTCTGTTCTTTCAAATGCTTCTAACGTTGAAGCTTTGAACGGAAAATATCACTGATTATGAATATCATGCAAGGTTCGTTCCATAAAAAAAAGTTACATTTGTTAAAATGTAACTTTTTTTTGAATAAAAACCCCTTTCAAATATGCATTTTATAAATATAAATATTTGCATGGTTTATATTAATCTTTGTTATTACTAGACTTTACAAAGCTGTTTTACTGTACATTCTCGCATTAAGACCTCTTTCTGGAATTAGAAAAATCTGAAGTTTAGCAAAAGATGCAGAACAAACCCCTATAATTTGTTACTCATATAAAAACACCAGATTGCAGAAAATTCTCCATGAATTCGCGATTGTCACTTGGAGATGTATTGGAGATCGTTTGCAAAGAAATGTCATAACTTCAGAAGATGTAGACACATCCTCAAGGATGCAAGCGCTGCGCCACAAGTGGCTGATTTTCACCACTAAAGTTTAATTAATACTTTTTAACTTATCAAATCAAAAAATTTCTGTTATAATATGGTAGGATGAGGGGTGGTATTAAAATTTATTGGCAGCGAACAGCCATTTCTCGCGCAGCGCTTGCATCCCTGAGCAACTTTCGTTAAAGGTTTCATCAAAAAAGCCAGGGCCGTATGTAGAAGTGAATAATAGGGGGCTTTCGAATATGTAGGGGAGTTTATTTTTTCTCCTCTCTCTCTATCTCTGTGACGCAAAAAGATAAATTAGTGCACATTCACTCTGTAGTTAAAGCGTTTCTCATTAAACTTTAGTAATAACTTCAATTTATGCTAAGAAATGAATATGATGATGAAAAATTCGAGTGTGTAACTAGTGAAATGTTAAATAACTAGTGAAATGTTAAATAACTAGTGAAATGTTAAACATGTTCGTTTCATATGTGCAAATAGGATGAACAAGTCTTGAAATAGTTATTTTAGTTGCAATACAGTATTTTTGCAAAACAGTGGTGTCATTGTTACAACAGCTGCAATGGTCAGCTGCTTGCGTAGACACTTACACACGATCCTTTATGAATCCACACAGCTTAAAGTCAAATGGTGTCAGATCGGGTGAGCATCTGAACGGAACTTCTTTGCTAATTGACTTTTTGGTAGAACTGAGCTATTCAACTGATGTGTGCCCTGAGACGAAGCCCGTAAAGCTTGGTGACGTCACTGCGACGTCGTTGTGAAGTCACATTGCGACTTTGTGACCATCGATTGTCGATGCGACGTCACGTGACTTCGATGTGAAGTCACAGTGACTAAAATTTGAAGTATTTATGCCCGTTTCAGAGCTCGTTTGTGACGTCACATTGTGACCACTTTGTGAAGTCACGGTGTGACAAATTTGTGAAAAATGTGTCATTTGCGAATAATTTTGAAAATAACATTGTGACGAAACTGCGAAAAAAGCGGCGATATTTAAATTGCCAGAAGCATGTTTTTTAAAATAAATAACATGTTTTAAAGAATATTTATACTTTTCTAAAGATTTTTAAGAAAGTCACATCTCAGTCACAATGTGGCGTCACTGAGTGGTGGCATTTTGGTCACAGACGTGATGTGACCAAATTGACTCACAGTGACATCATTGTGACGTCACAGTGACCATGCATGCTATGAGGGAAGTTACTCCCATTGAACACATGTAAGCTTGTTGATAAAACTGTTTGTGTTGCTCTTTCATTTCATGTATGACTTATAATTTAAAGTTGTATGTAATAAATACTACCAAGCATTAAAATCCCGATATTCATTTTAAAACACCCCGAATTACAGATCATGAATTTTATGTGTACGTTCTTCATTTATAAGATGAGAATTTTATTCAATACAAACAAGTTTTAATACTGACGTAGAAATTTAGTACATTTATTTATGCATTTTTAAAAGAATTTTAATTATGTATTGAAGGTGAATTTAACACTAAAGTTCTGACTTTATTTACAGAAAAAAATATTTTTTTTATTTTTACTTACATAAATTGATGATAAAAAATTGAAAGAAATATTTCAAAACGGATACAAATAATTTTATAAATTAAAGTATTTTTCAACAGCAATAAGAAATAAACTTCAATATTTACTTTAAATTAAAAAATAATTATTATTTTACAGTTAAAATTCATTCCGATATATTTGAATGATCTAGGATGTAAAATATATTTTCACTGTAAATCAAAAAAGAAGATATTTTTTGAAAGAAAGTTTTATCCGATCTGAAATTCAATTTGCTCAGACATTTTTGCAAGCCTAAGTTAAAGTTTCAAAAATCCAATCAATGAAATCACTTTTGGATAGACAAATTAGTAAAATGTCTTTCTTATCAAATTCAATTAGACAGATAGACATTACATCCTGTTTTTTTTTTTTTTTTTTTTTTACTTTTAAAAATTATTTTTGATTCAATTGGAAAATGTCTTTTTAAATATTATCCTTCGTGGATATCTTACGAAAGAAATATGTATTAAAAGTTTTAACACGTTTACTGCCGCTTATGTGAAGATGTGGTGATAGTTAATGCAGCATTGTAGAAGTGGGTTTTTCCCAGAAGCCGATTTACTTTTCATAACAAAGAATCAGTGAAAAATTTTCCCGCGCCAGCGCGTGACTGGCTATTGAGCCATAAACCCACATCACGCGCAGGCACGCGAGTGGCCCCATAACGTAGGCTCCATATCACGCACTGGCGCGTGATCGGCAGCGAATGTGTTAAGAAGGTACATATTTTATTCGGGTAGTGATAAATAAACATAAAATATTTATTTGCATTTAAAAATAAAAATTATTAAGTATTTAAAATTTTCTCTGGCACATTTTAACCCTTAACTGCTGTGACAAAAATTCTCGCTTAACTACTGTGACACTGTGAGCAGTATGTTAGACCGCTTGATCTAAAGATGAATAAAATGTTAAATTAACTTTCAAAATATTATTTATATATTAAACTTAATATACAGGACTATTATAAATGAAATTAAGCTCTTCAAAAGTGCCTTGAGATAGTATTAGGGTTCCAAACAAAACAAAATTTGATCAGTATATATAGTTAAACTAAAAATTAGAAGTAAAACTGTTAAACTTTAAAATCTCAGCGATCTGTAAGAACGATAACAGCAGTCATATGGGTTAATTCTAGAAGAGGGTTAAAAAATCGCCATTATATATATGTAGGGTGTTTCAAAAATGACCGGTATATATGAAAAAATCAATGCAAACTAAACGGGCAGCGATAGAAATACACCGTTTGTTGAAATATGCTTGGGACAACAGTAAATTTTCAGGCAGACAAGCTTTCAAAATTAGTTAACATTTTCAACAACAGATGGCGCAGCAGTCTGAAAAAAAATACGATATCTTCCACATATCCACCTTGCGCAGCAATAATATAACAGCAATAAAATCGCCTGCAGCGCCATCTGTTGTTGAAAATTGTAACTACAGGGTTGTTATAATTAAAGTTCGCCTATTCAGAAGGCTCTAGAGCCGGTTCTGTGGCTCCAAATAAAAAGAAATTTCACTAGTACGTAGTTGAAGAGATGCGCTCTACGAAAATCGAAAAAAAAATTAGTTAAAATTTTTGTCAATAGGTGGCGCTGCTACAATATTTAAGGCGATGTTTGCAGATTCATTATATCAATTTCAGTCAATCCAGACAAAGCTCACAAATTTAAAAGTTTCAACAAACTTCGACGAACTGCGAATTATTATAATTAAATATCACCTAATCAGACAGCTCTAGAGTAGCGTTGCAAAGGTTAGAAAAAACCCGGTTTAAACCCGGGAAAAAACCGGGTTTTTAGGAATAAACCTGGAAAAAACCCGGGATTTTTTGGAATAATTCGGTTTTTTGGGAATAAACCTGGGAATAAACCTGATCTATTGGAAATAAACCCGGGAATAAACCGACTTTTTGCAACTCTACTCTAGAGGCCTATGACTCCAAACAATACAAAAAAAAAAAAAAAAAAAAAAAAAAAAATGAATATCATTTTATTTGATCTAATCTGCATCAACGAAAACAAAACATGTCGCTCGGCAGCGAAGAAATAACGAAGAATAACACTAGGCATGCTCAATGAATCCTCCACCATTTTCAATAACGCATTCCATTCTCAGAATTGTGCTTTCTATAGCATTGCGTAAACTGTCCTGTGAGATTAAGCGAATGCGAAGTCTAATACTGTCTTTCAGATGAGAGATTGTCTGACATCTGTCTTTAGATACAGAATCTTCCAAAAATCCCCACAAACAAAAATTGCATGGTATTGGCGCTTAAATACTGGCGCAGCGCCACCTATTGACAAAAATTTAAACTAATTTTTTATTCGATTTTCGCAGAGCGCATCTCTTTAACTATATACTAGTGAAGTTCTGCTTCGTTTGGAGCCATAGAACCGGCTCTAGAGCCTTCTGAATAAGCGAACTTTAATTATAACAACCCTGTATTTTCGAAAGTTTATTTGCCTCAAAATTTACTGTTGTCCCAAGCATATTGCAACAAACGTTGTATTTCTATCGCTGCCCATTTAATTTTTATCGATCTTTCAAATATACCGGTCATGTTTGAAACACCCTGTATATACATATATTTTCAAACTTGAGGTTTAAAGTATTCGCAAAATCAATTTAGATAGCAACTATTGCTAACCTAAGTTAAAGTTTCAGCAGTCTTATTTAAAAAATTAATTCACGAGAAAAAAATTAGTAAAATGTCTTTCTTTTTACATTCATTTAGGAAAAAAGGCATTTTGTATATATTTGTTTCATTTTATATTAACTGATAATTTTAATCCGAGTGGAAATTATCTCCTTAAAACTTGTATTTCTTAGAAATTTTTCAAAAGAAAACAGCTGATAGATTTGGATAATGTTTCTTGCAGGTAATGATAAATAGACACAAAGCATTTACTTTCATTTAGAGACACGACAATTTATAATATAAGGAAAAATTTGAGATGAGATGGGTTCAGTCCGAGCCCGACATGGGCTCCGGCTTGATTCTTATACTCCAGAGGCCAGAGGTGTGTGAAGAAAAAACTGCGCATGGGGCAAATTTTCAATTTTACGCCCCCTCCAACTTTTTCTTGTAACAAACCGAAAATGACGTTGTATAAATTTGGCGCCCATTAAATTTCTACTCCCGGAGCTACCGCCCCCTCTAATTCGCACAACGCTGCTTCGGTCTCGGGCTTAATCTTTGTAAAACTTACGATTTTATTTATTCTCATAAAGAGAGAACTTTTTCATTTAAAATACGTATTCCCGTTCAAGTTATTTTATTTTGATTAAAATTAATTTTTTTTTTTTTTTTTTTTTTTTTTAGCATTACAAGACTATTACTCGAATGCTGGTGTCATATGGTTCCATTAAAATAAAATTTAATTGGTACGTTTATTTTTTAGAATCTTTTTTGAGATTGAACGGGAAATGAGCATTTTCAATTGTTTTTAGTCAACCAGCATTAGTTTAAGGCAGTCCTTCCAATCTTTTAGTAAACAGGGGCGCACCTCAGTTCGTAGCACTAAGTGAGGAGCGCGATTATTCACATGACTGAAAGCATGTGGCAATACTATCGCACAGTAGTATTAGTATATACACGCGTCTTACCATAATGCAAATGAATCTTGGAGCCGAAGACAAAAGGCCGCTACAATTCTGGAGCTACACATATTAAATTTCATATTATACATTTTTCTATGGCAGCTCTATCTTAAAAATGTTTGTAGGGTAAGATGCCAGAAATGTTATCGCGACTATGCTAACAGCAATAACAAATAAATTAATAAACATTGAAATCAGAGATATTGATAAGTTTCTTTTAGAATGTGAAAATGTTCTTTCCCTTATTTCTGAAGCGTAAATTTTGATTAGTTATTGGACATCATTAAGAATGGTTAACCTGTATAGATTATTGAATGTTTTTATATAGCATTTAGAGAATTTACTAGCAATTTGAGCAAAAGGTACTGGTAAATATGTGAAAGTTGCGTTTTTATTTTTTTTCGCAAATTAACAACAAAAGCAACCACGACTATTCTTCAAAGAAGAGAGTACGAATTTCTTCTAGATTCAGGATTCGCTGAAAATACCATGTTGACGCCTTGAAATCGAAAATTATTACTTTAACCCGTTGGGGATCAGCGCAAGTATGCGTGTCACAAAAAGGCTTAAGAGCCTACAATAGTCACAGAAAAAGTACACAAAAAGACCCGGATGATCATGTTAAGTCTATGGGAACGTTCTTTTCTAATATCTCGCTCAAATTTTAATATTTTTGCATGATTTTTTTTGCACAAGATAGCTGAGGGCGATCCACAACCAGGATAGTTTTTACTTTTTCAATTTTTGTTTCAGGTTTTCTTTAAAAAATTACTTTAACTTTAGAAACCGGTTTAAACCGGTTCTGAAACTGAAACTATCGTAATATAAAAAATATATAACCAAAATCGAAAAAGTAAAAACTAGCCCGGTTGTGGATTGCCCTCATCTATCTTGTGCAAAAAAATCATGCAAAAATATTAAAATTTGAGCGAGATATTCGAAAAGAACGCTCCCATAGACTTTACATGATCATCCGGGTCTTTTTATGTACTTTTTCTGTGTCTATTGTGGGCTCTTAAGAATCCTTGTTTATCTTTGTGATAACTCATGATGTTTTTTTGTTTTGTTTTGTTTTTACTTAACAGCTCCGCTCTTTCGTCACGTGACGAGCGGGAGAGAGAATGAGGAGAGGGGAGGGGTACGAGAAAATGAGAAGTGTGTAATAGATAATGGAAGGAACCTGCGAAAGTTTAGGGCAGGTTTAAAGAATATAAAATTATTCTAGTAGTTTTCATATATGTGTGCTAAGGGCATGGTTTGTTGAAAGAATAATGTAGTGTGTTTTGAAGAGAATATGTAATCCGGATTCATGCTTTAATTGTTTGTGTTTGCAGTCATGCTGTATTCGTCCCGTTATTTGTGCTCCATGTACTGCTAATTAAACTTTTGTTTTCGTCTTGATCTCCTGGAATTTATTTGGATATACACGAGTTGTTCCATAGAGTGTCGTGAAGACAGATGTAGGGATATAACAATCCTCACAAGTAAAATTATACTGTAAAATTTGCCTTATTCAATCGGAGCAGTTTCTCGATTTAAGGAGTCACAAACTTTTGTTTTAAAAAGCCGGTGACAATATATTAAAAATTCGTAAAAAGCTCCCGTCGCAAAGGGGTTAAGTTTCAGAAATGAATTATTTAAATTCGCTTATTTCTCGTATGCATATATTTAAGACAGCAAACGCTTAATCTTTTGGAATTATCGGATGGAATAAACTACATAAATATATTTATTTATTCATATTTCTAATACTCGCTTTAAGACGGAAAATTTCCATTTCAAAAATATGCATTAAAATATTTAATTGCTATAAAGGACGTCAAATACTAATAAAAACATTAAAAGATCTTAATAATTTTTACATGTTTCGATTGAATTTACTCAATCATCATCAGAAAAACAAAATACAAATAATCACAAAGATGGAAAATGACAATAAATTTTTATTGTCATTATTTATTGTCATTTATTGTCATTGGTTTATTGTCATTTTCCATCTTTGTGTTTATTTGTATTTTGTTTTTCTGATGATGATTGAGTAAATTCAATCGAAACATGTAAAAATTATTAAGATCTTTTAATGTTTTTATTAGTATTTGACGTCCTTTATAGCAATTAAATATTTTAATGCATATTTTTTAAATGTTTTTAATGGACGTACAAGAAAACTTCCATTTATAATTAATGGAAAGTTCCCAGTCTTAACATAAATAATTTTAAATACATATCTCATTTTAATAATTTCTCATTATGAAATGAAACTTCAAAAAATATCTGACAAAAATACTAATTCGACTTTATTCTTAATAAAAATTGAAAACTTATAGGAGTATTTGTTTATTATTTCTTCTTTAAGATACATTATTGAAGTCAAATCTTTCTTTACGTTTGACAAAACTCATGATTTAATTTAATCCAGATAATTTCATTTGAAAAAAAAGATTGGAAAAGAAAACTTTTAAAAGAATGTATTTTACATGCTTGAATAAACATTCTTTTTCCGGTGATTTCATAATTTCGCTAAATTAATTTATTTCGAATTTTGGAAAAACTTAAATATGAAAATAGCTAGCAAAGATTACATTTTTTTTTAAAAACAATAAATTTTAATTTATTTTGTGTTTTTAGAAACTTTTATGTAACAATATGAGCGCCATGATTAAAATGTACTTTCTAAATTTTAATAAAATAAATTTATTTTGTATTTTAGAACATTTTAAATTAAAAATATAGAGTGTAATGATTAAAATATAGTCTTTTAAATATGAGAGACTGCGGAAGAGTTTGAACGTTGGTAGGTATGACCCCACAAATCAGTTTTTAAATAAAAAAAAAAAAAATAAATAAATAAAAACGAGGTGGAACCCGTCGAAATTCGACGAAAGAAAATATTTCAGAAAGAACTGCTTCATTGATTTATAATAAATCAACAAAATTCGTTTACAGTAAAAAATGTATGTTATATTGGTTAGTCTAATTCTCAAACAAAAATTATTTTAAGCTAAAATTAACAAAATACTATAAAACTCAATTATCCAAATTACTAAACGAAATAAAACCGAAATTCACCGAATTTTATAACAAACGATATTTTTAAAATAGTATACGCATTTTAATTTCTATTTTTTATTAACTTTTAAGAGTAAATGGAGTGTTTCTGTTGGCACAATTACAAAACTGGTACTAAAAATTAAAAAAATAATAATAATAATATCAGAAAATTTAATTGAGGTTCAGTTTTAAAATAAATTGCATTTAAAAGTAATTTTTTTTCTCTATACAATGGCGTAAAAATTTAAAATGTACGATATTTTGAAGTGTAAAATTTGCAATGGCGAACATTGCAAAACCGAAATTACAGGGGATAGTGTTGCCATGCTCAAAATGACATATGCTTTACGCACAGACACGTTTGGCCTTTATATTATAGATTTAGAGTTTTGCCAATAGGTCTTGATAAAAACTACTAAAATTGTCAATTTTTTTTTTTTTTTTTTTTTTTTTTTTTTATGCAGATAATTGAAACAGGTGTCGAAAAATCAATCGTGAAGTATTTTCAACTTAAAAAGCGTGAATTTTAGAAATATTTTATAAGATTTTCTCAGATAAATTATATCATATTTAATTTAAGTAAGTAGGTTTTAAGTAATGTAGAAATATTGAGCTTTCAATGCAGCCATAAATATTGAACAATAAATTTGGTTAAACATAACCATATACTATACTTTAATCCTTTCGAGTCCGATTTTCTTTTCGATTTTTAGAAAAAATTACTTTTATATTAATAACATTAACACTAGTTATCCAAATGGATTAACTAGTGTTTAACGAGTATTTCACAGTCTGAAAGGTAAGGAATGTTGTTGTTTTACGTGATATTCAATTTATATTCATATGACAAAAGACTAAGGAAGCATTTTTGGAGATGCTTAGAAAATGCTTTATTACAATACGATTTAACGTATCTAACAATTTTTTAATAATTTGTGGCCTTTATTACACTTGATTCTTTCAGGAAAGAAACTTTTATTTTAAATTTAAAGAGTGAAATATATTTTTAAAATAAAAGAATCGCAAACGGCGCAAAGAGAATTAACCAAATAATAATAATTATTACTATTACTAAATGCCCAAACATAAATGAAGTCATACAAAAAAATGCATAGATTTATGCTAACATTACTGCATGTAAATGGTAGCAAAAGTATTTCTAAAACAAAATAATACTGAATTAAAAGACATGTACTATAAATAGTACACCAGACCCGAAAGTGTTAAAAAAAAGTTCTATGTGGGCTGGCTTGATCCAATGAGTGTAATAGGGTTGACCAGATGGTCGAAGTTCACATATTTAACCCTTTGTTTACTATTAATAGTACATATATATTCATCGAGTATTATTTTGTTTTTACAATTACTTCTGTTTCTTTCTCATATAGAAATGATAGTACATGAATATATCTTTCTTATGATGACTTCAAACGTGTTTTGATATTTAGAGTTAATAATAATAAAAGTTTGCTTGATTCTCTTTGCATCGCTGGCGCTTCCTTTAAATTATACATATATTTCACTACTTGAATGTAAAATGTAGGTTACATTTCTGAACGAATCGTGTATGATAAAAAGTAAAAAATATTAGGAAGATGTAATATCGATAAAAAGACCACACTACTGATTGAAAATACCTGGATGATAATGTTAAGTCCATCGGCGCATTCTTTTCAAATATTATGATCAAATGTTAATATTTTTACATGATTTTTTTTGCATAGGATAGCTGTTGACGATCTACAAACCGGGCTAGTTTTTATTTTTTCGATTTTGGTTACATATTTTTTTATATTATGATAGTTTCAATTTCAGAACCGGTTCAAATTGGTTTTGAAAGTTAAAGTAATCTTTTTTAAGCTGAAGCCAAAATCAAAAAACTATAAACTAGCCCGGTTGTAGATCGTCCTCAGCTATCCTATACAAAAAAAAAATTCTAAGAATATTGAAAACGTCTAAGAATATTGAAATTTGAGCAAGATATTTGAAAAAAACGCCCCAATAGACTTAACATTATCATCCGGGTCTTTTTCAGTGACTAGTGTGGACTCTTAAACCCTGTTGCAATACGATATTTTCCTAACATCTCCAAAAACTATTCCTTAACGAATTATCGTATCAATATGAATTGAATAGCTCACAAAATTTATACCTTTTTTAGATTTCAGATTATGAGATAGTCCTTAAATTTCAGTAAGTCTATTTGGATAGCTACGATTAACGTTATTTCAGTAAAACAAAAAAAAAAAAAAAATCTCGAAATGGAAAAAAAATCGGACCCGAAAGGATTAAGTGTCCTTCGAAATCTTTTTCTTGCACTGTACATAATGGGTTAATGGTTATATTTCTAAAATACTGTAAATTTAATCAGTAAAGCTGCCGTAAAATTGGTTAATAGAAAGGGAAGTGTTTAAAATTGATTAAAGGAAGGCGTCAAAAAGTACACACAGAAGCAAGAAAGAATTTAATAGAATGTAAATTGGAAAGTTAATAGGAATTTAATATAAATAGTATCCATTGTAGTTAAATATAAAAAATAGAAAAGACTAGAAAGAATGAAAAAAGCAGCCTTCAGATACGTTAGTGTTCATGCCTTTGAACAAGAACATAACATTGATCAAAATGCTTTAATAAGTATGTAGACAAATTTCACCAAGATGAACACAATGAGATGAAGGCAAACTATGTGGGAACTAGTTGTGCCAAGTCTGGTGTCACAAAATGTGAGTGTTTAAAACGGAATTTTTCTCGTGTGCTTTGAATTCCATCTTAACAAGTTTTTTTATACATCATATTTTTCCAAATAATGTTTTATAATAATAAAACCATGCTGCATAAAGTTATTCTGCTGTTTTCAGAAAGGGGTTTTATTTCTCTTAACACATATTTCAATATAAAATAAAGTGGGTCAAGCCTCCCATACAATGGGTTAAGCCTCCCATATAGTGGGTCAAACCTTCCATATGTGAGGAAAGTTTGACCCACTTATGGAACCCATGGATAGCCCATATGGATATTTCTCATGATTAAAATCAATCCTTTTTCTATAGGTGCAGATTCGCGTTAGTTCGTCGCCAAGTGGCGACAAACGATTTGGCGACTAATTTTTGATATCTAAGTCACCACCCATTGACGAATTTTGAATTTTTGGCATTCATTTTACGATCATTGCGTTTTTCGCAATTCTCTGACAAAAAACGCACATTAGGTTTGCGTTCCGCTCGCGAAAATTGCGTGTATTTTTGCGATCCTTTGACGAAAATCGCGTTTTTTCCCGCGAATGTTTGACGAATTTTGCGAGATTTTTTGCGGATCTTTTGACAAAATTAGGGAGATCCTTAGATAAACTCTATCGTTCAACATTTTATCTTCTGACTACACATAGCTTAAAATTTATATTACACTTAATTTACATCCAAATTGAAAAATGAAATTGGGTGATTAAATGAAATATACATGTTTGACGTAATTAGTCTGAGTTTCTTTTGTACAAATGTAGATTGCTTTTCAATTTGAATGTCTGAACTTTTTGCCCATATACAGTAAAAAAAAATATGTAACGTTACTCCGTAATATAGATGGCAACTGCTGCCACCATTTTGATTGAGTAATTTTTTTTTCACTTATATAATGGTGTAATTTAAACATATATTACTGGCGTAACATTATATTGTTACATTGGTTATATCGGTTGAAGTACTCCATAAAGTAGGAGACAACAAGAGCTGCCAACAATTTTATGGAGTAACGTGACACAAATGTTTTAGAGTGTATAAGCTCTGTTATGCTTTTATGCGTTTCTTTCAGAATGTGGCGACTGGATTATTTGGGTTTAGACGCCACTGGCTCCTTAAAAATTTTGAGAACCTGCACCTATAACTTTTTCAAATTTTTTATGTACACTTACGTTGCAATTTTATTTTAATAACTGATTGTATAGCGAATCAAATGTTACTTGAAACTTTATTCTGTGTTCAATATTTTAAAAATAAAAAATCATTTTCTAAAAAAGGAGTCGACCTTCCCATTCTTCCTTACAATAGTGTAGACAAAATAAAGAAAGACAACAGAGTATCTCATTATATATAGCTATTACATATACCAGTTATTTTATGTTATAAAACTTTAATATATTGTGATAAATAATTTTAACCACAGTTTATAATGACTGTGAAAATAAGCTGTTTTCTGTATCCAAATATAGTAACGTGCAATTTTTCGTATTATATATTACCATAATCAATGTATATACGGGTATAGCCCCTCAACATTTTACTTAATTTTGGAAACAAGGGATTTTGAGCTTATTCTATTGACAATAATTTTCTGAATTTTCAAACTATGTTTTTGAGATTTTCACAAAAGTTGCTCTTTACTTTTAGCAAACACAATATGAACAATGAAATATTATTAATTAAACCAGCTCATTTTTCATGCAATTTTTATTATTTTTTAATTTTGATTATCGGGTATTGTATACAATGTTGTTTGTCATCATTTATCATTTTCGGAAAAAAACATATTTTTGTATTAAGAACTCTGCAAATTACAAGCAAAAAATTTGGCAAAATTTGGTACTGTGTTTATAAAAACCTTAATTTTTCTAAAAGTATGCATACTATCTGCATAAAAAATGATCACAGTTTATTACAATTAGCCACTTAATCATAATCTATAATTTGAAAGCTTTTGCTACATCAGTTTTGACGGTGTTATCCAAAAGTTTTTTTTTTCATTTGTTGACGGTCCCCTATGGGGTTTCGAGTAAATTTTTTTGCTAATAACATATGACTTTCACTGTCTTATTTGCATAATTAGAGTTTCAGGATAATTCCTCGTGTATTTTTCTAGATATTTACCAAAATGTCCAAAATTTCAAGTGATTTGTCACCTTTGGACAGATAGTGTATAAAGGAGAAAAAAAAGACAGATATTCGTCACTTAAATCGACTAAAATTCTGTCAGCCCATGAATTCAAGAAATTAATTCCAAGAGTGTGGTAATAAAATAAACTTCCAATCAATGATTCTAAAAGATATAAAACAATATTTAACCCTTTATCTACCGCATTATGAATTCATGAAAATTTTACATTCTAAAACATTTTTCGTAAATTGTTTAAACTAAATTAAAAGATTTACATAATCATTTAATTAATTTTTGAAGGATTTTAGAAGGATTGAAGGATTTAGGAGGATTAATTAAATTTGAATTTACTGGGATTTTGTGCAGTATTTATAACCCCATTCAAATCTTTTATTTTTAAATTGTTTTCTTAGTGTTTTGTAGAATTATAAAATATACAAATATGATGTTCTTACAATATAAATGTAGAAATATTTCCGAATTGAAAAATCCCCACCCCCTTTCCTCAGCGCCAAGAAAGCTGAGAAGATACAAAGCAAAAGAAATCATCCTTTTAAAAATATTTTTGTTTTGTGTAACCAATAATGCTTTTGGAACAAGATAAAGTAATGTATCTGTAACTCATTCTAAACAGTATTACAACTAATCGACGTATTAAAAGAATTATATAATAAGTAATTTTTATAGTACTTATAAGTATCGTCGGTAGATAAAAGGTTAAAGTAAATAAGAAAAAATATTAAAAATTTTCCTAGAATCGCGAATATAAGACCTTTTATAAAATCTCAGCCTTATCTGAAATTATTATTTTGTGCTAGGTTACGCTTTCGTATGATATCATATCTTATTTTATCTTATCTTTTGAATTGGAAATGATCCAAATCGTAGGGCAGCGAAGATCATATTTTATTTCTCAAAATGTTATTCTTAAATTCATATTCTGCTCTATCGAACCAGAAAAATTTTGAAAATGATTATAATATGGAGGAATGTTTGCGAATGGAATTAATTTGAATCTATTTAAATTAAAAACATAACTTTTAGATACATAATATATATGTATTGCACAAATTATGTATTTTTTTCTCGAACGTAAAGCTATAAAATAATGAAGAAAATGTTTTTTGTACACTGTAAAAAATGTCAGATGTTTCTGAATACATAAAAATGTACTGTAATCAAAAACGAAAATATACAGTAATCTCTTCTAACCCACCTAAGGTTTCGAAAACTGTTCCTTTACCTTTAAAAATGCCAGAAAACTATTTGTCTTCGAAATTTAAAGAAAAATTTATAAAAATTAATTTTTATTAGCTGCCCGTATTTTTCGGAAACGTTTCTAAGTAGATTTTATGGTACAATAATCACTTTTCTCAAATCAAAATATCACTTTTTCGGATGCTACCGATTCTCAAATTAACATTTTCAGCTGCATAATTGATTTTGTGCATGCAATTGCATTAAAACAATATTAGTTTTCATATTAATGTTAATACTATAAAAATTGTATGTTTGTCTATTAAACATGTTCTCTGACTATCAAAATATTTTCGTATGAATTGGTCGCATCCGAAAAAGTGATATTTTGATTTGAGAAAAGTGATTATTGTACTGTAAAATCTACTTAGAAACGTTTCCGAAAAAGACGGGCAGCTAATAAAAATTAATTTTTATAAATTCTTGTTTAAATTTCGAAAACAAACAGCTTTCTGGGATTTTTAAAGGTAAAGGAACGGTTTTCGAAACCTTAGGTGGGTTAGAAGTGGTCATTGTATATATTCGTTTTTGATTACAGTACATTTTTATATATTCAGAAACATCTGACATTTTTTACAGTGTAGTGATAGTGAAAAGATTTTGTTATATATCTATTATATCTCTCTTTCTGTTTGTTCTATTTTATATATAGTATAACCATCTTTATATCTATCCGTATACATTTTTTGATTTCTAAATGTTTCTATACAATGCAAATTCTTAAACACAAAGACAAACTTATTTAAGAACACTTTTTGTCACAAATTTACAACACGTTAATGTGTTGTGAATAATTTTTGTGTTGTGATTGTGTTGTCAATATGTTGCAAATGTGTTGCTATCTAGAAATGTGTTCTAAAAATAGTGTTGTTAATTGCGTTGAAACGATATTATAAATAGTGTTGAAAAAATATTAATCTTACAATAGTGTTGTGCTGCACAACACTTTGTCACCAAATTAGCACATTGTAAGCATTTGTAACACAATTTACAACACTATAAAACAACACATGTGAAACACTTCCAAAACACTTTCTACATGATGCCTTTAAAATTTACACAATTATAACAAGTTGGAAATTGCACGTGAAGCGTAGCAAATGAGGTGCGTTCGTACGATAACGAAGTTTTAAAAATATCACTCTCATATATCAATCTCATAAAATTGTAAATAATTACAATTAAAATTCGCACCAGACAATATTCTCCCTATACCATTATGGAGTGGAATACTTTTGTGTGGCCTTGTAAATCAATAACAAATATTCTTTGCACCACAGATTATGCAAAATGTATATTATAATACATACTTTATAGGTGTATGTAAAATTTATTACGTTCGAATGAGTGTAACACCATTAAAATGCATTTGGAACTTTTTTCCCCATTAACCGTAATGCAACGGAATGCTTTTGATTGTCCCTGTAATTGAACTATGCATCCGATTTTGATAAAATTTAAAATAACTCGATAAAATTATGTAATAATTATGTATTTAAAATTTCAAATGATTAAAATGCATTTGAACCTTTTTTCCCCATTGACCGTAATGTAACGGAATCCTTTTGATTGTCCCTGTAATTGATCTATCCATCCGATTTTCATACAATTTGAAATGACTCGACAAAATTATGTACTAATTATGTATTTTAAATTTCAAACGATTCGGTTGGGTAGTTTTTGCGTTGTTATATGCGGACGGACAGACAGACGGACGGACTGAACTACAACAATAGGTGCTACGTATTTACATAATTACGAACGCACCTAAAAATGGAAAAAGGAGACAGTTTGCTTTATAGAAAAAAATGCAAGAGATTACTGAGTGAAATGACTATTATTTTTAATCAATAAATATCAATAACTGCATTTCTGGAAAAATTATGTAATTTTTAACACCACTTTTTGCACAATCTTTTTCCTGGCAAAACACACTCACAACTAAACCCTTTTGGGTATGGTGCACTACTAATGATACATATCTGTTAATGGAGTATTATTTTCTTTTAAGAAATACTTTTGTAACTATTTACATGTAGAAAAGTTCATGTATGTCTATACATTTACTATATAACTTCATTTCTGTTTACGCATTTTGTAATAACAGTATTATTATAATGTGCTTCATTTTCTTTGCGCGGTTTGCGATTCTTTTATTTTAAACATATATTTCACTCTTTAAATTTAAATCAACAGTTTGAAACTAAATAAATAAGCATGAAATCTATTATTTTGCATTTATTCAGAAATAAATGTGCTCACTTATATACAGAATATCATTAAAATTCGTGACGCGTCAACCCAATGCTGAATTGCCCACTTTGTATAGCATCATCCGTATACTATAAAATTTCAAGATGTGTGAAGCGTAAACAATGTTAAATATTATTATACTGCATCTTTCTTTTTATTAAACTACTTAAATTTTCTTCGATCTGTACAAGATTGGTGATATTTTTCGAATTCTGGTTTTCGACGGATTTACGCGTTTTAGAGGCCAGAGAAACGGAAAACATATTTTTACAAAATGTTTGTATATATGTAACACAAATTTTGTGGGCATTGTATCTCAAAAACTAATGCAGAGAATTCAATAAAACTTTAGATTCAGTTAATCCCTGATATAAACTGGTGCTGATTAATTTTCATGTAAATCGCTTGACATGTGACGCTGCTATACAGCCTGTTTCTAGATTTCTGCAATTTCTATTTACTAGAATTAATAGACGAATACTTATAAACTTCAGATTCCGTTAATCTTTGATATACTATGATATTGAATACTTTTTTAATGTGAATCGCCTAATAGGTGGCGCTGCTATGCTTCATGATTATCCCAATACCTCTATCTCAAGAACTAATACCCTTTGATTTTCATCAAACTTCAGATTCAGTTAGTCCCTGATATAAAATAATGCTGTTTAATTTTTGGAGCAAATCGCCCACTGTTGAAGTTTATATCAAGATTTTTTACGATTTTCGTAATGGTTCTATCCTAAAACCTGACACATGTATTTTTATCAAACTTCGGATTCAGTTCGAACTTGGCATAAGTTGTTGTACATTAGATTTTGATGTAAATGGCCGAATACTGGCGCTGCTATACTTCATTTTGCCGGAAATATTAACAGGCATGAGACCAAAGAAAGTTTTGGGATTGACTAGTTTTAATCTTATACTAATCTTCTCATCCGACTAGTTTTAATCTTATTCTAATCTGTTTATGATAAACTTAATTTGGTACTGACAGTAAAAGTAATGCATATTTAAACTTCATTTGACATTTTATAAAACTAAATTCAGCATAGTAATATACTTTACTGTTTACAACATAAATAAAACAAAATCCTTATTCAAAGTTTGAATTTAGTATTGTGTTAAATGCACTTCTAAAAAAGGTCGCTAAGTTGCAAAGCCGCCTTCGTCCGTGCCGCGTTTTTCAAAATAGGATTTTAATTAACCTTTAAATGCATAGAAGGCTTATTTGGAAATACGCTCAATGCAAACTAGTGGCGAATTCCACAGTATCCATGTGATTAATTCTAATACAGTTAGTCTATTTATAATAATTTGTCGTTTATTGCTTTTGTTGCTAGGTATTGCATTGCACAAATATATCATTAAAATTTGTTATCTTGGATTTAAAAGCCGATTGTACATAGACTACGCTTCCCACTGTCATTATGTATGTGACATTTTGAGATAGGAGCCATTAATATTATTTGCAAGTTTCCCCATATTGTGTCACAGGAGTCATGGCGAGATAAAAATTAAGTATAATAATAAACGTAGAAGCTTCATTAAATTACATATTTACTGCTCCAAAATAGTTTATTAAAATCCACTGAGATAGAGCTTGAAATGCTCTCTTCGTAGTGACATTCCAACATAAAAACATAATTTCCGTCAGTCGTCTAAACCCGAATCATCGAAAGAAAAAGAAAGAATATACCATTATCTCTGAGCCTTCTCACTTAAATCAATAATAAAAAGCTTTTAGAATTTTCCATAATTACTAACCATGATTTTTTATGTAAACAGAAATTAATGTATAGCGTCGAGGTTAGACATAACAATCTTGAATCTTTTTAGACGATAATTTCTATTTTAAAAGATTATTATTTAACTAATTAATAATCGAAATCAAAATTCGAATATTCTACAGACGATAATTTAATACAAAAAATAAAAGAAATGAATTTATTGATACGCAATAACTATCAAGCGCTAAGAAAAATAAATAAAAAGAATGATATTTTTGAAAAGTATGGTTTTGGATGAAATTAAAAAAAACTTTCTTTAAAAAAAAAAAGGTCGATAAAAACTAGCAAAAATGAGTTTTATTGTGAGCTTTGAGAAATAAAGTTTAATTAAGAATAGTTTTAATTTAGAGCCATTTTTTATATTTACGCTTATTGGTTAAATGTTTTTTCAGGCGAATTAAGAATTTATATCGTTTCTATAAAGATTAATAGATTAGATCTAGTAACAGGATTTTAATTTAATAAGTTGATATAAGTACGGAATATTGTTAAAAGGAAATTAATATTTATAAGGTTAATTTTGGCGAAAGAAAAAAAAAATAAATTTGTAATATGTATGTCCAAAAGGGTCTTTAAGGGTTAATAACTCTGTTAATTACCGACGATTCTTTTTTCGAAAATCGTTATCAACAATGCTTTTATACTTCAGATACGATAGGTTTCCCTTAGCCGTTGTCAAAACTTTTATTGAATGCCAGAACTCGAAATTTATGAATAGCAGTAAAATGTGATTTTCTCAAAAACTATGTGACCTAAGGTAATCACTATAGTTTTCCTGCAAGGTTTAAATTAACGTCTACTATTTGTAATTTTTTCATAATTTTACTTTCGACAGATATGGAAATAGATAGGGGAGGGGCTTATTTTTGCGCTGCATTTCTCAGAAAATGTACTACCTAGAATTAAATGAAATGTATTTTTGAGTTCAACGTTACGAAAGCTTTTGCGCGATTATATTTCTATTTTATTTTTCAAGTAATTTATTCACTGTCCCTACATTTTCTATAAATATATTTGTAATGTTTAATAATCTGTAAATATGCGGTTAGTAGTTTTTATTACTTCCCCAATTTGAATTTTAGGTAGCTTTCATTACAAAAAGTAAAAAGCCCCCTATTGCAGCCGTCCGGAGGAAAGCACTTCCGGAAAATTTTGGTATATTTTCACCGATCATGACCCCCAGATCCCAAAACCACCCTCCGTTCAAATGTTGACATATATATGTATATATATATATATATATATATATATATAACCATATATATATATATATCTGATTTTTGTCATGCGATAACTAACGTATTTATGAACCGATTTGAATGAAACTTGGTATGTACATAGTACATACAAATGTCTCGACCGAGTTCGTTGGCCAGCATCAACCGCTATTTATTTCAAAATGGCGGCCATTTTAAATTTTTTTAAAAATTTTAAATTTAAAATTAAATGCGAAAAAATTAAAAGTTGAAAAATATTTTTCTTTTACGTGTTAGAACTTAAAACAAAGATTCCAGAACACTTTTTATTTTGTCTATATCTTAAAAAATGATTGAGTTATAGCACTTTGAATTTTTCTTATGGCTGACATTTTGAAACGATCTGATTTTTGTCACGTGATAACACGCGTATTTATGAACCGATTTCAATGAAACTTGGTATGTACATAGTACATACAAATGTCTCGACCGAGTTCGTTGGACAGCATAATCCGCCATTTTGTTTCAAAATGGCGGCCATTTTAAATTTTTTTAAAAATTTAAAATTAAAAATTAAATGCAAAAAAATTAAATTTGAAAAATATTTTTCTTTTACCTGTTATACCTTAAAACAAAGATTCCAGAACATTTTTTATTTTGTCTATATCTTAAAAAATGATTGAGTTATAGCACTTTGAATTTTTCTTATGGCTGACATTTTGAAACGATCTGATTTTTGTCACGTGATAACACGCGTATTTATGAACCGATTTCAATGAAACTTGGTATGTACATAGTACATACAAATGTCTCGACCGAGTTCGTTGGTCAGCATAATCCGCCATTTTGTTTCAAAATGGCGGCCATTTTAAATTTAAAAAAAAATGTAAAATTTAAAATTAAATGCGAAAAAATTAAATTTGAAAAATATTTTTCTTTTACCTGTTAGATCTTAAAACAAAGATTCCAGAACATTTTTTATTTTGTCTATATCTTAAAAAATGATTGAGTTATAGCACTTTGAATTTTTCTTATGGCTGACATTTTGAAACGATCTGATTTTTGTCACGTGATAACACGCGTATTTATGAACCGATTTCAATGAAACTTGGTATGTACATAGTACATACAAATGTCTCGACCGAGTTCGTTGGTCAGCATAATCCGCCATTTTGAAACAAAATGGTAGCCATTTTAAATTTTTTAAAAAATTTAAAATTTAAAATGAAATGCGAAAAAATCAAAATATGAAAAATATTTTTCTTTTACGTGTTAGAACTTAAAACAACGATTCCAGAACACTTTTTATTTTGTCTATATCTGACAAAATGAACTTTTCTTATGGCTGACATTTTTAAACGGTCTGATCTGAACGATCCACAATGTTGCTTTAAAATGGCATACACTTTATGATATTGTGGAATTTAGTGACTCTCCAAATCGCTTAAAATAAAACCAGATTGAATAAAAGATGACTAATTTCTAAAAATTCCTATTAATATTCAGTCTTGACAAAAACTAATATTCAATCTTATAAAATCACTAATTTTATAAGATTATTTCCACTAATTTGAGATTAGAATTTTTGAACAATGTAACTTACTTTAAAATAAATAAATAAATATATAAGTATATGAAAGCCGGCAGCATAAAAAGTCCTCCCGGCATTGCCGGAAGGACTTTTTACGTTTCATAGTTTACGAGTAAAATAGGTATGAAGGACAGACGCAGGAGTGATCTTATAGTGGTTCCGTTTTTATTTATTAAGTACGGAACCCTAAAAATTAGTTATTTACGATAACATTAATTTTATTTCTATTAGTGTAAAATATTTTGCCTATTTCTTGCAAAAAATGAATTACTTATGATTATAATACTTTGATTTGTTTTAGTGCAAATTGTTGCCTATTTCTTTTTAAAAAAAATGAGTTACTTATGATAATAATATTTTGCCCATTTCTCGCAAAAAAATTAATTACTTATGATTGCAATATATTGATTCGCAGCGGTGTGAAAATTTTTGTCTATTTCTCGCGAAAAAAGAATTACTTATGAATGTAATATTATTTACCCATCATGCATAGTACAGGGTAAAATTTGCAATCGTTTTGAAAATTGGAAAAAAAATTGACGGATTTACGCGTTTTATACACTGGAGGTTCCACTAAACATACTTTTAGAAAAAAAAATCGCCGTCCTGAAAAAAAAAAGTCTGCGTGTCTGTCTGTCTAATTTGTCTATCTGTAAACGCTCTTCTCCCAAACAAATTGAGATACAGACTTGAAATTCGGTGTGTACTTAGCATGTAATAATGGAAAGAAGCCTATTTAGTATCAATAACCTCTATTATCCAGAACTATTTTTTTTCGGACTCTCAAAATATTCGTTGTGAAGAAAGGTACATAAAAATTTTCAATTTTGTTTATTTTAAGAAGTGGGTGCAAAAGACAATAAAATAACACAAATTGTGCATTTAAAAAAGAAGTCAATCGAATAATTAGGTACCGAGATATTTGTAATCGTATTTTCCACACTCTTCGATTTTTCAATACCCTGTATTTCATTCAAATTTCAATTCAAAGGTACATTTTAATTGGACATAGGATGCTTAATCCGACGCAGTAAACTGTTAGTTAATAAGATTATAATTTTTGGAATTATAAGTATATTTCTTTTACTACTTGATAATTCCGTCGACCAAAAAACAGTCGCCAAACTATGCGATTAAAAGTAAATAATTGCTTACCATAAATGTCGTATTTAATTGGCATTAAACACGATATACGTTTTTGTTATGTAATCAAGCGATTTTTAAGTCTATGTTTAATTCGTATTTATATTATTTTTTTACTAATTTATTTGTTCTTTCTTTATGTTATTTAAAATGAAAATTATGTTATTTATACAATTTAGGAGAAGTTTTTCGCTTTGTATTCGAAAAAATGTTTGTCCACCTTCAACAGCTTGAAATTTTCCGATACAATTTCAGACACATTTTTAAAAGTAAAAACATGAAACTTGTTGAGTGGCTTTTTGAAGAGATATATAAGGTGCCGTGTGATGTCTTTTTACACTCAATTCATTAGAATTAGATTAATAAACAATTACCTTCTCAGTATGGCCCTTTTTTCGTTCCCAAATCTCCCGCTTCAGAAAAATCGGTTCAAAATGCCATTTTGATTGCTTTTTTGTAATATTTTCTGCATTTATCAAAGAATCGACAATCACAGCACCTTGTGTACTTTCTAAATAAGGCAATTTGCCAGTTTGATACATTTGAGAGCAAAAATGAATTTAAAAATAAATCGGAAAATAAGCAGTTTGAATCGAAATATACCCTTAAATGAGTCGACGGGGTAACCAAGTAGAACCCGCAATTCCGTAACAGAACGTTACTATGTATTAAAAATATCTAGTTATAAGTTGAAATTTTATTTTGTATTTGCGAAGCATTTTATAGATAGTTTACACATGTTTTATATTCATATTTTACATTATGCATATCCATGGTGGGTAAATAGAATTTCGGTGGCTCCCAATAACTAGTTTTGATTTTTTATGGGGTAAAATATTTTGTCTATTTCTCGTAAAAAAAAATAAATAAATAAAAATAAAAAAATAAGTAAATAAAGTTATGCATGTGTACAATAATAATTTGACATAATAAAATGCTGAAGTACTTCATCTTATTTAAATTTATGGTTATTAAAAATTCAATCACATTAATACTTGATTTTAAAGAAACAGTAATACTGAGTAACATAAGAATACCAGATACTTATTATCTATTAGGTCTAAAATATTTTAAATTTAACTGTGAAAACAACTGTTTAACGTACTTTTCAAGTTATGTAGTCAAAGTAAATTAACTTACAATCACGGAATCTTAGGAAGAAAAATAACAATTTTCTTATGAATGAGAAATTGAGAACTTTACAAGATTTGAGAAAAATTCTCTCAGCCTTATCTGAATTTATTTTTTTTATGTTATTCGTTTATGCGTTGCAATATTAAAAGAAAAAATTATATCAAATCTTTTGACTTGGAAATGACCCATTTTGTAGGCCAGAGTATTTTAGATTTCATATGTCAAACTTTTATTCTGAAATTGATATTTCGTTCAGGAATTTTTTTAAACTCCAGTATAAAGGAATATTTAAGACTAAATTTATTATAATATTGCGGTGTTTTTATTAGCAATGTAAATATTATATTTAATAATTCTTGTGTGAACTAATATGAATATTTTCTTTCTGAATATAAAATCTTGAGATACACGTAGGATTTTTTTAACCATTTGGAAAATGGTTGTTGTTTTTGGTCGGGAATGGACCTTGTGGTGTCCGCATTTTATTTTATTTTACTTTTTCTTAATATCCGTGATCCTTCAGCTTTTCTTTTTTTAACGTTCGCGATCATTTATTTTTCTTTTCTTATTGCGAATCTCTTGTGAAAGCCAGGTTCCAAGTTTCCGACTGACGTCCCAAATAGACGAGTCTCTAGTGCAAGTCAGGCTGGAGAAAAAAATCAAAAGTTGAAACCAGATAAGTTTAAAAGAAAAATTATTTAAATTATAGACACCGGAAAGCGGGAAAAGTAGACTTGGGACTCTGAAACAACCGAACAACCGCAGTTGCGTCGAACTTATTATTAAACAATTAGTTGACCGGTTAACTGATCACAATTAGCTGAATGCGGTAAACTTAAATCAGGTAATATTTCATCTTCTGAATCTGAATCTAACATGTCAAACTGATTAGATTTCCATTTTCCAAATGGTTGTTATAATTTGTTAAATTATATATATATATATATATATATATATATATATTTGTAATGACGGGGAAAAAAACAAGAAGGGTTCTGTTTCAAATTTTCCCAAAATTTTTAGGCATTCATTTCCGAAAATTTAAGAAAAATAAGCCTTCTGTCTGAAAATTTGAACACATAAGTTTTGCGAATTTCGGCAAATGTTCGCAAAGAAATATCTATTTTGATGAAAAAAAATCTCAAATTTCCTCAAAGAAGCATGATAAAAACACGAATTTCGTAAACGAATTTAAGGAAAAACGCAAATTTCGTAGATTTGAAAACAAAAACGCAAATTTCTTCACTAAATTGCGAAAAAAAGCAAATTTCTTAAAATTGAAAATAAAAACGCAAATTTCTTAACTAGATTGCGAAAAAACACAAATATCCTAAAAAGATTACGAAAAAATGCATATTTCATCAAAAGATAGAAAAAAACACAAATTTCGCAAAAGATTGCCACAAAAATGCTAGTCTCACAAAAGGTTGAAAAATTCGTCAATGGAGCGCGAAAAAATCCCTAGTTTTGTTAAAAGAGGGCCGAAAAAAAACGTATAGTTAGTGGCTCAGGATATATTCCCCACCCCCTTCCTATCTCTGCTCTAACTTTTCAGAAAATTTGTTTTGAATTTTAGAAACAAATTTTCTACTCAAAATCACTTTTGGACACAAAATTTCATCTTCTTTTTCTTCAAGAGTTTCCATCAAACAATGGGTAACTTCGACCCATAAAAATAGTTCTGAGAGATCTTTTCCAGCTCTCTGTTCTATAGTGATCTCATCACTAAACTTATACCGGGTGTTCCAAAAATGACTAATGAATTTTAAAATTCAGTAACGTGAAAACGGAGACAAACATTAACAAAATTGTTGCAGAATTGTTATGTAAGGTATCAGGAATTTTTATGCTGCGATTCTCCACTTAATTTACAAATAGTAGCGATAGATGGCACTGCAAGCAATAATAGCTAAACCCAGGCTCGATTTTAGGTAGCTTTCTTCTTTCATCGAAGAAAAGAGAATAAATTGTATTCTCTGGATCCAAAAGTAAAAAAAAAATTGGGTTTGGACTGAGAACCTATTGCTCTCTGTATGATGTATTGGTTGAAATTCAAACTAAAACCAAGAGTCACAAAAATAAACCCTCCTGCAAGAATATTTTAAATGTCTTTCACCTTTTGCAAGTTATTAAATTTAAAAATCCATCAATTATTTTTGCAACATCCGGCATATCTTCACTGTGTGTCGAATGGAAATTTTCCAAGTCATCCTACGTCTGCCTTCTGGACTCAATTCAAAGTGGATTTTATGAATATGTTCCTTTTTTAATCACAATTTTTAAATCACAAGATTTTAAGAAATACACCTTTTGCATATAAACATATGAATAAATAATTTTATTTTACTTGAGAGAGATGTAACGAAAAATTAAAAACAAATATTATTAGCATGTTTCGATTCTATCTAATAAGAACCATAATCATAATAAAATAAAAATACAAATCGTTTCACGGTCAATACGAACGGCACGCGACAAGGACATGTAAATTTAAAACCACGAGCTCTATTGTAAAAATAATAAATTAAAAACAGACCATGATCAAAATTAATTATCATCTTGGCTCATCCTATTTAAGCTTTCACGAAGAATTTATTTATAAACTCTAACCATAACATAGGGATATTAAAAGAAAAATTATCATTGCAAATTGGTTATGTACTAATAAAACTAAATTTCAATCAAGAAATCGTGGAAATTTACAATCGAAACACTATATCCTTGTAAAATTACAATAATTAAAATTACTGAAAATTTTCAAAGAATTGATAATATCAGACTTTTAAAAAAATCTCAACCATATCTGATATTATTCTTTCATATTAAGTTATGATTTGAAATCCATATAAAGGAAAATATTATTTATTTTTCTGAATTGGAAATGATCCAATTTCTGCAACAATACAAACCCAATTTACTCTTTCAAAATGTAATTCGTAAATTGATATTTCTATCTGTCAGTCAGATATTTTTTTATAAATAAATGACCGCAGTATCAATGAAATGAATGTTTGTGATTTGATTAAGCCATTTTGGATCTGGTGTACCATTAATAATACATATTACAAGATTTAAATTTTTTTCGCCAAAATTAACTTTATACTATATTAATTTCTTTTTAACAATATTCCATATTTATTTTAACTTATTTAATTAAAATCCTGTTATTAGATCTAATCTATTAATCTTTATAGAAATGTTTTAAATTCTTAATTCACCTTAAAAACATTTATTGCGTATCAATAAATTCATTTCTTTTTTTTTCTGAGAAACTATAGTGTGTGGAATATATTCGAATTTTTGATTACCTTCGACTATACATTAGTTAAATAATATTTTAAATAAAATTATCGTCGGCAGTAGATCCAGTCTGCTACTTTTAATCTCGACACTTGATACTAAATTATGTTTACATAAAAGAATCGTGGTTAGAGATTATGGAAAGTTCCAGAAGGTTTTTTTTTTACTTAAGTAAGGATTTTTTTTTTTTTTTTTTTTTTTTTTTTTTTTTTTAATGTCTGTTTCGGGGAGGGCATTTCCCGCTCTATATGAATGCACTTTAAAAAACTATCTTTGAGCAGCCAATGTGTAGTTTAATGAAGCTTCTACTTTTACTTATTTTTTCTCGCTTTCTACGACTCCTGTGCTGTAAAATGGGCAAACCGGCGGTGATACTTCTGGCTCCCAACTTCAAAATGTCACATACATATATTTGCATCAAATATTATTTTGTCTTAACAATTAGTTAGTTCCTTTCTACATGTAGAAGAATAATTTATGACTATATCTTTTCTACTATGACTTCATTTAAATTTTGACATTCAATAATAACAAAAATAATAAAAGTTTATTTAATTCTCTTTGCACCATTGGCGTATCCTTTATTTTATACATGTATTTCACTTTTTAAATTTAAAATACAGGTTGCTTTTCTGAATGAATCATGCGTGATAAAACCATAAAAAAAATTAGAAAGTTATAATGCCTGTTAAATTTTGTCGTATTACGGTATTTACTAAATGGCGCAAAAAACTCTTCCTTAGCCTGTTATCATATAAGCATAAATTGAATAATGCCCAAAATAAATACATTCGTTGTATTTTACATAATGAGATAATCTTTTAACTTCAGTAAGTCAATTTGAATGGTTACGATCAATGTTATTAAAGTAAAACTAATTTCATTCTTACAATAGAAAAAAATTCGAACCCGAAAGGCTTCCCTTTATCTACCGACGGTACTTATAAGTACCATAAAAATTACCTTTTAAAAAATTCTTTTAATATGTCCATTAGTTGTAATACTATTTAGAATGAGTTACAGATACATTACTTTATTTTATTCCAAAAGCGTTATTGGTTGCACAAAACAAAAATATTTTTAAAAGAATGATTTCATTTGCCTTTGTATCTTTTCAGCTTTTTTGACACAGAGGAAAAAAATGAGAATTTTTCAATTTGGAAATGTTTCTATATTTATATTGTAAAAACATCCTATTGGTACATTTTATAAGTCTACAAAATACTAAGACAACAATTTAAAATAAAAGGTTTGAGTAGAATTATAAATATTGCACAAAATCCCTGTAAATTCAGCCGAGAGGGTCGGACCTCTCAACTGGTAGACGGCAGGTGCAGGGTTCGAACCCAATCGCGGCTGTCGACCTAACCGTTCGGAGTTTTCGTGCTTTTCTTCGAACCTTGCGTAAATACGGGTTAGGTTCCCTTAGAAAGACCCCTACGAAGGGCCCCCCCCCTGGTCCTATATCCCTAGCGTGGATAATCGGACGACAAAAAGAAACAAAACCAACCCTGTAAATTCAAATTTAATTAATCCTTCTAAATCCTTCAATCCTTCTAAAATCCTTCAAAAATTTATTAAATGATTATGTAAATCTTTTAATTTAGTTTGAACAATTTACGTAAAATGTTTTAGTATGTAAAATTTTCATGAATTCATAATGCGGCTGATAAAGGGTTAACCGAATATTATTGTGCTGAGACTAAAAATATTACCTCATGAGCATAAATCCAGTCAAATTTTTAGAAAAAAAGGCCGACAAATGCAAAAATTCTGCTAGAAGATTTTATATTTATAAAGTGTTTATTGAGAGGCTAATAATATGTATTAACCTCTTCGCTACTGGCGATTATTATAGTATTTTTAATTATTACTGAATTATTTCTTCTCTCGTTTGACTTCAGAGCGAGATTTTTGTTTTATTTTCATTGGCTCGAATCTTAGAATTCGAAACATATTATTCTTATATCGAAATTTCATTTATTTTTGAGTATCATTAATAAAATGGGACAAAACTGATGTACCCATATATGGGTACTCAGGGACTGAAAAGGTTAAGTATTTTCCAACAAATGTTTCATGGCTAAATTTTGTGGAGCTAAAAAACCACGAAATTTTCGGACTTTTTTCAGTTTTTTGCCTATAACTTGAAAATTATAAAATTTTTGTGTATCATAGTTAAGTACAAAAAGAAAAATCTTTAAAGTATCTACAAATTTCATACCAAAAACGTTTTTATAAACCTATTATTAAGCGAGCTTAATAATAGGTGACGCTTTTCCCAAATTCATAGAAAATAACTATTTTTTGCCTCTCATACCAAAAAATTTTCTTTTCATCACTAAATGAGGAAATGAAATTTACCTATCGATAAATAAATGTGAAGGGAAATTTTCAAAAAGGGCAGTCAGAAGGTAGGATTGCCAAACTTGTATGTTTTTATCGTAAGTTGTCGTTTTGTTAGTGCTTTTTATGTCTAATGGCGATTTTTAGGTTACCAGGAGTACATTTAAATGTATCCGTACAACGATTTCTTACATTTTTCAGCCACATCTTTCTTTTGATAGTAAAAAAAAAAAAAAAAAAAAATCTTTTGCAGTTTGCTTTAAAATTTCACTTTTTGCCAAAAATGAGCTGCATTCATCTGCATCAATTGTAAGAAACGGTTTGCTTTAGATAAGCAATACAAAACTACTGAAAAATTTTATAATATTAATCGTGCATTTGCTATAGTATTAGATCATGCAAACTCGAATTTATTACAAATTATGAATATTTATGTTATTGAATTTTTAATTTAGTATAACTGTTCTTATCTTTAAAAAAAATTTTTATTTAGTATAACTGTTAAGATATCCTAAGTTTACATATTTT
Source organism: Maratus speculifer (assembly GCA_964019185.1). Classification (NCBI taxonomy): domain Eukaryota; kingdom Metazoa; phylum Arthropoda; class Arachnida; order Araneae; family Salticidae; genus Maratus; species Maratus speculifer. Next base: position 108,482,360 of record OZ025302.1, on the reverse strand, counting down.
ATTCGATTTATTATCACCCTTTAGATTTAACCTCCAGTTGTCTAGTACATTCAAGGGCAGTTTGTCCTTAAATGTATCGAGCGTGATGATTACAGACCTAAAAAAATATTTGATTTTGTAGGATGCCCAATGCTAAAATTTATGTTCATCATTAAATTGTAGGATGGTCTGATTTATCTTCAGTTTTGCAATTCAATTAATTTTTCATCCAATAACAGGCTGTTATTGTTTGCAGTGTCATCTAATGTTTCTATTTAGAATTAAAACTGAGAATCGCAGGTAGTAGCTTCTCATATTTTAAATAACAATCCTGCAAGAATTTTTTTTTTAGTATCTGACACCGTTTGCACGTTCTTGAATTTTAAAATCTGTCAGTGATTTTGGGGCAACCGGTATATATGTATTAACGGATTTTAATGAACTTGGCAATTACTTGTCAAAATATGTTTTTTTTTTGTGTGTGTGTAACGTATCTAAATATAAATATTAACTATGGTTTGGATTTAAAATATTTGAAATTACTATGCAAATACATTATTTAAAAAAAAGAACGAAAGAAAGAAATTAAAATGGAGAAATATTACTTTTTTTTAAGTAAAAATAATAGAACAAATATCAAGTCACGAAACATTATCGAGATAAAGTTTAAACAATATCTACTTTTCAGAAATCTATAACATACAACTTATTATAAAATTTCAGCTTTATCTGATATTATTTTTTTATACTAAGTTAAACTAATCTGATTAAATGTTGTAACATATTTTGAATTGGAAATTGTCCAAATGGTACGTCAACAGGGATCAGATTTCCTCTCTCGAAATGTTAATCTTAAATTAATATTCTGGTCTGTAAATTAGGATTTTTTTTTTTCAGAAAAAATCGTAATATAAATAGTGAAAATAATTGTTTGAAATTTGAATTAAATCTGACGATTCTTTTGTGCTTGGATTAATAACATAACTTTGACTTTTATATTTATGTGAGTATCATGATCAATGTTACTAATATTTCTGAATACTAAACTTTGAAATAATGCATTAGAAAAATTAATTAGATTTTCTTAAGACGAAAGTTTGTTACGTAAGTTAATTGCTGTAGAATTTAAAAAATTAATACATCAAAGTTTGCTTTGATTTTACAGTTTTATCTTTTGTAAATTTTATTTCTAAGTCCTTTCAAAGTTTAGTCAATAAAAGTTTTTAACTATTTGAAAAACAGTTATTGTCTTCGTTAGAAAATTGGGAAACTGAAGCATATCTGAATTTTTTTTATTGGTTGCATTCCGCAACTTATTTTATTTTGTTTTGTTCTTTTTCTGATTGGTCCATACTAAATGTCTAGAAATGGAATATTTCTGTTTTTTTATTTAGTTCGTTTTGTGATTTGTTCATGTTTAATATACAGAAAGGAAATACTTTTGTTGCCACAATGTCAAAAAAAGTATAAAAAACTACAAAAATTAATAACTTAAAAAGAAATTGAGATACAGCTTTCAAAGAAATTGCATTTAAAAGTAAATTTTTTTCTATAAAATGGTGTAAAAATTAAAAATGTGTGGTGTTTAGAAGTTTAAAAATTTGCAGTACCGAAAATTGTAAAACTAAAATTTCACTTAAAATTTATATATGCTTGGTACAGGAATATTATTTTTTAATCCATGGCGTACATAATATAAAACTCTGTTATTACGTAAACCACGTTTTGATCATCATAAAAATGATGTTTATTATTATTATAATTGTTATTTATAAATATAGAATTTACTTACAAGTCTAAAATTTTAGTTTTTAAAAATATAGTTTTCGAAATAGTCGTCGTAATTTTTTAAATTACACTTTTTTTTTTTTTTTACGAGAACAAATAATAATGATTTCCTTATTTTCAAAATGGATTAAGAAAAAAAACCAAAGTTTTTTATCTATAAAATTTCTTTAATACCTGTATTAACAACTTTATACGTTGAAATATACATAGAGTATGTGTTTATATGTGTATATATATTTATATACTATTTTTTGAAAAAGAATTTTGAATTTTTTAGTAGTTGGACGTAGAAAATTCCCCCATTTTGAACCTACGATAATACCTGATATAATTTGTAAATATGCGGATATAAAGATGATTTCCTTACTTCATCTATCTCTATGAGAGTTTCCTGACAGAATAATTCAGGGGAGTTCCTTGACCGTCATTGTTAATTAGTCATAAGAGTTAAATTTATTGCCTAAAAAGGCACAAAGGGGCTTAAACACTTAAAATTACCGGAAATTTTTTTTAAAAATCTAAACTTGGTCTAGAAGTTTGATGAATAATGTGCTATCTGAAATTTTTTTGTCATAAAACCTTTTTCCAATGACCAGGAAAAAACGGAATTTATTTCATTTTCTTCAAGGAAATTGGTCGTTCATGGTGTGCGTTTAACTAGGATAATTTCTGAATGGAGATAAAATTAGTGTTTAACCTATGGGATAAATACGCTCTGCATTGAACGTATACCCTCTGCTCAGATCGTATACCCTCTGTACATTTTACAACTGCATAACTGATCTTAAAAGTAAAAATATGTATTACCATTTAATTTATATATATAATATACTTGAAGTTAAATTACAGAAACTCGAATGCATTTTGAAGGTAGCAATAAGATTACATTCCAATCCTACACAGATGAAATTAATATATCTTCTTTGAAAAACTCGATTTAAGGTATATTTGAGGTAATATTGCTAACACCTTACTGTAATGCACTTTCAAAACAGTAAAAAAATATATTCCAATCACGGAATCATAGAAAGCTAAAAGAAAACTTTTTTCTTCTAAAGAATCCATTTGCAGTATATTTAAAATTAAATGGCAGAAATTATAGTATAATGCCATTTTCACGATAAGAATAATATTTCATTCCATTCACGCAATATTAGAGTGATAAAACTAAAACAATGTCTACTTTTATAAAATACATTTGAAATGTATAGTATATTTGAAAATAAATTGCAAAAGCATTAGTGAAATGAATTTTAAGGGCGCCATAAAAAAAATTTCTAATCATGGAATCTTACCGAGATAAAATTGATACTATGTCTTTCTTTCAAAAATTCGATAATTAGCAATGATTTCCAAGAATCGAAAATATGAGGCATTTTGTAAAATCTCAACTGTATCTGAAATTATTTTCAATGCTAAATTATGCTTTATATAAAATAACATGTTATCTTTTGAATTGGAAATTATAGTACAGCAGTACAGGTCAGATTTCATCTTTCACAATGTTAGTCTTATTAACTATTTGGAAAAAATAGTTGTTGCTCTCGGTAGGGAATTCGGAAATCTGAAGCATATCTGAATCTTAAATTCCGCAATAAAGTTGGTTTATTTTATTCGTTTCCTGATTGGTCCAAGTTTAATGTCCAAAAATGGAATACTTCTGTTTTTTATTTTGTTCATTTTCTGATTGGTCCAATTTTAATGCCCAAAAATAAAATACTTCTGTTGCCATGATGACAAAAAGAATAATTAAAACTTTAAAAAAAAATTAATAATTCATCAACAAATTGTGATAGAGATTTCAAACACATATCGTTAAAACGTGCATTTTTTTTCTACGCAACGGTGTAAAAATTTAAAATGTGCGATGTTTAGAAGTTTAAAAATGTGCAGTTCCAAAAATTGTAAAACTAAAATTTCATTTAAAATTTGTTTAGAATGGGTCTAGGAATATTAATGTTTAATCCATGGCGTACTTAATATAAGGCGTTCAGAAGTCAGTCTGACTATCTCCACCAAATAAAAATTCACATTTTAAACAGTTAAGTTGTCTATCTTTAATCTACTGTTTTTTTTAATTGTTGGTCTGGGAATATTAATGTATAATGTATGGCATACGTAACATATGGCTCATTATGATCATCACAAAAATGATGTTTACTATTATTAATATTTTAAATGTAGAATTTGTTTTTAAGTCTTTAAAATTTTAGTCTTTGAAAATATCATTTTCCAAATAGTCGTTGTAATTTTTTAAATTACATTTTTTCTTAATATTGATATTCTGCTTTGTCGATGAGAAAACTTTCAAGAAGAGACCATTGTATTAATGAAAGTTTGCAGTTTCAATTAATTTACTGCTGTTATGCTTTGACTATTCAAATAGATTTTAAGGTTATAATTATGTTGAATATTACAATGAACGTGAACAGTTTTTCACAGAATGTTAAATTTTAAAATAATGTATTAAATAAGTTCAATTAATTTTCAGGATTTATGAATAAAATCGGAGATTTTTATTAGACTCAAGTTGATTTTTTTATTTAAAAACGAAATTTTGCAGATCGATTTTTAACTCGCTTCTAGGTATTCCATAAATATAAAATTTGTGTACAAAGGTACGTTTCCGATGACTATACAAGGTTTTGATTTTTTTAGAACTTATAACTTATAATTTTCGAGAAACTAACGTTCATTTTTTAAAAATAAAATACGATTTCTACCAATAAATAATATATATTTTTTTTATAATTGCTTCAGAGTTTAAAAACATTAATACAAAATTCGAAAAGTATTCTAATTGCAAAAATAAGTATTACCGTTTAGACTTAAAGTATATTTGAATTAAAATGCAGAAATCAGCAAAAAAATGTATTTCCTGGGTAGTAACAAGATTAAATTCCAGTCATGGAGTATTACAGAGATAAAATTAAAATAACATGTTCTTTAAATAAATCTATTTAAAGTATTTTTGAAGTTACACTGCAAAAACATTACTGTAATGCATTTTTAAGATAATAATGAAATTACAATCTAATCACGCAATCTTAGAAAGATAAAATTAAAGCAATATCTTTTTTTAAAATGTCGATTTACAATACACTTGAAATTAAATTTCAGAAGCATTAGTATAATTCATTTTCACGGTAACAATAAAATTACTTTACAATCATGGAATTTTAGAAAGGTAAAATTATCAAAATGTCTTTCTTTTGAAAAGTCGATAATTAGCAACGGTGAAAACTTTCCAAAAATCGAAAATACCAGACCTTTTATAAAATCTCAGTATAAGCTGAAATTATTTTTCAATGCTGACTTATATTTTGCTGAAGATACCAATGATGTTATCTTTTGAATTGGAAATAATCATACAGCAATGCAGGTCAGGTTTCACTTTTCAAAATGTTAATCTTATTTTTATATTTATTTCTAATTATCTTTTGTATTTATTTTTCTTTTTTTTTAAACTCTGTGGTCCAGAAATTTTTTCAGAAATGAGTTAGTATGAATGAATATTATCAATTTCAACTAATTTGCCGCTGTTATGATTGGCCTATTTTATCCTTATAATTTATTTGAATATTACAATGAACTTGAACCTTTTTTCGAAGAATATTAAACTTTAAAATAAGGTATTAAACAAGTTCAGTTAATATTTTAGGGTTTATAAATAAAATCGTTGATTTTTATACTTTTCGATTAAAATCATCTTGGTTTTGGTATGTGATTAAGATGCAATTTCGTAATCAATTTTTAACTTTCAGATATTCTACTCTGTAAAAAAAATCTGTAAAGGTACTAAACATTTTCTAGGAAACTGGGATTCTAAGAACTTTTCATGTAACGATTACAGGAAAAATCCATGTAACCTATTCTAAAACTTGAGTTTTTGTTGTTACCGTAACAGGAAAAGTTCTTGGAATCCCAGTTTCCTAGATAAAGTGTAGTACCTTTACAGATTTTTTTTACAGTGTAGAATCAAAAAAATTGTGTACGAAGGTGCGTTTCGGATGATTATACAATATTTTAAATTTTTAGAACTTAAGCATTTCGAAAAACTAACGCTGATTTTTTTAATAAAAGGTGATTTAAATACGCATAATACCGATAAGTAATATATTTTTTTTTTTTCATTTTAATAATATCTATACAAAATTCTAAAAGCATTCTAGATTTAATAATAGGTGTTACTGCTTAGATTTAAAGTAAGTTTGAAATTAAAATACAGAAACTCTAATGTATTTGCAAGGTAGGAAGTAATAAGATTACATTCCAATAATGAAATATTACAGAGATAAAATTAAAATAATAAGTTCTTTTATAAATTTTATTTAAAGTATATTTGAAGTTAAATTGCGAAAACATTACTATACTGCAACATTACTTCTTTCAAGAAATGATTATAAAAAAAGGTTTTAAAATAATTTATTGTAAAATAAGTTAATTATAAAATAATTTATAAAATTACATTCCAATCCCGCAATCTGAGAAAGTTAAAATTAAAATTTTATCTTCTTTTAAAAAGATTATTTACAGTGTAATTGAAATGAAATGATCGAAACATTAGTGTAATGCCTTTTCGCGAATACAGTAAGGTTACATTCCGATCACGCAATCTTAAAGAGATATAATTTAAACAGTCTCTTCTTTTAAAAAGTGGATTTACAGTATATTTGAAAATAAAGTGGATAAGCATTACTATCGTGTATTTTCTAGGCTGTAATAAATTTCATTTCCAATCACGGATTCTTAGTGAAATAAAGTTAAAACAATTTCTTTCTTAAAAAAAGTCGATAAATAGCAATGTTGAAACCTTTCCAATAATCAAGAACCTTTTATGAAATTTTAGCCTTATCTGAAATTATTATTCAATGCAGAGTTATGCTTTACTAAGATATCAAGTTATATGTTATCTTTTGAATTGGAAATAATCGCACGGCATTAATTCTCAGGTTTCACCTTTCAAAATGTTAGTCTGAAATTTATATTTTGCTCCATTGACTAGAAAAGTTTTAAGAAAAGAACATAGTATGAATGAATACTTGTGGTTTCAGTTTATACGTCGCTTTTATGTTTGGACTATTAATATAGATTTTATGCTTATAATTCATTTGAATTATACAATGAACTTGATCTTGAATCATTTTTGAATAATATTAAACTTTAAAATAAGGTATTAACAAGTTAAATTAGCTTTTTAGGATTTATAAATAAAATCGATGATTTTTATATTTTTTTATTATATACAACTTGCTTTTGCTATGTAAAGATGAAATGTCACAACCGATTTTTAACTTCCGAACAATTTAACTTTCGGATATTCTAGAATCGTAAAAATTGCGTACAAAGTTACGTTTCCGATGAATATACAAGATTTTTATTTTTTAGAACTTATGTATTTCGAAAAACTAACATTGATTTTTTAATAAGAGGCGATTTAAATTCACACAACACCGATAAAAAAAATCAGTTTAATAGCACCTATACAAAATTCTAAAACCATTCGAAAAATATAACAATGTGTGTTATTTAGATTTAAAGTAAGCTTGAAATTAAAATGCGGAATTTCCAAGGTAGTAACTAATAATATTACATTCCAATCATGGACTCTTATAGGGATAAAATTAAAATAATAAATTCTTTTAAAAGGTCGATTTAAAGTACATATGAAGTTAAATTTCAAAAACATTACTTAATGCATTTTCTAGATTGTAATAAAATTACATTCTAATCAGGGAATCTTAGAAAGATAAAATTAAAACTATACCTTCTTTTAAAGAATCGACTTACAGTATATTTGAAATTTAATGGCAGAAACATCAATATGATGCATTTTTGCGGTAACAGTAAGGCTACATTCCAATCACGCAATCTTAGAGAGATAAAATTTAAGCAGTCTCTACTTTTAAAAAGTAGATTTACAGTATATTTGAAAATAAGGTGAATAGACATTACTATAATGTATTTCCAAGGCAGCAATAAATTTAATTTCCGATCACGAATTCTTAGAGAGATAAAATGAAAACAATGCATTTCTTTTAAAAAGTCGATAATTGTCAATGCTGAAAACTTTCCAAGAATCGTGAATATAAGACCTTTTATGAAATCTCAGCCTTATCTGAAATTATTATTCAATGCAGAGTTGTGCTTTACTAAGATATGAAGATATAGGTGATCTTTTGAATTAGAAATGATCATACGGCAATGCATGTCAGATCTCATCTTTCAAAATGTTAGTCTGAAATTGATATTCTGCTCTAATGACTAGAACGGTTTTGAGAAAAGACCACAGTATGAAAGAATGTTTTCCATTTGAATTAATGAGACGCTTAAAGATAGAAAACCAACGAATATAAATGCACAAATAAAGTATGAGAAGGTAGCAAATAGCTATTTAGAAATAGCTATTTGCTACCTTCTCATACTTTATTTGTGCATTTATATTCGTTGGTTTTCTATCTTTAAACATTTGTGCACAAAGGCTTTATTTGCTATTTTAATGAGACGCTGTTATGCAGACTATTACGTGGGTGGTTCGATAAATATTGTCCCTACTGTATATAGACTACAGTAGAGTCTGTCTATAACCAAACTCCTTGCATCGAATTTCTCTATATAACAAATTTTTAGTAGGAACGGTCCCCTTTTCGCACGATTACATTTAAAACAGTCTCTATATAGCGAAATATCTATCTCCATATAACGAATTTTTTCATAAATTGGTCTTAATTTATTCAGTTTTAAAAAGCTTCGAAATCATATGGAATCGATTTTTCATAACTTATTTTTGATTTATCGTTAGTGCTGAGTTTTTTTTTATGTTACTTCTTTCCTTGTTCTTTAAATCCAACGAATTCATCCCACCTCCCACACACCTTTCCACATCCTTCTCAAAACAGTATCAATTGGATTGATACACATGTAAGAGAGGAATCAATGAGAGGCTCATAAGAGAGGCCTTCAAATGGTGGGAAATGTTAACTTCAATTTTTCATTCTTTGCTAAAATTTGAGCATTTTTTTTTTTTTTTTTTTTTTTTTTTTTTTTTTTTTTTTTTTTTTTTGAGAGCGTTACAACTTTAAAATCAAAACAACAAAAAATTACAGATTTCTTCGTCAGAAATTAATGCAAGTCTTCCTTATTAAGCTTTCAAATAAATATCTGTTCTCTTTATTGAAACAGCTAAATAATTAAGAAATAAAATGTTAGGTTAATATATACTTTTAAACATTTCAAATTCTTAATTCAAAAGATCAAAAATAATATTTGTTCAAATTTCACATATTAAATACGATTTTAACATCATTTTCTACACATCGAATTTCTCTATATAACGAATTTTTTACTGGAATGGCGGACTTCGTTATATAGAGACTCGACAGTATTTGTAAAATATCGAAGCCTGATGTCTTAGATGCCTGTATGCTCAATTTCAGAATCGTAGTTGCTATATAAACATTTTTTGGAGGGAAAGTGAAGTTTTAAAGACCTAATTTTTTAGAGATTTTTAAAGGAGCGGAGGGTTGAGGGGCAAAAGCTGGTTTGGAGCTTATTGGGCCAGATTTGTGACAGTGGATGAGACATGGTTACAAAACACTATGCCCCTCCAGTCCAAACGACAGTAGTCACACCTCATCCACTGTCACAAAACTAGCCCTATACGTTCCAAATCAGACTTTTATCGCACTCTCCTCCTCTTTCTCCTATTCCTCCCAAACTATGCTAATATATACTATTATTTTAACACAATGAAACTGATTGGTAAATTTATCATACAAATTGAATATTTCCAACTGAGCGTAAATTTGCTCAGGCCGGGAATCGAACCCAGATACTTGGCTTACAAGGCCATTGCTTTTACCTGTTAAGCTAACTGGGCGATACCCGGCTGGGACTTTTCACTCAGATAAAGGTTATCTGAGTGAAAAGATTTTTAAACGCGTGAGAATTTTTATTTATTTATTTAATTTTGAATTCGAAAACGTTTCTCTTCTTTGCTGTTGACTTAGATTTTTTTTCTAATAATTTAAATTCGAAATCTTAATTTTAAGAATTTTTAGTTTTTCATTTGTAAAATAAATCCGGATTTTAGTATTAATAGAGCCAAAACGCATTTTTGGTAAGAAAGAACGGAATATCTCCCTCTTTTATGGGCTTTCGGGAAGATTTCACTCATAAAACATGTTATTTAGAAGTAGGGAAATTATTTCTCATAAAATGAGGAAAAACTTAATATTATGTACAATTTCTTTTTGACAGTGAACTTTGTTTCTGAATGTATAGACAGAATTTTGCAATGGATTTTTCACGCAATTCATAATGTGTTTTAATTATAATAATTATGTACAGAAGTATGTTTGCGATTTTTTTTCTTATTTTTAGAACTTACATATAAATTTCGGAGAACTTACTTTTTTTCATAAATAAAAGGTAATTTCAATACACGTATATACCGATAAAAAATGCATTCAGTTTAATACTAGTTATTCAAAATTCATAAAGAATTCTAAACGTAATAATAGATATTACCGTTTCGATACACGAAATTAAATTGTAATGACGTTACTTTAATGATTTTCATGGTAATAATAAGAATATATTTCAATCACGAAATATTATAAAATTTAAAAAATATCCTCATTTAAACAGTATACATTCAGAAATGCTGAAACTATTCCAAAAAACGACATTATGAAAATTTTTATAAAATCTCAACCTTATCTGAAATTATTTGTCAATGCTGATTTTTGCTTATCAATGAGAATGTTATCTTTCGAATAGGAAAAGATTCAATTCGTACGACAGTACAGATTATATTTTATCTCAAAACACTGTTCTTAAAATGATATTTTGCTCTTTCAAACCAGAAAAGTTTTGAGAAAAGATTATTTATAATGTTTGCTATTTTAATTAATTTATTGCTGTTATGTTGACTATAAATATAAGTTTTATGCTTAATATTCATTTAAATATTACAATTAATAGAATATTTATTCTTGTTTAGGCGTTTCAGCATTTCTAAATGTACATTGTTTAAAAGAAGATATTATTTTATAAAAATTAAAAAATCTCAACTTTATCTGAACCTAGTCTTCAATGCTGATTTTTGCTTAACAGGAAGAACGTTATCTTTTGAATTGGAATTGATCCAATTCTTACGGCAATACAGATAATATTTTATCTTTCGAAATGTTATTTTTAAATTCATATTCTGCTCTGTCGAACCAAAAAGTTTTGAGGAAAAATGAATTAATTTTGCGATTTCAGTTAATCTATTACTGTTATGCTGACTATTAATATAAATTTTATGCTTAAAATTCGTTTGAATATTACAATGATTATTAATCATTTTTCACAAAACATTAAACTTTAAAATAATGTACCAAACAATTCAGCTAAGTTTTAAAGTTTATAAATAAAGTTTGAGATTTTTATACACTTTTATTTAAAGTAAGGTATTTCTGCTCGAAAATTTTTGAATAATTGATTTATACTGCAATTTATTAACAAACTTATTTCTAAATTAACAAGAAGTGTTAAAACGCATATTCTGAGAGCAAAATTAATCTAAAAATCTTTCGGTGGAACTTTACAGTTCATGAATTAAATTTTAACGTTCACACTAATCAAACGGTGTTTCTGAAAGGTTTAATTGATTTTTAATTCATTCCAAGGAGTGCTAGTATTATAAAAAATGTATACAAAATTACGATTGTGATGACTGTATAACATTTTGATTTTTCGACATACCTATAAAATGTAAATTTCGGAATATTATTTTTTTTAACTATTTGGAAAATAGTTGTTCTTCTCGGTAGAGAATTGGGAAATCTGAAGTATATCTGACTCTTTTTATTGGATGATATTCCGCAACTTGCTTTATTTTATTCGTTTTCTAATTGGCCATTGTTTAATGTCCAAAAATAGAATACTTCTGTTTTTTTTTTTTTTTTTTTTCATTTTATTCGTTTTCTGATTTGTTATGTTTAATGTCCAGAAATGAAATATTTCTGCTGCCACGATGACAAAAAAAGTATTTAAAAATACAAAAAAATTAATAACTTAAAAAGAAATTGAGATACAGCTTTCAAACAAATTGCATTTAAAAATGCATTTTTTTCTTTATACAATAATGTAAAATTCGAAAATATGTGATGTTTGGAAGTTTAAAAGTTTGCAGTGCGGAAAATTGTAAAACTAAAATTTCATTTAAAATGTGTAAACGATTGGTCTAGGAATATTAATTTTTAATCCATGACGTACTTAATGTAGGATTCTGTTATTACGTAAACCATGCATTGGATCGTCATAAAAATGATATTAATTATTATTATTAATTTAAATATTGAATTTATTTATAAAACTTTAAAATTTTAGTCTTTGCAAATATCATTTTCCAAATAGTAATTGTAATTTGTAAAATTAGAATAACGTTATTTTTATTTTTATTTTATTTTATTTTATTTTTTTTTTTACTTTTTTTTATTTTTTATTTATATATTTATTTATTTTTTTTTTGCAGTTTTAGTTTCAAAAAGTGCGCTTTGTTGAAAAAAGATATAAATAGCTATGAAAACAAACTTGATTAACGTTCATATGCTTATTTTTACAAATAAGTATGGCACATATATGCCCTGTACACGCTGAAATATCTACAAGGCGCCAAAATGGCGTTTATTTTTTTATTATTTTTTATTAAAAGGTTATTTTAATACACGTAATACAATAAATAATACATTTTTTTTAATATCAGATATTAAAAATTCAAAAAGAATTCTGAAAGTAAAAATAACTATTAAATTTTCTATCGATGAAATTAAATTGTAATCACATTACTTTAATGATTTTCATGGTAATAAAATTATATTCCAATCACGAAATCTTATAAAATTAAAATAGGAACTTCTTTTAAAAAGTACACATTTCGAAATTCTGAAAATATTCCAAGAAACGACATTATGAATTTTTTTATGAAATCTCAACTTTATCTAAAATTTTTCTTTAATACTGATTTATGCTTATCAGGAAGAAAGTTGTCTTCTGAATTGGAAGTGATCCAATGGCAATACCGATCATATTTTATCTTTCAAAATGTTATTCTTAAATTCATATTCTGCTCTGCCGAACAAGAAAAGTTTTGAGAAATGACGATAGTACTGACAATGAATGTTTGCTACTTCAGTTAATCTATTACTGTTATGCTAACTATTAATATAAATTATATGCTTAAAATTCGTTTAAATATTACAATGAGCATTTGTCATTTTTCCCAAAATATTAAACTTTAAAATAAAATGCTAAACAAAATTAGTTAACTTTTAAAGTTTATAAATGAAGTCTGAGATTTTTACATCTTTTTGTTTAATCATTTTTCTACCGACGGTACTTATAAGCACCATTGTGGAAAATATAATTAAAAACGTATATAATCAGTCTATTAATAAAAGTTCTGTTTCTTACCACATAGTATATTTTACTCGATTTAATTTAGATGGAATAGAAAAACAGTCGAATTTAAATATTTTAAAAATAGGTAAATTTTTTTTATCATTTTCATAGACATGTGATTTTTTTATTAAAAAAAGTCATAAAATGTTTGTGACGGTAAAAATCTTTCCATTTACGCAGAGGATTATAATACATGTAAATAAATTGCTTCTATAATAATTGTAATATTTCCGTAAGAGTATTTTTGGTTAATTAATTTGATTATTTTTGTAAATATTAAAACAAAAAAACTTATAAATACCGATATATTTAATCAGTTTTAATGAAAAAACACTTCTAAATTTCAAATTATTCTTACTTAAAAATTCCGGTATATCTTCAGATATTAACGAAGATAATTATTGATGTGAAGCTATTTCTTTATAAATATTTCGGCATATAAAGAATTAAACTAAGGCATTTCTACTGGAAAAAAATTTCAATAAATGTTTGACACCACAATTTATTAACAAATTTATTTTTAAATTATCAAGAAGAGTAAAAACGTTTATTCTGAGAGCAAAATTTATCTGAAAATCTTTTGGTCGCACTTTGCAATTCAGGAATTAAATTTTAATGTTTTCATCCATCAAACGGCATTCCTGAAAAAATTGACTCAACTTATAAATAAATAAATATATATATATATATATATACAGCGGCGGTAAAAAGTTTCCGGTCAGTCAGTTTCTTCGATTTATTTACCAAAAGGTTTCAGCAAAGAAGAAGCACAATTGCTTCAAAAGTTAGGAATATGTGAATGACCTCTAAACACGTGATCATTTTGATTGGATACTGAAGATGCTTCATGCAAAAGAATAAAATTCGAAGTTCGCGTGTGAAAAAGTTTCCGGCCACTTATGATTCTTTAGTTTTTTTCTATCGGTAAACTGTTTTTTGGTTGTGTTTATGAAGGAATCAACGTGCAGAGCATAGTCTGAATTCAAAATTGAAAAGTTCAACAATTATTGTTCATAAATGAGTGATTAGTTTGTCGCTAAAAGGCCAATCTTCTCGAGATATTGCGGCTAAGTTATCGACCGGTTAAATCAACCGTAAACAATATTTAAAAATTATATAAAAATGGCCGTGGCCTTCAGGACTTTCAGAGGTCCGGGAGATCCCGGAAAATTACTATTCCTGTGGACAGAATTATCAGGAGAAAAACAATTAATAATCCGCGTAAAAATTCCGCTGCAATATACTGCGATTTACGGAATGAAAATATTGCTGAATTAAGTCCGTATACTGTATCAACATGCTGACGTGATGCATAACTTTATGGAAGAATCGGTGTTAAAAAATTTTCAGAGTTAAAAAAAATACAAACGTACCCGACTGGCGTTTTCCAAAAAACACAAAGTCTGGTCGAGTGACAACTGGAAAAAAGTTCTATTTTTCCATCAATCGAATTCGAAACAGTTTTGGAAGTAATGGCAGACACAACGTCCGATGACCTAACAACAAAAGATATGATTCGACCTATGTTATTCCTACAATGAAGTATGGCGGAGGACTCGTTATGCCGTGGGGAGTATTTTCTTCAAAAAGGGTCGGTCCGTTATTTAAAATCCACAGCCAAGTGAATGATACAATGTATAAGGATATCTTGCAAGACTATTTTCTGCCCTATTAGACAAAAAATTTAGTCGCAACTATTTTTCTTAATATGATAACGACTTAAATAATGTATGCAAACCTCGATAAGCAATGGTTTTCGCATAAAAAAATTCGTTTTTGAAATGAGCAGCCCAAGCGCCCAACATAAATCCAATAGAAAAACTTTGAAAAGAAGTTGACAAAAGTCTGCGGAACTATAAATATTCCAACTCAGCCGAAATTTCGCCAAAATTGCAAGAAATGCGGGGAAAACCTACATTGTAAAAATTGAAGACCCAAATTGGGTTGAAAGATTTCTGGGTATAGTAATTTTCCTGAAATGGTACAGAAAGGATTCCAAAATGGTATTGTTCCCAAAATAGATAACCCAAAATGGTTCAAAACACAACAGATCTTTATTAACATTAAATTAATCAAAGTTTCTGAGGTATAATGTATATACTATCTAAGATATTTTAATTGTTTTAATGTCATTAAAAATCAGACTTATTTAAAACGATTTTGTGGTACAAACTGAACTTTTCAAATTGGAACAATGCTGTACCCAAAAATCTTTCAACCCAATTTGGGTATTTTGTTTTTACAGTGTACCATAGACGATCTTTAACCGTTGATTGTATGAATGTCACGTTGCTGCGCCGCAGTACTTATTACTAAAACTAACACAATAGTAATCCGATAAAATACTAATTGTAAATGTTGTTGATCACTGTAATTTTCTATTACAATACCACTCTTTTACAAACTTTTACTTATTCCCATTATTTTTTTATGTTTTAATAATTTTCTTGTACTTTTTTATGCAATGTGTTAATTATTTTTGAGATCATCTATTGACTAATTATATATTAAAGAATATATGATTTTCTTAGGAAAATCATTATGTAGTGCATCATAAATTAGCTTTTTAATATTGGCATTAATTAGATGAGAAGAACATAAACATTTTATTCCATGTATATGATTAAGTATTATATTACGATACACAGAATTATGAAGACATGATTTAAAATTAGTAAATGTATTAACTTTAAAATTAAATTCATTCCGTTTGTCATATGTATCAATCATTAGTTTGTTTTCTTTTAATATAATTTTAAGATCTAAAACGTTAATGGTATTATTAGAAAGCAGGTTTTTTGTAATTTCTAAATTAGCTGGATAATCTACTGGGAATTGAGATATACTGGTATTATCAGTATCAATTAAAATTATATCATCAATATATCGATATAAATGTATTTTATTATTAAAATATTACGTTCATAATGATGTAAGTATAATGATGTAAGTATAATGATGTAAGTCTGATAATATACTGGATGTACAACCACCTTGTGGTATACCGACTTTTTGTTTATATATTATGTTATCTTAAATTATGAAATTATTATAGATAATGAAAGTTGTTAAAGTAAGAAAATAATCAGTATCAATATTCGTTGATATATTCAAATCATGTTGATATTTTTTTTAAATAAAAAACATTAAAAAATATTAAAATAACAATTTCTTTTAAAAAGTACACATTTAGAAATGCTGAAACTATTCCAAGAAACGACATTATGAAATCTGTTATAAAATCTTTCCTTATCTGAAAGTTTTCTTCTATGCTGATTTATGCTTATCAAAGAGAAGGATGAAGAATTTAAAAAAGGTAATTTTCTTAATCATTTTTATAAATATATCTCTTTTTTTCTTTGAAAAAACGTTAAATGAAATATTTTCGACAGTAAAAGCCTTTCCATTTACACAGAGAAACATAATACATTTAAATACATTGCTTTTATAAGAATTTTAATATATCCATAAGAGTATGAGTATTTTTGGTTATTTAATTTAATTATTATATTATTTGATTATCTTTTGATCCAATTTGAACGGCAGCATAGATCATATTTTATTTATCAAAATGTTAATCTTAAATTTATATTCTGCTCTGTCGAACCAGAAAAGTTTTGAGAAAAGATAGATAGTATAAATAAATGATTTCAATCATCAATTGCTGTTATGCTGACTATTAATATAAATTTTATGCTGAAAATTTGTTTGAATATTACAGTGAGCATTAATCATATTTCATAAAATATTGAACTTTGAAATAATGCACTAAATAATGTAAAATAATGTAAGAAGCTGTATTAGATATAGAGGGGTATAGCTATTAATGTTATATTGAATTCTTGAAGAACCTGTTTTAATTTTTCATACATAATGGGAACATAATGTATACTTCTGTGTTTAATAAGTAAACTATTGACAAAACGCTGGGCCGAAGAAGAGGGAGTTTATACTGTGAAAAATCTTGTCAATATGACAATCCTTAAAACCATAATCTAAAGCATTTTTTTACTAAAATCAATTTCATTGTTACTTTGGTCATCTGAACAAATTCTATATGCACGTCGTATGGAAGATTGAAATGCTGGAATTTTATATTTAAAAGGCATATTGGCACAAAAAGGTATACTGTATTTTCTTTTAAAGGTTTTTTGTACACATAGAAAGTGAAATTATTACTGTTCCGGTTAATCTGAACATCTAGAAAAGGCAAAGCTGACTTTTGCTCTACTTCTAATGTAAACTTAATAAGGTATCCTGGGGTAATAACGCCAGGCGGGGTAATAACGCCAAGTGCTTATATTTTGCATAATTATGAAATAATCAGGTAAATGACTCCCATGTGCTCTGCGCAGAAGAGTTTTGAGTTATATAAATCGCAAAAAACAGCTTCAAGTTAATTTGTTTCATTTTTAGGTCTTATTGTTTTTACAAACAACTAAAATTAACGCTTGATCTAAAATTTGCGAGATACGTTTTGTATATGTGAAGACTATCTTTTTATCCGGAAATACTTTGTTAATTACATAAATTTGTAGTGCATTTCATGTACTTTTAAAATTCTGTTGAAAATTTTGGATATCTTCTCGAGATAATTTGTAATTTAAAATGTACTGCGCAATAACTATACCGGGGTAATAACGCCAATCCTTGACATTAATACCCCGGTTGATTCCCTACAGTGGCCGAGCTACATCCTAAATACTGATTCAAATAAACACAGTTAAAACTGTGCAATGTTTCTCATATTTCTATTCAAACGGTCCTTTTTAAGCAAAAAGAATCTCACGGTCTGATATTCATTTGCCTCATCCCTCCCTCCCACACCACACCTTTATATTTCTTACACTTTCACAAAAATTGAACATTTTCAATAACTTAGAATGTAATTCATCAATTTCTAATTTTGTAGAGTTTGTATTTTTAGAATTGGGCTATCTACATGCAATTATTCCATCTTATTTCATAGTTTTGTTTGCATGGCGTTATTACCCATATAGGTGGGTAATAACGCCAAATAGCATGGGTCAAGAAAAAACGCCATTACATTTTATGAATACATATCTGTTAAATTATTTTATTTTATATAGATAGTCAATGAGTTGCTGTATCAGTTCCTCTATTTGTTTGAAAAATACAATCTAAAACTAAGCCGTGAAAATTGTTAGAACCTTAACGTGGCGTTATTACCCCAGGGTACCTTACTATTACTTAACTTATGAAGAAATATCTGAAGCAAAATCTGTAAATCAGGTACTGTGTGAGACCATAGGATGAAAACGTCATCAACATATCAATGTTAAAAATAACACTAGTAAGTCTTGATTACGTCCATTAATAACTACAAGGTAGAACCCGTCAAATTTTGACGAAAGAAAATGTTTAAGAAGGAACTCTTTCATTAACTTATAATAAACCTAAAAATTAATTATAGTAAAAAATGCATTTCATATTGGTACGTCTAACTCTTAAACAAACGATATTTATCGTCAAATTAACAAAATACTGTTTATATAAAACGAATTTGTAGAAATTGTTAAAATTAAACTTTAATCGTATATGTAATCAGTAAAAAATAATAAAGATATGTTATTATGATAAAGTTATCAATAATGGTTCTTATGCTAGTATTCCAAAATGATAAAAAGCAAAATTTATTCAACTTTGACTCAATGGTAGAATTTTTTCCCCCGTGAAATCTAAACCTGGTATCATTTTTACCGTATCAAAATTTACAAATGTACATTTCACATCTGTATTCACATTTAAAAAAAATTGGCATTTTAATTTGATAATTTTGATTCAAAACTTGAAGTCTCAATGGCTATTAGCTGAAATAGATATTAAACTGTTGATATTCTTTTACGTGTAAATCAAATTTTGTAAATGAAGTCAAAATTCACCTGGTTTTATAACAGAAGCTATTTAAATTTCTATTTTTTCCCTTTTAATAAGAAAATGGCAACATAAAGATACACCACTCAATTTTTTTCCTTTTTTCTTTTGCTTCAAATAGAAATGGAGTACTCCTGTTGCCACGATTAGAAAAGAAGTATTAAAAGCTATAAAAAAAATTAATATTTCAAAAACAAACTAAGATACAGTTTTCAAACAAATTTCAGTTAAAAGTACATTTTTTTCGTACACGATGGTGTAAAAATTGAAAATGTGCGACATTAAGAAGTTTAAAAACTTTTCGTAGCAAAAATTGCAGTACCGAAATTCATTTAAAATTTTAAAGTGTTGCCATGCACAAAATGACGAATGTGTTACGCACAGATACGTTTGGCCTTTATAATATAGATATCGCAATACTAATAATATATATTCTACATAAAAATTAGAATTTATATTATAAATAAACATTTTGCTTATGAGACGTTGTTGTATTTATAAAAACATTTAAAATACATTAAACATTTTTATTTGCATGTTTCAACTCTTTTTAATCGAGTCATCTTCAAAATGTAAATGGAAAATAAAATTACAAACATAATGAACGTGAAAACCGGAATAAATAATTATTGAAAATAAATTAAGTGTGCCACGCGCCTTTTAATTTGGATATTGTCCGTGGTCTAGTTAAATAATTATCGTGTAAATTATCTAATCATTCAATCCATATATTTGGGATGCGAAATGATAGTGTATCGGTACAAATATGTGAACTTTTTAAATAAAGGAGGTGAGTTAATAAGGGCCATTTTTCTCCCATCAGCACCTAGACGTGACATACATTTTTTTTTCATTAGTATACCTCATAACAAGCAAGAAAATAATAATATCTTGAGTGAAAAATTAATAACTGATGCAAAAATAATATATAGATTTAAGTAAATATTATGTGTATTAACTAACATAAACACTATTGTCATTAGTTTTAATCCATATTATCAATAGTAAATACAACAATAAGTGTAAATTTAAGATGAATGAAGCTTACTAAGGTTATTATTTCAATATATGAAATAGCGGAAATAATCAATAAATAATAACTAGCAAAAGCCATGCTTTGTTTGGATTCGCGAAGCATTATTTCATTAGATAACTATTTGAAAGTAATAATAAGGTACCCTGGGGTAATAACGCCAAGTGCTAATATTTTGCATAATTATGAAATAATCTGGTAAATGACACCCATGTGCTCTGCGCAGAAGGGTTTTGAGTCATATAAATCGCAAAAAACAGCTTCAAGTTAATTTGTTTCATTTTTAGGTCTTATTGTTTTTACAAGCAGCTAAAATTAACGCTTGATCTAAAATTTGCGAGATACGTTTTGTGATGTGAAGACTATTTTTTTCATTCGGAAATACTTTCTTAATTACATAAATTTGTAGTACATTTCATGGACTTTCAAAATATTGTTGAAGATTTTGGATAGCTTCTCGAGATAATTTGTAATTTAAAATGTACAGCGCAATAACTATAACGGGGTAATAACGCCAACCCTTGGAATTAATACCCCGGTTGATTCCCTACAGTGGCCGAGCTACATCCTACATACTGATTCAAATAAACACAGTTAAAACTGTGCAATGTTTCTAATAATTCTATTTAAGCGGTCCTTTTTAAGCAAAAAGAAACTCACGGTCTGATATTCTTTTGCCTCATCCTCCCCCCCCCTCCCCCACACCACACTTTTATTTTACTTACACTTTCACAAAAAATTTAACATTTTCAATAGCTTAGAATGCAATTTGTCAATTTCTAAGTTTGTAGAGTTTGTATTTTTAGAATTGGGCAATCTACATGCAATTATTCCATCTTATTTCATAGTTTTGTTTGCATGGCGTTATTACCCATATAGGTGGGTAATAACGCCAAATAGCATTGGTCAAGAAATCACGCCATTACATTTTATGAATACATATCTGTTATATTATTTTTTTTATATAGATAGTCAATGAGTTGATGTATCAAATCATATATTTGTTTGAAAAATACCAACTAAAACTGAGCCGTGAAAATTGGTAGAACCTTAACGTGGCGTTATTACCCCAGGGTACCTTATATATTTTTTAATTATTTGGTACTTTTTGATTATCCCGTCAACCAAAAAGGTACTGCCAAACTAAAAGATTAAATGCCTATAATGATGATAAAAAATGTCACACTCACTTAATATTAAACTTGTATCACATTCGTTACGCCATCAAGTGATTTTAATATGAAGTTTTATTTGTATTCTTATTAATGTTTTATTAATTAATTTATTCTTTTGTTGTTTAAAATAAAAATTACACCAATTTGTTTAATTTGACTCACAGTTTGACAATTTCTACAATTTGGCGAAATTGATTGACGGGATAACCAAGTAGTACCTACTATTTTTTAATTTTTATTAAGCAAAAACGCTACCTTATATTTTGGTATATTTTAATTTTAGTAATGTAAATTCAGTCAAATAACTAAGAATTTCGTCGGAATATATTATTTATGACATAAAACTGGTATAAATATACATTTTTTCCATGCAAAACATGTCATTTTCTTTTAAATTTTCCACTAAAAGCTCTTTTTTGGAGATTTTTTACATAATAACGAAAAACAAATAAATTTGTAAAACATTAATAAAAATAGAAATAAAAAGTCGAATTAAAAATCACTTGATGACATAACCAGCACTTGTATTATCTTTAATGTCAAGTAATGTGACATTTACGATAATTTATTATTGGCATATAATCCTGAAATTTGGCGTTAGATTTTTGGTCGACGGTATAACCAAGTACTATCCAAAAATATACTCTGATATAGTATCTATGGAATGAGGTAATAAAGTACAAATATCTGTAATATCTTGATGAAAATTAATAATTTGCCCACTGTATTCAAGCTAACCTACAATAATACGGTAAAAACTGGATGAACTTGGGCAATTAGTTTCTCCTCAACAAAAACTAAGCTCTTTATTATTTAGGGATATGGACCAGGATCCATATTATTAGCTACAGAAAAAATATTTAGTTCATTATTTACTATACATTTATGGCTAATCTTACAAAATCCGTCAGATTGAATATGCATACCAAACCAATGACGATGACAAATTTAACAAAAATATAATTTAAATTTTTTTTTTTTTTTTTTTTTTTTTTTTTTTTTGCATCTTCGAAATTTAAAGCATTTTTCCGAGCATATGCATTCTCTGTCAGAAGAAATTCGTCATGTCGTTCTTTTGACATAGATCTCATATAAGCACCACATTGACGCTATTTTTTTTTTCAGACGCCAATATCATATACGCACCGGGGTATTTAACTGGCGACAAAGTGTCGTTATTTTGCTCGATATGTTAACCCGGATGTTGATTATTTATTAATAAATTGTTTATTTACTTTTTTAAAATTATAAAAATTGTTTTGTTCTATAGATATTAATTAAACTTTAAAAAATTTATTGTTATTCCCTTTTTAAAAAATTATATGGTAACTGCTATTCGAAAACGAGGTTTTTTTGCAAATTGGCATCGGAAAAAATCGCCCCAATGTGGTGTGTATATGACATCTGTGCTGTTGTTTTTTACGCTGATATCTAGCCTCTTGCCTTAAAGCTATATCATATTCGCGTTTTTATTCAACCAGTAAGTGTAGGTTTTCTACGCATTTTTTAAATTAGACCTAAAATGTTGCCTAATACATTCCATAAATTGTTTTTAAATGACAAACTATTTAAAAATATTACTACATATATGAATATTATAATATGTGTTTCATTCTGTTCAATTTTAAACCTTCGAATTCAAATAACTCTTTATATAATGAATTTAACAATTAATTTTATTTGTTAACTATTTGGAAATAGTTGTTGTTCTTAATAGAGAATTGGGAAATCTGATGCATATATGAATCTTTTTATTGGTTGAATTCCGCAACTTATTTTATTTCATTCGTTTCAAGTTTAATGTCCAAAAACGGAATACTTTTGTTTTTATTTTATTCGTTTTCTGATTGATCCAAGTTTAATGTCCAAAAACGGAATACTTCTGTTGCCACGATGATAAAAAGAATAATAAAAACTTTTTAAAAAATAATAATTTAAAAAGAAATTTTGATAAAAATTTCAAACAAATTTCATTAAAAAGTGCATTTTTTTTCTCTACGCATTGGTGTAAAAATTTTAAACGTGGGATTTTTAGTAGTTTAAAAATTTGCAATTCCGAAAATTGTAAAACTGAAATTTCATTTAAAATTTGTGATGAGTCCAGGAATATTAATATTTAATCCATGTCGTACGTAATATGAGATGCTCAGAAGTCAGTCGGATTAACTCCATCAAATAAAAATGCGCATTTTAAACAGTTAAAGTTGTCTATCTATAAATTACATTTTTTTTATCATTCGTCTAGGAATATTAATGTTTAATGCACGGCGTACGTAATATATGACTCGTTGAAATTATCCTAATAGTGATGTTTATTATTATTATTAATTTAAATATAGAATTTCTTTGAAAATATCATTTTTCAAACAGTCGTTGTAATTTCTTAAATTACAATTTTTTTAATCCCTTTTATTTAAAATCCCCTTTATATATTTATTGCATCATCAATATTATTATTAATATTATTTGTATTTTAAAGAAAATCAGTAACCTTTTTTTTACAATTATTTTGTTGCCATTAAAAAAATCATAATATATTTCTTTTAATATGCATAAGTATCATCAGCATAAATGATTTTGTCGGAATAAAGAAAATACATTTTATTTATTTAACTAATCGTGATTTATCTGTAATTGCAAACTCCATGGTTTACTTCTTCTTCTGAAAATATACATTTTTCATTTTTTATTGTCAAATATGCGTCCGTAATGGAAAAGCATGTAAAATAAATTAATTAAAATAATAATATCAAGAAACGTTATTCGGTAAAAAAAAATAATATTTTGCAAATCTACAGATCATAATTTATTTTTGTGTTTAACTCAAAATACTGAATAGTTTTTTTTTTTAATGTGTACGACAAATTGTAATTTGAGTGGCCTAGTAGAGGATTCGCTTCGCTCATCCTAATAATAACCATACAGTTTTAGACCTTTTGGACAATGTGTTTTAGATTATTTTCCTTATTGATTGCTTCACCAGAATCACTAATGGACCATCCAGTGGCCTCGTCTTGTATAGTATATGAACATATTCAATATTTGGTTTTTAAATCTTGATTGAGCTATGGCACATTACAGTAGTATTGCAAGCCAGAAACCATATTATGAAAACAACATGCACCCAGCACTCTGCGACAGTTTCGCGTATTTTACACTGACAGCACCATTATGTTATGATGTTTCGCAGTGTTTTTATCCAAATATTATAGATTTTAGAAATTGTGCGCTGAAAAATCAAATTTTGGTTACGAGAGGTATCCCTTAGCATCCTCTGTTGAAAACTGTTGCTGCCTATTTAAGAATCTTGGCATTTCATGTTCAATATTCATTTCGTTCCAAACAATCCCGGTAAAATCTATCAATACTCCCAACATCATTTGGCTGCAGCCACTCTCTGATATCATATGAATATTTTTTTAATGTGTTTGTAAGTATGTTAGCGTAATTGTTCTTTGTTTCTGCGAAGTAAGGAATGAATACATACAAAATGTAATTTGAAGTAATGACGAATACCATATGCTTAATGAAAGGTTTTCCTTTGTATAACCAGAGAGAATGTCTCTGAAAGAAATAGTTCACACTCTTTTGGATATAAATGTACGTGCTATCGAATGCAATAAATACAGTATCATTGTCGTCATCCGGAATAAACAATCTTCCTGCTGAAGACCTCATATATTTTTCAATAACTTGTATTCTGGTGATGTATTCCATTCTAAGGAGTTTTGGAACAACGTTCTCAATCAAAGCCTGATTTTCATATTTTACAGAAGATATTATTTTTCTTATATTGAATAACGCAGACAGAACACCATAATAGAGACTAGTTCTTTGTTTTATAAGTAACACTGCAAAGCAAGCACGAAATGACCGCTTTTTTGAGGAACGTATTTTGGACTTTACAAGTTTAAAGATATAATTAAAACCAGACATAAATATACCCATGAGATTATAATAATAGATTTCAGAAAAGTGTTCCGGTGTGTCAAAATCGAGGCCTTCTTTGCAACATTTCTGATATTGTTTTAAATATTTTCATGCATCGTATTTCATACATCGACGTATTCTCACTTACAGGACTTAAATCTTGCAGAGTCAATTTACCGATCAAGTAATATGAGTTTTACAGCATCGTTTTCGCGACGAATTATAGATTCTAATTTCTATAAAGGCTTGAGTTTCAATAGCTTTTGCTACAATAACGAAGCAGTTCTTACCTTTATATATTATACAACAAGTGTTAGAGTTGTGGAAATGAGATATTGATAAAGGTGTATTAGGTTTCTTAATTGTGATCTCATCAACATTAATCGTTGACGCATAATCTCTTATTCTTACATCAGAAGAAGAAATAGAAGTATTTAGAGCCTTCAGAGCACGAAATACATATTATTTGCATTTAGAGCACTATTTAGAACCACTTTGTAAATCGATCTAGATGTTTTTCGAACATCTATGTATTTATGTAACTTTTCTGTTAGAACGTATACGAAAAGTTTTCTGCGAAACTTTACAACATTGACATTGGTATCCAAGCATTATTTATTAGTAATTTCTGTAATAAATATTTACGAATTTTTACGTTATTTTAGAAAACAACATTGACGTTTGAACAACGTTAATACTTTTTAAATACGGCAAAAGAAGTCTGAACGCGCTCCGATAGTAGTGCATTTCATTCTTTCACATGATACATTTTTCCCTTTACAGGTAGAAGCGCACACTGAACCCAAATAAAATAATGCTTATATAAAAACGTATAAAGAGTAGAATCATTGCATGTCAAAATTAATTGGGTTCATCAAGCGCTTCTTAATAAAAAATTAATTCAAAGAAACAAAAAACGTCAAAAATGCAGAAAAAAGCCAAAACACTCTACTTTCGGGCTATAATTTCCATGACTATTTCCACTACTATTTTATTTATCACATAAAACTTATATTAAACAAAAATACATATCTTCAACTATACAAAACCACAGAACAATCATCTGAATTCAAAACTTTTATCTCCGGATATATGATGGGCTAAAAATAGCCCTTATTGACCCACGTCCTTTCAATTGATTCTCTAATGAATAATTTTAAATAAAAATTAGACCTGTGTATTAATTTACTCTCATTAAAAAGTATGTTAATGTTCTCTTTTTGATTTAATCAGGATAGAGCGGTTTTCTTCCTGTTAAGTTTTATATCTGTTATATGTTCTTTACGCCTGATTTTAACTTA
Organism: Maratus speculifer; assembly: GCA_964019185.1. NCBI lineage: Eukaryota > Metazoa > Arthropoda > Arachnida > Araneae > Salticidae > Maratus > Maratus speculifer. The sequence goes on along the minus strand of OZ025302.1, from coordinate 108,455,811 downwards.
TAACCTGATTATTTATTCCGGTTTTCACTTTCATTGTGTTTGTAATTTTATTTTCTATTTACATTCTGAAGATGACTCGATTAAAAAGAGTTGAAACATGTAAATAAAATTTTTTTATATATTTTAAATGTTTTCAATAATAAACAAGTTGGAAATTGCACGTGAAGAATAGCAAATGAGGTGCGATAATGGAATGGATTTAAAAGTATCACTCTCATGTATCAATCTCATAAAATTGTAAATAGTTAATTACAATTAAGATGCGCAACAAACAATGCTCTCTCTATACTCATAATGTAATGGAATACTTTTGTGTGGCCTTGTAAATCAATATAACAAAAGTTCTTTGCACAAAAGATTATGCAAAATCTATATTATAATATGTACTTTATGATGCATATCAATATTATTATGTTTGAATGAATGTAATATTATTAAAATGCATTTAAACTTTTTTTTTTCATTGACTGCAATGTAACGGAGTACTTTTGATTGTCCCTGTATTTGATCTATGCATCCTATTTTCAAAAAAATTGAAATGACTTGACAAAATTATGTAGTAAGTATGTAATTTAAATTTCAAACGATTAAAATGCATTTGCAACATTTTTCCCCATTGACCGTAATGTAACGGAATTCTTTTGATCGTCCCTGTTATTGATCTATTCAACCTATTCTCATTAAATTTGAAATGACTCGACAAAATTATGTAATAATTATATATTTTAAATTTCAAAAGAATCGGTTGGGTAGTTTTTGCGTTGTTATATGCGGACAAACGGACAGACAGACAGATAGAATGACAGACAGACGAACAGACGGACGGACTGAACGACAACTATAGGTGCTACGTATTTACATAATTACGAACGCACCTAAAAAACGTCTTATAAGCAAAATATTTATTAATAATATAAATTCTTATTTTTCATTGTAGAATATATATTATTAGTATTACGATATAGTCATCAACATATCTTAACCAAAATACCGGTTTCTGTTTAAATGAACTGAAAACTCTCTCCTTCAAAGGTCCAAGTGCAAATTCTGCAAACAAACCGGATACACGTGAGCCCATTGGTGCTCCATGAAGTTTCCTGTAAATAACACCATTAAATATGAAAATATTACTGAAAACTATTAGATGCTTCAAAGACTGTTTCCGGTGTGAAACATTCCAATGGAGAGCTAGCTCGCTGTTGCAATGGATGCATTTATTTCAGCTTATTGCATTAAAATAAGATTATATTTATTTATTTATTCATTTCCATTCAAAAGCAGAAATACTAAAAGCATTCGATACAATAAAAAAAAGGGAATGCCGGTTTCACGAAAATGTTACAGATAAATTGTTCGGATACTTACTAAAGTGCGAAAAATTTTATGAAGTTTTATGAACAGTATCTATCTATATATATATATTACGCTATCGTATGCGGTACAAAACTCGCGATTATTTGTTAAATGTTCAATGGCAACATCTGAATGAAACGCAAATCATCGGTTATTGTGTAAAAGTAATTTAGACCGATTTAGACCAAGGTAAATCGGATTTACCGTAATTTCGGGTGTATAAGCCGCAGCTCAAACAATTCTTTTTCGACCCAGAATTTTTTTTTAAACAAATATAACTAGTCAGATCGCCGTAAATATTTGCTTTCAATCACTAAATGAGATTTCTGGGTCCAAAAAGAATTGTTTGATCTGCGGCTTATACACCCGAAATTACGGTATTTACATTTTTCTCTTTCGCTACAATTACGGAGTTTTAAAATATTATTATTTATAATTTTCGGTTAGTTAAAAAAAAAAAAAAAGAAAAGAAAAAAAAAATAGAGAAAAAAAATCATGAATTTTAAACGTTTTAGTTTAAAATTAAAGCTACGCATTATAAATGAAATGAGTGAAATGATTATATTTTAAATGAAATTAATGAAATAAACAAAAAATGCCGCAGGAACATTTTTTGACGAATTATCACCTGTGTCCGGCAGTCTAAAAATACCGATTTTTTCAATTTTCTAGCAGAATTTTCTGATTTGGCATACAATTGAGTAGGTAAAATTAAATTATGAATAAACGTATTATGATGCAATGTTTAGTATAAATTTAAAGGTGACCAAACTGGTCGCCAAGAGCGGCTAGTTTTTTTAATTTAGAACCTGCACAAAGTAATATTACAAATTATTTTCAACGCCAATGATTTGGAATATTGAGGAAGAAAAGGAAAGAAAAAACGCTACACTTTAATTTTTGTTTACTTCATTTTATTATTTGTTTTAAGAGACATTCTTACTGAATTTATTTCACATATCTATGTTCCATAAAAAAGTTATTATCCCATACCGGAAGGCGGCAACACAGACAATCACCCTATCGAGTCTATGGGTGAAGATCTAAGATTAGTTAAATCTCGATTCACATATTAAAACGCAATGGGTCTGTCAACCATACCTTGGTGCAGGGTTCTCGCTGTCGCTCACCTTTGCGCCAAATTGCAACTAAATTTTTCATTTGGCGAGTAAACAAGCGATTAGATTCACCAAATTGCTAGTGATCAATTTTTACTTTTTCTTTCTTTTCTTTTTCGCTTTTCATACATATGCATATATGCATATTTTTAATATATTTGTAGCGGATAGTTGAAATTAGAATAATAACAATCGTTGTATCAGTTATAAAAACTTATTTTAGAATATATTGAAAATAATGGGGATACATTAAAGGATTAAAGAAAAAAAATTTAGTACTACACTGTAAAAAATTTCAAGAGGTTACTAAACATTTTTTAGTAAATTTGTATTCCACAGAATTTTTTAGTAACCACTACAAACTTTTTTTTGCAAGTAAAACAAACTTTTTTTTTTTTTTTTTTTTTTTTTTGTAAACTGAACAAAAGAATTTTTTGTATAACTAACTTAAAACTTTTTAGTATGAGACACCAAGCAAATTTTAGTAATAGCTCCAAAATTATTTTTAGTAACCATTACGTGTGCCTAAAGGGCAGGAGCTTCCTTCGAGCTGCATCCAGTGGGTAAAAAGACAGACGTCTGAAGCGGAAGATTTTCGGCAAAGCCGCAATAGATAGCAGCACCAAACATTGCTACCTGCTCTATTTTGACATGTTTCTAAAGGGGATGGAAAGTCCAGAGATAATTACCCATGGTAACTGCTACAACAGGATTTTCATAATCCCTTTGTTTAACGAGTATTTACATTGCATACATTCGGTGCATATTTCGTGGCGTCCAGCCTCGAACCTGGGTACTTTCAGCCTGGAGTTTGGTGCTATGACCACTAGGCAATCACGGCCACACCAAGTGAGTTTTAGTAATAGCTATTAAAAATGTAAAGCTATTAACTCTATTCGTTGCTAACTTTTTTCTAGAATTTCTTACAGATTCCTTGTAACCGAGTAAGATTACAAAAAATTTTTTAGTTATTACAAGTATCACTAAAGTTTTTTTAGTAGATCGACCCCTAACTGGTGGAAACTCCTAAAAGCCCGGATTTAGTGGTTGACTCATAGGTTTACCATTAAGTTTTCTTGCTCTCAATCCTCCATGTTTTCATACTTTTGGGTTCAGGAAAGCATAATGTTAAATCTATGAATCGCCATTAAAATCGGGGTTTTAGGTATTTTTCATCAAGATATGGCTTGGCAGACCCATTGCGTTTTAATATGTGAACTCAGATTTAACTAATCCTAGCTTTTCATCCGTGAGCTCAATGAGATGACTGTCTGCGCTACCGCCTCTTGGTCTATACGAATTAAAATACATTTTTTTCTAATCTTATTTTACGCGTAATTTTTTTATACAATTTACACGATGAAGATTTCATGAATTTCAACTCATTTCTATTTAACGAATTTTCCTTATAACGAAGTGTTTAAGTGTCACGATGAAACTTCATTAAATGGAATCTTCACTATATTTTACTGTTATACTTAATTTGCTAAATACTGAATCAATAATTTCAAGCAACAATAAAATCATTCAAATTACGTCTGTTTTGTTTTAAATGAGAATTAAGAAATTTAATATTGAATGACTCATAACTGATTTTTTTTAATTAAAAAAAATGTTATTTTAAAATAACGTTTTTTTCCTACATTGCTAAATTTAATTTTGGTTTTTCAATTTTTACATGTCTTTATTTATTTTTCTTTAATTAAATAATTTTAATCAGTCGTACTTTTTGATTAACAAAAGAATTTCTATTACTGTAATTTCTTTTTGTTGTTGTTTGTTTGTTGTAGGAAAAAAAATATTCAAGAAAAATTAATGAATTCTTTTCGCATAAACGAATTATTTTGAACATCATTTTTGCATCTTTCACTGTTTTAGAATTTAGTAATGCAAGATAGAACCCGTCGAAATTCGACGAAAGAAAATCTAAGAAAGAACTGTTTCATTGATTTATAATAAATCTGCAAAATTAGTTACAGTAAAAAATACATCTTATATTGGTCAGTCTAACTCTCAAACAAATATTATTTTAAGCTAAAATTAGCAAAAATCTATAAAACTCAGTTATCCAAATTATTAATCGAAATAAAAGGGAAATTCACGGGATTTTATAGCAGACGATATTTAAAAATAATATATGCATTTTAATTTTTTTGTTTCAATTTTAAGAGAAAGTGGAGTGATTTTGTTGCAACAACTACAAAATTGGTACTAAAAATTATTTTAAAAAAGCAGTACCTCAAAAATTATGTAAGATACAGCTTTGAAACAAATTGCATTTAAAAGTACAATTTTTTTTCTATACGGTGGTGTAAAATTTTAGAAGTGTTTAGAAGATGTTTAGAAGTGTAAAATTTGCAGTACCGAAAATTGCAAAACCGAAATTGCATTGGAAAGCGTTCCGCATTTTAATAACTACTTTTCTTTTCAATTTAAGCCTCCAAACTGGTAGACGGTAGGTGCTGGGTTCGAACACAATCGCGACCGTCGGCCTAACCGTTCGGAGTTTTCCGTGGTTTTCTTCGAACCTTGCGTAAATACGGGTTAGGTTCCCTTAGAAAGACCCCCACGGAGGGCATCCCACCCCTTAGGGCCTATATCCAACAGTGTAGATTATTGGTCGACATAAATACAAACAAACTTTTCAATTTAAGAGAAAATGGAGTGATTTATGTTGCCACAATTACAAAACTGGTTCTAAAAAATATAAAAAAATTAATATTTCAAAAATAAATTGAGATACAGCTTCTAAACAAATTACATTTAAAAGTAAATTTTTTTTCTCTATACGACGGTGTAAAAATTTAAAATTTGAGATGTTTAGAAGTGTAAAATTTGCAGTAGCCGAAATTGTAAAACGGAAAATGCAAAGGAAAGTCTTGCCATTCACAAAATGACATACGCGTTACGCACAGATACGTTTGGCTTTTATAATACAGATTTAGTTTTCGCAGACAGCATAAGTATAATGATTTCTCTGGAGAAAAAGAAAGTGGTGAAATGTTGCAATAATTTTGTTGTAAAACTCTTTGCAATTAACTGTTACTTTTAAACAACCAAAAGAAGAATATTGAAAATAAAAACTTTTATTAGCATACAAAGAGTGTACTACAAAATAAAATATTCAAATTAGACATCTTTAATGTATAAATATGTTGAGAATTTAAAATTTCATAAAAGATTGACAAAAAAAAGCAGGAAGAAATGATTTTTTTTTTTCAATTAAATAAAGGTGTCCAGGCAAAATATATTTTACGGCAATTTATCAAAAAAAAATTAAAAAAACAAATCATAACATTTTTTTTTTTTTTTTTTTTTTTTTTTTTTTACAATTAATGCGTAGATTAAAATGGTGTTAAATGAGTAAACACAAATAATAATTTGAAGTATAAACTAGAGAAAATATACTAGGAGATTCATTAAATCATCATGTTCAATTGTGATTTTCATTTGCAGTTATATAAATATGCAATGGAAAAAAATATAAATTGTTGTGGCTTCTTGTAGTATCTGTGTAAAATAAGAAATATCCGAAGCTAAAGTTTTAGGCTACTATACGCCCAAATCAATCTCAGTGTCGAATATTTAGTATTAGAAATTCAAGTCTGTAAGAGAAGCATGTATAGATTTTTTTTAAATAACCCCAGTTTTTTAAATAACCATTGCGTATTATCCAAACAACCCCACCCTCTACGTACTCTAGTATCTACCTACACAGCCTATTGTATATTTTTATATTTATTTTGCATTTTTAGTTTATTATTATTATTATTATTATGTTTTTATATTTTTTATACATCTTTTACGCATTGTGCCAATTAATTTTAAGATCATGTAATTAATAATTGTACATTAAAGAATATATGATTTTTTAGGAAAACCATTATTTAATGCAGACTAAATTGACTTTATAATATTTGTGCTAATAAGAGAAGAAAAACATAAAAATTTTATTCCATAAAAAGGATTAAGGTGCATATTACGATAAACAGAACTTGATAGATATGATTTAATATATATATGCATAACTTTACTACACGAATTGCCTTTTTTCCCTGATTAAATCATTCTTCTACATAAAACTATTTAATAATAGTGAAAAAAAGCTATTTTTAGTAAAGAGCTATCATAGAAATAAAATAAAATAAATAAAAGTTCAACATACATAGCTCCTTAAATTCAATTAAAAAATCTTTTTATTTGAAAACTGAAAATTACCAGTATCATCTTTGATATTAAAAGGCACGAATTTAGGTTAAAGAATTTTTAGTTTGGCATATTTCCAAACTGATAATGTTAGATTCTAAGCACTGCGAAAGATAAAATTCGAATTATACCAAAATCTATTTAGAAATGGATTTTTGGTCATAAAGAAAATCTTCATGGAATCTGTAATGTCATTTATGGCACCATTTCTAAAATCACAGATTTATCACAATTCTACAAATTCATATCAACAAAAAACCTATCTTATCATCTAGAATTGGAAGTTATATCATTGGAATACACTGACATAGATCAGAGAATTTATTGCTTTTAATTTTATTTTTAAGAAATTTCTGAAATGTACAGTTTACCCCGAAATTGATCAAAATGTCGATTTTCTTTTTGTAACATTAAATGAAAGCTGTTTAATTGTGAATATTTTGGCGCCTCATTTGTACCCATACGGCAATTATATCGTGAGATATTGGAAATTTTGTCAATACATACAGTGCAATTATTTATACAACTTAAAATTTAAAAATGCTTTTTTTCCAAGTTCATATTTTCGTCACTTTCCTGCTTTTTAAAAAAAAATCGATTTTTTTTCTTTTTGTATTTGATATAGTGGTTTAAATTTTTTTGTACATGTTCTTTTTTTATATGTGTTGTAAATCTGCGCATGCAATTAGCCTTTAGTTTATTTGTTTTTGTTTTTTTTAATAAAAGTATATAAAGAGGTGTTTGCTTTCATAATTTTTTATTACACCCTGTCCCAAAAGTTTAGGCAATCAATGAAATTTGCATTAACCCTTTGCGGGGCAGGGCAAATTCATTGCTTAAGTATTGAAATTAATGACTGACACCGGAATTTGAAAACAACTTTACTTGTAAAAAAGAAAACGCCATACTTCACGCATTCTATTAACCGCAATTTTCTTTAACAAAATTCCGGTGCGAATGTGGCGTTTGGGAATTAAAATGAAGTGGTATATCTATTAAACCACCGCCCCTCAAGGGGTTAACGTAAAAAGTGAAAAGGTATAATTAAATTTCGTGAGATAGGTAATAAATAAAAGCTCTTTTGCCGATGTACGCATGTAAATTATGATCAAAGGCTTGAAATTATAAAAGATACATTAAATTACATAATAATGTGCTGTTCCAAAAGTATAGGCACTTGTAATTTTTTTTGTTTGTTTGTTTTACATTTATAAAAGCAACTAAAAGCTTACTTTTCATATCGAAATGTATTGCCACGACACTTTATAACATCAAATAATCTTGTTCTACTGAATTTACTAAACACTGCATTACACAAGGAGTTATTCCACAGCACGCTTTGTCAATTGCAGTTTTTAAGTCACTCACACATATATTTCTTTCCATTTTCATGTTTACGAGATAAAAACTGTAAAGTGTTTTTTTTTTATCCTTTTTTGTGAATTAATCAACGTAAATAGGATAGCAATAATTTAAAAATGAAAATTTCAACAATTATTATTCGTAAATGAGTGATTAGTTTGTCACTAATCCTGTCGTGATATCGTGGCAATATTATCGGTCAGAAAATCTACTGTAAACAAAATTTAAAGAAAATATAAAGATGGCCATGGCTTCCAAGATTTTCTAAGTTCTGAGAGACCCTGGAAAATGTCTATTCGCGTGGTCAGAATTATTAGTAGACAAGCAGTTGATGACTTGCATAAAAGTGATATTACAATATACCGTTATTTACGGAATAAAAGTATTGCTGAAATAAGCCGTTCTACGTGTCAAGTTGCTGACGTGATGAAGGACTTTATCGAAAAGTTGGTGTTAAAAAACCTTTCATAAGTTAAAAAAATCAACAAACCTAACTGGCGTTTGCCAAGGAACACAAAGACCTGTGAAGTGAAAACTGGAAAATAGTACTATTTTCCTATAGATCAAAGTTCATATTTTTTGACAGCGATAGTAGAGACTATGTGGGACGACCTAAAACAAAAGATATGATTCGACACATGTTTTTCCTACAATGAGCAAGGTGGGACACGTTATGGTGTGATGAGAATCTTCTTCAAAAGGTGTCGATCCGTTATTCGAAATCCGAAGCAAGATGAATGATACAATGCATAACGATATCCTGCAAGATCATTTGATGCCTCACTGAAAAAACATTTTGATTGCAATTATTTGTAATTATTAATGCCAAAGAACATATAGAAGATCGGCAAGCAATGTCCTTCGCCCAAAGCAACTGCTCTTTTGAAATGGAGAACCCAAATGCTTGATATGAATCCAATAGAAAATCTTTCGAAAGAACTTGGAAAACATGTGCGGAACTATTAATACTCCAATTCACCAGAAAATTCCAAAACAAAATTGCAAGATATTTGGAAAGGTGCCATAGACGATTTTCAGCCGTTGACTGAATCAATACCACGTTGCTGCACCGCAGTACTTATTACTAAAAATATGACGAGAAATACTAATTGTAAATGTTATTGATCACTGTAATTTTCTATTATAATATCATGTTTTTCCAAATTTGAAAATGTGGCCGGAAACTTTTGAGAACATGCATTTTCCTTTGCACTTAATTTTATCAATTAAATTTATTAATATTTGTTAGTTATTCCATAAATATGTGTCAATAGCATCAATTTGAGATTCCTCTTCATAATGGAATACTTTCAAACTAACTAAAAAATTTTTGCTGGCCGGAAACTTTTTACCGGCACTGTATATTAATCGAAATGTCAAATAAGTAATATATTTTACTGCATTTTTTAGCTATGTTACAACATTTTATTTAATTTTTCTGAAATTAGTTAATATACTGACAATCCAATCTCTAGAGTTATTGGGCATTGGGTATAGTTAATTTTCAATTACAGGCGAACATTTTTTAATGCTACTAGTCCAAGAGCCGACCGCACAAAACACTAAGTCATCGAACGCAAGAAAGAATAATTTATTTTATGGAAGAGTAGTCAAAAAGGAATCTAATGATCTATGTCTGTCGGAAGCAAAGTGGTGCATAAGCGAAAAATTAATACCACAAGTGGCTTACGCGTAGTTCTATCATTGTGTTTTCCGTACAATCAAAAGTATGAAAACACGGAAAATTGAGTGCAGGAAAACATAATGCCAAGTCTACGAGTCAACCACTAGTGGTATTCATTTTTAGGTGCGTTCGTAATTATGTAAATACGTAGCACCTATTGTTGTCACTCAGTCCGTCCGTCTGTCCGTCTGTCTGTCTGTCTGTCTGTCCGTCTGTCCGTCTGTCTGTCCGTCTGTCTGTTCGCATATAACAACGCAAAAACTACCCAACCGATTCGTTTGAAATTTAAAATACATAATTATTACATAATTTTGTCGAGTCATTTCAAATTTTATGAAAATCGGATGGATAGATCAATTACAGGGATAATCTAAAAAATTCCGTTACATTACGGTCAATGGAAAAAAAGTTTCAAATGCATTTTAATCGTTTGAAATTTAAAACGTATATTTATTACATAATTTTGTCGAGTCATTTAAAATTTTATGAAAATCGGATGCATTGATCAATTACAGGAACAATCAAAAGTATTCTGTTACATTACGGTCAATGGGGAAAAAAGTTTTAAATGCATTTTAATCGTTTGAAATTTAAAACGTATATTTATTACATAATTTTGTCGAGTCATTTAAAATTTTATGAAAATCGTATGGATAGATCAATTACAGGGACAATTAAAAAGATTCCGTTACATTACGGTCAATGGGGAAAAAAGTTTTAAATGCATTTTAATCGTTTGAAATTTAAAACGTATATTTATTACATAATTTTGTCGAGTCATTTCAAATGTTATGAAAATCGGATGCATTGATCAATTACAGGGACAATCAAAAGTATTCTGTTACATTATGGTCAATGGGGAAAAAAGTTTTAAATGCATTTTAATGGTGTTACACTCATTTGAATATAACAGAATTGACATGAATCTATGAAATATGTACTAAAAAATACATTTTGTACAATCTGTGATGCAAAAAATATTTATTATTAAATTACAGGGCCACACAAATGTATTCCACCAAATAATGTTATACGGGGAAACATTGTTTGGGGGGGTGTTTTAATTATATTAAACTACTACCATTTTATGAATAAGATATACGTTAATGAAGTATAATTAAAAATACTCCCTGCATATTTACAGGAACACAAAGATTTCGACCACTATACTGTATCCAAAGTACGCTCTACTATATCAGCAAGATCTGAATATTTTAAAACTTCGTTATCAACGAACGCACCCCATTTGCTACGCTTTACGTGCAATTTCCAACTTGTTGTCTTATGCACCACTTTGCTTCCGGCAGACATGTGTCATTAGATTCCCCTGTTACTACTCTTCCGTAATATAAAGGATTTTTTGTTGTTTTATATGACTTAGGGTTTTGTGCGGTCGGCTCTTAGACTACGCCTAGCACAACTTTTTGAAAGCAAAAATATTTTACATATGCTTTGAAAACATTTGCAAGAGAAATATACTACGAAATATATCTATATTAAAATGGCAAACGTATTTGTGCGTAACGCATACGTCATTTTTCGAATGGCAACATTTTGAACTTTGAAATGAAATTTTGGTTTTGCAGTTTTTGCTACGGCAAATTTTTAAACTTCTAAACATCCCACATTTTCAAATTTTACACCATCGTATAGAGAAAAAATGTGCTTTTAAATGCAATTTGTTTGAAAACTGTTTCTTAATTTTTTTTTTTTTTTATGAGGTATTATTATTTTTTTTTAGTTTTCAATACCGTTTTCGCAATCGTGGCAACAACAGCACTTCATTTCTTTCAAAATTGGTTGAGGGGGGAAAACAAATTAATGTACCTTTTCGTTGCCACTTTCTTTTAAAAAGTAAAAAGAAATGAAATAAAAATGCATGCTAACAAAAAATATCGTCTGTTATAAAATCCGGAAAATATTTGTTTTATTTGGTTTTTATTTTACAAACAAATGAATTTTAGTTCATTACAAACTTTATATTCAATACAACACTTTCACTTTACAGGAATGTATTTTAAAGAATAGTTGTTGCTCTTTTGTCCACTTTTACTTAATTCGCTTCAAACAGTTGAAAGAATGCAAATTTATTAATCCGTGTATAAAATATTTTTCAGAAATTTCAGGGAATATTAATGAATGATTTCCGATAAAACATGGAGCTATAAAACAAACAAATGAAGGCATAAGACAATCAATTTAGAATAAATTTAAATATCATTTGCGTACATGTTAAATTTACTTATAAGGTGTAAATTTCAGGGAATATTAATGAATGATTTCCGATAAAACATGGAGCTATAAAACAAACAAATGAAGGCATAAGACAATCAATTTAGAATAAATTTAAATATCATTTGCGTACATGTTAAATTTACTTATAAGGTGTATTTTTTATTGTAACTAATTTTGTAGATATATTATAAATCAATGAAACAGAATCTTTTTTATTTGGAAAAAAAAAATTACCAGTTTTTTCTTTTACATTAAAAGTCATGAATTCAGGTTAAATAATTTTGAGTTTGGCATATTTTAAAACTACGAATATTAGATTCTAAGCTCTTTCACTGCGAATGATAAAATTCGAATTAAATCGAAATCTATTTCGAAATGGGTGCTTAGTTGTAATGAAAACCTCCAAGAAATCGGTAATGTCACTTGGGAGACCATTTCCAAAACCTCAGATTTATCACAGTTCTACAAATTTATGCTTCACGGTTATATCACTGAAATATGTCCGTGTTATCATTTAGATTTGGAAATGATCCAATACCTTTGGCATATATACTGGCAGAGGTCAGAGAACTTATTCTTGTCAAAAAGATTTTTTTTAATTTGATATTCGCCTTTATAATCAGGAAATGGTTGAAAAATTATAATATATTTGAAATATTTTCTATGGAACTTTTATTTTGAGTTCAACAAATAAATCTTCAAATTTGAATTACTAGAGAAAAGAAATAATTTTATCAGCTAAGCAGTATTTTTTACTCCATTTTTTTAACTGTGTCAGAGTGTTTTATTTTATTTATTTTGAAATTAGGTAAGATGCTGGCAATTCAACATTCAGAGTTACTGAAGTTCTAGAGTTGTTAAGTTTCAGTTACCGGAGAATTTCCTAATATGCCTAATTTAATGCTATTATATGATTCCCTAGTTTAATAATATCACAACTTTTTTCAACAGCTACCTCGTAGAACTTTTTCAAAACAAAAATCTTTTTACGAAAAGCTTTAAGAACATTTGCAAGAGAAATATACTACAAAATATTTAAAAAAAGATAGTGGCGTGAAAAGAATATAAAAGCAATCGCCTGTAATTGAAACTTTACGGTACTCCCACGGTACTTATGTGTAAAAAAACTTGTTTTTTTTTTCTTTGTAATTTAAAATTGTAAAAGCACAGTCTAAAATTTATTTACTTTTTCAAAAAAAAAAAAAAAAATTAATATCATTGTAAAAATTGCATTTTTCCTGATTAAATCATTTTTTTTTCTTTGGAAAAAAACTTGCCAGTTCTTTTTTACATTAAAAATATAAATTTATCGTAAAAAATTCTTAGTTTGGCTTATGTTCAAACTAATAACATTATATTCTAAGCACGTTCAGTACGAATGATAAAATTCGAATTAAAAGAAAATCTATTTGGAAATGGGTGCTTAGTTATAATGAAAAGCTTCAAGGAATCGGTAATGTCATTTGGGAGACTGTTTCTAAACCTCAGATTTATCATAATTCTAAAAATTTATGCTTCAATGTTATATCACCAAAAAATGTCCCTTTATCATTTAGATTTGGAAATGATCCAATATCTTTGACATATACTGACAGAGGTCAAAGAATTTTATTCTTGTTAAAAGATTATTTTTAAATTGATATTCCCCCTGGTTAACCAGGAAATGGTTGAAAAATCATATGATTGAAATATTTTCTGTGGAACTTTCCTTTTCACCCCAACAAACAAATCTTCAAATTTGGATATAAGAAGGTAGAAATTTCACGTGAAGCATAGCAAATAAGGTGCGTTCGTACGATAACGAAGTTTTAAGAATATCTCTCGCATATATCAATCTCATAAATTTTTAAATAGTTAATTACAATTTAAATGCGCACCAAACAATATTCTCCCTATACCATTATGTAAAGGAATACTTTTGTGTGGCCTTGTAAATTAATAACAAATGATCTTTGCACCACATATTATGCAAAATGTATATTATAATATGTACTTTATAGATGCATATCAATTTTATTATGTTCTAATGAGTGTAACACCATCAAATTACATATGAATTATTTTTCCCCATTGACTGCAATGTAACGGAATACTTTTGATTGTCCCTATAATTGATCTATGCATCCGATTTTCATAAAATTTGAAATGACTCAACAAAATTATGTAATAATTATGTATTTTAAATTTCAAACGATTAAAATGCATTTGAAACTTTTTTTTTCCATTTATCGTAATGTAACGGAATACTTTTGATTGTCCCTATAACTGATCTATGCATCTGATTTTCATAAAATTTGATATGACACGAAATAATTATGTAATAATTATATATTTTAAATTTCAAACGATCCGGCTGGGTAATTTTTGTGTTGTTATATGCGGACGGACAGACAAACGTACAGACGGACTGAACGACAACAGTAGTGCAACTTATTTACATAATTACGAACGCATATAAAAAATGAAAACATTTAATAAAATTTATCAACAAAAGAAGACGTCAGAATTTTAAATATTACTAATGGGAAAAAAGTAAAATATATTTAAAACTATAATGTTGTTTTAAGCGCTTCATATTGAAATGAAAATTCGAAAATAAATACATCAAAATTATCATTAATGAAAATTTTATTTACTCTTAATTAATTTGAATTACCATAAAGACAGGATTTTTAATCGATATAACAATGAAATGTCAATAATAAAATGTACAAGCTTAAGAATCCATGAGAGGTTTAAAGCTTAACACGTGAAAAATAAAATAAAATATATGAAAAAAACTACGATGATGTAATGACAAAAAAAACAGAAATGTATTAAAATTATTATTAATTGCTGAAACAGCGGTGAAGGCTTACTGTAGAGACACGAAAATTTTTGTTTTTCGCCTGTCTCTCTGTCTAATAGGAGCAAAAAATGTATGGATCCGATTATGTTGAAATTAAATGGGTATGTTCATGAGGTACCCAGATTTAACTTTATAGTTTTTTATTATATTTGGTTCATTCGTTTGGATAATATAGAATATTCCATTTTGTGCAATAATGTTTTTCTGTGATATTTCACACGATTTTCAAATTTTTATTAGTTGAAAGTAAATGGCTCACACGATTTTAGGATTTAAATAGTAATTTAAGGAAGATGAATTTTCCAATGAAAACGTTAAATTATTCCTATTAGTTGAAAATTTTGTCAATACATTTGTCAGGGTTTTTAAATTAGGTGTATAACTTTTGAAGAATTTTATATATGAATTGCTTTATTATTACTGGTGTAAGTAACTTAATTATAAGGCACCAGTAAAGTCAAAACAAGTTTTTAAATATTATTTTCTTTAATTATATCATTTTCCTTCATAGAAATATTTAAAAATAGGATGAGAATTTTCTAATAGAAAATAGGGTAATAAAATAAAGGGTATTGAAACTCTGTAAAAGAAATAAGGAATATTCTCATAAGAAAAACAAAAAGTATTGGTACTCAGATATTTGGCTTACAAGGCCAATGCTTTACCTGTAAAGCTAACTGGGCGATAGCCGGCTGGTATTTTTCGCTCAGATAACCTTATTGGTGATAGCATCTGGTCTGTAATTTAGACAACTCGGCCGAATAAACCGCAGGTAATGGAACTCCATATAACGATGGATAAGTAGATATACTATTATTTTAACACATTCAACTAATTGGTAAATTTATCAGAAGAATTTAATATTTCCAACTGAGCTTAAAATTGCCCAGGTCGGGAATCGAACCCAGATACCTGGCTTACAAGGCCCCCGGCCTCGGCAATTTTTCGCACAGTTGGAAATATTAAATTCGTATGATAAATTTACTAATCAGTTGATTGTATTTGCATTAAAGTTAATCAAATTAGATTAGGAATCGTTCAAGTATTACAAATGCAGTAAAGGGGGGGGGAGGGGGACATTTTCAGAACGAATCACGTTTTGAGCACCTTATCGCCAGAACAAGGATTGGCGCGGAGATGAAGTCAATGCTACGCACCTTTTCTTGTTTGTGACGTCAAATGCCTAGCGAGTAGCAACCCTTCCTTCTGTAAAGAGATCGAACTTATTGTTCATTTGTTTTAATGTAAATGTTATCAGGCAAAGACTATAATATGAGGAAATGTTATTCACCGTTGTTTACGATTAAAACATAGTTTAAAGCAGAGCTTTTTCAGATTAAAATGTTTTAAATTTCGCAAAACATCTAAACATAGGTTTTTTTTTTTTTTTTCTCAAATTAAAAATATTATTTCCTTAACTCGCTATGTTCAAAGAAATTGAGAAGTTAATTAAAAACAGTAGTAAAGATTCTCTTGTAATAAATGTAATTATATTAATAATATGTTTTATGACACATTTGAACTCAGTTTATTTTGTGTTTAGCGAGGCAGCTAACTAAACATTCTCGCTTTCGCCAACTCACCAGGCTAGTGCTCAAAACGTGATTCTTTGAGAAAATGCGGGAGGGGAGTCCAGTGTCTGCCTTTTTGAGCTGACAAGGGAGAGAGGAGGAATCATGAGAAAACTTAAATAAGCATCAGGCAATGAAGCAAATATAGTTTAATAACAAAACGCAAAAGAGCATGGCTTGGAAGTTCGTTCTGCGAATTTTAAACTATTTAAGATATGGAGTAAAACAAGGACTGGAAACGAAGAACATTCGAACCCACCACTACATTGAAAACGTATTAATATACAATGCAGAAACAAGGATTTAAAGATCTTAGATACCAGACTAGAAATGTGAATGTCAAACACATAACATTCCTACGATTCTTCTTAAAATTTTTAGTTATATGATCAAATAAGTTTGGGAATTTGTATTTCTTAAAGTTGTTGTTGTTGTTAATTGCAATAAATAATAATATTATAAAAATTATTTTGTATTCTATGAATTTTTTTAATGCAGTAAATAAAAATATATTAAATTGATTTTGTTTTCCCTCCATATCACAACATTAGCATTTGCTAATTTTTCTTTATAAGGGAATAACTGCCAACTTTTGCGCATTTTTCCTACCGCAAAAATTTCATAGTAAATATTGTGTTATTCAATCGTCGAAAGCTTATGATTAGACAAATGGAAAATCTCTGTAGAATTTTAGTGGTAACAAAAATGCGTAAAAGTTGGCAGATATGTAGGAGGAAAGTAGAGACACAAAATGACTAAAAATATATTTACGTAAAACGTGAATGCCCCCTTTAATACTTTTTAGTTTGGCACATTTTCAAACTAATAATTATTTATTTCAATCACGGACACTGCAAAAGGTAAAATTTGTATTAAATTGATACCTACTTGGAATTGGGTGCTTAGATATAACTGAAATCTTTCAAAAAATCGGTAATATCACTTCGGAGATCATTTCTTAAACCTCAAATTTATCTGATTTTTATGAAGTTATGCTTCACGTTCATATCAAATAAAGAAAATTCGCCTTATCTTCCTGAATTGGAAATGATCCAGTATTTTTTTCTGACACACATCGACAGAGGTCGGAAGTATTATTCTTGTCAGAAGATTATTTTAAAATTGAAATTCGACTCTATCACCTATAGAAAATGTTGAAAGGAACTTTATGAGACACATAGTTTCTTGAAAATTCAAAAGCGAATTGATTTGTACCGTGATATTTATCCATGTCGAACTTATATATATATATATATATATATATATATATATATATATATATAACGGCGCCAACTTATATGGGCCGGTAGGGAGCGAGCGCACCCAATAATCTGATCTCTACGCCTATACAATTTTCACAGATTTATTTCGTTATTTATTTTTTATTTAATAAAATTTATTAAATAAAATTTAGTTTTATTGACGTTCGCAAAATAATTTTGTTTAGGTAATAGTAAAATCAATAATTAGAATTACAGAAGAACTCTAAAGTTCTTTGGCATATGTATAATTTTTCCTGACTATTTTGCATCAAATCTGCATTGTATTTTAATTTCACTTTACGTAATATTTAACAGCCTGAAATTTAATATTTTTAAGTTATAGTTATTTATTTAAAAATTGACAATTCTTACGCTATTAATAATAAATATTGATGTATTTATTATTAATAAGAAGAAATATTAATAAATGAAATTTAATACAACTTAATTAAATCATAATAATTTTATATTTTACTTCAAAAAATAATAATTTGACTTCGAATTATTCACCCCCCACCCTTTTCTACACACAGACGTAGTTACAAGAAAAAAACTTATGTTATTCAATTGAAAAAAATTTAAGGCCATCCAATATTTTATAAAATTTGACGCTACTGTATATATTTACTTAACTTTTTTAACATCTATTTTTACAAAACTACAAATTCTAAACAAAATTACTAAGCTCAAAAATTTCTAGTATGATTTTAGCCTATATTAAACTGGATTTGCAACCAAATTTAAAGCCATTTTAAGAATATTTGGCATAATATAGTAGAAACAATGTAGTGTAATTGGAATATAAAGAAATTAAATATTTTATGGAGGAGGGGAATACGAGAATGAAAATTTTATGAAAATTATTTGTATGAAATATTTTTTATCTGTGTATGTGCGAGCTATAACAGCAATATTTTTATATAATTTTACACTGTCAACATTATGGAACAACTCAAAAAAGTCCAATCAAATATCGTGAAAATACAGAAAGATATAGTCGATAAAGTGAGCTGATGTTTAATTATTCTCAAAAAGCAGTTGATTGATAATGGTTTTTTCACAGATTGTCATTTTTTTATCAACCGACTTTTAGGAAAAAATTAGTATCTAATAAATATCAATGAGTAGATTTGGAACAAATGCTTACAAAGAAGGTCTCCATTGGGGGCATACTCAGATTTTTTTTTAAAAAAAGTACGAATTAAACTACTCATGTAGGTAATAAAGGATCAGTGAAAATTAGCGGCGGAATTACATTATTAGATATGTAAAAAAATAAAATATTTTGGAATAATTGGCGTGAAAAGCTGAAAGCGACGCGGGATTTGGCGAGCAGTGCATTTCCTCGCCAAAAGCAGACGATTTTAACGAATCTGAAAATTGATTTTAATTGACTTCACTGTTAAAAATCTGCAGCATTTACTGCAACGTCACTCCACTACTTTTATAGAATATCTCTCTTCTGACCAATGAGAATGCTCCATAGCACGGTGAATTGACCGTGTCATCACTGTTAAAAATCTGCTGCATTTTGTTGCAACGCACTCCATCGCTTGTATATAATATCTCCATTCCAACCAATGAGAAAGCTCCATTTCACGCCCAAGTAACCGTTTTCTATACAAGCAAGGGAGTGCGTTGCAACAAAATGCAGCAGATTTTTAACAGTGTATTTTTCAATTTGGAACAATTTTAATCAATTTAAATTGTGTTTTAAATGATAAAATATATTAATTTCATTTTGTTATAAGTACATATAAACGTATATGACAAAATTACACTTAAAGTAAAGTAAAAATGCAAAACTAAAATTACTTAAACTAAACTTATTTAAATAAATTGAACATAGAAAGTTTTTTCTTTAAATAGTATTCGAAACGATTATTTTTTTACGGACTTTATAAGGAGGTTCCGCCGAAATTTTTTTTATAAACATATATAACTATATGAGAAGAACATTCTGTATTTTTTTCAGATTTTTCTGAGCATGTCCGTATGGAGACCTTCCTTGTTACATACATCTTTTTATCTTAAAACAGATTCGTTCTGGTACACTCTTAAAACGAATGTGTGTAGCAGAGGTGTTCTCGGGTAAAAGCTGTAATTTATTGAATCGTGAATGAGTTGTCTTTTAAATGCTTTACTCATCTTGATTTAGATTGCTTATTTAAATAACTCATCTTGCTTTAAATCGTTTAAAAATAACTCACTCACTTCAGTTGTTTCGACTCTTTATGAGAAGCTGCCTTTCAAAACGTGAGATGAGCAAATTTCGGTTCAATTTGAGTTATATTTTGCCTGACATTTTAAGAGAGTAGTTATTAAAAAAAAATTAAAGCATCAATAAAAATGAAAGTTTTAGTAAAAAAAAAATTAATTAAAATTGACAATTTGGGAAAAAATTCTTATTATTCAGCTACTTTTAGAGAGCAACTAAAATCAGTTCTCTCCGATCGCCGATATCTTTCTGAATTTTCATGATATTTGACTGGATTTTCTATAAGAGTTACTACCTAGAATTATATACGAGAAGTTCTAGAGTTAACAGGGTTATATACGATGGCAGGGGATTTTTTACTGTGATTCTTGATTTTAGTTCGAATTTTAAACAATAGGTGGTGCTGAGAAAAATAGGTGCTCAGTTGAGACCCGTTTTTTGATACTTCGGGATCCCTTCAATACATTTTAATCTCCTTTTATCGAATGGAAGAAGATAGGGAACAAAAATTCGACCCAGAATTAATCGGTTATTGCTTGCTCTGTCCATGCGATTTGTAACTAAAACGGAGAATGGCAACATAAAAACTCCTAATATTTTACATAAAAATCCTGCAAGATTTTTTTAAATATCTGTCACTGATTCACGTTATCAAGTTTTAAAATCCATCAGTCATTTTTGGAAAGCCGGTATCTATCTATAAACATTGAGAACAAATATATATGTGTGCAACGCTGACATCATTTTGCGAATAGCGACGTTTTCTAATGAAATTTCGGTTTTGCAAATTTGCAGTTACCCAGTAATCTATATTTTTAATAGTCCAGGCTGCTTTTTTTTTAGTCATCAGCTCTGAGCTTTCTACTTAGCTGATTTTAATTATTATTATTCAATGGAAGCTGTTCATTTATAGATGTCCTCGTAACTAGCTGTTTTTTTATTTATTTATTTCCATTCTTATATTTTATTTTTAATTTTAAATGCTTTTTGTGATATTTCTTCAAAATGGTAGTAATGAGATTAAACTTTTCTCTCTGTAATAAAAATTTATTTTGCTTTATCACATTCCACCAACCAGAAACGTGATTTCATCTATGAATGATTCATCGTATTCAAAAGAAAAAAAGTTAAAAATTTTCATAAAATTTAACCATAATAAAATGATTGCGTATAAGTATGTATTAATCGCGGATTAATTAATTGCTTATTGAGAAATAATATTAAGTAATCTTATTTCTAGTAAGTATTAATATTAAGTAATCTAGTAAGGAGAAATAATGAAAGTAAAATAACCGAAAATAATCTTTGATGAAGCGAAAGCGAAATATTTCCGACGAAGAAAACATCATCATTCAGGAAACATATAAATATACTCCATGACTATAATACAGTTGTTATTAACTGCGTCAGTAATGACATTATATTCACTGACTTTTATTCCTGCATCTAAATAAACTGAAGTTCTGCTATAAAGATCCTTGGTATTCACGTATCAAAATATTTCTGAAAACTACGTCATTACCATTTAATTGTATTCTATAATACAAGGTCATCTGGCCTGAACTTTCAGCTTAACAGATTTTGATAGTTATATTTTCAAATGAAAATGCTTTATTTGTAGATGTGCATGCAGTCATTTATATATTTAAAAGACAAGGCTGATTTTTAGTCATCAGTCCTGAGTTTTTTGCTAAACCGATAATTATTATTTTTAAAGAAAGCACTTTATTTGCATATGTACTCGAAATCGTTAGTTTTATAATAACCCCATTTTTATTTTTTAGTTTTAATTTTAAAAGTCCTTTATGAAACTTCTTTACATTGATGACAACTGGTTTATTTCTTTTGTTAAAGGGAGAAGCGAAACAATGGAACGAAATTACTATATCATTACAGACGTCATTTTCGCACTGCATTTAAAAATAACTTTTTGAAAACTTATTTCAACGGAAAATAACATCACCATTCAAAAAAACGCATATTTTCTCATAAAGCTGTTGTATTTCTATATTTTTTTTCATTCTGTTAATACTGAGATTGGGACGCTCACCTGAGAGCTGTTCAGTTGGTGTAAACAATGTCATGGTAAAAATGAACCGAGCATTTTCTTTGATAAAACTAAATATTTTAGTATGTGTGTTTCTAAAAATAAATTTTTGGAATACGCCAGCACTCGATTAGTATTTCAAGTAGAGTGCGAATATTTAAGTCAAAAACTGTAACTGGCAAACGTGACATCAAGTTTGGAAAAATATTTATTAATAATCTGTTGTACTTTGTAATATTTTTTAAGTAAATATGAATACACTGTAAATATATATATATATATATATATATTTGTAACGCTACTCTATAAAATTAGCAGCAGCTGCTGCCTCCAATTTTATAGAGTAATTTTTTTCACTTATATAATGGTGTAATTTAAACACATACCGGGTGCGTCATAAATTCGTGCAAACTTTTAAAATCCATACTGAAAACAGTAATGCTCAAAAAAAGTTTCGGTTTAAGCGAATATGATCACACGGATTTTGGATTTTTTTCCATGTGTAATAAAAAATGATTCCAAAAGTAACCGATCGAGGGCGCTCACATGTCATACTGGGGCGCTTTATGCAAATCAGGCTATAAATAAAACACCTAGACGGAGATGGATTCGTCATTCGATATAGGTATAATGCTAACGTTAGCTGATCCAGAGCTGGTGGTTAAACTTTTCTACAAGAATGGTAAATCCATAAATATTGAAGCACGAAAGTTTCGCATGTTGAGAATCTTTAACTACCTTATAATAAATTCACAATTACATGTTATTGTGATTTGTTTCATTGTCTATTTGTGTTTGCTTGATTTACATAAAACGTCCCGATATTGCGTAGGAGTGCCCTCTATCGGTCATTTTTTATTATACATGGAAATAAAATCCAAAATACGTCATATTATACTCGCGCAAACCGAAATCTTTTCCGAGCATTACTTTTCTTATTTTGGATTTTTAAAGTTTGGACGAATTTATGACGCACCCTGTTTTACTGGTGTATCATTGGAATGTTACACCAGTTACATTGGTTAAAGTATTCCATAAAATTGGTAGCAGCAAAGCTGCCACCAATGTTATGGAGTAACGTTACATTTTTTTCTACAGTGTATGAAAAAGTACATTTGAATTTTGTGATGGTGAAAAAGATGTTACTTTTAGATTTCTTTGAAAATAAAAATTATACTTCTGTCAAAGTGGCACTATATCATTGATTTTTCATCGCGAAACACAAACGATCAGTGCCGAGACAAATATAACCTGAGACTACAAAAACCAATTTAAAATTTTTATAAAACAACTCCAAAAATGTATCATTCTATATATCGATACTTATGATATGCACACATTTATTAAAAATATCTATAAGACATTTTAACAATTCTTGAAGAGTTTAAATTAATTTAAAAGGTGCTTTTTGAGTGCCTCCGAGAGACGACATCAGGACTGAGGAGGTTAATTGTATTTTGCTGATTACGTATAGATATTAAGCTTAACTTTTCAATAATTTTAAAAGGTGAAATTCAACTTTAATTAAAAATAAAACTATTTTGTTTTAAGAGTTACACTAGCCAATCTATTAATTATAGTAGTTATTTTTGTTATTTTTTCATATTCTTTAAACGCATTGAGTGCCGAGGAGACTGACAATGAACTTTTTGTTTAGGCTGCGTTGATAGTATAAAATATTATTAAAAAATTAAAAATATGTACTGTTTAAGAAATTATTAAGAAAGTATAATTCTGTAAAAAGTTAAAGATATGTAAATTTTAAATAAATTTTCAGTAATTATTTAAAAATACATAATTTTCTAGTTTTATATTATATCTTAGACCAGGGCGCGAAATTTCCACTCGCCAGCTCGCCATTGGCGAGTAAATATTTAGGGTTGGCGAATAAGTTTCATGTTTTAAAATGTTGTGCTTCAAATTAAACTATGCACAGAATAAACAGAAGTATTTCAAAATGAAGCGATGTTACTTATTTTCCAAAAGAAGTAAAAATGCTCCGTCGTCTATTTCTTCATCTTTCCTACGGAGGAATGACATTCCCATGTCTGCATTCATCCCTCTCCCCCTCCCGCTTTCGACGCGCATGCGGCAATACCGAATCAGATTGCTCTTCACTCCTGCGCGCTCCGTTTGCAGTTAGCTGTTTTGAATGCAATTGGTGAAGTTGACTATCTTAAACATTTGATTCAATAGTAGAAGTATTTTTAAATTTTACCATGCCTCTGCTAAAAGACTTCATATGTTAAAAGAAAGAGCAGAAATTCTAGAAGAAGAAATTCTTAAATCGAGTGATATTCACACTATTAGATGGTTATCCAGCAAAGAAAGTGCTGTTAAGTGCAGTCTCTTGCAATCTTGGAATACTGTTGTAAGCCATCTTGAACAAGTGGCACATGGAAAAGACAATAACAGTTCTAAAGCTAAGGATTTGCTGAAAATTTTGAAGGATTATACATTTCTTAAAGTTCTTTACTTCCTCTTGGATTTCTACCGGAAATTGAACCCTTTAAGTGTGGCATTAGAAAACAAGGAACTTCTCATTTCATCTCCGAAAATAAAAATTGAGCATTGCATCTCAGCTCTAACAGATCTCGAATCTAGTGTTGGGCCAAGCGAACAGGAATTTTTAGACCAACTATCCATTTCAGGGATAATCAAGGATGTGCAGCTGATAAATATAGAAAATGGGGAGGAAGAGTTTTAGACTTTAAGACGGACATTAATTAAACATATAAAGATATACATTACAGAAAGACTGCAATCTATGTCATCAGATGTGTTAGCATGACTACATATTTTTGTAATTATGGGTTGGCCACCCCAAAAATTTTTTTGGATTTAGGATAGAAGAAATAAAGAAGCTCTTTATGTTTTGCACCCAAATCTCTTTAACGAAAAAGTAGATATTATATTTTCAGAGTGGGCAGAATTTAAATTTATGTTCCCATCACTGACATTGAAAGAGATGTTGGAGCAAGTTTACACCGAAAAATATTTACCAAGATTCCCTAATTTGCTCCAGATCTTAACATTTTGTGCTATTTTACCAGTAAGCACAGCTTCATGTGAGAGAGGGTTCAGCTGTCACAACTGATTCAAGACAGCATACAGGAACTCTCTGAAGACTGAGACAATGAATGATTTGCTCAGAATTTCTGTTAATGGATCCACTCTGACAGAGTTTGACCCTACAACTGCAATTGAAAAGTGGTATGTATTTCAGTGCAGAAAGACAGCGCTACATAAACCGGAAGTACTAATAGTACAGAAACTTATCATTGGTCTGTATTTCTGTAACCACTGAAAACTTATGGCAAGCTTATTATTTGTTAATGTTATTTTTTTCTTCTTTCTGCAGTAAATATGTTTCGTTTTATCAATTTCTGCATTTTTTTCGGTCAATAGAAAGTTTTTCATACTACATCTGTTGATATTTTAAAAATATCCCATATTTTTCATAAATGTAAAATATTCTGGATTTAAAAGACAGCTCCTTCAAGCAATCATCAATTTAAATTAAATTTGTCATAAATATTTCATTTTTTGCGCAAGTGTGGGGACTGACGTTGCTGTTTGAATGAATATAAAATAGTGGCGAGTAAAAATTTTACTATGGGGAGTACCTGTTAAGCAGGGGCGTAGCTACCGTGGAGCAATTGGAGCAAACTGCTCCAGGCGCACGAATCCTAAGGGCGCAAAATTTGAAAAAGCAATTTTTTTTTATTGTTACATATTTTTTTCCTTATTAATCAGATATTACAGATGAATTTTTGTTACAATCAGAATATTCTAAGACATTTTACCCTGTGTTTAACCTCAAATCTTTCGATTCAAAACATGTTTTTATACACAGTTAAAAGCAAATACTCTGCGAAGTTTTAGGGGAAAACAAGACTGAGTGCAATCCTATGGAAAATACGTCAGCTTTAAGACCCATTTTCTCGGGAACTACCCGACCGATTTTGATAAAATTTGAAATCCATATTGACTGGATTATGTTCAAGATTTATTATGGTAGACAGTTTGTTAATGTTATTTAAACTTTTTTATTTTAGAGTATATTTTAAAATTTCTATTGTCACTGTTTCAGTTTTTTTTTTTTTTTTTTTTTTTTTTTTTTTTACAAAATATATTTTAAAACTAATTAAATTTTTCTAAAACTGTCAGCCTAAATATGATCTTATATTTATACCCTATCACACACAAAAAAAAATCACAATAACTCAAGTATTTTATGAGGTAATGGGATTTTTACCTGAAAAGTACGATTTTTCAGGTCAAACAAAAAACTTGGAAACGTCTAACTTGTGTGAAGTTCTTGCGCAATTTTATTTAACACATGAATTAATAACAATATAAAGACTTGGATAAAATTTAGTTTCATACAATAAATGTTTAATTTTTATCGGTTCTATGTCATTTCTCACATGACTTCGAAATAATCATATCTTACACGAATTTTATTTGGTTTCCACCAAGAAAGAGGATCGAATAACTTTATAAGAAATATTTTTACATGTTCTTTGGCAGCATATGCATACTGCAAAATTTATTTTTAAAATATAGTCGTGCGAGTAGAATTTAAAAGCAAAAATACACTAAAGTCTCTCTAAGGCGAACTCTGTGTAATACGAGATTCTGCTTAACTCGGAAATATTTTCAAGTCCCTGCGAATGCATAGGCATAGAGTAAAATTTTTCTAAGACAAAATATTGTCTGCTGCAAGAAATTTCCTCTATCCCGATCAATTCCGCTTTAGACAGAGTTTATTGTAAAGTATGAAATGTTGGTGAAATTTTACTATTATTTCTCATTGTCAGAAAAAACCGAGAATACAAGTGTTGCGAACTTTCAAAGAACATTTTAAGACACTAAATCATTTTTCAAAAAATTTCTCTCGTGTCACCCCTTAATTTTTATTCATATGAAACTAAAATCTCAAATGAGTTCTGTAACACCTTTTCATTACACTAGATTTTTTTTTCAGTAATTTTTATGTTGATGACACTTAAATAATTTTAAGTTTTTAAGAGTAACCAAAACTTATTATTTACAAGGCTCTCATCGATCACTTTATTTTTTGCCACTATTTCCAAACAATAATCATCCATCGGCGTCCTGCAAATGTTTTAGATATTTATCTTGATGATGATTACTGTACGAAAATAATCATATCCAAAGAAATCACCGCAGAGAAATTTATTTTTAATTTGTAAGACAATGCCTTAGGTTTTTCTTTAACGATTTGATTAAAAAAATATTTGATAAATTGAAAAAATATATATATATTAACATTTTATAAACAAAATTCAAGGAAACAATTATTATTATTATTAATTAATTTTTTTTGTTGTTGTTTTGGAAACTATGTGTACCAATATAGATTACAAAACAATAATAAGAGAGAGATATTCCACATTTAGATATATTCCACATAATCCATGGCGATAAAATTTAGAGGGGAATAAGAAGCAAAAAATAAAATTTTGTGCGCATTCTGTTCAATAATTTTAAAATATGGCTGATCTCAAATGCAGGATTGATAAGAATTTTCCTTGTAAAAGTTAAGTATCACATTCACAGAAACCTTAAGACCTGATTATCACCTATGGAAATTTACACCACTTTTATCGAAAGTATGTTTCTGCATTATATCTCATTTTGTAACAGAATTTACAATTAAATAAGGCAAAATACATTTTTCGACAGTAGTAATAGGAGTTTTCTTAAAGGGGCTCGGGGCTTGAAAACTTTTTAAAAAATCGATTTTTTTATGATCTAGTTTTATTATTTAATTAATTCTGAACTCAATGCAAAAAACCGCATAAAAATATTTGAATTTTTAACAGAGTTATGAGCATTTATGTATCAACATTTTCAAAGCCGCACCCATATAATTTTAACTTTAAGTCGCGTTTTCTCAAAACTTCATTTTTGACGACTAACACCAAGATTTAAAAAAAAAAAAAAAAAAAAAAAACTAGTTGATAAAATGGCTTTTTTTTTCTTGCATATAACATCATTATCTATAGAACGAACTAATATAGTTTAGATAGTTTAATATTTTAAGTATTTTTAATGAAAAAAAAGTTGTATTTTTTAAGAATTTTTTAAATAATGTTTTTTTTTTTTTTTTTTTTTTTTGAGTGATAGTTATATCTTTAATTCATTCTATAGAGTAAAGTTCCCGGATCATTTTAAAGCAATAATTAGGTTCTTATGTCAATTCAACGTTAAGATATCTTGGTGTTGGTGATATAACACATAATTTTTTTTTCGAAAATTGCGTTACATATAAATTTTGCTATATTTCTTATTATATTAAATTGAAGTACTTCATTTTATAATTTTACAAGACTACAAACATACCTTTAAAATATCAGAATGTTTAAATTAATTACATTGAATACTTCTGTTTTTATATGGACTCGAAGCGAGAGCTCTGTTTATATGTTTTTCCGTATCGATCAAGCCCTGAGCCCCCTTAAGCCGTAACGGGCTGTACACCCCCTCCCCCCCCCAACAGTTAACACTATCCGATATCAGACATTTTTAGTCATTGAATTTTCAAATTATAAAACGATAGAAAGAACTGAATTTATCCCACTCAACTTTCCGAACAATTTACAGAAAAAGTATTTGTATAAAAAGTATAACAACGAATAAAAACGTTTCTACACAACTAATTTGACATTAACATTTTCAACAAAGGTGAAATGTTTCCGCTGGCGATATAGTCCTCATGTTTTTTTAGAAAAATATACACTTTCATCCATAAATCTTAAATAGTTTTTTGATGACATAATTTTCAACCAATTTTGATTCCGCCCGTGCTAACTGAAATAAAAAGACCCAATCTCGAACAAGATCCTTGCTGTCTATGGCACCATTTAGCAGGCGTGCTGAGCACGCACTACAAAATTTTGTAGAAAAGTTCAATCTCGAATCTTTTAATTCCAGTTGCCACCAGCAGAGAGCGAACTCTATTCTAAACAAAAATGTGAATGAATGAAACTTCGTTAAACAACCTACTCGTAGATATTAGGCAAAAGGAAAGACTTTAGCAAGAATTTAGGATATTTTCTGAAATTAATATTCGAAAATAGTGGTAAGTACGCTTTTGAAATTTCTATATTAAATAAGTAATAATTATCCCAAGGCTTCATCCAAAAAACCGCATCTAAAACGTTAGAAAACGGTACGGTTTTAAATATTTGATCATGGTCGACTCCCCCACAAACCCCCTTCCCACCATAGTTTGATGTCCCCAACTTATTAATTTTTTTACTATGTGCTATAAATTATCTGAGAGTTCCAATTTGATCAATTCATCAGTTTTCTTAATTTTATAAAAAATTCGTGTTTCAACAAGGCACTTCATTTCCCTTTCAAAATTCGAAATTTTTTATAAAACAAAAACATGCAGATCGATTTTTATAAAATTTAGATATAATTAAATAGCATCTAAAGATAGGGCTAGATGCATAGCTTTATAATCTCAAAAAGGTGCAGTTTTAAAAATCTGACGCGTTTAAAATAATACTAGTATAAAAAGTGTGGCTTCCGCAGACGGGTTTTGAAAATGAGAGTTTGAAAGGAATGATCCAATTCGTGAAATATGAATTAATATCTAAGATTGTAATTAAGCGACCGTGAAGAAATTTTCATATCTGATATCAGCAAAAAATTCTATATCTGGATTCATAAAATATAAAATCGATAAATACTTTATTTTAAATTTTTTACAGGTCGTCATAAACGCCGCTATCCTACCGCCGACAGTTGTTTGCCTTTGAAACACTTGTTGTTGCTATGAAAGGTTTCTCAAAAAACTTTGTTTATTTGAACGGAAAGAAAAAGTGATTTTATAACTGAATTTTTCAACTGTATATAAAAATATAGGAAAATTTTTAGAATTTTTGAAAATATATTTTTTCTTGTTTGGCTGTGATATTTTCGAATTTTTACACTCAGTAGAATTTAAGATACAGTGTTTTAATAAAAAGGACCTATACATTTATCACCATAGTAGCGTTGTAATTTTTTTAAACCTTCCTCCCTCTCTCCGAGTTTCCGAAGAGATGTTCTGCTGTTTGATAAAAATCTAAGTTTTTGTTGAATTATGAATACTTTTCTATTCCCTTAATTTGAAACTTTTAATTAATTTCTCATTCAATTATTAGAGATTTTAATTTCCGAAATTCAAAAGCGTCAGAAGAGGTCTTCGACAATTCTCACAAAAATTTTGAGCCTCGTAACGTACCGTAGATTTTCCTGATCATCGCAAAAAGATACACATCATATGGATGGAAACTTTCTTTTATTTGTATTTAATGTGTTGTCAAAATACTTTAGCTTTAGACTTTCAAATAAAAGAAAGATTTTAAATTGAATTAAGAATAGTACATAAATTTTAAACTCCAAAACAAAATTTCTCAGAAGTTTTTCGAGTGACAAAAGGGCGCACAAACTTTGCTTGCTCCAGGGCGCTGAATATGTAGCTACGCCACTGCTGTTAAGTTGAAATTTCATGCCCTGTCTTAAGACTGTCAGTCAACAGTGATTGGCGTCGCATAAACGGAATGTCCAGTGTCAGTCACCGGTGACCGACGAAGTCAAAATGGAAAGTTCAGTGTCGGTCAATGGTGACTGACGTGGAATTCAATTACGTATAGTAATAAAGCTTAATTTTTTAACAATCTCAAAAGGTAAAATTTAAATTTAGTTAAAAATAAAATTATTTTTTTAAATATTCAGTTTGATTTCAATTTGATAGTTAATGTAATATCTATTAATAATTAAAATTAATTTTGTTTTTTTAATTTTAAACATTTTTATTTCTTGAATTCGATAGGTTTCGACTTGTTACTAATTATTGAATAAAATAACTATCTAAAAATATTAAATACAATGTTAACATACCAATAAAAAATACAAAATTTAGAGTATTTACTTAAATATACTAATGTCACTTGGGGGATCTTTCTAAAATCTCAAATGTATCTGAATTTTATGAGGTTATGCTTCACGATTATGTCAATCGAAATACGTCGTCTTATCTTACTGAATTGGAAATGATCCAAAATTTCTGACACACACCGATAGAGGTCGGGCGAATTTTTTCTTGTCAAAAGATTATTTTAAAATTGATACTTGGCTTTATCAACCAGAAAATGTTTTTAAAAAGTAGAGTCGTGCCTGAATGGAACTTTGCCATGTAGATTAATGAACCGTTGTTAAACTTTGAATAGTAATTCTACTTTTATACGTGTGGGTGGTGCTAATGTCGAGCAAAGTGGATATTTTTTAAATGAATAAATTAAGGTTTCTTCAGGTAGGGAGAAAATGTCAAAAGTTGGAGAAAGTTTTAAATGTGTTATCTTTGAATTTATTATATCACATCCTCAAAACTTTAAAAACGTATTTTAAGGAAGTCAATATAATAATTTGAATTGTCTTTTTTAAATATCTTCTGACATAGTTGGAGAGAGTTTATGAATTGGGTTTGTCTCGCCATTTGTCTATCTCTTCATGCTCTAACTATATCATAAATATATCCGGATTGCCATGCAATTGATATACGTGGGAGGGAGTCGCAAAATTTCAATTACAGGGGACTATATCATTAATGCTAGCCTGCACCAGTTTTATAAAACAAAAATATTTTACATACGACTTGAGAAGATTTGCAAACGGGTTATACTACAAAATGTATTTTTTTTTTTTTTTCAAAATTAGTGGTGCGATTAGAATATAAAAATAGTTGTCTGTAAGTGAAAATTTGCGATGCTCCCACTTATGTTAAGGCCCCACAATAGTTACTGAAAAGACCCGGATGATAATGTGAAGTCTATGGGAGCGTTCTTTTCAAATATCTCGCTCAAATTTTAATATTTTTATAATGCTTTTTTTTTTTTTTTTTTTTTTTTTTTTTTTTTTTTTTGCATAAGATAGTTGGGGACGATCCACAACCGGCCTAACTTTTACTTTTTCGATTTTGCTTATATATTTTTTGCAATATGATAGTTTGAATTTCAGATCCGGTTTAGACCGGTTTTGAAATTTAAAGTTATACATTTTTTTGTAAATCTGAAACTAAAATTGAAAAAGTAAAAACTAGGCCGGTTGTGGATCGTCCTCAACTATCCTATGCAAAACAATTATGTAAAAATACTAAAATTTGATCGAGATATTTAAAAAGAACGCTCCCATAGACTTTACATTATCATCCGGGTCTTTTTCTGTGACTAGTGTTGCACCTTAAGGAGATTTATTGGTGCATAATAAATTTTGAAAATAAAATAAGTAGCATTTAGGCAATAAAGCTACATTTTTCAATAATTGGGAAAAGTAAAATTCAAGTTTATTAAATTATTCAGTGTACTAGCAGGGGTGACCGAGCTAAGCTCGGTCAAAATTAACTTTGTATTCAACTCGATGTAGTATTTTCACTGTATCATTCACTCTCTATTATTACTGTAAAACATGTTATTATAAAAACAATCAATAAGAAAACTATGTCTGTATGCACATGTTCATAAATTTTACTTTATTTTAAAATTTACTACGAAAGGACATCGACCCAAATCACTTTTTTAGCTTGACTCTGGTTAATTTAGCCGTGCATCTCGAATCCTATTAAGAATGTATAAAAAAATTCTTCTGAAAGACAACATTTTTTGCCAGTTAAGCCAAATTTGGAGACATTCTTTCATTTGGCACCAAATAAGTGTTGTGGCTTTCGTAATCTTAATAGTCAAATTTTCGGCCAAATGTCGCCAATATTTTGTAAATATCGCCAACTTATTGGTTGTAGCATTTTTCTCATGATTCTGACCCGTATTACCCAAAATGACACACTAATCAAATTTGATCAAACATGTGTCACTAAGCTCAATGGTCTTCAGGTAATCAAAAACAATAGAATATAAAATTGAACCAAAATCGTTTAAGCCATTTCTTAGATAAAATTAGCTTGACAGCATTCATCAATAAAGCGAAATGGCCCACTAATATAATTTTGTTAAACTTGCGACTCTGCCCTAATCTTCTCGTGACAAAAGACGACGTTTCGTTACGAAATTTAGGTAAAATTGATTGAATCGTTGTTACATAATTAGAATAACCCTAACCCATTATGACCCAAAATGACCCATTAATCGAATTTTCGCGAGCATGTGTTCTGGTCCAATGGTTTTCTCTTGTCCAAAAACATCATATTACAAAATATAGTCAAAATGGTGAGAGCCATTTTCTACATAAAATTAGCATGATCCATCAATGACCCACAAAAGACCCTTATAATTAAAATCTCTCGAACATGTGGCTTAGCCCATTAGTCTTCTCGTGTCTAAAAATTGTTACATACAAAATTTCGTTAAAAACGATCCAGCCGTTCTTTAAATATAAATAGCTTGACCCAGACCCTTTATGATCCATTAATCCAAATTTCTCGAACGTGTGACCTAGCCCAATGATTTTTCCGTGTCAAAAAAAATGTTATATGCAAAATTTCGTTAAAATCGTTCTACCTGTTCTTTAGATATAGCTTGACATGATCCATTATGATCCATCATGACTCACAAATGACTCTTATAGTCGAAATCTCTCAAACATGTAAGCCCATTAGTTTTCTCATGTCAAAAAACTATTACATACAAAATTTCGTTAAAATCGATCACGCCGTTCTTTAAATATAAATAGCTTGACCCAGACCCTTAATGACCCAATATGACCCATTAAATTTTTTTCTCGAACATGTAACCTAGCGCATGTTAGCCCATTAGTTTTCTCGTGTCTAAAAAATGTTACATACAGTCGTTAAAATCGATCCAGCCGTTCTTTAAATATAAATAGCTTGACCCAGACCCTTTATGACCCATTAATCGAAATTTCTCGAACGTGTAACCTAGCCCAATGATTTTCTCGTGCCAAAAAATGTTATACACAAAATTTCGTTAAAATCGATCCATCTGTTCTTTAGATGTAGCTTGACATGATCCATTATGACCCATCATGACCCACAAATGACCCTTATAGTCGAAATATCTCAAACATGTGATTTAGCCCATTAGTTTTCTCATGTCAAAAAACTGTTTCATACAAAATTTCGTTATAATCGATCACGCCGTTCTTTAGCTATAAATAGCTTGACCCAGACCCTTAATGACCCAATATGACCCATTAAAATATTTTCTCGAACATGTAACCTAGCCCAATGTTTTTCTCGTACCCGAAAACCATGGAATATAAACTTTTAGTCAAAATTGCGTCAGAAAATATGTAGATAAAAATAGCATGACCCACAATGACCCTAAAAATAACCCACTAACCGAATTTTCTCGATAATGTTACCTAACCCAATGGTCTTCTTGTAATCTAAAACGATAAAATATAAAATTTGGTCAAAATCGTTAGAGCCGTTTTTCAGGTAAAAATGGCTTGACCCACAATGACCCAAAAATGACCCACTAATCAAAATTTTTCGAACATGTGACCCAGCTCAATTGTTTTCTCGTGCCAAAAAACGATTGGCTACAAAATTTTCTTAAAATCTATCCAGCCGTTCTCTAGATATAAATAGCTTGATCTTGACCCATAATGACCCAATAATCGAATTTTCTCGAACATGTGACCCAGCCCAATGGTCTTCTCGTGCCCGAAAATGGTAAAATCCAAATTTTTGCGAAAATCGTTAAAGCCGTTTTTGAGATAAAATTTACACACACAGACACACACACACACAATTTTTGCTCCCATTATAGTATAAGATATTAACTAGTCTAACTCTTAAAATAAACAGTTTATCTATTAATTCTTGTAATTATTTTTGTTATTTTTTTTCATTCTTTTAAACATTTTCATTACACGAATTCGATGGGTTTCAACATGTTACTAATTAATGAAACAGGTTATTAACTGTCAAAAAATATCAAATACATTATTAACAGACGAATGAAAAATATGAAATTTAAAATATTTACTTAAATATATTAATGTCCCTTGGGAGATCGTTCTAGTGATGGACGATTTCGATATTTTAAATCGATTTAATCGATATTATGGTCAACTCGATTTAATCGATACTATAAAATTTTTAATCGATTTCTCAGAAGATATTATTTTTATTTTGCTTCAAAAGTTGAAGATAAAGCAGTCGGATGTGCCAATCTCAAAAAGTCTTCTATCTCATACATGATAAAACTTCTAAATGCACTAACACAGTGTCAATGTCAAATTTAAATTATTTATGCCCATCATGAAGATTTAAAAAGTATAGGTTGAAGTATGAACATTTTAAAAGAAAATAAAAGCATTGCGTTTTCCAAACAAATCGCTGAATTTCGGTCCACCCCCTCTTAGATGTCTGTAACCGAAATATATGCAATTCAAAGAGCATCACAGCGACACCTGTTGTGCAGTATACACTCAAGCATAATAAGAATCTATTTATGTGAAAGTTTAACCGAATATGAAATTTGATTGAATTCCATGCATGATTTCTAAGATATAGCTATCACTAATATCGTGAAAAATGCAGTATAGCAGAGCAGTATTATGTAACTTACACAAAAACCTAATCAGGTTGGTTGGTTGGTTGATTTTTGACGTCCGATTATCTGCGCTAGGGATATAGGACCATGGGGGGAGTGCCCTTCGTGGGAGTCTTTCTAAGAGAATCTAACCCGCATTTACGCAAGGTTCGAAGAAAACCACGAAAACTCCGAACGGTTAGGCCGACAGCCGCGATTGGGTTCGAACCCAGCACCTGCCGTCTACCAGTTGAGAGGTCCGAACCTCTCGGCCACTGGTGGGGCAAAACCTAATCAGGAACAACGTATGATAATATCTAAGAGAATATTAAGTTTGATGAAATTCCGTTCAGGAGCTCTTGAGATATGATCAATAAAATCTTGTAGATCCTGAAAAAGGGTTGAATTCAGGGGTTACCCCGAAGAGGAACATCTCCGCCCCGGAACTTTGAAATTCTCACGAAAATATTGAAGCTTCATGTACAAGAGTCCCCCCCCCCTTCTCTGAAGTATAGAATGCCCCTTCAAGGAAACATAAAAATCCCTCCCAGTGAAAAATATCTGAATTCAACACTGCTGATAAAAGAAGCATAGCAACGGCTCCTGCATAGTTATTTACACTGAAACCTAATAAGCACCAAACTTATGAATGTGAAGCTTGATGAAATTTTCTGAATTAGTTTCTGAGATGCAATTATCGCAAAAATCAGAAAAAATGCAGCGTCACCAGCCGTTAGATTTAAATCAAAACTTAATCATTAACAATTTACGTTAGTATCAAACCGAATCTGAAGTTTGGCAAAAATACGTGCATTAGTTCTTGAGGTATCTATCTTGCAGTAATCATGAAAAATACAACATAACAGCGCCACCTGTAGAGCGATTTTTACCATAAGTAATCAGCACCAATTTATATTAAAGTCTAGCTGAATCTAAAGTTTCAAGAGGTTCCAGGCATTAGTTCTTGAGATAGAGCGCCCACAAAATTTTGTAAGAGACAAACAAATAGACAGACTGAAAGACAGACAATTTATAAAAACAGTAAAATGTGTTATATTTAACAACATATTCGAATTTTGTAAGCATTAGGTTATTATTATTTTTTAAATAACATCATACAAAGAAAAAAAAGCAAAGTTTTTTTTTTTTTTTTTTTTTTTTTTAAGAAAATAAGCAACATATAATGTCTAGAATTATATATGGGTGTGTAAACATGTTTAATAATCTACATAACCCTCTCCCCCCCCCGTTTTTACATAAGTTAATGGGAATTGTCTTTTTTCTGTAATTATCTTCTTCTTTATAGTTTTTCAAAATAATAATAATAATATATATATAATAAAAAAAGGAAGTCTATCAAAATGCAGAAGATTCTCTCCTTTCCTCGCCCCCCCCCTTCCCTCCACTGAGGGCATCTTCTGCCCTTTGTACCTATATCCCTCGTGTTGATAATCGGCTGTCATAAAATAATCCAAACCTTTTCTTGTCTACCCTATTTAAATCCTCTATCTTCACAGTTTCCTTTTCCCCGCCGAAAATCTTGCCAGTCCTTTGAGTCAAAAACAGACGCAAAATCACTGACCAATCACATTACAAGGTGATAAAGCCTAGATGAAAAATCGCAAGACTATTTTGAATGCAAGTAGTAGATCGATCTTTTGTAGTAGATCGAATCAGTACAGAACCTTGTGTAGTAGATCGATGTCGATGTCGATGTCGATGTCGATTTTATTTTGATTTACTAAAATTGAAATCGCATTTTGAAATCGATTTTTAGATACAAGTAGTGTTGTTACTTTTTTGATATGCTTGAAATCGATCTACGTTTCAGGTTGAATCGATCTTTCCCTTTCTATTATTTTAATGGTAGCAGTAAAAATTTCAAACTCAAATATTAGGCGAACCGTTGATTTTAGAGGGGTAAGACTTACGTATGTCAAGATATTCTAAGGTATGGTCAATCGAATAGTGATGACCATTATACCCTAGCAGCAAATAGGGGGTGGGGGGCAGGGGGGGCAATATTCAATACAGGTATGGGTGGGTCATGTGACATATCGTTGCAAAGGTCTTGGCCTGGGCTATCCATATCTGTATGTCACTTCATAATATAGTTCAATTTTCAGACTCTAGGTGGCATTTTTAAGCTTTTTTGGGGTTTTTTTTCCCTTCCCCCACTTTGTATTGTATCATTTTATTGGTCTTGACTTGTAGACCTCAAATATCTTGAATTTATTGGTAGAACTGATGTAAAATTTCGTATAAGAAAGGATTACCAATTTTTTTTTCAAACCAGATATTTCTAAAAGTAAAAATTTCAAACTCAAATATTAGGCGAACCGTTGATTTTAGAGGGGTAAGACTTAAGTATGTCAAGATATTCTAAGGTATGGTCAATCGAATAGTGATGACCATTATACCCTAGCAGCACATAGGGGTGGGGGGGCAGGGGGGGCAATATTCAATACAGGTATGGGTCGGTCATGTGACATATCGTTGCAAAGGTCTTGGCTTGGGCTATCCATATCTCTTCATAATATAGTTCAATTTTCAGACTCCAGGGGGCATTTTTAAGCTTTTTGGGTTTTTTTTCCCTACCCCCACTTTGTAGTGTATCATTTTATAGGTATTGACTTGTAGACCTCAAATATCTTGAATTGATTGGTAGAACTGATGTAAAATTTCGTATAAGAAAGGATTACCATTTTTTTTCAAACCAGATATTTCTAAAAGTAAAAATTTCAAACTCAAATATTAGGCGAACCGTTGATTTCAGAGGGGTAAAACTTACTGATGTCAAGATATTCTAAGCTTGGTCAATCGAATAGTGATGACCATTATACCCTAGCAGCACATAGGGGGTGGGGGGGCAGGGGGGCAATATTCAATACAGGTATGGGTGGGTCATGTGACATATCGTTGCAAAGGTCTTGGTCTGGGCTATCCATATCTGTATATCTCTTTATAATATAGTTCAATTTTTAGACTCCAGTGGCCATTTTTAAGCCTTTTTTTTACTTTTCCCCTTACCTCAATTTGTAGTGTATCATTTTAAAGGTCTTGACTTGTAGACTTCAAATATCTTGAATTGATTGGTAGAATTGATGTAAAATTTCGTATAAGAAAGGATTAAGGTTTTCTTTTCAAACCAGATTTTCCTAAAAGTAAAAATTTCAAACTCAAATATTAGGCGTACTATTGAAGACTTACGGATGTCAAGATATTCTAAGGTATGGAAATCGAATAATGTTGACCATTATACCTTAGTAACACATAGGGGTGAAAGACGGGAAGGGACAAAATTCAATACAGGCATGGGTTTACGGATTTTCTTCAAATTTTGGATATATTTTCATTCTAATAAGGTGCTTTTATGATTTGTTCTGGGTATTCATTGGTTATGTAAAAGGATTTGGGGGCTACTCTTCTTAACCGTTTAAACGCCAATGTTCCCAAAAGGGAACATAGTATTATTTGCAATGCAATACATATATTTTCTAATATAATTACGATGTTCTTATTTTTCCTGTAAAATATAAGGTTGATTTTAACTTTTGAAAAAAAAAATATGTTTAAGCATTTATCACAGGTATAAAGAGTATGCAAATTCCTTAATTTACATAAAAGTATAATTTTTGTTTTTATCGTTTCTCTATATTATTCACATTTGACCACTAGGAATCTAAACGTTTTTGGAATTCGAGAAAATACTCAAGAAGAACATTTTTAAATTTGTATGCATAAATCAAAACATTTGAAGTTGTAATATGAGAAAAACAAAATTATTATTACATTGCGATATTAATTCGGCTTGTAAACAGTTAATTTAGGTAAATGGTTTTTTTTGTGCAGAATTAACCGATTTGTTGCCGATGATAGGTTATTCGCTGGCCGACCATTGAAGGTACTGTTATCCATTAATCCGAACTTAGGTCGCTCCCAACTTCTTCGGATAATCGACGCTCCGCTGTATTTTTATTTCTTTGTTAACCAGAGAAAAGTATGTTGTTTCACTGTTAATTATTCTTATGAAAACAACATTTTTTTTCTGTTAACTGCTGAAAATTTGGTAAACGTTAAAAAAGAATAATATTTTATAAGCTGTAAATGAGATGAGGCGATATATATTTTAAAAGAGAAAAAAAGTTTTGTCACATATTTTTTTAAGCAGAATTTCTGCTTTTAAATTGGTGGATAATTAATAATTAGCATGTGCTGATTGTGCAATTAAATCATCACAGCTATTTTGAAAGAAAATTTGCAATATTTGCGTTTCCCACACCCTTATACAAGGTCTTAAAAAGACTGAAAAAAAAATTTTTTTCAATAAATTTAGAGCTTTCAAAATTTTATTCATATGCGAATTTTTAAGAAGAATGACGTTTAAAGGAAGTAAGGCTCCATTTGTTTGGTTGAAGGAGTATGTAGAAAATGCATGTGTTTCAGATTAAAATATATATATATATATATACAAATCATTTCCCCCTTTTATTTTTTTATCTAACCGAGATCTTTCTCAAAAAAATAAAGTTAAATATAATATAAATTATTATTAAAATTGTATCTAAAAATAATAAAAGATAAATCCTTATTATTCGACTCTAAAAGCTGTAATAGCTTACTTCTGTGCCTCCCTAAATGGGAGTGAGGAGTATGAGGTGTTACGGCTTTGCTGATTAGCCACGTTTTAGAATTACTAATTTTGAGCTCATCTGTGTAAAATCTAAAAATATCGAAATATTGATTTTAGTATCGATTCTAGAATTTAGAAATCGATTCTTATTATAATCGATGTCACTTTATACGATGTCGATTTTAATCGATTCTCAAAATTCCCAGAATCGCCCATCACTAGATCGTTCTAAAATTTCAAATGTATCTGGATTTTATGAGATATGCTCCATGATCATGTCAATAAAATACGCCGCCTTATCTTGTTGAATTGGAAATGATCCAAAATTTCTGACACACACCGACAGAGGTCGGGCGAATTTATTCTTGTCAAAAAATTATTTTAAAATTGATATTTGCCTTTATGAACCAGAAAATGTTTTTAAAAAGTAAAGCAGTGCCTGAATGGAACTTTGTCATGTAGATTAATGAACCACTGTTAAACTTCGAATAGCAATTTTACTTTTATACGTGATGATAATATTAATGTCGAGCAAAGTGAGTGGTTTTGAAATAACTATTAAACTTTCTTCAGGTAGGGAGAAAATGTCAAAAGTTGGGAAAGTTTTAAATTTGTTATCTTGAAAATTATTAGATCACACGTTCAAAACTTTAAAAACGTAT
The DNA here is from genome assembly GCA_964019185.1 of Maratus speculifer. NCBI lineage: Eukaryota > Metazoa > Arthropoda > Arachnida > Araneae > Salticidae > Maratus > Maratus speculifer. Next base: position 108,415,077 of record OZ025302.1, on the reverse strand, counting down.
TTTAGCAATTCTGATATTTTGAATTTATCTTTGTCAACATCTTCTGATATAGTTGGAAAGAATTTATGAATTGGGTTTGTCTATCTATCTTCCATTTGTCTATTTCTCAGTGCTTTAACTCGCATACATATATTCGGGTTGCCACGTAACTGTTGTACATGGTGGTATCGCTAAGTTTACATTACAAGAAGTTAAAGGTAAGTAAATTTTAAATAAATTTTCAGTAGTTATTTAAAACAATATAATTTTTTAGTTTTTATCATATTTTAGACTGTCAGTCACCGATGATTGATGCCATCTAAACGGAAAATTCTGTGTCCCTCAGCGGTGACACACGTGGCAATCAACGTATTAAATATTTTCATTTCTCGAATTCGAAAGTTTCGACTTGTTACTATTTAATGAATAAAATTATTAACTATCTAAAAATATCAAATTCATTATTAACAAACGAATGAAAAATATCAAACTTCAAGTGTTTATTTAAATATATTAACTTCATTTGGGGAGATTTTTCTGAAATCTATCTGATGTGATCAATCAAATGTATATTAATTTTATGAGGTTATGATTCAAGATTATGCCAATCAAATTCCGTCATCTTATCTTACTGAATTGGAAAGGATCCAATATTTCTGACACACGCCGAACAAAGGTCGGGACAATTTATTCTTGTCAAAAGATTATTTTAAAATTGATATTTACCTTTATCAACCAGAAATTGTGTTAAAAAGTTGAGTAGTGCCTGATTGGAATTTTTTCATGTAGATCAGGCATGTCAAACACGTGGCCCGCCAAGCCTTTGGCATTTTCGTGTGTTTGATTCAGTTTTTAGTTGATCCAGAAAATAAACTCTGCATTGCAAATATAAAAAAAAAAGAAAAAAAAAACGGAAAATATTTTATTCAAAATGTTTATCATTATTTCAGAACATTAATCTTCATTACATTTAATGACAGGTATTGACATGCATTAAATTTAATAATCCTCAATTAAATAAAGAAAAGTTTAAATTTTTAAATTAATTGTTGTTATTTTGGTTGAAATTCTTTTCCAATTTGGCATAGGAGATGCAAATAACACCAATTCAACCAACACCACTGTAGCATAAAATATTCAAACATACTGTCTTAAATATGATAAAATCTAATTTATTTTAAAATTTCGTTTCTAGGAGATAGGGTACGCAAAAGTTATCAATAAGAAAGTTAAGAAAAACATATCTTAATTTGAAAATTTAAAAAAATTACCTTTTTTCTAATAGTTTATTATGTGTTTTATGTCTAATACATTATTTTATTGCTCTCTTTGATTCACTATGACATTATAATTAATGCGTGGTATTTGTTAAGTATTAAAAATGTATCGAAAATTAATTTAAACACGACGCTAATTTCTAATTAAAAGTTTCAAAAAATTAAAAGAAATAAATATCTTTAAAAGGGAAAGTGATACGATTTCGCATCTTGTAAAATAATAATAACAATAGTAATAATAATAATGGTAACAAAAAATTATTACCCAGTTTTATTATTTGGCTGCATTCTTGCAGTCCAAAGCGAGTATTTTGAACAAAAACACATTGTGGGATGTTATTCGTTACTTAAAATATTGAACAGAGATGTTACAGTCACATTTTATTGTAGACGACACAACACATAACACATTATATACAAATCGCAAGACGAGCGCAACTCAATCAATTGAATATTCATAAAAATTACTTAGCACAAAGAACATCTCTAAGAGAGATGTAAAGCGAACACACATCCCAATCTTACATCTTAACTGCAAACTCAATTACTTCACTTCATTTCATGTCTTTTTAGAAAGGAAGGCAAAATATCTCCGGATATTTTGCCGAAGGTGGCAATAGCGCCACCTATAGATACTATAATTTAGGGAAGGCAGTCACCCTGTTACAGCCTCCCCCTCTGGTTCCGCGAACGTCCCGGTGTGGAACCAGTAACTTTCTTTGGTGGCCTACCGCGTTTCTTAATGGGTGCGACAGGCACTATGTCAGAGTCATTACATAGTTTTAAGGCAGAAGTGTGACATGTAGCAAGTGGATCATTTGGACTGTCCATACTTGCTATGACAAAAGTGGTGGGTGATTTTTGAGTTAAAATGATGTAAGGTCCATCACGTTTAGGCATGAACTTCGACGTTTTGTTGTTAGAGGCTTTACTTACTGGATGTAAGTCAACCCAAACTTTGTCTCCTGGAACAAAACTATGTCCCGGTTTCCGACTACGGTCAGCAAATTTTTTCCTCTGATCTTCTTAGATTCAACTTTGTCTTTGATTTCTTTAGTGAATTTTGCGAATTTCTTGATATATGGAGTAATCTCAGGCACAAAATTATCATTTTGAATTACAGCACGAATGTCATGCTGAACATCATCCGTTGTTCTCAATTCTCTTCCAAACTGCAAGAATGCTGCTGTTTCTCCAGTAGTGTCACACTTAGCAGTATTTAGTGCAAAACGGATTGTTGGAAGCTTTTCTTCCCAAGAGCAGTGATCATTTTCTACTAATATAGCTAATCTCGGCTTGAGATCTCTATTTTTCCTCTCCACAGGATTAGCCTGGGGATGGTATATGGGAGTTGGATTTTGTTTGATACCTAAAAGAAAACAAAGTTGTTGCATCACACTACTAACAAATTGGGGTCCGTTATCACATATTATACGTCTCGGTAGACCATATCTAAGGATAACTTCTTCAAGCAACGTAGTTGCACACTGCGCTGCAGTAGCATGTGTAAGGGCAAACAATTCCACCCATCTTGTAGCACAGTCTTCTACTATAAATATCCACCTTTTACCGTTTTTACTTTTTGGTAAAGGGCCAAAAAGATCAATTGATAGAACTTCAAATCTTTGTGAATACACTGGTGTTTGTAACAAACCGGATGGTTTTTGATTAGAAGGCTTATACCTATTGCATTCAGCACAATTTTTGACATAATTTGCAATGTATAAACGCATTCCAGTCCAATAATACCTTTTGGATATTCTATTTAACGTACCTTCAGCACCGTAGTGACCAGCCGTAGGTGAATCGTTGTGTTCTTTTAAAATTTTCTCCCTTTCATGTGATGGGACAACTAGTTGAGCTTCTTCTGATTCCGAACTTGGAGAATACCTGTATAAAACTCCTTGATTCATAATATAACCGCGATCAGTCCAGTTAGTATAGTCAAGAGTTTTTTCTTCATCTTCGAAACTTTTAATAATTTTCTTTAATTCTTCATCTTTCATTTGTTCAGCACGTAAATCACTTGATGATTTAGAAGGAATATCAACTATTATAGCGCAAATATCGCAACTTTCTTTATTGGTGTGATCACAAGCAGGACGAGAAAGCATGTCAGCTATGACGTTAGCTTTGCTTTTGGCTAGAAGATCCTCAATTTGGGTTTTCAACAATTCTTTCTTTGCTTGTGATAACTTGTAAGAAGGTAGTGATTTAGGACGATGTTCTCTAGTATTTATATGATGTTCGACGACGGGTGTTGCTTCTCCCCCTGGTCGAAAGGTATTGGAAAAATTTTCAGGTGAGTCATTAAACCTTTTTCGTTGTATCTCAGATAGATGCTGACCTTCTGTTTCTCTTAACATAACCGAGTTAACTGTGGCAGTTGGTGCTGAGATTTCAGGCGTCGTAATGAAAGGATCATCAGAAAAGGGAATTTTACATTTAGGATTGTTCTGGAAATACCAACTTTGGCTTCTCATGTCTAGCACGATCCCCATTTTATTTAAAAAATCTATGCCTAACAATGTTCTATTTCCCTGGGCTTCGGGTAAGGCAAAAATCGTTGTACTAGTTGTACGACCTTCTATTTCAACTGTGATTGTTGCTTGAAGAACGTTGGTTTCTTTTCGTAGTCCATCAGCAAGTGTTATGCTTACACCGGTGTCTTCGAACACAGTTCCTTGGTCACACAGAATCTTGTATAACATTTCCCCAGCAATGCAATGAGTAGCTCCTGTATCTGCGCAAGCAGCCCCTGTAACACCATTTACCTTTATGTATAACAAAGGTGTTGCTTGAGTATTGACAGAACAAGATTTGAGATGAAGGGAACGAAAATTTGCTGATTGCGTCTGCGTAGAAGTAGATGGAGAACAATTAGGACATTTGGCTTTGACAAAACCTTGTTTACCACAGCCATAACAATTTATAATCGGACGCTTATCATTGTTTTCGTATCTTGAATTTGTATATTTTGAAGTAGAATGATTATGTTTATAATTTGAAAAATGTTCGTTAGTTTCATGTTTGGGTGTTTGATTTTTCCAGAACTCTTGACCGTTTGAATTTTTCGGCAAAACATGTTTCTGCGCGTCACGCGTTTTTGGATAACTTGCTGACTTTTGAGAAGAAGGTTTAATGTTTTCGTAAATGTCTAGCTTTTCAGCCAACAAGACAGGATCATTTAACGTGTCCCAACCATCTAAATAATGATTTTTATATTCATGTGGACACTTTTTCTTAATCTGATCAGCGATTATTAGTTCAGTTAGTTTTTCAAATGAATTGATTTCTAATTCGGATAACCAACCCTCAAAATAATTTCTAAGTTCAAAATAAAAATCCTTCCAAGTAGAATTTTCTCTTTTCTGATGTCGGCTAAATAATACTCTAAATTTTTCTGCTGTCAACTTAAATCTTTTAAGCAATATGTCACGAATATAAGAATAATTTTTGAACATTTCTTCTGGTTCTCAGGCGATTAGTTTACCAATGTCGTTCGGAAGTACGGCAATTAATTGAGAAACCCAAAATTCTTTGGAGACATTAAGCATTTTCATTTGACGTTCAAACATTGTCAAAAACAAAAACATATCATCCTTTTCAGGAATAAATGTTGGCAAGATATTTTTAATATCTATACGCATCTGGTCTATTTGATTTTGTGGTACTGTTGTCGCGGTAGGGTTTTGAGCATGTAGCTTAAGCTTTTCTAGCTCATATGCTCTTTCCTCTGCAATACGTTTATCCTGAATCATTTGTTGTTCTGCAATTTCTTGTTTTTTGCGATCTTCCACGATAGCCATAAATGCCTCTTTAACAAATTGTTCGTCGTCTTTAAGCAGTTGACACTTCATAATTTTCTCACGTAAGACTGATAGTTTATCATCTTTATCTACATCTAACTCTAATTCTATGCCCAAATTAAACAAATCGATTTTTTTTCCTTTAGAAAGAAACGCCATTTTTCCCAAATTGTTGTTGATATTGTTGATTTATGCTTAAATTAGAAAACTATTAGATACGTGACCCATTAAATAATAAGAACAAAATGACTACCTTCCCCTTACAGGTAAATAAAACATGTAAATATGGATAAATTTCATAAATAAATGTTTAAAAAAAATGCTGGAAATAATTTAAAACATACTAAAATATACCACTAATTTAATCATGAGCTCATGAAAATATTTAGAAGAAATATTATTTTACGTTAAAATTCAACCTTTTTACCAAATTAGCTTACCAATGACATAAATCATTCATTTTAAATATATGAAATATTATAGGTAATTCATTGCGAAATAATTATCAACCACACATAAATATGAAAACAACTCGAAATATGAATAAAGAACTTACTTTACATCTAAAAAATAAACAACATACGAAATAATAAAATTTATCAAAATCATTTTTAAACTCTGTGCACAGATTAAAAAAACAAAACAAAATTCACTTACTCAGAATCCTTGCTTTTAAAAACAATATAAAAAGAAATCACTTTCAATTTCAGAAAACTAATGTTTCTTAATAATCTTATTCAAAATCAACATAAAACAAAACAAACAAAAATTATATAAATATATGAAACAGCGTTTGTCTTAATAAATAAAAGAAAATGAAAACTTTTTTTTTTTTTTTTGCAGCTGGCCAGCAAAAAAAAAGAGAGAAACAAACAAACAATAAAAAAAAAAATAATTTCAACTTTTACCGGTAAAAACAAATAAAATAAAAATCTATTTTAAGATAAAGGTTGTCGATGATTCACATAACAATTAAAAGCACGCAGAAGTAAATAAGCATCGAACACTTCTGAGAACAAAATCAGATTATAATTAGAATGCTTTAAATGACGAAATGAAGAAGTTTCAATCACAAATTAAAACTAGAAGATATTTTGTTGCTTATGAAGACTGAAGAACATTATTTATTGTCATGTCGACAATATTTTTCAATTATTTCCAATGTGAAGGGTACGGATTACCCTTTTTGAATGCATGTTCTTGCTTTTTTGTCAGGATGACGTACTTAAAACACACAATTGAAGAAGAAGAAAGCACTGTTAAAAATAAGAACAGAAGCTTGATTCATTGTAGATTTGACAACACCTTTAAGATGGGTACGGATTACCCTTTTTTATATACTTTCTTCAATTTTGTCGCGATGATACTACCACACATAACTGATATTAAAGAAATTAGCACAAAACTGGAGTATATCTTGATACTTGATATTGCACATTATATAATAGAACTTTTTGGAAATCACAGGATGAATTGTTCTTGACGAACACGGCACTTGAGAACACAAAATTTCCTTTATTGCCGAGGTGACAATAATTTAGAAGTGGGTACGGATTACTCTACTTTAAATATAATTTTTGGAATTTTTGTCAGGATGACAGCAGCGAACTTGACACAAAGACTTTGAAAGCACAAAAATGTTCCGAAAGAACTCCATTTTACGTTGGGCGCCAGTGTGGGATGTTATTCGTTACTTAAAATATTGAACAGAGATGTTACAGTCACATTTTATTGTAGACGACACAACACATAACACATTATATACAAATCGCAAGACGAGCGCAACTCAATCAATTGAATATTCATAAAAATTACTTAGCACAAAGAACATCTCTAAGAGAGATGTAAAGCGAACACACATCCCAATCTTACATCTTAACTGCAAACTCAATTACTTCACTTCATTTCATGTCTTTTTAGAAAGGAAGGCAAAATATCTCCGGATATTTTGCCGAAGGTGGCAATAGCGCCACCTATAGATACTATAATTTAGGGAAGGCAGTCACCCTGTTACAGCCTCCCCCTCTGGTTCCGCGAACGTCCCGGTGTGGAACCAGTAACTTTCTTTGGTGGCCTACCGCGTTTCTTAATGGGTGCGACAGGCACTATGTCAGAGTCATTACATAGTTTTAAGGCAGAAGTGTGACATGTAGCAAGTGGATCATTTGGACTGTCCATACTTGCTATGACAAAAGTGGTGGGTGATTTTTGAGTTAAAATGATGTAAGGTCCATCACGTTTAGGCATGAACTTCGACGTTTTGTTGTTAGAGGCTTTACTTACTGGATGTAAGTCAACCCAAACTTTGTCTCCTGGAACAAAACTATGTCCCGGTTTCCGACTACGGTCAGCAAATTTTTTCCTCTGATCTTCTTAGATTCAACTTTGTCTTTGATTTCTTTAGTGAATTTTGCGAATTTCTTGATATATGGAGTAATCTCAGGCACAAAATTATCATTTTGAATTACAGCACGAATGTCATGCTGAACATCATCCGTTGTTCTCAATTCTCTTCCAAACTGCAAGAATGCTGCTGTTTCTCCAGTAGTGTCACACTTAGCAGTATTTAGTGCAAAACGGATTGTTGGAAGCTTTTCTTCCCAAGAGCAGTGATCATTTTCTACTAATATAGCTAATCTCGGCTTGAGATCTCTATTTTTCCTCTCCACAGGATTAGCCTGGGGATGGTATATGGGAGTTGGATTTTGTTTGATACCTAAAAGAAAACAAAGTTGTTGCATCACACTACTAACAAATTGGGGTCCGTTATCACATATTATACGTCTCGGTAGACCATATCTAAGGATAACTTCTTCAAGCAACGTAGTTGCACACTGCGCTGCAGTAGCATGTGTAAGGGCAAACAATTCCACCCATCTTGTAGCACAGTCTTCTACTATAAATATCCACCTTTTACCGTTTTTACTTTTTGGTAAAGGGCCAAAAAGATCAATTGATAGAACTTCAAATCTTTGTGAATACACTGGTGTTTGTAACAAACCGGATGGTTTTTGATTAGAAGGCTTATACCTATTGCATTCAGCACAATTTTTGACATAATTTGCAATGTATAAACGCATTCCAGTCCAATAATACCTTTTGGATATTCTATTTAACGTACCTTCAGCACCGTAGTGACCAGCCGTAGGTGAATCGTTGTGTTCTTTTAAAATTTTCTCCCTTTCATGTGATGGGACAACTAGTTGAGCTTCTTCTGATTCCGAACTTGGTGAATACCTGTATAAAACTCCTTGATTCATAATATAACCGCGATCAGTCCAGTTAGTATAGTCAAGAGTTTTTTCTTCATCTTCGAAACTTTTAATAATTTTCTTTAATTCTTCATCTTTCATTTGTTCAGCACGTAAATCACTTGATGATTTAGAAGGAATATCAACTATTATAGCGCAAATATCGCAACTTTCTTTATTGGTGTGATCACAAGCAGGACGAGAAAGCATGTCAGCTATGACGTTAGCTTTGCTTTTGGCTAGAAGATCCTCAATTTGGGTTTTCAACAATTCTTTCTTTGCTTGTGATAACTTGTAAGAAGGTAGTGATTTAGGACGATGTTCTCTAGTATTTATATGATGTTCGACGACGGGTGTTGCTTCTCCCCCTGGTCGAAAGGTATTGGAAAAATTTTCAGGTGAGTCATTAAACCTTTTTCGTTGTATCTCAGATAGATGCTGACCTTCTGTTTCTCTTAACATAACCGAGTTAACTGTGGCAGTTGGTGCTGAGATTTCAGGCGTCGTAATGAAAGGATCATCAGAAAAGGGAATTTTACATTTAGGATTGTTCTGGAAATACCAACTTTGGCTTCTCATGTCTAGCACGATCCCCATTTTATTTAAAAAATCTATGCCTAACAATGTTCTATTTCCCTGGGCTTCGGGTAAGGCAAAAATCGTTGTACTAGTTGTACGACCTTCTATTTCAACTGTGATTGTTGCTTGAAGAACGTTGGTTTCTTTTCGTAGTCCATCAGCAAGTGTTATGCTTACACCGGTGTCTTCGAACACAGTTCCTTGGTCACACAGAATCTTGTATAACATTTCCCCAGCAATGCAATGAGTAGCTCCTGTATCTGCGCAAGCAGCCCCTGTAACACCATTTACCTTTATGTATAACAAAGGTGTTGCTTGAGTATTGACAGAACAAGATTTGAGATGAAGGGAACGAAAATTTGCTGATTGCGTCTGCGTAGAAGTAGATGGAGAACAATTAGGACATTTGGCTTTGACAAAACCTTGTTTACCACAGCCATAACAATTTATAATCGGACGCTTATCATTGTTTTCGTATCTTGAATTTGTATATTTTGAAGTAGAATGATTATGTTTATAATTTGAAAAATGTTCGTTAGTTTCATGTTTGGGTGTTTGATTTTTCCAGAACTCTTGACCGTTTGAATTTTTCGGCAAAACATGTTTCTGCGCGTCACGCGTTTTTGGATAACTTGCTGACTTTTGAGAAGAAGGTTTAATGTTTTCGTAAATGTCTAGCTTTTCAGCCAACAAGACAGGATCATTTAACGTGTCCCAACCATCTAAATAATGATTTTTATATTCATGTGGACACTTTTTCTTAATCTGATCAGCGATTATTAGTTCAGTTAGTTTTTCAAATGAATTGATTTCTAATTCGGATAACCAACCCTCAAAATAATTTCTAAGTTCAAAATAAAAATCCTTCCAAGTAGAATTTTCTCTTTTCTGATGTCGGCTAAATAATACTCTAAATTTTTCTGCTGTCAACTTAAATCTTTTAAGCAATATGTCACGAATATAAGAATAATTTTTGAACATTTCTTCTGGTTCTCAGGCGATTAGTTTACCAATGTCGTTCGGAAGTACGGCAATTAATTGAGAAACCCAAAATTCTTTGGAGACATTAAGCATTTTCATTTGACGTTCAAACATTGTCAAAAACAAAAACATATCATCCTTTTCAGGAATAAATGTTGGCAAGATATTTTTAATATCTATACGCATCTGGTCTATTTGATTTTGTGGTACTGTTGTCGCGGTAGGGTTTTGAGCATGTAGCTTAAGCTTTTCTAGCTCATATGCTCTTTCCTCTGCAATACGTTTATCCTGAATCATTTGTTGTTCTGCAATTTCTTGTTTTTTGCGATCTTCCACGATAGCCATAAATGCCTCTTTAACAAATTGTTCGTCGTCTTTAAGCAGTTGACACTTCATAATTTTCTCACGTAAGACTGATAGTTTATCATCTTTATCTACATCTAACTCTAATTCTATGCCCAAATTAAACAAATCGATTTTTTTTCCTTTAGAAAGAAACGCCATTTTTCCCAAATTGTTGTTGATATTGTTGATTTATGCTTAAATTAGAAAACTATTAGATACGTGACCCATTAAATAATAAGAACAAAATGACTACCTTCCCCTTACAGGTAAATAAAACATGTAAATATGGATAAATTTCATAAATAAATGTTTAAAAAAAATGCTGGAAATAATTTAAAACATACTAAAATATACCACTAATTTAATCATGAGCTCATGAAAATATTTAGAAGAAATATTATTTTACGTTAAAATTCAACCTTTTTACCAAATTAGCTTACCAATGACATAAATCATTCATTTTAAATATATGAAATATTATAGGTAATTCATTGCGAAATAATTATCAACCACACATAAATATGAAAACAACTCGAAATATGAATAAAGAACTTACTTTACATCTAAAAAATAAACAACATACGAAATAATAAAATTTATCAAAATCATTTTTAAACTCTGTGCACAGATTAAAAAAACAAAACAAAATTCACTTACTCAGAATCCTTGCTTTTAAAAACAATATAAAAAGAAATCACTTTCAATTTCAGAAAACTAATGTTTCTTAATAATCTTATTCAAAATCAACATAAAACAAAACAAACAAAAATTATATAAATATATGAAACAGCGTTTGTCTTAATAAATAAAAGAAAATGAAAACTTTTTTTTTTTTTTTTGCAGCTGGCCAGCAAAAAAAAAGAGAGAAACAAACAAACAATAAAAAAAAAAATAATTTCAACTTTTACCGGTAAAAACAAATAAAATAAAAATCTATTTTAAGATAAAGGTTGTCGATGATTCACATAACAATTAAAAGCACGCAGAAGTAAATAAGCATCGAACACTTCTGAGAACAAAATCAGATTATAATTAGAATGCTTTAAATGACGAAATGAAGAAGTTTCAATCACAAATTAAAACTAGAAGATATTTTGTTGCTTATGAAGACTGAAAAACATTATTTATTGTCATGTCGACAATATTTTTCAATTATTTCCAATGTGAAGGGTACGGATTACCCTTTTTGAATGCATGTTCTTGCTTTTTTGTCAGGATGACGTACTTAAAACACACAATTGAAGAAGAAGAAAGCACTGTTAAAAATAAGAACAGAAGCTTGATTCATTGTAGATTTGACAACACCTTTAAGATGGGTACGGATTACCCTTTTTTATATACTTTCTTCAATTTTGTCGCGATGATACTACCACACATAACTGATATTAAAGAAATTAGCACAAAACTGGAGTATATCTTGATACTTGATATTGCACATTATATAATAGAACTTTTTGGAAATCACAGGATGAATTGTTCTTGACGAACACGGCACTTGAGAACACAAAATTTCCTTTATTGCCGAGGTGACAATAATTTAGAAGTGGGTACGGATTACTCTACTTTAAATATAATTTTTGGAATTTTTGTCAGGATGACAGCAGCGAACTTGACACAAAGACTTTGAAAGCACAAAAATGTTCCGAAAGAACTCCATTTTACGTTGGGCGCCAGTGTGGGATGTTATTCGTTACTTAAAATATTGAACAGAGATGTTACAGTCACATTTTATTGTAGACGACACAACACATAACACATTATATACAAATCGCAAGACGAGCGCAACTCAATCAATTGAATATTCATAAAAATTACTTAGCACAAAGAACATCTCTAAGAGAGATGTAAAGCGAACACACATCCCAATCTTACATCTTAACTGCAAACTCAATTACTTCACTTCATTTCATGTCTTTTTAGAAAGGAAGGCAAAATATCTCCGGATATTTTGCCGAAGGTGGCAATAGCGCCACCTATAGATACTATAATTTAGGGAAGGCAGTCACCCTGTTACAGCCTCCCCCTCTGGTTCCGCGAACGTCCCGGTGTGGAACCAGTAACTTTCTTTGGTGGCCTACCGCGTTTCTTAATGGGTGCGACAGGCACTATGTCAGAGTCATTACATAGTTTTAAGGCAGAAGTGTGACATGTAGCAAGTGGATCATTTGGACTGTCCATACTTGCTATGACAAAAGTGGTGGGTGATTTTTGAGTTAAAATGATGTAAGGTCCATCACGTTTAGGCATGAACTTCGACGTTTTGTTGTTAGAGGCTTTACTTACTGGATGTAAGTCAACCCAAACTTTGTCTCCTGGAACAAAACTATGTCCCGGTTTCCGACTACGGTCAGCAAATTTTTTCCTCTGATCTTCTTAGATTCAACTTTGTCTTTGATTTCTTTAGTGAATTTTGCGAATTTCTTGATATATGGAGTAATCTCAGGCACAAAATTATCATTTTGAATTACAGCACGAATGTCATGCTGAACATCATCCGTTGTTCTCAATTCTCTTCCAAACTGCAAGAATGCTGCTGTTTCTCCAGTAGTGTCACACTTAGCAGTATTTAGTGCAAAACGGATTGTTGGAAGCTTTTCTTCCCAAGAGCAGTGATCATTTTCTACTAATATAGCTAATCTCGGCTTGAGATCTCTATTTTTCCTCTCCACAGGATTAGCCTGGGGATGGTATATGGGAGTTGGATTTTGTTTGATACCTAAAAGAAAACAAAGTTGTTGCATCACACTACTAACAAATTGGGGTCCGTTATCACATATTATACGTCTCGGTAGACCATATCTAAGGATAACTTCTTCAAGCAACGTAGTTGCACACTGCGCTGCAGTAGCATGTGTAAGGGCAAACAATTCCACCCATCTTGTAGCACAGTCTTCTACTATAAATATCCACCTTTTACCGTTTTTACTTTTTGGTAAAGGGCCAAAAAGATCAATTGATAGAACTTCAAATCTTTGTGAATACACTGGTGTTTGTAACAAACCGGATGGTTTTTGATTAGAAGGCTTATACCTATTGCATTCAGCACAATTTTTGACATAATTTGCAATGTATAAACGCATTCCAGTCCAATAATACCTTTTGGATATTCTATTTAACGTACCTTCAGCACCGTAGTGACCAGCCGTAGGTGAATCGTTGTGTTCTTTTAAAATTTTCTCCCTTTCATGTGATGGGACAACTAGTTGAGCTTCTTCTGATTCCGAACTTGGAGAATACCTGTATAAAACTCCTTGATTCATAATATAACCGCGATCAGTCCAGTTAGTATAGTCAAGAGTTTTTTCTTCATCTTCGAAACTTTTAATAATTTTCTTTAATTCTTCATCTTTCATTTGTTCAGCACGTAAATCACTTGATGATTTAGAAGGAATATCAACTATTATAGCGCAAATATCGCAACTTTCTTTATTGGTGTGATCACAAGCAGGACGAGAAAGCATGTCAGCTATGACGTTAGCTTTGCTTTTGGCTAGAAGATCCTCAATTTGGGTTTTCAACAATTCTTTCTTTGCTTGTGATAACTTGTAAGAAGGTAGTGATTTAGGACGATGTTCTCTAGTATTTATATGATGTTCGACGACGGGTGTTGCTTCTCCCCCTGGTCGAAAGGTATTGGAAAAATTTTCAGGTGAGTCATTAAACCTTTTTCGTTGTATCTCAGATAGATGCTGACCTTCTGTTTCTCTTAACATAACCGAGTTAACTGTGGCAGTTGGTGCTGAGATTTCAGGCGTCGTAATGAAAGGATCATCAGAAAAGGGAATTTTACATTTAGGATTGTTCTGGAAATACCAACTTTGGCTTCTCATGTCTAGCACGATCCCCATTTTATTTAAAAAATCTATGCCTAACAATGTTCTATTTCCCTGGGCTTCGGGTAAGGCAAAAATCGTTGTACTAGTTGTACGACCTTCTATTTCAACTGTGATTGTTGCTTGAAGAACGTTGGTTTCTTTTCGTAGTCCATCAGCAAGTGTTATGCTTACACCGGTGTCTTCGAACACAGTTCCTTGGTCACACAGAATCTTGTATAACATTTCCCCAGCAATGCAATGAGTAGCTCCTGTATCTGCGCAAGCAGCCCCTGTAACACCATTTACCTTTATGTATAACAAAGGTGTTGCTTGAGTATTGACAGAACAAGATTTGAGATGAAGGGAACGAAAATTTGCTGATTGCGTCTGCGTAGAAGTAGATGGAGAACAATTAGGACATTTGGCTTTGACAAAACCTTGTTTACCACAGCCATAACAATTTATAATCGGACGCTTATCATTGTTTTCGTATCTTGAATTTGTATATTTTGAAGTAGAATGATTATGTTTATAATTTGAAAAATGTTCGTTAGTTTCATGTTTGGGTGTTTGATTTTTCCAGAACTCTTGACCGTTTGAATTTTTCGGCAAAACATGTTTCTGCGCGTCACGCGTTTTTGGATAACTTGCTGACTTTTGAGAAGAAGGTTTAATGTTTTCGTAAATGTCTAGCTTTTCAGCCAACAAGACAGGATCATTTAACGTGTCCCAACCATCTAAATAATGATTTTTATATTCATGTGGACACTTTTTCTTAATCTGATCAGCGATTATTAGTTCAGTTAGTTTTTCAAATGAATTGATTTCTAATTCGGATAACCAACCCTCAAAATAATTTCTAAGTTCAAAATAAAAATCCTTCCAAGTAGAATTTTCTCTTTTCTGATGTCGGCTAAATAATACTCTAAATTTTTCTGCTGTCAACTTAAATCTTTTAAGCAATATGTCACGAATATAAGAATAATTTTTGAACATTTCTTCTGGTTCTCAGGCGATTAGTTTACCAATGTCGTTCGGAAGTACGGCAATTAATTGAGAAACCCAAAATTCTTTGGAGACATTAAGCATTTTCATTTGACGTTCAAACATTGTCAAAAACAAAAACATATCATCCTTTTCAGGAATAAATGTTGGCAAGATATTTTTAATATCTATACGCATCTGGTCTATTTGATTTTGTGGTACTGTTGTCGCGGTAGGGTTTTGAGCATGTAGCTTAAGCTTTTCTAGCTCATATGCTCTTTCCTCTGCAATACGTTTATCCTGAATCATTTGTTGTTCTGCAATTTCTTGTTTTTTGCGATCTTCCACGATAGCCATAAATGCCTCTTTAACAAATTGTTCGTCGTCTTTAAGCAGTTGACACTTCATAATTTTCTCACGTAAGACTGATAGTTTATCATCTTTATCTACATCTAACTCTAATTCTATGCCCAAATTAAACAAATCGATTTTTTTTCCTTTAGAAAGAAACGCCATTTTTCCCAAATTGTTGTTGATATTGTTGATTTATGCTTAAATTAGAAAACTATTAGATACGTGACCCATTAAATAATAAGAACAAAATGACTACCTTCCCCTTACAGGTAAATAAAACATGTAAATATGGATAAATTTCATAAATAAATGTTTAAAAAAAATGCTGGAAATAATTTAAAACATACTAAAATATACCACTAATTTAATCATGAGCTCATGAAAATATTTAGAAGAAATATTATTTTACGTTAAAATTCAACCTTTTTACCAAATTAGCTTACCAATGACATAAATCATTCATTTTAAATATATGAAATATTATAGGTAATTCATTGCGAAATAATTATCAACCACACATAAATATGAAAACAACTCGAAATATGAATAAAGAACTTACTTTACATCTAAAAAATAAACAACATACGAAATAATAAAATTTATCAAAATCATTTTTAAACTCTGTGCACAGATTAAAAAAACAAAACAAAATTCACTTACTCAGAAT
The DNA here is from genome assembly GCA_964019185.1 of Maratus speculifer. Taxonomy (NCBI): domain Eukaryota; kingdom Metazoa; phylum Arthropoda; class Arachnida; order Araneae; family Salticidae; genus Maratus; species Maratus speculifer. Next base: position 108,399,036 of record OZ025302.1, on the reverse strand, counting down.
CCTTGCTTTTAAAAACAATATAAAAAGAAATCACTTTCAATTTCAGAAAACTAATGTTTCTTAATAATCTTATTCAAAATCAACATAAAACAAAACAAACAAAAATTATATAAATATATGAAACAGCGTTTGTCTTAATAAATAAAAGAAAATGAAAACTTTTTTTTTTTTTTTGCAGCTGGCCAGCAAAAAAAAGAGAGAAACAAACAAACAATAAAAAAAAAATAATTTCAACTTTTACCGGTAAAAACAAATAAAATAAAAATCTATTTTAAGATAAAGGTTGTCGATGATTCACATAACAATTAAAAGCACGCAGAAGTAAATAAGCATCGAACACTTCTGAGAACAAAATCAGATTATAATTAGAATGCTTTAAATGACGAAATGAAGAAGTTTCAATCACAAATTAAAACTAGAAGATATTTTGTTGCTTATGAAGACTGAAGAACATTATTTATTGTCATGTCGACAATATTTTTCAATTATTTCCAATGTGAAGGGTACGGATTACCCTTTTTGAATGCATGTTCTTGCTTTTTTGTCAGGATGACGTACTTAAAACACACAATTGAAGAAGAAGAAAGCACTGTTAAAAATAAGAACAGAAGCTTGATTCATTGTAGATTTGACAACACCTTTAAGATGGGTACGGATTACCCTTTTTTATATACTTTCTTCAATTTTGTCGCGATGATACTACCACACATAACTGATATTAAAGAAATTAGCACAAAACTGGAGTATATCTTGATACTTGATATTGCACATTATATAATAGAACTTTTTGGAAATCACAGGATGAATTGTTCTTGACGAACACGGCACTTGAGAACACAAAATTTCCTTTATTGCCGAGGTGACAATAATTTAGAAGTGGGTACGGATTACTCTACTTTAAATATAATTTTTGGAATTTTTGTCAGGATGACAGCAGCGAACTTGACACAAAGACTTTGAAAGCACAAAAATGTTCCGAAAGAACTCCATTTTACGTTGGGCGCCAGTGTGGGATGTTATTCGTTACTTAAAATATTGAACAGAGATGTTACAGTCACATTTTATTGTAGACGACACAACACATAACACATTATATACAAATCGCAAGACGAGCGCAACTCAATCAATTGAATATTCATAAAAATTACTTAGCACAAAGAACATCTCTAAGAGAGATGTAAAGCGAACACACATCCCAATCTTACATCTTAACTGCAAACTCAATTACTTCACTTCATTTCATGTCTTTTTAGAAAGGAAGGCAAAATATCTCCGGATATTTTGCCGAAGGTGGCAATAGCGCCACCTATAGATACTATAATTTAGGGAAGGCAGTCACCCTGTTACAACATTAATTAATTTCATTCTTAAATCTATCATTGTAAATTATCCCTGCAGGATCTTTATATTTCTTGATGATGAAGATATAACATTACAGATTCACAAAAGTCAATTTGAAATATTTTTTTATACTCAAAGAAAAACTGAAAAATTGTGTTTGATATGTAGAAACTTTGTTGAAGTTTGCTAAGAATTTACTCACTCTAAATAGATTCTAAACTGAAACTTAGTTGAAAAAAGTCTGTTCGTGAAGCATGTTAAAAACAATAAATCTGCTTGAAAAAAAAATGCAATTCACAATGCACACAACTCGAAATAGTTCAAGTTAGAATAAGGGATGTCCAGAATAGTTAGATAAACTTAAAAATATGCAGGGAGGGGGCATTTCTATAAATATTCATGATGTAACAAGAAATTTCAGTAATCTTTAATTTCAATATATGTTGCTATTTAAACTAACAAATCTTCATTAGTAGACAGTAGCCATGAGTAACCACCGACAAATATTTTTTAATAGCCACTTTTTCTCATTTAGTGGCCCCGTAACCGATGGCTAGCGTTAATTTTGCCCTTTAACTTTATAATTCTTGAAAGTATAGGTGCAAGAAATTTAGTTCTGTGGCCAGTTTCTTTTCGCAGACACGATATATACTTAAAAATAAGCGAGAAGAATCAGAAAATTATTCCCAGTGTTGAATTCAAGGGGTTGCTCGGGGGGACATCCACCCCACTGCAATGAAATGTCCCCCTCCCCGGAAATTGAGATTTTGGGTTTTTAATGGTCAAAACGCGAAATTTCCCCCCGAAACTCTATATTATCCCCCCCCGGAGCCACAGAAGTCCCACCCGGAGAAAAGTAACTAAATTCAACACTGATTAGTTCTATGCCGGATCAATAACCATAGATAGTATATTTTAATCAATTATGATTTTTTTTCATAATATTATATTGTAAACTAGCGGCCTTCGCCCGCTACGCTGGTCGGTTTATCTAAAGAAATCTTGAAGAAGTAGTTAGATAAGGTTCAGACATACATTAAAAAAAAAAAAGCAAGTCGATCATTCAAAAAACGTTGGGAAATATCAAATATTTACTGTAATTTTTTAAGAAAAACAAAGTTTCGAAAAAAAAAATTAAATCGAAAAAAAAATTACACTGACATATTAATGCAAGGAAATTTTCCCAGAGAGAAAATTCGCCTTGAATACAATATTTCAAATTCTTTTAATTGCTTATAGGCGTTAATGCCAACATAGTGAAAAAAAATTCCATGCTGGGAATCGAACCCGGGCCATCAGTATGGCGCACTGACGTTCTACCGACTAAACCACATGGAACGACAGCCAGCTTGAAACTTTCTCATACTTAAGTAGACTGGCGAAAACATAACGATAGCGCGTTTTAAAATCGCACAGTGACATCTATTGGATTTTATATGTACTAAAAAACGTTATGTACTAAAAAACGTGAGCAGCGCACCTAATAGTTTCTTTTGTTTCTTTTTGTTACTTTTTTGTCTGTTGTCCGATTTTGATGAAACAAAGCCTATACACTGCCCGGGAGTGTGCATTCTTCATTAGTGAAAACCGCATAAAAATCCATTCAGTAGTTACGAAGATAACCTCGAACAAACAGACAGACAGACAAAAAATTCAAAAAAAAATTTTTTGTGTTTCATTGGTTTTCTTTTATCGCCCTGACTCCATTTTTGTCAATTATCTTCAATGTACAGACACACCGGGTCCTACTGTTTTATTATATGTATAGATAATTGTGTTCTATCAATAATTGGTTTTATAAAAAGTAGCAGTTACAACATAAAAGAAAATGCCAACATTAGGATCACAAGATTAACAACACATTTTTGTATAATTTTGATTGAGATTTAAATTTTAAAATATTCCATATGTGCTTAAGCATGTAGGTATTTTTTTACTGATTTTTTATTGCATTTGATAGTGCACTCTTGTAATAAGCTTTTGTTACAGATTTGTTTTTACTTAATAAATATTTTTAAATATTTTCTGGTGCGTGTTTTTAATTTTTTCAATAAATAGTTTTAAAATTTTGGCACTACTAGGTTATCCCGTCGACCAAAAAATTATCGCCAAACTATAAGATTAAATGCCAATAATGCATGATCGCGAATGTCACATTCAATGACATTAAATACGATTCACGTGTTCAAAATCTCATTAAGTGGTTTTTATTTCGACTTTTTATTTGTATTTTTATTAATCTTCCACTATTTTTTGTTTTTTCGTTATTTAAAGTAAAAATTATATCAATATGTATAATTTGGCTTTTAGTTTGGCGATTTGTATAATTTGGCGAAATTGGTCGACGGATTAACAGAGTAGTACCAAAATTTTTAGTTATATATGTACGGGATGAAGGCAGGGAAAGATGATAGCTTCAGAGCCCCGCCTTCCCACTAACCGTCTCTCATTATCTTTAATTTGTCTACTTTTTCTCTTAAATTTGTCCGGTTTCAATTTGTCTTATTACTTACCCATCATACTTAGTATAGGGTAAGTCTTGCAATCGTTTTGAAAATCGAAAAAAAAATTTTGACGGATTTACACGTTTTAGATAGTGGAGATTCCGAAAAACATATTTTTAGAATTTTTTTTTTTTTTTTTTTTTTTTTTTTTGCCGTCCGTCTGCCTGTTTGTCTGTCTGTCTGTCTGTCTGTAAACGCTCTATCTCCCGAACAAATTGAGATAGAGACTTGAAATTTTGTATGTAGTTAGTATGTAAGAATGGGACGAACCCTATTTAATATCAGCAACCTCGATTATCCGGAACTATTTTTTTCGTACTCTCGAAAAATTCGTTCTGATGAAAGGTATATAAAAATTTTCGAATTTTTTTGTTCTAAGGAATGGACGTAAAAGGCAATAAAATAACACACATTTTGCATATAAAACGAAGTCGATCGGATTATTAGTTGCCGAGATATTTGTAACCTTGTTTTCCACATTCTTCGATTTTTCATGACCCTGTATTTCATTCAAATTTCAATTCAGAAGTATATTTTAATTGGAAATGAGACGCTTAATCCAACGCAGTTAATTGTTAGTTAATAGAATTATTATTTTTGGAGTTATAAGGATGTTTCTTTTACGCAGTTCGGTACTACTTGAGTAGTTTAGCGTTTTATATAATTTGTCGAAATTGGTACATCAGCAGTTCTTTAATAAAGCATTACTATGTATATTAACAATATTTAAATTTTGTTTATGAATTGCAATGCATTGTATAAATAGTTTTCACATGTTTTATTTTCATATACATATCCATGATGGGTAAGTATTACGGTGGCCCCCAACGACTAGTTTTTTTTCTTTTCTATTAAGAGTCCAAGGCTTTTCGGGTCGTAAGTAAAGTATTTTGGCGCTATCCGTTGTCGCCGTATCCGTATCCGCTGTCGCGCAAGAGACTAGGTCTGTTCGGTCGTAGGTAGGTGTCGTAGACGAAAATTGGTCGCTCACCACGACGGTGTTAGGTAACATTTATTAATTTTTAAAAATTTAAATAATTAACTTTGATTTTTAAATTTTAATGTTTAATTCTAAAATAATTTTACTTTAATATTTATAATTTAATATTTAATCCTTAATTTAATTATCTAAACTTTATGTTAAAAATAATTTTATTAAATTTTTCTTAAAAGATCGTCTATATAAATTTAAATAAATTAAATATCTTAACTCTAATATTTACCCCATTAATTAATATTTTTAAACGTAATTTATAATAATAACTTTCAAATATATTTTTCTAACGATCTTTTATTCAATAGTTTAATTATCCATAACCGCTGATCTTGGCCAACGTTCGTCTTTGGCGCGCGTTTGATTTTGGCCAATCAGCGTAGCGCATTTTTACCGCTCTTCGGAACAACGCTCGAAAGAGAAGGACGCGATCTCGGTCTCTTGGACGTTGGATCTGATAGCGAACGGACGTGCGGGCTTCGCTGGGATGCTGTATTTTTATACCGGCATTCCAGTGGAGTCCTCATTGTCTATCTACGTTCGTAGTTTTTGTAATTATTTCTATTATTTCTTCCTTTAATGTAAGGTATTTTTTTATACCGGCATTCCAGTGGAGTCCTCATTGTCTATCTACGTTCGTAGTTTTTGTAATTATTTCTATTATTTCTTCCTTTAATGTAAGGTATTATGACAAACATATTCTTTCGTTTTTGATGTCGCTCCATACTCAACACTTAATAAAAAATTGTATGGTGGCTATGGCATACCGCCACTCAAGGTGTATGGTGAAAAGCAGCTACAACCTCTCTGTGTGTTGGCAGATCGTGATTTAATACAATCCAGAAGAAAATTAAATTTCCAGGACCAACTAATATCTACGAGTTACAATTACTCAACAAATAATATTGCAGACTCCCATTTTCAAGGCAACATAAGTGATCTTCAACGATTCATCATACATCGGCTACTTACGCCGATTGACATATCCTTTTGGGAAAGTCTTAGCATCTGAACGGTAAGGATAATCTGAAATTTATCTTTCCCATGTTTTGACGGTACTGTCACGATGAGAATCTGCCCATCCTCTAAATACTTTCCATGAAAAGAACTGTATAAACGAGTGCGACAACACTAAATGGTTTGAGAACTCTCTACGTTAGTTGGTCACATAGACTATGGACATGAGTAGCTTCACCTTTTTTATGTTAATGTTAATGCCTTACAGCCTTTTAATTTTCTGATAATTAATAATGTCTAGAAAAGAGGAAGAATGAAAAATCTATTATTTGTAAATTAGTGCACTAATTATTACAACGTCCTCCCTTTCCCCTCCTTGATTTTATTATGAAAATTAATAAAATATTTCATCTTTATATGAGTTGCTATTATTTGGATTTGAGATTAAAATCTTTTTGTACATGATTCTGTATTTGAGCAACAATCGTTTCAGTCATTAACAGGATTGAAATATTCTCTGTGAAAATGTAATGTTCATCATACAGGAGGTATCTGGTCTGCAAATGTATTTAAACTCATGAGTTCCGGTTCAGGTGAGTGATTGGTTGTTTTTCTTTAGTTTTCCACCATGTTGCTTCTTTCCCTCCTCTACGTGCGCGATGTACTGCCACTATTTAAATATAACTTTAAATTAATAACTCAATATTCCTTTTCCAATAACCCATTTTCTAACCCCTTTAAAAATAAGCAAATATTCACATTTTCTTTCTTTTTATTTTTCTTGTTATATAGCAGACGGTTAACCCACCCACCGTCCGAGACATATATGTTCGGGATGAAGGCAGAGAAGGTCGATAGCTTCGGAGCCCCGCCCGCCCACTAACCGTCTCTCAATATCTTTCATTCGTCTATTTTTTCTTTTAAATTTGTCCGGTTTCAATTTGTCTTATATATATATTTTTTTTCTATTAAGAGTCCAAGGCTATTCGGGTCGTAAGTGAAGTATTTTGGCGCTATCCTATGACATTACCAGTTATCATTTTGTGCGATAGTCATCACATTAATCTGCTTTATTTTCCATATTGTGGCCCGCGGCTTTGTGTACAATGCTAAACCTGGCCCGCGGTAGTAGACGAGTTTGACATGCCTGATGTAAATTAATATACCTGTTTATTAAACTTTGAATAGCACTTTTACTTTTATATGTGAGGGTGATGCTAATGTCAAGCAAAGTGCGTATTTTTTAAAATGACTATTAAGGTTTCTTCAGATAGAGAGAAAATGCCAAAAGTTTGCGAATGTTTTAAATTTTAATTTTAAAAGTATTTTACCAAATTTCTTTACATTGATAGAAATTAGTTCATTTCCATTATTGAAGAGAGATGGATTATAATATTACGGACATCATTTTCGCATTGCATTTAAAAATAACCTTTTGAAAACTTTTTTTATAATGGAAAATGTCATCCCGATTAAAAATAATGAATTTTTACCCATAAAGCTGTTATATTTCAATATTTCTCTCATTCTGCTCATACTGAGATTCGGACGCTCACCTGGGAGCTTTTATATAGGTTAAAATGAGTATTTTCATTGATAAAACTAAATATTTTACTACGAATACTTCTAAAAATTAAATTTCTGGATTTCGCTGGCTCTAGATTAGAACTTCAAGTCAAGAGTGCGAATGTTTATGTGCAAAATTGTAACTGACAAACGTGATATCAAGTTTGCAAAAATATTTATTAATAATTTGTTACACTTTAAAGTATTTTTTAAAAAACTAAATATGAATATAAATGAAATGCATTTAAATTTTGTGATAGCGAAAACGATGTTATTTTTATATCTTTATATTATTTTTAGACTCTGTTGAAAATAAAAATTATACTTGTGTCATAGTGATGCCATAATCAATGATTTTTCATTGCGGAATACGGAACAATCAGAGAATTAATTAATAACCCCATAATTTCATTATCTTAGTTATATTTTACTGATTACGTATAGTAATAAATCTTAATTTTTCAATAATTTTAAAACATAAATTTCAACTTTAGTTAAAAATAAAGCTATTTTTTTAAAAAGTTATTCTAGGCAATGTAATATTTATTAATAATTATAATTTATTTTGTTATTTGTTTAAAAAAGGTTCAAACATTTTCATTTCTCGAATTCGATGAATTTTGACTTGTTAATAATTAATAAATAAGATTATTAGCTATTTAAAAAAAACATATACAATATTAACAGACGGATGAAAAATAGAAAATTTAAAGTATTTACTTATATATTCTAATGTCACTTGGGAGATCGTTCTAAAATCAAAAATGTATCTAGATTTTATGAGGTTATGCTTCACGCCTTATCTTACCCCTTCGCCTTATCTTACTGAATTGGAAATGATCCAAAATTTCTGACACACACCGATAGAGGTCGGGAGAATTTATTCCAATTAAAAGATTATTTTTAAATTGATATTTGGCTTTATCAACCAGAAAATGTTTTTTTAAAAAGTAGAGTCGTGCCTGAATGGAACTTTGTCATGTAGATTAATGAACCGTTGTTAAACTTTGAATAGCAATTCTACTTTTATACGTGAGAATGATGCTAATGTAAAGCAAAGTGTGTGTTTTTGAAATAACTATTAGATTTTCTTCAGGCACGGAGAAAATGTCAAAAGTTGGCGAAAGTTTTAAATTTGTTATCTTGAAAATTATTAGGTCACACGTTTAAAACTTTAAAAACGTATTTTAAGTAACTGTATTATTTTAAATTGTCTTTTTTTTCATCTTCTGACATAGTTGGAGAGAGTTTATGATTTGGGTTTGTCTGTCTGTCAGTCATTTGTCTATTTATCTCCATGCTCTTACTCGCACAAATATATCCGGATTTCAATGCGATTGATATTCGTGAGGGGGGAATCGCAAAGTCTCAATTACAGTCCAATATTTTTTAATGCTACCCAATTAGTTTTTTTACAAAGTTACGATGAGACTTTCATTGTTAGTTAGACAATTTTTAACACTTTCCAACATAGTTGAAAAGGGTTCATGAATTCTTTTTATTTATCTGTCTGACTGTTTATACTCGAACGCGCGTAAATGAAATCCTATTTGCATGAAATGGATATATGTTATTGAGGCTCACTATGGCATATTTGGTATTGAAAATGGAGTGTATAGCATCATTGTATCATTTACAGGGCTAATTAAAAAGAATTCCATTACATTATAGTCTACGAGGAAATATCATTTTCCGTGTATTTAAATGATATTGCAGTAGTTTAAAAATATTGAAATTGATATACATCACTTGCGGTGCACTATAAAGTTTTTATTATACACTATGGTATGCATAGAACTTATCGTTTATTTACAGGGATGCACAAAATATTTTGACTATAAAAGAAAATAAGCAACAATTGAGGTATAGAAGCCTACGAAATGTAATTGCTGAAGTTGTGTATTCAGTTGCGGTATGCGTTTTAAATTTAACTATTATTTAAATATTTTTTGGTGTGCATAAATTCTAAAGATCATAAAAATTCTTGATAACATCGATTTATTATTTTCCAACTGTGCTGTGCATTTAACTGAACTAACTTAACATACTATGTAGTATGCATACATATCCATAAATTCTTACATATAGGGTAGATGTGCCAGTAATGGACCACCTTCCAGTAATGGGCCACCTCGCACTTTTGAGTTTATGAAAAAAATAATAAATAATAGTTAAGCTTTTATTAATTTTTTTTAACTCCACCTGGCATGCTTTATAAGCTGGATTAATTTTTTACACTTTTCGTCAAAACAATTAGGAAGCAGAAGATAAAGTTTCACACTTTTTCTGTTTTTCACTGAAAATCTTAATAAACATGCTAAGAGCTGACTTTACTTGCTTAGTTTATATCTTTTTTATTTTTCCGTAAAAATTGAATGTTTTTGTTTGGTTAGCAATATAAAACATTGAATTTAATATACCAATGGCCATTTACAACATTTTATTTATTTTTAAGATTTTAGGAGGGGTGGTCCATTACTGGATTGCTTATTTCGTGATTTTCCAGTAATGGACCACCCAAGTGAGCAATGGCGGATCTAAGGGGGGGGGGCGATGGGGCGATCGCCCCCCTCTTAAGCCCAATAAAGGGTCTGCAAAATGACATTAGATGCACGCACGGAAAAGTGGTTAGATCTAAATTCGAAATGGGCGCGACCCGGGTCGGGTCGCACCAACTTAATTATATCGGGACTGGGTCAAGTCTTTACACTTTTAGAACCGGGGCGGATCGGGTCTTATTTTTTTCTAGGCGATGTAGGGGGCGATCGCCACCCCCCCCCCCCCACCCTTTGGGACCTAAAGGTTTTCAAATCAACATGAGAGATCTTCATGGAATAGGACTTAGGCTGAATCTTAAGGTCGGCACGGCGCGGCCCGGGTCGGGCCGCACCTATTTATGAATCAAGCAATGGTGGATCTAAGGTTGGGGGGGGGGAAGATGGCGAAGGGGTGACCGCCCACCCGAGGGTCGGGCTGTGTCAGGTCTTCTAACTTTTAGAGCCGGGCCGTGTCCTGATCCTTTTTTTGCCGCTTTAGGTCGAGCCTGACTTGTTTTTCTTCCATGTCGAGTCCGGACTGGAGTCATTCTTCCTAAATATCTGTATTAGAAATGAGACAGTGCTCGGTCTCTGACTCATTTTTTCTGAAACCTATAAATTTTCTTTATCAATGAATGGAAAATATTAAAAGAACTTTTTTCCCCCTTAAACATTACTTATTCCTTTTCAAATCATAATATTGAACATTTTGATTAGAATGAAAGGGAATCAGAAATTGTGTTTTTTTTTTTTTCTATTAGTCATTTCTACAAACCTATTTTAGCCATTTCCGTCGGCGTTCTGGCGCCAAAGAAAAGGCGGGAATAATGAATTTGCCTTTAGTTTTGATTTTTGTTTGTAGCAGAGGTTATTTTGCAATAGGGTTGTTTAATATTATTATTATTTAGACGTTTAATACGAAGAGGATTTTTTTCCAGTTTTCGTTTGCGGTTGGCGCATATATTAGATTTCTATTGTACACAGCGTACACAGGTCGTAATCGCTTTTCATATGGAAATAATTTTAGTGATTGTTGCTTTTTTTGTGAATTCTGCTGATGCTGAAGTTGTACTCCAGAATTTACGAAGTCACTTTTGTTCGTAAGTAAATTTAATTTCCATATTATTCCGATAGAAAGCAATTGAGCAGTGTTTCCTATATTCCTGTAAAAGCATCGGAATTTAAAATTTTTAATTAATATTATTGTCTGTTATGATAGGTCACGCCTATCGCAAAAGATTGTTATGAGGAATGAAATGGTTATACTTAAAAATGTACACTTTTTTATAGAAAATTGATTAATGTTGTTCGATTCGACAGTAATTTCTGCAAGTTCCATGCATTTGTTCATAAAACACACTTCATTAGCATGTCCATAATATTTTCTTTTTAAAGGAGACAAAATATGAGAATTTTTTTAATGTATAAAGTGCTTTTTTATTTTATACCAAACTTTTCTTTTGATAGTACGCCCAATCCAAAGTTGCGGGTGTGACATTTACACAACTTAATTTAGTCACCAGCAAAAATATTTTTGAGCATTGGTTTCAATTTGTATGAATTTCAATGTAGACCACTTACACATACACTTATCCAAATCTGAAAATTGTCCAATGTATCATTTATTTATAACAAAAAATAATTTCCACCTGTTGCGGGTGTGACATAAAAAGGACATGCATTTTCATCTTTCAGTGCAAAAATGCAAAACTCTGTGAATTATGACAACTGAGTGAATTGATATTTTTATATATTAGACAGTAATACTTAAATAACTATTCTATGAAAAAATTAAATTACTTACTTAATTCTTGCTTTTGTGGAAAATATTCAAAATTTTCGTTGCGGGTGTGACGCCCTGTTGCGGGTGTGACTTGTATAGCCAATAAAATAATGACATACAAAAATACTTTCAAGGCAGATTTTTTTAATTAAAGAATTAATCAATATTACAATTATAATATCTAGAGAGGAAAATATCAAACAAATTTCATTTCCAATCTTGAATTTGTAATTTCTGGTGGTGGTAGCATTTTTTTACAAAAATGCTCTTTTTTCCTAGGATACATCTGACTGACTGGGCCAAATATGCACGTTTTCTTATTTTTTTTCAAACATTCTAATTCTATATCGTCATTATCCATTTGTCTTATTTGTCCATCAATGTTTTCACTTTTTTAATGTCGAGAACGAAACAACTTCTACAAAATCTCCAACTGCACATTCATCGTTGGATATTATATCCTTGTCAAAAGTATGGATACATCTAACTGACTGAGCTAAATATACACATTTTCTTGATTTTTATTCATATACTCTTATTCTATAACATCCGAATTCATTTGTCTTATTTGTCCATCAAAGTTTTTCCCCCCTTTTTTTTAAGGGGAGAACAAAACAACTTCTACAAAATCTCCAACTGCACTCTTATCATGGATATTATATTTTTGACAAAATATGGTAACAAACAAATTCTCTTGTGATCACTTTCTGAAGTTATTGCTACATTAATTGTTCCTACGTCAATAAAAACAACAGGATGTATCGATTGAATGTTGAGCTCCGATTGTGCTTGGTGCCAGCATTCATGAAGCATTTCCACAATATCTTCTGAAATTTCACATTCAGCAAAGTTCTTTTATATTTTTTAGGACTTTTTCTACACACATGGCAAAATCTGAAGCTAAATTTACAGTTGCAGAGCTTTGCAAATGTTATCATTTTCTTGGCAACGGCACCAACCCCGTCGACAACTCCTTTACCATGAGATGAAATGCAAAAGGATTGCCATCCTTTACCATAATATTTTAAAATAGTCTCTTCTTTTCTCTCCTTGCTTTGTTTCTTTCTTTCTCTTGTTGTAGATATGCTTCATATTTAAAAGGGTTTTCCTTTATCTTTTTTCGATGATATCGTGATCTTTCTGTACTCTTCATTCTCTGCAAAAGAGAAGAAATTAATGCGTAAACTGAATAAATATAGCACTTCCGGTCCAAAAATATAAGCTTAACAAATTTTTAATATTTATCCCTTGAAATTTTTAATTTTACATAAAGTTAATAATATTAAATTTTGGTTAATTTCAAACTAACTATATACATTTTATGCTAACTTAATAAACATTTTAACAGTTTCTATTATTCTTACTTCTATTTTTTATTTAATTTGAATTAAAAGAGAAAAAAATCTTCCCCTAACATTGATTTACTTATTTTAAAAAACTAAATATATATATATATTAGATAAATACTAACAAATAACAAAATTAAAAAAATGTATATAAAAAACAAAACAAAATTAACAAGTTTAAAGAAAATTGCTAAAATATTTTTTCGTAATTTTCTTTTTTTAATTTCTATAAAAAACTTACCTTTTAAATTAATTTCTTAATCATATATCACTAATAAAATTATTTTCTTGTAGTAAAGCAACAATTTTATCAATCCAAACTGAATAAATCAACTGCACACAGTGCCACACATGTTCAGATGATGCATTTTTTTTTATTAACTGGAATTCCCTCTATTAAATCAATGTGCATAGTTAAAGCTGCCAAGTACATGTTTTCCAGCATATTATTCTTTTATAAATTTACATATAATTTGTTCAAATATACATTTGTAATCAATTTTAAAAGATGTTGCGGGTGTGACTTTAATTAAATGTCACACCCGCAACAGGGACATGTCACGCCCGCAACGCTCAATAATTATAATTAAAATATTAATTAATTTCTTTTGTGTCTGTAATTCAAAGTATCTTAATAAACTATTTTTGAATATAAAGTTTCATAAATTTAAATCATAAATATTTTTCTGTAGAGATATAAATGTAACTTTTTGTTGCGGGTGTGACACAATAATTAAGAGTAATTAAATATGCTTACCTTTCGTAATGAAGATTAGTGAACACTTCTCTGCAGACAAAAACTCACAATAATAGCTGTCAGATCATATATATCCAAGTTTGGAGATTTTCAGAATGTTTGTTCAGCTGTACGAGACCATGAAATGTAAAGATTTTGCCGCAGTCTATTTGACAAAGTCATAGTGTCATTTTATTAATTAAAATAAGTATGTTAATGACAAAAATTTAATTCTTTTTTTGATAAAATATGAAATAGTACACTCTTAACAGTTAATATGCAAAATTTCAATCATATTTAAAGAAATTTAATTTTTCATCCTCATGTCCACTTTTTTGTGGATTGGGCGAGTATTCAATTTAAATTATCGTTTAAGAGTAACATTTCTATGTAAAATGTAGTTTAAAAATCATAATTTTTTTAGAATCTAAAAAAATGCTTTTTTTTTCTTCTATTGTATATTTTCGTTAGTGGGCTCGGACTCTGATGAAGCAAAATTTTTTAGGTTCGGGCGGGCTCGGATTTAAAATCGTCGAGCTCGAGTGGGACCTAATTCTGGAAAAAGAGCCCGAACTCATGTTTTGTCTGTACTGATCAAAATTTCCAGGTCGGGAACCGGTCCTGAGTAAAAGTTAAACGTTTGTTCCGTGTCTGACCCAGCCTGTATGATAAGCATTATTGGCCCAACCGCTATTCGTGCAATCTCTGTTGAATTCAGACACTTTTCTCCGGGAGGGACTTCTGTGATTCTAAGGGGGGGTGGATACAATAGAGTCCCGGGGAGAAATTACACTTTTTACCATTGAAAACAAAATTTTCTGGGGGGATATTCGATAGCTTCGGGGGGGGGGAGACACTGCGTGCAATTCTTCATTCCGAGGGCTGGTATCTTACTTATTTGTTATTAATAAAAAATAGATTTATGTTGTACATTTGTTTAACGAAATTTTAAGAAATACATTTTAAAAAAATTACTTTAGTTCGTATTGTAGAGCTTTACTACTATGATTTATATTATAAGTAGAAGTTAACTCCGCAGCAAAAAAAAAAAGTCAACCGGACCCAAACACAACCCACAGCAAAAAAGTATAAGTTAACCCGATCAGTAGGAAAAAAAAACAGAAGTCAATCCGACCAGCAGCAAAATATAGTAGTTTACCGGTCTCAAACCCAACAATTAGCAAAAAAGTAGAAGTTAACCTGACCCACTGCAAAAAGTAGAAGTCAAATGGACATAAATGCAAACCACAGAAAAAGTGTTAGTTACAGCGCGGTGCAAAAGGAAGGGGGAGGTCGCCTCGGGTCCGGAAATTTAAAGGACATCAAATTTATACTACCAACGTCATCTTTGGCCTGTCACAAGAAAAGTCGTGTTTTTTTTTGGGGGGGGGGAGTAAACTGAAACGTTGCCCATGCGCAGTTTTCTGTTCGCACGTCCCTGATTAGTCAACACGATCAGCAGCTAAAAATAGAAATCAACTGGACCCAAACCCGACCCGAAAATATTTTGATTTAACTGAAAAGCTAAATAATCAAATTTAATACTTAAATTTTACCTATTAGAATTTAATAAAGGCAATTTCTTTATAAATAGTTGGTTTTTAAAAAGTCATCCAAAATTGGTACAAAAAACAAGCAGTACATTTGACAAAATCTAGATGTGCCGTTACAAAAGAAGTTGTTTTAAGTTGGTTCAGAAATGTAAAATCATATTTGGAAGAAGATATTATTAATATTTTCTTCCGAATTCTAAAGCATACAGAGAGAATTTTTAATAAGGTTAAAACAAGGTTTCTTTTGTGTTCTTAAAACAAGGAAAATTTTGGGATCAAAATCAGTTAAAGATGCGTATTATGTAGTACCAAATAACGAAAAAAAAAACAAATCACTGTTATGGGATATTTTTCAGCAAATAATGAGATTGTTCCATTTGTGATAATATATCCATATAAGCATCTCTGAAGGTAAATTATGGAATCAATCTGTGCTAAATTGATGGGCTATATGATTATCTGATAATGGTTGGATAGTGCAAGAAAATTTATCATTTTAAATTCATCCTAAAATTCCATATTGAATAATTTGGACTATCGGAAAGGGATGATAAAATTGAAGATCTGTTAATTATCATTCATAGTTGCACAGCACATCATTTAGATAATGATATGAATGAAGATTGGAGACTTTTTTTAAGGGGGTAGTAAGGTATTTTTTTTTTATTTTTTTGCATTTTATTTTTATTTTTTTATATTAATGTACAACATCTTAAGATTATTCTGCGAAAATTTGAAAGCAATTGAAGTAAAACTGACGGAGATATACACTTGTAAGTCTCCGCCCTCCGATTTCACACTGAGGAATGTGGCCGCAACAATCAGCTACCAAGTAGCTGCTACTGCTTGACCAATCTATTTATGAGGATTTGCTCAAGGTAGGGAGGAGCTCAAACCTATTTATGAGGATTTAAGCAAAGATGCACTTCTGGAACGATGTGTTGGAGGTTTCACTCAGAACAATAATGAAAGCCTTAATCAACTTATTTGGAAAATTACTCCAAAAACAGTGAATGGCACCTCCAACGTCGTTGAAATTGCAGCTAATGTTGCAGCATGTACATTTAATGAAGGCTGTTTTTCTCTGCTGTCATTTTTGCAAGAAATGGGCATAAAAACTGGAACAAGTTCTCATGAATGGGCGCGAACAACAGATAGTCTTCGAGTATGTAAAGCAGAGCGAGAGGCTGCAAAAGAGGCAAAGAAGGCAGGATTCGTCGTAGACAAGAGCAACAAGATGCTCTGGACATCATCTCCGACAGCTTTTCGCTTTATGGGCCTGGCATTGATGATTCTGTGTAAGTATATGAAAAAAGCAGTAATTTACAAATAACTATTTCGACAAAAACGTCTGTGAAACTTTAAACGTGGTTTTCTAACACTTCGCTTTTTCGAAGCCGGTGAACTCTGTAGCTCAAAATCTACTGAACCGATCTTTTTAAAATTTTACACACTCTTTCTTTATATAAATTACGAGATAACGCTGTCGAGTTTTTTTTTTTTTTTTTTTTTTTTTTTTTTTTTTTAACTTACTTTTAAAAAACAAAATATCAGATTTTTTTGATGAAAAATCAGTATTTTGACTTCCGAGCCTTGTAAAAAATTGAAAAATCAATAAAAACAAACAAACTCGACGGCGTTCCCTGAGGAAACTTATCAACTAATTAAATCAATTTGGTTTTTTAATTTCAGTTGATCCAGTCATGAGTTATGCGGTTCACCGCGAATCAACTTTTTTTGGGACGTCTTCGAAGATTCGCTGTCATCGGCTCATTTTTAAATATTTCTTAATGAAAATTTCACAGAATACTCTTTAAATGACATATAATTATACTATAACTATACAAATAAATAAATATTAATTGTATCCTTACAAAAAATGATAGAAAATATGCTTTTTTTCCCTCGAATTAACCTTACTACCCCCTTAATGCCTTATTTTATCGAAACTTGATTTCAGTAAAACATTGTCTTTATCTTATAAATCCTTTAAATTTAAATATTTTGTTTTATATCTTTACAATATAAATCCTTTAATGTTAGTTAATAATAAACAGTTAATAATATCGTTAATATTTTGTTTTATATCCACATTATACCAGTTTGTTCAATAAGTTTTGTTGGTCGATAAGAGAGGGCGCTGCTACTAGTCCAAATTTGTTTTTGTTTTGTCGGTTCACTCTTCTTATCAACGTATGTAATGGTTCACTTCAATCAGTCAATTCATTCTTTGTTTACAAGCCATTTAATGTCGCCGTGTCACAGTATTTTCGACAATGGAAAAAATTGAATATCGTGCAGTGATAAAATTCTTATTTTTGGAAGGTGTAGCACCAAAAGAAATTCACGAACGAATGTTAAGAGTGTATAATGAACGTTCACCTTCAATTAGAACAGTAGAAAGATGAGTTGATGAATTTAAACGTGGCCGTACAAGCCTTGATGACGATCCACGTGAAGGACGTCCAAAAACCGCATCAACACCAGAAATCGTAGCCAAAGTACAGGATATGGTTTTGGAAGATCATCGATTGACTGAGAGGGATTTGTAGATGCTCTACACATCTCATTAGGCAGTGTGAGTCATATTTTAAATGAAATTTTGAGTTTTAAAAAGCTGTGTGCACAATGGGTGCCGCATTCGCTAACAATGGAACAAAAACACATTCGAATGCGACTTTCTCAACAACATTTGGAGCGTTTTAAAAAGAATAAAGTGGATTTTGTGCGTCGATTCATCACCATGGATGAGACTTGGGTCTATCACCATGATCCTGAATCAAAACAAGAGGCTAAAGAGTGGTGTGAACCTGGTTGTTCGGCTTCGAAACGAGTTCGTGTCCAGAAATCGGCCAAAAAGGTTCTGGCATCAGTTTTTTGGGATGCGAAAGGAATTTTATTTGTGGATTACTTGCAAACTGGTAAAACAATTAATTCTAAATATTATTGCAACCTTTTGGACTAGTTGAAGGAAACAATTCGTGAAAAAAGACCCGGTTTGCAGAAGAAAAAAAGATGAAACCTTTTTCATCAGGACAACGCACCGTGTCACAAGAGCATTTTGACAATGGCTAAAATCCATGAATTAAAGTTCGAATTGTTGGAGCATCCGTCGTATTCACCAGATTTGGCCCCCAGCGACTTTCATTTGTTTCCAGAACTCAAAAAATTTATGCGTGGCAAGCGTTTTTCATCAAATGAAGAGGTCATAACGGCCGTTGAAGCGTATTTTGCAGACCTTCCGGAATCTCACTTCAGGGATGGGATCCACAGATCCCATGCACTTGATTTTTGGAGCAAGTGCATTAATGTTCAGGGAGATTATACTGAATAATAAAGCGTATTTTGAACCATAAAATTGTGTTTTTCTTATCGAACGACAAAACTTATTGAACAACCTGATAAATCCATGATTATAATAAATTCATAACATAAATTTAAATATTTTGTTTTATGTTTTTTCATTATAAATTCTTTAATGTAATGAATTTCTAACTTAAGCTTTAATATTTTGTTTTATTAGTATGCTTTTATTAAGTCCTGGAGCAAAATACAATTGAAACAAGTTGGAAATTGCACGTGAAGTGTAGCAAATGAGGTGCGTTCGTACGATAACAAAGTTTTAAAAATATACAGATCTTCCTCATATAGTAGACAATACTTCGGATACAGTACAGTGGTTGAACTCTTTGTGTTCCTATAAACATACAGGAAGTAATTTTCATTACACCTCAGCAATGTATATTATATTCAAAAAATGTGTTACAGTTTAATATAATTAAAACATGCCCCAAACAATGTTCCCTTCATAGCATTGTGTAGTGGAATACTTTTGTGTGGCCCTGTAATTTAATAATAAATATTCTTCGCATCTCAGATTGTACAGAATTCATATTTTAGTATATATATACGTCATAGGTTCATGTCAATTTTATTATGTTCGAATGAGTGTAACACCATTAAAATGCATGTGCAACTTTTTTCCCCATTGACTGTAATGTAACGGAATACTTTTAATAGTCCCTGTAATTGGTCTATGCAACTGATTATCATAAGATCTGAAATGACTTGACAAAATTATGTAATATTTATATGTTTTAAATTTCAACCGATTAAAATGCGTTTTAAACTTTTTTCCCATTGACCGTAATGTAACGGAATCCTTTTGATTTTCCCTGAAATTGATCTATTCACCTGATTTTCATAAAATTTGAAATGACTTGACAAAATTATGTAATGCTTATGTATTTTAAATTTCAAACGATTCGGTTGGATAGTTTTTGCGTTGTTATATGTGGACAGACAGACAGACGGACAGACTGAACGACAACTATAGGTGCTACGTATTTACATAATTACGAACGCACCTAAAACCAATTATCTGTTATCTTTTTTGGGGTGGCCCATTACTGGAACATAGGCGGTCCATTACTGGAACATAGGTGGTCCATTACTGGGCTTTTCGGTGTTTAGACATATTTCTATTATTTAAAATTAAATTTTTATTTCTACTGAGAAATGTAACTATGGGATTAGTTAAATGTTGTTGAAAGATTAATATAATATGAAAAAAATTGCAATATGATAATTATAACTATTAATAAAAAATTATTTTTAGAGAAATTCCTTAAGGGGGTCCATTACTGGCACATCTACCCTATATGACAAATTCTGGTCAGAACCATACCATTTATCAAGAATACTTCGTCAAAGAATTAGCAATCGTGTAGTACAAAGTAGTAAAGCAACAGGATAATTCCCTTAGGAGTATTTCCCACTTAATTTAGACAGAAGCGCCGTACATTTTTTAAACATCTTTGTTCGAGTTTCACATCATAGTCAAAAAGTTTCACTAATGCTCATTTAAAAATTGTACTACTACAAGATACCGACAAAAACAGATTCATGTTATTGCCGTAGATATCCGCCCATTATGTCATCTTTCACCCGGTGACACAAAATATGAAAAAACACACAAACAAAACTAAAACTAACTATACACATTCCAAAGCCAACGTAATCCTTTATACAAGTTATCAGCGACAAACCCCTTCACGACAAACTCCCAATTAAATTTTGATAATTTACTTTTACCCAATGAAATTTAACCCGCTGACACAAACACAAAGCTAGGTCTCTCTTACGGTCGTGTATAGTTAACTGGAATCCCTCATTCAAACAAAAACCAGAAAACCACCGAATGGAATTCTGGGTAATCGAACATTTGAGAGAATAAATAAAGAGCTATTATGCAACAAATACAATGAATTAAGAATGGGATTTTATTTTTAAGAAAAGAATTGTTTTTAAAGGTTGGTGTTTTTTAGAATAAAGTAAAACAAAAAGGGTTGATTAAAGGTATGAAATTAAAAACAATGTGTTAAAATATTATAAAGAGAAAGGCAAAAGTTCAGTGTTAAAAGAATTTGGAAGTAATTAACTTAGGATTAAGGGCGAAAAATTTTTATTATTACACACACACACATACATATATATATATATTATAAAAATTATTTTTTTCGCCAGGATTAACCTTATATTATATTAATTTCCTTTTAATAATATCCCACGCACAAGCATAAGATCATTATCCGGCTTATTAAATTAAAAACCTTATTATAAAATTAATTTATTAATCTTTATATGAAAGATATAAATTCTTAATCCACCTTAAAACTACTTATTCCAATACGCTTAAATCTAAAAAATGGCTCTAATTAAATATATTCATAAACAAAACCTTTTGTTATTTAAATCCCTAATAAAATTCGCTATGATCTTCCTGTGTTTATCAAATCCTTTTAAAATCTCTGTTTAATTTATACCTATATTAATCAATAAATTGTTCCGTTTTAAGAAATCTAATTATAAGAAAAGTTATGCGTTTTATTTAAATATCTAGTATAATAATTAATGTCATAAATTAATTTTTTTTTCTTAATAAAATTATCGTTTGCGAAATAGCTTCCATTTGAGCGGACTTCTCGACAAATAATATATTTTTTTCACCGCCTAAAAGTTAGCCCCCCCTTGACGGAAAATGAAAAAGTGAGATATGCATTTCGTTTGATCATCGTTTGATCAGATTTGATCAACAATTTTCATTGTTTGATCAACATTATTTTACGAGTTATGATTAAAAATAACCAGGGGGAGCTAACTTTTAGGATTTTTCAAAATGCTCAAAATTAAAAAAAAAATTAGCGATTCTTATCAGAAATCGATCGTAGAGATTTGATCAACTATTTTTAGCGTTTGATCAAACCCGGAAGTGCCCCCAAAATCGATATTTTTAATTCCAGGCACCTAAAAGTTAGCCCCCCCATGACGGAATTTCGAGACAAAAATGGTGCCATCTAACGTAAAATTACCTCTAGAGATTTGATCAACCATTTTTAGCGATTGATCAAACCCGGAAGTACCTCCAAAATCGATATTTTTGACTCCAGACCCCTAAAAGTTAGCCCCCCCCATGACGGAATTTCGAGACAAAAATGGTGCCATCTAACATAAAATTACCTCTAGAGATTTGATCAACCATTTTTAGCGTTTGATCAAACCCGGAAATGCCCCCAAAATAGATATGTTTAGTCATAGACCCCTAAGGGGTTTAGCTCCCCCACCACCTCCATGATGGAATTTCGAGACAAAAATGGTGCCATCTAACGTGAAATCATCTGTAGAGATTTGATCAACCATTTTTAGCATTTGATCAAACCCGGAAGTGCCCCCAAAATCTATATTTTTAGTAATAAACCTCAAAAATTTAGCCCCCCCCCCACCTCCATGATGGAATTTTGAGACAAAAATGGTGTCATCTAACGTAAAATTACCTCTAGAGATTTGATCAACCATTTTTAGCATTTGATCAAACCCGGAAATGCCCCCAAAATCGATATTTTTAGTAATAGACTCCTAAGGCGTTTAGCTTCCCCACCACCTCCATGACAGAATTTCGAGACAAAAATGGTGCCATCTAACGTAAAATTACCTCTAGAGATTTGATCAACCTTTTTTAGCGTTTGATCAAACCCGGAAGTGCTTCCAAAATCGATATTTTTAACACCAGACCCCTAAAAGTTAGCCCCCCCCACAACGGAATTTCGAGACAAAAACAGTGTCATCTAACGTAAAATTACCTCCAGAGATTTGATCAACCATTTTTAGCATTTGATCAAACTCGGAAATGCCCCTAAAAACGATATTTTTAGTAATAGACCCCTAAGGGGTTTAGCTCCCCCCCCCACCTCCATGACGGACATTCGAGACAAAAATGGTGCCATATAACGTAAAATTGTCTTTAGAGATTTGATCAACCATTTTTAGCATTTGATCAAACCCTGAAATGCCCCTAAAATCGATATTTTCAGTAATAGACCCCTAAGGGGTTTAGCTCCCCCTCCCCCCCCACATCCATGACGGAATTTCGATACAAAAATGGTGCCATTTGACGTGAAATCATCTGTAGAGATTTCATCAACTATTTTTAGCATTTGATCAAAACCGGAAGTGCCCCCAAAATCGATATTTTTAAATCCAGACCCCTAAAAGATGGCCCCCCCCCCCATGACGGAATTTCGAGACAAAAACGGTGTCATCTAACGTAAAATCACTTTTAGAGATTTGATCAACCATTTTTAGCATTTGATCAAACCCGGAAATGCCCCTAAAATAGATATTTTTAGTAATAGACCCCTAAAAGTTAGCCTCCCCCATGACGGAATTTCGAGACAAAAACGGTGTCATCTAACGTAAAATTACCTCTAGAGATTCGATCAACCCTTTTTAGCATTTGATCAAACCCGGAAATGCCCCTAAAATCGATATTTTTAGTAATACTCCCCTAAGGGGTTTAGCTCCCCCCCCCCCCACCTCCATGATGGAATTTTGAGACAAAAACGGTGTCATCTAACGTAAAATTACCTCTAGAGATTTGATCAACCATTTTTAGCATTTGATCAAACTCGGAAATGCCCCCAAATTGATATTTTTAGCAATAGACTCCTAAGGGGTTTAGCTCCCCCCCCCTCACCTCCATGACGAAATTTCGAGACAAAAATAGTGCCATCTAACGTGAAATCATCTGTAGAGGTTTGATCAACCATTTTTAGCGTTTGATCAAACCTGGAAGTGCCCCCAAAATCGATATTTTTAGTATCAGACCCCTAAAAGTTAACCCCCCCTCCATGACGGATTTTCGAGACAAAAATGGTGCGGTCTAAAGTGAAATCATCTGAAGAGATTTGATACATTATTATTGAATGTATTATGTAAGAAAATCTAATTATTATTATATTTAAGTAGCAGTTATTTTTTCTAAGTGTTATATGATATAAAGTTATTTCATTTAAAATTGTAATATTTTATTAACTTTTCTTCAATTGAATCAATAAATTATGCAAATAAATATATAACCATATCTGTATATCATTGCAAACTAAAAAAAGAATTTAAAAAAAGAAATAGACATTAAAAAAGATATCATTAAGGAAGCTGGGTCTTTCGTTGAAAAAATACGTATTATACTGTAATGAGGGGGGTGGGGAAAACTCGGTAATTTATCTAAAAATTATCCGTCAGCTAAAATATTTTTTTCTTTAAATCACTGACTTGTTTTTATCATTCCTATAAACACCCCTCCCTTCCTTTTCAAATGAAATCCTGCTTTATGCTCTTGTTGAGATTTTTACCTAAGAAAAAATAACATAAATCTTTGTCTTTTATTAGCACAACTTAACGAGATCTGGAAAAATTTCAAATAAAAAAACATAAAGAACACTGTACCAAATTGTAGATATTCACTCATTAAAAAAAGAAAATAAAAATAAAAATTGGATTTTGTGTATATCACCTGTTTTCAAAATAAATATTATAGACTTTTGATACCCTTGTCTCCGACCGGAAGTTGCATCTGGGCCTGCAAGTTTGCCACCTGAAGTTTGTCTATGGCAATTCGGATGACTCCTAAATTTATTATTATTATGATGTTTTATTTTTCAACTTCTGTCTCTAAAAGTAAACGGTATGGATAATTTCAGACGGCCGATTTTTCAATGCTTCGGTTTTCCAATGATAAAATAAACACCTGCTCTGATATACTCAAACTTCGCGCTTCTGTCAAAACATACATACGATATTGATTCTAGTCATATTAGAAAGCATTTAATTCGATGTTTTTAATTTAAATAAGATAAATCTTTTGCGGGAAGTAAAACATTCTGTAGTTTTGTATAAATTATTCAAAAAATTAGAATTAAAAAAATGTAGATACACAGATGGTACTGGTTTCATCATAAGATAAGTGATAAATTTACCGGACATTTCTGTTTAAAACATCCAAAATTACAGAATGCATCTCATGTTAAATAAAAAATCCCTTTCGGTTTAGCCTATAGGGGAAAGTAGATTTCGAGGTTAAATGCTCATTAAAAAAAAAAAAACTGGTTAGAGATAAACCCAGTTTTAACAATTTTATTTAGCAACTTTGGAAGATTTTTTATTTCATTTTTCCGTAGGAGCTGGTTTTGTCAGAATCATATTTAGCGAAATTCAGCTCAAAATACCCACTTTGACAGCACTTTTAAAAATATAATCTGAATTAATGAATAACTATTACATTATTAAACATTAGCCTTTTAAGAAAAGATTTATAGACAGATATTCGAACTAAACATGAAGTCCCGAAATTTTCAAAGGCAGAATAACGTTAAAAATTTTCATTAATTCGATTTCATTTTCTCTTGACTTCGTTTAATTCGAATAACGATAATTCCGATTTTTCTTTTTTCTTTTCTTTTTCACGAATTTCAGATCATTTGAATAACTTTCTTTCTTTGATTTTTGTGAAAATTGTTCCGAACGAGTATACATATAATGCAATGCTTTTGATATCCACTTACTTAGAGCCCCGTCTGTCCATCAGTGACGCTATAAATTTTTCTTCCTTCGTGCTTGTTTCTAATCTTTTAATTAGTTTATGTATTTATACATTCTAATTTAATATTAAGTCATATTCTAATGATAACAGACGAAATAAGTATAAAAAAAGACTATAACATTAATTCCTTTGTAATAGTACCATATTAAGCATGTTTTCCATAATTCGAACATTTGTGGTCCCGACGAGTTCGAATTAACCAGAGTCGACTGTACTTAGGAAAAAGCTTTCGGAACAGCGGATAATGTATGGATATACATTACGACAAAATAGAAATGCCACATATTGGAGTATTCCATATTTATGAATAAAATAATTTTATAATCATTTACAATCATTTAATTTTATAATAAAAAAAGATAAATAATTTTTAGATTAGCATCCTTTTGTAAGGTACCAAATTTATAACAATGTAGCGTTTTCAGATATTAAATTTATACATCACAGTTTACGTTGGGACATTTATTCAGAATATGTAAATAAAAAAGTAGATTCAGAAATTTGTTTTATAAAATGATCGATTTTTGAAAAGAAAAAAGAAATGCTTTTCTGAACACATAATGAACGCAAATTTGTTAACATTTGGTAAACTAACTAACTGAATAATTTGAAAAAACATGTTTTCTCACTGTTTCGCTTTTTTGGATGGACTATACACATAGACTATAAAAATGAAACGCAGAATAGTATGTACTTTAATATCATTTTCGCGATTTTTACATTCAAAACTATAAATTCAGACAAAGCGGAGTTAAACATATAAAGTCATACGAGATTAAAGTTCATTTAAGGGCCACTCATCCCGGGCAAGGCCAGAGGGCACTCTAGTATATGCCTCTCTCTCTCTCTCTCTCTCTACATATGTATACATATCGATAATTTCGTGTTAGTTTCATGTTAATTTTTTGTCTCGAATATCATAGAGGAGATAATTTATAGGTCTAATGCTAAAAATATTGATTCTGAGGGCACTTCCGGGTTTGATCAAATGCTAAAAAAGGTTGATCAAATCTCTACAGATGATTATACGTTAGATGGTACCATTTTTGTCTCGAAATTCCGTCATGGATGTGGGGGGGAGCTAAACCCCTTAGGGGTCTATTACTAAAAATATCGATTTTGGGGGCATTTCCGGGTTTGATCAAATGCTAAAAATGGTTGATCAAATCTCTAGAGGTAATTTTACGTTAGATGACACCGTTTTTGTCTCGAAATTCCGTCATGGGGGGGGCTAACTTTTAGGGGTCTGGAGTTAAAAATATCGATTTTGGGGGCACTTCCGGGTTTGATCAAACGCTAAAAATGGTTGATCAAATCTCTAGAGGTAATTTTACGTTAGATGACACCATTTTTGTCTCGAAATTCCGTCATGGGGGGGCTAACTTTTAGGTGTCTGGAATTAAAAATATCGATTTTGGGGGTACTTCCGGGTTTGATCAAACGCTAAAAATAGTTGATCAAATCTCTACGATCGATTTCTGATAAGAATCACTAATTTTTTTTTTAATTTTGAACATTTTGAAAAATTCTAAAAGTTAGCCCCCCCTGGTTATTTTTAATTATAACTCGTAAAATAATGTTGATCAAACGATGAAAATTGTTGATCAAATCTGATCAAACGATGATCAAACGAAATGCATATCTCACTTTTTTATTTTCCGTCAAGGGGGGGCTAACTTTTAGGCGGTATTTTTTTCCATGGAGGAATGAGATAGGTAGAGGTGAAGTAAGCCTAAAAGAAGGTTTGCAATATGATATCATTTATAGCTCAAATTTTAATGTTCCAAACAAAAGCACATGGAAGGGATTTTGTATTAATAAGACGAATTGAAAGAAATGAATTACAACTAAAGGATATTTTAAGAAAAAATAGCAAATTTTTAAAATGGTCTTTGTTCTATTATTATTTATTAAAATAAAGTTCGCTTTTAAAATAATTGAAATTGGAAAATTAGCAATAATAATGTCAAATTAAATTAAATAAGATATTGAAAACATTTGATACGGACTAAAGATTGTATTAGTAAAAGTTTCCTTCTTTACAGTAATTTTAAATACTTTATAACGTAGATAAAAAAAAAATGTTTATGATAATTTCATGTAAATAAATATATAAAATATAATGATGAAAACATTCTTTTAAAATTATGTATGAAAATTAAGTAATAAATATTAATCTAAAATCTAGATTTCTGACTGCAAACGATTTTAGGATATTAACCAAAGAACGTTATCTTTTAAAACGAAACTTTAAAAGAATTTTCTGTATTGATACTTAAAACACATATAATAAAATAATCAATCATTTCTTACCGGTGAAGCGATATATTAGTTCTTTTTTAAAAAACAAGAGCAAAAAAATACGGGTTTAAACCTGTTTCAATTGATAGGCGTGTCAAAGCACGTGCTTTTGTTGGTACTTAATTGTACTTAATGTAGCGTTACATTTTTAGCATCACCCCCAGACCTTATACTTCCACTCTATTAATTTCTTTTTACTCTATGATTTTTTGTCATTTACATGACCAGGCATCTTGTGTGAGGCTTTGGAATATTCCAGAAAAATATTTGCGAAAAGAAATTGTTTCGCATAAAGATTAATGCATCGGAAATGATGGAATAAACCCTCCTTTTGCGATCCCGATTGGCTAAATATGGTCAGCTGACTTTTTAATAGTATTCTTAAGCTAAAGATGAAATATAGATGCCCCGGTCAAAATTATAAGATAATTTGATAGTTGACGGACTGTTGGCTGATTTGGAGATAAAAGATTCTGTGTTTATGCTCAACTTGCTATGCGCTGTTATTCGTGTCTGCGGAATGATTGTGCGACGAGGTGTCTTAATTAAATGGAATGAGGTGGTAATTAAATCAACGCTTTTCGACACTTAAATTTATTTAGTAACAGATTGAACAGATTTAGTAACAGATTGATATATATCATTAGATTACTGTAAATTTTTGGACCTGTTAATCAATTGTCTACTCTTTTTTGAAACCATCTGCAATTTTTTTTTAACTTCTCGGACCGAATCCCTGTGCTTAAGAGTGGGAAACCTTTATAGAATGGTGCGTGTTGCATCTTTTCTTTAACTTCCCACTGTCATTTTACCACATATACACAGGGCTTCAAAAAATCACAGACTATTAACATCTTACCGACTACGCCGTGTTTAAGAGATATAAGGTTTCAAATGCGTTAAGCGTTTTCCAAATTGTTCATTCAGACGTCATCTTCCCATTTAAAAAAAACTGTGTCGTTTCTTTAGAGCATTCTTAATATATATTGGAAAACTTTTTATAATCTATGCTGCGCACATGATTTTTTGTTCTTGCTTGTGAATAGTTTAAATTTATAACATATTTTTCAACGATTCTTAGTTATAGAATGTTGAAACTTCTACAATCAGGTAAATCCGATTATAAAAGAACTTATAATGTATATTTGATCATTACTTTTATGATTTCGATTATTATTTTTATTAGATTTCTTTAACAATTTCTGCTGAATGAAGATTGATGGGGCTCCCACTATTAGTTATTTTTCAGGGATGGTTTTCATAAACTGCAATATGTTCTTTAGCAGGTATGACTGTTAATGATAAATTAAAAGAGTCTATTTTTAACAGCCCAACTGTTGCTTGACATATTAGAAAACGTGACAGAGTATTTGCATCCGTGTCGTTTTGAAAAACGTAGTAAAACATTCCAAGTACAACTCCATATTCAGGACCGTAGCTAAGGGATTGCAAGGAGTTTCAGCCCCCAAAACATTTTGAGCCTCCCCTGTTAAAGATTCAAAGGTCAATAAATGAATTTCTGTTCCGAAAATCCAAATGAAATTCTGTTAAAAAATCTAATTTAATTTTAAGGCCCTTTCACAGTTTTGCAGAAATACTAAAATTATAATTATAATAATTGTTTCAACACTTGCACATACTAATTGTACATATGAAGCTAATATGATGTATAATTGTCTGAGCGAAGCGAAGTCTGATACTCATAGTACGTAACGATATTAAAAGTAAAAAAATTCTTTCGTCAAGGAAATCTCAAAAAGTACTTGCCGGATTTTGATTCTGTTTGTACCAGTAGGTATCTATGAAGGTAATCTGGTGAATGCACCATCTACGAAAAATTAGTTCCAAATAGTTTAAAAGTTATATTTAAAAAACTGATAAAAAGCACAATGTATTTGGATACGTCACAGAAACTTGGTGCGCATCATTTTTCACCAGCTGGATATTTTCATAGACAACCGAACCAGAACACATGGAGTAAATATTAATTGTCTGAGCGAAGCGAAGTCTTATACACATAGTACGTAACGATATTAGAAGTCAAAAAAATTCTTTCGTCAAGCAAATCTCAAAAAATACTTGACGGATTTCGATTTTGTTTGCACCAGAAGGTACCTATGAAGGTAACCTGCTGAATGCACCTACTTTCAAAAATTAGTTCCAAATAGTTTAAAAGTTAAGCTTAAAAAACTGATAAAAAAGCACAATTTATTTGCGTACATCACAGAAATTTGGTGTGTGTCATTTTTCACCGACTGGATGTTTTCGTTAGATTCCCGAATTTAAGCAGATAGAGCAAGGAAAATACGCAAACAATTAGTTCATTAAATTATACTTAGTGCATTAAATTATACTTAAATAAGTGCATTAAATTATACTTAAACTTAAGAAACAAACTGGAAAATAATTTTGTTGTTGTTGTTAATATAAAAGAAAAAAACCTTAATTCTTAGTAACTTAGTTCTTGAGATTTTGCATCTCTTTATAATAGCACTTTATAACCGCCATTAGCATCTTTTATATTTCGCACATGCAAATTGGAAACAATTCTGCCATGTTTAAATAAAATATTGGTACTACTTGGTAATATCTTTGATCAATTTCGCCAAATTACACATACTGGCATATTTTTTATTTTAAATAACGAAAGAAGAAATAGATTAGTGAAATAATGATAAAAATACAAATAAAAAGTGGGATAAAAATCACTTGATGATGTTTTAAACACATGTAGCGTATTTAATGCGATTGAATGCGGCATTCACGATCATTCACTTTTGGCATTTTATCTTATTGTTTGGCGATACTTTTTAGGTCGACGGCATAATCAAATAATAATAATAATAATAATAATAATAATAATAATAATAATAATAATAATAATAATAATAAAGTTGAAGCGATGAATAAACAGTTATAAATAATAAACATAATATAAATATAATAAAAAGTATAAATATCACAATAAATCGTAAATCGTAAATTACTTATAGCAATATTCAAAAACTACATTTTCACCAATTTGGCAGGGAAAAAATCGCGCAAATGTGCATATTATATTTTTACACATAAATGCGACATCTATGCCATATTTTTGAGAAAAAATAAACACAAGTAGAATGTAGATTCTGCCACTGCAAAATTCAATTTGCCCTCCGATTAATAAAAATATATATATCGATAGAGGTCTTTAGAAGGGCGACTCCGTTTAGAATGCAATGAACTAACTTCATTTTTCTTGTGTTTATCAATATAATAGCAAACAGAACGGCGTGAAATACCCAACTGATTAGCAATTTCTCTCTGAGACATTGGAATTGCGGAATAGTAAAGAGATACAATTTGACGTGCTACTTCTTCATTGACTAGATTCATGAAAAACGGATTTTTTCTTCAGTTTAAACGTTTTTTTATAGACTCTGAGAAAAAGGAAATGCTCTTTAACAATAAAATTGTATGAATGTCTCGTTTTAACGGCCAGATTACGAAACTAGTCGTTGGGGGCCACTGTAATACTTACCCATCATGGATATGCATTATATAATATGTGAAAATAAAATATGTGAAAACTATAATATAAACAGTACTTTAAAATATTAATTTAATTTAAATGCTTTAAGTGATAAATTAAAAATAACATAAAAATATTATAGTTTTACATGTTTCATTGCTCTTACGGCAACATTTTCAAAAACAAATAAATGATAAAAAGAAATTTCTCGAAATAAATATAATTCTTGCCGAGTGTTCGAATGCTTAGAGTGTTTATTCTAAAACAGTAATATTTACAAACGTTAAATTACTTCATATTTCAGAAGTGACATTAATTAACTCAACTGTTTACTTTAAAACCATAATATTTATAAAGGGTAAAGTACTTTATAACTCAAAAGTGACATTAATGATATTAATATAATATCATTGTTTATTTAAAGCAATTCATAAGTAGTTGATTGCACATGATTGTGAAATCATTTTTGTTGATTACTTCAAGGACAATATTTTACTGTGAACGAACTTAGTTCAGTTTCTCTTATGTCTTTGTAAAGCACACACGGTGCTTATATTTCTCGTCGCTATGATTTCGCATACTTGGATAATATGTTAATCCAGTAACCGCAGCAGGAAACTGCATTCCTGTATCTTGTTTTCAATTTACTAAATGTTTCTTTAAGTTGTTAATATAACGCAAAAAAGATATATTTTATTTCCACTTGACAACACCAAAGAACTGCTTCGTGAACATCGGACAACAACATTATGGAGGCACCGGCGAGATAACCTGCACACATCGCTTTTTATGGATTACTTCGTTTCAAAGTCGCCGTAAAGGAGCACCCTTCAGCCCAGCTGTTTCAGATAAGTACATTTTGGTTTATTATCAGTTTGGCTTTGTTTTTTAACTTGGTTCCCTCATTATTTTAATAATGAGTCAAGAAGATTTAGAAAAGACAGCAATAAATTTACGTGGCAGAGCTAAATCTGCATTAACACGTATCACGAACTTCATTGACGCTGATCAAGTTTTTCAAAAGAATGATTTATTGAATAAATTAGAAAAATTAGAAACAGCTTATTTCGATTTTGATAAATATGATGCACAATTACCAGAAGAATCCTCGGAAATGGAGGAATTTGAAACAAAATATTATGAAACCAAAGCCAAACTGCAATCAGAACTTCAAAAATTTTCTATAAATAGTATGAATGCACATTCTCAAGTTGTTAATGAACAATTACCTATAGTTAATACAACTAATAATTTTAAATTACCCAGATTGAATATTGAGCAATTTGATGGTAATTTCAAAAACTGGATGTCATTTAAAGACTTATATTTATCGTTAGTGCATAATAATGCCAGTATAACAAATATTCAAAAATTTCAATACTTAAGAGGTTTGCTCGGTGAGGAGCCATCCTCAATTATAAAACATATACCCATTTCTGAAACCAGTTATGCAGAAGCATGGGAAAAATTATTGTCAAGATACGACAAAAAAAAACAAATTGTCGCAGCTCTTATCAAAACATTTATGGATATACCTCCCATTATTCATGCTAATGCATTTAACTTACGCAATATATCAGATATCTCTGACGAGGTAATTCGTGCTCTCAAATCAATCGATGTTAAAGCATCAGAGAGAGACATTTGGTTAATTCATATTCTTCTTCAAAAGGTTGATAATAAAACACGTGAAGAATGGGCTCAATATTCATCAAAGGATGATTTTCCTTCTTTTGATCAATTTATTCAGTTCATTAATGACAGATGTTTATCTTTAGAATTGTATAATAATGATTATACAGGGTTACATAAAAAAGAGAAACAATTTAATTTTCACAAAGCTCCCGCCAATAACGTTATCAAATGTTTATTTTGTAAAGCTAATCACTTATTGTACAAATGTATTAAATTTAAGGAATTAAATGTAAGAGATAGAAAACAATTTGTGAGAAAAAACAAATTATGTAGCAACTGTTTGTCTGACAAACACTACACATATCAATGTAATTCTACATTTAGCTGTCATCATTGTCAGCTCAAACACCATACGCTGTTATGCGAGAATAAACTACAAAATTATGCGATGTCAACTTCACGTTCGAATGAAAAACAGAGTCGGAAAAGCAAATCTGATTCAGAGGACCTTTCGATTCCTGATGATAATAAAAAAGAAGTTTCTCCTTCAATAAATTCTGTTCAAACATCTTTCGCACTTTTGCCCACTGCTACAGTATATATTTATGATTGCATGGGTCAAAAGCACACGTTAAGAATTATGTGTGACAGTGGCTCAGAATCTACGTTCGTTTCAGAATCATGCATGAAAGTGTTAGGATTCAAAAGGAAAAATGCCAGATTTCCCGTGAAAGGTCTTTCTAATTCAAAAATCGCAGTAACCAAGGGTTACGTAATGATTGATCTTATATCAGTTCATAATGCTGACAGCAAGTTGTCAGTGAAAGCTTTTATTTTAGACGAATTAACAGCTCCATTACCTTCTGAGAAAATAAATGAAGAGCATTATTCACACTTAAAAAATGTAAACTTGGCAGATCCACATTTTGGGACTCCAAATAAAATTGATGTTATTTTAGGATCAGATTACTTTTTTTCTATTTTGCTTCCTGGTCAAATAACATGTGCTCAGAGCAGTTTAATTGCGCAAAATTCGATTTTTGGCTTTCTCGTATCTGGAAAAATGCCGCATCTTAACACGACTCCTAATTCAATGCATAATTTACATATTTATGAACTTAATATTGATAATGAATTAAAACGGTTTTGGGAAATGGAAGAGGTATTCAATAATAATGCTCAAATTCTGTCTCCAGAAGAACAATTTGTTGAATCACATTTTCAGAAAACTTACTCAATCAATTCCGAGGGTCGTTTTGTAGTAAAATTACCTTTTGTAAAATCTAAGACAGATTTAGGTAATTCTAGATCTGCCGCAATTTCTCGCTTGTTGGCAATGGAAAGGAAATTTAAAGAAAATCCAGAATTCGAAAAGCAATACAAGGATTTTATGCGCGAATATATACAGTTAGGCCATATGGAATTAATAACACAAAATGACATTAACGATTCAGAAAACGAACAATATTTTCTTCCTCATCATGCGGTTATTAAACCTTCTAGTACTACTACCAAGTTGAGAGTTGTGTTTGATGCATCATGTAATACTTCAAAAGGTAATTCCTTGAATTCAATTTTGGGAGTAGGTCCTAAATTACAACGGGACATATTTGAAATTTTACTTAATTTTCGAGTTCCGAAAATTGTTTTTTGCGCTGACATAGAAAAGATGTACCGCCAGATTTTAGTTTCTGAAGAAGATCAAAATTATCAGAAAATAGTTTGGAGGTTTAACTCTAATGAGGAAATAAAAAATTTCAAATTAAAAACGGTTACTTATGGGCTAGCTCCAGCGTCTTATCTAGCCACTAAATGTCTCAAACAAATTGCTGATGATTATACAAAAAATGCTGTTATTTCTCAAACATTAGAGAAAGATTTCTATATGGATGATCTACTTTCAGGCTCAAACACTGTTAGCGAGGCAATAGAAACTTGTAAAGAAATTACCGATGTTTTGCACGCGCATGGTTTCCACTTAAGAAAATGGAATTCAAATTCAAAGGAATTTCTTAGAGAGTTTGAGGATGATTCCAATACCGAATCGAATTTTGAAATAATTCCTAGTGATAACGGAAGCTCTAAAGTTCTAGGATTAAGCTGGAACTCTTCTTCAGATACTTTTATTTTCAAGGTTTCACTAAATCTCACTACACCTCTTACAAAGAGGCAAATTTTAGCAGAATCTGCTAGAATCTTTGACCCACTGGGTCTAATTTCCCCATGCACTGTAACTTTAAAAATATTTTATCAAAAACTGTGGTTGACAAAAGGGGACTGGGACACTATTATTCCAGAACATCTAACCGAGGAATTATTCAAATTTCAAGATTCGTTCAATGAAATCAATCAATTTTCGATACCAAGATGTGTTACGCTTTCATCCGAGAATGCCTTCGAATTACACGGATTCTCCGATGCGTCAATACTAGCTTATGCTGCCGCAATTTATTGCCGACAAACTTGCAATGGAAAAACCAATGCTTTTCTTTTGGTTTCTAAAACAAAAGTTGCACCAATCAAGCAAATTTCTGTCCCTAAATTAGAACTTTGTGGTGCTCACTTATTATCTAAATTATTCCGCACAGTTATGGACACACTAAAGAATTACAAGTTCGATATTTTTGCATGGACTGATTCTAAAGTAGTCCTTTCATGGTTATCCGCACACCCCCGCAAGTGGAAAACATTTGTGGCGAACAGAACCTCTCAAATAACAGAAGTTTTACCTACGAAGCACTGGGGACACGTTCCCTCAAAAGAAAATCCCGCAGATATCGCTTCTCGCGGTATTGACCCAAAGGGTTTGCCGGAATGCGAGCTATGGTGGAAAGGGCCAAGCTGGCTACTTCTAGACCCATCTAATTGGCCGAAAGACGACTTAAATGTTGATGAATTCGATGAACAAATCAAATATGAGCAAAGATCGGATCCCATTTTTTCATTTCACATGCAGCCTTCAAATGATGTACTAGATAATTTGTTTCAAAAGCACTCTTCACTTTAAAAAATTATCCGCATTCTGGCATATTGCCTAAGATTCATTAAAAAATGCAAAAATGCTAATGAATATCAAATCCCTTCAACAGTACTTACATCTAACGAAACAAAATCTGCTGAAGAAATGATCGTTCTTTGGATTCAAAATTCTTACTTTAAAGAAGAGTTAAAATGTATCAAGGAACAAAAACCTCTAGCTAAGAAAAGCAAATTACACTCCCTATATCCGTTTATTGACGCTAAGGGTATCTTACGGGTGGGAGGACGCCTGCAAAATTCACAGTTAGCATTTAATCACAAGCATCCGGTAATACTTACATCACAACATAAAATGAGTGAACTATTAATAATACAACAGCATATTGCCACTTTACATGCTGGGCCTTCTCTACTATCGCACATTATAAAACAATCTTTTTGGATAGTTGGTGGAAAAAAGCTCATCAACAAATGCATTAATAGATGTTTAAAATGTTTCAGATATAAGAAAACTATTACAACTCCTCCATTAATGGGGAATTTACCTAAACCTCGAGTAAATCTTGAACGCCCCTTTTTTGCCAGCGGAATTGATTACGCAGGCCCCATATCCATTAAATTTAGCAAGGGTAGGGGTGCAAAAACAACTAAGGGTTACATTGCCTTATTTATTTGTCTTGCTACGAAAGCGGTCCATATAGAAGCTGTAAGTGATCTAACAACTGAAGCATTTATAGCAGCTCTTCGACGTTTTAGTGCAAGAAGAGGTACCCCACGTCACCTTTATAGTGACAACGGGAAGAACTTTCTCGGGGCATCAAGAAAAATCGACCAAATACAGAGGGCATGGTTGTCATTTCCTAAAAATGAAATCATGTCTCAATATTTAACTGAAAAATCCATTGAATGGCATTTTATCCCTCCTTCTTCCCCCCACTTTGGCGGAATTTGGGAGGCTGCAATAAAATCCGCGAAATACCATCTCAAAAGAGTAATAGGAGCGACACTTCTAACTTTCGAAGAGCTCGCCACCCTACTTAGCCAAGTCGAAGGCTTACTGAATTCGCGACCTCTTATACATTTAAATGACAATGATAGTGACTGCATAAATGTTCTCACACCCTCACATTTTCTTACAGGTGATGTAATTTTCTCGCTACCGGAGGCGACCTCATCTATTACGAGCAACCCTAGAAATCGCTGGGAGCTGGTGCAAAATTTAAAAAGAGGATTCTCCCATCGATTTAAAAAGGAATATTTGAGCTCGCTCCAAAAAAGAGGCAAATGGAGAGTCGAGCAACGTAATCTTCAACTTGGACAAGTTGTGCTACTCCTTGATGATGCCCAGCCACCAGACTCTTGGCCATTGGGCCGGGTAAAAGAGGTGCATCCAGGAAAAGACGGACATGTCCGTGTTGTGACCATACAGTGTAAAGGATCTTATTTGAGACGACCAGTACATAAATTAGCTCTCCTCCCTATATATCAGGACTAAGGCCTGATAGGGTGGGAGTGTGTTCGAATGCTTAGAGTGTTTATTCTAAAACAGTAATATTTACAAACGTTAAATTACTTCATATTTCAGAAGTGACATTAATTAACTCAACTGTTTACTTTAAAACCATAATATTTATAAAGGGTAAATTACTTTATAACTCAAAAGTGACATTAATGATATTAATATAATATCATTGTTTATTTAAAGCAATTCATAAGTAGTTGATTGCACATGATTGTGAAATCATTTTTGTTGATTACTTCAAGGACAATATTTTACTGTGAACGAACTTAGTTCAGTTTCTCTTATGTCTTTGTAAAGCACACACGGTGCTTATATTTCTCGTCGCTATGATTTCGCATACTTGGATAATATGTTAATCCAGTAACCGCAGCAGGAAACTGCATTCCTGTATCTTGTTTTCAATTTACTAAATGTTTCTTTAAGTTGTTAATATAACGCAAAAAAGATATATTTTATTTCCACTTGACAACACCAAAGAACTGCTTCGTGAACATCGGACAACAACACCGAGTTTATATTGCGGCCTCTGGAAACTGAAATATACAATAAACTGGATTATACCCCCCATACATGTGTCAGGTATGTAGATGACATTTTTATCATATGGCAACATGCAGATACCTTAATCAATAGCTTCTTAACACAAATTAATAGCATTGACTCTAAAATTAAGTTTACCTTGGAAATTGAAAAGAATGGTACAATACCTTATTTAGATGTATTACTAATCAAGATGCAACAAGGAATCGAACGTACAGTTTACAGAAAACCGATTGCCAACTAAGTCATTATACCTCGTAACGCCCAAACACCGTTTTCGTACAAAATATCTGCATTTAGGCATGCCCTCAAAAGGGCCTTCACAATCTGTACTCCGGGACAATTAGACAAAGAATTAAATATAATATTTGACATCGCAAAGAGAAATGGTTATAGTAAAAGTACAATAGACAAGTTAATTAAAAGCATGGATGGTAAAAAGAATAGTAACTTCAAACTACAAAATTCGAATATATTCTCTCTACAATATTTTCCTGGATTTTTCAAACGTTTAAAATATAAACTCAAAAAATGTAATACATCCATAATAGCAAAACCGTCTGCTAAATTAAAAAACTCAATATGTAGGAAAATTGACCCAATAGAACCACATCAAGTATCTGGCGTATATGAAATACCATTCACAAAACAAGATGGAACAAAACAATATTACATTGGTGAAACAAGTAGAAAACTCAAAACTAGAATTAAAGAACATATAGCAGACATCAAATACAATAGGAAAACTACAGCTCTCTCAAGATTATATAGCAAAGTTCCATTACAAATAGAATTTAAAAATAGCAGAATAATATACCATTCTAGATCATATTTTCCATCAATCATAAGAGAATCAATAGAAATCTTCATACGTAAAGACAATGTTTCCAATGAATTTGCCTCCATGGAGCTACCTAAAATATGGAAGGAAATGCTTCAAAAGTTTTTAAGACAATAATTTGTAATATTTCACGCTCACAATTATTTTTATTCATTTTTATTTCCAGTTTTATTTTTATATGCTCATGTTCGCGTGATTTATGTTTTTCTGTTTATTTCGAGAAATTTCTTTTTATCTTTTTTTTTTTTTTTTTTTTTTTTTTGAAAATGTTGCCGTAAGAGCAATGAAACATGTAAAACTATAATCTTCTTATGTTATTTTTAATTTATCACTTAAAGCATTTAAATTAAATTGATATGAAAACTATTTATAAAATGCATTGCAATTCCAAAACAAAATTTAAACGTATATTTAAAAATTCTTAATAGGTGAATTCCATTTTGTGACAGACATGACTGAGAGAACTTTTTTGTTCATCTTTAAGTACTAAATATTAATTGATAGTTAAAAAATTGCAAAGGGTGATGTAAATATAGGCCTTATGCTATATAAAATCACTAAAATTTTAATTCAAGGAAAAACTTAATTTAATTGGGGGTTAAAACCTGCCGTGACAGACATGACAAAATTTAGACATAGATTTTGACTAGACACATATTATTATCATTTGCTCTTAATTGGCATGCATACCAACTCCAGATTTTTTTAGGAAACAAAATAAGACTTGGATATGTGAAGCAGAAAGAAAATTATTGAAAAATTTGTAAATAGAAAAATATTAGAAAATATTTATCAGCGTGACAGACATGACAAAGTTTTGTGACAGACATGACACGTGTACAATTTTCTATGAATTTAAATATTTTTTTCTTAAATATTACTTTCTTTACTTTTATCACAACTTGGAGATTACAATATGATATAACATTGGTATATTATGTTAAAATAATCACAAAATAAGTTATAAAAAATATTTAAAATTTATAAAATCCCTTGGAAGTGACTAGTGTTGGAGTTGAAACATTTGCTATTGGCAGATTATCTTTTAAATAGTAGAAAACTTTAGATTGTGTACGTTTCACATCAAGAAATACTATAGTCATCAATTCCAAGTTAAATAATAATAACTTTCAAATCACAAGATTAAAGCAAAACTGCTTGAAAAAATAATTGTGACAGATAATATATCTGAAACAAAGAAATTGGTATCAACATAATTATCTGGTAACTATTACATGCATTCTAAATTTAAGCATTTTGTTGAGTTGAGTTGTAAAGAAATATTATTGGCACCAACACTAAGTTAAACAAGTTGGAAATTGCACGTAAACGTAGCAAATGAGGTGCGTTCGTACGATAATGAAGTTTTAAAAATATTCAGATCTTGCTGATATAGTAGAGCGTACTCCGGATACAGTATAGTAGTCGAAATCTTTACGTTTCTGTAAATATGCAGAAAGGAATTTTCATTTCTATATTTCTTTTCGTATATCTTATTCGTATATCTTATTTCGTATATCTTTCGTTATCTATATTTCTTTTCGTATATCTTATTCATAAAATGTGAAATAGTTGAATATAATTAAAACACGTACCAAACCATGTTTCCCTGTATAGCATTATATAGTGGAATACTTTTGTGTGGCCCTGTAATTTAATAATAAAAATTCTTTGCATCACAGATTGTACAGAATGCATATTTTAATATATATTTCACATATTCATGCCAATTCTATTATGTTCGAATGAGTATAACATCATTAAAATGCATTTGAAACTTTTTCCCCATTGACCGTAATGTAACGGACTCCTTTTGATTGTCCCTGTAATTGATCTATGCATCCGATTTTCATAACATTTGAAATGACTCGACAAAATTACGCAATAATTATATGTTTTAAATTTCAAACGAATAAAATGCATTTAAAACTTTTTTCCCTATTGACCGTAATGTAACGGAATCCTTTTGAATGTCCCTGTAATTGATCTATCCATCCGATTTTCATAAAATTTGAAATGACTCAACAAAATTATGTTATAATTATGTATTTTAAATTTCAAACGATTCGGTTAGGTAGTTTTTGCGTTGTTATATGCGGACAGACGGACAGACAGACAGACGAACGGACGGACTGAGCGACAACAATAGGTGCTACGTATTTACATAATTACGAACGCATCTAAAAATTATAAAAATAACTTTCTAGGAAAGAGATTAAGGTAAAGTTGCTTGAAAAACTAATTGTGACAGACATAACTAGCGTGACAGACATGACAAATGTGACAGACATGACAAAATGTAATGCTTTGTATTTCACTCAAATTTTAAATTTATCTTTCAATTTTTTTATGAACTGTTCCTTTTGACATATAAAAAGAGAAAATAAAGTGTTAACAATTTATATCAAGTAGATTTTCTTGAAAATAAAAAAATCAACATTTTCTGTGACAGACATGACACGAAGACTAATATAAAGTTTGGGGGCAATAGCAAAATAATTAAAATATTTCAGGTGAAAACTTTGGTGTTTTTAAACATACTGTTAGTCATTTTTTAAAAAGATATATTTGTTTCAAAGATCTATGTGATATTTAAATGCTTCAAGGGACATTAAACAAGAGATAAAAATAGCAGATTTTTTATTTCAAAGTTAGTCTTGCTAATAATTAACTATAAAAATTTATTTTTACAATTATCTTATTATATCTGGTTATTTTCATGAAATTTTACTTATTTTCTATCAATTGGAACAAAAAAATACTAATTTAGTTCAAATTTAAAAAATGATGTCCATGTCGCATTTTCATGGAATTCACCAATATACATAGTAATGCTCCATTAATGAATTGCTGATGAACCCATTTCGACAAATTATGTAAAATACCAAACTACACAAGCACTACCGGATTGCGTAAAAGAAACATCCTTATAACGTCAAAAACAATAATCATATTAACTAACAGTTTACTGCGTCAGATTAAGCGTCTCATTTCCAATTAAAACATATCTTTGAATTGAAATTCGAAGAAAATACAGGGTCATGAAAAATCGAAGAATTCGGAAAACAGGATTACAAATATCTCTGCAGTTATTAATCCGACCGACTTCGTTCTTGATGCAAAATTTGTGTTATTTAATGCCTTTTACGTCCTTAAAATAAAAAAAAATCGAAAATTGTTACATACATTTCATCAGAACGAATTTTTTCGAGCGTCCGAAAAAATAGTTCCGGATAATCGAGGTTACTGATATTAAATAGGCTTCGTCCTATTCTTACTTACTAAGTACATACAAAATTTTAAGTCTCTATCTCCATTTATTCGTGAGATAGAGCGTTTACAGACAGACAGACGGACGGCAATTTTTTTTCTAAAAATATGCTTTTCGGAATTTCCAGTATCTGAAACGTGTAAATCCGTCATTTTTTTTTTTCGATTTTCAAAACGATTAGAGACTACCCCTATACTATGTATGATAGGTAATTAAAAGTGGGCCACAATTTTTGACACAACACTTTTTAGCTTGTCTGAAAGAAATAGCATCGGAAGCTAATAAACGATCATCAGGCTTCAAATCTTAATTTCTGAAACCCAAACTGGACCATGATTTATCAAGGTGAAGGTATTAAAAAAATACCATAAAATTAGGGCAGAGATATTATACATGCAATGGGTTTGGCGCAAATCATTTTAAAATTAATTTCTATAATTTTAAAAAGGAAGTAATAATTAAAAAAAACACGATTAAATCTAGATTAAATGAATGTAGAAAAAAATAAATAAACAATCTATACATATAATAAAACAGTAGGACCCGGTGTGTCTGTACATTGAAGATAATTGACAAAAATGGAGTCAGGGCGATAAAAGAAAACCAATGAAACACAAAAAAAATTTTTTTGAATTTTTTGTCTGTCTGTCTGTCTGTCTGTCTGTTTGTTCGAGGTTATCTTCGTAACTACTGAATGGATTTTTATGCGGTTTTCACTAATGAAGAATGCACACTCCCGGGCAGTGTATAGGCTTTGTTTCATCAAAATCGGACAACAGACAAAAAAGTAACAAAAAGAAACAAAAGAAACTATTAGGTGCGCTGCTCACGTTTTTTAGTACATAACGTTTTTTAGTACATATAAAATCCAATAGATGTCACTGTGCGATTTTAAAACGCGCTATCGTTATGTTTTCGCCAGTCTACTTAAGTATGAGAAAGTTTCAAGCTGGCTGTCGTTCCATGTGGTTTAGTCGGTAGAACGTCAGTGCGCCATACTGATGGCCCGGGTTCGATTCCCAGCATGGAATTTTTTTTCACTATGTTGGCATTAACGCCTATAAGCAATTAAAAGAATTTGAAATATTGTATTCAAGGCGAATTTTCTCTCTGGGAAAATTTCCTTGCATTAATATGTCAGTGTAATTT
Source organism: Maratus speculifer (assembly GCA_964019185.1). Taxonomy (NCBI): domain Eukaryota; kingdom Metazoa; phylum Arthropoda; class Arachnida; order Araneae; family Salticidae; genus Maratus; species Maratus speculifer. Next base: position 108,356,033 of record OZ025302.1, on the reverse strand, counting down.
TTTTTTCGATTTAATTTTTTTTTTCGAAACTTTGTTTTTCTTAAAAAATTACAGTAAATATTTGATATTTCCCAACGTTTTTTGAATGATCGACTTGCTTTTTTTTTTTAATGTATGTCTGAACCTTATCTAACTACTTCTTCAAGATTTCTTTAGATAAACCGACCAGCGTAGCGGGCGAAGGCCGCTAGTTTATTAATAAACAAACAGTAACAGCCGGATTACTATGCAATGTAAATAACGATTTTTTGGTGCCAATTATACAAACAAGTTGAAAATCGCACGTAAAGCGTAGCAAATGAGGTGCGTTCGTTCGAAAACGAAATTTTAAAAATATCACTCTCATATATAAATCTGATAAAATTGTAAACAGTTAATTACAATTAAAATGAGCAACAAACAATGTTCTCTCTATACCATTATGTAATGGAATACTTTTGTGTGCCTTGCAAATCAATAACAAATGCTCTTTGCACCACAGATTATGCAAAATGTATATTATAATATGTACTTTATAGATGCATATCAATTTTATTATGTTCGAATGAGTGTAACACCATTAAAATGCATTTGAAACATTTTTCCCCATTGACCGTAATGTAACGGAATACTTTTGATTGTCCCTGTAATTGATCTATGCATCCGATTTTCATAAAATTTGAAATAATTCGACAAAATTATGTAATAATTATGTATTTTAAATTTCAAACGATTCGGTTGGGTTGGTATTGCGTTGTTATATGCGGACAGACAGACGTACGGACAGACGGATGGACTGAACAACAACAATAGGTGCTAAGTACTTACATAATTACGAATGCACCTAAAAAGGGTACCATATCCTGTTCTAAATTTTTGGTGAGCTTCTTTTTTTTTCTTTTTAGCATTAAATGAATTGATCTGGTTACTATCTTCAGCCTGTGTGGTTGCTTTTTTTACACTTTTAAACAAAACTGAAAAATGTTTATGCATTCGGTTTGTCTATCCGTCTTTCCACACTCTAACATCCGTAAATATACACCGATTTATATGAAAATGGTAAAACTTATTTAGGGTCCCCAAGGCATGTTTGGTATTGTTTATGAAGTATGTGGTATTAATAGTTTATTTACAGGGTCACCCAAAATAATTTCATTACATTATGGTCTATTGGTGGAAATCCTTTGCAGAGTATTTTAATGAAATTACACTATTGCAAATGCGTATATAAATACACCACTGAATTTCATTATGATTGCGTTATAACAGGACATTCATAACATTTTTTATCCAATTACAGGGACACACAAAAGAAATCTGTTACAATACTGTCTTCGAGCAATAATTTCGGGAAATGCGTTTTCAATTTCTACATGCGCTTTTAAATTTAACTGTTTTTTAGGTGTATCCCTAATTAATATAAATATTTAGTACCTATAGTTGTCGTCTGATCCGTCTGTCTGTCTGTCCGCATATAGCAGCACAAATACTAGCATACCGAATCGTTTGAAATTTTAAATATCTATTTGTTGCCGAATTTTGTTGAGTCATTGCAAATTTTAATAAAATCGGCTAAATAGTTCAATACATAGACAGTCAAAAGTATTCCGCTATATTACGGCCGATGGAATGAAATAGTTCCAAATGCTTTTTAATATTGTTAAACCCTTAGAAACATAATGAAATTGATATGCATTTATGAAGAGCACTAGAATATTTTTTTTAAAACATACCGCGCAAAAAATATTTATTTTCATTAACACGTCACCACAAAAGATTCCATTACAAATTAGTATGGGGGGGGGGTGACATTAACTTTTCAGCTTTACTAATCCAGGGATTTTATTATAGAGTCATTTTCTCAATCTCACTAGCATGTCTTTTAAATAATAAATTTTTCAGGTAAAACTGAATAATCGAGTTCAGACTGGTGTATTTGAGCTAGCATGTTATACTGAAAAAAAAAGTTCGGAATTTGCAAATCACTTGTGATGACACTTGACGGCTCAAAGATTATGCAGACGAGATATTCAGATCTCGTTCGTACCTTATACTATAGACAATGCCATCAGTGGAATAGTCGTAAAAAACAGAATATAAGCTCTAAACATAGAGTATACGCTCAAGTTAGAGAATATACCCTAGAATGTACATACTGCAGCTTTATGAGAAAGAGTGGTTCTTAAAAAATCTAGAAAGTATACCTCTGTAAACTCTCTATCACATTCATTATTTGTTGGAATGTTATTCCATAAGGCATGAGTAAGTAAGTTCCTCAATAATAAAAAAGAGTTAAAAGCTTTACCTTTTAGATGACACATATTTATTTGAAGAAATAAAGTAGAATAATGATGAACAAATACTTGGAATATTTCACTAAACAAAAGAACAGATGCACAGTCTTCACAATATTTACAGAAACACAACAAATAAAGAAAAAATAACTTTGAAAACATATATTAGCTTCAGTTTGAAGCAGTTCTTGATAAATAGTAATTATTCCTTTGGAATCATAATGTATGATAATGGATTGTTAATCCTTGACAGCATTTTGCTGCCTAACCCAGCTCAGTCACTACATCAACTAACTGTTCTAAAGTTCTCTTCCAGTGAAAACAGAATAATGTCTGGTGCTGCCATCTGGCGGTAGATTTTAGTACAAAAAGAAGCAATTGTCTAACATCTCTCCCGTTTTGTGATAGAATCTGACACCAGATGGATAAGGTTTCTGAAATGTTCAAATTTGACCTTTGGCAATGGCTTTGTCATTATGTCTGCTATCATTTCATTTGTTGACAGGTATTTGACATCTATTATATTTTTCATTTTCAAATCTCGTATGTAGTGATACTTTGTATCAATGTGTTTAGTTCGCGACTTGAACTTTTCACTTTCAACCAATTTAATAGTTGACTGATTATCTTCAAAAATTTTAATTGGATAATGTTGATGTAATTTGAGATCTTTACATAGTTTTAAAATCCACAACACTTCTTGAGTTCCTTGTGACAGTGCCACATATTCCGACTCGGCTGACGATAATGTCACACATGTTTGTTTTCTCGAGAACCAAGAAATGCAGCTATTGCCTAAGAAGATTACATTTCCTGAGGTAGATTTTCTATCTGTAATATCTTGACCCCAGTCAGCATCTGAGTATGCAACTATATTAGGATAATCTTTTGAAGAAATATGAAGTGCAAGATCTTTTGTGGTTTTTAGGTACCTTATTACCCTCTTAACAGCATTCCAGTCCTTTTGTCTTGGATTATTGCATCTTCGACTTAGTATATGCGTAGGAGCTGTAATGTCAGGTCTTGTGCATGAAGAAATATATAAAAGACTTCCAATAGCTTGTCAATAGTTATCATTTGATGATAAAAGATTTTCTTCTTTGTCTAAACTATAATAGTTCGTTTCCATTGGGGTATAAGTTGGTTTGGCTTCTTCAAGCTGAAAATCTTTAACTAATTGATTTATTTTATTTGTTTGTGACAGAAGATAACTTCCATCTTCTTTTCTGTGAATTTCTATACCTAAGAAGTATTTTGCTTCTCCTAATGATGTTATGGGATAAGACTTTTTTAAATAGTTTATTACTTCATGGACTTCATTTTCATCATCTGAGCTTATCAACATATCATCTACATATAGTATGAGATAAATTGTCTTCTTTGAGTTTTCTTTTGTAAACAAACATGGATCTGCTTCACTTTCTTTAAATCCATATGCTTTTAGAGTGTTTTCTATTTCTTCATTCCAGCACTTGGCGGCTTGTTTGAGACCATATATGGCCTTTTTTAATTTATAGACTTTGTCTTTATTTTCTTCATCTTGAAACCCTTCTGGTTGAAGCATGTACAAGTCTTCGTTATCTAATTTACCATGTAGAAAGGCTGTTTTGACATCTACTTGGAATACTTTGGCTTTACGATAAGCTGCACAGGTCAGAAAAGCTCTAATAGTTGTATGTTTGACGACAGGAGAGAAGGTTTCATCATAATCAGTGCCTAGTTGTTGAGTGAAACCCTTGGCAACTAATCGTGCTTTGCATTTTATTTCTTCATCATTTTCATCACATTTTGTTTTATAAACCCATTTACAGCCAATTGCGCGATTACCTTTTGGTAAAGTAACAAGCTCAAATACTTCATTTTCTTTTAAAGAGTTAAATTCTTCTTTCATAGCTTGAAACCATTTCTGTTGATCTTTTACAGGTAATTTTAGAACATCTTTAAAAGTTTCGGGATCTTGATTTTTGGAACAGTCTTCAGTTTTGTAAGAAAACCTTTCGGGGGGAATTCCTTTTGTCTCTCTGCTAGAAATTCTTCTCTGTGAATTAGCTTCACTTTCTTCTGTTGTTGGGCTATCTACTGATTTTTCATCAGTTTCTATTTCTTCTGCAGCATTTTCTATTGGAATAGATTCACAATCATTTTCAAGATTTTCTTCTGAAAAATTGAAATGAATTAAATCAGAAGTTTGCTCTTCAGGATTTTCTGGGAAAAGGTTTTCACCGTTCATATTTTCAAAAAACTTTACTGTTCTGCTTATCACAATTTTTCTTCCACCTGTATAAATTCGATATCCCTTGCTTCTTAAATCATAACCAACAAAGATTCCTTCAGTGGCTTTTTCATCAAATTTTTGCCTCTTCTGTTTATGAACATACACATATGCTTTGCATCCAAATACTTTAAGGTGACTCAAATTTGGCTTATGCCCATTCCACAGTTCATATGGTGTCTTTTCAGTTGATTTTGTGGGTAATCGATTTTGCAAATAAGCTGCTGTAGCTACGGCTTCTGCCCAGAATGTTTTTGGTAATTTAGCATTTATAAGCATGGCTTTACACATTTCAATTAGAGAGCGATTCTTTCTTTCCGCAACTCCATTTTGAGACGGCGAATATGGCGTTGTTGTTTCATGATGTATTCCTAAGTCCTTTAAGTAGTTACTAACATATTCGTTGCAATATTCTGCTCCATTGTCAGTACGCAAGGATTTAATCTTCAATCTAAATTTGTTTGTTGTTGATGCAACATACTCCTTTAATTTATCAAATACTTCATCTTTTGAGGAAATAAAATATACCTGTGTATAACGAGAATAATCATCGATAAACGTAACGAAATATCTTTTTGATTCCATACTATTTGTTTCAGCAGGACCGCAAACGTCACTATATATCATATCAAGTGGTTTTCTACTTCTGTATTGCGTTTCTTTTGGAAATGATTTTTCTGTTAGCTTAGCTTTTATACAACTTGAACATTCAGTACTATGAGAACAATTATTCAGAGTAATACCTAAAGCTAAATCATTCTTTTGAATTTTCTTGATGGATTCCAAATTTCTATGACCCAGTCTTTGGTGCCATTTTAGAATGCAATTGACATTAGAACATACAGGTAATATTTCTGAAGCGCTGTATACTTTTTCATTTGTGGGTTTTATTTTTAATCTGTATAACCCCTCATCAGCTTTAGCATCTGCAACTAATATGTTACCCTTTTTAATTAAACACATATCATCTTTAAATGTTACAACAAAACCTTTCTCTGTGCAAGACTGTACAGACAATAAATTACTGTCTAACTCAGGAACATAAAGAACATGATCTAACGTAACTTTATTTGTTTGACCATTAACTGTTTCAATATTAAAAGTACATTTACCCTTTCCTTTTGCAGTTAATTTAGTTCCATTAGCAATTGTAATTGTATCTTTACTTGAATTCTTTAATTCTGAGAATAGTTCTAAAGAATTAGCTAAATGAACAGACGCGCCTGAATCAATAACAAAAGTTAACTTTTTGTTTTGATTTCCATTTTGTTGAGATTTCATAACAAAACCTGAAGAATTTGATTCTTTTATTAATTCATGATAGTTTTGAGAATTTGGTGGATTTTCATTTTGACTAGCAGTAGAAGCAGAGAAATTTTGTTTTTTAAACTGTTGACGTGATCTATCTTGAGTAAAAATTGGTTTTGTTTTGTTATTGTTGTTATTCTTTAAGTGAAAATAATCTTCACGGTTGTGATTGGTTCTTTTACAATGAGAACAAAATTTTTGTTTATTCAAATGTATTGGTTTATCCCTATTACCCTTTAAAGCAATAGATTCAAATTTTGTTGAAATTTGTTTAGTTTCAACTCTTCTAAGATATTCATCAATTAACTTGTTTTGAACATATTTTAATGATAAATCTGTGTCATATTTGCTTTCAATAGCAGTTATAAAGGTACTATAAGAATTTGGCAAAGAACAAAGCAAAATAGCTATTAAATTATCATCTTGTATTACTTCACCTATACTTCTTAATTTTTCTGCCAATTCTAAGACGGAATTTATATGTTCCTGCATTTTAATACTTTCATTATATTTAATGGAATACAACTTCCTAAGAAGATAAAGTTTATTTGTAAGATTTACCCTTTCATGAACAGATTTCAATTGATCATATGTTTCTTTAGCACTTTTAGCATGTCTAACATGCACAATTTGAGAATCTGAGATATTTAAAAAAATTAATGCTCTAGCATTTCTATCTTTTTTCACCCAATTGTCATCATTTTCTTTTTTAGGTTCAAACACAACATCATATAAACCTTCTTTGATTAACAATTGTTCAATTTTAAACTTCCATACTGAATAATTATCATCAGTTAACTTATCAATATAATGAGATTCTTTAAGACTAGACATTGTTATATAATAATATTTGCTTATTTCACAGAAAATAAAAGAGTGTTTATCTTATTAATTTACAACAATAAAATATTATAAACTCATATATAATGCTAATGATGAAATAAGAACATAATAGAATTCTTGAGAACTATTTTAAAAGTTACTTCTGGTTTCAGAAATTTTATCTTAAATATTCAAAATTCTTTGTTTAAAACATATATTTGTATTTTCAACTAATAAATAATAAATTTCAATAAAAAACAAGCAAAATAATTCCTTTTCATATCAGCAAATAATAGTTTTGGTTTCAAAACAAGAACAATTCTTTGAATTTTCTTTTCTATCATTCACTTCTAAAAAAAATACAATATTCAGAAAATAATCATTTCAAATTATTTCTTTTGAATTTAAAAATTATTTTTTCTGTTTTGATATTATTATATTTAAATTTTGAGACTATTTCTCAGTCTCATAATCAACAATGTTGGAATGTTATTCCATAAGGCATGAGTAAGTAAGTTCCTCAATAATAAAAAAGAGTTAAACCTTTAAAAAGAGCTTTTCCTTTTAGTTGACACATATTTATTTGAAGAAATAAAGTAGAATAATGATGAACAAATACTTGGAATATTTCACTAAACAAAAGAACAGATGCACAGTCTTCACAATATTTACAGAAACACAACAAATAAAGAAAAAATAACTTTGAAAACATATATTAGCTTCAGTTTGAAGCAGTTCTTGATAAATAGTAATTATTCCTTTGGAATCATAATGTATGATAATGGATTGTTAATCCTTGACAGCATTTTGCTGCCTAACCCAGCACAGTCACTACATAAACTAACTGTTCTAAAGTTCTCTTCCAGTGAAAACAGAATAATGTCTGATGCTGCCATCTGGCGGTAGATTTTAGTACAAAAAGAAGCAATTGTCTAACATTATTTCCAATTCTTTTCATTTTATGCATGATAAAGCGAAATACAGCTCTATTTCATGAGAATGAGTTTGAAAAGAAAACAAAATAGCGTATGTAGTGACCAGCATGCACGACCCATTTAAATCTGTTTGAGTATATCTGAAACACACTCGTAAGGACACATTCTGTTCCTATGTTGGCGTTTTCAAGATTTTTATGTATTATTTTTTTAAGAAAGAATACCCTAAATTTTTATCGAAAACCTCATCGCATGCATATAAAACAGATGTAGACATTATATTATTATATATAATAACTATTTTGTTCTAACTATTGAAGGCTATCACACACCATATAAAAAATTCCCTCATTCCACTCAACCATCATGATTTGAGCCACTTTTAGGTACTAAAATTGGTGTATATATTCTTGACGTCATTTCAAAGAGTTCTAATTCCGATACAAGATATTTTAATGCTTTATTATCTGTATTACTTTTAATTTATTGCGTACTTCGAATTTTATACCACTGCGTGGCTGTTTTGTATAGTTTGATTTCCCATTTTTTTTTAACTCTGTATAGGAATTTTTACGTAATATTTTGAAAATGTACCATTCACTTTGCTATTTTTTGTCATTTCAAATTGTGACAATATATAATCAATTAAAAGTACCATCTTTTTTTTTTTTTTTTTGCATATTATTATTAAAACTCTGTTCTAAGCAATAACGCTCAAACTAATCACTCTGAGGGAAGTCCTAGTTTTGTACAAGTTATACACTCGAAATTTTCATTCTGCATCGTATTTTTTCCCAGTATAAAACGAAGTTATTACAAACAGTTTAGTAATAAACGTAGTACCTAAACTGTGAATATGCACCAAGTTATCTTTCTACATCAGAGAGAGAGAGAGAATGTATGAGCTCCCCATACATTTTCTTGACCGACACCCCCCCCCCCACACACACACACACACTATTATTCACTTCAGGCTTCAGCCAAGTCTGTGAAGTTGGCCCCCTCACTGAAAACACCATTCGTTTGAGCGTCGTTTGAGCGCGTTTGAGCGACACAAATTTTCGTTTGAGCGACAATCAGAAAAAAGTTATAAACAAAACAAAATTCAGGGCCTTCATTTTTAAGAAGTTGGCCCCCCGACCTTTTCGGATTTAAAAACTGAAGACGGCATTCGTTTGAGCGCGTTTGAGCGACGAAAATTTTCGATTGAACGACAAACTGCAAAAAGTTATAAGCAAAATAAAAAACTGAGGGTGACACATTTTGTGAAGTTGGCCCCCCAACCTTTTCTGATTTAAAAACTGAAGACGGCTTTCGTTTGAGCGTCGTTTGAGCGCGTTTGTGCGACAAAAAAATTCAATTCAGCGACAAACTGAAAAATGTTATAAGCAAAATAAAAAACTGAGGGGGGGCCTCATTTTGTGAAGTTGGTTCCGACCTTTTCTAATTTAAAAACTTTAGACCGCATTCGTTTGAGCGTCATTTGAGCGCGATTGAGCGACAAAACTTTTCGTTTGAGCGCGATTGAGCGACAAAAATTTTCATTTGAGAGACAAACTGAAAAAAGTTATAAGCAAAATAAACTGATAGGGCCACATTTAAAGAAGCTGGCCAGCCGACCTTTTTTGGATTTAAAAACTGAAACGGCATTCATTTTAGTGTCGTTTAGCCCGTTTGATCGACCAAGATTTTCGTTTGAGCGACAAACTGAAAAAAGTTATAAGCCAAATAAAAAAATTATAGGGCCACATTTTGTCAAGGTGGCCCGTCGACCTTTTCGAATTTAAAAACTGAAGATGGCATTCGTTTGAGCTCGCTTAGCGACAAAAATTTTCTTTTGAGCGACATTTAGAAAAAAGTTATAAACAAGTCAAAATTCAGTGCTTTCGTTTTAGTGAAGTTGGTCCCCCCGACCTTTTCAGTTTTAATAACTGAAGATGGCATTCGTTTGAGCATCGTTTGAGCGCGTTAGAGCGACAAAAATTTCGAACGACAAGGACCTGAAATGGCAGCTTGTTAAATCCCCTTATGATATTTTTTTTTGAAAATCTAAGTGTATGATATGTTTGAGCGTCCAAAATATAGTTTTGGGTTATACAAATTTTCATTTGAGCGGATATATTTGTACAGTAAATAAGCTTTCTTTTTCCCAAGGGGCTGAAATCATAGCTATTATATAGCCCCTTAAAATAAGTTTTTTTCTAAAAGTAAATGCATGATTCATTTCAGCGTCCAAAATACTGTTTTGAGTTATAAAAATTTTCGTTTGATCGTGTATATTTTAGGCAGATTTCGTATGAAATACTACCTATTGCAATCGCACCAGTTTATATATATATATATATATATATATATATATATATATGTATATATCTCACTTTTTTATGGACACGATAACTTCTATAATTCTTCACCAAACTGGTACATAAAATCAAAGGGGATAAAATCTCGGCTAAGTTCGTTAATGGGCAAAATCGGACCAACGGGGTCGGAATAGGGGGCGTTTTTGTGAAAACCGAAAAAACGCCATAACTTCTTTATTAAAGTAGATATCGAATCGGTTTAAAGTTTATATTACTTCTTAAAAATGGGCCAAAAGTTTATGCATGACAGATTTTTGATAAATTTAGAAGTGGGCTCAAGGGGCGAAAAAAACAGGGGGTTTGAGAGAAAAAAATTCATAACTTCGTCGATTTTCAAGATATCAAGTCCAACTAAATTTTTTGTAAATGTTCTTAAAATTATCTAAAACTTTTCTATTTACAATTTTTTGATAGGATCAACTTTTACCTATGAAAAAAATTAAAAACTAAAAGAAAAAGGGCGGTGAAAAAAGAGAAAAATCCATAACTCCCTCAATTTTTACGATATCAAATCTGATTAAATTTATTTTACATCTTCTTAAAAATATCTACAACTTTTATACTGACAAGCTTTTCATAGGACCAATTCGTATAGCAAAAAGAAATTAAACAAAAATAGGATTTGGAGAAAAAACCTCAAATCCAAACTGCTTATATTCTAACTCATTTTTAAATTCATTTTTGATTTTAAACGCATCCAAATGGTAGATCCTCTTATTTAGAAACTGCATAAAGTGACGCACTGGTCAATTTTTTGATAAAGACAGAATATATTTCAAAAAAGACTACCAAAATGGGTATTTTGAACAGAATTTCCCAAAGTCATAGGGACTGAAAATTTAAGTTCAAATAAGAAATTGCGTCTTTTTCTGACTCGTTTTTAAAACCATTTTTGTTCTCAAACGCATCCAATTAACAGATCCTCTTATTTAGGAACTATATAACGTGATGCGTTGGTCAGTTTTTTTATAAAGACGGAATATATTTCAAAAAAGGCTACCAAAAAGGGTATTTTGAACAGAATTTTCCGAAATCATCGTGATTGAAAATTTAAGGAAGTGTTCAAATAAGAAATTGCTTTTTTTCTGACTCGTTTTAATATCCATTTTTGCTCTCAAACGCATCCAATTTACAGATCCTGTTATTTAAGAACTATATAACGTGATGCGTTGGTCAGTTTTTTTTTTTATAAAGACGGAATATATTTCAAAAAAGGCTACCAAAAAGGGTATTTTGAACAGAATTTTCCGAAATCATCGTGATTGAAAATTTAAGGAAGTATTCAAATAAGAAATTGCGTTTTTTTCTGACTCCTTTTAATATCCATTTTTGCTCTCAAACGCATCCAATTTACAAATCCTCTTATTTAGGAACTATATAATGTGATGCATTGATCGGTTTTTTGATAAAGACAGAATATATTTCGAAAAAGGCTACCAAAAGGGGTATTTTGAACAGAATTTCCCGAAGTCTTCGTGATTTGAAAATTTAAGGAAGAAGATAGAATATATTTTTAAAGATAGAATATATTTTTTAAAATGCTGTCAAAGTGAGTATTTCGCACAAAATTTTCCTAAGCAATCATGATTAAAGAATTAAGGATACATTCAAACAACAAATCGGTTATTTTATGACTCATTTTTAAATTCAATTTTTTTCTCAAATGCATTCAAGTGACAGTTTCTTGTTATTTAGGAACTGTATAATGTACTGTTTTGGTCGATTTTTTGAAATAAATTCAGAATTTATTTCAAAATATGTTGTCAAAATTGGCATTTGAGCTGAATTTTTCTTAAGATGATTCTGATAAAACCAATTTTTGCAGAACAAATGAAATTAAAAATTTTTCATAAACGGCCAAATGAAGTTATTAAACTGGGTTTATCTCTAATCATATATATATATATATATTTTGTTGAAATGAGCACTCTTCGAAATCTACCTCCGCCTATAGGCCCAGCCGACAGGGATTTTTTCAGTTGTTTAGGTTTCTTTTTTACAAGGGGCTGAAAGCATTGCTTGTATACAGCCCCTTAAATAGGTCTTTTGGAAAATAGAATGCATGTTACGTTTGAGCGTCCAAAATATAGTTTTTTGTTAAAATATTTTCGTTTGAGCGGAAATATTTGTACAGTAAATTAGCTTTCTTTTTTGCAAGGGGCTGAAATCACAACTTGTATACGTCCCTTTAAAATATGTTTTTTAAAAACTGAACGCATGATACGCTTGAATGTCCAACATACTGTTTTGTGTTTTTAAAATTTTCATTTGAGCGGATATATTTTTACAGTAAATTAGCTTTCTTTTTTTTTTTCAAGGTTCTGAAATCACGCTTGTATATAGCCCCTTAAAATAAGTTTTTTGAAAAACTGAGTGCATGAAACGCTTGTAATACTGTTACCAAAATACTGTTTTTTGTTATACAAATTTACGTTTGAGCGAATATATTTTAACAGTTATTTAGGTTTCTTTTATCCAAGGAGCTGAATTCACAGCTTGTATACAGTCCCTTAAAAGAGGTTTTTTGAAAAACTGAATGCATGATTAGTTTGAGCCTCCAGAATGCTGTTTTGAGTTACAAAAATTTTCATTTCAGCGGATATATTTTTACAGTTATTTAGCTCTTTTTTTTTCAAATGGTCTAAAGTCACATCTTGTATATATGTCCCCAAATCAAGTATTTTGAAAAAAAAAGAAAGAAAGAAAAAAGAAGAAGAATCCATGACACGTTTCGGCTACCAAAATACTGCTTTATCTTTAAATTCCTCTTTAATTGGACATATTTTTACAGTTGTTTAGCTTTCTTTTTTTCCTAAAGGACTGAAATCGCACCTTATACACTATATTGCCATTGATTATGGGACACTTGCGATTTTAGACATTTTACTAAATATCTAGAAAAATACATGAGGAATCATCTCGAAACTCTTAGTGTATAAATATAATAGTATACGTCATAAATCTACGTGAAGAGTTTTTACCGAAACTCCACAGGGGACCGTCAACAAATTAAAAAAGAATGAATATCTTTTGAATAACCCTGTCAAAACTAATGTAGCAAAAGCGCTCAAACTCTAGATTATGATTGAATGCCTTATTGTAATACACTGCGTTCATTTTTATGCAAATAGCATGCATACTCGCAGAGTAGTTAAGGTTTTTTATAAAAATGGCCCCAAATTTTTCTAAGTTTTTTCCTTATAATTTTCAGAGTTCTTAATATAAAATAATATTTTTTTCAGAAAATATGACAAACAACATTGCACACAGTACCCTGTAATCAGAATTAAAAAATAATAAAAATTGTATGAAAAATGAGTAGGTTTACTAAATAATTTTTTACTGCGCATGCGTCAAAGATATCAAAATTTCATTTGCATCTTATGTTAGCTAAATGTATAAAGCAACTTTTGTAAAAGTCTCAAAATTATAGCTTGAAAATTCTGAAAGTAATCGTCTATAGAAAAAGGACAAAATCCGTTGTTTCCAAAATGAAGCAAAAAAATGAGGGATTTTATCCAAAAGTAGTCGTAACATCCCGTATTGTGTATTCTATATTGACACTAATCAATGAATATATGGATACAACCCCTCTTGTTTTTGCTTCATTTTGAGAATAACGGATTTTCAACTTATTCAATTGACGATTATTTTCAGAATTTTCAAGTTATGATTTTGTGACTTTCACAAAAGTTGCTCTATACATTTAGCTAACATAATATGCAAATGAAATTTTGATATCGTTGACGCATGCGCAGTAAAAAATTATTTAGTAAACCAACTCATTTTGTATACAATTTTCATTATTTTTAAATTCTGATTACAGGGTACTGTGTGCAATGTTGTTTGTCATATTTTCTGAAAAAAATATTATTTTATATTAAGAACTCTGAAAATTATAAGGAAAAAACTTGGAAAAATTTGGGACCATTTTTATAAAAACCTTAATTACTCTGCGAGTATGCATGCTATTTGCATAAAAATGAACACAGTGTATTACAATAAGGCATTCAATCATAATCTAGAGTTTGAGCGCTTTTGCTACATTAGTTTTGACAGGGTTATTCAAAAGATATTCATTCTTTTTTAATTTGTTGACGGTCCCCTATGGAGTTTCGGTAAAAACTCTTCACGGAGATGTATGGCTTATACTATTATATTTATACACTAAGAGTTTCGAGATGATTCCTCATGTATTTTTTTAGATATTTAGTAAAATGTCTAAAATCGCAAGTGTCCCATAATCAATGGCAATATAGTGTATACATCCCCTTAAAATAAGTTCTTAGGAAAACTGAATGCATGATAAGTTTGATCGTCTAAATTATTGTTTTGCTATATAAAAATTTTCGTTTGAGCAGATACATTTTTATTGTATTTTTATCTTTCTTTTTTCCTAAGGACTGAAATTATGGCGTTTTCACAGCCCCTTAATATAAGTTATATTATATATAAGATTCCTGTATTTCCTTAATATAAGATTCCTGTTTGAGCTTCAATATTTTCATATATATTAAACTATCTTTTTCCCCATGAGAATCAAAATACTAGGATGTATATTCAGCCATTAAAAAAAAAAAAAAAAAAAAAAAAAAAAAAATACGTTTAAAATTCTGAATGCAGCTTACGTTTGAACGTACAAAATAGTCTTTTGTGCGATAAAAGTTTCTGTCTGAGCGGCTGCACTTTTACGATGTTTTTCATACAGCAAAAATATTGTCACAGCTTTTATTTTTCCACATTGGCTAAAATTAAATGTTTTAAATGAAATGATAATAATAATGAATAATAATGTAAAAAAGGTCGGGAAGTCAACTTCACAAAATGTGTCCTCCTCAGTTTTTTATTTTGCTTAAAACTTTTTTCAGTTTGTCGCTCAAACGAAAATTTTTGTCGCTCAAACGAATGCCGTCTTCAGTTTTTAAATCCGAAAAGGTCGGGGGGCCAACTTCAAAAAATCTGGCCCCCTCAGTTTCTTATTTTGCTTATAAATTTTTTCAGTTTGTCGCTCAAACGAAAATTTTTGTCGCTCAAACGCGCTCAAACGACGCTCAAACGAATGCCGTCTTCAGTTTTTAAATTCGAAAAGGTCGGGGGGCCAACTTCACAAAATGTGGTCCCCTCAGTTTTTTATTTTGATTGTAACTTTTTTCAGTTTGTCGCTCAAACGAAATTTTTTGTCGCTCAAACGCGCGCAAACGACGCCTAAACGAATGCCGTCTTCCGTTTTTAAATCCGAAAAAGTTGGGAGGCCAACTTCACAAAATGCGGTCCCCTCAGTTTTTTACTTTGCTTATAACTTTTTTCAGTTTGTCACTTAAACGAAATTTTTTGTCGCTTAAACGCGCTCAAACGACGCTCAAACGAATGCCGTCATCAGTTTTTAAATCCGAAAATGTCGGGGGGCCAACTTCACAAAAACGAAGGCCCTGAATTTTGTTTTGTTTATAACTTTTTTCTGAGTGTCGCTCAAACGAAAATTTTTGTCGCCCAAACGCGCTCAAACGACGCTCAAACGAATGCCGTCTTCAGTTTTTATATTCCATAAAGTGAGGGGGCCAACTTCACAGACCTGCTTCAGCCGTGTCCATATTGATTTTAAATACAATTTCATATTTACTGATATTTACCATCTGATTCAAGTTTCGTTTCGAGAAACCTGGACCAGTGTAGCGGGCGAAGACAACTAATTCTAGTAATTCTAGAAAACTATTTGTTGGGGGTAAATATCAAAAAGACTTTTCATAGAATAAAAAAGTAATATTCCTTACATTTTAAAAAACAAACACGTCGTATATTTTAAGTGCGTTCGTAATTATGTAAATATATGTAGCACCTATAGTCATCGTTCCGTCTGTCTATCAGTCCGCATATAACAGAGCAACAACTACCCAACTGAACCATTTGAAATTTAAAATATACCATTGTTGCATAATTTTCTCCTGTAATTTCAAATTTTATGAAAATCGGATGCATAGTTTAATTACAAGAACAATCAAATGTATCCAGTTTCTTACGCCCAATGAGAAAAAATAGTTTCAAGTGCATTTTAATGATGTTACACTCTTTCGAACAAAATAAAATTTATATTCATCTATGAAGTATATACTAAAATATACATTCTCTACAATCTGGAGTGCAAAGAATATTTGTTATTTATTTACAGGGCCACGAAAAGGTATTTCACTACATAATGGTAAGTGTGAAACATTGTTTTTAGTGCGTTTAAATTATACTAAACTATTTCATAGTTTATAAAATTGATATTCCTTGCTGAGGTTTATTACATATTACTTTCTTTATAATAGAAACTAGCGGCCTTCGCCCGCTACGCTGGTCGGTTTA
The DNA here is from genome assembly GCA_964019185.1 of Maratus speculifer. Taxonomy (NCBI): domain Eukaryota; kingdom Metazoa; phylum Arthropoda; class Arachnida; order Araneae; family Salticidae; genus Maratus; species Maratus speculifer. The sequence goes on along the minus strand of OZ025302.1, from coordinate 108,339,715 downwards.
TCTAAAGAAATCTTGAAGAAGTAGTTAGATAAGGTTCAGACATACATTAAAAAAAAAAAAAAAAGCAAGTCGATCATTCAAAAAACGTTGGGAAATATCAAATATTTACTGTAATTTTTTAAGAAAAACAAAGTTTCGAAAAAAAAAATTAAATCGAAAAAAAAATTACACTGACATATTAATGCAAGGAAATTTTCCCAGAGAGAAAATTCGCCTTGAATACAATATTTCAAATTCTTTTAATTGCTTATAGGCGTTAATGCCAACATAGTGAAAAAAAATTCCATGCTGGGAATCGAACCCGGGCCATCAGTATGGCGCACTGACGTTCTACCGACTAAACCACATGGAACGACAGCCAGCTTGAAACTTTCTCATACTTAAGTAGACTGGCGAAAACATAACGATAGCGCGTTTTAAAATCGCACAGTGACATCTATTGGATTTTATATGTACTAAAAAACGTTATGTACTAAAAAACGTGAGCAGCGCACCTAATAGTTTCTTTTGTTTCTTTTTGTTACTTTTTTGTCTGTTGTCCGATTTTGATGAAACAAAGCCTATACACTGCCCGGGAGTGTGCATTCTTCATTAGTGAAAACCGCATAAAAATCCATTCAGTAGTTACGAAGATAACCTCGAACAAACAGACAGACAGACAGACAGACAGACAGACAAAAAATTCAAAAAAAAATTTTTTGTGTTTCATTGGTTTTCTTTTATCGCCCTGACTCCATTTTTGTCAATTATCTTCAATGTACAGACACACCGGGTCCTACTGTTTTATTATATGTATAGATTAGACAATATTTACAGGGACGCGCATAAGATTTCGGCTAATATATTATATCCGAAGTACTGCATACTATTACACTAAGATCTAGATATTTTTAAAACTTCGTTATAGTACGAGCACACTTCATTTACTACGCTTGACATAATATTTCCGACTAGTTTTAATGGATTAAGAAACATATTGCTTCGCAGGAACAAATAAAAACAAGTTGGAAATTGCACGTGAACGTAGCAAATGAGGTGCGGTCGTACGATAACGAAGTTTTTAAAATATTCAGATCTTGCTGGTATAGTAGAGCGTACTTCGGATACAGATAGTAGTCGAAATCTTTGTGATTCTGTAAATATGCAGAAAGTAATTTTTATTACACCTCAGCAACGTATATCTTATTCATAAAATGTGAAATAGTTGAATATAATTAAAACACGCCTCAAACAATGTTTCCCCGTATAGCATTAAATAGTGGAATACTTTTGTGTGGCCCTGTAATTTAATAATAAAAATTCTTTGAATCACAGATTGTACAGAATGCATATTTTAGTAAATATTTCATAGATTCATGCCAATTCTATTATGTTCGAATGAGTGTAACATCATAAAATGCATTTGAAACTTTTTTCCCATTGACCGTAATGTAATGGAATACTTTTGATTGTCCCTGTAAATGATCTATGCATCCGACTTTCATAACATTTGAAATGACTCGACAAAATTAGGTAATAATTATATGTTTTAAATTTCAAACGATTAAAATGCATTTTAAACTTTTTTCCCCATTGACCGTAATGTAACGGAATCATTTTGATTGTCCCTGTAATTGATCTATCCATCCGATTTTCATAAAATTTGCAATGACTCGTCAAAATTATGTTATAATTATGCATTTTAAATTTCAAACGATTCAGTTGGGTAGTTTTTGCGTTATTATATGCGAACGGACAGACAGACGGACGGACTGACCGACAACAATAGGTGCTACGTATTTACATAATTACGAACGCACCTAAAAATAAGGAATTAGTAGGAAAACATTATATAAAATTTCATGCAGAAAAAAAAGAAATATTTAGAAATGAACTTGAAGTTGTTTGTTGAACTCTAAGAATTTCATTTAAACATTCAAAAAGATTATTTTCTTTTCAGGACCCCTATTAACAGAGAAGGTAAAATAGAAAATCTGTAAATATGAAAAACTATCTAATTTTCTCTTAGGGCCGCCACACACTATAGAGACATGCGTCAAAAATCGTGCAACATGACGCAGTCAAACCGGTTTTTTCTTTGTTATTAGGGTGAAATTGTCGCATGTCGCATGTTTTTTCGTTCAATGTTTCACAGGTGTGAGGCGGGCCTTACGCTGTTTTCAATCATAATCGAGATTTTACGGAGCCCACTTGGGAAATCTTTCAAGTGCAAATGATTAACTTTATGAAGAAAAGCAGGTTTTTCTCCTGGAGAAGCTCTTAAGGAGCTATTGTTTAGATATTTGTTAATAATATACAAAACTGCATTATATTTATCGAAATTTTTTGCCAGGAAAACAAAAACGATGCATATAATAAAAAGTAGGAAAGTCTACGTCAGCTGCAACAAATGAGGTGCGTTCGTACTATGACTAGTTTTATAGATATTCACATCTTGGTGCAATAGACGTTGCACTTTTATGCCAAAATGTATTAATACAAATTTTGTTACGAATTGTATACATTACAAAATTTTGTTACGAATTGTTTACGAATTCTATACATTAAATTAAGTAATTGACATTTATAGTGTCCGTGTTTCAATTCAAAGAATGTAGAGCGCAGCACCAAAATTACCAGATAAGTATACATGCGTGTACTGTACAGACCATCCCCTCATCTAGTTGACAGTTTAAATACCAGAATTAGCTGAAACACGATTCGCGTATTAAATGTAACTGGTTTGTCAAGCCATATCTTCGATTAAAGCACCTGAAAACTCAATTTTAATAATTATTCGATAGGTTTATGATTGGGTTTTTCTAAACACAAAGGTAATGAAACTGGATTGGAACATTCTTTTGACACAAGAAACTCATGTTTTGTCAAGACAAGTTACTTGATTAAAAATTATTGTAATAATAATTAATTAATGAAAAGTGTGTTACAGAATATAATCAATGTTTGCAGGCCAAAATACTTGCAATTTTGTCAAGTAAAAATGTGCGATATTCAATTTTTAAACGATCTTTCAATTTAGACCGGGAGGCCTGTCTATAGACCATAATCTCATCGAATTGACAGCTTAAATAGCGGAATTAGTTAAAATCCGATTCGGGTACAGATTATAACTGGTTTGTCAAGTCATATCTTCGATTAAAGAACCTGAAAACCCAGTTTTAATAGTTATTCGATAGATTTATCATTGGTTTTTTTAAACAAAAAAGTATGAAAACATCTAGGACTGGGAGCAGGAAAACGCAATGATAAACGTACGGATCCACCACTGAAATTGAGCTTCTATGTGCTTTCCACTAACAAGGAAGGTCTCCATACGGGCATACTCAGAAAAATCTGAAAAAATTACAGAATGTTCTTCTCATATAGCTACATATGTTTTAAAAAAATTTCGGCGGAACCTCTTTATAACGTCCTTAAAAAAATAATAAAAATTTCGTTTATTTGGCGATTTATCTCCGGTTGGCGAAAAAACGAAATTTTGAAAAATACGCTTTTGTGCTTCGAATACTTTTTAAAGAAAAAACTTTCTGTGTTTAATTTATTTAAATAAGTTAAGTTTAAGTAATTTTAGTTTTGCATTTTTACTTTACTTTAAGTATAATTTTGCCTTATACGTTTATATGTACTTATAACAAAATGAAATTAATATATTTTATCATTTAAAACACAATTTAAAATGATTAAAATTGCTCCAAATTGAAAAATACACTGCTAAAAATCTGCTGCATTTTGTTGCAACGCACTCCCTTGCTTGTATAGAAAACGGTTACTTGGTTACTTGGAAGTGAAATGGAGCTTTCTCATTGGTTGGAATAGAGATATTATATACAAGCGGTTTAGTGCGTTGCAGCAAAATGCAGCAGATTTTTAACAGTGTTGCACAAGCTACAACACCGCTAAAAATCTGTACTATTTTCTGCAGCGTTACTCCACCGCTTTTATAGAAAACGGTCTATTCATCGTGCTATGGAGCATTCTCATTGGTCAGAAGAGAGATATTCTATAAAAGTAGTGGAGTGACGTTGCAGTAAATGCAGCAGATTTTTAACAGTGAAGTCAATTAAAATCAGTTTTCAGATTCGTTAAAATCGTCTGCTTTTGGCGAGGAAATGCACTGCTCGCCAAATCCCGCATTTCACGCCAATTATTCCAAATTATTTTATTTTTTTACGTATCTAATAATGTAATTCCGCCGCTAATTTTCACTGATCCTTTATTACCTACATGAGTAGTTTAATTCGTATTTTTTTTTCAAAAAATTCTGAGTATGCCTCCAATGGAGACCTTCCTTGTAAGATATGACTTGACAAACTAGTTGTATTTCGGTATGCTTATTGAGTTCTGTCTAATCCTGGTCCATCAATTCGGTAGTGTATCATTTTCCCACTCTGACTCGATTCAACCAATTAAGAACAGTGGTTTGCAAAAGATTAACTCTTTGCACTCGAGAAGTGATGCTCACTGACCTCTAGTGTCCCACATAAATGGGTGCTCTGAATGCTCTGGACAGCAGTATTTTAAACTTATTTTTCTTCAACTTACGTAAAGGCCGAATAATCTGTGATAAAAAAGGCGAAATAAACTGTAAGAAATTAGTGGTATCCTGATTTACGAGAGATACCTGACAAACTAGTGGTGAGTGAGGGTCACCTCTTGAGTACAAAGTGTCATAAATTGTAAAAAATAAAGAATGCTGCCCAGTTAAACTGATGGCATTGAGCTCACAGGCTACAAATACTAATTGTACATTAAAGCCTTATATTTTCAAGGGTTAATTCCGTTCGAAAAAAAATTAAGAAGGGGAAACAGCTCTCCCCTTTCCTCTTTTTTTATATTTAATCATTGAACCTCCTATACTATCAAAGACATGCTTTATCATCATATAAAAAATCTATATCCAAATTTCAGAGCAAATGAGATAATTCTTAATAAAAACCCATTTAGCATTTATGTAATTTAAAAGGAGTTATCCCCCTTTTTTATACTTAACCATTAAACTTCCAAAACTATTCAGAGATTTGAACGAAATCTGAAAATTCTGCTTGAAAAACCCATTTATATAAATTAAGGGGGGGGGGTATTAGAACCCCTATTCCCCCTATTTATACTTATTCAATGAACACCTAATAACAGTCACGGAATCGCCTCATCAAAATGATCCTAATCTAAATTTTGAACGAAAACTTAATTCTGCATGAAAATCCCATTTATATCAATTATGGGGAGGGGCATGAGCCCCCCGTTCCCCCTCTTATAAATATCGAATGAACTCCAAAAACTAATCAGGGAAGCGCCTTGTCAAGATATACCTACATACAAAATTTCAAGTGGATCGGAGATTTTTATCACGAGTTATCGCGTTACGCACGAACGCACGTACATACAGAACGGACGGGCACATAAGCTCTCAGGCTATGATAGGCTGTGAGCTAAAAACGGACGGTTTTACGGAGATTGTACTTGCAATCTGGATGCCACTACAATTCACTATTTCTTAACGAACTAATATTTATAAATTCCAGAAAATTTTGCGTTTTTTTAACGCATTTTCTGGAAACTACAGGATATTTGCCGTAAAAAAAACAGTGTTTCGTACTGACGTTCCGATTTCGTGTACAATTTTCGTGCAAAATCATCCGTTTCTTTTACAGTGTACTGAATGTTGCATTATCTATTCATTGTTTTTTTATATATTGTTTAGAAAACCAAATCAAGTATTTCAATAAATCTGATTAATCTAATTTGTTTGTGGGTCAATATCATTTTATTTATTTAATTTTATTTTATTTTTATTTTTTATTTATTTTTTTAAGTATTTCAAAATAGCCATATTATAGCATCATTTTTTTAAATAATTATTGTTCATGCTTTTTGCTTTCACAAAAAAAAATTAAAATATTGCAAATTTTCCGTGTAATTTCGCATTTTTTCTCCTTATATGTTTCCGTTCCAATTAATTTTATTTTATTTTTTTAACTATCATTGGAATTACTCAGTGAAACATACATTAAATTCCAAGATTAATGAATTTTAAGAAAAATTAATGACTCAGTGGCTTACAATTAATTGACTCAAGATAAAAAAAAAATGATAAACACTCAGTTTTTTTATAAGAAAAACAAATATTGACAAATGGAGAGTAAATAATCATATATTACGTGCTCATACCAAGATGATAAAAATTAAAGGGCCCATATATATTTATTTTGTTTCTTCTTTAATAAGTATTGGATCTCAATTTTGGGTTTTTGATGAATCACCAAGCTCCCATAAGCCCTGAATGCAATTTAATCTATGCATATATTTAAAAGACCAGGCTGTTTCTCTAGTCATTTGGCCTGAATTGTTTACTAAACCGATTTAGATGATTATTTTTTTAAATGGAAACATTTTATTTGTAAAAGTGCCCGTACTCATTTTTTTCTTTTAAATAATCTCATTTTTATATTTTAATTTTAATTTTAAAAATTGTCTTTTGAAATTATTTCACATTAGTGGCAACCGGTCACTTTCATTTATGAAACGATAAAAGTATGAGTTTCCCGATCCAGAGCCGAGCGGCTCCATATGGTCCTTCAAAAGGGTCACGAGACCACCGATCCAAAAAGGAACCAGTTGACGACCAGTCATCGCAACAGCCCCCCGCAAGCCAGGAAAGCCAGGCAAGGACATCAGGCACACAGCCCGAGCTTCACAGTCAGAGAGAACATCCAACCATCGCCAAGGAAACGAGACCGCTCGAGCCCTACAGCAGAGAAAAGAAGCAAAAGCTGCCTGAGCGCACCGCTGATCAACGGACACAACCTTCAGGGAGGACTTTCAGGAAAGCGACTCGAATTCTTGTTACGCACAAGGAAAACCCTAAAAAACCCTATGAAGTCGTGTCGTCCGAATCGCGCCAGCGAGTGACCTCGCACTCCTTTAATAGTGTAGTGAATTCGAGTTATGCGTTCGAATGATTTGAAAATCTACGTTAAAATAATGCATTCGAAAACTACTTTGAAACAAGATGGCCGCGATCCAAGTGTCTCGGCGAACAATCCAATCTAAAGTCCTTGTCAAGAGATCGCTGACTATTTCAACGATACCTCTCTTGCTGTAATTATCAAGGCAAAGATCGGAAACTGTCTTCATTAATGGCCCTCCACAAGGGACATTCACAGACACAGTGTCTAATCGTGCTGATCCCGTTCCTGCAAAAGCAAGCGGGGTTGCCTTTAAAGAAAAACGCTTGATGGTCACCAAAGGTACCCTATCCAGTTAGAACCTGATTTAAATAGAAATCCCCCTGGATTCTCCGAGCGAAGATTCTCTGGAAGATCGCATGTGTCACTCGACCGTCCTTAGATCAGTCCCACTATTCTTGCCAATCCACGAGAGTCTGGCCAAAAAGCCTCCTCTTGTCTTAATGTCCTGAAAGAAGAAAACGCATGTCAATTGTCTGTCGACATACTTCCTCCTTAGCCAGAGCATCGGTATGTTTATTGTAGGCGTATCCGACGTGAACCTTAATCCAATGCATATGGACCCTGATTCCTGTGTTTGCAACCAGGTTTCTAATCTCGGCTACTGCTTTGTGTCAAGGCACCAAGGAGTAAAACGCCTACAGCGCCGATTTCAAATCCGTGTAGATGTCTAGTTCACCGAGACCTTTCCGAAGAGCGTCTGAAATTGCCTCCTTGATCGCGTGGACCTCGGCGACGAAAACGGTCGATCCGTCAATCAAGCGGAACTTTCCCTCCGCGATAATGCAGTCCCTAGTGACAAGGTGATAGGGCAGCCTACTCTCTCGCCAACCAGTTTGGAACCATCCGTATGGTAATTATACGGATTTTTCCGGCTGAGGTCCGGTGTCCATGGTAATCTACCTAGACAGCATCGTCCAGGTTGGTACTTCCAAATCTCTACCATATCTGGCGAGAGATTTGGTTTGTCAATGCTCTCATCCCATCTAGTGAGAGCCTCTAAGTTGCGTTAAATATCAGCATGGATGTCCAGGGGAATCACCCCAAACAAGACATTCAGCATATCCGTTGGCACCGTGTTGTTTTATTTGGTGACGCACAGTAGATACCTCGCTGAATACTTAACAGTCACCTACGAAGAGTCACTTTCTTAGAGTACCACACAGTGGCCGCGTAAAAGACTATACGCTCCGTCTCGACCGAGAAAACCGCCTTACGAACTTCAAGCTTAAGTTCCCAAGTGGCTGCAACCAACCTACTAATATTTCAAATGAAAATCAAATTTCAAATTCTTTTAAATCCTTATAGGCCTTAATGCCAAACACAGTGAAAAAGATTCCATACCGGGAATCGAACCCGGGCCATCAATATAGCGCTCTGACTTTCTACCGACTAAACCACATGGAACGATAACCAGCCTGGAACTTTCTCACTATTGTGTGTTGGCAAGGCTACATTCGCAGCACAAGATAGAATATATTCCGTCTTGCCTATAAGCAATTAAAAGAATTTGAAATTTGATTTTGATTTGAAATATTGTATTCAAGGCGAATTTTCTCTCTCTGAAAAAATTTCCATGTATCGATATATTCATCGATGCTGGTTCTATCTGAGTTCTGTGTTTGCCCCAGATCGGTGGCTCGCGGAATATATTCCATCTTGTGCTGCGAATGTAGCCTTGCCAACACACAATAGTGAGAAAGTTCCAGGCTGGTTGTCGTTCCATGTGGTTTAGTCGGTAGAATGTCAGGCGCTATAATGATGGCCCGCGTTCGATTCCCGGCATGGAATCTTTTTCACTGTGTTTGGCATGAACGCCTATAAGCAATTAAAAGAATTGGAAATTTGATTTTCATTTGAAATATTGTATTCAAGGCGAATTTTCTCTCTCTAGAAAAATTTCCATGTATCGATATATTCATCGATGCTGGTTCTATTTGAGTTCTGTGTTTTCCCCAGATCGGTGGCTCGCGGAATATACTCCATCTTGTGCTGCGAATGTAGCCTTGCCAACACACAATAGTGAGAAAGTTCCAGGCTGGTTGTCGTTCCGTGTTGTTTAGTCGGTAGAATGTCAGGCGCTATACTGATGGCCCGCGTTCGATTCCTGGCATGGAATCTTTTTCACTGTGTTTGGCATTAACGCCTATAAGCAATTAAAAGAATTGGAAATTTGATTTTCATTTGAAATATTGTATTCAAGGCGAATTTTCTCTCTCTGGAAAAATTTCCATGTATTACCAACCTACTAAGCTTGTACTGGTCTTTGGTTGCCTTTTCTTACACGAGATCCAACTGCCGCATCCAGCTGTAGTCCCTGTCAAAAACCACTCCTAGGTACTTGATTTGTCTGAAGAACTTCACCCTATGGTCATCCATCCAGAAGGCACGTGGAGGGTCGTAATCCATCTTTCCCTTCGGCGGTATGACAGTGTACATGCAGTTATCGTAACTAAACTCCAGGCTGTATCCTATGGCTCATGCTTGAACTTCTGCGAGAATCCAGCAGACGATGTCAGCAAACCTGTAAAGGGCTGTATTGCGTTCAACGATAACTATGTCATCGGCAAACACCATTATGACCCAACCTTTAGGCGTTATTTTTAAATATCTCGCTCAAATTTTAATATTTTTACATGATTTTTTTCTGCATACACTGTAAGAAAAATTCAAGAGCTTACTAAAAATTTCTTAGTAAATTTGTTTTCCACAGAATTTTTTAGTAACCATTACAAACTTTTTTTTGCAAGTGAAACAAGCATTTCTTTTGTAAACTGAACAAAAGAATTTTTTGTATAACTAACTTAAAAATTTTTACTAAGAGCCACCAAACAAATTTTAGTAATAGCTCCAAAATTATTTTTAATAACCAATACGTGCGCCCGAAGGGCGGAAGCTTCCTTCAAGCTGCATCCAGACTTCTGAAGCGGAAGATTTTCGGCAAAACCGCATTAGATGGCAGCACCAAACATTCCTACCTGCTCTGACAGGATTTTCATAATCCCTTTATTAACGAGACACTACATACATTCGGTGGCAAGTTTCGAACCCGGGACCTTTTAGCCTGGAGTCCGTTACTATAACCACTATGCTATCAAGGCCACACCAACTGAGTTTTAGTAAGAGCTATTAAAAATATAAAACTATTAACTCTATTCGTTGCTAACTTTTTTCTAGTAATTCTTACAGATTTTCTTGTAACCGACTAAGATTACTAAAAATTTTTTAGTAATTACAAAGATCACTAAAGTTTTTTTAGTAGATCAACCCTTTTTTTTTACAGTGTAGGATAGATGAGGACGATCTAGTTTTTACTTTTTCGATTATGGTTATATATTTTTTATATCATGATAGTTTCAATTTCAGAACCAGTTCGAACCGGTTCCAAAATTTAAAGTTATTTTTTAAGAAAAATCTGAGACCAAAATCAAAAAAGTAAAAACTGCCCCGGTTGTAGATCGTGCTCAACTATTTTATGCAAAAAAATCATCTAAAATTATTAAAATTCGAGCAAGATATATTTTAAAAGAACGCCTTCATAGACTTAACATTATCATCCGGGTCTTTTACAGTAACTAGTGTTGCGTCTTATTATTTATATCTGGGACTTTTTTTATGGTCGCCCTGCATTATATTTTTAAAGATTCAGGTGCATTAGTCTTTTTTTACAGTTTTCGCTAGCCTTACATATGAGCAATAAGAAATAAAATGACCTTTTCTTTCTTTCTTTTTTCATTCTGTATTACAAGTATATGCATTATTACAGATTTAAAAATTAAATGAAAATTTAAATATATGTTTGCTAAAAATAAACTCCATTTATCGATAAACTCGTCAAACACAAAAAGAAAATTTAACTTCTTCGAAATATTTGAAATGTAAAAAGCGCTGATAACGCTCATAATCCTGTAATATGATTCGAATTTATGTGAAAAAAAAAGAACTCGGATCAATGAAATCTTTTTTACAATGCTCCAAAAGTCTTATTTCATGATTAATATTTATCAGTTATTGGATATTCTTTTGAATTTATTCGCATGCAATCTTTTACTTCACTTTCTTTTTTAAAAGAGTATTAAAATTCTTTAAAAATAAATATAGGAATAGGAATTCTGTATTTTTAGAATTTAGTGTCGCTCTCGATGAATGAAAAAAATGAATATGTAATAATAAATAATTTTTGCAATTTTTCTCAATTAATTATTTCCAAATTCTTATAATATCTAACTTTTAACCTGTCTTTGAATATCATCATATATTTATTATAATTTAATCCCATGCTTTTATTCTACGCATTCTTTATTCGCCTATTCTGAAATACCGTAATTTGTTAAAAGCAACATTTTCTCCTAAAACCCCCTTAATTTATATTAATCTTTCATTTGTTTTCTTATACTTTTATTTACATTTTTTAAATATCGTTCGAAATCCCATAATTCCATTCAAACGATGCGCCAGCAGGACTATGTAACTTATTCCTCTGACCAACTTTAATAACTTATATTTTTCTTTCGCCCATTTTGATTTTCGTATTGGTTAGTGACTCCCTTTATCAAAAATTTGTTGGCCATACTGAACGTTGTTGTGAAATCTGGTATTCACTCGTGATTTTGGTACATAACAACATTTCTTTGACTTGGGGTACAGAATGCAACATTTTATTGTGTTTCTACAATAACCGTGTCATCTGAATATAATTTTTTGTCAACATTTATTTTTTCTAGTATGCTCATTTTTATACTGCTTGCTTAGATAGATTTGGATTCAGATATGAGTCCAAAACTAGTAGAATGATTTCCCGTCATTTGACAGCAATAAAATAATTGGAGCTCTACAGTGCTTCTTTATTTCAAGGAGGATGTGGAAATGGATATGGAAATGGATATGGAAATTTTTAAACATTACTCCCACTCTGAATTCATGCTTTCGACTGTTCATCGCGTAATAAAACTCATTCATAGTATTTCACAAGACATGATGCTATGAATGGTCCATCTAATTATATCTTGCTTTCTTTTATACGGAGGTGGTTTCAGCGGCAGTCGATGTGTTTTCAAAACTGGTGTGATGGAACTCAGCATGCTGAATTCATTTATGAGTTGATTTTATTTAGAGGCATGTGATTCAAATCGTCATCTACAGGGTGATTATAAAAGAACTATCCCGACATTTGGACCCCTATCATACCATTCACAGAAACTGAATGAAATTTTGGCAAAAGGTATTTTGAGGTATGCTCTCAAGAATGATCTGGAAAACAACAATGTCACTCGAACAATTACGGTTACAGAAAGAAAATTCCGAAAAATTCAAATGGCAACAGCCAGTATTGGAATGTGATCTTCATTGTGAAAAACCCTATATAGCGTTGAAACAGCAACTGTAGCATGAAAATCATCGGCGGTAGATAGGCTAAAATTGAGGACAATCAATAAGTACAGAAAAACAGCATAAAATAAAGCATTTTATTGTGTTTCACAAATTTTCCACATGACCTACTTCACACACGATGAGACTTTGCATGCGGTAGATGGTGGATAGCACTACAGCACGTACCATGGCAATTGAAATCTCTTAAATTGCAGTTCTGATGGCATCTTTCAAATCAGATGCAGTTTGAGGACGAAACTGGTACACTTTGCATTTGAGATATCTTCACAGCCAGAAATCCATTGGAGTCAGAACAGAATACCTCAGTGGCCACAGAAACTGGAAATGATGGGAGATAACTCTGTCACCAAACTGTTGACTTAAACACGTCTGACTGAACACCCAACATATGGAGGAACGTCATCTTGCATCCACACAACTTCAGATATAGCATTTTTCCGTTGCAATGCGGGAATCGCGTATAGAGTTAATATGTTCAGATAATGAGGACTCGTTACTGTACACGTTTGCAGATCACCGGCAGTAACCTATTAAAAAAAGCAAGGGCCGAGGATGAGCGTACTCAATACACCACACCACACAGTCACTTTTTCCTCGTGTAATGGATGTGCAAGCATATCATGTGGATTATTCTCTGCCCAGTGCACACAATTTTTCGAATTCACGTTCCCAGTTAACGAGAATGCCCCTCATCTGTCCAGAGAATGCGTAAAGGCCCAGCTGCTATCTTCATCGTACCAGATAAGGAATTGATTTGCAAAATCTAGCCATAATTAAAAGTTTCCAGCTTCCCACATCTGTACACACAGGAATCGATACGGAAATAGGTTTGAAAAAAAGCGCAGAATCTTGCGTACAGTTGAATTCGGCAGATTCAGAACACGTGAAGCACCGGATGCATCTGCGGGACGAACTGTGCTTATCGTTTGATGGACTTCTGCTACAGCTTCCATAGAAACGGAAGGACGTCCAGACCGAGGTTGATCACAGATGCAACCAGTTTATTCAAATTTATGAATCAAGTCCAGAACAGCTTTGACTGGGCATGGGCCTCCGTAATCCATGGTTGCGACGGTAAACACACAATGTCTCTGCGGCATTTTGTCCATTCAGGTAATAAATCTTTACGATTTCCCCACAATCTTTCCCTGAAAGCGGCATCTTGTTCGGAATGGCAGAAAGCAACATTGGCGGCTCGCATTTCGCAGTGCTTTTTCTTTCACCTAGAGTGACGACGTCAGTCATGACTGTGTCTTACGTAGAACCCGAAATTTTCTTTTCTTAGTTTCTTCTTCTCGTTTTGTGAAAAACTAATCAGGCTGGGATATCAGCCGAAGAAAGAGTGTGACAGGTGACGTAAATGAAACGAACAATAATGCTCTGGTGCACGGCAAACTCCATTTTACTTTTCGCTTGCCTAATTCCCGTGATTTTCATGCTGTAATTGCCGTTCTAACGCTATTTAAAGTTTTTCACAATGGAGATCACCTTCCAATACAAAAAAACTGGGTGTTGCCGTTTGATTTTTTTCGAAACTTTCTCAGTGTAACCATAACAGTTTGAGTGATACGGTTGTTTTTATATCATTCTTGTGCACATACCACAAAATACTTTTTTCCAACATTTCATTACTGTGAATGGTTGGTAAGATAGTTAAGGGCCCAAATGTCGGGATAGTTTTTTTTATAATCACCCTGCATATGTATATCGATAATACAAAACACATTTCAGTTTAAAGACTTAAAGCACATGCTTTTATTTTATATAAAATGACGTCATTCTCATCCGCTGAAGAATTGCATACTTGTGGTAAGTCTTAAATTACTATTATAGAAAAGCATGCAAAGGACGTCACTATCGTGAAATAATACATATATAGAGCAAAGAGCGATGTCGTTATTCAAGAAACTAAACAAAAAGAAATCTCTTAAATTTTCATGTTTTCCTACCACAATTTTAAAACGGTAAAATTTATTGTATAAGTCTATGTAGATGTAAAAGGAACATTCTACAAAGGTTTTTGATTTGAAATACTGGTAGCAAAGTACGAAAATTTTAGGAACGGTGCGAAGCCTTCTAATGGTTAGTAATCTTTCATTTTTTCGTAATACTAAATAAAGATATTGAAAATTATATATAATTTACAATAGAGCTATGTTTTATCAGAAATCATTCAATTTTATTTTTTTCAAAACTGCTGGCAACATTGCTGCCAACTGTTTTTGCCGTAAATTTAACAGATTTTTTTTTGTTTATTTTTTTACAGTGTATGTAATAACAGGAAGAAGCCTATCGAATATCAATAACCTCGATTTTTCTAAAGTACTTTTTCGCACTCTCGAAATATTCGGTCTGATCAAAAAAATATAAAAACTTTAGATATTTTTATTTTAAGGAGTGAATGTATAAAACAATTAAATATATAAGGTGATTCAAAAAAGATGGGAAAAATTTTAAGGGGTAATAGTATACATCAAGACAAACAATGCTAAATAGGAAACCAAGGGTCTCAAGTGTTTTCCAAAGGAGGTAGCCGTCATTAATGTTTAGGGTCCAAAATTTCAAATAAATATAAAAAACGGAAAAATTGGTCGATTGATTTGAGGTTTTCACTAAAACTATTCTTTATGTTGGTATTTTCTTGAAAATAAATTATAAAGATAAATTCCGAAAAATGTCGATAGAGGGTGCTTTAGAGTTTGGAATAACGAAAAACTGTTTTTTGCCTTTTTTTTTTTTTTTTTTTTTTTTTTTTTTTGCATATCATTAAATGTTTTCGCAAGCTTAGAATTAAACTTAAATTTTGAGCTCAAAATCTGAATAGTTGAGAGTGGTTAAGTAGCTCAAACTGAATTGTGTTTAGAGGGTCCAAATTTCAAATGATTATACAAAACGAAAAAATTGGTCGATTCGTTTGCGGTTTTCTTTAAAACCATTCTTTATGTCAGCATTTCCTTTAAAATAAATTTTAAAGATTAATTTCAAAAAATTCCGTTGGAGGGCGCCTTAAACTTAAGAGTAACCCACAGCTATTTTTAAACGTTATTTTTTCTATCTAATTAAATGCTTGCAAATGCTTAGACTGAAATTTTGAGCTCAAATTCTGAACAGTTGGGAGGGGATATAAGGGCAAACTGAACTGTGTTCAAGAGTTGAAATGTTACTCTCCCCACATGTCGAACACAGTTCAATTTTGCGCTACATAATTACTCACAACGATTCAGATTTTGAGCTCAAAATTTAACCATAAGCTTTTACAAGCATTTATTAGATACAAAAAATACCAGTTAAAAATAGTTGTTGGTTACTCTAAAGTTTAAGGCGCCCTCTAACGGAATTTTTTGAAATTTATCTTTAAAATTTATTTTCAAGGAAATACTGGCATAAAGAATAGTTTTGGCGAAAACCGTAAACGAATCTACCATTTTTTCCATTTTTTATGATAACTTGGAATTTGACAGTTCAGTTTGCTCTACTTAACCACTCCCAACGATTCAGATTTTTTGCGCAAAATTTATGTCTAAGCATCTAAAAAAACTTAACGACATGTAAATAATAACGGTAAAAAATAGTTTTTCCTTACTCCAAAGTCTAAAGCGACCTATATCGTCATTTTTCTAAATTTAGCTTTATGTTTATTTTTAATAAAATACCGATATAAACAATAGATTTAGTGAAAACCGCCAATCAATCGACCAATTTTTCCGTTTTTTATAATCATTTGAAATTTGAACCTCTGAACACAGTTCAGTTTGTGCTACTTAACCACTCCCAACTATTCAGATATTGAGCTCAAAATTTAAGTTTAAGTCTAAGTTTACGAAACCGTTTATTGAGATGCAAAAAATAACGGCAAAAAACAGTTGTTCGTTACTCCAAAATCTAAAGCGCTCGCTATCGACATTTTTTGAAATATATCTTTATAATTTATTTTCAAGAAAATACCAACATAAAGAATAGTTTTAGTGAAAACCTCAAATCAATCGACCAATTTTTCCGTTTTTTATGTTTATTTGAAAATTTGGACCTTAAACTTTAATGGCGGCTATCTCCTTTGGAAAACGCTTGGGTCCCTTGGTTTCCTATTTAATATTGTTTGTCTTGATGTATACTATTACCCCTTAAAATTTTTCCCATCTTTTTTGAATCACCCTGTATATTAAATTTTTCATAAAGAACGAAATTGATCGGATAATTAATTGCCAAAATATTTGTAATCATTTTTTTTATACTCTTCGATTTTTCGTGACTTTGTATTTCGTTCAAATTTCAATTCAAATGTATACAGTGGAACCTGCCAAAGTTACCACCTTGGTAAATTGGCCACCTGGATAAAGTGATCACTTTTCAAAATTTTAACTCATATTCATGCAAAATAATATGAAAATTATCCTCCATGAGATCCATGAGATGTTAACATGCTGAAAATCGTACAAAATGTCCGCGTTTTTCACCGAATGCTCTTGCCTTTTTCTAAACTCGCAAGGATACAGTCCATGACGTCATGCACTTCTGATTGGTAAAGAAACAAGAACGTCACGTGAAAAGGCCTAATGAAAATAATCCTGCAAAAAGTCCTGCCAGAAACGCGAATGAGCTTTAAAAAATGAGGAATAAACAAGAAACCCCAAGGCGGAAAAAAACTTTGAAATAAAAATAAAACAGAAATGGCTCCTCTTTTTTGTTATTTTATTGAACAACATACATCTGACTTGTGTGCTCTACATGAAGCCTGCTTATAAGTCATCGTCAATTTACAGGGACAAGATAGTACACAAGGAAATATTGCAACACAAGATAAGTACATCCGGGAACTCCACACAAAGAGTGTATGCAATCAAGCCAGTGGGATTCGAACCCACAGCCTCCTACGCTCGAAAGCGATTAGCGGCGTGATGTCTTATCCACTCGGCCACGAAAATGGTCCTTTTAAAAACATTCCTATTCACAGTAAATAATATAAGTTGGTCTAAAATGACGGGACAATTTCGAAATAAAATAAAAGCTTTATATTTAAGTAAAATGAGTAAAAAAATAATTACTTTAAAGAGAATTTAATAGCATTAATGATAGATATTATTAAAGAATAGGAAATTAGTGAAAATGCCGGGGATTTAGCGCATTAAAATGAAAATAAAAGGAGATATCGCGAAGGAAAAAATAATAATATTACAAATGCATATAATTTTCATTTGAAATGGAACATAACCTAAGTCACTAGATATTTATATTGTTAAACGCCTTTTTGAAAATAAATATTCATTTCGAAGTTGAGTGCTTTGAAAGCAACATTTTAATTAAAATATGTGGCTGTTCGTTTATTTACGTTAAATGGAGTAGCATATGTTCTAGGCTGGTGTAAATTAATTTAAAAACTGCTAAAGATCACCTGCTACACTTCATGATAAATTAATTTTCAAGTACCTTCTGGTAAATAATGACAAAATGTCATATTGTATTCTGTGACATAAATCGTATTTTCTGCAGAAATGCAATCCTGTTTGTTTAATTTGACTGTTAAAATATATTTTTTGGTGTCATTAATAAACATTTGAAACGGAAATATATGTTATATTTCAACAGATGAAATAAGAATAAAAGAACGATAACTCATGCGTGACGCATAAATTATTCAACATTTTCCTACCCATTCAGAAAATGGTAATAAAACTTTACATTTATTAACATGAAAGATTTCTAAATGAATAATTTAGCACAGATCATGTCCAATCTTTGCTTCAAATTATTTTGAAGGCGTGAATTTAGTTTTATAACAAGTACAAATACAAAGACAAGCATGATAGTGACCAATCCCTATGGGTGATTCCGCAAAGGTAGTATGAATGTGCTTTCATAGATCGAAATCATTTTGCTCTATTTTATTACTTTTCCCAAGGAAATTGGAAAAATATATATATAAATAAAGTTAACAAGGGAAAATTAAATCCCTGTATCAATCGTAAAAATCAGCTAATGGACCAATAAAGAAACAGCAAAAAGGAAAAACCTGAACTTTCATTCGTGTCTTTAAAAGCGTGAGGGAAGGTGAAAAACGCTTATTTTTCTGTTACCTCTTGAGTACTAAAAAGGGATATTTTCACTTATTACCAAATTTAACTGTCATAATTATGTTTTATAAACAGTAACTATAAATCGTGAAAATATACAAGTCATATTATACAGCTCTCAAGTAAAAAAGCATGTCATTTGGAGGCATTTAAAATAAATATAAGAAGTTTGGATTTGAGCTGTTTTCTTCAACTGCTATTTTTGTTTAATTTATTTTTGTTAAAACGATTTGTCCTACAAAAAACTTGTCAATGTAAAAGTTGTAGATATTATAGAGAAAATGTAAAATAAAATTTAATCTGATTTTATATCTTAAGAATTGATAAAGATATAGATTCCCCCCCTCTTTAAGTTTCCGTTTTTTTCAATAAGTTGGTCAATGTTTTGCAATAAGTTTTTTGCAATGAGTGTGTTTTATTACAATATAACTCGTATCTGTATAAATTATAACTTGTATTGTTATAACTTGTAAATACAAAAGTTTTAGGTAATATTAGGTACATTTATAAAAAAATTAATGGGATTTGATATCTTGAGAATTGACGAAGTTATGATTTTTTTTCTCCAAAATCTTTTTTTTTCCTATGAGCCCATTTTTAATTTTACCAATTATCTGTCATGCATAACCTTTTGGCACATTTTCTATAAGTAATATAAACTTTAAACTGATTCGATATCTATTTTCATTAAGAACTTATGGGGGGGGGTCTTTTTTTTTTACAAATACCCTCCCCATTTCCACCCGATTAGTCCGATTTTGGCCATTATTGAACTTGACCCGAGATTTTAATCCCCTTGATTTTATGTATTAATTTGGAGGAGATTTGGGCAGAATTAAAGACGTTATCGTGTCCATAAATCAAATATAGATAGATAAACATTTTTACTGATGGTAGTTTTCGGGGTCTAGGAATCATGATCGGTGTAGATTTGCAATAATGTTTCAGAAAATGCAACAAAGAAGCGATCGCAATAGGTAGTATTTCATACGAAATCCACCTAACATCATGTTAACTTCAAATGTGCAAACAAGATGAATAAGTGTTGAAACACTTATTTTAATTTCAATTTAGTATTTTTGCAAAACTCTCAAAACTAAATTATATTTTTAAACAGAATTTCATTTGAATTTTCGGAATATAAGCTCATTTAGGACCTTGGAATCTCATCCAAGAACAGCTCGAAATATTTTAGGGGCGCTGAGCTGCCCGTATCACCCCCCTTAGCTATGGCTCTGAATTCTGGGTATTCTGTCTGATAAAGTTATTTAACAAAATTTAATTTTTTGAAATAATTTTAATGAATTGTAAAATTTAAAATTTATGAATGTCATAAAAGTAACACTTTTTCACTGGCGTGTTTTAAGTGATGGCATTCAGCAAGTCTTTATTTAATAATTTACATCTTCAAACATTAATTGTGGCATCTTGCATAATCAAAGAAGCAGTTCTTCATTTATTTCTGTAACAGCAGATATCATTCGTCTTACATTTTTTGTGTTTCAGCATTCAATCCATAATAAAATGTGTCAAATTTCTGAACAATAGTAGCCCTTGGAAAAACAAAAAAATATATATCAGTTTAAACTTTTCACCATAAGAATTCGATTATATAAACTATTTTAGTAATTATTTCGAGCATACAAGATATTGAAATATGATTTATAACGCAGTGCTTTGTTTTTGAACAAGTATATGTATAAATAAAATATCATGACATGTGACAAGAGGGGGAGGGGGTATGGTAAAGTGTAACACTTTGTGCCAAAGGGGAGGAGAAAGGATGTGCAAAAATATTGAAAAAAAGTATGACATCATTTATGGATGGCCCCTAAGTGTAACGCAAGAACGCACATACATACCTAAATCTGACATTTCCAGAATTTTGAGGTGCAACCCATACAAGAATCGCAGATCGTTTCCGTTTGTTGTCGCTGTGTGTCACGCTCGAACATTCGTCTATTTTCTTCAAGCCTCTTCCTTCTAAAAATTCTCCAATGGTTTTGTTCGTTATCGGATCATAAGCTTGCACCATCATTCCTTTAAAAGACATTCCTACTGGAGATTGAATGTAAACTGGAAATAAATAAATATAAAATTAAAGATAGTTGTTTAATAAGAGTGAAAGAGAAAAATATATATGTATTTTAAATATAATCTAGAAATATTTAGTCTATTTTGAAATTCTTGCCTAATTTTATGACAGAACTTCATAGACTGGCAGTTAGTAGCACAGAGAATTACCTCATCCAGTCAAAATTCCAGAATTATTTAAAACTCGATTCGCATATTAAGGGGATACAAAAGACAAAAATCTTCAAATTTTCTTAAAAAAAAAAAAAAAAAAAAAAAAAAAATTATAGTTTTTTTTTCAGTTTTTTATGCTTCAAAGGACTTTTAAATCACGTTTCTATCTTAATTAGAAGTGGAAATATTATTATTTTTTTTTCATTTTGGTTTACTTTCAAAATCCAGCTTTCAAGCAATGATTGTTATCAAATGACTTCCTGAATGAGTTTTTCTTCAATATAGGTTTTTTCACAAATATTGGAATTTAAATTACCATAACTCAAGAGCTGTTGAACATGTCTTTCTTGATTGTTTTACTTTAATTTTGATTGAAAAATTACATCGAAAATAACACTGAAAATCGCATTTTAAATCGCTTAAATTCAAAAATCATAGCAGAAAAATTTAGTAAATTAGACTGAAAGCTTGAAACATTTTTTTATTAATGTAAAAAAATAGCCGCAAAATGAGAAAAAAACTAAAAATAGCATTAAAAAACTCGTTAAAAATCCAAAAATTGCTGTACGAATTCCTAATAAACTTTATTGAAAAGAGAACTAAATTTACCATATTGGGTTAAAAGAATGAAACCCTATTCCTTTCACTAATGCGAAAAAAAATCTCCTCAAAACATAAAAAGAATGCTAAAATTCACCTAAAAAATTAAATAAAAAACTAATAAAAAAATCGAAAATCGAGCTTCGAGGTGCAAAACTTAATGTATAGAGGCACCTTCCCTCCAAATTTTGTAACTCTACGTGTAGCAGACTCTTCAAAAATGCATTGTTACACTCATAAACTTGTCTCTTTATTATTATTATAGAAGATTTCTATGAATATTCTAAATAATAAATTTATTGCTGTTTCATTAATTGTATGGTTTTTGCCTTTTTACATACAATTCAAAAATAAATAAGACCATTATGCATACAAAAATACGTAATATTGACAAAAATGACAAAATATCGATGCCAAACGCAAAAAAACTCGAAAAATTGTTAAAAATTACATCGAAAATCGTATTGAAAATGGCATTGAATGTCAACGAAATTCAAAAATTGTAGCAGACAAAATTTATTAAATTAGGCTGAAACTTTAAAACAATTTTCTTTTTATCAATGTAAAAATATAGCCATAAAATGCGAAATAATACAAAAAATCGCATTAAAAAATGAGGTAAAAATTCAAAAATCGCTGTACAATTTCCGAATTTACTTTATTGAACTAAATTTATTATATTGATTTAAAAGAGTGAAACTATATTCCTTTCACTAATGTGAAAAAATCGCCTCGAAACATAAAAAGAACGCTAAAAATTGCCTAAAATTTTTAATTTAAAAAAATCTAATAAAAAAATCAAAAATTGGGCTTCGAGGTGCAAAATTTCATGTATACAGGTACTTTTCCACCAAATTTTGTAACTCTACATGCAGCGATCTCTTTAGAACAGCTCTGACACACTCACAAACTTGTCTCTAAATATTATAGAAGATTAATAAAGCTTTTTTAGTTGTTAAGTCTGGCATAAAATTAATGAAATAAAACCTCCTTATTTTATTATTTTGAAGTAAATTACTAGTGTATTTTTATGATGCAAGTTTCATTGAATAATTTAGAAAATATGTATCTGGTCTTTATAATGAATATTTAACTATACATTGTTAGTTATTTACTTGAATTTTGCTTTTAATATTTTAAAAATTATCTTAATTTTTACTAATTTAATTCATTATTTTATCTTATTATTTTAATATTTTACTATCTAGTAAGCATTCATTATAATTTCACTTACATAATTACAGTAAAACCTCCATAACGGACACTCCCGAATAGCGGACACTTCTATTTAACGAACAATTTTCCGATCCCCACTGCCAAAATCTAAATTTTTGTATGTTTAATCTCTGAATAACGGACAATATTTGCTGCGATAAAGAAGAAAAAAATATTTTTAAAGAAAAAAAAAGGGGGTAAAAAAGGTCTCTAAATTTATCAGGGAATTTTGATCACAGATAAATGGGCTGGGGAAAATCCCCCTTCCCCCCCCCCCACGTTCAGTGTTGAATTGAAAGTGTTGTCCAGGAGGGACATCTTCCAGAACATTGAAATATCCCCACCGGAAAAATTTGAGATTTTATACTTTTAACAGTCAAAAAGTGCAATTCCACTCCCCGCCCAGAACTCTATAATGTCCAATAATGTCACTTTGAAAAACAAATTACATGTAATCGCAAGCAAAAATTAACTTTTGCAAAAGTTTTTATTTTTTTCATAAGAATGTAATAAACAGTGAATAAAAGTGTATACAATTTTATTTCAATCCCATTGCTTAAAAAATAATTTTAATTTCTGATTAATCATATAACAAAGGTTTTAGGACATATACTCTCTTTAAAAGTCAGCCACCAAATAGCTCAAGTTGAACTGAAATCCACTCCTCTCAGTGTTGAAAGGCAGCTTCTCAAAAAAGAGTTGAAATAACTCGAGTTTTAACCAATTTAAATGAAGTTGAGCTATTTAAATAACCAACTTAGATCAAGAAGATTTAATCGTTTGAAAAACAACTCTTTCATGCTCGAAAAAATTACAGCTCTTTCATGAGAAGCCAAATCAGCTCTTTCGTTTTAAGAGTGTAAAAGTCAATTAATGAATTGTTAAGTGTTTCTTAGCGGTTTTTGAATCTCTGAGGTTTTTCCTATAGCGGACACCTCCGAATAGCGGACAATTTCTGCGCCCCCGAGGTGTCCGTTATTTAGAGGTTTTACTGTACATTCAAATTACTGTTTAAAAAGTGTAAACAAAGCAATGACTAGAAATCCAAAAAAATTCTGGAATCCGCTCAACCTTTGATCCAAAAGTTTGCGGATTTGAGGGAGTCTGCTGTATAATAAAACGCAGAATGAAATTTTACGTCATGTGTCATTTTTCTTGAGGGTGCGAGCGATTTGATGTATTATTTTTTATTGTTGTTCTTGTTGTAAGCAGGGTTCTTGTTGTCGCTCGCCATTGCGTCATATTGCGACTAAATTCTTCATTTGGCGAGTAAATAAGCAATTAGACTCCCCAAATTGCTAGAGCTCAGTTTTTGTTTATCTTTCTTTTCTTTTTCGTTTTTGTTTTTCATGCATATGTATATGTATATGTTTTTAATATATACATATTTTTAATACGTCTGTAGTGGATATTTGAAATTAGATTAATAACAATCGTTGTCGCAGCTATAAAAACTTTGGTTATTTTAGAACATATTGAAAAAAAGTTATAATAGATTATTTTTATTATTATTATTATTATTATTATTATTATTTTGTGCTACACGGCGAATTTATTTTGCTAATATTTTGTTTTTAATTTTTTGAATGTTTTTTATTTTTAATTAGCCTAAGTACTAACGTTGGTAAAATGTCAGCGAGAACACTGGTTGTAAGTATTCGTACATTCTTACCAATTACTTTATCACCAGGTCCATAAACATCTGTAGATTGCACAAATGTATATGGGGATAGATGTG
The DNA here is from genome assembly GCA_964019185.1 of Maratus speculifer. Taxonomy (NCBI): domain Eukaryota; kingdom Metazoa; phylum Arthropoda; class Arachnida; order Araneae; family Salticidae; genus Maratus; species Maratus speculifer. The sequence continues at coordinate 108,315,491 of OZ025302.1, read as the reverse complement.
CAGGCAGAGCTTTGTTATTGCCATGTTGGGGCATCATGGAGTTGCAAGATTTATGGGTAGCACCTGATGGCCATGCGGAAACAAAAGGAACAATCAGCAGCACAGCAAATGACACAGCTTTGATCATTGTCGTCGTTTTGAAACTGCAATGAAACAATTTTCAAAACACAATGGCAGATATTTTAATTTTTCATAAATTTACCTTACCACTAGACCCATGTGAGGGTTTCGCACTGCAATCTACTAACAAGGAAGGTCTCCATACGGGCATACTCAGAAAAATCTGAAAAAATTACAGAATGTTCTTCTCATATAGTTATATATGTTTATAAAAAAAGTTTTGGCGGAACCTCCTTATAACGTCCGTAAAGAAATAATAAAAATTTCGTTTATTTGGCGATTTATCTCCGGTTGGCGAAAAAACGAAATTTTGAAAAATATGCTTTTACGCTTCGAATACTTTTTAAAGAAAAAACTTCCTATGTTCAATTTATTTAAATAAGTTTAGTTTAAGTAATTTTAGTTTTGCATTTTTACTTTACTTTAAGTGTAATTTTGTCATATACGTTTATATGTACTTATAATAAAATGAAATTAATATATTTTATCATTTAAAACACAATTTAAATTGATTAAAATTGTTCCAAATTGAAAAATATACTGTTAAAAATCTGCTGCATTTAGTTGCAACGCACACCCTTGCTTATATAGAAAACGGTTACTTGGCCGTGAAATGGAGCTTTCTGATTGGTTGGAATAGAGATATTATATACAATCGGTGGAGTGCGTTGCAGCAAAATGCAGCAGATTTTTAACAGTGTTGCACAAGCTACAACACCGCTAAAATCTGTATCATTTTTTGCAGCGTCACTCCATACTCATACTATAGAAAACGGTCAATTCACCTTGCTATGGAGCATTCTCATTATATATATAAAACCCCTCCGTGTATGACGATTCCGGGGTCAGCCCATCCACGAGAAAAAGAAACTTATTGCAATTGCGTCCACGTTAGGCTTAACTATTCCGTGCAGTTCACAAATATTCTAATTTTTCAACTTATGAAAATATACATGTAAAAGATTTATTCATTACGCATTTTCTTTAAAACCTACAAAAACTATTTAATTATAATGTTTAAGTTCTAAATAAAACAACCAGCAATTACGAAAAAGAACAAACAATGTAAACAAGTTAAAACTGTTGCCATTTAAGAATGACAAATTCCGTGAATGAATCTTTAGAATGACTCCATTGTAACATCACGACTCAGGAATGATTGGGTGCGTTCGGGAGCTATGCGTGCGTGTTCAGGAGACAGGTACATGGAGTGAATATTACAGCGGATTTAGTACTCGGAAGCCAAAATCCCTGAGCTCGCGCGCGCAGCGCGTGTGTCTCTCGAACACGCGCTGTTTACTCTTTGTTGTTTACATTTGTTTCCGATCTTATAGAGTATTTTTTTTTAAGTATTAGCTAAAAAATAGTCCAAAATAGGAATTTTTTTTATACATTTTAGCTATTTTTATTATTTTCTCTCAGTATTTTTATATATTTTTTGGCTGTAGTTTCACAATATAATCTTTTATAATTGATTTTTTGCGTTGCTTTATTCTTTTAAAATTTATGTATTTACGATTTGTTCATTCCAATCCCCCCCATCCACCAGACAGTTTTGTTATAGTTTTAAATGCAAATTTCTGTTAAAATTTCCTTTTTTTATATAGATTTTTTTTCCGCATGTTTAATCGCAGTATTTTTAAAAATTGTTTAAGCCTAAAGTAGCTGATTGACCACAGTTATAATTTTTTTTATCATCCTTTTAAAAATGCAAACACGTCATTTTGACGGGCTGTCTTCTAGTTGGTAAGAAGAGAGATATTCTATAAAAGTATTGGAGTGACGTTGCAGTAAATGCTGCAGATTTTTAACAGTGAAGTCAATTAAAATCAATTTTCAGATTCGTTAAAATCGTCTGCTTTTGGCGAGGAAATGCACTGTTCGTCAAACCCCGCGTCGCTTTCAGCTTTTCACGCCAATTATTCCAAACTATTTTATTTTTTTTTTTACATATCTAATAATGTAATTCCGCCGCTAATTTTCACTGATCCTTTATTACCTACATGAGTAGTTTAATTCGTATTTTTTTTCAAAAAATTCTGAGTATGCCCCCAATGAAGACCTTCCTTGTAAGTACAACTACAACATTTACTACAAATAAACAACTAACTTCTTTTTCTATAATTTTTTACTTTCTTCGATCTTTACAAGAAAGTATTGGATTCGAGAAAATTTTTGACATCTGGTTTTCGACGAATTTACACGTTTTAGGGATCGGAGAACCAGAAAAACATGTTTTTTACAAAATGTCTGTTTGTAAATCTGTGATTCTATTTGTATATGACATAAAATTTGTGGGCGCTCTATCTCAAGAACTAATGCTCGGAATTTAATAAACATTTATATTCAGTTAATATCAGGTATAAATTGGTGCTGATTAGTTTTTAATGTAAACCACCAACAAGTGGCGCTGCATGCTGCATTTTGAATGATTTACATGATTTTAGTGATAGGTCATATCTCAAGAACTAATGCACAAAATTTCATATCAATAGAGCGCGCATGATGGGCATAGATTGCTATTTAATTTTGGCCCTGTGATATCGAATTTTGAAGTATTAACATCTATCAGATAGAAGAAAGTTTTGGGATTGCCACATCCGACTAGTTTTTATTAGTTTATAGTTAACTGTATTTTTCAGACAACGTGTTTTAACGAAATATAAGTGAACGATGTCAATAGCTTGTTCATAAATATTTCGTATAATGTTTTTAAATATTTAGATCTTCAGGCAATAGCTATTCCCCTTTTGAGTAAAATACAAAGAGCATTTTGAGCATGAATACAAAATTTATTACGATTTATGTATCATATTTTAGGGTTTCGTTCATTTGACGAAACTCTATTCGTCTCTATCTGACTGTCCTTTCCTGAGTCTCTACACAAGAACTGTACAAGTCAGAGATTTTAAATTTTGTTTACTTACAGCGGAATATCTCGTGTCACTCGACAAATAATAAAATTTTCAAAAAGTCTATTATTTTAATAAAATTAATTTTTTCAAACTCATTCGTTCATTTTTGCCCTTTAAATTTTAAAAGCGAACGTTAATTTCAACGTTATTCGTGTAGACATCATAGCTTGGAGTTAAAGTATCTCACTAGTAAACAGAACGTTCTTAGTTCTAACCCTGATGTTGGACGTTTAAATTTTCATATTAAGATGAATTTATTTAAATGAAATTTCGTATCTTTTACCACCTTTAAGAGTTTACATCATTTTCATTATTATTTAAACTAGTTTTACCTTTATACGCATTTATATATCATTATTTAATGACCATATTCAAGTTTATAAATATTAAGTTAAGTTATATTGCAAAAATTATAAATAAAAAAAGATATTCTAGCTTTTAAATGAGAATACGAGAAATTTAAAGAATTGTATCAAAAAAATACATTTTCAACTTTTAAATAAATAACTTGTATAATAAATCTATCTATTTTTTATTTTAAACATTTTTTTTTCTTTTATACTTTTGTTCCCTTTTTACTTTCTTCTATCTTTACAAGAAGAAAGTATTGGATTCATGGAAATTTTCGACTTCCGGTTTTCGACGGATTTATACGTTTTAGAAGGTCCTGAACACGTTTTGACTATTTTTAGAAAATGTCTGTCTGTGAGTCTGTCCGTCTGTCTGTCTGTCTGTCTGTCTGTCTGTATGTGACAAAAAATTTGTGGGCGCTCTATCTCAAGAACTAATGCTCGAAATTTCATAAAATTTTATATTCAGTTAGACCTTGATATGAATTAGTGCCTATTGGTTTTTGGTGAAAATTGGCCTGCAGGTGGCGCTGCTATACTACGTTTTTCATGATTTTCAAGATTGCTATATCTCAAGAACTAATTCACAGAATTTCACCAAACTTTAGATTCTGTACCCCCTTGATATACATAGACGCTGATTAAGTTTTGGTGTAAATATGCCAGCAGGTGGCGCTGCTATGCCACGTTTTTCATGAATTTCATGATAGCTATATCTCAAGAACTAATGCGCAGAATTTCACCAAACTTCAGATTCCGCAATACCTTGAGATACATAGCCGCTGATAAGGTTTTGATGTGAACTGCCCTATAGGTGGCGCTGCTTTGCTACATTTTGCACGATTTTTGCGATAGCTATATCTCAAGAACTAATGCAGAGAACTTCATCAAGTTTTAGATTCTGTTACACTAGAATATATAACATAATTAGACGCTGATTACATTTTGGTATTAACCTTGCAACAGGTGGTGCAGCTATGCTGCATTTTGCACGACTTTTCCGATAGCTATATCTCAACAACCAACGCACAGAATTTCATCAAACTTCAGATTTTGTTACCAAATGACATGTAACATTACACGATGATTACGTTTTGTTATAAATCCTTCAACTGATGGTGCTGCTGTGCTATATTTTACACGGTTTTTTTTAAACTAGCTATATCTCAAGAATTAATGCACAGAATTTCATCAAACTTCAGATTCTTTTACACCATAACATAATTAGACGCTTTTTTACGTTTTGGCATAAATTGTCCAAGATATGGTGTTGCTGTGCTACGTTTTGCAAATTTTTTGTTATAACTATACCTCAAGAACTAATGGACGAAATTCCATCAAATTTCAGATTCTGTTAGGTCTTGACATAAATAGATGCTTATTAGGTTTTAGTATAAATTACCCAACATGAGGCACTACTAAGCTCATTTTCTCAGAATATTAATTAAATTTTGCGTTTTAAGCTTTTCGGATACCAGAATCTCATTAGGCTAGGTCAAATGTTCGAGGAAATTCGATAGTGGGTAACTTTGGGGTCACCACGTTTTTTTTAAATATTAAAATATACTTATGAGATAGAAGAAAGTTTTGGGATTGACACATCCAACTAGTATTTCACTTATGTGTGTAGCCTACTAAAAACACATTTACTTATTAAATAAAATTTAAATAACATCTTATTGAAATATATATATATATACAAGGATTATAGTTTTTTATTGTGTTCTCAAATAACTCTAATATTTGAAAGGCGAATTGAAAATATTTTTAATTATTAATGGAAAGAAAAAAATCTTTAAAATAGGATTTTGGAGTAATTATCGGTATTATTTTAAAATAAAATATTTTCGACATTAGTTTGACACCATAATCTATTGGTAAAAAATGTAGCGTATATTAAACGTCAAGACACGTTTTTAAGTTAAATATAAGGATGCTGTCATTTATGTTAGACTTTACTATTATAAATTAGCAATTTTGGTTGGTTAATTTAAGGATAAAGCTCTTTAAAAAATACATTAAATGAAACCCTCCGTGCGATCTGTTTTCACAATTACCCACTTATTTATTAAATTCAGTAATGCGGAAATAACATTACATAATCACTATGGCAACCTAGAATCTGTATTTGTCATAGATACCATTCACCTAATTACGAATGAAAGGATTTAATAGAATAATTTCCATTGCAACCTAGAAATATCATATATAATAGGATAATATTAAAATAATTACCTATTATATTATTCAATAGCTCTAACTGTTTCATACTCAAAGCACAATCCTGTCCCACACAACTGAACTTAGAAATACGAAAATTGGAGTGAAAATACTTCTTGTGACATCAACACTCACAAAGAAAGGATTTCCTAAAATTCTACCTTTAAGAGGAGTTAATAGGGAGGACAAATAAGAAAACATCCTTAAAAAACGGATATTATAGTTTCGTGTCAAATAACAGCAATTAACATATGTTTTAATGTGTTTTTGAACGCAGAATTGAATGGTATCAAGTAAATTATTTTAAGCCGAATATTTCGAGAAATATTTCATGTTTTTTTTTTTTTTTTTTTTTTTTTTTTTTTTTTTTAAATTTGGCGTTATTTTCTGCGTCAAAACAATAATTTATTCATATTCATTAATACAAAAATCCAATCCATTAATAAGCAACAAAAGAAATTCAAATCAAATGTTTTTGTTAATCAATTTTTTTTTGTTAAAGTATTAAAACAGCTAAAGCAGTTAGAAGACAAAATTACAAACGCATTGACAAATAAAATGAAAAAAAAACAGTTTTATTTAAATTTTTTAAATGCTCAGTGAGAATTTAATATTATAAAACAAAAATTCTAAAATAAAAAATATCAAAGCAATATTTGTACTCCCTAAAAAAATTTTTTTTTTATCATATATACCAGTTGGATGCATAAAGTACACAAAAACCTTTTTACAGTATATGTACGTTTAAATAAATTACAGTACTTGTATTGTTTATCTGAATAATGACATATATAACCGTTACAATGCAACCTGTATGTACACTAGAGGTCTGCACGGGCCGAAATTTCCAGGCCTGGGCCCGGCCCGAAAGTTAAAATGTCGGCCCGGGCCCGGCCGGCCCGAACGAAAAAAATAATGGCCCGACCCGGCCCGGCCCGAAAGTTAAAATTTCGGCCCGAGCTCGGCCCGGTCCGGAAAAAAGTTTAAAATTCGGCCCGAACCCGGCCCGGCTCGAGTGAATTTCTACAGAACATTGATCTTTAATCTTATGGAAGAGTTCTGACCAAAAAAAATTATATTAGTCTTTTTTTTTTCATGTTTATAATCTCCATTTATGCAGAAGAGGCTGCGATATTTATGCTTTTAAATGAATCTTTGTTTGTTGTATGTAAATGTTTCAGTTATCATTAGTATTATTAATCCATATTCCCTGTAATAAGACAAAAAATTGAAAAAGCGGTATATGGTAAAATTTCCAAAGACGAAATCGCTTTGGAACGAAAAAAAAAATGCATTCCCTTCTTAACAGATGTAAATGTTTAATATTTTTTTTTCTCTCGTATTGTTGTATTCATTTTGCATGGATGAACATTTTAAAAGAAACTTTCAGTTTTCAGTTTTAAAAAAAAATCCGTCATAATCATGTTTTTTTTTTTGTGTGTGTGTGTTTAATTCTATTTTAAAACGCCTACACTGTAAAAAAAAATCTGCAAAGATACTAAACCTTTACTAGGAAACTGGGATTCCAAGAACTTTTCCTGTAACGGTAACAGCAAAAATTCAAGTTTCAGAATCGATTACATGAATTTTTCCTGTTATCGTTACATGAAAAGTTCTTGGAATCCCAGTTTCCTAGAAAATGTTTAGTACCTTCACAGATTTTTTTTACAGTGTAGTAATCTACGATTCTTTAAAAGGAATAAATTCTAATGTTTAATTGCAGAATAATGACGGCTTAAAAGTATATGCTTTTTTTGCAGAAATTTTTGGACAAAGCCAAATATTACTGATTTATAAAAAGTCGAGAAAAGGATTTTCATATAGGAAGATTCAATAGGAAGTGATTATTTTGGTCCATGAAAACTAGGAAGAATGGAATCAGTCTCGGCTTTGTACGAAAAAAAAGTTAGGCCCAGCCCGATACTCCAGCAAAAAAATTAAGGCCCGAGCCCAGCCCGGCCCGAAAAGATTAGTGACTAGGCCCGGCCCGGCCCGGCCCGAGTCTTCAGAAGTAAGGCCCAAGCCCGGCCCGGCAAGAATGCCATTATTGGAAATCGGCTCGAGCCCGGCTCGAGCCCGGCCCGCGGGCCGGTCCGGGCTCGAGCTTCGGGCCGAGGCCCGGCCCGTGCAGACCTCTAATGTACACGTCCAGTAATTTTGCACAAAAAGTTTTTTAGAGAAGAAAGAAACACCCTTCCTGCTGTTGTTCTTCATTGGCAGTACTGTCCCTAAGTACTTTTGTGTGCCCCTGTAAATAAACGTTTAACATGTTGAGTGCTACGTCAGTCACCGGTAACTGACACTGAAATTTCTATTTGGACCGCGTTAGTCACCAGTGACTGAATTCTAAAATGTGATATAAAACTAAAAAATAGAAGCTGTTTTAAGTAACTACTGAAAATTTATTTATAATTTACTTAACTTTTATTTATTACAGGATTATATTTTCGTAATTATTACTTAAATATTATTATTATAAATATTATTACTTAAAACATATTTTTCAATCATTTATATGTGTATCAACGTGTTAATTATATGCGTATCAGATTTTACAAAAAGCGTCTTGTAATATGTCTCAGTAATATGTATAAATTTCAGCATGCCTAAAATAGTTTAATATCATTAAATTAACCGTAAACGATTTTTCCCTACAAACCATAATGTAACGAAATCACTTTGAGTGTCCCTGTAAATGAACCAGAGAATGCTTCGCTCTTCACTTTCGATATCAATCATGCCATAGTAAACCCCAATAACATATATAAATTTCACGGCAATCTGACTATATTAACGCTAGTTAGAGCACACATAAACGACAGACAGACAGACGACGGGAATAGAAATCTTATACACCATTCAATTATGTTGGAAAGCGTTAATAAAGTTTGAATTTTAAAGCAGATCGCTTGATAATTCTCTAAAGAGTCGTGAATAAGAAAATAAAAACCATGTATCTATTTCCGAATTTCAATAAAATCGAAATAATAATAATAATAATAATAATAATAATAATCTAAAGATCACAAATGTTCTTACCTGAATATACATCTAAATATCTTGGTGTAAGTTAAGACACTTTACTATACATCTGAAAATGAAAACTTTTTAAACTGCTTCCTTATTATTTTTTTTAATGTTCTTAATTTCGTAATTTCTCTTTATACAATACCTATAATTATTGCACCACTTGAAAGTAATAAAAGTAAAAAAAAGATCAATTACCGATTCGATCGTTTTATTCTTTTAGATTTATAATAAAATACTTCATTTTCCCAAATTTTGATGAAATGATACTAGATTTCGCAATCTGGCGTATTTTCCTACAACACAATGAATGTCATTGATAATTTAGATGTTGCGAAAAATTTTGAATTGCCTAAACTGCCAACTCTGCGTGAAAAACAAACGAATAATCAAAAAATGATTTCATTGAATTGTTTTTTTAATCAATTGATATTAGAAAGGACAAACGTGTCGTAATACTGACGTCATTTTGGCTCCGACAATACCGGACAAGGGATGTAGTGGAGGGTATACGGAGGTATACGCCGTATACTTTCTGGATTTTTTTAAGGAACACCCTACACCCTCTGTTTCTCAAGAATACTATAGTATATACACTATAAAGTATACCATCTGCTTTGAGCGCCACTGCACAGGCAATTTTAACTTTCACTTAAAATTTTTAAAATGTATACATCGCATATTTTAAATTTTTGCGCAGACGATAAGTAATGACATGTAAGATATGTGGAAGAAAAGATACGCACAGGTCAAAAATACGCACTGATTGATTTAATAAGAAAAAACACTTTTACTATGATGACCGTTACGTGGCAGTTTGATTTCATGTGTAGTAATTGTTTGTTCAAACACGGTGAGTAAATTAGTACTCCACGCCAAGAAAATGGGGTAAGTTTCAATTTTCGAAGTTTCATGTAATATTTTTAAAACATAACTATATTCTTTAGCTTTTTTCTATCTTTACAAAAAAGTGTTGGATTCGTGAAAATTTTCGAATTCCGGTTTTCGATGGATGTACAAGGGTCAGAGATTCCAAAAAACATGTTTTTACAAAATGTCTGTCTGTAAGTCTGTGAATCTGTATGTATATGACATAAATTTTGTGGGCGCGCTATCTCCAGACGTAATGCACGGAATTTCACAAAACTTTAGATTCACTTAGACATTGGTATAATCTAGATCAGATTGGTTTTTGCTGTAAATCGCCCAACAGTTAGCACTTCTATGAGGCCTTTTTCACGAATTCCACAATAGCTATATCGCAAAAACAACTAGATGGATTTTCATAATACTTCAGATTCCGTTAGTCCATGTTATAATGTGGTTCCAAAAACATTTTGGTGTAAATTTCCCAACAAGAGGCGCTGCTGTGCGGCTTTGATTATTGCAATAGCTGTATCTCATGGACTAATATAAAAATTTTCACCCAACTTCAGTTTCAGTTTGTCCCTAATATAATTAGTTTCTTTAGGTTTTAAAGTAAATCGCTTAACAGGTGGCGCTGCTATGCACCATTATTCATGATTATTGCAATAGCTCTGCATCAATAACTAATGCACGAATCTTCACCAAACTTCAAATTCAGTTAGCTCCTGATATAAATTGGTATTCTTTAATTTTTGGAGTAAATCGCTCAACATATAGCGCTTCTATTCAGTTTTTTTTTTTTTTTTTTTTTTTTTTACGATTTTTGCGATGATAACCACAGAAAGACAGTCTCAACATTCGCGATTTTGACATTCCCAAAATTAAGAGATTATTTAGTACATTATCATTAAAATATAGTGGTGCTAATAGAATTCACTTAATACAATTACAAGCTACGGGCTATAACATTTAAGAGTCCTTTAAAGGTTAATTATACTAACAAGTTCATCCTTAAAAATAATATCTAAAAAATAAAGCATTTTGTGCTCGATGTTTTTCCTAATTTTAGAAATGTTTAGTTAATATGAAAACATAAAAATCGAAAGTTAATGATGGATTTTATTTACATCATTCCATATTTATTTCTCGTGAAAGTTTAGCTTCCTTTAGCCATAAGTTAATTTGTTTTAAGGCAATATGTCATGCATTTTGACGTAACTTCATTAATCATGATAGAAAAAAATTCTTTACTCAATATCTAGTCAAAAAAATAACTAAAAAATTAATGATTCTATCCTATGAAATATAAAAACTGAACATCTTCCTTGCATAATCAATAAACAAACCCACCTTTCATCTTTTAATTACACAGAAAATATTAATTGATAGTTAGTTTTAAAATGAAATTTATTTTTCCTTTATAAAGGCACTAAAAATATTTATCTTTCATTTTTCATACGTAGTTTGTTTAATGTTAATATCTGAATCGTTCGCAACTGAATTGTACACTGATTTTTTTTAAATATCATGTTTCAAAATTATTTTTGAAACCATAAAAACAAGAAAGAAAAAATCATGTGCCAAGCGTTGATTATGAAGTACTTTCCAACACATTCAGAATAATGTAACAAAACTGAACCGTTTAAAATATTAAAATATTACGTTTCATTTCAAGATTTGTTAAGCAGCCCTGTATATGATATGGAGATTTGTATCTATTAACTACATGCATTCTAAAATGTAGTTCATTTAAGAGTTACATATATTTCAGTTGAAAATTCGCCTTTAACAATATCCTTTAATAAGCAGAATGATATGTGAATATTTTTGCTCAGCCTTGTACAAGAAGCATGAAATTTTTATGTAAAGAGTAATATGTAAAAAACTAATTAAATTTAAAATCATATACCGAATTTTACCGGATTCTCCATCAATTATTACGCAAAGAATGTACGATAACCAATTTCATTTGTGTGTCCCTGTAAATTAAAAAAAAATACTATTAATGCTCTGTTTTACGTGCTCGAAGAGAAAGTCATTGATTTATATCAGTTTCAATACGCTTGAAATAGCATGATGTCCAAACGATTTTTTCCCATCTGTTATAATATAATCGAATTCTTTTGAGTGTCCCTGTAAATGAATCACTAATCGTAAATATTTCATATTCAGTACCAAACATGCTTTGATGCCCGAGATAATCTTTATCAATTGCATGAAAATCCGAGTATATTTCTGGGATTTAGAGCGTGGACAGACGGATAGGCCGCCAACGGTCAGACAAACCGAATGCATAAGCACTTTTGAATAAATTTGAAAAGTGTGAAAAATCAGTAATATAAGATGCATTTTTCTCTTTATATTGAATTTGAAAGCCATTTTTTTTCTTTTCGATGATGTAAAAATTTATAATGTTGAAATGAAATTGTATGTTTAGAAATTGCAATAAGTCGGAACGATCAAACATGGCAATTAGGTACGATTGCACTATTGTAGTTTTATATATGTATTACAATTTTTAAATTTTTTTTCGCCAAAACTAACCTTTGTACTATCTTAATTTTCTTATAATAATATTCCGTACTCACTCAAAATTATTAAATTAAAATCTTGTTTCTAGATCTAATCTGTTAATCTTTATGGAGACGATATAAATTCTCGAAAAAAAAAACAAAAAAAAAGTTATAAAATTTTGATTACAAAAATTACTTTATGTTGCAAGATTTGGAAGTGAAAATTGAAAAAAAAATAGTTTGAAGAATTTAAGAAAAATTGAACATTACATCATAACTTTTCTGAAGCAAAATTTCCACATAAAAATGGAAAATAAAATAAAAAGCTTGAAAGATTTTTTTAAGCAAATTTTATGTCGTATTGGAAATATAATGTACACAAAGCTGTAACGTCATTTGAGTTTGTAAAAATACATTGAAGCATGATAAAGACAGACTATGGAAATATTGGCATATTTTAACATTTTGAAGCTCTCTGTGTCTGTTTTTACCATTTTTAAAATTATTCCATATTATATTTGCGTGTATATTAGAATTTTCACAAAAGGTTTAAGTCCCTACAGCTCATTCTTACTGATGAAATGGTTTATCTCTAACCTTGATTTAGTTCGAAATTTATATCTAACTTCGAAATCTACCTCCACCTGTAGGCCGAACCAATAGGGATTTTTTTGTTACCTAATTATTCTAAAATGATCTTAAGCTTCATATTTTGCACAGAACCAATAGTTAATAGTTATAATACCAATGCCATTCTATTTTCCTCTACCAAAATTTCGAATGTTTATTTTCCTATTGTTTCATTTGTTTTAGCTAAATATGTCATACATTTTGATTCAATATAATTAATTCTCATGCAGTTTTTGCTTTACTTAACTAAAATTTTACTTGAAAGACAGCAGATAAATATTCATTAATATATTTTCATTTTAAAACTGATGAAAAATAATGCTATATTCTAATCTTTTAATATGCAAAAAATAATAATTGGTAGTTACATTTCAAAATAAAACGCCTTTTCACCCCTATTAAAAAAGCGAACATTTATTTTCCTTTTCCCGTAAACCATTTTAAAGAAATATGTCATGCCTTTTGATGTAACTTCATTATTCTGATTATGTCTTTTACTTATTTTAATGCTTGTTAACAATTGAAATAGCAACAATATTCTTTCGCATGCAACATCAAAGGGAAAAACTTATTTTTTACATAATTACATGAAAATGGTTTTATATTTTACTTATTTATTATTCTGCATAAAACAGCAATTGATCATTACAACTGAAATTAAGAGATGCATTATTATGACATTTTAAACAATTTTCTCCTTTGATGGATTTTTTAAAACTCTTATATTTCATATTTAATAATGACAAATAGCATTGCTTAGTAAGCATAAGTTTAAAAATCAAAAGTTGACGATTGATTTTATTTATATCATTTTATCTGATACAATATATGAGTAATTAATTTTAATTAATTTTTTTTCTCTAACAAACGAGAGTAAGGTACCTGTACAAAATAAAGCTATTATACGGGTTTGATAAGTGAACTCACGAGATAGAGAGTTGTGAACTTTAAATTTATTTTACGGCATGCAAAATAAATGACAGTAATTAATTAAAAAGACAACGTCTTGTTGACAGATAATTTCTTTGTGCGTGAGTTCCATTTTAAGTGGGAAAATCAAGAGTATAGTCCCGAAACCCACTTTATGTATGTCTTTCAAAGACGTATACCGAGAATATTTCTGACACGATTTTGTCCACGTTTTCTAGACAAACCAACGTTTGATTTTGAAAAGCAAGCGAACTGCTTTCTGCTAATTCAGAAATGATGAATCAATAGTAAGGAACCTGTACCAAATAAAGCTATCGAGCTAATTTACTAAGAGAACTCAGGATGACAGGATATAGTGATCACTAAGTTTGTTATACGATACGCAGACAAACAGGGGACATCGCAAACAATTTGGCAGTAATTAAAGAAAAAGACAAAATCTTGTCGGCAAGTAATTTCGGTACCCGTGGGTTCCATCATTTTAGGAGGGAAAATCAAGATTACAGTCCCGAACGCTACTTTATACTTGTAACTCAAAGGCAAATTTGATCAAAGACGTATACCCAGATTTAACTCTGGCAAAATTCTGTCCAATTTTACTGGACAATCCAAAGCTTGAACCAGTTGAACCAGCGAAGAAAACAAATGTCTTTCCGCGAGTCCAGAAATGACGAATGTCCGCAAAACTCATCTGCTGGTTTCTTTAATTGTTGAACTTTTCAATTTCAGTGTGTCCCACCAAAATGTAGCCACCGTGAATTGGTGCCGCAACTGAACAGGAAACAAACCAATGAAAATTAAACACATATAATAAGAAAGTTTATATACAAATACATATTTGCAAGGAATAACTCACTCTCTACCCCACTTAGTGAGGAAAAAAATGAATGTATAATAAAGGAGAAAAAAGGTGTACTGCCGAAATTAAGCCACTAATGTTAATAGCCAATATATCCTCCATGCTTACATATAACTTGAAATATACGATGTGTCAGACTATTTACTAATCTCTGGAAGACAGTAGCATGAATATTATCCCAGGCCACAATGATGGTAGCCTTCAGTTCTGCCACAAACTTGAACTGCCTACCATTGGCATTTAGAGCTCTATTGAGGATATCCTACACGTTTTCTTGGGGATTTAGATGAAGGTACAGGCCAGGCCATTCCATTACCTGTCCTTAATTATTCAAAATCCATTCCTATAATGATTTTGCAAAAATTATGGGGCCATTTTCCAGCTGGAAAATCCAATTTAGGTCACCAATTCTCTCTTCAGTTTGCAAGAAATGGGTTTCTGGCAATTCTTTTTTAATTGGTAGCCAAGATACGGTCTGAGGGAAGAGCCAGGTTAAGTTTACCACCATAGCGAAATTTCACAACACTTTTAATAAGCCTCCATCGTGCTGTCTTTTGGAGAAAATTCCTTCTCCTTTTCTCATGTCTTTACAACAGAAAGCAAGGCAGTCTGAGCCATCCAAATTAATTTTTTTCTCTTCTGGAAAAAGCAAGATGCCCCTGGCCCTTCCAGGTATGATGATATTTGGACCCATCGACTCTGCGTTGCTTGTGGATAGCAACCGACATGTGCAGTCTCATCATGGGTAGGTGAAGGCTTATTAATGGTGCTTGAAAGCTTCGACTATGGTGGTAAACTTAACCTGGCTCTTCCCCCAGACCGCATCTTGGCTACCAATCACAAAGAATTGCCAGAAACCCATTCTTGCCAACTGAAGAGGGAATTTGTAGTTTAAATTCGATTTTCCAGCCGGAAAACGGCCCCATAATCTATGGCAAACTCCTACTAGGACTAGTTTTGGAATAATTAAGGACATGTTATGAAATAACCTGCCCTGTACCTTAATTTAAATTCCCAAGAAAATGTGTGGGAGTATCCTCAATAGAGTTTTAAATGCCTATGGCTGGCAGTTCAAGTCTGCAGCAGAACTGAAGACCGCCATCTTTGAAACCAAGAGTAATATTGATGCTACTATATTCCAGGGATTAGCAAACAGTCTGCTACCTCGTATATTTCAAGTCATACATAAGCATGACGTATATGTTGGCTATTAACAGTACTGGCTTTATTTTGGCGGGACACTTTTTTCTCCCCCTTTTTTTATACATCCATTTGTAGGTGCGTTCGTAATTATGTAAATATGTAGCACCTACAGTTGTCGTTCAGTCTGTCCGTTTGTCCGCATATAACGATGCAAAAACTACCCAACCGAATCATTTGAAATTTAAAATGTATAATTATTACATAATTTTGTCGAGTCATTTCAAATTTTATGAAAATCGGATGCATAGATCAATTACAGGGACAATCAAAATTATTCCATTACATTACGGTCAATGGGGTAAAAAGTTTCAAATGCATTTTAATCGTTTGAAATTTAAAATACATAATTATTATATAATTTTGTCGAGTTATTTCAAATTTTGTCAAAATCGGATGTATAGTTCAATAACAGGGACAATCAAAATTATTCCGCTACATGACGGTCAAAGGGGAAAAATGTTTCAAATGCATTTTAATGGTGTTAGACTCATTTGAACATAATGAAATTGATATGAATCTATGAAGTACATATTACGATATAAATTTTGCACAAACTGTGGTGCAAAGAACATTTGTTATTGATTTACAATGCCATACAAAAGAATTCCATTGCATAATAGTATAGGGAGAATATTGTTTGGTGCGTATTTTAATTATATTAAACTATTACTTTTTAACACAATCTAACTGATTGGTAAAGTTATCATACGAATTTAATATTTCCAGCTGAGCGAAAAATTGCCCAGGCCAGGAATCGAACCCGGATACTTGGCTTATAAGGTAAAAAATAATACTATATCTACGTATCCATCGTTCTATGGAATTCCATTACCAGCGGCTTATTCTGCCGAACTGTCTAAATGACAGACCAGATGTTATGGTCAATAAGGTTATCTGAGTGAAAAAAATCCCAGCCGGTTATCGCCGGATTAGCTTAACAGGTAAAGCATTGGCCTTGTAAGCCAAGTATCCGGGTTCGATTCCCGGCCTGGGCAATTTTTCGCTCAGGTGGAAATATTCAATTCGTTTATATAAAACTATTTCACATTTTATGAATATGATATACTTTGCTGAGGTGTAATAAGAGTTACTATTCCTGTATATTTACAGGAACACAAAAGAGATTTCGAACACTACACTGTATCCAAAGTACTGTCTATTATAACAGCAAGATCTGAATATTTTTTTTAACTTCGTTATCGTACGAACGCACCTTATTTACATAATGTTATAGGGAGAACATTGTTTGGTGCGCATTTTAATTGTAATTAATTATTTACAAGTTTATGAGATTGATATATGAGAATGATATTTTTAAAACTTCGTTATCGTACAAAAGCACCTCATTTGCTACGCTTCACATGCAATTTCCAACTTATTTTACCTGACCAAGTTGAGCAGGGAGTGAGTTATATTCTTGTAAATATGCATTTCTATATAGTCTTTCTTGATATATTTGTTTCGATCACATGTTTCAGCTTCCTGTCGAATTACAGTGCAAAATCGTGGTGGCTTTATTTAGGTAGGGCACACTGTAGTTGAAGTGTCTCACTGGGAATCTTTAAACTACTATTAGAGAATTTATTTGCCCATAAATATTTGGATAACGTTAAAGTCAAAAACTTGAGGAATTTTTATAGATTTAATAGTGTCAAATTTAAGTGATAATAAAAAGTTACAATCCATGTAGTGTCCTGTGGAGTAATTTGAAGTAAATTTAATGACTGATCTCACAAGGAAGGTCTCTTTACGGGCATACTCCGAAAAATCTGAAAAAAATACAGAATGTTCTTCTCATGAGGCTATATATGTTTAAAAAAAATTTCGGCGGAACTTCATTGCATTGTCCGTGAAAAATTAATGAAAATTTCGTTATTTGGCGATTTATCCTGGGTTGGCGAAAGAATGCAATTTAAAAAAATTCTTTTTTACGTCAAATACATTTAAAGGAAAAAAGTGTTACAGTGTCTCACAAAAGTGATGGGACACTTGTGCTTTATAAAAAGAAACTGCAATAAAATAAATAAACAAACATGTGCAAAAATTTTTTGGGTGTGTTTCATATTTAAAGTTAGTAACAATTATTACATAACATACATTTTGTCAAAATATTAAAATATTAATTTAGTAAAAATACAATTGTTCAGAACGGAGCAAAAAATGGCTCACATAAGTGATGGGACACTTACTTTTCTATCAAATATTTATCCAAAAATTTTACTTTTTAAAAGGTTTTAATATTTTGTTGGATTTTCTTTTACTTTTAAAACATGATTTAATCTTTTTCGGATGGATTCGACTAATTTTTTTTTGTGATTTCTGGAGTGATTTTACCCCATTCTTCTTGAAGCACCGATTTTAGTTGTTGTTTTGAAGAAATGGTGTGTTTGTGAATTCTTGATTCCAATTCTTGCCAAATATTCTCTATGGGATTTAAGTCTGGAGATTGTGGTGGTGTTTTTATTATTTCAGGACAGTTATATAGCAGCCAGAGTCTAACGTTCAGAGCAGTGTGCTTGGGGTCATTGTCCTGGCAGAATTTAAAATCGTTATGAAGGTTCAATTTTCGTGCTGAAGATTTCAAATTTTGCTTTAAAATATCAATATACTTGTACTGATCCATTATACTGTCAATAAAAACAAGATTACCAACTCCAGCGGACGACATACACCCCCATACCATAACTCCTCCTCCACCATGTTTTACTGTTGGTACCAAGTTCTGTTTGTGAAATTCTTCCCTGGGTTTTCTCCACACCAAGATTCTACCGTCAGAACCAAATATATTAAATTTACTCTCATCAGCAAATATAACTTTATTCCAGTAATCAGAATTCTTATTTATGTTGGATTTTGCGAAAGCTAGTCTGAGTTTTCTATTCTTTTCACTTACGAAGAATTTTTTCCTGGCTACTCTACCGTGATATCCAGCAGATCGAATTACCCTTCTAATAGTCCCAGGATTAACAATTATTCCATATAATGCTTGTAAATCAGCAGCAACTTTTGAAGCACTATTTCTTGGATTTTTTTTAATATTTCGAACGATAATTCGCTTTATTCCATTGGATAGCTTTGATGGTCGGCCAGGTCTTCTTTTATCCTGAATCATATGATTCTTTTTATATCGTTTAATGATATTGAAAACTGTTGAACGACTCAAGTTAACTGTTTCAGCAGTTTTTCTAATAGATTTTCCACGTTCAATATGCAAATTAATAACTAATTTTCGATTTTCAGGCGAAGTTTCTTTTCGTTTAGCATTCATGGCTACACAGAACTAAAAAACACAAAAATTCCAAAACAAACTGGAGAGAAATACTGCAGACGATTTTATAAATTATTGCCAATTGCTTTTAAGTAAAAATAAAACCCCAAAAAATATTTTTATTGCTTATTTCAGACGATTTTTGTTGCATATATAATGGTGTCCCATCACTTATGTGAGCTATTTTTTGCTCCGTTCTAAACATTTGTATTTTTATTAAATTAATATTTTAATATTTTGACAAAATGTATGTTATGTAATAATCTTTACTAAATTTATGTATGAAACACACCCACAAAAAATGTGTATATGTTTTTTTAATTTATTTGATTAGTTTCCTTTTGTAAAGCACAAGTGTCCCATCACTTATGTGAGACACTGTATGTGAGACACTGTATGTTGAACTTGTTTAGATAAATTTCATTTAAATAATTTTAGTTTTGATAGTTTAAGTTTGTTTTAAGCATAACTTTGTTATATCGGTATTTATATGTGTTTATATTCAAATTTAATCATCAAAATTTGTGATTTAAAATGAAATTTATAATTTAAACTAATTAAAATTGTTTCAAGCTCAAAGTCCAATTGAATATTGTCAATTCAATTTTGTTGTCATGGAAACAGCTGTATTTTATTTTAATACGCTTAAATGCATGAAAATAAATGTTCTCTATGACTATTTTTATTTATTAAAAAATTTTTATAATTATAATTTAAATAACTACTCCCAACTGTCAATATATATACATATATATGTAATGCAATATATAAGCATATAATGTATTAAACTCTCTCATTGTTTATTTCAAATTCATTAAATACCATTAACACGTATTCCAAACATCCAACATTTTCAGTTACATTAAAATCGTTTGCTTTTGGCGAGGAAAAGTGCAGCGCGCCAAATCGCTTGATGCTTTCGTCTTTCACAACAAATATTCGAAAGTATTTTATTTTTTTACATAATTTCTAATGTAATTCCGCCGCTAATTTTGACTGATCCTTTTTACATACATAAAAAGTTTATTTAGCATTTTTTTTTTCAAAAAATTCTGAGTATGCCCACTATGAAGACCTTCCTTGTCAGAAATACGGTAGAATTTTACGTAATATTTACTAGCGACTATTCTTTCAGATTAAAGAGAGTTTAAGACGGTTATTAGAATTCTGGCGTCTGTTCTTTAAGAGTCCACACTGCTGATTGAAAAAGACCAGGATGATAATGTAATATCTATGGGGGCGTTCTTTTCAAATATCTCGCTCACATTTTAATATTTTGACGTGATTTTTTTTTTTTTTTGGGGGGGGGGGGGGGCTTAGGATAGCTGAGGACGATCCACAACTGGCCTAGTTTTTACTTTTTTGGTTTTGGTTATATTATTTTTATATTAGGATAGTTTCAACTTCAGAACCAGTTCAAACCGGTTCTGAAAGTTAAAGTATTGTTTTAAAAATTCTGACACCAAAATCGAAAAAGTAAAAACTAGGCCGGTTGTGGATCGTCCTGAGCTATCCTATGCAAAAATATCGAGCCAAAATATTAAAATTTGAGCTATATATATTAGAAAAGAACGCCTCCACAGACTAAACATTATCATCCGGGTCTTTTTCAGTGAGTAAAGTGGCTTCTTAAACAGTAAAAAAAAGATACTTATTAGAGATGTATCGTTAAAGAATGTTAAAGTGTCAGATCATCATAAATCGTGTTACATCAGAATTAACATTTTAAAAGTTGTTGGAAGAAACATTTGTACCAGTTTCAACCATGGATACTCCTGTCCGCTGCCAATTGGCAACAACTTGTTTTTTAGACGTAAACCATACTTAAAACAAAATTAGATTTTTTCAAAGTATTTTTAACATTATTTATTTAAGAAAGCCGAATTGAATTTTACAATTCAGTTTTTAAAAGATCAAACATTTAAAGTTTTAACATTTCATAAAGGAAAATAATCGGAACGAATGAAAAATGACGTTATATGCGGAGATAATAGTTAAATACCAGTTTCAGTAGATCAGGGTTTCCCTGTATATTAGTATGCTTTTACTGAGTATTAACCTTTCGGACTCCGGTACCTCTTCCACAAATTTTACTCGATCAGCACCGCTTTTTTTTAAAAGAACTTTCCTTCAAGTAGACAATTTCAAAAATTCTCTGATTAAATAAGGAAAATTTTATTTTCCTTTATTACTGGTGCCAAAAACAAATTTTGGAAGGAAAGATGATGTCTCCGCAGCGGAGACATCGAAGTGGCAAGTGTTAAAACTCCAGTTTATAATAGTTACTGTATACTTTTTTTTTAAACTCAAATACGAATATACTTCTTTTTTACTTCTGAAACCATTAATTTTCAATGTCCTTTTAAATTCGAATGTAAATACTTTTTAATTCAAATGTTTGTAAAGAAAAATTATTCATCTGGAAAATGCAAATAACAAGGAATGCTGAATAATATTTAAACAATGAATAACGAAAGAAGGTTCGTGAAATATTATGGAGTAAATCTGCAGAAATTGTAATTTAATATCGTTCACCGAATTCTTAGGCATATTTTCCCGCTTTACCACAGAAAAAAAGGTGAAGAGCTAATTTATCTTTCATGAGTATAGATATATAGTTCTGCAGAAAAGATAAATGATGCGTTTAAGGATGAAAAGGAAATTATTTCCGCTAATGTTGTTATTATCGTGAAGAGTTTGTTGAGTCCTAGGGGAAAACTAAATAGAATAATGATAAACGTTTCGAAAAGAAAAAAGCTCTCACGTGAAAATAGTATTAATAGGGAAAAGTTTATACTCGTTTCGGTAAATAAAAATGCATTACGTTTTGTGTAAAAAAAAAAAAAAAAAAAGCTTTTTCATGCAGCAAAAAGATAAAATAAAAATTTTCCAATCCCATCGTAAAACTTTTTCTAGACTATATACAATCTGTATAGTCAAAATAAATAAAATAATAAAAATCCATAAAGTGTAAACATCGCAAAAGTAAAAAATACATTAATTAGGATGAGTGAAGCGAATCCTCTACTAGGCCACTCAAATTACAATTTGTCGTACACTTTACAAAAAAACTATTCAATATTTTAACTTCAAATTAAACACAACAATAAATTATGATCTGTAGATTTGCACAATATAATTTTTTTACAGTAAAACATTAAAAAAATTATTATTTTAATTAATTTATTTTACATGCATTTCCCATACGGACGCATTTTAGCAAATAAATAAAAAATGAAACGCGTTTTTCAGAGAAAAAAATATAAATCATGGAGTAAGTAATTATAGATAGAATCATGATTAATTTAATAAATAAAACATGTTTTCATTATTCCGCAAAATCGTTTGCACAGATGACACTTAAACATTTTAAAAGAATTGTATTATGGATTTTTTTTTTTTTTTTTGTAAACTGGCAACAAAATAATTGTAAACAAATAAAATTAATTGTTAAATTTGTTATATAAATGAAAAATTGAAAGAACTGCGTGAAGTTGTTGCCTCGATTCAAGCTCTTTATAAATGTACTAAAGCAAAGTTGGCCGATTCAGAAATGACAAATAGACTTTAACCATTTCTTACTTTATCATTTGGATCTAAAGTAATATTACGTTCTTATTTGTGGACCTAAAAAGGTTTAGTGAACGGGACTTTAGACTTTGTTGTACGTATTAAAGAAAGTCACAAGCCACCAGACCACATATCGCGAATAATCATGGATAAATTTGAATACTGCAGTAATTTAACGTATAAGAATTGGTGCATACCGATTCCCCCAATAATTCATTTCTGGAAAATAGGAAGCATAAATTGCTCAAGGAAAGAATTTCTTCTGCAATTAGCTTTTGCTGTTACAATTCATAAATCCCAAGGTTTAACATTAGATGAAGCAGTTGTAGATATTGAGGATATACAGACACCAGTTGGCTTAAAAACGTACGTAACGTTGTCGAGAGTGAAAATCCTTCAAAATTAAGCATTCAATAGAAATTTTTCTCACGAAAAATTCTACAATATCAAAAATTCTCATACGCTAACATGTATAAAAACGAAGAAATTAAAATAAAATGTTTTACAGTTAAAAATTCATAGTATCAACGAAAGCAGATTTCAAATGTTTTTCCAGAGAAAAGGATTTTGAAGAAGTAACTTTCTTCAAGCTCTCTTCAAATATATTATTCTAAAATAGCTATCAAAGATTATCTGATGTTGATTACAAAGATTGGAAACATGCATATTTCAAACAACTTTAAAAAACACCAGTGACTACTGGAAATTGTAAAAACATCTTTAAAAGAGCTTTTAGTTGAAAATTTAAAAATATTTTGTAAAAGTTTGCTTCGAAAACATCTTATTTTGCCAGTATTACATCATAAATAAAAAATTTAAATGCGCCAAAACATAAAATAACGTTTTTGTTTAATAAAGATGCAAAAATAATATAAAAAAATATTGCTGCTTTCAAATATCTGTTTTATAAAATAATGCTTCGCGAATCCAAACAAAGCATGGCTTTTGCTAGTTAAGAATAGAATTTTGATATTTTTGCGGAATATTTTCTTCTGATAAAAGGATTTCATCAGTGTGTCAGAAACTGGCGAAAATGGATATAAATATGCGCTTCAGCTGATTTCCGTATTTTTAGGGAATTATTAGCTGAACGCAGCTCATCACTATCAGTGTTATTTCCTCAAATGTTGTAATTATCGTGAAGAGTTTGTTGAATCATAGGGGAAAAGCTTACGATAGAATAATGATAAACGTTTCAAAAAGAAAAACGTTCTCACGCCAACATGTTATTAATAGAGAAACATTTATAGTAGTTGTTCGGTAAGTGAAAATGTTTTACGTTTAAATGAATTTTATAAGAAGCACAAAAAAAAAGTGCAACCGGTAAGCAAAAAAATAAAATAAAATTATTCCAATAGATCTCCCATAATTCTACCGAAGGAAATATTTTGACTATAATCCCGGTAATTTAAAAGTCTCGTGATAAATAAAAATTCTATTCTTCCAAAAATATAGACACTATAAAAACAAAAACAAAACAAGTTGGAAATTGCACGTGAACGTAGAAAATGAGGTGTGTTCGTATGATAACGAAGTTTTAAAAATATTCAGATCGTGCTGATATAGTAGAGCGTACTTCAGATACAATATCGTAGTCGAAATCTTTGTGTTTCTGTAAATATGCAGGAAGTAATTTTTATTACACCTCAGCAACGTATATTTTATTCATAAAATGTGAAATAGTTGAATATAAATAAAACACGCCCCAAACAATGTTTCCCCATATAGCATTATGTAGTGGAATACTTTTGTGTGGCCCTGTAACTTAATAATAAAAATTCTTTGCATAACAGATTGTACAGAATGCATATTTCGGTATATATTTCATAGATTCATACCAATTCTATTATGTTCGAATGAGTATAACATCATTAAAATGCATTTGAAACTTTTTTCCCATTGACCGTAATGTAATGGAATACTTTTGATTGTCCCTGTAAATAATGTATGCATCTGACTTTCCTAACATTTGAAATGACTCGACAAAATTACGTAATAATTATATGTTTTAAATTTCAAACGATTAAAATGCATTTGAAACTTTTTTCCCCATTGACCGTAGTGTAACGGAATCCTTTTGATTGTCCCTGTAATTGATCTATCCATCCGATTTTCATAAAATTTGAAATGACTCGACAAAATTATGTTATAGTTATGTATTTTAAATTTCAAACGATTCGGTTGGGTATTTTTTGCGTTGTTATATGCGGGCGGACAGACGGACAGACAGACGGACAGACAAACGGACAGACAAACGGACAGACGGACGGACTGAGCGACAACAATAGGTGCTACGTATTTACATAATTACGAACGCACCTAAAAATCTCTCACATTAAAATAGTATTAATAGAAAAAAGTTTATACTCGTTTCGGTAAATAAAAAATTCAATTATGTTTTGTAAAAAAAATAAAATAAAATGCTTCTGCACGCAAAAAAATAAAATAAAAATTTCCCAATCCCATTGTAAAACTTTTTCTAGATTATATACAATCTGTATAGTCAAAATAAATAAAATAATAAAAATCCATAAATTATAAACATCGCAAAAGTAAAAAAGACATTAATTAATAATAGAATTTTGATATTTTTGCGGAATATTTTCTTCTGATAAAAGGATTTCATCAGTGCGTCAGAAACTGGCGAAAATGGATATAAAAATGCGCTTCAGAAATAATACAGCTGATTTCCGTATTTTTAGGGAATTATTAGCTGAACGCAGCTCATCACTATCAGTATTATTTCCTCAAATACTGTAATTATTGTGAGGAGTTTGTTGAGTCATAGGGGAAAAGCTTACGATAGAATAATGATAAACGTTTCGAAAAGAAAAACGTTCTCACGCCAATATGTTATTAATAGAGAAACGTTTATAGTTGTTTCGGTAAGTAAAAATGTTTTACCTTTAAATGAATTTTATAAGAAGCACAAAAAAAGTGCAACCGGTAAGCAAAAAAATAAAATAAAATTATTCCAATAGATCTCCTATAATTCTACCGAAGGAAATATTTTGACTATAATCCCGGTAATTTAAAAGTCTCGTGAAAGTCTCGAAGGAGTGTAACATCATTAAAATATATTCGAAACTTTTTTCCCATTGACCTTATGGTCAATGTAATGGAATACTTTTCATTGTCCCTGTAAATGATCTATGCATCCGACTTTCATAGCATTTGAAATGACTCAACAAAATTACGTAATAATTATATGTTTTAAATTTCAAACGATTAAAATGCATTTGAAACTTTTTTCCCCATTGACCGTAATGTAACGGAATCCTTTTGATTGTCCCTGTAATTGATCTATGCTTTCGATTTTCATAACATTTGAAAGGACTCGACAAAATTACGCGCAATAATTATATGTTTTAAATTTCAAACGATTAAAATGCATTTGAAACTTTTTTCCCCATTGACCGTAATGTAACGGAATCCTTTTGATTGTCCCTGTAATTGATCTATGCTTTCGATTTTCATAACATTTGAAAGGACTCGACAAAATTACGCGCAATAATTATATGTTTTAAATTTCAAACGATTAAAATGCATTTGAAACTTTTTTCCCCATTGACCGTAATGTAACGGAATCCTTTTGATTGTCCCTGTAATTGATCTATGCTTTCGATTTTCATAACATTTGAAAGGACTCGACAAAATTACGCGCAATAATTATATGTTTTAAATTTCAAACGATTAAAATGCATTTGAAACTTTTTTCCCCATTGACCGTAATGTAACGGTATCCTTTTTATTGTCCCTGTAATTGATCTATGCTTTCGATTTTCATAACATTTGAAAGGACTCGACAAAATTACGCGCAATAATTATATGTTTTAAATTTCAAACGATTAAAATGAATTTGAAACTTTTTTCCCCATTGACCGTAATGTAACGGAATCCTTTTGATTGTCCCTGTAATTGATCTATGCTTTCGATTTTCATAACATTTGAAAGGACTCGACAAAATTACGCGCAATAATTATATGTTTTAAATTTCAAACGATTAAAATGCATTTGAAACTTTTTTCCCCATTGACCGTAATGTAACGGAATCCTTTTGATTGTCCCTGTAATTGATCTATGCTTTCGATTTTCATAACATTTGAAAGGACTCGACAAAATTACGCGCAATAATTATATGTTTTAAATTTCATACGATTAAAATGCATTTGAAACTTTTTTCCCCATTGACCGTAATGTAACGGAATCCTTTTGATTGTCCCTGTAATTGATCTATGCTTTCGATTTTCATAACATTTGAAAGGTCTCGACAAAATTACGCGCAATAATTATATGTTTTAAATTTCAAACGATTAAAATGCATTTGAAACTTTTTTCCCCATTGACCGTAATGTAACGGAATCCTTTTGATTGTCCCTGTAATTGATCTATGCTTTCGATTTTCATAACATTTGAAAGGACTCGACAAAATTACGCGCAATAATTATATGTTTTAAATTTCAAACGATTAAAATGCATTTGAAACTTTTTTCCCCATTGACCGTAATGTAACGGAATCCTTTTGATTGTCCCTGTAATTGATCTATGCTTTCGATTTTCATAACATTTGAAAGGACTCGACAAAATTACGCGCAATAATTATATGTTTTAAATTTCAAACGATTAAAATGCATTTGAAACTTTTTTCCCCATTGACCGTAATGTAACGGTATCCTTTTTATTGTCCCTGTAACTGATCTATCCAACCTGTTTTCATAAAATATGACAAGACTCGACAAAATTATGTTATAATTATGTATTTTAAATTTCAAACGATTAGGTTGTGTAGTTTTTGCGTTGTTATATGTAGACGGACAGATAGACGGACAGACAGACAGACAGACGGACAGACGGACGGACTGAGCGACAACAATAGATGCTACGTATTTACATAATTACGAACCCACCTAAAAAAAGAAAGCTGATTGCCGACACAATTTCCGTATTTTTTATTTATTTATTTGTTTATTTTTAATCCGTCGAAATGATTTTGTGAATATCTCAGGAAGTAGCTAACGTGTATATTAAATACTAGAAAATTGCCCTTCAAAATGACGTGCTTGCATTTTTAAAGGATGATAAAAAAATTACAACAACCGTGGTCAATCATAGCCACTTTAGGCTGAAATAATTTTGATAAATACAGCGATTAAATTTGGAGAGGGAAAAATCTAACCAAAAAAAAGAAAGAAAAGAAAAGAAAAAGAAAGAAAGAAAATTTCAACAGAAATCTGCATTTAAAACTATAGCAAAACTATCTGGTAGATGGGGGTGGGGATTATAATGAAATTTAAAACGCAGCCGCGATTTGCTTAAATAAAAAGTTTTAATTAAATATTGTTTTTGAAATCGTGAAAAGATTTCAAAGCGAAGTAAAATGTAGTGACGTCTTTTACAGTTCCCACTGTGTAAATCTGACCATTGAGAATGCTCCATTACGACCATGGAACGGTTTCATTGGTCAGAAAATAGATTGCCTTTAAAATCGGAGGTAACTTTTCACAATGTTTTTTATAGATTTGAAATTCTCAAGAGTCATTCACGGCTGTACACTGTTAAAAATCAGCTACATTTTCTTGCAACGCACTCCACCGCTTGTATATAATATCTCTATTCCAACCAATAAGAAAGCTCCATTTCACGGCCAAGTAACCGTTTTCTATACAAGCAGGGAAGTGCGTTGCAATAAAATGCACCAGATTTTTAAGTGAAAAAAAATAAAATTAAAGCAACCCGAATATAAAAATTTTAACAATATTGCATTTAAAACGCACCTTCGCTTTCCTTTAATAAAAAGTTTTAATTAAATATACTTTTTGAAATCGTGAAAAGATTTCAAAGCGAAGTAAAATTCAACGTTCAAAATGACGTCATTTACAGCTTCATCTGTGAATCTGACCAATGAGAACGCTCCATTACGACTATGAAACGTTTTCTTTGGTGAATGAGTTTCTTTTTCTCATTGAAAAGGGTAACCCGGAATTGTTATACACGGAGGGGTTTTATATATATAATGTTTTTTACAGTCAATAATGCTAAATGTACAGTTAATTTATCGTTTTCGCTAAAGATTTGGATATTTTTATATTTATATAAATTCTGAAAACAATTTTTGTATTTCGCAAATACATATTTCTGATTTTTTTTTTTTTTTTGGGGGGGGGGGAGGTGTAAAATTCGTTTTAAATGTGCTGGAAAATAGTGAATAAAAGTTTTAAAAATGTTCTTACGGATCATAGTCTAAATGTCTAGTAAATTTGTCACTTTTCCCACTTCTTTAGTCTCTTTTTATAAATTTAATTTCGAAGAAATATTTTCGTATTTTGCCAATACAAATTCTAGATTTGTTTTTTAATTTTATTTATCGATATATTATTTTTCTTATAAGTTCTTTACTAATCTTTTTTTTCATCTGGAAAATACAGATAAGAATGATTGTTGAAAAATATTAAAATAATGATAACCATAGAAATAACAAAAGAAGGTTCGTGAAATATTATGCAGTAAATTAACAAAAATATAATTTAATATCGTTCACTGAATTCTTAGGCATCTTTTTCCGCTTTCCAACTGAAAAAAAAAATGAAAAGCTAATTTATCTTTCATGAGTATGTCTCCAGAAAAGATTGATGATGCGTTTGTAAAAATGAAAAGGAAATTATTTCCGCAAATATTGTTATTATCGTGAAGAGTTTTGTTGAGTCCTACGGGAAAAGCTTACGATAGAAAAATTATAAACGTTTCGAAAAGGAAAATGTTCTCACACGAAGGTATTAGTAATAGAGAAACATTTATACTTTTTTCGGAACATAAAAATGCTTTACTTTTAACATATTAATCAAATAAAAGCAAGCAAATATGAAGCACAAATAAAATGCGACTGATTAGCAAAAATAAAATGAAATAAAATTTTTTCTATAGATTTACAAAAGGAAATATTTTGACTATATACCGGGTAATTTAAAAGTCTCGTGAGAAATAAAAATTCAATATTTAAGATTTTTTTACTGCTAACACTGCTAAATGTATAGTTAATTTATCGGTTTTGGTAAAAATTTGGATTTTTTTATATTGTTACATTCTTAAAAAAATATGTATTTTGCTAATATATATTTCTCTTTTTTTTCTATAAAATGCTTTTTAAATCTGTTGGAAAGTAATTAATACATATTTAAAAATATTCTTACAGATTATAGTCTAAATGTCTAGTTAATTTGTTATTTTTTTAAGACTTTAGTCTGTTTTTATAATTTTAATTTCTAAAAAATGTTTTCGTGTTTTGCCAATACAAATTCTGGATTTTTTTTTTTTTAATCGATATATTATCTCTTTTTCAATTCGAATATAAATTCTTTATTAACTACTAGCGGCCTTCGCCCGCTACGCTGGTCGGTTTATCTAAAGAAATCTTGAAGAAGTAGTTAGATAAGGTTCAGACATACATTAAAAAAAAAAAAAAGCAAGTCGATCATTCAAAAAACGTTGGGAAATATCAAATATTTACTGTAATTTTTTAAGAAAAACAAAGTTTCGAAAAAAAAAATTAAATCGAAGAAAAAATTACACTGACATATTAATGCAAGGAAATTTTCCCAGAGAGAAAATTCGCCTTGAATACAATATTTCAAATTCTTTTAATTGCTTATAGGCGTTAATGCCAACATAGTGAAAAAAAATTCCATGCTGGGAATCGAACCCGGGCCATCAGTATGGCGCACTGACGTTCTACCGACTAAACCACATGGAACGACAGCCAGCTTGAAACTTTCTCATACTTAAGTAGACTGGCGAAAACATAACGATAGCGCGTTTTAAAATCGCACAGTGACATCTATTGGATTTTATATGTACTAAAAAACGTTTTGTACTAAAAAACGTGAGCAGCGCACCTAATAGTTTCTTTTGTTTCTTTTTGTTACTTTTTTGTCTGTTGTCCGATTTTGATGAAACAAAGCCTATACACTGCCCGGGAGTGTGCATTCTTCATTAGTGAAAACCGCATAAAAATCCATTCAGTAGTTACGAAGATAACCTCGAACAAACAGACAGACAGACAGACAGACAGACAGACAAAAAATTCAAAAAATTTTTTTTTGTGTTTCATTGGTTTTCTTTTATCGCCCTGACTCCATTTTTGTCAATTATCTTCAATGTACAGACACACCGGGTCCTACTGTTTTATTATATGTATAGATAGATTTTTTTATTATGTTATGTGGAAAATATAAATGACAATGAATGTTGAATAACATAAATACAATGATAAAGACAGAAATAACGAAAGAAAGTTCGTGAAATATTATGGAGTGAATCTACAGAAATGTAATTTAATATCGTTCACCGAATTCTTACGCATCTTTTCCCGCTTTGCAACTGAATAAAAGTGAAGAGCTAATTTATCTTTCATTATAGTTAGATATATAGTTCCACAGAAAAGATAAATGGTGCGTTTGTAAAAATGAAAAGGAAATTTTTTCCGCAAATGTTGTTATTATCTTGAAGAATTTGTTGAGTCCTGAGAGAAAACTTACAATACAAAAATGATAAACGTTTCGGAAAGGAAACACTCTCACGCGAAAATATTATTAATAGAGAAACATCTATACTTTTTCGGAATATAAAAATGCTTTATGTTTAAATGAATTTCATATATGAAGCACCAATAAAATGCAATCGAGAAACAACAAACTTTTCTACCAAAAATTGAACCGACTTCAAAAACTACTGCAAAGTGAAAAATAATTTTTTTACATAATAGTAATAAGAAATTAAATTAAGAGCATAGTATTTACCATGCGTATTATTATATTTATGTACATTAATTTGATATTTTGGAGTCGGTGCCAGCCAAGCCTTTATTCTTTTAGGAACTGAATTGGATATTTAATTTTAATTTTGAAATTGGCTTGGCTGGCTTGATATACTGGGACTCCAAAAAATCAAATTAATGTATATAAATATAATAATATGCATGGTAAATACTATGCTCTTAATTTAAATTCTTATTACTATTATGTAAAAAAATTATTTTTCACTTTGCAGTAGTTTTTGAAGTCGGTTCAATTTTTGGTAGAAAAGTTTATTTTTCTCTTTTTAGTTAAAAGTTAACGATTTTTTGAAGTCAGTTAGTAAAAATTATAATACGTAAAAAAATATTGTAAATTATACATGGATGTAAATTTTGTCAGAAATAGGGTTCGAACGCACGCTCTCTTTCCAGCATCAGAGCTTAAATCTGGCTCCTTAAACCGTTGGGTCATCCTGACTGCGCTCCAATCGGCTAGTTTATTCAAAGTCCATGTTATTTCTAATTTGCAAAAAATCACCAATTTTATTAAATTTTGCCTAATTACTAAAAAGTATTGAATTAATTTCCATGAAATGGAAGTGGTACCAATTCGAGAGTAGCCTCTTTTATTTAACACAAAACAAAATTAATCGGTTGGATAGTTTCGGAGTAATCGGTGAACATACATAGAAAAAAATACATACGTTTCGAATTGATAACTTCCTCTTCCTTTTCTGAAGTCAGTTAATAATAAATATTATAATACGAAAAAAATATTATAAATTATACATGGATGTAAGTTACGTCAGGAGTGGGATTTGAACCCTTGCTTTCTTCCGAGAACAAGTGCTTAAGTCTGGCGCCTTAGACCGCTCGGCCACCCTGATAATGCTACAGCCGGCGAGCTTATTCAAAGTCCATGTTACTTTTAATTTGCGAGAAATCACAAATTTTGTTAAATTTTGCCTAATTACTAAAAAAGTACTGAACCAATTTCAATGAAATGGAAGTGGTACCAATTGGAGAGTAGCTTCTTTTATTAAATACAAAAACCAAATTAATCGGTTGGATAGTTTCAGAGTAATTGGTGAACATACATAGAAAAAAATACATACGCGTCGAATTGATTACTTCCTCTTCCTTTTCTGAAGCCGGTTAAAAATAAAAATTGTAAAACGGAAAAAAAATTGTAAATTTTACATAGATGTAAATAATGTCAGGAGCGGGGTTCGAACCCACGCTCTCTTTCGCAAAACAAAGCTTCAATCTAGCGCCTTAGACCGCTCGGCCATGCTGTCTACAGTCCATTCAGCGAACGTATTCAACACTTTTAATTAGCGAAAAATCACTAATTTTATTAGTTTTTGCCTAATTACTAAAAAAGTACTGAACCAATTTCGATGAAACTGAAGTGGTACGAGAGCATCGTCTTTCATTTAACACCAAAACCAAATTAATCGGTTGCATGGTTTCGGAGTAATCTGTGAACATACATAAAAAAAAATACATACGCGTCGAATTGACAACCCCCTCTCCTTTTTGAAAGTCGGTTAAAAAATAAAATGAAATTCTTTCTGTAAACCTATATTTCTACCAAAGGAAATATTTTTACTATATACTAGGTAATTCAAAATCTTTTGAGAATAAAAATTAAATTCTTCCATAAATATAGACACTGTAAAAAATAAATAAATAAATAGATAAACAAATAAAGTTGATTGCCGGTACAATTTCCGTATTTTTACTTTTTTTTTCTTAATCCGATGAAATGAGTTAGTAAATACGTCAGAAAGTAGCTAATATGTATTTAAGAATGTTTTTTACAGTTAATACTGCTACATGTATACAGGGCCCGCTTAAGACTTAGAAGTAGGGGAAGCCCGATGTCAGACAGGGGCCCCCCTATTACTCAACTAACTTTTTTTTTAAATTTTTATTAAATCCATTTTTTGTATGCTTAAATATTTTGAAATTTTATAATAAAAACTTCGAGTAAATATAACACTATTAATATTAAATTTAAACTAACTTCCTACATCCATATGAAAGACTATTTTATTATATAGATAATTATATATAACCAATTAATTTTGTCTTTTACCAATGTAGAACTACAATTAAGAATATTTAGATTTCAAAATATGTAAAAAAAAAAAAAAAAAAAAAAAAAAAAAAACAGTTTCGCAAAGAAAAAAGTTTTTTTTGTTTTTTGTTTTTTACTCTGATTGTATTTTTTCCATCTAAAAAATAGCTTTGAAAAGTATTTGGGGGCCCTTTTGTGTTTCAGGGGGTAAGAACGGGCTTCATGGGCCTATTCGGTAAACAGGCCCTGCATGTATAGTTAATTTATCGTCTTCTCTAAAGATTTGGATTTTTTTTAAATATTGTTAGTTCAGTCTGAAATGAGTTTTCATACTCATTGAGTACGAAGTGCGTTTGGTAACTCATTGAGTTTGCTAACTCATATTTTTTTTTTTTTTTTTGTTATTTTCTTTCAATAAAATGTTTTTTAAATTTGTTGGGAAGTAGTGAATATATATTTAAAAATGTTCTTACAGGTTATAGTCTAAATATCTCGACAATTTGCCACTTTTTCTAAAACTTTAGTCTGTTTTTATAATTTCAAACTCTAAAAAATTGTTTTCGCATTTATCCAATACAAATTCAAGATTTTTCTTTTTTTTACTTATCGATTACCTTTATTTCAATTCGGATATAAATTCTTTGTTATTTATTTTTTCCAATTTCTCATTTGGCAAATAAAAATAACAATGAATGTTGAATAATATTAAAACAATGATAAAGAGAGAAATAACGAAAGAAGATTCGTGAAATATTATGGAGTAAATCTACAGAAATGTAATTTAATATCGTCCACTGAATTCTTAGGCATCTTTTCCGGCTTTGCAACTGAGAAAAAAAAATAAAAAGCTAATTTATCTTTCATAAGTATGTCTCCAGAAAAGATAAATGATGCGTTTGTAAAAATGAAAAGGAAATTATTTCGGCAAATACTGGTTATTATCGTGAGGAGTTTGTTGAGTCCTGGGGGAAAAGCTTACGTTACAATAATGATAAACCTTTTCGGAAAGAAAAACGTTCTCACGCGAAGATGTTATTAATAGAGAAGCATTTATGCTTGTTTCCAAATATAAAAATGCTTTACGTTTAAATGAATTTCATGTACACTGTAAAAAAAGGTCGATCTACTAAAAAAATTTTAGTGATCCTTGTAATTACTAAAAATTTTTTTGTAATCTTACTCGATTACTAGAAAATCTGTAAGAATTACCAGAAAAAAGCTAGCAACGAATAGAGTTGTTAATAGTTTTATATTTTTAATAGCTATTACTAAAACTCACTTGGTGTGGCCATGATAGCACAGTGGTCATAGCACCTATCTCCAGGCTGAAAGGTCCCGGGTTCGATGCTGGACGCCACCAAAAACGCCCTTGAATGTATGCAGTGTAAGTACTCTTTAAATCAAGGGATTATCAAAGTTCTGTCGGAGCAGGTAGCAATATTTGGTGCTGCCATCTATTGCGGCTTATTATTAAAAATAATTTTGGAGCAATTACTAAAATTTGCTTGGTGGCTCATACTAAAAAGTTTTAAGTTAGTTATACGAAAAATTCTTTTGTTCATTTAACAAAAGAAATGTTTGTTTCACTTGCAACAAAAAGTTTGTAATGGTTACTAAAAAATTCTATGGAATACAAATTTACTAAAAAATTTTTAGTGACCTCTTGAATTTTTTTTACAGTGTATGAAGCACAAATAAAATGCGACCGGTAGCAAAAACTAAAATAAATATCTTCCTGTAAACCTCCTATAATTCTATCAATATAAATATTTTGACTTTTATAAGATAATTCAAAAGTTTCGTGAAAAATAAAAATTCAATTCTTCCAAAAAATATAAGCACTGCAAAAAAAAAAAAAAAATTTGAAAAAAAAGCAAGTTGATTGCAGGTACAATTTCCCTTTTTTTATTTTATTTTTTATCAGAAAGTAGCTAATATGTATATTTAAGAATGTTTTTACAGTTAATACTGCTAAATGTATAGTTAATTTACCTTTTCTCGAAAGATTTGGAATTTTTCATATATTTTTACATTTTGAAAAGAATTTATGTATTTTGTTAATACATACTACTGATTTCTTTTTTTTTCTTTTTAATAAAATGCTTTTTAAATTTGTTGGAAAGTAGTGAATTTATATTTAATAATGTTCTTACAGATTATAGTCTAAATGTGTAGTTAATTTGTCATTTTTTCTAAGACTTTAGTTTGTTTTTATAATTTTAATTTCTAAAAAATATTTGTGTAATTTGCCAATACAAATTCTAAAATTATTTTTTTCTTTTTTATCGATATATTATCTTATTTTCAATTCGGATATAAATTCTTTGTTAACTATTTTTTTTCTTTAATTCCTTATGTGGAAAATACAAATAACAATGAATGTTGAATAATATAAATATAATGATAAAAACAGAAATAACGAAAGATGGTTCGTGAAATATTATGGAGTAAATCTACAGAAATGTAATTTAATATCATTCACCGAATTCTTAAGCATTTTTTTCCCGCTTTGCAACTGAAAAAAAAATAAATAAATAAAAAGCTAATTTATCTTTTATGTGTACGTTTTCAGGAAAAATAAATGATGCGTTTGTAAAAATGAAAAGGAAATTATTTCTGCAACTGTTTTTTATTATCGTGAAGAGTTTGTTGAATCCTGGGGGAAAAGCTTACTATAGAAAAATGATAAACGTTTCGAATAGAAAACTGCTTTCACGCGAATATATTTTTAATAGAGGAACATTTACTATATACTCTTTTCGGTAAGTAAAAAATTCATTATTCTTTCTAAAAGCGAAAATAAAATGATCCTGCTCACAAAAAAATAAAATAAAATTTCTCCGATTCTATCGTTGAAAATGTGTTGACTATGTACCGGCTGCATAGTCAAAATAAATAAAAATACAAAATTCATAAAATATAAACACTACAAAAGCAAAAAAGAATAAAAAAACTTTGATTGGCAATAGAAAATTCCATATTTTTACACAATATTTTTAATGATAAGCGGATTTCGTGAGTATACCTGAAACTGGCAGAAATGGATCGAGTTCGCACTATTACTAGTACTCATTATATGGGCGGGAATTACCACGATTAGTACTAATATATTCTTACGAAATATATTCTTACGATACTGCCATGTTCTTACTTAATTATTTACTGAGCGCAACTCATCACTAGTTCATTTTCCGCAACTAAAACGTTTAAACCACTCATAAACTCATGTGTTAGTCGCTACTTTTGATTCCTACGCTTCTCGAGAACAAAATTTCAACAATTTGTGATGAATAATGAGCTCGAAGTCACTGCGGTCATCCGATGTATCCATATTTTTAGGGAATTGTTTATTGATCCCGGCTCATCTTAAACAGTTTGCTTTCGAGAGCTAAAAATTTTTAAACCATTCATAAACACATCTGTTAATCACTGCTTTTGATCAATACAGTTCTCGAAAACAAAGTTTTAATAATTGTGACGAATAATACGATCGAAACCGCCGCGGTCGTTTGATGCATCCGTTATTTTACGGAATGGCTTATTAGACCGGTAGGCAGCAGTTCATACAATCAGCTCATTCAGTTTACGGCTGAAATTCCAGAATTAGTTAAAACTCGATTATAGCACATAAATATAGAATCGATATGCCAAGTCATACCTGGCAAAAAACACCTGAAAATCCGATTTTAGGCGGTTGAATTGTAGATTTACGATTGTGTTTTCCTGCTCCCAGTCCTCTATGTTTTCCTACCTTTGTGTGCAGGAAAACAGAATGGTAAACCTACGAGTCCATTGCTTTAACATTGGACTCATATGGTATAAGTCCTATGGGTCCCCTACCTTTAGGACCCAATAGGTACATATATGAGTCCTATATGTACATATAGGACTAGGTATGTACATATATATATTCTACCTATATATATGAAATAATATATATATATATATACTGGTGTCCAAAAGTTAAGCATAATTGATAATTAAGTAAGTAATGAAAGAAATATAAATCGAAATGTGGTGAAACTCCAGATGTGTAAACAAAATAGTACGCGTCATATATTTTCGCGAAGAGTTTTCCCCGAAATTGAACAGGAGACCGTCAACAAATTGAAAAAGAACGAAGATCTTTTGGATAACCCTGTCAAAACTAATGTAGCAAAAGCGTTCAAACTGCACATTATGATTAAGTGGCTTATTGTAATGTACTGTGTTTATTTTTATAAGGATAGCATTCATACTCGTAGAGGAATTAAGGTTTTTATAAAAACAGTCCTCAGTTTTTAGCTCACAGGCTATCATAGCTTGTGAGCTTATGTGCCCGACCGGTCTGTATGTATGTTCGTTCGTGCGTAACGCGATAATTCATGCTAAAAATATCCGATCCTCTTGAAATTTTGTACATAGATATATCCTGATAAGGCGCTTCCCTGATTAGTTTTTGGAGTTCATTCGATATGTATAAGAGGGGGAACGGAGGGCTCATGCCCCTCCCCTTAATTGATATAAATGGGTTTTTCATGCAGAATTAACAGTTTTCGTTCAAAATTTAGATATAGGATCATTCTGATGAGGCGCTTCCGTGACTGTTATTAGGTGTTCATTGAATAAGTATAAACAGGGGGAACGGGGGTTCTAATGCCCCTCCCCTTAATTTATATAAATGGGTTTTTCAAGCAGAATTGTCAGATTTCGTTCAAATCTCTGAATAGTTTTGGAAGTTTAATGGTTAAGTATAAAAGAGGGGGATAACTCCTCTTAAATTATATAAATGCTAAATGGGTTTTTATTAAGAATTATCCGATTTGTTCTGAATTTTAGATATAAATATTTTATATGATAAAGCATGTCCTTGATAGTTTAGGAGGTTCAATGATTAAGTATAAAAAAGGGGAAAGGGGAGATCTGTTTCCCCTTCTTATTTCTTTTTCGAACGGAATCAACCTTTGAAAATATAAGGCTGTAATGTACAATTAGTATGCGTAGCCTGTGAGCTCAATGCCATCAGTTTAACTGGGCAGTATTCTTTTTATTTGCTTATAATTTGCAGAGTTCTTAATATAAAATAATGTTCTTTTCTGAAAGTATGACAAACATCATTGTACACAATACCCTGTCATCAAAATGTAAAAATAATAAAAATTGTATGAAAAATGAATAAGTTTAACAAATAATATTTTATTGCGCATGCGTCAACGATATCAAAATTTCACTTGCATATTCTGTTAGCTAAATGTATAGAGCAACTTCTGTTAAAGTTTCAAAAACATAGCTTGAAACTTCTGAAAATTATCGTCTATAGAATCAACTCAAAATCCGTTATTCTTAAAAGGAAACAAAATATCATGGGTTTTATCCAAATACCCAGTTGTACGTGCAATATTGTCGAGGCACGAAACAATGGAATATGGATACAGCCCCTCATCTTTTTGCTTCATTAGGGAATAAAATATTTTGATCTCATTCTATCAACGATAATTTTCAGAATTTTTAATCTATGTTTTTGAGACTTTCACAAAAGTTGCTCTACACATTTAACTAACATAATATGCAGATGAAATTTTAATAGCGTTCACGCATGCGCAGTAAAAAATTATTTAGCAAACCTGCTCATTTGTCATACAATTTTTATTTTTTTTAAATTCTGATGATAGGATATTGTGTACCATGATGTTTGTCATACTTTCAGAAAAGAACGTTATTTTATATTAAGAACTCTGCAAATTATAAGCAAAAAACTTAGGACTGTTTTTATAAAAACCTTAATTTCTCTACGAGTATACATGCTATCCTTATAAAAATAAACACAGTACATTACAATAAGCCACTCAATCGTAATGTGCAGTTTGAATGCTTTTGCTACATTAATTTTGACAGGGTTATCCAAAAGATCTTCGTTCTTTTTCAATTTGTTGACGGTCCCCTGTTCGATTTTGGGGAAAACTCTTCGCGAAAATATATGACGCGTACTATTTTGTTTACACGCCTGGAGTTTCACCACATTTCGATTTATATTTCTTTCATTACTTACTTAATTACCAATTATGCTTAACTTTTGGACACTAGTGTATATATACCATGTATCTATATTATAAAATAGTCCAATCATATGGACTGGACCATATGAATTTACCTTCAATATGGCCCATCTGATTATTGAATATGATGGACCGATGATATAATCAACCGTATTATCATAGGTCTGATGATAATATGGTCTTCATATTTTCATCAACCTTCATGATAATATGATGAGTCATATTATCATCATGTTGTCATATGATGAGAAATGATTAGCAACCTATCATCATTTATAGTTTGACAAATAATGATCGTCATGAGTCAAACTTTATGAGTCAAACTTTATCTCCCTCCGAAATGGCCAAACTCCCCTCCATTTATAAATGTTGGTAGGGAGACTCCCCTCCTTCGAAAAATTGAATTTCAAGCCCTGCAAGCAAATATGAAGCACAAATAAAATGCGACTGATTAGCAAAAAAAATGAAATAAAATTATTTCTATAGATCTATAAATCTATAAAAGGAAATATTTTGACTATATACCGGGTAATTTAAAAGTCTCGTGACAAATAAAAATTCAATATTTAAGATTTTTTTACTGCTAATACTGCTAAATGTATAGTTAATTTATCGTTTTTGGTAAAAATTTGGATTTTTTTATATTGTTACATTCTAAAAAGAATATGTATTTTGCTAATACATATTTCTCATTTTTTTTCTATAAAATGCTTGTTAAATCTGTTGGAAAGTAGTTAATACATATTTAAAAATATTCTTACAGATTATAGTCTAAATGTCTAGTTAATTTGTTATTTTTTAAGACTTTAGTCTGTTTTTATAATTTTAATTTCTAAAAAATGTTTTCGTGTTTTGCCAATACAAATTCTGGATTATTTTTTTTTTTTTTTTTTTTTTTTTTTTTTTTTTTTTTAATCGATATATTATCTCTTTTTTAATTCGAATATAAATTCTTTATTAACTATTTTTTTTTAATATGTTATGTGGAAAATATAAATGACAATGAATGTTGAATAACATAAATACAATGATAAAGACAGAAATAACGAAAGAAAGTTCGTGAAATATTATGGAGTGAATCTACAGAAATGTAATTTAATATCGTTCACCGAATTCTTACGCATCTTTTCCCGCTTTGCAACTGAATAAAAGTGAAGAGCTAATTTATCTTTCATTATAGTTAGATATATAGTTCCACAGAAAAGATAAATGGTGCGTTTGTAAAAATGAAAAGGAAATTATTTCCGCAAATGTTGTTATTATCTTGAAGAGTTTGTTGAGTCCTGAGAGAAAACTTACAATACAAAAATGATAAACGTTTTGGAAAGGAAACACTCTCACGCGAAAATATTATTAATAGAGAAACATCTATACTTTTTCGGAATATAAAAATGCTTTATGTTTAAATGAATTTCATATATGAAGCACCAATAAAATGCAATCGAGAAACAACAAACTTTTCTACCAAAAATTGAACCGACTTCAAAAACTACTGCAAAGTGAAAAATAATTTTTTTTACATAATAGTAATAAGAAATTAAATTAAGAGCATAGTATTTACCATGCGTATTATTATATTTATGTACATTAATTTGATATTTTAGAGTCGGTGCCAGCCAAGCCTTTATTCTTTTAGGAATTGAATTGGATATTTAATTTTAATTTTGAAATTGGCTTGGCTGGCTTGATATACTGGGACTCCAAAAAATCAAATTAATGTACATAAATATAATGATACGCATGGTAAATACTATGCTCTTAATTTAAGTTCTTATTACTATTATGTAAAAAAATTATTTTTCACTTTGCAGTAGTTTTTGAAGTCGGTTCAATTTTTGGTAGAAAAGTTTATTTTTCTCTTTTTAGTTAAAAGTTAACGATTTTTTGAAGTCAGTTAATAAAAATTATAATACGTAAAAAAATATTGTAAATTATACATGGATGTAAATTTTGTCAGAAATAGGGTTCGAACGCACGCTCTCTTTCACGCATCAGAGCTTAAATCTGGCTACTTAAACCGTTGGGTCATCCTGACTGCGCTCCAATCGGCTAGTTTATTCAAAGTCCATGTTATTTCTAATTTGCAAAAAATCACCAATTTTATTAAATTTTGCCTAATTACTAAAAAGTATTGAACCAATTTCCATGAAATGGTAGTGGTACCAATTCGAGAGTAGCCTCTTTTATTTAACACAAAACAAAATTAATCGGTTGGATAGTTTCGGAGTAATCGGTGAACATACATAGAAAAAAATACATACGTTTCGAATTGATAACTTCCTCTTCCTTTTCTGAAGTCAGTTAATAATAAATATTATAATACGGAAAAAATATTATAAATTATACATGGATGTAAGTTATGTCAGGAGTGGGATTTGAACCCTTGCTTTCTTCCAAGAACAAGTGTTTAAGTCTGGCGCCTTAGACCGCTCGGCCACCCTGATAACGCTACAGCCGGCAAGCTTATTCAAAGTGCATGTTACTTTTAATTTGCGAGAAATCACAAATTTTGTTAAATTTTGCCTAATTACTAAAAAAGTACTGAACCAATTTCAATGAAATGGAAGTGGTACCAATTGGAGAGTAGCTTCTTTTATTAAATACAAAAACCAAATTAATCGGTTGGGTATTTTCAGAGTAATTGGTGAACATACATAGAAAAAAATACATACGCGTCGAATTGATAACTTCCTCTTTCTTTTCTGAAGCCGGTTAAAAAAAAAAAAAAAATTGTAATACGGAAAAAAAAATTGTACATTTTACATAGATGTAAATAATGTCAGGAGCGGGGTTCGAACCCACGCTCTCTTTCGCAAAACAGAGCTTCAATCTAGTGCCTTAGACCGCTCGGCCATGCTGTCTACAGTCCAGTCAGCGAACGTTTTCAACACTTTTGATCAGCGAAAAATCACTAATTTTATTAGTTTTTGCCTAATTACTAAAAAAGAACTGAACCAATTTCGATGAAACTGAAGTGGTACCAATTCGAGAGCAACGTTTTTCATTTAAAACAAAAATAACAGAAATCGGTTGAATAGTTTTGGAGTAAT
Source organism: Maratus speculifer (assembly GCA_964019185.1). NCBI lineage: Eukaryota > Metazoa > Arthropoda > Arachnida > Araneae > Salticidae > Maratus > Maratus speculifer. The sequence continues at coordinate 108,273,063 of OZ025302.1, read as the reverse complement.
CGGTGAATATACATAAAAAATATACATGCGCGTTGAATTAATAACTTCCTCTGCTTTTTGGAAGTCGGTTAAAAAATAAAATGAAATTCTTTCTGTAAACCTATATTTCTACCAAAGGAAATATTTTTACTATATACTGGGTAATTCAAAATCTTGTGAGAATAAAAATTAAATTCTTCCATAAATATAGACACTGTAAAAAATAAATAAATAAATAGATAAACAAATAAAGTGGATTGCCGGTACAATTTCCGTATTTTTACATTTTTTTTCTTAATCCGATGAAATGAGTTAGTAAATACGTCAGAAAGTATCTAATATGTATTTAAGAATGTTTTTTACAGTTAATACTGCTACATGTATAGTTAATTTATCGTCTTCTCTAAAGATTTGGATTTTTTTTAAATATTATTAGTTCAGTCTGAAATGAGTTTTCATACTCATTGAGTACGAAGTGCGTTTGGTAACTCATTGAGTTTGCTAACTCATATTTTTTATTTTTTTTATTTTCTTTCAATAAAATGTTTTTTAAATTTGTTGGAAAGTAGTGAATATATATTTAAAAATGTTCTTACAGGTTATAGTCTAAATATCTCGACAATTTGCCACTTTTTCTAAAACTTTAGTCTGTTTTTATAATTTCAAACTCTAAAAAATTGTTTTCGCATTTATCCAATACAAATTCAAGATTTTTTTTTTTTTTTTTTACTTATCGATTACCTTTATTTCAATTCGGATATAAATTCTTTGTTATTTAATATTTCCAATTTCTCATTTGGCAAATAAAAATAACAATGAATGTTGAATAATATTAAAACAATGATAAAGAGAGAAATAACGAAAGAAGATTCGTGAAATATTATGGAGTAAATCTACAGAAATGTAATTTAATATCGTCCACTGATTTCTTAGGCATCTTTTCCGGCTTTGCAACTGAGAAAAAAAAATAAAAAGCTAATTTATTTTTCATAAGTATGTCTCCAGAAAAGATAAATGATGCGTTTGTAAAAATGAAAAGGAAATTATTTCGGCAAATACTGGTTATTATCGTGAAGAGTTTGTTGAGTCCTGGGGGAAAAGCTTACGTTAGAATAATGATAAACGTTTCGGAAAGAAAAACGTTCTCACTCGAAGATGTTATTAATAGAGAAACATTTATACTTGTTTCAAAATATAAAAATGCTTTACGTTTAAATGAATTTCATGTACACTGTAACAAAAAAAGGTCGATCTACTAAAAAAATTTTAGTGATCCTTGTAATTAGTAAAAATTTTTTTTTTAATCTTACTCGGTTACTAGAAAATCTGTAAGAATTACTAGAAAAAAGCTAGCGACGAATAGAGTTAATAGTTTTATATTTTTAATAGCTATTACTAAAACTCACTTGGTGTGGCCGTGATAGCATAGTGGTCATAGCACCGATCTCCAGGGTGAAAGGTCCCGGGTTCGATGCTGGACGCCACCAAATACGCCCTTGAATGTATGCAGTGTAAGTACTCTTTAAAACAAGGGATTATCAAAGTCTTGTCGGAGCAGGTAGCAATGTTCGGTGCTGCCATCTATTGCGGCTTTTTATTAAAAGTAATTTTGGAGCTATTACTAAAATTTGCTTGGTGGCTCATACTAAAAAGTTTTAAGTTAGTTATACGAAAAATTCGTTTGTTCATTTAACAAAAGAAATGTTTGTTTCACTTGCAAAAAAAAGTTTGTAATGGTTACTAAAAAATTCTGTGGAATACAAATTTACTGAAAAATTTTTAGTAACCTCTTGAATTTTTTTTACAGTGTATGAAGCACAAATAAAATGCGACCGGTAGCAAAAACTAAAATAAATATCTTCCTGTAAACCTCCTATAATTCTATCAATAGAAATATTTTGACTATATATAAGGTAATTCAAAAGTTTCGTGAAAAATAAAAATTCAATTCTTCCAAAAAATATAAACACTGAAAAAAAAAAAAAAAAAAGCAACGTGATTGCCGGTACAATTTCCCTATTTTTTATTTATTTATCAGAAAGTAGCTAACATGTATATTTAAGAATGTTTTTACAGTTAATACTGCTAAATGTATAGTTAATTTACCTTTTCTCTAAAGATTTGGAATTTTTCATATATCTTTACATTCTGAAAAGAATTTACGTATTTTGTTAATACATACTACTGATTTCTTTTTTTTTTTCCTTTTTAATAAAATTCTTTTTAAATTTGTTGGAAAGTAGTGAATTTATATTTAATAATGTTCTTACAGATTATAATCTAAATGTGTAGTTAATTTGTCATTTTTTCTAAGACTTTAGTTTGTTTTTATAGTTTTAATTTCTAAAAAATATTCGTATATTTTGCCAATATAAATTCTAGAATTATTTTTTTCTTTGTTATCGATATATTATCTCTTTTTCAATTCATGTACAGTCGGCTCTCGTTAATTCGAACTCGTTGGGACCACAAGAAATGTTCGAATTATCCGAAGTTCGAATTATGGAAAGTATGAAATGGAAACATGCTTAATATGGTACTATTACAAAGGAATTAATATTATAGTGTTTTTTAAAATTTGTTTCGTTTGTTATTATTAGAATATGATTTAATATTAAATTAGAATGTATAAATACATAAACTAATTAAAAGATTAGAAACAAGCTCAATGAAAGAAAAATTTGAGGCGTCACTGATGGACAAATGGGGCACTAAGAAAGTGGTTTATATTTATACTCGTTGGGAACAATTTTTACAAAAATCAAAGAAAGAAAGTGATTCAAATGATCTGAAACCAGAGAGAAAAGAAATAAAAATGAAAAATCGGAAGTTAGATTCTCGTTAGTTCGAATTAAACGAAGTCAAGAGAAAATAAGTTCGAATTAATGAAAAAATTTTAATGTTTTTCTGCCATTGAAAATTTCGGGACTTCATGTTTAGTTCGAATTATCCGATTTCGAATTAACGAGAGTTGACTGTATATAAATATTTTGTTAACTTTTTTTTTTATTCCTTATGTGGAAAATACAAATGACAATGAATGTTGAATAATATAAATATAATGATAAAAACAGAAATAACGAAAGATGGTTCGTGAAATATTATGGAGTAAATCTACAGAAATGTAATTTAATATCGTTCACCGAATTCTTAAGCATTTTTTTCCGCTTTGCAACTGAAAAAATAAATAAATAAAAAGCTTATTTATCTTTTATGTGTACGTTTTCAGGAAAAATAAATGATTCGTTTGTAAAAATGAAAAGGAAATTATTTCCGCAACTGTTTTTTACTATCGTGAAGAGTTTGTTGAATCCTGGGGGAAAAGCTTACTATAGAAAAATGATAAACGTTTCGAATAGAAAACTGCTTTCACGCGAATATATTTTTAATAGAGGAACATTTACTATATACTCTTTTCGGTAAGTAAAAAATTCATTATTCTTTCTAAAAGCGAAAATAAAATGATCCTGCTCACAAAAAAAAATAAAATAAAATTTATCCGATTCTATCGTTGAAAATGTGTTGACTATGTACCGCCTGCATAGTCAAAATAAATAAAAATACAAAATTCATAAAACATAAACACTACAAAACCAAAAAAAAAAAAACTTTGATTGGCAATAGAATTTTTATATTATTACATAATATTTTTAATGATAAGCGGATTTTGTGAGTATACCTGAAACTGGCAAAAATGGATCGAGTTCGCACTATTACTAGTACTCATTATATGGGCGGGAATTACCACGATTAGTACTAATATATTCTTACGAAATATATTCTTACGATACTGCCATATTCTTACTTAATTATTTACTGAGCGCGACTCATCATCACTGGTTTATTTTCCGTGACTAAAATGTTTGAACCAGTCATAAACTCATCTGTTAGTCACTACTTTTGACTCCTACTCTTCTCGAGAACAAAATTTCAACAATTTGTGACGAATAATGAGCTCAAAGCCACTGCGGTCATCCGATGTATCCGTATTTTTAGGGAATTGTTTATTGAACCCGGCTCATCTTAAACAGTTTCCTTTCGAGAGCTAAAAATTTTTAAACCATTCATAAACACATCTGTTAATCACTGCTTTTGATCAATACAGTTCTCGAAAACAAAGTTTTAATAATTGTGACGAATAATAGAATCGAAGCGGCAGCGGTCATTTGATGCATCCGTAATTTTACGGAATAGCTTATTAGACCGGTAGGCAACAGTTCATACAATCAGCTCATTGAGTTTACGGCTGAAATTGCAGAATTAGTTAAAACTCGATTATAGCACATAAATATAGAATCGATATGCCAAGTCATACCTGGCAAAAAACACCTGAAAATCCGATTTTAGGCGGTTGATTCGTAGATTTACCATTGTGTTTTCCTGCTCCCAGCCCTCCATGTTTTCATACCTTTGACTGCAGGAAAACAGAATGGTAAACCTACGAGTCCATTGTGTTAACATTGGACTCATATCGTATGAGTCCTATGGGTCCCCTACCTTTAGGATCCAATAGGTAGATATATGAGTTCTATTTGTACATATAGGACTAGGTATGTACATATATATATTCTACCTATATATATGAAATAATATATATATATATATACTGGTGTCCAAAAGTTAAGCATAATTGATAATTAAGTAAGTAATGAAAGAAATATAAATCGAAATGCGGTGAAACTCCAGGTGTGTAAACAAAATAGTACGCGTCAAATATTTTCGCGAAGAGTTTTCCCCGAAATCAAACAGGAGACCGTCAACAAATTGAAAAAGAACGAAGATCTTTTGGATAACCCTGTCAAAACTAATGTAGCAAAAGCGTTCAAACTGCACATTATGATTAAGTGGCTTATTGTAATGTACTGTGTTTATTTTTATAAGGATAACATTCATACTCGTAGAGAAATTAAGGTTTTTATAAAAACAGTCCTCAGTTTTTAGCTCACAGGCTATCATACTTGTTAGCTTATGCGTCCGCCCGTTCTGTATGTATGTTCGTTCGTGCGTAACGCGATAACTCATGCTAAAAATATCCGATCCTCTTGAAATTTTGTACATAGATATAACCTGATAAGGCGCTTCTCTGATTAGGTTTTGGAGTTCATTCGATAAGTATAAGAGGGGGAACGGAGGGCTCATGCCCCTCCCCTTAATTGATATATATGGGTTTTTCATGCAGAATTACAGTTTTCGTTCAAAATTTAGATATAGGATAATTCTGATGAGGCGATTCCGTGACTGTTATTAGGTGTTCATTAAATAAGTATAAACAGGGGGAACGGGGGTTCTAATGCCCCTCCCCTTAATTTATATAAATGGGTTTTTCAAACAGAATTGTCAGATTTCGTTCAAATCTCTGAATAGTTTTGGAAGTTTAATGGTTAAGTATAAAAGAGGGGGATAACTCCTCTTAAATTATATAAATGCTAAATGGGTTTTTATTAAGAATTATCCGATTTGTTCTGAATTTTAGATATAAATATTTTATATGATAAAGCATGTCCTTGATAGTTTAGGAGATCAATGATTAAGAAAAAAAAGCGGAGAGGGGAGATCTGTTTCCCCTTCTTATTTCTTTTTCGAACGGAATTAACCCTTGAAAATATAAGGCTGTAATGTACAATTAGTATGCGTAGCCTGTGAGCTCAATGCCATCAGTTTAACTGGGCAATATTCTTTTTATTTGCTTATAATTTGCAGAGTTCTTAATATAAAATAATGTTCTTTTCTGAAAATATGACAAACATCATTGTACACAATACCCTGTCATCAAAATGTAAGAATAATAAAAATTGTATGAAAAATGAGTAGGTTTAGTAAATAATTTTTCATTGCGCATGCGTCAACGATATCAAAATTTCACTTGCATATTGTGTTAGCTAAATGTATAGAGCAACTTCTGTAAAAGTTTCAAAAACATAGCTTGAAAATTCTGAAAATTATCGTCTATAGAATCAACTCAAAATCCGTTATTCCTAAAAGGAAACAAAATATCAGGGGTTTTATCCAAATACCCAGTTGTACGTGCAATATTGTCTAAGCACGAAACAATGGAATATTGATACAGCCCCTCATCTTTTTGCTTCATTAGGGAATAAAATATTTTGATCTCATTCTATCAACGATAATTTTCAGAATTTTTAATCTGTGTTTTTGAGACTTTCACAAAAGTTGCTCTACACATTTAACTAACATAATATGCAAATGAAATTTTAATAGCGTTCACGCATGCGCAGTAAAAAATTATTTAGTAAACCTGCTCATTTGTCATACAATTTTTATTATTTTTAAATTCTGATGGCAGGGTATTGTGTACCATGATGTTTGTCATATTTTCAGAAAAGAACGTTATTTTATATTAAGAACTCTGCAAATTATAAGCAAAAAACTTAGGACTGTTTTTATAAAAACCTTAATTTTTCTGCGAGTATACATGCTATCCTTATAAAAATAAACACAGTACATTACAATAAGCCAATTAATCATAATGTGCAGTTTGAACGCTTTTGCTACATTAGTTTTGACAGGGTCATCCAAAAGATCTTCGCTCTTTTTCAATTTGTTGACGGTCCCCTGTTCGATTTCGGGGAAAACTCTTCGCGAAAATATATGACGCGTACTATTTTGTTTACACACCTGGAGTTTCACCGCATTTCGATTTATATTTCTTTCATTACTTACTTAATTACCAATTATGCTTAACTTTTGGACACCAGTGTATATATACCATGTATCTATATTATAAAATAGTCCAATCATATGGACTATGGTATGAATGGACAATATGAATGTACCTTCAATATGGCCCATCTGATTATTGAATATGATGGACCGATGATAATATCAACCGTATTATCATAGGTCTGATGATAATATGGTCTTCATATTTTCATCAACCTTCATGATAATATGATGAGTCATATTATTATCATGTTGTCATATTATGAGAAATGATGTGAGCAACCTATCATCATTTATAGTTTGACAAATAATGATAGTCGTGAGTCAAACTTTATGACTCGTGGGGGTTATAGAGGTCATGATCTAAATATAATCCTATCAAAAACATGAATGTGAAAGAATGCCAAGTTCGTTAAAGGTTTCGCTAATAAAAGAAGTGAGATCTAACTGCAAACCAAGTTCTTTCGAAGCTTCTTAAATCATAGCTCCTGTCATGCATAATAATCTTCAATTGCTTAAAATGATTTGGTACGTTGCTTGTTATTCAATAGAGCGACTTAGCAAGTTTTCTCTTATTCAGATTTCTCAATTTAATTGATCAGAAATTAAAGTTAATCACTTACTTAATTTACCAATACATTAACTTCAATGTACTTATTCGAACACTCGATTGACTAGATCTTTGCCAATCAGATTCTATATCAAATTATACTCCGACTCAAACCTTAAAGTTGGTGGCTGAAAACTTGCCAAGTCGCTCTATTGAATAACAAGTAACATACCAAATCATTTTAAGCAATTGAAGAATATTATGCATGACAGGAGCTATGATTTAAGAAGCTTCGAAAGAACTTGGTTTGCAGTTAGATCTCACTTCTTTTATTAGCGAAGCCTTTAAAGAACTTGACATTCTTTCACATTCATGTTTTTGATAGGATATCATTATTTTTTGTCAAATAAGTAGGTATTTGTTTCCTTTTTGAAATAAATAGGCTTAATATTAAATTAGTTTTATTTAATATTAAATAAAACTAATTTAATATTAATTAATTTTACAGCTTTTTCCTGCGTTTAGCCACTGTTTTTTTCAGTCAAATTTAAAAATTTTAACATTAGGAGTGCTTATGTTCCTTTAAATTCCAATAATAAGGATGTTTCTTTTATGTGATTGGGTAGTACTTGATTATCTCGTCAACCTAAAAAGTTTGTCGCCAACTTGGCCATATATACCAAAATTGACGACAAAAATTACCCACCAAAAGTGATGCTAATTTGGTGCTATTTCTGGTATTTCGCCAATTTCTCATAGACTTCCATTGTAATGTGGTAATTTATCCAATACTTCTGTTATATCAAGGACTGTCGCCATCATTTTAACATCTTTTTTTTTTAAATCAGTTGCTAATTTCCCAATATTGCTTAAATATTGCTATTTAGAAAGTTTTTAAAACGCTTTTCGCGCATTTTACCCCTTTTTAGCTCACAGGCTATCATAGCCTGAGAGCTTATGTGCCCGCCCGTTCTGTATGTATGTGCGTATGTGCGTAACGCGATAACTCATGATAAAAATATCCGATCCTCTTAAAATTTTGTATGTAGGTATATCCTGACAAGGCGCTTCCCTGATTAGTTTTTGAAGTTCATTCGATATGTATAAGAGGGGGAACGGGGGGCTCATGTCCCCCGTTAGTTGATATAAATGGGATTTTCATGCAGAATTAAGTTTTCAAAATTTAGATTAGGATCATTCTGATGAGGCGATTCCGTGACTGTTATTAGGTGTTCATTGAATAAGTATAAATAGGGGGAACAAGGGTTCTAATCCCCCCCACCCGTTAGTTGATATAAATGGGATTTTCATGCAGAATTAAGTTTTCGTTCAAAATTTAGATTAGGATCATTCTGATGAGGCGATTCCGTGACTGTTATTAGGTGTTCATTGAATAAGTATAAATAGGGGGAACAGGGGTTCTAATGCCCCCCCCCGTTAGTTGATATAAATGGGATTTTCATGCAGAATTAAGTTTTCGTTCAAAATTTAGATTAGGATCATTCTGATGAGGCGATTCCGTGACTGTTATTAGGTGTTCATTAAATAAGTATAAATAGGGGGAACAGGGGTTCTAATGCACCCCCCCCCGTTAGTTGATATAAATGAGATTTTCATGCAGAATTAAGTTTTCGTTCAAAATTTAGATTAGGATCATTCTGATGAGGCGATTCCGTGACTGTTATTAGGTGTTCATTGAATAAGTATAAATAGGGGGAACAGGGGTTCTAATGCCCCCCCCCGTTAGTTGATATAAATGGGATTTTCATGCAGAATTAAGTTTTCGTTCAAAATTTAGATTAGGATCATTCTGATGAGGCGATTCCGTGACTGTTATTAGGTGTTCATTAAATAAGTATAAATAGGGGGAACAGGGGTTCTAATGCACCCCCCCCCCCGTTAGTTGATATAAATGAGATTTTCATGCAGAATTAAGTTTTCGTTCAAAATTTAGATTAGGATCATTCTGATGAGGCGATTCCGTGGCTGTTATTAGGTATTCATTGAATAAGTATAAATAGGGGGAACAGGGGTTCTAATGCCCCCCCCCCGTTAGTTGATATAAATGGGATTTTCATGCAGAATTAAGTTTTCGTTCAAAATTTAGATTAGGATCATTCTGATGAGGCGATTCCGTGACTGCTATTAGGTGTTCATTGAATAAGTATAAATAGGGGCAACAGGGGTTCTAATGCCTCCCCCCCCTCTTAATTTATATAAATAGGTTTTTCAAGCAGAATTTTCAGATTTCGTTCAAATCTCTGAATAGTTTTGGAAGTTTAATGGTTAAGTATAAAAGAAGGGGATAACTCCTTTTAAATTATATAAATGCTAAATGGGTTTTTATTAAGAATTATCTAATTTGCTCTGAATTTTGGATATAGATTTTTTATATGATAAAGCATGTCTTTGATAGTATAGGAGGTTCAATGATTAAGTATAAAAAAAGAGGAAAGGGGAGAGCTGTTTCCCCTTCTTAATTTTTTTTTCGAACGGAATTAACCCTTGAAAATATAAGGCTTTAATGTACAATTAGTATTTGTAGCCTGTGAGCTCAATGCCATCAGTTTAACTGGGCAGTATTCTTTTTATTAAATTTTGTACTTGTTAACAAATGTTGTTAGTGGCATATCTTATACGTTACGAACATGCCAAATTTGATGTTTCTAGGCCCTTAACATACAGACATCGCATTTTTAGAAAAAAATTTATTATTTTAACTTCTTTGGATTAGTGGCATCGACATAAGATATAGCCTATATTGAAGCAAGTGCTGTCACCATCATTTTGATATCATTACTTTTAAGATCGGTTTGTTGTTTGCTGAGATTGCTTAAAAATCCCAATTTAGAACATTTTTATAACGCTTTTCACGCATTTTCACCCTTTTTGAATTCCATATTTTTTAGCAAATTCACTTAGAGATCATTTATGTCTTATAAATAATTAACAAGCCAAATTTTATATTTCTAGGTCTTTCAGAAATACAAAAATTGCATTTTTAGAATATTTTTTGCGTTCTCACCCTCTTATGGTTAATGGTATACACATAAAATATAGCCTATGCTTGAACCGGGGCGAATACCATCATTTTGGTACCATTAATTTTGAAATCGGTTCATTTTTTCAGAGATTAGCCCCGATACTTGCAAAAGGGACGCCAACTTGGCACTATTTCTGTTATTTCGCGAAATTCCCATAAACACTAAAATGCCAAACTTTATAATTCCAGTCCCTTAACATACAGACATCACATTTTTAGAACTTTACCCCTTTTGGGTTAGTGACATCGACATAAGATATAGCCTATGTTGGAGCAAGGACTGTCATCATCATTTTGATATCATTACTTTTAGGATCGATTAGTTGTTTGCTGAGATTGTTTTAAAATCGCTATTTAGAATGTTTTTAGAATGCACTTGACGCATTTCCACCCCTTTTAAATTTGGTATTTTTTAGCAAATGTCATTAGTGAACATTTATATCTTATAAATAATTAACATACCAAATTTTGTGTTTCTAGGCCCTTCAGTAAAAAAAAAATTACATTTTTATGTTTTTTACTTCTGCACCATTCTTTTGGTTAGTGGCACAGACATAAGATATAGTCTATGTTTGAACCGGGGCGAATACCATCATTTTGGTACCATTACTTTTGGAATCGGTTTGGTAGTTTCAGCGATTAGCCCCAATACTCGCCAAAAGTGACGCCAACTTGGCACTATTTTTAGTATTTTGTGAAATTCTCATAAACTCCCATTGTAATCCAATATTTATCTTCTAAACAACCATTAATGTTTAATTAATGGTGATTTCTGATTTTTTCCTGTTTATAGATCCAATAACCTATCTCCACACCTAATTTCAACTTCCTAAGTCTCCTGGAAGCAGTCAAACATTTATATGAGTGAGTCAGTGGTAAAAACAGTGATTTTCAGACGTCAATCAAGATTTTTTAAAAAATTTATAGGATTCGGAAATTAGAAGATGGTCTTACACGACATGAAAATTAGCAATTATGTAGGTCAAATAGAATTTAAGTTATTGAGGGGTCAAAAGTGGCCTGAAATGTTTCGGGTAATATAACCCACGGTCGGTGTGTCGCCTTTTATTTTGTGAACTTGGCTGACACACTGCCGTGTGTCTAGATATTTGTGTAACGCACAAAATTTGTAAATTTACATTAACATATCGATTTGAATGAATCCGTACAATTTCCTACAATTTACACATGTTTGAGTTTTTGAAGATATAACAAATTACACGCTTCCATTCACACATACACATACATCAATGTGTAAACACATACACATACATCAATTTAAATGTTTATGTTCAGAATATAAATTTTATGACAAATGTGTAACTTTACGAATTTACACATATACATATGATAATATATCTAATTTACCTGTTTATTATTTAGAGTGCACCCACAATTTGAAAACCACTGCTATATAATATTTTAAAGTATTTAAAATATTACTTAAATTTAATTCCAATATTTAGAAGCATACAGAGAATTGGCGAAATACTAGTCTGTATTAAATTTCTAATATCAGCACAGACACGTTCGGGAATACCAATTTCCTGTAGTTATTAAGTGAAGCTACGGAAGATTAATCAGAAATCCAAGACAGCCTAATTTATTCTACGAACATTAATTTATGTTCGGAATTCGAACATTTGTAAATGAAATATAGTAAATAATTAACTACTTCTCTAAACAACAGATTGAATTTAAATTAGTATTTATATTTAAGCAGCTCTTGGCATCCGATTAAATAGAATAAATAGGAAATTTTACGTCAAACGTGGCAAATGAAATACGTTGTTACAATAATTAGTTTTATAAATAATTATATCTTGATATAATAGCTATTGCACTCTGATGTGAAAATGTACAAATGATAAATTTATTACGATTCCACATATTAAATTATGGAACTAATATAACTATATCTTAAATAGAGCTTAATCACCATGGCAACCTTTTATCATTATTTATCATGGTATATCATTTAATTAATTACGTATGATAGGATTTAATATTATAATCACCATGTTAACCTGTAGTTGTTATCTATCATTTTATATCATCATGATAGGATTTAATAAAATCAAGAAAACTTTTATTAATATGTTTTGAGTTTTGCGTCTATTTTCATAAAATTTGAAATGACTCAACAAAAATATGAAACGATTTTATATATATTAAATTTCAAATTATTCATTTTGGTAGTTTTTTAGCTGTTCTATTTGGACAGACAGACGGATGAACCAGATGAGGATTATACATGCTACATACTTATACAATTCAAAACGCGTCTGAAAATGCTTTGTTAGAGTTTCGCTTTATCATTTCCTTACTTACCATATAGTCTTATGTATAATAGAAACTTTGATTCAAGAAAAATGATGTAAATTTATATTTGCACGTTTATAAATTTAAAATTTACGTTATAAGATTAAATTAAAAAAGAGTTTTAAAAAATCACTCTCTTTTAAGCATTCAATAATTATCTTTAAAATCAGGTTTATTTTTCTTAGGGCAATTTATGTTTTCCTCCAAAAGTTTCGTTACAATACATTAATTTGGTGAAGGTACCGAACACTATGAAAATTTACTCCATTTCTTATGTTCCGTAAAAAGTGCAAGCAATAAAAATTAGTGAAAAGTATGTCATTTCTGCTCTATTTCTTTATTAAGATGGGGAAGAAATAAAGAAAAAAATGAAAACAATATTTAAATAATCTTTATAAAAAATTTAAATTGATTTTTCAATGTATTATGCAAATTAATTGCTACATAACTTCAATTATAAATTTTCTTTTTTAAAATATTGAAAATTTAATTATTTACTTCTAATTTATTTTCTAATTTTTAGCCTTTAAAATATTTTATTGTTTGAGTTTTACAGCCATTTGTCCAATTTTGGCAAGCATTTTTGACGCCTCATATAATAATCCATTGTTATTTCAAGTCGTCTGTAATTGTGCAAGTTACAGAAAATATTTGGTCCTTTAAGACCTGCAGCTGACCTATATACGATCTATAGAATTTATAAACGCAAAACAATAAGCAAAATATTAGATAATTAAAAAAACATATCATAATTTTTAAAGATAGAAAACCAACGATTATAAATGTGCACATAATGTATGAAATGTAGCAAACAGCTGTTTCGAATCTACAATCGGGATTTTTCATCAGTTCAAAACTCAAAGAGCTAGAAAAACCAAAACTGAGCAAAGAGACAGAGAAACGCAGGCTTATAAACCCGCTACGGGAACGATCTCGCCAAAAGATAAGCAACCTTGCTTTCTTCTCATTGGTTGCTTTTCTTATAGGCGGGATCTTCCCGTAGCGGGTATATAAGCCTGCATTTCTCTGTCTCTTCTCTCAGATTTGCTTTTTCTAGCTCGCTGAGTTTTGCACTGATGAAGAATCTCAATAGTAGATTCGAAACAGCTGTTTGCTACCTTTTATACATTATGTGCGCATTTATAATCGTTGGTTTTCTATCTTAACATTTTTTCACAAAGGCTTTATTTGCTATTTTAACACATCTCAATTGAAAACGCATATCCAGCAATCACTGGTCATAGATAGTACGGGAAGGTGGGGCACGCTGGGACATCTCAATTTTTAGACTTTAATTTGCAGTTAAAAATTAGCCCATATAAGTACCAATATATGATACTACAATCTACTCTCTCATATGTTTTGGAATCGCTGGTGTTTGCTGGAAACAAATAATACCATTATTTTTGTTTTGAATGAGGTTGAATAACATTAATGTGTGTTTTGAAGAAGAAATTTTTCATTAAAGAAATAATAAAAGTTGGAGCATGTTGTGATAAAAAAAACTTGTATTTATTGTTATTTTAATGGTAAAAATTAGACTGTATTGCTAAAATTAACAGTGTAAATGTTTTTATTACTTAATGTACGATATGGGGCAAGTTGAGACACTCAGTTGTGGAACACCTTGGAACATTCCAAAAATGCTGAAAAGACCCAATACAGCTTACAAAAAGGGAAAAAGTACACAACAAGTTAGGATTTACATGAAGCAGTGACGATGAGGCAGTTGCACTAGAAAATTGGTGACAATTACCCCTGGTATTAGTAAAAAGATACAAATGGTTTGTGTAATGGCAGTAGTCGTGAATTTAACTCTTCATGTGATGATGATTTTTCTAGAGGTTACAAACTTGTAAAAAAAGGGCCAAGAAACTTACAAGCAAACTCATTGTGGGATAGTGTGCATGGATAAAGTTTGCAGGAAATCAGTGCTTTGTTGCATTTGTAGGGCATGTTCAAAATGTTGAGGACAGCAGCAAGTATGAAATATCTATTTTGAGAAGATGGAGATCAAGAATTGTCATTTTTTTTTTTATCCTGATAAACATGATAGCTCATCTGTGTATTAAACACATATACTTTTGAAACTTGGCACTCCTAAAATCAAAATAAGTTAAAGATGTGTTTTATTAGAATTCGAAAAACATCATTTTTTCGCATCAAATACAGAATCTGTGAATGAAAACATTTGTTACAATTCAAATTATTAAAGTGTTTCAATGCTTAAAATATTTTCAAATAACAATTTTTTCCTTCATTCTTCAATTTATAGATAAACTTGAGTACGATCTCTAAGACTGGTATAAAAATCGAGTTCGCTTCGAACCAGATCGGGCTCGAGCTCATTGGATTCGTCTAAGCCTCTCTCATATCTACTACATACCACAATTGTATTACTGTGACATGTTCACAAATTACTTCAAATAAAACTGAGTTAAGAAATCTCCTGTATGTAGCAACAGGCAAAACATAAACAACAAAGCTTCGAAATAATATTGTTCTTTTCTTCAAAGAGTGAAAGAATATAAACTTCATAACAAATATGCTTTCAGAAAATATTAATGAAATCTGAAATAATCAAAGTAGTCAATCTTTCTCATTTAAAGTTTGATTAACATTTATTTTCAATAACTTGATTTTTAGAAATAATATTATTTAAAGTTCAATAATCAATTTATTCTTTATCGTATTCAGAAATTTTCTGAGTATTTGTGGAATCCTAATTTAATTTGAATTTATAATATTCGCACACAATCCAACACATTCGAGGATATCAATGTTCTCATTTAGAAAATCTTCGATATGTAAATCACAAAATCCAGACAGCTTAATTTATTATAGGAACATTAATTTACATTCGGAAATGAAATATATTCTTCTCTTAACAATCGATTGAATTTACAAATAGCATTTGCATTAATATAACTTTTGGGAATCAGTTAAATTGCGAAGACATTATTAGTAATTTTGTCTAACGTATACATATTTATGCGCCTAAAATATTTTTTACACATTACAACTTAATTCAAATCACTTCGTGTGTAGCAACAGACAACATTTAAGCAACAAAGCTTCAAATAATAGTTTTAGGGTCCTTCAAACTCTAACAGAGTAAAACTTCATAAAAAAATCGTAAAAAAATCATCTAAAAAGTAATCAAATCTAGAATAGTCGAAATAGGTAGTTTTTCACATTAGTGTCGGGTAAAAAGAATCAGGGCTCATAAGCGGCGGGGGACACCAGTGGCCGAGAGGTTCTGCTCTCGAAGCTGATAGAAGGCAGGGGCTGGGTTCGAACCCAATCACGCCCGTCTGCCTATTCGTTGGAAGTTTTCCGCGGTCTTTTTCGAACTTTTTAAAAAAAGGCCTATTAAATTAAATGAAATGATTCTAGGCAGTATGTTTAAGAAAGTAAGAAATTATAATTAATAATATTAATAATATAATAATATATATATAATAACATATATATAATATAATAATAATATAATATATATATATATATATATTATTAATATAATATATTAATAATATAATAATTAATTTATAATTAATTATAATTATAAATTAAGTTCCAAATGAATTAACTTAAACGCTTTACAATAAAAAAAAATTGAAGATTTGTAGTTTACACAATTAATTAAAAAGCCTTCAATTTGAAATCAACTGCGTAATTTAGTTATGAGTCAATAAATTGATATTTTAAGGGTTTAGTGCTGTAAGATCCGTATTAGCGATCTTAAATTACCAGCTTTCTAAAGTATCGATTTCAGAAAATGGGTTCTTTCTCTCATCTAGGGTTCTTCTTTGGTACAAATAATTTCCTTCT
The DNA here is from genome assembly GCA_964019185.1 of Maratus speculifer. Lineage (NCBI taxonomy): Eukaryota > Metazoa > Arthropoda > Arachnida > Araneae > Salticidae > Maratus > Maratus speculifer. The sequence goes on along the minus strand of OZ025302.1, from coordinate 108,256,657 downwards.
ACAATTATTTGTTACAGATTTAGAAAGAGATATTTATTTTTTCTCCATGATTGTATATACCTAGTTATAAAACATTTTTTTACACTTCCCAACTTAATTCAAATTCCTCTGTATGTAAAAAACAGACAATTATTAAGCAACTAAACTTGGAAATATTTTTAGGGCCCTTCAAACTCTGAAAGAATGTAACTTCGTACAAATTTCTACATCTTTCAAATTGCAATCACATTTGGATTGTTCGAAATAGTCAGTCTTTCATATTAGCGTCTGATAAATATTTATTTTGAATAAAATTATTCACAGAAAAATTATTAAATAAAATACAATAGCCCAATTTCCTTACCGCATAGATTGAATTTACAATTAATATTTGTATTTATATAAATCTTTGCAGTCCATTATACGGCAAAGGCATCATTGACAACTTTCTCTAATATGTACAGGGTGTCCCAAAAATGACTGATAGATTTTAAAATTCAACAACGTGCAAACGATGACAGATATTTAAAAAAGAAATCTTGCAGAATCATTATGCAAGATATCCGGAGTTTTTCTGCTGTGATTCTCGGTTTTTGTTAATAAAAAGCAGGGATAGATGACGCTAAAATCAATAATTAATAAAACATGGATCGATTTTCGGATCTCTCTCTTCTTCCATGCGAAAAAAGGAGATTAAAATGTATTGGATGGATCCCGAAGTGCCAAAATTCGGGTATAGACTGAACACATATTACTCTCAGCACCATTTATTGTTTAAAATTCGAACTAAATTCAAAAATCACAGCAAAAATACTCCTGATATCATGTATAACCCTCCTGCAAAAATTTTTTTAGTATCTTTATCTGTTTGGAAGTTATTGAATTTTAAAATCCATCAGTCATTTTTGAGACACCCAGTATATTCCTACTGACATTAGTTATGTTATAAAATATTTTTTGACACTTTTGAACATAATTCAAGTGTTCCTGTATATATCAAAATACAAAAACAACAAAACTTGAAAATATTTTTATGGTGGTTCAAAGGCTGTAAACTTCATAAGAAATGGACTTCATCAAAATTTTTATCGAATCTGGAATTTTGAAATAGTGAGTCTTTCATGTTAGTGTCTGATTATGATTTATTTTTGACAAATTGATTTTCTAGAAAAAATACTAACAAGGAAGGTCTCCGTACTGGGAATACTCGGAAGATTTTGAAAAAAATACTAATTAAACTACTTAAAAGAATCAGTCAAATTTAGCGGCGGAATAACAGTAGAAACTTTGTAAAAAAATAAAATACTTTCAAATATTTGGCGTAAAAAGACGAAAGCGTCACGCGATTTGGCGAGCAGCATTTTTCCTCGCCAAAAGCAAGCGATTTTCAAGCAACTGAAAATTGTTTCTTAATAGATTTTGAGAATACGTGTAAATGGTGTTTGATGAGTTTAAACTTAATCAATGAGTGAGTTTAATATATATATCATATTGTATTACATATACATATTGCTTGTTGCAGCAGTTATATAATTTTAATACTGTAAAAATAATTATATATATAAAAAATATTTTCATATTGAAAATATATTTTCATATACTTAAGCGTATTCCAAAATAAAGACTAGATGAAGAATGTTGCTGTATTACATTTCAATATAGAATAAGTTTTTGTTTCCATAGCAACGAAATTGAATAGACAGTCTCAACTGGATTTAATTGAAACAAATTTAATTAATTTTTGTTTTAAAATATTATAGCTAATTTTCATTATAAATATATATATGATAAAAACTATAACAAACTAAAACTGAAAAAAATAAAGATATTTAATTTTTGAGAAATAGTTAACATGAAACATTTTTATCTTAAAAATTATTTGACAAAAAAAGTATTTTTTGAAATTTTATTTCGTTGCCAACAGGTGATAAATTGCCAAATAAACAAAGTGTTCATAATTTTTTTACATTCTATCGGGGTTCCGCCGAAATTTTTTTATAAACGTATATATCCACATGAGAAGAACATTCTGTAATTTTTTCAGAATTTTCTAAGTTTGCCCGTATGGGGACCTTCTTTGTAAGTAAAGTACAATAACCAATTTATTTTTTATTGCATTTAGAAATACTAAGTAATTGTAAAATCCGAATATCATTTGAATTTCTAATATCAGCACAATCACATACCTTCCGGAGTAGCAATGTTCCTCCAGCATTTAGAAAAGTTTCGGCATATAAATCAGAAATCTAGACAGCTTAATTTATTTTACGAAAATTAATTTACATTATAGTATTTCTATATGAAATATAATAACTTATCGAATTTATTACTTCGCCAAACTACTGATGGAGTTTAAAATTAGTATTTCTATTTATCTAACTCATTCCATTCGATTATATTGCCAAGGTATTATTGGCACCTTTGTTTAATAGAGGGATGGCCAACTTTTTTTAGAAGAGTGCCACTATATAAAGAAAAAAATTATGTGCGCTCCTTCCAATTTTTCAACATACTAAAAAATATATAAAAGGTTAAAGCTTACTTATAGGCTAATTATAATTAATTTTTAGATGATTTTTTTTACGCAAATAGCACGTAAAATTTATTTCTAAATAATTATTAAGCACCTACTTATTAATGTGGCTTTTGAATTTTTAGCTTTTTTACTAAGTCATCTATATTAGGATAAGTTTTTGAATATGCTAACAAAATTAAGTGTTTCCGTTGTATATCAGTGAATCTTGAAAAATATTTTGATTTTATTGTACTCATAATAGAAAACATTTATTCAAATTTACTAAGTCATCTATATTAGGATAAGTTTTTAAATATGCTAACAAAATTAAGTGTTTCCGGTGTATATCAGTGAATCTTGAAAAATATTTTGATTTTATTGTGCTCATAATAGAAAATATTTGTTCAAATTTACTAAGTTATCTATATTAGGATAAGTTTTTGAATATGCTAAGAAAATTAAGTGTTTCCGGTGTATATCAGTGAATCTTGAAAAATATTTTGATTTTATTGTACTCATAATAGTAAACATTAGTTCAAATTTACCAAGTCATCTATATTAGGATAAGTTTTTGAATATGCTAACAAAATTAAGTGTTTCCGGTGTATATCAGTGAATCTTGAAAAATATTTTGATTTTATTGTGCTCATAATAGAAAATGTTTGTTCAAATTTACTAAGTTATCTATATTAGGATAAGTTTTTGAATATGCTAAGAAAATTAAGTGTTTCCGGTGTATATCAGTGAATCTTGAAAAATATTTTGATTTTATTGTACTCATAATAGAAAACATTAGTTCAAATTTACCAAGTCATCTATATTAGGATAAGTTTTTGAATTTGCTAACAAAATTAAGTGTTTCCGGTGTATATCAGTGAATCTTGAAAAATATTTTGATTTTATTATGCTCATAATAGAAAACATTTGTTCAAAAACATATATGTTGATCCAAACCTATTACAATATGTGACAACCAAATGATGTAAATTTAGAAAATTGCTTGCTGATACAAATTTCCAACACTCAATATTATTTGGATCACTTGCAGTTGGAATAGGTTCCTTATATGTGATTTTCAGTATAAGATGGTACTATAGGTCCATAATTTCAATTTAGATTTCAGTTGCGAACAATTAATTTCCTGCATAGAAATTGAAAAAGGATTTGTGAAAAGATCTATATTTATTTTAATCTTCTTGAAAATCATCAAACCTAATACTGAAGGAATCCTGTAAAATGTTGATTAAAAATTTTCAATCTATCATAGTGCGAAACATCATTGACTTTGGTTGCTAGTTCTTGCATTAATGTGTGATGCTTTTTTTAAGTCGAGATAAAAAAGCAAAAGTTCGATTATAAAAGACGATATGTAACGATCTATAGTAGGAATAATATAAGTTTTTTTTTTCCTTTAATCTTAAATTTTGGTTATTTAACTATTCCATCATATATGTGAGAAAAACTGAATTCCATAGCCAATCTTCTTAATTACTCTACTTCTTTCCTCTCACTCAAATGGTACATGGTAAAAAAAAAAAAAAAAAAAAAAAAAAAAAAAAAAAAAAAAAAAAAACTGTAATTCTAAAGATGAAACGTTGCTGAAATCTGCATGCTTACTAACATTTTACCTGTGTACATTACAAGGGAAGATGTAAATTTACAGAATTAATTTTTGTAAAGCAACAGAAATCTATAACTTTACTAACGAATATACTAAAAATACAGTAACCTTACTAAAATTTTATCTGTAACATAAGTTGTAGTTACATAAAAAATTCTTGGAATCCAGTTTCCTAAAAAATTCTTAGTAACCTTACAGATTTTTTTATTTTCAGTGCAAATCTCTGTATCTGTTACATGCACTTTTTCTGTTGCCGTTACATAAAAAGTTCTTGGAGTCCCAGTTTCTTAGAAACTTTTTAGTAACTTTACAGATTTTTAGCTCACAGGCTAGCACAGCCTGAGAGCTTATGTGCCTGTCCGTTCTGTACGTTCGTTCGTGCGTAACGCGATAACTCATGATAAAAATATCCGATCCACTTGAAATTTTGTATGTAGGTATATCCTGACAAGGCGCTTCCCTGATTAGTTTTTGGGGCTCATTCGATATGTATAAGAGGGGGAACGGGGAGCTCATGCCCCTCCCCTTAGTTGATATAAATGGGATTTTCATGCAGAATTAAGTTTTCGTTCAAAATTTAGATTAGGATCATTCTGATGAGGCAATTCCGTGACTGTTATTAGGTGTTCATTGAATAAGTATAAATAGGGAAAACAGGGGTTCTAATGCCCCCCCCCCCCATAATTTATATAAATGGGTTTTTCAAGCAGAATTTTCAGATTTCGTTCAAATCTCTGAATAGTTTTGGAAGTTCAATGGTTAAGTATAAAAGAGGGGAATTATCGCAAACAATGCGAAATCGAAGCTATAAAATCTACCCGATAATATAGACATCGTCGTTTTACGTGTGAAAAATAATTTAAATATCTTACAAAAAAAAAATGAAGCTTCAAAAACATTTCACTTAAAACTTAACACAAACTTTATTCCAGAATAAATTCTACCACTCTTTTTTTATCATTGCTCGTGAGCATCTGCGAAAAATAAAACCACGACCATGGAGTCACCATGAAAGTGCGGACACTAAAGCAATTATAAATATTAATCTAATTCGCGACATTCTCCCACCTTGAGTTTTCGACAGTTAAACTCAACAACGGGTACAATAAAATATAAAATAAAATATGACTAATACTTACATTACAGTGATAAGATACAATTCTTACAATATTACATTTTCTCAAAACAGGTAAATAAACATTTTCTTCTGCAAAATTCAAATAAAATTAAACATATTATTACAAATTCAAATTAACGCTATGAAATATACTAAAAAATAAGAATAAAGTTTTTTGTTGAAACAGAATTTAGAGTTAATAACGTTTTGGGACAGTCACTATTCTGCCACTTCTCGTTCTTAATACTGGATCACTAGAAAGTTCTTTTGGAATCTCTAAATTGTACAGTTTTTGGACAGGTCGCAAAAGTTCACCATTTTCAGTTTTTTAATCGTGCAACTCTTGGGTGGCCATCTTTACCAGAAATAAGTTCTTGCACTCGGGCTAAAGCCCAATAGGCACGTTTCTTATCAGACTCTACGAGTACGACATCACCAACGGTCAGTTGCTTGACATTCTTTTGCAAAGAACTTTGCTGGCGCAATTGTCCTAAATATTCAATACGAAATCGCTTACGTAGGTGTTCTCGAACATGTTGCCTATACTTAACTCTTTTATTTAATTCTTGCGCGTCAATTGCATCAAAATCTGTCACATCTGAAGATCTTATGTCCTGTAAAAACATTGATGGTGTTAACGGTGCTAGATCGTTCACATCTTTAATAACATAAGTTAGAGATCTAGCATTCACAACTTGTTCACAATCACAGGAAATTGTGAGCAGTTCTTCGTAGGATAATGAAGCTCTACCTAGAACTTTTCTCAGGATGCGTTTTACCATTTGTATCAATCGCTCCCACCAGGCAGCGGTAGGTAGGTTAAATTTCCGGCGAATCTTTTGGCTCTAAATCTTCTGTATCTTACACATTTCTGTACTACTGCTCGACTAGTTTTCCTATCTTTTACGATCCAGTAGTCTTCTCGTAACGATGTCATCATAAGAGCCACTCCTGCATGCAAAATCTCTTGATGTTTCCAGGAGATCAGGCGGTGGACTACAGGATGGTCAGAAGGCAAAAGAACAGGGTATTTAAAATTGAAAGCATCTTCTCTATAAATAACTTGCGTTTTCACTCTTATAATACCATCTTCATCTAGGATTGGTCTTAAGCTACGTATCTTCTGATTATTCTTCTCGTTGAATCTGTCTTTCTGAATCAAAATTATCAATTTTCTTTCGGCTTGTTCTAATTCCAAACACGTAAGTTCAGAAACTTCTTTTGAATTAGGATTTCTTAAATTGTTTAAGAATCTTAAAATCCAGGCGATCAATCTTATAATTTTCTTGAAAGATGAAAACCGTCGATAATACCAATCACTAGATTCTGTGTTCTTGTTCATTGCTGAAATGACACTTTTCCGTTTTTCAGAGTTAATAATTTCTTCATCGGGAATTTCGACACTTTGTGGCCAAGTATATTCAGGTTGAGCCAACCAATCCGGTCCCTCCCACCATCTTAATTGTAAAAATTGTTCAATCGAACAACCTCTGGAAGGGATATCTACCGGATTAAATTTTCCTGCAATGTGTCGCCATTGGTTCTTTTGAGTTAAGGATCTGATTTCTTCTACGCGATTCCAAACGAATGTTTCCCATAGAAATCTCAAATAATCTCTATCATCTTCTTAAATACCAATTTGTAGAAATGCCTTCTCTATATCGGATACTGCATCAACAGGAAATTTCCGAAACCGATGCAATATAGAAGGAATCATTTCAATCAAATTTAATCCCTTATCTAGGCAATCATTTAGAGAAGGGGAACCTTTAACATGAGCCGAAGCGTCAAAAACTGGTCCTTTAGTAGTTTCACTCGATTCTTTAAATACAGGTCTGTGTGGCAAATAATGTACTTTAGTTTCTTTATTATCAACCACCCTTTCAATTATTCCTGCATTTATCCACGAATCAAATACTTCGCTTTATACCTCAATTTTATTTAAATTAATTAACTTTTTCCTCGTTGTAGCAAGCCGCTTTTCGGCCAATTCTCTATTGTTAGGTAAGCAAGCTTTATCTAGCACCCATGGCAATGCTACTTCGTATCTCCCTTCTGAATCTATTCTTATATTACTCTTAAAATGCTGCATAGTTTCTTCATGAATTTCAGATTTAGTTTTGGATTCAACTGGATCCGTTATACCCATAATATCCAGCTTCCACAAATCAGCAACGGAACAGTTGTTCCAAAGTGATGAAATAATCATAACAGCCTTATTTGTTTCTGATTTAATACTTGGAATTTTTCCCATTAGAGTCCATCCCAAATGGGTTTTTACCGCAACCGGACCACTTTCTAAAACTTTAATATTTCCGGTGAGTAATTTTCCGGCCACATCAGAACCAATCAATAATTTAATTTCATTTTCGGTTTCACATGAACTATTTTCAACATCAGAAATTTTAATGCCACATTTATTTAATTCTGATAACCAAGGCCCATTTGGCACTTTTCGTATTTTAGAACAAATAACAGGAACATCTAAAACATTCATATCACATTTATAACTATAATCTATGCTACTTAAGTGAATTCTATACTTATTATGCTTTGTTTCACTTGTTTCAATATTACCAAATAATGTGTGAATTAATTTAATTTCACCAATACTTTTATAATTCAAATATTTAATTACATCTCGTGATAAATAGGAACGTTCGGATCCTGTGTCAATAACTCCACGCACGATTTTCTCTTTTCCATTGTGCTTTACACGGACACTCAAAGTTTGGAGTAACACAATAGGATCCAAAGCTTGAGTAGTTAAAACAGTGTCACTACTCCCTGATTCATGTTTATGACTTTCTAACGACACATTACCACCTTCATTAAAAACATTTTGACATAATATAAAAAAATGTCTTTTACCACAATTCGTGCATTTAGTTTTAGAGTTACAATTGCGTGAAATGTGGTTTTTCTTCAGGCAAACAAAGCATGCTCCTTTTTTCAAAATTAAGTTACGTTTCTCATCAAAAGAAAGCGAACTAGCTTTAAAACATTTTTCTGATAAGTGACACTTGTCACAAAATATACAGAAATCTTCACGTTTTTTAACTAAATTCTTATTAGACTTATTATTTATAAATAAATCTGTGGCAGTTGGCATTGAATTATATTCATTATTACATTTATGATATTTCTTTGGGTTTTCAAAACCAAGATTGGAATGAGCCAAAAGAACCCGCTCTTCCGCAAGTACTTCATTTTTTAAAAAATCAAGGATAGAATTTAATTGGTTCTTACCTTGAGCAGTCTTCTCACGCTGTCTTTCCCAGATTTTTAATATATCATGAGGTAGACAAGATTCTACAAGTGGGAAAAGTATGCTGGCATATTTCTCTTCTGTGACACCTAAGGATTCTAGAGACCTAAGTTTTGTCTCTAGATTATCATATAACGACGATAAATTAAAATTCTTGCTTGATGATCTATTATTATTTAAGACTAATTGAAGAAGGTCTCTAACATATATCTCAATAAGTATATCTTCTCTGCCAAACCTTTCTTTCAGATGTAGAATTACTTTTGGATAATTATCAGCAGAAACCGGATAACTATTTACTATCTGTGCTGCTTTGGATTTCGGCGTTATCGCCTGTAAAAGATAAACAAATTTCAAATGGTCATCTAAAGTGGTGTCTTCATGAATTTTGCTGAATGAATTCCAAAAGGTTAACCATAATCTTGCATCGCCATCAAACGGCTGTAAACTTATTTCTGGTAAGCGAAGTGGTCGGGACAGCGTTCTTTCAACATCTGTATAATTCTGCGATGGGAGTTGTTCTTCGATAGGCTTCACCAAAAATGTCTTTACTTTTTGCTTTATAGCAATAAATTTTTCTGTATACTCCTCGCATGCTTCAAATTCTTTAGAATAATCTTTTTCTACAACTTTCTCTGTCAACATAAAATTCAAAATTTCTTCATCTACAACTCGCAATCTTGTGCTTTTATCTTCCAGTTGACACATTAAATTCTCTATTAAATTAGCATCTGGAGTTGTGTCGTTTAAAGCTTCATTTAAAGCATTATAAGTTTTCGTAAATCCAGCTCTAAGAGGAGTTCTTTTGATTTTCAAAGGATCCATATTTTTTCAATGACAACTTCTGATAACAAATAAAAAACAGTTACTTTTCACACGTCCCTATTAGTTCGGACGCCACATATCGCAAACAATGCGAAATCGAAGCTATAAAATCTACCCGATAATATAGACATCGTCGTTTTACGTGTGAAAAATAATTTAAATATCTTACAAAAAAAAAATGAAGCTTCAAAAACATTTCACTTAAAACTTAACACAAACTTTATTCCAGAATAAATTCTACCACTCTTTTTTTATCATTGCTCGTGAGCATCTGCGAAAAATAAAACCACGACCATGGAGTCACCATGAAAGTGCGGACACTAAAGCAATTATAAATATTAATCTAATTCGCGACAGGAATAACTCCTTTTAAATTATATAAATGCTAAATGGGTTTTTATTAAGAATTATCTCATTTGCTCTGAATTTTGGATATAGATTTTTTATATGATAAAGCATGTCTTTGATAGTATAGGAGGTTCAATGATTAAGTATAAAAAAAGAGGAAAGGGGAGAGCTGTTTCCCCTTCTTAATTTTTTTTCGAACGGAATTAACCCTTGAAAATATAAGGCTTTAATGTACAATTAGTATTTGTAGCCTGTGAGCTCAGTGCCATCAGTTTAACTGGGCAGTATTCTTTATTTTATAGTGTTGTTCATTGTTTTTTCCAGATATTTAAAAACACACTCCTTCAAATTTAAAAATCTTGTGAGTGTTACTTCCTTTGGATACCCAGCGGAAACTGCAGGGTTTTTTTTATTATTCTTTAGTATGTCTTTGCATGTCATTGTTAAAACTCCGTCATGCCACACTGTGGTACGCGTGCCGTTGGCTGGCAATCCTTTGTCTAATAATTCCTAACTTACATTTGTTATGTATGGTGCAAAATATTTTTTACGTTTCCCAACACGATTAAAATCCCCCTGTATGTATTAAACTACAAAATATGAACAACAAAACTTCAAAATATTTTTTTATGGTGATTCAAATATTGAAAAAATACAAACTTCAAAAAATAAGATCTCTTTAAAAATTAAATCTGAACGATTCAAAACAGTGAATCATTCTCATTAGTCTCTGCGAAACATTTATTTTAGTTAATTTATAGAAAAAATATTAAGTAAAGTTCAATAATCAATTTATTCTTTAGTGCATTTATGAATATAAGGTAGAACCCGTCGGATTTCGACGAAAGAAAATGTTTAAAAAGGAACTGTTTCATTGATTTATAATAAATCTACAAAATAGTTATACTAAAAAATGCATTTTATATCGGTAACTCTAACTTAAAACTACACTATGTGTAAATTACTTAAAGATGACAAAAAATATTATATTCACGTAAGATTAATTAATAATATTAAGTAATATTAATTAATCAAGTAATTGTAATTGATTATTTAAGTAATTTGCACATAGTGTAGTTTTAAGTTTACCTTTTTAAAAGATGAATATAGCATTTTACTTATTTATTTTCTGAGAAAAATCTAACTCTTAAACAAACGATATTTAACGTCAAATTAACAAAATACTATTTCTATAAAACTCAGTTGTAGAAATTGTTAAAATTAAACTTTGATCGTACATGTAAGCAATAAAAAATAATAAAGATCTGTTATTATGATAAAATTATCAATTTAAGTTTTTATGCCAGTATTCCAAAATGAAACAAGTTGGAAATTGCACGTGAAGCGTAGCAAATTAGGTGCGTTCGTACGATAACGAAATTTTAAAAATATTACTTTCATATATCAATCTCATAAAATTGTAAATAGTGAATTACAATTAAAACGCTCATCAAACAATGTTCTCCCTATACCGTGATGTAATGGAATACTTTTGTGTGGCCTTGTAAATCAATAAAAAATGTTCTTTGCACCACAAATTATGTAAGATGTATATTGTAATATGTATTTTATAGTTGCATATAAATTTTATTAAGTTCGCATGAGTGTAACACGATTAAAATGCATTTGAAACATTTTTCCCCATTGATAGTAATGTAATGGAATACTTTTGATTGTCCCTGTAATTGATCTATGCATCCGATTTTCATAAAATTTGAAATATATCGAAAAAATTATGTAATAATTATGTATTTTAAATTTCAAACGTATAGAATATATTTGAAACTTTTCCCCCATTGACCATAATGTAATTGAATACTTTTGATTGCCCCTGTAACTGATCTATGCACACGATTATCAAAAAATTTGAAATAACTCGACAAAATTATGTAATAATTGCATATTTTAAATTTCAAACGATTAAAATGCATTTGAAACTTTTTTCCCCATTGACCGTAATGTAATGGAATACTTTTGATTGCCCCTGTAATTGATCTATGCATCCGATTTTCATAAAATTTGAAATGACTCGACAAAATTATGTAATAATTATGTATTTTAAATTTCAAACGATTCGGTTGGGTAGTTTTTGCGTTGTTATATGCGGACAGACAGACGGACGGACAGACGGACGGACTGAACGACCACTATAGGTGCTACGTATTATATAATTACGAACGCACCTAAAAAAGCAAAGTTTGTTCAAATTTGACTCAATTATAGATTTTTTTCCCGTGAAATTTAAACCCGGCATCATTTTCATCATATCAAAATTTAGAAATGCACATTTCGTATCTGTATTCACCTTTTCAGAAAAAAATGGCATTTAAATTTGATCTTTTTGATTCAAAACTTGAGGTATCAATACTATTAGCTGAAACAGATATTAAACTGTTGATATTCTTTTACGTGTAAATCAGATTTTGTAAATGAAATAAAAATTCACCGGGTTACAACAGAAGATATTTAAATTTCAATCTTTTCCCTTTTAATTAGAAAATGGCAACATAAAGATACAGCACTCAATTTTTTCCCTTTTTAGCACTTTCCAACAAAGTTGAAAAGTGCTTACGCATTCAGTTTGTCTGGCCGTCTGTCCGTCTGGCCGTCTGTCCGTCTGTCCGCGCTCTAACTCCCGTAAATATACTTGGATTGCTATGAAATTTTTATACATTATTGAGATTTACCCTAGCACGAACCCTATTGAAAATGAAGTATCTACCATGATTAGTTTATCTACAGAGAGAACCAAAAGTTTCCCATTACATTACGACCTATGGGGAAAAATCGTTAATATACTCGGATTGCCATGAAATTTTAGGACGTTATTGACGTTTACCCTAGCACAAGTCCTATTGAAAATGAAGTTTGTACCATGATTAGTTTATCTACAGGGCGAATCAAAAGTTTCCCATTACATTACGGCCTATGGGGAAAAATCGTTAATGTACTCGGATTGCCATGAAATTTTAGGACGTTATTGACGTTTACCCTAGCATGAACCCTATTGAAAATGAAGTTTCCATTATGATTAGTTTATCTACAGGGCGAATCAAAAGTTTTCTATTACATTACGGCCCATGGGGAAAAATCGTTAATATACTCGGATTGCCATGAAATTTTAGGACGTTATTGACGTTTACCCTAGCACAAGTCCTATCGAAAATGAAGATTCTACCATGATTAATTTATCTACAGGGCGAATCAAAAGTTTCCTATTACATTACGGCCTATGGGAAAAAAATGTTTCAAAGGAATTTTAAAGATGTTATACCCTGTCAAACATATTAAAATATGCATTCTATAAAATATAAGGTGAAAATGTAGCTATTATTCATTTACAGGGCCACACAAAAGAATTTCATTAGATAATGGTAAAAGGGGGAATTGTGTGTGACATATTTTAAATATATTAAGATTTTTCATGTATAATAAAATTGATATATGTCACTGAAGCTTAATATAAATTATACGCTACTGTTTTGCATAATATGAAGTACATAGCATTTACAGGGCCATACAAAAGATTTCAAATAGTATATTCTTTCCGAAGTACCGTATATGTGTCCGATGATGAAATGCATTTTAATTATGATATTCGCGTTTATATTTCGCTAAATATATGCACATTATATGGTGCGTATAAATGTTATAGTTGATATACAGGGCTCCCCAAAAGAGCTCACCAACGTTACTGAATATGAGCGTAAATTATTTAAACATGGTTCTTAAATAAGCTATGCATTTGTTCGCTGAGCTGCATTTAATTTATTGAGAAATGTTTGCAGAATATAGATAAAGGGATATACAGGGCCACGCAAAGAATTCGGTACATAGACGCCTATGAATGATGATTTATGAGAATGTGATTTCAGTTGTTTTAAAAGTGTTTTAGTTTACAATAAATTTTAGCCTAATGCTGACGTGTAATAAAGGTACAATGTAAACTACAGGGCTGAACAAAAATATTCAAGTATGTTTCCATCTAATAGTATGAATTGCTGAAAAAGAAATTTCAAACTACTGGGTATTTTCTTGCTAAGCTAAATTTTCCCATTATATGAACTGACATATGAAATACAGGGCTGTTCTAATGTACTGGAATACATATTTGGGTATATTTGGCTATACACTATTATTTCCCTAAATAACAAAGTTTTGTTAAAGATTTCATTAAGTGTTGGAAAGTTCTTCATAATCTATGCTTAACGCATGATTTTTCTTACTTGTTTGATTTGCTTTTAATAGAAACTGAGTACTCCTGTTGCCAGAATTAGAAAGGCGGTATTAAAAACTACAAAAAAAATTAATATTTCAAAAACAAATTAAGATACAGCTTCCAAACAAATTTCATTTAAAAGTACATTTTTTTCCCTACACGATGGTGTAAAAATTGAAAATGTGCGATACTTTAAAGCGTAAAAAATTGTAGTAGCAAAAATTGCAATACCGAAATTTCATTTAAAATTTGAAAGTATTGCCATTCGCAAAATGACGTATGCGTTACTCACAGATACGTTTGGCCTTTATAATATAGATATTGCATATTGTTAAAATCCTAGCTTAATTTGAATTTATACTATTCGCATAATCAGGCACATTCGAGGGTACCAATTTCATCTGACACTTATAAAAGCTTCAGCATATAAATAAGAAATATAGACAGCTTAATTAATTTTGAAAAGATTTATTTAAATTCGAAATTCGGACTTTTGTAAATGAAATATTACGAATTTATTAATTCTCTAAGCATTTGAAAAAATTAATTCAAATTCGAAATTCAGACTTTTGTAAATTAAATATTACGAATTTATTAATTCTCTAAGAAAATAATTTAATTTAGCATTTGTATTTGTATTTATATAAATATTTGCATTCGATTATATTGCAAAGGCAGTATTGGACCTTTGTCTAATATATCCCTGCTTATATTAGTTATGATATTTTTTTTTTTTACATTTCCCAACACAATTGAAATCTTCCTGTATGTTTCAAAAGGCAAAATATAAGCAACAAAACTTCAATTTTTTATGGTGCTTCAAATACTGAAAGAATACACAAACTTCATAAGAAATGTTCTTTTTCAAATTCTTAAACAAATCTGAAATATTCGAAATAGTCAGTCTTTCTTAATGTGATTGATTAAGATTTATTTTGAATAAATTAATTTCTAAAATATATATATAATCAGTAAAATTCAATAATCAATTTATTCTTTATTGCATTTAGGTACAAAGTAGAACCGATCGAATTTCGACGAAAGAAAAAGTTTAAAAGAGAAATGTTTCATTGATTTATAATAAACCTACAAAATTATTTACTATAAAAAACGCACCTTATATTGATGTCTAACTCTTAAAAAATTTATTTAACATGAAATTAACAAATTACTATTTCTATAAAATTCAGTTGTAGAAGTGGTTGAAATTAAACTTTAATCGTACATTTAAGCAGTAAAAAATAATAAAGATCTGTTATTATGATAAATTTGATCAATTAAATACTCTTATGCTAGTATTCCAAGATGAAAAAAATCGATTTCACTTTGACTCAATCATGGAATTTTTTCCCCTTGAAATCTAAACCCGACACCATTTTCACCGTATCAAAATTTAAATATGCACCTTTCATTTCTGTATTCACCATTTAAAAAAATCGGTATCTTAATTTGATCATTTTGAAATCATTTTAATTCAAAGCTTGACGTCTCGATACTACTAACTGAAACAGATAGTAAGCTATTTATATATTTTTTTTAAGTATAAATGAAATTTTGTAAATGAAATCAAAATTCAAATAGACATGGAGCACTTCTGTTGCCACGTTTAGAAAAACGGTATTAAAACAACAAAGAATTAATATTTCAAAAATAAATTAAAATACGGTTTTCAAATAAATTACATTTAAAAGTACATTTTTTTCCTATACAACGGTTTAAAAATTGAAAATGTGCGATGTTTAAATATTTAAAAATTTTCAGTAGCAAAAATTGCAAAACTGAAATTGCATTTCAAATTTCAAAGTGTTGCCATTCACAAAATGACGTAAGCATTACACACAGATACCTTTGATCTTTATAATATAGATAGATAGATATTGAGTGTTAGTAGAATTGTGGTTTAATTTGAATTTGTAATATCCGCACAATCACACAAATTTAAGATACCAATTTCTTACAACATTCAGAGAAGCTTCAGCATATAAACAAGAAATCTAAACAGCTTAATTTATTTTACGAACATTAATTTGCATTCGGACTTTCGACGTTTGAAAATGAAATACATTAACTTAAGGAATTTATTGCTTTCCTAAACACTCCGTTGAATTTGTAATTAGTAGTTGTATTAACATAACTTTTTGGATTCGATTAAACTGAGAAGAAATTATTCGTTATTTTGTATAATACATACTTTCTTATGCTATAAAATATTCTTTACACTTCTCAGCTTAACTGAAATCACCTTGTATGTAGCAACAGACAAAATACAAACAATAAAACTTCAAAAATACATGTGGATCTTATTTTAATAATTTCGGAGTACAAACTTGAAAAATTCAAGATATTTAGAAATAGTCTAAATTCAATAAATAATAACATTAAATTCACTATTGAAATTAAACATAATAGTAGCCTTCTATCCTCTGATATAATGTTAGCAATAACAAATCAGTGTGCATGTGAAGCGTAGCAAATGAGGTGCGTTCGTATGATAACGAAGTTTTAAAAATATTACTCTCATATATCAATCTCATAAAATTTGTAAATAGTTAATTACAATTAAAATGTGCACCAAACAATATTCTCCCTATACCATTAAGTAATGGAATACTTTTGTGTGGCCTTGTAAATCAATAACAAATATTCTTTGCACCACAAATTATACAAAATGTATATTTTATTTAC
The DNA here is from genome assembly GCA_964019185.1 of Maratus speculifer. Lineage (NCBI taxonomy): Eukaryota > Metazoa > Arthropoda > Arachnida > Araneae > Salticidae > Maratus > Maratus speculifer. Next base: position 108,240,080 of record OZ025302.1, on the reverse strand, counting down.
TTTATGCATATCAATTTCATTATGTTCGAATGAGTGTAACACCAATAAAATGCATTTGAAACACTTTTCCCCATTGACCGCAATGTAACGGAATACTTTTGATTGTCTCTGTAATTGAACTATGCATCCGATTTTCATAAAATTTGAAATAACTCGACAAACTTATGTAGTAATTATGTATTTTAAATTTCAAACGATTAAAATGTATTTGAAACTTTTTCCCCATTGACCGTAATGTAATGGAATATTTTCATTGTCTCTGTAATTGATCTAAGCATCCGATTTTCATAAAATTTGAAATGACTCGACAAAATTATGTAATAATTATATATTTTAAATTTCAAACGATTCGGTTGGGTAGTTTTTGCGTTGTTATATGCGGACAGACGGATAGACTAAACTACAACTATAGGTGCTACGTATTCAGGGCCTGACTAAGGCAGGGGCATGCGGGCAATTGCCCCGGGCCCCCCGGCTTAACGCCCCCCCCCCCCCAAAGGACAGATATAAGTTTTCCGTTAAAGGAGTATCAAATGATAAAAAATGGTCAAAAGTGACCAAAATTCTTTTTCTTTTCAATTTTAAGGATCTCTCTTCTCCTACCCCGTTTGTTTCCGTACCCATTGCTTCCTTCAGGCGTCACATTTATCCTCATATTCCTGTAATCGAAAAAAAAACCCTGTATTCTATATTTCTTAAAGCTGTCTTTCTTCGGCTATTATGTATATAGATGTGAATAGTACTTGGTACGAAATTTATGTACTCATACAATAGTTATGAATTTCAGTTTTAGTCACTTCAGTATAATTTACGAAAAATTTTAAGGTAGGGGTAAAGTAAACATTATTAGGGGCCCCCCTAATAATGTTTGCCCCAGGGCCCCCCACTGTCTAAGTCGGGCCCTGTACGTATTTACATAATTAAAAACGCGCGTGCTTTTCAAGTTTGCATCGAAAATAATTTGAATAATGAATTAGATAACATTCATAGAATTGCTTATAATAAGGGTTTTAGAGTTCAACATATTAATAAAATAATCGTGAAAGTTTCCAATTAAAAGAAGCCTGAACATAAATTTTATTTGCAAAAGTACAAACTTTAATTTATTTAGTATTATCCAAGCTTTTTTGAGAAATAACAATACAGTCTTAAGCGTTTCAATATCTGCCTATTTGCCAAAACACCTCCAAAATTGAATAATATCATTTGCACTTAAATATCAATTTTAGTGCAAATTAAAAAATATATATAATATGAAGTGCCGAAAAATTTTGAGAATTATTGAGGAGTGTATGAAACACTATTAAAGATAGGAGACGGATCAAAGAATTACGATGTTGGAATGATAAACAGGAAATTTAAGTATAAGAACATGGAATATGTTTCTGATATCTATATTGCCCCACCAGTGGCCAAGAGGTTCTGACCTCTCAACTGGTAGACGGCAGGTGCTGCGTTCGAACCCAATCGCGGCTGTCGGCCTAAGCATTCGGAGTTTTCGTGGTTTTCTTCGAACCTTGCGTAAATACGGGTTAGGTTCCCTTAGAAAGACCCCCACGAAGGGCACTCCTCCCCTGGCCCTATATCCCTAGCTTAGATAATCAGCCGACAAAAATAAAACCAAACCAAACCTGATATTTATATTATCAAACGCATCTGTGGGTAACGCATACGTCATTTTGCGAATGGCAACACTTTGAAATCTGAAATGAAATTTAAGTTTTGTATTTTTTTCTTCTGAAAATTTTTAAACTTCTAACTATCATACATTTTCAATTTTTATATCATCATACAGGGTGTCTCCTCTCAACGGTGGCCAATGGCTAATTTATAAACCGTTGGTCATAGACATATATAGTTCCAATTGCAAAAATGCTTTAAAAAAGGTAAAGAATTATTTTTTAAGCGATTTAGGTCAAAAAAATGTTTTACTATAAAATTACGAAAATTAAATTTTTATACGGTCCCCCGGTCCTATAAGTGATATTTAGAAAATTTTTACCACTACTCTAACAACTAAGACAAAAAAGTCCCATTCCTCTGCGATCAAAATTGACCGAGTTATAGCTGTTCAAAGTTGAAGCACATTTTTTGCTGCAAAATAGGGGTCAGTCACAAATTTACTGGAAATAAAAATAAACATCAGATAGAAAATTTAACTTTAAACATTGAGAGTAAAAAAAAATTTTACAATGTTGTTTCGGAATTTTTTTTGACGTTCACATGTTAAAATATGCAATTTGTGCTAAAAATATAAGTAAAAAAATAACAGAAATTTTGTTAAATTAAACTATGAAAAGCAATAGTCACAAATCCTTACAAAATGATACATATTTAAAGCTCTATTAGATAACCCAATAGAATTTGATGTAGTACTATAAAATAAATAAATGGAACACACCTAAAATCGTATTAATATTACATTGTCATCGGGTTTAAATAAGTATGGGAATTGAACCTCAATCAGATATTTGGAAGTGAGTTAAAATTTGAATATAAGTTTTGAACTAGGAAAATTTACATACGAAAGCTATGAATAAAATAAAAGCTTATCAAAATAACGTACCTTTTTAAAATAAAATCACGAAAAGAATCAGCTTCATTTGCTTACAAAATAAAACATACATAAAAATACAATTGAGGATATGAATTTCAAAACTCGACTTATCACTTTTTGATTTCTCTATCAGTCTATACAAACCTCCACTATTCTAACAATGCAATCTCAAAATTTATAATGAAAACCAATAGATGCATTTAAAGTTTTTTTGCTATTTCCCAAAATTTGATTTTTTCGATAAAGAGAATTTTGAAATTCACGTCTTCAGTTATTTTAATAACCAATCTAGAAGTTAATTAATTATAATTAACACTACCGTAAAACTTATACGGTGACAGCGCCTTCAGTTAAATCGCTCATTTAAAACATTTTGTAATTGGAACTTTATGTCTGTGACAAATAGTTTAGGAAGGAGCCTTTGAACAGCGTTGGAAATCGACTCCCTTTATAATACTTTAAGCACTTAGTGTACGTTCCCTTAAAGCTCCGTCGAACTCATCCGTTTTCAGCTATAGAAAAGTGGTTTAAGTCATGAAATTTAAAGTTTCATAACTCGGTCAATTTTAATGTTACATGAATGGGACCTTTTCTGTATTATTTGCTAGAGTGTTGAAAAATTTTAACTAAATATCACTTATAGGACCGGGGGACCGTATAAAAATTTAATTTTCGTAATTTTCTAGTAAAAAATTTTTTTGACCAAATTCGCTTAAAAAACAATTCTTTGCCTTTTTTAAAGCATTTTTGCAATTGGATCTATATGTCTATGACCAACGGTTTAGAAATTAGCCATTGGCCACCGTTGAGAGGGGACACCCTGTATAGGTAAAAAAAAATTACTTTTTAATGCAATTTGTTTGAAAACTATATCTTTATTTGTTTTTTGAATTATTAGTTTTTCATACCGTTTTTGAAATGTGGCAACAGACATACTCTCCATTTCTATTAAAAGTAAAATGAAAAAAGCCGAAAACAGCAAATTAATGTATCTTTCTGTCGCCATTTTTTTTCAAAAAAATGGAAAAAATGTTCGCTTTAGTTCGTTTTTATTTATCACTTAAGGATTTTTAGTTTATTAAAAACTTTCTTTAAACACGATACAAAACTTTTTTTACACTCTGACGTCACAGGAATATTGTATATCGCATTTATTGCATGCAGGTTATTTCAGAAATTTTTATTTCCACTTAAAAGAATATAAATAAATTAGTATCTGTTTATAGCTAATAGCAATCGAGATTTCAAGTTTTGAATTAAAATGATTTTGAAATGATCAAATTAAAATACCATTTTTTTAAAACCTGAACACGGAGAAGAAAGGTGCATATGTAAACTTTGAGATGGTCAAAATAATGTTGGATTTAGATTTTACGGGGGAAAAATTCTATGATTGAGTAAAATTGAAGTACATTTTGCCATTTTACATTTTGGAATATCGTGCATAAGAGCCGTAATAACTTAATAATAATAAAAGATCTTTATTATATTTCATTGTTTACATATCGATTAAGTTCAATTTTAATAATGCTTACTGAGTTTTACAGGGCCGTAACTACCGCCGGGGCAGCCGGGGCACTGCCCCGGGGCCCCCAAGCCTGAGGGGCACCAAACTGATGGTTAAAAAAACTATTGATTTTAGTTTCTAGTCTAAGTTCCTATAAAATGTTCAGCACATACCTAAAAGTTAGTAATAAAAAAAATCAAAGTGCTAGAATAGATGTTTTTGCTTGTCTGTCAATACACTCCTTACGCTTCGCATGCAAAAGGAGTTCTACAGCAGACAGCAGAATGTCGAGTCGAATGTGTCATGTCGCGCCAGCATGTTTGCTGATCCCACCGAAACTAGTATAAGGAAGAAAATATGGACTTCTAATCGACTGAATAATATAAAAAGCATCTAAAAAATTCTAGAAAATCTCTCTTCTTATCTATACCAATAAGTTAACAAAACGCTCTGTTTGTGTATGTCTGCGTATGTGTATGTGAGTGTGGGACTGCGATGATTAGCAAAATCTACCGCACGTAGAAGTCTGAAATTTTAGGTGAAGATAGTCCAAGACAGGTCCTGATGCACCTGAGGCTCAGACTTTTAATATTTTAAGGGCCAGGGCCCTGAGCCCCTTACACTTTTTATGCGCCAAATTGTTAATAGCTTGACTCCTTTTTATCTAATCTTTTCCGTTTTGAGGTACCTTTCTCCTTTTAGATATTTTCGCCTTTTTACTCTTCAGTTATGACCTTGGACTCTTGGGCGCCGTTTTAGGACCCCTTTTAGTCTTTGTGATAGTAAATTGTTAATAAATTGCTTCCATTAATTTCGATCTTCATTTTGGGGATACCTATTCCATTTAGATATTTTCAAATTTTTACATTCCATATAAGAAACTGGGGCTCCCTAGATGATCATAGGGCCGACCCAGGGCCCCTTGATCTTTTTGTGCGCTAAATATTTTTCACTCCCTAAATTTCTCACCTTCTTAGTGCAAATTTTTAAAGCTGAAACTTGGACTCTTATGTCAGGACCAACACCCTGATATTTTTATTCGGGCCCTGGGGCCCTTTTTTTAACGCTTACCCAAGCAATTGGTGCATTTAAAAAAATATATTATTCTTGCAAATAATTCATACTCTATGCTTAATTTTGACTAATTAAAGGTCTAAAGCGTTATGTACTAAAACATTTTAACATGTTTTCATGTTAGGGCGCTGATTGTATTTGTCAATTGGCCCCTATGGGGCCCTCTATCATAGCTCCCTTAAAAATGGTCGGATTCACTAGCTTTTTTAAACAACTTTTTAGGTCCTCCAACTACGACATGAACAACAAAAAATTTTTTGTAGACTTCAGCTACCACTATTTATGAATATTATTCGCTTTCTTGGAGCGCTTCTTTAAAAATGATCCAAATTGCTTTCAATTTTATTCAACATAGTTTCAGCGTCTTCCCATTATTTTAATAACTACACAAATATTTTTATACCCAACTAGATGCGAAATAATTTCCTGGCCCTTTGGGGCCCGGTACAGGCCCTCTTGAAGTTTTTGTAATAATAAATTGTCAATAAATTGCTTCCTTTTAATCTGATCTTCATTTTTAGTTTTCTTTATTCATTTAGATATTTTGATGTTTTGACATTCTATACAAGACACTGTGTTCCCCTGTGGAATCATATGGTCCAGCCCAGGGCCTCTCAACATTTTGTGAAATAAACATATTTCACTTCCTATATTTCTGATCTTCTTAGTGCAAAATTTTAAAGTTGCCTGGGACTCTTCTTTCAGGACCAATAGAGAAAACCTGATGTTTTTATTCGGGCCCTAGGTCCCCTTTTTAAACATTTGTCCAATCAATTGGTACATTTAAAAAATTATATCATTCCAAAGAATAGTTCCTACTATATGCTTAATTTTGACTAATTAAAGATCTAAAGCGCTATGTACTAAAATATTTTAACATGGTTTCATATTAGGGTCCTGGTTTTAACTGTCAGTTGGTCCCTACAGGGCCCCATATTATAGATCCCTTAAAAATGGTCCAATTCACTAGCTTTTTTTTTCTGTCAATTTTTTCTGTCCTCTCTCTACCTATTATATGAACGACAAAAGAATTTCTCAAACTTCAGCTACCATTAATTTTGTTTGTCAATTGCTTTCTTGAGATCCTTGATGCAGCTTCTTTAAACATGAACCAAATTGCTTTCAATTTTATTTAACATAGTTATAGCGTCTTTCCATCATTTTAATAACTACAAAAAATATCTTTATACCCAACTACATGCAAAATAAATTCCTGGCCCCTTGGGGCCCGTTGAAGTTTTTGTAATAATAAATTGTTAATAAACTGTTTCCTTTTAATCCGATCTTCATTTTTAGGATTCTTTATTCATTTAGATATTTTAATATTTTGACATTCCATATAAGACACTTTGGCTTCCTGTAGAATCATAGGGCTCAGTCTAGGGCCCCTGAACATTTTGTGAGGAAAACATAGTTCACTCTTTAAATTTATCCCTTTCTCAGTGCAAAATTTTTAAATTTGAGTCTTGGACTCTTCTTTCAGGGACAAGATGCTCATATTTTCATCCGCGGCTAGGACCTTTTTTCTAAACATTTTCCGAATCAATTTGTGCATTTCGATAAAATATTATTAAAATGAATAATTCATACCCTATGAGTAATTTTGACTAATTGTAGATCTAAAGAGCTAAGTAACTAAGATATTTTAACATGTTTTCCTGTAAAGGCCCTCTTTTTAACTGTCAGTTGTCCTTTTTGGGCCCTTATAAATCCCTTTAAAATGGTTCAATTAACTCCTTTTTTAAACAACTTCTTAAATCCATCAGCTACTAAGAAACCGCCATAGTCTAGCTACCACCAATTTTGAATATTAATCGCGTTCTTGGGGCCGTTGGTGCAATTTCTTTTAAAATGATCCGGATTTCTGGCAATTTTCTTTCACATTGCTTTAGCGTCCTTCCATTATTTTAATAACTACAAAAAATATTTTATACCCAACTACATGCGAAATAAGTTCCTGGCCCCTTGAAGATTTTGTACCATAAATTGCTATTAAACTGTCCTCTCTCAATCCAATCTTTATTTTTGGAACTATTTTTTCACTTAGTTATTCCCATGTTCTTACATTCCATTTAAAAGCCTGAGACTCCCTATGATCTCGGCTCAGGCGCCTTGAAATTTTTGTTCTCCATGCATATTTCACCCACTTATTATCAAACCTTCTCAATGCATAAATTTAAAGTTGAATTTTGGACTCTTATTTCAGGACCTACACCCTGATGTTTTTATTGAGGTCCAAAGGCCTTTTTTAAAGCATTTACTCATTTTTTTATGCATTTCTTTAAAATAAATTTTTTAACGAATAATTCATATCCTAAGCTTAATTTTGACTAATTGTATATCTAAAGTGCTAATTGTTTGCTTAAGGTTATCATAACGTGTCCCGGACAATGCCGGATGGGTCAACTAGTCTATTAATAAATACATAAAATCGAAAAAAAATTATCACAATCCATCTTTCAAAAGATTTTTAAACAGAAACGCATGATTAAGTTACATATACTCAAAAATGAACCTAAATAAAATGTTCTTTAGAGTATTCAACCAATCAGAAGTCCGTATTTTCTTCCCTATGCTAATTTCAGTGGGATCGGCAAAAATGGCGTCGCCGCGAAGTGCCTGCCGAGTACAGTTGTCCAATTCTCATTTTTGGGCTTATCATACTATGTACATTTAAACAACGGTGTGCGAGAAAAGAAACTATGCCCGGGGCAAAGTTTCAATTTGCTCTCCCTGGGGGCCTCCCCGGAGGTTTTGCCCCGGGGCCCCCAAGTTTATAGTTACGGCCCTGGAGTTTTATAGAAATAGTATTTTGTTAACTTTAGGTTAAATATCATTTGTTTAAGAGTTAGGCTTACGAACATAAGGTGCATTTTTTATTGTGACTAATTAAGTAGATTTATTATAATTCAATGAAACAGTTCCTTCTTAAACATTTACTTTAGTCGAAATTCGACGGGTTCTACCTTGTTAAATATAACAGAAAAACCGCAGTCCTGTCAAAACTATATCAAGAAGAAATTATCCCTATTTATAACACTTATGTTAAAGAATACTTTTACATTTCCCAACACAATTGAAATCTCCCTGTAAGTAGCAACAGACAAAATATAAACAACAAAACTTCAAATTCATATTTTTGTGGTCCTTCAAAGACTGAACGAATACAAAGTTAATACATAGAACGAATACAAAGTTAAATCGCTATTAAATCTAGAGTATTAAAAATAATCAATCTTTCATGTTAGTGCTGATTAAGATTTGTTATGAATAAATTAATTTCTAGGGAAAAATATTAAATAAAATTTAATAATCAATTTATTCTTTGCCGCATTTTGAAATAAACTGAGTATTCGTGGAATCGTAGTTTAATTTGAATTTCTAATACGCACAATCATACACATTCGAGGGTGCCAATTTCCTCTAACATGTACAGAAGCTGCAGCATATAAATCAGAAATATAAACATCTTAATTTATTTTGCGAACGATAATTTACATTTGGAATTCCGACATTTGAAAAGGAAATACATTAACTCACAGAATTTATTACTTCCCTAAATAATCCATCAATTTAAAATAAGTATTCGTATTAACATATTTCTTGGAGTTGATTAAATTGAAAAGAAATTATTTGTAATTTCATTCGTATGTTATAAAATTATTTATATTCATTCGTATCTTATAAAATATTTGTTGAACTTCCAAGCATAATTAAAACCATCCTGCATGTAGAATAATCGAAATCAAATCAACGAATCAAATGTAGAATAATCGAAATAAACAGTCTTTCACGTTAGTGTCTGATTAAGATTTGTTATAAATAAATTAATTTCCAGGAAAAATGTTAATTAAAATTCAATAATTAATTTATTCTATGCCGAATTTTGAAAGTTTCTAAGTACTCGTGAAAACTTATTTTGATTGGAATTCCCGATATCAGCGCAATTACATGCATTCGAAGGCATCAATATCCTCTAAGATGTAGAGAAGCATCAGTACAATGGCGCCAACTTATATGGGCTCGTGGCCCATATAAGTTGGCCACCCAATAATTTTGAATCATAGCATAGGCAATTTTCATTGTTTTTGTTATTTATTTCATTATTATTTTATTATTCATTTTTCGATTCAGAATAAATTTATTTTGCAAATGACCATATGTTTTAATTCTCCGACTAATCTCAAATGACGGAAATGTTTTGCTTTCATGTTTAACTTTCTTCTAATTCAATTCATGTTCACGACATCAGGACATTACAATAAATATATCTGCCTTTATAAGGAAAAACGCATGAGAATATAATATAATAAAATTGCGACAAAAAAACAACTTTACTAAAACATGATAACTTAACTTAAATTTCTCATCTTTCCCCATCTGCCAACCCTTCAAAGAAAAATAAATTGGTCACACCATTGTACAAAAATATTTTTGAGCCCATCCAATATTTTTGAGCCAACCCAATATTTTTCAAAAGTTGGCGCCACTGCATCAATATATAAATCAGAAATGTAGCCAGCTTAATTTTTTTCGCGAACATTAATTTACATTCGGAGTTCAAACATTTGAAAATGAAATGCATTAACTAACATGCCCCTGTAAATAGAAACAGACAAGATATAAACAACAAAACTTCAAAATAATATTTTTGTGGTCCTTCAAAGACTGAAAGAACATAAACCTCATAGAAAATGGTTTTTGCTTTCAAAATCGCAATCAAATGTAGAATATTCGAAATAGTCAGCCTTTTCCTGATAGTGTCTGATTAAGATTTGTTATGAATAAATTAATTTCTAGGAAAAATATTAAGTAAAATTCAATGATCAATTTATTCTTTGATGCATTTTGAAATATACTGAGTATTCGTGGAATCGTAGTTTAATTCGAATTAATATCCACACAATCACACACATTCGAGGGTACCAATTTCCTCTAACGTTTAGAGAAGCATATAAATCAGAAATGTAGACAGCTTAGTTTATTTTGAGAAGATTCATTTACATTCGAAATAGAAATATATTAACGTAACGAATTTATTACTTTTCTAAACAATCGATTTAATTTACAAGAAGTATTTCTTCTAACATACTTTTTTTTTTACTCTATTAAATTAACCTCTTCGGTCCCTGGGTACCCAAATGGGTACATCCATTTTCTTCCATTTTATTAATGATACTCAAATATAAATGAAATTTTGATATAAGAATAATATTTTTTGAATTCTACAATTAGATCTAATGAAAATAAAACAAAAATCTTGTTCTGAAGTCAAACGACAGAAGAAATAACTGAGTAATAATTAATAATATTGCATTAATACTCAGTAGCGAAGAGGTTAAGACACTATTTCCGAATTGGAGACAAAAATGAACACAAATTGTTCATTTCACAACTTTTTTTTTAAATAGATATAGAAATTCGGCTTATTTAAAAAAAATAGATGAAAAATCCTAAAAATAAAGGCGAAATATACTATTTTTAAAAAATGGTGGCTGTCAAATAATCTTAATTTAAAAAGTACCCAATCTGGTAACATTGAATTGAGAAGAAATTATTGGTAATTTTGTCTAATATAATATCTAATTTTCAATAATATCTAATTTTTTATGTTATAAAATATTTTTTGAACATCCCAGCATAATTGAAATCTTCCTGTATGTAGAACAATAGAAATCAAATCAGCGAATCGAATCTTGAATAATCGAAATAATCAGTCTTTCTCAATAGTGTCTCGTTGAGATTTGTCATGAATAAATTGATTTCTAGAAAAAATATTAAGTAAAATTCAATAATCCATTTATTCTTTGCCACATTTTGAAATATACTGAGTAGTCGTAGAAACGTAGTTTAATTTGAGTTTCTAATATCCACACAATCACACGCATTAAATTGAAAAGGAATTATAGGTATTTTAGTCTGATATATACATTTTTATGTTATAGAATATTTTTTGAAATTCTCATCACAGACAAAAATATAAACAACAAAACTTCAAAATAATATTTTTAGAGTCATTCGAAAACCGAAAGAATGCAAATGTCATAAGAAATGTGCTTTCACAAAAAATGTACTTTTCACCAGCAATTCTAGAATATTCGAACTAGTCAGTATTTTATATAGTATCTGATTAACATTTATCTTGAATAAATTTATTACAAGAAAAAATATTAAGTAAAATAAAATAATCAATTTATTCCTCAACGCATTTGAGTCAGGGCCGTAGCTAAGGGGGTGCTATGGGCGGCTCAGCCCCCCCCCCCCTAAAATATGTTGAGCCCCCTCTGGAAAAGATTCCAAGGTCACTCAATGAATTTCTGTTCCGAAAATTGAAATGAAATTCTGTTCAAAAATCTAATTTAGTTTCGAGATCATTTTAAAGTTTGCAGAATAACTAAATTGTATCTAAAATAAGTAATTCAACACTCTCTCATCCTTATTGTACATATGAAGCTAACATGATATACTTAATTTTGCACCAGTTATGCCCTCAAAATTTTCATAATCATATACTTTTCTTAGCATAAAATGAAGTTATTACAACAGTTTAATAAAGAAACATAGTATCTACAGTGTAAATATGCACTCATTTATCTTTCTGTGTTAGAGAAAGAGAAAAAAGTATGAGCCCCCCCCCCCCCCCCTATAGATCAATTCTAGCTACGGCCCTGATTTGAGTATTCGTGAAATCGTAATTTAATTCGAATTTCTAATATCCGCACAATAACACACATTCGAGGGTACCGATTTCCTCTAACATTTACAGAAGCTGCAGCATATAAATCAGAAATATAAACAGCTTAATTTATCTTAGGAACATTATTTTACTTTCGGAATAGAAATATATTAAATACGTTACATAAGTGGATAAGTGGGCATAAGTAAGGCATTAGTGGATGATAGCAAAAAACAACCTTAAAATAGGAGATATAGTTGTAATAAAGGAAGATAATCTTCCAGTGTGTAAATGGTTGTTGCGGAGAATTGTAGAAGTACTTTTTGGAAACGACAATAGAGTAAAAGTAGTAAATATAAAACCCCCAAATTGGGTATTCAAAAGAGCAGTTTCCAAAATTGCCTCTTGGAAATTAATTCAGTTTTTATGAGAAAGCGTACATTATTGTAAAATTGCTTTATTTATTATGAATTGTGTAAAATTTTTTAGATATTTGTATAAATTTAACTTAACTGTGACTCATTTATGATGTATTTAATTGTATTGTTATTTTTATTCTTTACAATCGTTGTAATTGCAGTGTTTTATTTTGAAACCCTTTTCAGAGGTTTCAAGAGGGGAGGAATGTTTGATAAAGTCATATTTAAATTTATGCTGACAGGTGTCACCTAGCAACAGACATGCCAAAATGTAAGAAGTTTTCTAATTGCAAACGATAAACTGTGAATGAAAGACATTATCCTTTTTAGGTGCGTTCGTAATTATATAATACGTAGCACCTATAGTGGTCGTTCAGTCCGTCCGTCTGTCCGTCCGTCTGTCCGTCCGCATATAACAACGCAAAAACTACCCAACCGAATCGTTTGAAATTTAAAATACATAATTATTACATAATTATGTCGAGTCATTTCAATTTTTATGAAACTCGGATGCATAGATCAATTACAGGGGCAATCAAAAGTATTCCATTACATTACGGTCAATGGGGAAAAAAGTTTCAAATGCATTTTAATCGTTTGAAATTTAAAACACGCAATTATTACATAATTCTGTCGAGTTATTTCAAATATTTTGATAATCGTGTGCATAGATCAATTACAGGGGCAATCAAAAGTATTCAATTACCTTATGGTCAATTAGGAAAAAGTTTCAAATATATTCTATACGTTTGAAATTTAAAATACATAATTATTACATAATTTTGTCGAGTTATTTCAAATTTTATGAAAATCGGATGCATAGATCAATTACAGGGACAATCAAAAGTATTTTGTTACATTACGGTCAATGGGGAAAAAAGTTTCAAATGCATTTTAATCGTTTGAAATTTAAAATACGCAATTATTACATAATTCTGTCGAGTTATTTCAAATATTTTGATAATCGTGTGCATAGATCAATTACAGGGGCAATCAAAAGTATTCAATTACATTATGGTCAATGGGGAAAAAGTTTCAAATATATTATATAGGTTTGAAATTTAAAATACATAATTATTACATAATTTTGTGGAGTTATTTCAAATTTTATGAAAATCGGATGCATAGATCAATTACAAGGACAATCAAAAGTATTCCGTTACATTACGGTCAATGGGAAAAAATGTTTCAAATGCATTTTGATCGTGTTACTCATGCGAACTTAATAAAATTTATATGCAACAATAAAGTACATATTATAATACACATCATACATAATTTGTGGTGCAAAGAACATTTGTTATTGATTTACAAGGCCACACAAAAGTATTCCATTACATAATGGTATAGGGAGAACATTGTCTGATGAGCGTTTTAATTGTAATTCATTATTTACAATTTTATGAGATTAATATATGAAAGTAATATTTTTAAAACTTCGTTATCGTACGAACGCACCTAATTTGCTACGCTTCACGTGCAATTTCCAACTTGTTATTTCTGCAGCTCTTACTAAGCTGCGTTAAAAAATATCATCTTTGTTTTTGTTGTTGTTGTTGTTTTGATTCGAATTGTTTTGTGAGAATGTGTATTAAAAAGTTACGGATTATAATTGAGTTGTTTTTAATAATTTATCTGTATTCGAAAAGAACTGAGCTGTGTTAAGTAGAAATAAACTGTTTAAAACGAGAGATATGTGTTTAATTTAGAGTTGAGTAAAAAAATGATAATAATCCGAACATTGGATAAACAAGTCTATTCCCTCAAAAGACATTTATAAAAGAAGTACAAGAAGTTTAACGACATTTCATACATAATTCTTTCTTTTAGGTATTTTTTTTTATTTCTTAAATTTTTCAAAATAAAATTTAAATAAATTTTTAATTTTAATTTCCTGTTAACGTTGTTAATTATTATGTTGTTCTATTATGTTATTCAGCTATGTTTATTCTGTTACATGCAATCTTTACAAATTTACTGATTATATCTGTAACCCAAGATTAGACTTAAAAATCTTTAGTATATTTCAGCAAAATTTCTATTTTTAAAATATTGTTAGAAGTATGTATTGTAATAGTAGGCATAGTATTAGTTAGAAGCATGTATGTACGTTGCAGTTTGCTTCCCAAAACATCCAATTAGTATTATTGCTGTAGTAAGCGTTCTCCCACGAGAACCGAATGACTCGTACACATTTGTTTATCTGCTGACGATCAGGTTTTATCCAATTAGCCTGATAGCAAAGAAAAGGAAAATACATCAGATTCGTTGTGGAATTGATCCTGGGCAGACGGCCCAAAATCGCTCCGCTTCACGTCGAAGAGCAAGCGGCCGGCGTATGCGCCCCGGACTTACTTGAAAGGCCTAATCTTCCCCCCCTTTTACCCTGATATGTGTATATAGATTCCTATAGCCCAGAATTCCAATAAACTGTAGTTATATTATTAAGCAATGACTCTTATAATTATAATCTCCACCTACCACATGGGGGCCGGCCTATGAATCCTGTATTAAGCGGAATCAGACCCTGCTAGCCTGAACTGCAAATCTCAGCGTCAGATCATCTGCTTTACGCTGTGCTCCACCTTTCAGCATACGGCATCGGCGTGTGTGTTTGCCCGCACTCTATTTGTTGTTCAAGAAATTATTCCTTGGATTGCGAACTCTTTTGCACCTCTACATAGTACAGCGCTCCCGGAATCTAAAAGATTGTTATCTACGCCTCTTGCGGACATCATCTCTGTGAATTACCGGCGGACCTCCCTTTCTACAACTCTTCGCTGCAATCGGCGAAAATCGCTCCTTCCCAGTCGTAACGGATGTGTGGTAAATAGTGTTTCTTCAGTATCAGCGGCACGCGATATTGTGTTTTTTTTTCTCTCTCTGTCGCTTTATTTACCAGGAATTTAAGTGCTCCTCCGGCTCTCTTTAAGAGCGGATTTTTTTTTTTTGTTTGTTAAATTTGGATACAGTATATGCCAGGTAAGCGATCACCATTTTGATTATTTTTTATTCAGATGCAATTGATTTAATACATTTTATACGAAATGCAGTTAGCCGACATATCTTTTATTCGGAGCCAGATTAAATCGGCCAGAACTGATAAAATTAAATTGCTCCACCAGCTAATTTTTTCATCCGACGAACACCGACAGAACCGCCAAAATTTACGATTATTTTCCGGATTTCCTTTTGCAACCCAAACTCCAGAATATGAGGCAAAATTAAAAGAGATTTCTGACACTTTTGATAAGCTCCAGTTAATTACTGTAGCGAACCTGCTAAATCTCGATATTTCGGGAGAAATTCCCGAGTTAGCTAAACGCATAGTAGATTCTTTAATAGACATCTCTAAATTGAAATCTTCATTTGACAATGCCTCGAATTCTGAATCAGATGAACCCAAAAATACTTCTCATATCAGTACAGAGACAGCTACCTTCGCATACGAAGACAGCGATACACAAACCGAAGCATTTCACCCTACACAACAACATTCCATTTCTTTTCACGACTTAGAGCATCTTATAACACCCTTTAGTGGTGCAAAACACGAGGATATCAAAGTTTGGATTGATCGTTTTGAAAAGCTAGCGAACTCTTTTAAACTTTCCCATTTTCAAAAATTCTTGTTTGCGGAACGTGCACTCTCTGGGATCGCATTACTATATGTTCGGGGTGAACCTAACATTTCCTCATATCCCTCACTCAAACACGCGCTTTTGCGCGAATTTTCGAAATCCGTTTCCCCCGCAGAAATTCATAGGTTACTCTCGGTGCGACATAAGAAGAACTCCGAGTCATTAATGGAATACTTCTTAAAAATGAAGGAGTTGGCTCAAAGAGCGAATATTGATGACATGTCTGTCATCCATTACATCATCCAAGGTATCCCAGATCCACCGGCTAACAAATCTATTTTGTACGGATGCTCGCATTTAGCTGATTTTAAACAAAAACTTCTCATATATGACGAAATTTCTGCTTCCGACCCGCATCCTAAACACAAAATTCATCACAATACACCTAACCGTGTCCCTCCCCCTTCCACCCCTACCCCCCCGAAAGATAGAACGCATAAACTAGTCTGTTTTAACTGTAACCAAATTGGACATGTTAGCTCAGTATGCAATAAGAAAAATCTAGGCCCTAGGTGCCATGCTTGCTCCCGTTTTGGCCATATCGCTTCCAAATGCAATGAGCGTTTTACTAAGCCTCAGAAACCGCCTGAGACCAACCCCCCTTCCCGCGCGGTCACTTCCGGAAAAAACCGACAGGTTCATACCGTCGAACTCACTCGCTCTTCCCACAGTATGCAAAAACCGGTCAAAATCGCTGATTTAGACATTACTTCCCTCGTGGACACGGGCAGCCCAGTTACGCTTGCCCGCGAGGATATTTATCGGTTATTAGGATCACCGCCCTTGGCACCAGTACCCCTTAAATTTACCGGATTCGGCAGTGGCGATGTTCGCCCCAATGGCTCTTTTTCTACCGATATCGAAATAGACGATTCAGTCTTTCCCGCTAATGTTTACGTTATCCCTTTTGCTCATATGTCCCACCCTTTTATCTTAGGAACAGACGTTATAAGTCAAGGTACACTTGTATGTAATGAGAGTGGTATATCTCTGACAAAACAACCCCAATCAGATATTTTTATTAATCTCATTAATGTCAGTGATGATATCCCTGATGTAGACTTAGTTCATATAACTGATCGCGCAGTTCGCGAGGAAGTAGCTGACTTAATCAAATATTACCGTCCCACCAAATCGAAATCTACTAATTTAAAAATGTCTATCGTATTGACCGATGATAAACCAGTCTGTCAGCGACCGCGTCGAATGTCCATAGCTGAGAAAGAAATTGTCCGGAATCAAATTCAGCAGTGGCTACACGACGGAATAATCCGACCCTCTTCCAGCGATTACGCCAGTCCTATCGTATTAGTTAAGAAAAAAGATAATTCCACACGCTTATGTATAGATTATCGTACTCTCAATAGAAAAATTGTTAAAGACCGTTTTCCCCTCCCCCTTATTGACGATGTTCTCGATCAACTGAAACAAGCAAAAGTCTTCACAACACTTGACCTCAAAAATGGATTTTTCCATGTGGATATCGACCCCCAGAGCACCAAGTACACAGCGTTTATTACACATGACGGTCTCTACGAATTTCTCAAAGCCCCTTTTGGCCTCACGTCCAGCCCTGCCGTTTTTTCAAGATTCCTAGCTTGTGTCTTCCGCACACTATTAACGAACGGTACTTTGATTCAATATATGGACGATTTTATAATCCCCTCAGAAACCGAAGCCGAAAACCTACAAAAACTTCGACAAGTCTTACAGACTGCCGCCGACTATGGTTTAGAAATCAACTTTAAAAAGTGTCAGTTTCTACAGCGAAAAATTGAGTTCTTGGGCCATATCATTCAAAACAATACTATTGCGCCTTCCCCGTCAAAAATTAAAGCGGTCCTACACTTTCCGGAACCCACAAATGTCAGACAACTCCAGTCACTCCTTGGTTTGACAGGTTACTTCCGAAAATTTATTCCTAACTATGCTTCTATCGCTCGACCCCTCAGCGATCTCTTACGCAAAACATCGAACTTCGAGTTCGGACAGGAACAAAAACACGCGCTCCATAGCTTACGGCATATACTCACAAGCGCCCCGCTGCTACACATATTTATTCCCGGTTCTGATTTAGAGGTACATACAGATGCTAGCAAGCTTGGATTTGGTGCTGTTCTCTTACAAAAAGCCGACGATGGTCATTATCACCCGATCCAGTACATGAGTAAAAAAACATCCCCCCAAGAAGAAAATCTTAGTAGTTATGAGCTAGAGGTGCTAGCTGTAATAGAGGCACTTAAAAAATTCCGCGTCTACCTCCATGGGACACAGTTTAAAATTATTACGGACTGTCAAGCGTTTCAGAAAACTCTAGACAAAAAAGACTTGACACCGAAAATAGCTCGCTGGGCTCTTTTCCTCCAGGAATTTGACTTTGAAATAAAGCATCGGCCAGCGACTAAGATGCCGCATGTAGACGCTCTCAGCCGCTATCCTGTATTAAATATAACTTATGATGAATTAACCCTTAAAATTATGAGAGCGCAGGAACAAGACCCATTTCTTGCTGGTCTTAAAACTGCAGCGACGGACACACTAATTACTGATTTTGTTGTACGTAATAATATTTTATATAAAATACTAAATGATCGTGATTTATTGGTGGTCCCCGAGGCTATGCAAATTAATGTACTTCGGGATATCCACACAAAGGGTCATTACTCTGCTAAGAAAACGGAAGAAATAGCGTCCCAAACTTTTTTCATTCCGAATATATCGGAATTATCACGTACAGTAGTAACTAATTGTATCCCTTGCATCTTAGCTACCAAAAAATTAGGGAAACAAGAAGGATTTTTACACCCGATTCCTAAGGGTGACCACGCTTTAGACACTTATCATTGTGATTTTTTAGGACCACTCCCTTCCACGAATAAAAACTATCAGCACATTTTCCTCGTCGTCGACGCCTTCACGAAATTTTTATGGTTATACCCCGTTAAATCAGTGTCTGC
Source organism: Maratus speculifer (assembly GCA_964019185.1). NCBI lineage: Eukaryota > Metazoa > Arthropoda > Arachnida > Araneae > Salticidae > Maratus > Maratus speculifer. The sequence continues at coordinate 108,221,249 of OZ025302.1, read as the reverse complement.
AAAAGACGCCCTGGATAAACTCAAGCTGCAACAAGCCACATTTGGAAATCCTAGACGAATAATTACGGATAAAGGTCCTGCATTCACGTCTGCTGACTTTAAAAATTATTGCGACATAGAAGGTATAAATTTTCACCCAATTACAACTGGCATTTGCCGCGGAAACGGCCAAATTGAAAGATACATTCGATCCATTATTCCTGTTCTCACCAAACTCTCTTTAGACGATCCGAAAAAGTGGTATAAACATGTACCTGCCGTCCAACGAATTTTAAACAGTACAACTTCTTCGGTAACTAAATATTCCCCATTTGAATTACTAACGGGTGTGACTATGAAAAACAAAGATGACTTACGAATAAAACAGCTCTTGGATCTCGAAAATGTAGAAATGATCATGGATCATAAAAAACAGCTACAAGAGAATGCCAAAGTTAATATTTTGAAGCAACAGGAAATTAACCGAAAACAATTCAATAAAAGACGCAAAAATCCATCCATTTATCAAATAAACGATTTAGTAGCAATTAAGCGTACTCAATTCGGCAGTGGATTAAAGTTACGAATCAAATTCCTCGGACCATATAAAATTACTGATATTAAACCAAATGATCGATACAGCGTCATGAAAATTGGGAATCATGAAGGCCCCACGGTCACAGAGACGTCAGTAGACTTCATGAAACCTTGGAGCATGACGCAATAGGGAAAACGAAACGAAACTTTCTCCGCGCCAGGCCATCAATCAACCACACCCTCCTTTTTCGACAGCGTGGAGAGACCACATTACTATCAGCTGTTTTTTTTTCTCTCTCTCCTGTGTAAAGTTTCTCGAAGATTGTTGTGAAATATGCATTTTTTTTTACCTTTCACCGTTTATGTACGAAAAATCACTGTGTATTACTCAAGAAATCACATTCTTCTCCATTTTTTTTATCATGTATGACTACGGCCAGCGTTCGTCTCTAACTTTGTGAAAATATGCTCAGTGCACCAATTTTATTTTTGTGTTTTATTTTTGTGTTGTTCTCCCGTCACCCAACTTGTGAATCTACAGTGCTTCATCAGTTTGCTCGCTTATGTGTAAAGTGAACTGTCAAGTTACAATTTTCTCATCTAATAGTGCTGTTTTGAAACTACAATTTTTATTAGAGGCACAATTTTTTTTTTAAAGTATTATTTTTTTTCTCTCGTTTGTGAAATATGCTCCATGATTGTAATTTTTTTTTTCTTTCTCTCATTTTTGTGTCTCACTCAAGATTGTGCAAAAGTGATTTTTTTTTATCACTCGTCCTTCCGCTGACATAACTTTTAACTAGTGACTATAGACAACTTTGGACAGTTTCACCAGGACTGCCAACACTTTTGAAAAGAAACTATCGTATGATCTCTACACTTTTACATCATATTGTTGTAATATATATTATCTGATTGCTATGTATATTATCTTTTGATTATTGTATTATGTAATTTATTTCCTGTATATTGTAATATTGTACCCCCCCCCCCGTCCCCAATTCTTTTTTTTTCTCTCCCTTGTTGTTTTTTTTTTCTCTTTTTTTTTCAGTTAAAGTCTAAATTTTATTGTCGTGGCACGGATAACTTTAAACTCGATACAACGGAGGAAAATTGTTTTTTTTTACCCGCCGCCCAGACGGGGCAAGAAGCGGTAGAATTTTTTTTTAAATGTTATATGGGTCGTGTGTCTGCGGTTTTTCAGACGGAAATTTCGCAGAACATCACAAGAACAGACGGTTCTTGTTGCCTCTTGTGGGAGTAGCATTCAAGCAGACGGCTTGACGGTGTCATGGCTACTCGCGCTGTTTTGTTTTGGTTTCGTTTTCTTTCCGTTCGCAACTTGTTTTGTTTCCGTGTACCACTTAAATTTAATTTAACTTTAATTAAGTCCGTATAACCGAATTTTGAAAAATTCACCGTTTTTTTTTTCTCAGTTTGACAATAATTTAAATTTTAAATTATTTTTTTTTCTCTCTCTTTGTGGTGTTTTTTTTTATTTTTAAAATACAAGTGCGGGGACGCACTGTCGTCGATGGCCGAGTGTACGTTGCAGTTTGCTTCCCAAAACATCCAATTAGTATTATTGCTGTAGTAAGCGTTCTCCCACGAGAACCGAATGACTCGTACACATTTGTTTATCTGCTGACGATCAGGTTTTATCCAATTAGCCTGATAGCAAAGAAAAGGAAAATACATCAGATTCGTTGTGGAATTGATCCTGGGCAGACGGCCCAAAATCGCTCCGCTTCACGTCGAAGAGCAAGCGGCCGGCGTATGCGCCCCGGACTTACTCGAAAGGCCTAATCTTCCCCCCCTTTTACCCTGATATGTGTATATAGATTCCTATAGCCCAGAATTCCAATAAACTGTAGTTATATTATTAAGCAATGACTCTTATAATTATAATCTCCACCTACCACATGTATGGTATAGTAATAGCATACTGTTTTTCTGACTGGAATTACAAACAAATCTGGTTCAGTTTGAAGATATAGGTGTAATTTGTAAATACCAAAAATTTATTTCTAATAATATTGAGTAGTTTAACAGAAATTGTGCGCAAAATTCAAAAACAAAAGCACGTTTTCGGGATAAACCATCTTAAATTATCCTTTTAATCATAAGTTAATGACAAGTCATACATTTCCAATCATAACTACTGAAATTAGGAGAACTTTTTCAAAATTTAAAGTACATTCCTCTTAAAAGTCAACACTAATAACGCGAACACACTCTTCAACTAATGTTTAACTAATGAAAACTTTTTTTTCTAGTTTCTCATTTGAATCTCATTAATTTTAAACGATATTTTATTTTTATAAGCTATTCAATGCCTGATTTAAATATGTATTTACCTAATTAAAAGCTTGCGTACCTCTTTAATGGTAATCCATATTTTTTTTTTCCAAATATTATGATCGATTAAGTTCAAATGAATATTCACTAAAAAGTGACAAGATGCATCACAGGGTATAATAATTAAAACACTGTAATATTATCCGGACACATTTGTTCTTCTTTTATAAACATTTCCTCCTATTAAAGTTGAATAAAATATATATTTTCGATATTTCAGGAGGTTAAACAAAAGAATTCTAACAGACAAGTCTCATGTGACTGTACTGTGATCGTCTGCGCAGCTGCAAATGGCGCGTTTTGAATTAAAGCAGGTGTTTCCTATGATATTGTTAATAGGTTTTCTTCAGATATTAAATATTGTGTAACAATTTGATATTCTAATTAAGTTTTCGTAACAGAACATTTTTAAAGAATACGATAACTGAAACATATTTCTGACATAGATTATTGCAGTTTTGGATTCAGACACTTTTCTCCGTGAGGGACTTTTGTGGCTCTAGAGGGGGACATTCTACACTTCTGGGGGGGGATTGTCCTTTTTGACCAGTGAAAACCCAAAATCTCAGATTTCCGGGGAGGGGGACATTTCATTGCTCCGGGGGGGGGGGGAATGTCTCCCCTTGAATTCAACGCTGGATTATTGCACACACAGGAAAACACATAGACACACACATTATATCATCATTATTATTATTATTAATTAGCTACGCAATAAAGTCCTTTTAAAAATAATATGTTTGTGTGTATACATGAAAAAATGCTTATGTTACAGTAAAAGGATGTGCGTTGACAAATTTATTCCGAAGATTTTCATTAAAATTATTTGAATACTACATTTTTCTGAAACTGTAATATCCATCTTTTTTATCAGCACTAAATAAATAGAGTTAAAAAACATAGGGACAATCAGCCAGTTCTAATTGAAAAAAAGACATTAGTAATATTTTTTCCCAAACTTTTTAAAGTAATTTAACACTGCCACCATTCCCGCCCCCCCCCCCGTATTCTTCTACGTGATTATGGAACATTGATAAATCTTAATATATATATGTTAGACAATTGCTTCTTTTGTACCAAAATCTGCCGCCAGATGGCAGCACCAGACATTCTTCTGTTTTTCACTGGAAGAGAACTTTAGAAAAGTTAGTTGAAGTAGTGACTTAGCTGACTGCAGGCAGCAAAATGCTGTCAGGGATTAAAAATCCATTAATATACAATTTTATTCCAAAGGAATAATAACTATTTATCAAGAACTGCTTCAAACTGAAGCTAATATGTTTCAAAGTTATTTTTCTTTATTTGTTGTGTTTCTGTAAATATTGTGAAGACTGTGCATCTGTTCTTTTGTTTTGTGAAATATTCCAAGTATTTGTTCATCATTATTCTATTTTATTTCTTCAAATAAATGTGTGTCAACTAAAAGGTAAAGCTTTTAACTCTTTTTTTTATTATTGAGGAACTCGCTTATTCACGCCTTATGGAATAACATTCCAACAATACATATAATTATTATTATCATTACTAGCTGACCCGCCCGGCGTTGCCCGGGTCCGTATTAGCAATATTAAACGAACTTGAAATTTGTATGATTTTATCAATAACTGGAAGCATGCAGAAATGCATTGTCTGAAATACGTCGCAGCTGACTTTGTGAAAAATCAGTTTTAAAAACAACAACTAATATTAAACTCTAAAAATACTTAAAATGAGCAATGAGAAACACGGGAGGGAACATGTATCCAACGATTGCGTTAGTTTCGTGTTAAAGTGTTGATATTTTCTTAGCAGACGATTTTTTGTGATAAATACATTATCTGTTTTATATTTCTTAATGATATTCCTCTGGACCGAGTTGGCGCATTGCCAAGATTTGCTTCCTCTGGACCGAGTTGGCGCATTGCCAAGATTTGCTTTCCCCTGTGCCTCAATTAATTATCCTCGGAATTCCTTTTATTTATAGAGATTGTCCTGTGCCCCCCCCCTTCCTTTTTATCACAACCAACTTCCCCCAATTGATTGCGGAATTGATCATTTTTAATTTTGTTTCCTTTTAAATGTTCATGTTGGTTACAGATAAACACGCTAGCTAACATGACCAAGTGACTGGCAATGATGTCGCACTAACATCCCAGTGTCTTCAGAGTCCCTTTCAAAAGCAATTTTTGTCTTCTTTTATCTTCATAAAAAGGAAAATATTAAATTCGGGAAAATTTTCGAATTTTAATTTTTGACTGATTTACTCATTTTATAGGTCAGAGAACCAACACCAAAAACATGTTTTTTCAAAATGTCTGTCTGTGTGATTGTATGTGACACAAATTTTGTGGACATTCAAGAACTAACGAACAAAATTCAATAAAACTTTAGACACTCCCTGATATAAACTGGTGCTGATTACTTTTAGTCTAAATCGCCCAACAGGTGGCGATGCTATGTAATGTTATGCTTGATTATTCCAATAGCTCTATCTCAAACTAACACGCGGATTTTCATTAAATTTGAGACTCTGTTAGTTCCTGGTATAAATTAGAGCTGTTTGGTTTTTAGAGTAAATCACTCAACAGGTGGCGCTTCTATTGAGATTTTTTTACGATTTCCGTTATGGTTCTACCTCAAAAACTAACTCACGAATTTTCATCAAACTTCAGATTTAGTTAGATCTTGACATAACTTGTTGCTGATTAGATTTTGGGTGAATCAACTAACCAGTGGCACTGCTATACTTCATTTTTCAGGAAGTATTAACATGTATGGGGTAGAAGAAAGTTTTAAGATTAATACATTAAACTAGTAACTAATTCTGTTTCTATTTAAATCTTTACATCTTTCCGAATTACCGGAAAAGGAGGGAGGAGTCAAGAGGGAAGAGTCCCTTACAAAAAAATAGGAAATGACTTAGAGATGGGGGTGGTGTTCAAAGAACCAAGCACTGCGACCAGAGGTCTATTGTACTCACCCCATAAAGTAGTCCTAAAAAAGGCCAGTAGCTGAAGCAAAATTCAGCAGACATCTCAAAGGAATGTTATAAAGCTCCCAGGGTTCAATTAAATGGCGACCAAGGTGTTCAAACCAATGAGCAGAAAGCATATAACATGCAGGTTATAACATGCTTACTTAAAGTAAGTGATGCTGCTTGACTATCAGAACAAATGTGTATGCATATATTACTGTAGCCAATGACTAAAAAAATTCTGCAGCACATAAGAATGGCAAAGACCTCAGCCTGAAAAACTTTAGAGTAGCTGTCTAAGGAATAAGAATACATATAACCATCATCTGCGCAACAGACACCAGCACCTGTATTTTTTTTTAATTTTTGAACCATCTGTATACCAAATAGAGCATTTCCTGCCAAATGGGTAGGAACGGAATCTCAAACACCCCGTGAGGGCAAAAAAAGAGTAAGGGAAGAGCTCCTTACGAAAAAAAAAAATAGGAAATAAAGGTTACTGTTCATAATTTTTAAAATGCTGTTACAATATCATATTTATGCTACGGAGTAATTAAAATAAAATCTGCATTTTCAATCTTATATACATTTTTTTCTTCTTTTTGTAATTGGCATATACGGTAAGACACTATCTGTTAAGATCTCCACAATTATCATAGCAAACGCGGTAGCGTTTGGTATAATATATTTAAGAAATGGAAAATGCAAACGTCTTTTTGAAATTTCTGTCGAACTAGTTGACGTACGACAGTGATTTTTTTTTTCAAAAGATAGAATTCGACGAGACGAATAAAATGATAGCATTTAAAAAATTATCGCAGCTTACTGTAGTTTTTTATTTTTTTTTAACGAAAAAATTAAGACCTAAAATTCAACAAGCGATAGCTAACGATCATATGGATGGATTAACTTAGTTTTTGATTTATTTTAATCCTTTTGGTAAACCCTAAAGACGATTTGTTTTTCATATTTGTATGTTTGACGATCGCTGAGAAAATCGAATTTGTGTCTTAAAGTTCCAGTTGAACTTTGTTTCTTGTTGTAGCTGTTGTAGTTTTTTTTAATTCGTTGCCACCAAGTTTAAATAAGTATAATTTTTTTATGTATGTAACATAATTCATTCAAATGAAATAAATCACGTGAAAAACATAATTATTTATTTTTATTGCGAAGCATTTAGTTTCAGTTCTTTTAATAAAATTGTGAGCGCACTGTAATTATTTTCGTTTGACTCCTTGGTTTATTTTGCAAACATCATGCACTTTTTATGACAATGCAATAACTTTCTTCATTATTCTAATACAACAATAAAATTTTGGCAGCAAATATTTTGCTTTTCAAGATATAAAAAAATCTACAGTTTTTATCAAAAAATTTGAATGAAAAGTATTAAAAAATGCTCTAATGAGCAACAAAAAAGGTTGACGTACATATCAAGTATGGAAAAGTGTTTGACAAGGGCTTCTAATTGAGTATGAGAGAGGACAAGGGGTTCCTTCTTGGCTGTAGCTCACTGTCAATGCCAAATTTGAAAAAATCATATTTGCGCTTGTTTCTTAATACATTTTTTCATCTTCTCACAACGTTTTGGTCTTCTTTAACATACCAAAATTCGAAATTATCTACAGTGGTGTAGTCGTAAAAACAACAGAGAGTATACGATCTAAGCAAAGGGTATACGCTTAAGGGCAGAAAGTATACCCTAGAGTATATATACTATAGCTTTTTTTGTAAAACAGAGGATATAAGATGTTCCTTAAAAAAATCCAGAGGGTATACGTCGTATACCCCGCGTATATCCTCCACTACATCCCTAATTATTAATAAATTCGCATCTTTTTCTAAAATTTTCGCAAAATTACTTTTTTTCCTTATCTTCTGTTTCATATTTTCTTTAACACTAGAACCGCGGTGACGGGTCATTTTGATCCGTATCATGTAAGAAAGATGTTAATTTGAACCAGAAAACATTTTATAAAATAAGTTAAACATATACTAAGCAAAAATAATTTCTATAAATAACTTAAACAGATTTAAATAAAAAGTACTGTGAAAAAAATTTTTATGAAATTTAAATGATATTTCTCGCAGTTCTAGTGTTAATAAGAAAACAACTGCAATAAATTTTTGAGCATTATTTGATACATTGTTTATGTGACAATGTTTAAAAATATTTCTTTTTCCAACATTTTACAACAATTTATTTTTCTTTTATGTGGGAAAAGGCAATATAAACCTTATCTTTCTCCATCTGCAATACAATAATATTTTGATTAATGTTTTGTAGTAACTGTTTCTGTAATACAATACAAAAAGAGATTGTATTAAAGTTTAATCCGTAAAATCTATTTAATTCTTAGAATCTTTAAAAACAAATCTGTATTATCTTTTTCGAGATACATTGTTTTTGGGAAGCTTTTCAAAAACAAAAAGACAGATGATGCTAAAATAATAGCATTAATTCTTACAATAGCTTATTCCACAGAAAGTTGCTTTTTAACCCTTTAAGCGTCCTGCAGGTTTTTTCATTCATGTTATAGATTAATAAAATATCTGTGATAAGTATTGGTATGAAGTTTTGTATTTGATAACTTTACGTATCTTTTTATCTTGTATAATTCAAAAATTAACATTAATGTCAATCTTGTGTTAAATCAGCCTTTGAATTGAAATATTACATGACGGAAAAGCACGGTTAGGCCACTTAAAGTGTTTTTAACGCTTTCCGACATAGTCGAAAAGTGTTTATGAATTCGGTAATTCAATTTATTTGTTTGTTTGTCTCTGCTCTAACTAATGTGAATATAGTGCAATTGCCAAAAAATTGATATATATGTTATCGGAGTTTACTACGGAACGTTAGTATTGAAAATGAAGTGTATAGTGTGTAAGGTTCATTTACACGGGCACTCAAAAAGAATTCACTTCGTTGACTAAGAAAAAAATTTTGCGATTATTTTAATGATATTACACTAGTTTAAACATACTTAAATTGATATAAGGTGGAATTATTATCTGTAATAATAACTCCAGAGTGGATAATAACGCCACCTATTAATATTACGCATAATTATAAAAAAAATCTGGGAAATGACACAAATGGGTTCTGCGCAGAAGGTCTCTAAATCACATCTAAATCACAAATAATCTCTGAAAGTTATTTTTTCCATTTGTAGACCTTATTGCTGGAAGTGATATATAAGAATCAACGCCCGATATAAGACTGTGTGATAAGTTCTGTGATCTGAAGACTAGATATATGCACGGATTGGGTTTGGGCCAATTTTCGTTCGCAGAACTTGAACCAGCTCCAATATTTCTAAAGACTCGAGCCAGGCCTGTACTTGTCATTATTCTAAAGGCGAGGCTCGGCCTTACTTTTTTCCGGAAGAATCGGGACTTATTTTCTTCTTAAGGAGCCGAGACTGATTTCATTCTTTCTAGTCTTCACATATTAAAATATTCAGTCTCGATTTTAAGCCAGCCAGTATTAAAAGAATTGTCACAGCATCGTCAGGTCTAACTATAAAGGAATCTTGTTTTAAACTGAAAAATAAGTTCGTTCATGCAAAATGAATACAATAATACATATTAAAAAATATACAGGGTGTCCGAAAAGTCTGGAAACGGTCGAATAACTCGAGAAATACATATGAGATTGAAAAACGTAAATATACGTGTTAAATATTTTTAAATAAGCTACTCAGTGATACCAAATTTGACCTTCGTAACCGACCCCCTGGGGGTCAGGGGGGTCCAACTTTGAAATCTTAAATTATAACCCCCATTTTTTATTGCAGATTCGGATTCTACGGACAAAAATACGTAACTTTTGTATTTGATGTTTATTTCGAATCCTCGTTTATCACGGTGTAATTGAGCATATTAAAACGATACATATTTCGGCTTTTCCAACGGGATTTTCCCTAATCGAAACTAATTGGGGAGAATTTATGACATGAAATTCCTCGTCTTTTGCAATAATAGCGTTTCCTGAAAATCACCCGTGCCGATTATTTCGGTAGTGCTACACAGTTAAAAATTTGATCCATTTGCTGTAGCGTCACTCCACAGCTTTTATAGAATATCTCTTTCATGACCAATGAGAATGTTCCATAACACAGTAAAGTACACTGTAAAAAAATTGACCCTTTTGCTGCATCGTCACTCCACCGCTTTTATAGAAAACGATTACTTTACTGTGTTATGGAGCATTTTCATTGGTCACAAAAGATATATTCTATAATAGCTGTGGAGTGACGCTGCAGCAAATGGGTCAAATTTTTAACAGTGTAGCACTATTGAAATAATCGCCACGGGTGATTTTCAGGGAACGCTATTCCCACAAAAAATGAGGAATTTGACGTCAAAAATTCTGCCCAATCAGTTTCGATTAGGGAAAATCCCGTTGGAAAAGCGGGAATATGTATCGATTTAATATGCTCGATTACACCGTGATAAACGAAGATTTGAAATAAACATCAAATGCAAAAATTACGTATTTTTGTCCGTAGAATCCGAATGTGCAATAAAAAATGGGGGTTATAATTTAAGATTTCAAAGTTGGACCCCCTCTGACCCCCAGGGGGTCGGTTTCGAAGGTCAAATTTGGTATCACAGAGTAGCTTATTTAAAAATATTTAACACGTATATTTACGTTTTTCAATCTCATATGTATTTCTCGAGTTATTCGGCCGTTTCCAGACTTTTCGGACACCCTGTATAATACATTTACAATTGATAAAAAGGGAACTTGTCTCTAACAATTTTTTTTTCTTTCCTGTGCGATTCAGTCTTATAAAATTTTACTATATACCATTTTTTAGAATTTTTTTTCTGTCTACATTATATGGAAAATAGATTAATAATATTAATAACTGAAACTTTTACGTACAGCAAACAGACGTTCATTAAAAACACAAAAATAGCAGCTTAAGGCACTTCTATATAAATTAATATTATAAACATAAAAAATGCTAATTTTTTTCTGTGTGTGTGAGTGAAAACTCCTCCATACGAGTAAAAATCAATATTTTGTAGAAATCCACTCAGGCCGGGCTGGGCTCAAACCAAAATTTTACTTTATTTTTTTCAGACCGCGGTCAATCTCGGACCGAACTTTTAACTACTATACTGGGCCAAACGAAGCTGATATTTTTTTCTACGCGCCGGCTCGGGCCAAAATTTTCATTATAACAATTGGCCGGATCAGACATGGCCGAATTTTTTTTCCATGGACCAGACCTAGACATTTCGGCCCGTGCAGATCTCTACTAAAAACTATATAGTTACTAAAAATACTTTGTTTATTACATAAATTTGTAATGAATTTCGTGTACTTTCAAAATATTATGGAAGATTTTGGATGTGTCGCGATGTAGTTTGTAGTTTAAAATGTACTCTGCAATAAATATATCGGGATAATAATGACATCCATTGGCGTTATTACTCCTGTTGATTTTTTTTTTCAGTGATGGAACTACATCCAAAGAGGGTTATTATTATTTTTTTATTTATGACAAAATCTTACTGTCATGGTTGGAAACCAAAAAGAAACCTGGTTAAAACTTTCAGTGACAGAACTACATTTTTTATTTATTTTTTTTATTTTTTTTTTTATTTTTTTTTTTTTTTTTTAATGCGTGAGAGACCATTATTGCCATTGTTGAAAACTAAAAAGTATAAGGAGAAATTTGCATGGCGTAAGTGCTGCTTATTTTTTCATGTTAGAATCGACTGAAAAATTTTGAAATAATTTGCGAATAAAATATCAAATGATTATTACTGCATCCTGGTATCGTAGTTAATGGTAAATAAGATAAAATTGTCAGTTTCTAGGGCTGTAGATTTTCCATCTTTAAAATCGGGCAATTTACATGCCATCAAATGCCTTAATTTATGATTTTGTTTGCAGGGCGGTATTACCCACATAGGTGGTTTTTTTCTGACTGTTGATAGCATTTGTAAAAATTGGTCTTTCAGCTACTTTATGCATTTTCTAAATTATTAGCTCACAGGCTATCATAGCCTGAGAGCTTATGTGCCCGCCCGTTCTGTATGTATGTACGTGCGTAACGCGATAACTCATGATAAAAATATCCGATTTATTTGAAATTTTGTATATAGGTATTGTGCCTGGTAAGGCACTTCCCTGATTAGTTTTCGGAGTTCACTCGATATGTATAAGAGGGGGAACGGGGGCTCATCCCCTCCCCTTAATTGATATAAATGGGTTTTTAATTCAGTATTATCAGTTTTCGTTCAAATCGCTGAATAGTTTTGGATGTTTAATGGTTAAGTATAAAAGAGGGGGATAACTCCTCTTAAATTATATAAATGTTTTTTTATTATTAAGAATTTTCCGATTTGCTCTGAATTTTGGATATAGATTGGGATATAGATTTGGATATTTTTTATGATAAAGCATGTGCGTGATTAGTTTGGGGGGGTTCAATGATTAAGCATAAAAAGAGGAAAGGGGGGAGCTGTTTTCCCTCCTTTAATTCTTTTTCGAACGGAATTGACCCTTGAAAATATAAGGCTGTAATGTACAATTAGTATTTGTAGCCTGTGAGCTCAATGCCATCAGTTTAACTGGGCAATGTTCTTTTTATTTATTTAGGGGTTGTCCATAAGTGATGTCACGCTTGGAGGAAAGGACGAGGGTTCGTGAAATTGGCGTGTTCGTGAAAACGACAGTTTGTGACAAGGTGGTGGGAGGGGGAGGTAAGAAGAAGTGTGACGTCACACATTTTGGTTAAAATAAAAACATTAAAAATTAATAGATTAAATTTTGAAGTTATTTTGAAATTAAAGTATTTTGTGTTCATAAAATAAAGATAAATTTTAAAGCCAAATATTGTTGGAATGTTATTCCATAAGGCATGAGTAGGTAGGTTCCTCAATAATAGAAAAAGTTAAAAGCTTTACTTTTTTGTAGACACACATTTATTTGATGAAAATAAAGTAGAATAATGATGCACATAATATTTGAAACACGTCACAATATAAAAGAACAGATGGACAGCCTTGATACTATTTACACAAATACTAAAAATAAAGAAAAATAACTTTGAAACACATATAGCTTGAGTTTGATGCAGTTCTTGATGAACAGTTATTACTCCTTTGGAATAATAAAAGATAATAATGGATTTTTAATCCTTGGCAAGATTTTCCTGCCTACTTCTTCCTGAGTCCAACTACTTAACTGACTGTTCTAAAAGTCTGTTTCAGGGAAAACAATAGAATTGTCTGATGCTGCCATCTAGCGGCAGGTTCTGGTACAAAAAGCAATTGTCTTACAAATATATCATTAAACCCTTATATAAATTCCAAAATACTACTATTTTCAATTGCTTTATCATACTAATATTATATTACCATTGTAATTTAATTACAATTTTTGTTGTCAACCTTAATCTTATTTCATGCAAAATAAGTGCACAAATCATTTTTATTCTTATTCTCACAAAAATTATTAAAACAGACATTTAAAGTTTAAAAAGTAAACTTTGAAACATGATCTATAACATAGTGTTTTATTTCTGAACTGCAAGTAGGTGTATATGTAATATAACAGGACACGTGACTAAAGGAGGATGGAGAGGTACAATAAAGTATGACACTTTCTGACAATAAGAGAGGAGGGGAGTCAAAAATATTGAAAAAAAGTTCAGCCCCTTAGATATCTTTTACCTTAATAAAATGCAATTTTTTTTTACAAAACTCTGAATGTGTAGGAAAATGTTGAATAGTCTCAGCTGAATGCATGATTTATCGTTCTTGTTTACTTTTATTCTTTTTACTATTATTCTTTTTTTTTTTTTTTTTTTTTTTTTAACTAACATGTGTTTTCGTTACAAATGTGTATTTAAGACATTAAAAAACTTATTTTAACAGTCAAATTAAACAAACATGGTTACATTTCTGCACAAAATTCAATTTGTGTCACAGAATACAATGTGACAGCTTGTCAAACTTGCCAGAAGGTATTTGAAAATGAATTTATCATGAAATGCATCAGGTGCTCTTTAACAGTTTTTCAATTAACTTACATCAGCATAGAACATAAGTTACTCTATTTAACGTAAATAAATGAACAGCCACATATTTTAATTAAAATGTTGCTTTCAAATCTTTCAAAACATTCAACAACGAAATGAAAACTTATTTAAACTGGTTCAACAGTATAAATGTCTAGTAATTTAATCTTGGTTCCATTTCACATATAAGTGATATTTAATTATTGATAAGCGGATATAAATTTCAATCTGATTACAAATTAAACTAGTCGTTGGGGGGCACCGTAATATTTATCCATCATGGGTATGCATTCTATAAAATATGAAAATAAAACACATGTTAAAACTATTTATAAAATGCATCGCAATTCCAAAATAAAATTTAAAAGCATATTTAAATGTTTTTAGTACTTGATTATCCCGTCGACCAATTTCAACAAATAATATAAATCGCCAAACTATTCGTAAATTACACAAATTGGCATAATTTTTATTTTAAATAAGAAAAAAAATAAATAATTTACTAAAAGATTATTAAAACTACAAATAAAACGTCGAATTAAAAATCACTTAATGACGTAACAAACACATGTAACGTATTTAATGTCAAGTGAATGTGACATTTACGATAAGTCATTATTGGCATTTAATCTTACAGTTTGGCCAAGGTTTTTTGATTGACGGGATAATCAAGTACTACCGAATTGCGTAAGAGAATCATCCTTATAACTCCAAAAATGATAAATATATTAACTAGCAGTTTATTGTATTGGCTTAAGCGTCTCATTCAAAATTAAAATATATCTTTGAATTGAAATATGAATGAAATACGGAGTTGTAAAAAAATGGAAGAGTGTGAGATATAGGATTATAAATATCTCGGCAAGTAATTATTTGATCGATTTCATTCTTAATGCAATTTTTTTTTTTCTTTTTAGGTAATTATGTAAATACGTAGCACCTATTGTTGTCGCTCAGCCCGTCCATCTGTCCGCATATAACAACCCAAAAACTATCCAACCGAATCGTTTGAAATTTTAAATACATAATTATCACATATTTTTGTCGAGTCATTTCCAATTTTATGAAAATCGGATGGATAGATCAATTACAGGGACACTCAAAAGCATTCCGATACATTACGGTCAATCGGGAAAAAAGTTTCAAATGCATTTTAATCGTTTGAAATTTAAAACGTATATTTATTACATAATTTTGTCGAGTCATTTCAAATGTTATGAAAATTGGATGCATAGATCAATTACAGGGACAATCTAAAGTATTCCGTTGCATTACGGTCAATGGGGAAAAAAGTTTCAAATGCACTTTAATTGTTTGAAATTTAAAACGTATAATTATTGCATAATTTTGTGGAGTAATTTCAAGTGTTATGAAAATCGGATGCATAAATCATTTACAGGGACAATAAAAATTATTCCGTTATATTACGATCAATGGGGAAAAGTTTCAAGTGCATTTTAATGGTGTTACACTAATTTGAACATAATAGAATTGACATGAATCTATGAAGTATGTACTAAAATATACATTCTGTACAATCTGTGGTACAAAGAATATTTATTATTAAATTACAGAGCCACACAAATGTATTCCACTAAATAATGTTATACGTGGAAACATTGTTTGGGTCGGGCTTTAATTATATTAAACTACTTCATATTTTATGAATAAGATATACGTTAATGAAGTGTGATAAAATTTACTCTCTGCATATTTACAGGAACACAAAGATTTCGACCACTATACTGTATCCAAAGTACGCTCCACTATATCAGCAATATCTGAATATTTTAAAACTTCGTTATCGTATGAACGCACCTCATTTGCTACGATTCACGTGCAATTTCCAACTTGTTTGCGTTTTACATTCATTTTTCAAAATAAAAAAATTCGAATCATTTATACACCTTTCATCAGTACGAATATTTCCAGAGTCCGAACACAATAGTTTTGGATAATTAAAATTACTGATATTCAATAGGCTTGTTCCCATTCTTACATACTAAGTACATACCCGATTTCAAGTCTTTATTTCAATTTGTTCGGGAGATAGAGCGTTTATAGACACACAGACAAACAGACAGACGAACATAGAGGCAGACGAAAAGCAATTTTTTTTTTTCTAATTTTTTTTTTTTTTTCGGAATCTCCGGTGTTTGAAACATGTAAATCTGTCAAAAAATATCGATTTTCAAAACGATTATAAGACTTATACCTATACTACGTATGATGAATAAGTAAAGTATAATTGAGCATTTGCGACATATTCCATTGACATACACTAACAAATAAGTGCGTTATTTTACACATTGAAACAAAGTTATACTGAAAATGGGGTAAAACGGTAGTGCCTTCTGATTTTACATTTTTTTAATTATTAATAAATAAATAACCACAAGATATCAACACATTTACAACATTTAGATAATAATAAGTCAGATAAATGAGTAGATTGTTACGTACTATGAAAATTTGATTGGATTACAACAACTTCAAAACAGCATTCAAAATTTACTTAAAAACAGTAGGGGAGACTGGGGTACAATGGTCCACTTTTGCAAATTTCGACTGTTTACTCTTAAAGTATTATTTTTTTTCTTTCGATCAAGTACATGCATGTTATCTATACATTAAAGTTTATACTGCATCAACTCAAAAATAATAATTATGCATACTTTTTTTAAATATTTTTTTAAAAAGCAAGTGACAAAGTGGACCATTGTACCCCAATGCCGGGATACAATGATTCCACAGCATGGGGCTCTATGGACCACTTGTAATTTGAATAAAAATATATCAGTGTAGTTCATTTTTTAACAATAATAAGATAAACTATATCATAATTTGTTTATTCAAATTTTATTACTCATTTTTATTTGTTTATTCCCATTTTATTATTCATTTTTATTTGTTTATTCACTCTTTTAGCTCTAACTAAAGTAACATTTTTTTTCATTTTTTTTATCATTAAGTCATTATATCGGTCGCAGATTGAACAATTAGGTTTATTATCATCCACAATACATTTTACAGACTGTTCCATAACTTCATGTGGCACAGAACCTCTATTGGTTTTCCTAGGCTTGTTTCTTGGCATTGCTAAAAGAAATATGAAAAATAATATGTATATTTTTTGCACAATGATGCCACTTAAAGTTAAATATAAAACTTTATAATAAGAAATATATATATCTAATATGACTAAGGAAAAAATATAATAAATTTTTGCTGTCTACTTTACATCATCTATATTTTTTAATGGATTTTACCTTATTTAATTATTATATCCCGATACAAACTAATAGGTAGATATAATTTTTGTTTTTCTCATTCTACTATTTTATTTAAATCTAACTTATCATGGATGCATGTATGCATAAGAGCAGGAATATTGAATTAACAAATTATATGAAATTAAAAAAAAAACCCTCAAATGCACAAAATATTTTGTTTACTAATTTTTGGTGTTCAATTTGGGTTAATGTTTAAATTTGAAAGCTTATATTATATAGATAAATATTTCAAAAATTCATTTCACAACATGAATCATTAATTAATTCACACACAGAAATAAAATAATTTATTAATTCTTAATTTGGGCTAATTTTTATGTTTGAAAGCATATATTATACAGATAAATATTTCAAAAATGCATTACACAACATGAATAATTAATTAATCTACACACAGAAGTAAAATAATTTATTAATTCTGAATTTCACATATAATATTTAACTTTTAAAAACATGGGATACAAATCTGTCGTACCAATAGACCATGGTCCATTGTACCCCAGTTTCTGATGGTCCATTGTACCCCATATGGAAGTTTGACAAAAACTTGATGATAAAAAAAGAAATTTAGAATTCTATTATTTTAGCTATAATAAATATAATAATGTATTCTCTTACCTTTTTATTTTGCCACACAATGTCTTTCAAATTACAAATCTGTAATAAATAAATGAAGATATGTTTCACTGAAAATATTTACTTTTGTCTTACTCCCCCTGTGTCATATCAATTATCAAGCATAAAATGGCTAAAATGTCAGCTATGCACATGGTTTCAAACTTCTTTTTACTACTTCATGACTGCCATCTATATACTAAAATATGAAGCTTTCAAAAACAGAATTAATATCAAAAATAGGGGGTGGACCATTGTACCCCAGTCTCCCCTACTTTACTAAGATAGATGGATGATGCATTTAATCGCACGTAATGTTGCTAATTTATTTTCTAAAATAAAAAGTAGAAAACCCAGTTTAGAACTTTGCCAACAGAGCAGAGCTCTGGAGTTTATTTAGTATTTAAGAGTCAAAAATATTAAAAATTAGAACGATGTACAACGTTTCACCCCTATGGTTCAAAGTTACCCTGAACAAATATACTATAAATGTTACGTATTTATCTAAACTAGTAGATCGAACCCGGGCTTCCCGGATTACATAGCAAAGATAAAAACCATTTTTTTAATTGAAAACTTTAATGAATTTTCTACATGTAATATGCGTTTTAGATTGCTAACTAACTCCAAAAAAGCATTTTAACCCTTAAACCCCTCGAAGGGGTGGGATAAAATTTATCCCACTTAATTTTAATTTCAAAACGCCACATTGACGGCAATAATTTGAAATACCAATTTAATTTTTCTCAAATACGCGAAGAAACGCTTTTAAATATTTTGAAAAAAAAAATTGTTTTTAAATTCTCGTGTCAATCAATCATTTCATCATTTTACGAATTGAAGTGCTTTTTCCCTCAAAGGGATAAGTGTCTTGTGGATTTTATCATTCATGTTTTGTTCATAAAATAACACTGTGAAAAATATTGGTATGAAGATTTGTATTTGATACTTTACATATTTTTGAATTGTATTGTACTTTACATATTTTTTTATCTTATAAAATTAAAAAAATTCACATTAATCTCAATATTACTTTAAATCAATCTTTGAATTAAAATATTACATAGCGGAAAATCATGATTAGGCTAACGTGGTTAGGTTAAAGGGTTAAATGGAAAATATTAATTATTGAATCAAATAAAGCTATGAAGTTTTTGAAAAGTCACATTTCCGTATTAGACGCATGCCAGAAGTTATTAGCCAAAGATTTCGTTACGGCAGCAATTTTGTTTCTGGTCATTTCAGTGTTTCGAGCACGTAATTTAATTACGTCTGTTAAATTTGTATTTATTTTATGTTATTATTTATAAAGGAAATTTTAATTTTGCTATAGTATATTGGCCGGAAACAAATCCCGAATTCTTATATTTTTCTAAGGACAAATAGATTAATCTATCGTAATCGAGTTTCACTCGGTAGAAATATATTTAAAAATAACTCGCACCTGATTTTTTTTAAACCGCTGACAATCAGTAAATTGAAATACAGTTTTCAAACAAATTCAAAGTATTTTTTTTTCTAATTTCTGTAAAATTTTAAGTTGTATTATTACATGTTAAACTTGTAATTTTTAGTAATTTAATCTGCGTTTTAAACCATTCTTCTATTTTATTACTCATGCAATTATAATTTTATAATGGGAAATTATCAGGAACAATTTTTATAGATTTATGAGTAAATTGTGTATCATTGTTTCTTAATGGAGATACATAATAGAGATTTAAAAAAAAATGCTTGAAAATATAAGCTCGTAATAAATGAGTCAAATGAGATACAGTTTTCAATCAAATTACAATTGAAAGTAGATTTCTTTTCCTATATGACAAAATAAAAATTAAAAATGTGCGACGGTTAGAAGATTAAAAAATTTCAGTAACAAAAATTGCAAAAAATCATTTTATCTTGAAATGTTGTCATTTGCAAAATAACATCAGTGCTACATACGGACACATTTGTTCGTTACAATATAGATTTTGCTCATATGAAAAATTGGTACTACTTGATTATCCCGTCGACCATTTTCCCCAAATTAAAAAAAAATGCCAAACTAATAGCCATGTTATGTATGTTGACATAATTTTTATTTTAAATAACGGAAAAACAAATAAATTAGTAAATCATGAATAAAAATACAAATAAAAAGTGGTATTAAAACTTTGATGACATTTTAAACATATGTATCGTGTTTAATATCATTGAATATGACATTCACAATCATCCATTATTGGCATTTAATCTTATAATTTGGCGATAGTTTTTTGGTCGACGGGATAACCAAGTAGTACCGAAAAATCTTACGCGCATACTAAAATGTTAAAAGCAAAGAAAGGACTGCACGTACATCTTTTCGAAAAAGTTTGCTTCAAAGTTAACTCTATGACAAATTTTAAATTCGTTTTATAAATTAAAATACACAACACAAACTAAAAGAATAAATATTAAAGTACACAAACACTGCATTCCGTCACTTCAACGTGCAAAGACGATGCCGTATTTTCCGTGAAATACGCAAACCTTGATTTTTACAAATCACGCCAAACCAAATATTCAGTTAAATTTTAAACATTGGATATTAGCGAATTATGAAATCTCATTTCGTCATTTACATCGCTCTTTTTCTATTTCAGATCAAATTTCTATGCGAAAAATGTACTTTTTTTTCTTTTCTGAAAATATAATAAAGGTTCTAAAAATAAAGTAAAAAATAAATAACATAAAAAATATAATTATTCCAAAAAGAAAGAAAAATTAAATAATTTTGGTAAAATGACAGGTAACAAAAAAGAACTAAAAAAATCGTCTGCTTTAGCGAATTTAACTGAAATTTATAAAAAATTACATTAGGCGAATAATGTTATTTTGGTACTACTCTGTTATCCCGTCGACCAATTTCGCCAAATTAAACAAATCGCAAACTAATAGCCAAATTATACATACTGACATAATTTTTATTTTTAATTATCACAAAGCATATAATTAGTAGAATATTAATAAAAATTCAAATAAAAAAAAGAAATAAAAATCACTTAATGACATTTTAAACACGTGGATCCTATTTAATGTCATTGAATGTGACATTCACGATTATCCATTATTAGCCTTTCATCTTATCGTTTGGCGATAATTTTTTGGTCGACGGGATAACCTAATTGTCTGAGCGTAGCGAAGTCTTATACTCAGAGTACGTAACGATATTAAAAGTCAAAAAAATTCTTTCGTCAAGCAAATCTCAAAAAGTACTTGTCAGATTTCGATTCTGTTTGTACCAGAAGGTACCTATGAAGGTAATCTGGTGAATGCACCTACTTTTAAAAATTAATTCCAAATAGTTTAAAAGTTATATTTAAAAAACTGATAAAAAAGCACAATTTATGTGCATACGTCACAGAAATTTTGTGAGCGTGATTTTCACCGGCTGGACATTTTCGTAGATAACCGAATCAGTACATGGAGTAAATAGTAATCATTTACGCACTCAGAAATATTGAATGCAATAAAACATTTTAAAATTTAATCATGTAGGAAAATAAAACTGTTATTTTTTTATATTAAAAAATGTCATAAAAACTTTGATTTTGAGATTTTGTGATAATCTCTTAATAGCATTTTTTGATCGCTAAAAGAATGTTTTATATATTTCGCGTGTGAAAATTAGAAACAATTACGTGTTTAAGTAAAAAGTTTCTTTTATGACATAATTTTCAATTTATTTTTATTGCATGTTTTCTTTTAACTTATATTTTGTTTGTGTGTGGAAGTCAATTCTGGTCACTAATTTTTCGGCACGGATACCACAAGCGCATCAGATTTAGCGCAATTTTTTTCAAAGCCCATTTGGTGAAAACTCCGTTTTCAAATAACGCTTACATACACATTTTTAAATTACTTTCTATTTTCAAAAAGAACTTACAGTAAATAAAATAATAATAATAATTAATAACTATAAAAAGAAATATTTTATATAATTAAAAAAAGGAAATGAAAATAAATAAACATTTTATGAGTAAATAAACAAATAATAAATAAATAAACCGGGTTACCATCTCAGGTAAAATAATGCCATTTTGACGCCAATTATGTACCCTGGTGCATATGTGACATCTTTTCCCATCCTTTTTTTATCCATTTCCAGTTGGCATACAACTTTGAAATTTGGAATATGTATGCATACCTGGGAGCAATACTGGAATTAGACATTGATTTTTTTTTTTATTCGATCCAAAAAGGGGCAACGGGGGCTATTTTTTAAAGATTTATACAATTTATACTGCATAAAGGAGCCACTTACCTATTTTTATATACAAGAAGAAGTAAGTGGTATGTAAAAACAACTATAGTATACATGAATAAAATACTTGAGATAATATACTAGAGATATAAGAACCGGGTTTGGCGAGATTTTTTATGCCAATCAGGCAAAAACATCGTTTTGATTACCAGATACATATAGCATACTATAATAACACGTTATTTCTTTATTTCAAAATGAAAAAAAAAGGAATAAACGAAACATTTTCTGTTATTAAAAAAAAAGAAATAACAATCAATAAATGATAATATTTTTAGAACAAACAATTTATTATAACATTTATATGATAACCAGACTGTTAGGCAACTGAACGCTATTTTGGCACCAATTAGGTACCTCGGTGTGTATAGGGCATATATGTGCCATATTTATTTGTAAAACTGAGCATGAACGTTTACCAAGTATGTTTTCATAGTCGCTTACATCGTTTTGCAACATAGCACATCTTTCGAAGCCAAAACTGCACAAAAGAAAAAAAAATCAATATTTGCAGTTTTTTTTTTTTTTTTTTTTTTTTTTTTTTAGCTTCCGATGCTATTTTTTTCAAACAAGCTAAAAAATGTCGTGTCATCAGCCCTGAATTTTCTACTCAACCGATTTTGATAATTATTTTTTTAAATGAAAGCTATTTATTTGTAGTTGTGCCCAGTTTAGCTATTTTTTAATTTATTTCCATTTTTATATTTTATTTTTAATTTTAAATGCTTTTTACGATATTTATTCAAAATGTTGGCAACTCAGTTTAGCTTTTCTCTCGATAATAAAAATTTATTTTCCAAAATAATTTCGTATAATTATGCACTAATTGAGGTAAAAAAATATATTTACTGAGAAATAATATTAATAATGTAAATAAAATAACAGAAAATAAGGTACTTCTAGGTTATCCCGTCGACCAATTTCGCCAAATTATACAAATCGCCAAACTAATAGCCAAATTATACATGTTGACATAATTTTTATTTTAAATAACGAAAAAACAAATAATTAGTAGAATATTAATAAAAAGTCGAAATAAAAATCTCTTAATGACATTTTAAACACGTGAATCGCATTTAATGTCATTAAATGTGACATTCACGATCATCCATTATTGGCATTTAATCTTAAAGCTTGGCGATAATTTTTTGGTCCACGGGAAAACCTAGAAGTACCGAAAATAATTTATGATAAAAATTAATGTCTAAAGCAAAATAAGAAAAATTTCAAATGAGGAAAATGATGTCATTCAGCAACCAGATAAACGGGAATTACAATATTATTACGGATGCCTTTTTCATATTACTAATAACAGTAACTTTTAAAAAACATTTGAAGAGAAAATGACGTCACTATTTAAAGCATCGCATTTTTACTCATAACGATATTAGGTACTACTCTGTTATCCCGTCGACCCATTTCGCCAAATTATACAAATCGCCAAACTAATAGCCAAATTATACATATTGACATAATTTTTATTTTAAATAACGAAAAACCAACTAATTAGTAGAATATTAATAAAAATATTAATAAAAAGTCGAAATAAAAATCACTTAATGACATTTTAAACGCATTAATCGTATTTAATGTCATTGAATGTGACATTCACGATCATCCATTATTGTCATTTAATCTTATAGTTTGGCGATTTTTTTTTTTTTTTTTTTTTTTTTTTATTTATTTTTTTTTTTTTTGGTAATTGGAGAAAATCTGAATTCTGCAATGGCAGAATCTACATTCAACTTGTTTTAATATAATGCACATTTCGTAATCAGTAGGCTCGATAATCAGACCTCTTTTTTTGCTTTAAAAGATGATATTTCTTACGACGTCTTTTTTGGATTCGTTGTTTTTCCATATTTGATAGTATGCGTCTACTCGTTTTGTAACTTTTTTTTTTGTAACTTTCTTCTTTATTAACAGCGACATTTGGATTTCCTATTTAAATAAAAATTCTTCTAAATACAAAGAATTTTGTTAAAATAAATAAATAAATGAAATGCGGACATCTATTGCTCAAAGCACAAAATTTTTCCTATTGAGTTAATAAAAATCAGTAAAAACATAATTTTCATGATAATAAAAAGGTGACTTATGTAATAACAGAGTCATATATTATGTACGTTATGGATTAAGTATGAATATTTCTCCACCATTTATAAATAATAATAATAATAATAAAATAAAATGCGGACAGACCAAAGTCTATATTTGACTGAAAACAACAACCATGTTCTAAATGTTTAAAAAAATAGCCAATGAAAAGTGATATTTCAAAAGTATTATGAAATTAGTTAAAAACCATTTATTTTAAACTAAATGAATAAAAAAAATTTATATTTTTAATGAAATAAATGAGATTTTAAAAATTATTAGAAATTTATCACCATAGATTATCAATATTACAATCAGTACTTTGTATGCAAAATGGAACAATTAGCAATACTTTTTGTACCCGAAAAACGGTCGTTGCTTTTTTTAAGGTTAAAAAGTAGATTACGAAATATTCCTATACAGAGATGCCAAGCCCCCGCTTATTGCATAGCAGAATTTTCTTATAGGAAAAGTTATTTTTTAAATCCGCAGAATGTTCCAATTTAATAAAACATTTTCTGTATTAAAATACCGGTATCCAAAATGCCGGAAACTTGGCAGCTCTGCCTCTAACATTTTAATTAATCACGGTACTTTTTTTAATCGGATTCAAATTTAGTGAAGACAACGTTTTTTGGCCAAAAGCAGCTTTCTTCCACATGTGTAACTACGATACAATCCCTTGATGCTGAAATAAGATGTTTTGACTTATGCTATTATTGCTTCCTCTTATTTATTTATTTGAATTTTAAATAAGATGACTCAAAATCGTATTTTTTAAATATACGGAAAAAATGCATTTCGAGAGAGGGCGAAAAGAACAATATTTGGCGATTTATTACCTGCGTTTGGCTAAGTGTCTTACTACCTTGTATTTAATAATCTTCACAATACTTCGCTGTTATGTGGACTTAGGCGCTTTTATAAAAAGTTTGACGTAATTCGGACTTAAGAAAGTGAGTTTTTTACTGAATAATACAAATAAATGAAAAATGAATACTAAGAAATACTAATAAAAGAAAAATGAAGCATTATATTGATCTATGTATATTTAAAAATGCATCTGCTAGCACTAATTAGATAATTTATGTATATAATAGAAGATAAATAGCGTTTGATTCTCAATTTCTATGCTAAAAAGCAATAACGTTTGTGTGTTTTTCGTTATCATTGGGGTATCTAGCCGATTTAAAAAATAATGTGGGCAAAAAATGTTGGTAACCATGTTTGCTGCAAAATATACTATATTTTGCGTAGGAACAATAATCACCATCAATGCACGAGCAAAAAAAGTTCTAAAATTGAGAATTCTTTAATGTTAATATAATTTTTTTTTTTTTTTTTTTTTTTTTTTTTTTTTTGTGGCAACTTTTAAGATATAATATTCTCGTTATGAACGATTTCTAAAACATTCGACAAATTAAATTCACAAATTAAACATTTTTTTTTTCTAGAAAAAGTTTTAAACCCAATTTATTGAGAATATTGCAATTTCTAGGAACTGTTGGGGTTAGAAGCTAGAACTTTGGCATCACAGTAACTTATAAGATGTAAATGCTCGTTTAGGACAAATTCTTAAAAAAGGATTCCTTAATTCTTATCGACAACCTCATGGCATCCATGGAAAACAGATGTTCAACATGATAAACTATTCAGACGGATTTCACACCATATAAAATACACTCCATTCTCTTCAAACATAATAGTTTATGTTATTTATAGTTTCTCAAATCGGTGCGGAGCTTCTGATTATGCTCATGACATCATTTCAAAAAGTTATATTTCCAATGTAGGAAAATTTGGTGTTTTATTTTCTGTATTACTTTTAACATTTTGCATATTTCCAATTGTATATCCACGCATGGTTTGCTTTTCTTTTATAAAAATAGTATATGCAACTTTATATATAAGATTTTGTAATTCTATGATTCAATATGCTTATTTTCATCATATTTTATCACAATGAATAACCAATTAAAGGTAACATCTCATTTTCTTTACTTATCGGAAGTTATTAAATGTGTACTAGCGAGCTACGCCCGCTAGCTGGGCCACTTTTTCCAAACGAACCTCGATATTAAGCAATATATAATAAACAAAAAAATTCATTTAATAAGCAAGTCTTGGTGTTCGAATCCTCAGCACAAAAAAAGTAAATTAAAGAACTATGGTTGTTATGCGCCTATTATCCCGTTAAAATATGTGATTTCGCACAGTGGGCGGTACGGGCCCATCGTGCGAAGCCGGCCCACCGGCGCTACGCGCCATGGTCGCCATTGTCCCGTTAAAAATATTTGGTTTTGCACGGTTGGCGCTGCGCGTCTATAATACATTTTCTCGTATTTTTTGGATCATCAGAAGCAGACTTTTACACAGATTCTGAATATGTAATCAGTTTTTTCTACTTTAAAAACTGTCTGCATGATGGTTTAAGAAAAAACGCTCAAAAAAAGTTTGTTTATTAAAAACTGCAAAAGACTGCTATTAAAAAAAATAAGTAATCTCATTAATATCACAAAGAACATAACTAACAAATAATTTTGGCAGCTCGTTTTCCGTTTGTACTAACAGAAATTAGTATTAATCGCGTAAATCTTAGATTAGACAATATTCGTGTATGCTACCAAAAAGAAAAAGTATGAAAATGAGCTACAACGATTAATACTCACATACAGAATAAATATATGAATAGCCAGTTACATCTGAGATCCTCAAAATATTAATTAGCAACACTATTACCTCTTAGTGAACATATCTTGCTGTGCTTAAATAGTTGGACTTATTATATTAATTAAACAGTGTTTAATATTTTTTACCAATTACTTCTTTTTCTCTTATACATTCTTTGACAAATTGACGGGTGAAAAATAGGTTTTCGGCTGCTTCTTCTTTTAGCCAAAGGGGAAAAGTTCCTGTTCTTCACCGCAAGGTAGCGCAGTGTTCTGCCTCAGAGCTCCGTTTGAGACCTGTTTGGGAAATAAGACGTTTTCCGTTCCGATTCCCGACCGGTTTTTAATTCATAACTTTTTTAATTTTGGTCCCACGGTCTCGAAAATGCCCGAAATGACTTTCCCGGAATTTTTCGAATCGAAAGACACCTCTCGCGACTTCCAACTCGCCCGCGTTGCGAACTGTAATCGGCTTCAAGCAGACAGACAGAGACGCACGGATTTTATTAGTATAGATTCTCAGCAATATCGCTCAGACTAATCCCTCTGAGGGAAGTCCTAGTAGTACCGTTATTTTAATATAATCATAATTGAATGTCTTAAACAATTGGGCAAAAATTTGGGGAACCGGACATTACACCTGGAATTATTGCCAAGGCCATCTTTGTTTGCTTTTCTAACTCAGCGAAAAAAATTCAATCCGGAGGGGAAAAAAAGAATCACATTGAACAGGTACTAAATCCTTTGACATCAGTCGTGCAATTTTCTCTGAATAAAAATTATCTGCTAAAATTTACGTATTCTAAAGTAGCATTTTATTTTATTATAAACAAAAACTATAGTACTAAAATTTTCCACAGACTTGTCATTGAAAGTTTTCTTTTTTTGCGAAAACACGCGGTTGTGTTTGGGCTTAATGTAGCAGATTTCTCAGGGTTACATTTTTTGCACCACTCCCAGCCACCACACATAAGTCCTCTCAATTTCTTCTTTTTTACTTTATGGCTATCTTTCCTTTACTTTTCACCATGGCCAACTATATCTATAAGGCCCATTTATTTGAGATTAATGCATGAAATCTCCCGCCAGAGGACTTCGATACTTTGCCCAAGTTACTCTGACCAATCGTGCAAATTCTGAATCAAAACAATGACCATGTACTAACAAGAAAGGTCTCCATTGGGGGTATACTCAGAATTTTTTGAAAAAAATACGAATTAAACTACTCATGTAGATAATAAAGGATCAGTGAAAATTAGCGGCGGAATTACATTATTAGATATGTAAAAAAATAAAATAGTTTGGAATAATTGGCGTGAAAAGCTGAAAGCGACGCGGGATTTGGCGAGTAGTGCATTTCCTCGCCAAAAGCAGACGATTTTAACGAATCTGAAAATTGATTTTAATTGACTTCACTGTTAAAAATCTGCAGTATTTACTGCAACGTCACTCCACTACTTTTATAGAATATCTCTCTTCTGACCAATGAGAATGCTCCATAGCACGGTGAATTGACCGTGTCATACACTGTTAAAAATCTGCTGCATTTTGTTACAACGCACTCCACCGCTTGTATATAATATCTCTATTCCAACCAATGAGAAAGCTCCATTTCACGGCCAAGTAACCGTTTTCTATACAAGCAAGGGAGTGCGTTGCAACAAAATGCAGCAGATTTTTAAGAGTATATTTTTCAATTTGGAACAATTTTAATCAATTTAAATTGTGTTTTAAATGATAAAATATATTAATTTCATTTTGTTATAAGTACATATAAACGTATATGACAAAATTACTCTTAAAGTAAAGTAAAAATGCAAAACTAAAATTACTTAAACTAAACTTATTTAAATAAATTGAACATAGAAAGTTTTTTCTTTAAAAAGTATTCGAAGCGTAAAAGTGTATTTTTCAAAATTTCATTTTTCGCCAACCGGAGATAAATCGCCAAATAAACGAAATTATTATTATTTTTTTACGGACGTTATAAGGAGGTTCCGCCGAAATTTTTTTTTATAAACATATATAACTATATGAGAAGAACATTCTGTAAATTTTTCAGATTTTTCTGACAAGGAAGGTCTCCATTGGGGGCATACTCAGAATTTTTTGAAAAAAATACGAATTAAACTACTCATGTAGGTAATAAAGGATCAGTGAAAATTAGCGGCGGAATTACATTATTAGATATGTAAAAAATAAAATAGTTTGGAATAATTGGCGTGAAAAGCTGAGAGCGACGCGGGATTTGGCGAGCAGTGCATTTCCTCGCCAAAAGCAGACGATTTTAACGAATCTGAAAATTGATTTTAATTGACTTCACTGTTAAAAATCTGCAGCATTTACTGCAACGTCACTCCACTACTTTTACAGAATATCTCTCTTCTGACCAATGAGAATGCTAAATAGCACGGTGAATTGACCGTTTTCTATATAAGCGGTGGAGTGACGCTGCAGAAAATGGTACAGATTTTTAGCGGTGCTGTAGCTTGTGCAACACTGTTAAAAATCTGCTGCATTTTGCTGCAACGCACTCCACCGCTTGTATATAATATCTCTATTCCAACCAATGAGAAAGCTCCATTTCACGGCCAAGTAACCGTTTTCTATACAAGCAAGGGAGTGCATTGCAACAAAATGCAGCAGATTTTTAACAGTGTATTTTTCAATTTGGAACAATTTTAATCAATTTAAATTGTGTTTTAAATGACAAAATATACTAATTTCATTTTGTTATAAGTACATATAAACGTATATGACAAAATTACAATTAAAGTAAAAATGCAAAACTAAAATTACTTAAACTAAACATATTTAAATAAATTGAACATAGAAAGTTTTTTCTTTAAAAAGTATTCGAAGCGTAAAAGCGTATTTTTCAAAATTTCGTTTTTTCGCCAACCGGAGATAAATCGCCAAATAAACGAAATTTTTATTATTTTTTACGGACGTTATAAGGAGGTTCCGCCGAAATTTTTTTTATAAATATATATAACTATATGAGAAGAACATTCTGTAATTTTTTCAGATTTTTCTGAGTATGCCCGTATGGAGACCTTCCTTGTAAGTCCTACCATTAGGAATCCTGCTGTCGCTAGACGCTAGTAGACATTTCGCGAAAAACCGTCGAAAAAGTGAAGCTGGATTTAGCTTCAAACCCTAAATCATTTCATTAGACCACGTGCGAGTCCACGTGACGCAAACTCTGCCCAAATTAGCATTGAATAAGCTGCTTTCTGTTCTGTGCACATGTTTGCACGCGTGGTCATTGTTTTGGTTCAGGGTTTACCCGATTGGTCACATTAACTTGGGCAAAGTATCAGAGTCCTCTGGCGGGAGACTTCATACATTAATCTCAAATAGACAGGCCTTTAGATATAGTGGGCCATGTTTTCGTTAGCCTTGAGAAAATCAAATTTTCGCAAGAAGTCGTTATTATGACTACTATTGTTTGAAAAGTAGACTTTGAAAACAAACCAAAAAAAAAAAAAAAAAAAAAAAAAAAAAAAAGAAGAAGAAAGAAAAACAAGATAAAATAATTTTTCTGCTAAAACCTCAAGTAATTTATCACCAAATCGTAATTATTTGACAGTTATATTTTACTTTTAACAGCATAAAAATGTATAATTACGCTATAGAAAGAATAAGAAAACAAAACAAAACTTGTAAACTACATGAAAAAGAAAATAAGTTGAATGTAGATTC
The DNA here is from genome assembly GCA_964019185.1 of Maratus speculifer. NCBI lineage: Eukaryota > Metazoa > Arthropoda > Arachnida > Araneae > Salticidae > Maratus > Maratus speculifer. The sequence continues at coordinate 108,190,710 of OZ025302.1, read as the reverse complement.
TGCCATTGCAGAATTCAGTTTCGCCTCCGATTAGGGGAAAAAAAATCAATAGAGGTTTTTTAGAAGGGCGACCCCGTTTAGAATGCAATGAATTAACTTCATTTTTCTTGTGTTTATCAATATACTAAGAAATAGAACGGCGTGAAATACCCAACTGATTAGTAATTTCTCTCTGAGACACTGGAATTGCGGAATAATAAAGAGATACAATTTGATTTGCTACTTCTTCATTGACTAGATTCATCAAAAACGGGTTTTTTTCTTTAGTTTAAACGCTTTTTTTTTATAGACTCTGAGAAAAAGGAAATGCATTTTAACAATAAAACGAGTGGAATCCCATCGAATTCGTCGAATGAAATGTTTAAAAGACCCGATCGATTTGGTTTTTAAAAAAGTAATTGCATTATTGAATCAATATATAATAAATATATTTCCAAACTTAATGTCAAGTTTGCCAGTTACAGTTTTGCATGCAAATATTCGCACATCTTCAGTTAAAATTGTAATCTGAGTGCCGGTGAAATCCAGAAATTTTATTTTACATGCACTCACAGAAAAATAATTTTATTAAAAAAAAAAAAAAAAAAAAAAAAACTAATTTTATTTTTACTATGACATTATTTTCACTAACTGAAGTCATCTGAAAGTAAAATCTCAATCTCAGTGTTCATAATGAAAAGAAATATTGAAATGTAATTTCGTTATGAGTAAAAATGCGATGTTTTAAATAGTGACGTCATTTTCTCTTCAAATGTTTTTTAAAAGTTACTGTTATTAGTAATATGAAAAAGGCGTCCGTAATAATATTGTATTTGATTGATATTGTAATTTTATTATCGAGAGAAAAGCTAAACTGTCTTGCCACCATTTTAAAGAAATATCGTAAAAAAGCATTTAAAACTAAAACTAAAATACAAAAATGGTAATAAATTAAAGAATGGCTAAAATTGGCACAACTACAAATAAATAGCTTTCATTTAAAAAAATAATTATCAAAATCGGTTCGGTAGAAAATTCAGGGTTGATGACACGACATTTTTAGCTTGTCTGAAAGGAATAGCATCGGATGCTAAAAAAAAAAAAAAAAAAAAAAATCAATATTTTCTATACTAATTAAGATACAATCATGATTTAAACGTTATTTTAAGCAGAAAAAAAAACAGAAAAAACCTGGAAAATATTTTATTCAATAAAATTACTTTCGAAAATTTTTAAAATTTTCGTATTCCGCACTCCCTGGAATGATAATTTAATTAATTGTTTTATAATTTAGTTAATAAATAATATTTAATTCTATGAAAAATAATTAAGTATTCGATGAAAAAGATCTAAGCTTGAAAATAATTTTTTAATACTGCTTTTATGCTATTAAGATAGAATGTAGTTGTATTAATAATGCGAGAAATTAATTTAGAAAAACCTATTTAATATTATATTAATAACTTACACTAGTTTTAATTTTAGCTAAACTAGTTAAATTATACTACTAACTTATTAACTAACTAGCAGGCTATGCCCGCTTCGCTGGTCCATATTTCCAAACAAACCTTGACTCAAAAAAAAAAAAAAAAAAAAAAAAATGGTGATTTAAAAATTTTATTTTAAAGCAGTATAGACCACCCTGGAATGATCTTCCGTATTGCTGAAAATCATGCCAACGCCATTGCGATATTGTACTATTGTAAGTCAGCGAAAATTTGGGCAATAAAGCACCATCTCTTTTATTTTATCATTTATAGTAGAGTTTCGTATGAACATGAGACCGTTATGACAACAGGAATCAAAATATTCTCGAGTCATCACACTATTACATTAGAGGGCATTGCAATGATTAGTGACATTGATTATCAAACTCTATAAACTTTCGGATTGTACATTATCATTTCTTAGTTCTTAAAATCCTGACATCTGAACTTGCACTATGTGTAGTTCTGGTAGCCTACATACAATGTCATTTCATGTTACATTTTTTAATAAACGTCCTCTGCTAGCAGGTCTACTATAGTTTCCTATCTGCCTTAATCTGTTCCAGCAAGAATAATAGAGTAAAAAATGTAAAGAATTATTTACAGATAAAGAAGAGTTTTTGTTTGTTTGTATTTATGACGGCCATTTATCTACACGTGGGATATAGGTCCTAAGGAAAGGGTGCCCTCCGTGAAAGTGGCAGACGAAGAAGGGTGTTTCACTTATATATTTAGTAGAACAATGAAGCATAAAAAGTGTGTTTTAAAGCTTTATTATTTGAATAACATTAAAATTACATCAGTTTCACTACCTCTTCCTTTTATAAAACAGTTGCTAACATGTAGCCGTTAAATCAGAATAATCTTGATGACTAAATTTTGTAGAAAAATAAGTCTTTAGTTTGCATCTAATAAAATCTTTCTACCTTCTGTAATCGATTCCATTATGATTTTTAGTGTCAAACATTAGAAGTGCTAGAAACGATATTGTTACAAATGTACCAGACTTATTTCATGTTTGTCCTCAAATAAATGTGAAATTTACGATCATCCATTATTGGCATTTAATGTTATAATTTGACGATAGTTTTTTGTTCGACTACTTGATTATTCCGTCTATCAATTTCGCCAAATTATACAAATGGACATAATTTTTATTTTAAATAACCAAAGAATCAATAAATTACTAAAATGTTAATAGAAATACAAATAAACATCGAATTAAAATTGGTTGATGAAGTAACAATTACATATAACAAATTTAATGTGAAATGAATGTGACATTTATAATCATCCATTGACATTTAACCTTATACTTTAGCGATAGTTTTTTGGTCGATGGGATTATCAAGTATTACCAAATTATATAAACAAATTGTATAAACAATAATATTGCCAATAACATGTAGGTGCAGGTGTCATCTACGGATCCCGTTGGCGCGATTGCAGCAAATTGCGATTTTATGCCTCACGTGGTAATCCGGTAATAGTTGATTATTTTTGTGTAAATTATTTCATTATTTTTCTTTTCTCTTTTAAAATTATGTAAATTGTTTTGTTCCATAATTATTTATTGACTTAGTTTATTATTATTATTTCCTTTTTAAAAAAATAGAAAATAAAAATAAGTAATATAAATGTAATTGGTATTTGAAAACGCAGTGTTCTCCAAATTGGCATCATAAAAAAAAAAAAAAAAATCACGCCAAGGTGATGCGTGTATAAAAGTGGAAAAATGTTTGCAATAATATAAACAAAAAAAAACGTAAACAAATAATTAAAAAATCGCCATTTCGATAGTTTTTTAAAATAACATCAAGGTTAATTCTCCAGTCGGGCAGCAATAGTAAATTTTCTTTTTTTCGTCTGTTTCATAATAAAAAAACATAAATTTAATAACTTCTAATTAAATAATCTGACTAATTTTCTGTAATCGGATGTATGATCTAAAAGTATCCTTAATACATAAACAAAACAGCGCAATAGTCATGTACGCGCCGAGGTCGGCAGGATAATTTTTTACACTAATTTGGCGGAAAAATCGTTTTCGAATACCAGTTTCATATATATATTTAAATTATTTTCTGTTATTTAAAAAATAATAACAATTAGTATTTAAATAATAAGTATATGACAAAACAGTTTACATAATTTTAAAGAAGAGAAAGGAAATAAAAAAACATTTTATTAATAATTAAATAAACAATAGTCGGGTTGCCATGCCAGGCAAAATAACATCAATTTAGTGTCCATTAGGTTACCTCGGTGTGTATATGATATCTGTGCAAACAAAACTTCCGATAATATAACAAATGACGTCATATTTATTTTCCTTTGAAATTTTTTTTTATTTTAATTTTTCACGTGGATACTGTTCAACTAAAAATTAATTGCCGAGGAGAAATTATTTTCCATATATTGATTTTTTTGGCAACTGAAAAGAAAATGGTTATTTTTTATCGGAAAAATTTTAATTGATTCTGTATGAAAAATAATGAAATTTTGAATTATTAAGGAAAATATTTGAATAAATCAATTAAAAATTAGCCTATGTTCAACGGAAATTGTATAGCTTTCCAACGGTGAAAGAATTTTTCAAAACCGTCAAGTAGTTTCGGAGCCTATTCAATTCAAACAAACAAACAATCAAATCTTTCCTCTTTATAATATTAGTATAGATAAAAATTAACTAATAAAAAATTGATGATTCTTTAACACAAGAATATTTCACATGAATGCATTTAGTCAAACTCTCATCAAAGTATATTCCAAAAAAGTTTTAATCATAAATCTTTGGTTAAAAAAATACGAGGGTCACTCTGAAATTTTTGAGATACAACTAGGTTTTTAAAGTTATACTTACAAAATTTAGGTGTGTTCAAAGTAGTCTCCTCCAGCATCAATGCACTTTTGCAGACGAATTTTCCACAAATTAAATGTCTCAAGGCATTCATTTCTTAGAATAGATGAAAAAATACATTTATAGCCACATAAATCTCTTCTTCTGAATGAAAACGACTTCCACGTAAGTTATTTTTTAGATTAAAGAATAACCAAAAGTCACACATAGCTAGATCAGGTGAATACGGCGGATGTTCCATCACTTTAATTCGTTTTTGTTTAAGAAACTCAACTGTTAATCCAGCTGTATGTGAAGATTCATATGCAATTCTTCATGAATAATTTTGTGTATGGCTGCGGATCCAATGTTAAGTTCCTTCTGTATCATTTGATAGGTACAGCAATCATCATCCATTAGCAGACACATTATCCGGGATTACTGCCGACGGCAGCCTTCCTGTGTGTTCTTCATACTGAAGAAATTTGCGACCTCTACTAAATTCTTTAAACCATCTGAATACGGTAGCACAAGTTGAAGATTCATCACTAAACGCATTCTTCTTGATTTAATCCTGCTTTAAAATCGTAGAAAATCATAGTGCGAAAATGTTCTCGCGTCAACTCCATTTTCTCTTCTGTTTAAAATTTATTCTACGCTAAACAAGTTGAAGTAAGTCAGTAAAAAATCGTCTGCTGTGTTAAAATGCTTTGTATTTTAAAATTAAACCGTTATTTTTATTTTGTAAATTCTCGTCTGCACGTATCTCAATAATTTCAGAGTAATCCTCGTATAACTAATTTATCCTTTAAAATTCAAAAGACACAATCTCATTAAAACTAAATTAAAACATCCCACACTAGAACAAGTTTCGAATGTCTACTTAATCGTTTTTTAAACTCAATTAATGAGACAAAATATCGTAAAACGCTCCTTAATCAATGTAAACAAAGTTTATACCAACGAAACAACTAATTTAATGAGTATATATATTTTTTTTTAATCTATTTGTATAGTTAATGGTCTTCTGTAAAGAAATTTTATCCATTTAAAAAATTAGTTTCTAATAAACTGAAATTTGATGGCAAAAGTTTTTCACCATAAATGTATGTTTTCGCTGAAAAGCATTTCATTCAATTTTAAATTAAGGTTATATTTCTAATTGAAAGTTACATTTTTATTTAATTGTATTTTAATAGTTTTGTTCGCCTTGAATAAAACGTTAACACGAAACAAATGTTACTATATCTACATATGCAAACAGATATCAACTGTGTTTTTCTGAATGTTGTGTGAAATAATGTCTCTGAGAAGAATTTTCCACAAGATAAGTTAAAATTAAAATTTATGTTTTTTACATTACTTATGTAATTTTACAAATTTTCCACTTAAATGATTATCAATTTTTATGGTATCAGAAAATTATCCCTTTTTATGGTCAATTTTTCATTTGTTAAAATGGTTTATTTATAACAGGTTTGACTGTACATATTATATATATATACACATATTTTCGATTCATAGTAAATTACTTCTAAATAGCAATTTAATGGAAATCACTCAATACAAATGTTACTATATTAGGAAACATTGTTTAGGGCACATTTTAATCATATTAAACTGTTTCACATTCTATGAAATTGATATGCATTGCTGTAGTTTACTACAAGTTACTACCTGTATAATACGAAAGCAGAGAGTATTTACAGGGACACACAAAAAATTTCAGATACTATATTGTACCCGAAGTAATGTATATTATTACACCATGATTTGAATATTTTTAAAACTTCGTTATTGTACGAAAGCACCTCATTTGCTACGCTTGACGGACAATTTTCGACTTGTTTAATAAGAGAAGATCTACACCTATGTAAATGATCAAGAAAGTAACGCATTAAAAATTAATTAACTTCGACTGTTTTGCTCTACTTTTTAGTTGTGATCCGGGAAAGAATTTTGCATGAAAACTACAACCTACATTTATTAATAGACAAATTAAATTTTATGTTGCATTTTCTTTAATGGTGTAATAAACATCCTCTAATCCGGCATTTCCGACATGCTGGATAATCCGCATTTTCTAAGAAAAATGCATTCCTTGATTCTTTTATAATAATTTGATAAAACTGCAGCATCACAACCCATTATAAACGGTTGAAAATCGTAAATATCTCAATCATCCTGTCGACTATAAAAGAAATTGACACTATTCAAGATTTGTTTGAGATGACTTCAGCAAGTAGATCTTCTATGTAAGCCGACGACGGTGCGCGTTTTCATTTTATAGTAAGGGGCTGTGCATGTATAACATTATCATTTTAGGAGGGGAGGCAGGGCCGTAACTACCGCCGGGGCAGCCGGGGCACTGCCCCGGGGCCCCCAAGCCTGAGGGGCCCCAAACTGATGGTTAAAAAACTGCAAAAGAAGTTCTACAGCAGACAGCAAAATGTCGAGTCGAATGTGTCATGTCGCGCCAGCATGTTTGCTGATCCCATCGAAGCTAGTATAAGGAAGAAAATATGGACTTCTAATCGACTGAATAATATAAAAAACATCTAAAAAATTCTAGAAAATCTTTCTTCTTATCTATACTAATAAGTTAACAAAACGCTCTGTCTGTGTATGTCTGCGTATGTGTGTGTGACTGCGATGGTTAGCAAAATCTACCGCACATAGAAGTCTGAAATTTTAGGTGAAGATAGTCCAAGACAGGTCCTGATGCACCTGAGGCTTAGACTTTTAATATTTTAAGGGCCAGGGCCCTGGGCGCCTTACAATTTTTATGCGCCAAATTGTTAATAGCTTGACTCCTTTTTATCTAATATTTTCCGTTTTGAGGTACCTTTCTCCTTTTAGATAGTTTCGCCTTTTTACTCTTCAGTTATGACCTTGGACACTTGGGGCCCGTTTTAGGGCCCCTTTTAGTCTTTGTGATAGTAAATTGTTAATAAATTGCTTCCATTAATTTCGATCTTCATTTTTGGGATACCTGTTCCATTTAAATATTTTCAAATTTTTACATTCCATATAAGACACTGGGGCCCCCTAGATAATCATAAGGCCGACCCAGGGCCCCTTGATCTTTTTGTGCGCTAAACATTTTTCACTCCCTAAATTTCTCACCTTTTTAGTGTAAATTTTTAAATCTGAATCTTGGGCTTTTATGTCAGGACCAACACCCTGATATTTTTATTCGAGCCCTGGGGCCCCTTTTTAACGCTTACCAAAACAATTGTTGCATTTAAAAATATATTATTCTTACAAATAATTCATACTCTATGCTTAATTTTGACTAATTAAAGGTCTAAAGCGTTATGTACTAAAATATTTTAACATGTTTTCATGTTAGGGCCCTGATTGTATTTGTCAGTTGGCCCCTATGGGGCCCTCTATCATAGCTCCCTTTAAAATGGTCGGATTCACTAGCTTTTTTTAACAACTTTTTAGGTCCTCCAACTACGACATGAACAACAAAAAAAAAATTTTAGACTTCAGCTACCACTACTTATGAATATTAATCGCTTTCTTGGAGCCCTTAGTGCAGCTTCTTTAAAAATGATCCAAATTGCTTTCAATTTTATTCAACATAGTTTTAGCGTTTTCCCATTATTTTAATAACTACACAAATATTTTTATACCCAACTACATGCGAAATAATTTCCTGGCCCTTTGGGGCCCGGTACAGGCCCCCTTGAAGTTTTTGTAATAATAAATTGTCAATAAATAGCTTCCTTTTAATCTGATCTTCATTTTTAAGATTCTTTATTCATTTAGATATTTTAATGTTTTGACATTCTATACAAGACACTGTGTTCCCCTGTGGAATCATAGGGTCCAGCCCAGGGGCTCTCAACATTTTGTGAAATAAACATATTTCACTTCCTATATTTCTGATCTTCTTAGTGCAAAATTTTAAAATTGCCTGGGACTCTTCTTTCAGAACCAATCCAGAAAACCTGATGTTTTTATTCGGACCCTAGGGCCCCTTTTTAAAAATTTGTCCAATCAATTGGTGCATTTAAAAAATTATATCATTACAAAGAATAGTTCCAATTCACTAGCTTTTTTTTCTATCAATTTTTTATGTCCTCTCTCTACCTATTACATGAACGACAAAAGAATTTCTCAGACTTCAGCTACCATTAATTTTGTTTGTCAATTGCTTTCTTGAGGCCCTTGATGCAGCTTCTTTAAACATGAACCAAATTGCTTTCAATTTTATTTAACATAGTTATAGCGTCTTTCCATCACTTTAATAACTACAAAAAATATCTTTATACCCAACTACATGCAAAATAAATTCCTGGTCCCTTGGGGCCCGTTCAAGTTTTTGTAATAATAAATTGTTAATGAATTGTTTCCTTTTAATCCGATCTTCGTTTTTAGGATTCTTTATTCATTTAGATATTTTAATGTTTTGACATTCCATATAAGACACTTTGGCCTCCCGTGGAATCAAAGGGCTCAGTCTAGGGCCCCTGAACATTTTGTGAGGCAAACATAGTTCACTCTTTAAATTTATTCCCTTCTGTGATATCTTCGAATAGTAGCACTTCCTAAATGTAGATGGCGCAACGATACCGTAATCTGTTTTGTGAGCTACTGATTTGGAATTGGAACGATTAACAAAAGAGGGTATTTTGAAACCTGTTGATCATTCAGATTGGGCTAGTCCTATAGTAATTGTTCCAAAACCAAATGGTACTGTTAGAATTTGTGGTGATTATAGAGCCACAGTAAACTCAAATACAGAAAACGATAATTATCCTCTTCCTAGGATGGAAGAATTATTCTCTAAATTATCAGGTGGAAAATTCTTTACTGTTTTTGATTTAAAAGATGCTTATTTACAACAACCTGTAGATAATGAAAGTAGTAAAATTTTAACTATTAATACTCATAAAGGATTATTTAATGTTTTAAGATTAGCTTTTGGCGTAAAGTGTGCTCCTGGAATGTTCCAGAGAAAAATAGAGAATATATTAAAAAAATATGAGTATGTTGGTGTATTTTTAGATGATGTAATCATAAGTGCTAGGAATGAATCAGAACATTCTGAAAGAGTTGAAAGTGTTCTGAAATGCTTTTCTGAGCATGGTATAAGATTAAATAAGGAAAAGTTAAAATTTATGGTTTCGGAAGTTTGCTATTTAGGACATAAAATTTCTCAGGAAGGAATTAGACCTATTCCAGAAAAAGTTAATGCTATTTTGAATGCACCTATTCCAAATAATGTGTCACAATTGCGTTCATTTTTAGGCTTAATTTCTTATTATAGAAACTTCCTACCTAATATTTCAGATGTCTTAGAACCTTTACATAGATTATTAGATAATAATGTTAAGTGGACATGGTCAGAAAAGCATGATAAAGCATTTCAAAAAGTTAAAGAATTATTATGTACATCACCTGTTTTAGAATTATATGATGTTAACAAAGATATTGTTTTGAACTGTGATGCTTCAGAATATGGCATTGGTTCTGTATTAAGCCATATTATTGAGGGTAAAGAGAAACCCATAGCTTATGCTTCTAGAACTTTAAATAAAACTGAAAGAAATTATGCAATGATAGATAAAGAAGCTTTATCTGTAATATTTGGTGTTACTAAATTTCACCAATATTTAGCTGGTAAACAGTTTAAAATTATAACAGATCACAAACCTTTAATTAGATTGTTTGATCCTGTTAAAAAGGTACCTGATACATTATCACCTAGAATGCTGAGATGGTCGCTTATGTTAGCAGGATATGATTATACAATTGAGTATCGCGAAGGTAAAAATAATAAAAATGCGGACGCATTAAGTAGATTACCTCTCCCAGAAACTGTAAATATAGTTAGTAATCCTGCTGAAATAATGTTTGTTTCAAATAATAATGATTGGCCCGTTACTTCTAAAACGATTGCAAAGTGGACAACTGAAAATCCTGTAACTAAACAAATTTTAGAGTGGGTACTACATGGGTGGCCTCGAAAGGTTAAAGCAGACGAATATCAACCTTATTTTCGTAGAAGGGATGAAATTTCCTGTTTAGAAAATTGTTTATTATGGGGGCATAGAATAATTGTGCCAGAGGAAGGTAGAGAATATATATGAAATTGTTGCATTCTGTTCATCAGGGTATGTCTAGCATGAAAGCTAAAGCTAGAGGGGTGGTTTGGTGGCCAAACATGGATAAGGAAATTGAACAAATGGTAAATTCATGTAGTAGATGCCAAATGTGTGCGAGGGATAATCCAAAAATGAAACCCTTAGAATGGAAGTCTGAATTACCCTGGGAAAGGATTCACATAGATTATGCAGGTCCGTTTGAAGGGAAATTTTTTTTAATAGTAGTTGATTCTTATACAAAATGGCTAGAAGTAGAAGTAGTGCCCAGGACCGATAGTAGAAATACTATTAGAGTATTAAGAAGAATTTTTGCGACATTTGGATTACCTTTAGAATTAGTCAGTGATAATGGATCCGCGTTCACAAGTGAGGAATTTGAGGAATTTCTTAAAAATAATGGAATTAAGCATACACCTATTCCACCATATCATCCGTCGTCGAACGGACAGGCGGAAAGATACGTGCAAACTGTGAAAAATTGCCTTAGGAAACTGGATAAAAATGACATATCATTATCAATTGCACGACTTTTGTTAGAAAATCATTCAACTCCTCATTCGGTGACTGGTAAAACTCCTGCTGAATTAATGTTTGGAAGGCCAATTCGAACAGCCCTTCATTTGGTATTACCATCAAAACCTAAAATACAGCAACCCCTGCACAAATTTAAGCTTCATGAATTAGTTTTCGTTAAAAATTTTGGAAAGGGGGAGAAATGGGTAAAAGGAAAAATTATAAAATTATTAGGAAGTAGATGGGTTTTAGTAAATAGATGTGACGGAATAATGTGTAAGCGTCATGTAAATCAGTTGAGACGTAACAGAGAGATAAGTTACGAAAAATCTGAAAGAATTGAAGAAAATGACCACAATAACAAAAAAATGTCAGAAAGAGTTGAAAATATGGGTTATAGTGGTAAAAATTACAATGCTTATGATAATTATGAAAGGGTTAATAAAAACCGTTTTTCTGAGATTAATGGAAAAATAAAAGACCAACGTGATAATGAGAATATTATGGAACCAAACAAATCTCAGCCTTCACATGATATTGTAACAGGTACTGTTGTGAGTAATAAAAATGATGCTATGACAGATATATCTGTAAAGGACACTGTGACTAAAAATAATAATGAGGACTCGAAGAAAAGTGTTCCAGTTCGAAGAAGCAATAGACCAAGATTGCCTGTAGTTCGTTTGAACTATGAGGAGAGGGGTGTGATATCTTCGAATAGTAGCACTTCCTAAATGTAGATGGCGCAACGATACCGTAATCTGTTTTGTGAGGCAATGCATGTTGGCCAAATAAGATCGGGGATGTAAGAATGTTTTTGTTTTCGGTTGCTGCGTGAGCGGCTATTGTATGATAGTGTAAATAAATGATGGAACTATAAAGGTTGTTTCCCTGGTGGAATTACAGTACAAGTAATTCGAACCCACACGATATTATACCTTCTCAGTGCAAAATTTTTAAATTTGAGTCTTGGACTCTTCTTTCAGGGACAAGATTCTCATATTTTCATCCGCGGCTAGGACCCTTTTTTTAAACATTTTCCGAATCAATTTGTGCATTTCGATAAAATATTATTAAAATGAATAATTTATACCCTCTGATTAATTTTGACTAATTGTAGATCTAAGATTTTTAACATGTTTTCCTGTTAGGGCCCTCTTTTTAACTGTCAGTTGTCCTTTTTGGGCCCTTATTATAAATCCCTTTAAAATGGTTCAATTAACTCCTTTTTTTAAACAACTTCTTAAATCCGTCAGCTACTAAGAAACCGCCATAGTCTAGCTACCACCAATTTTGAATATTAATCGCGTTTTTGGGCTGTTGGTGCAATTTCTTTAAAAATGATCCGGATTGCTTGCAATTTTCTTTTATATTGCTTTAGCGTCCTCCCATTACTTAAATAACTACAAAAAAATTTTATACCCAACCCGAAATAAGTTCCTGGCCCCTTGAAGATTTTGTACCATAAACTGCCCTCTCTTAATCCAATCTTCATTTTTGGAACTATTTTTTCACTTAGTTATTCCCATGTTCTTACATTCCATTTAAAAGCCTGAGACTCCCTATGATCTCGGCTCAGGCACCTTGAAATTTTTGTTCTCCATGCATATTTCACCCATTTATTATTAAACCTTCTCAATGCATAAATTTAAAGTTGAATTTTGGACTCTTATTTCAGGACCTACACCCTGATGTTTTTATTGTGTTCCAAAGGCCTTTTTTAAAGCATTTACTCATTTTTCTATGCATTTCTTTAAAATATTAATTAACGAATAATTCATATCCTATGCTTAATTTTGACTAATTGTAGATCTAAAGTGTTAATTGTTTGCTTAAGGTTATCATAACGTGTCCCGGGCAATGCCGGATGGGTCAACTAGTCTATTAATAAATACATAAAATCGAAAAAAAAATTATCACAATCCATCTTTCAAAAGGTTTTTAAGCAGAAACGCATGATTAAGTTACATATACTCAAAAATGAACCTAAATAAAATGCTCTTTAAAGTATTCAACCAATCAGAAGTCCATACTTTCTTCCCTATGCTAACTTCAGTGGGATCGGCAAAAATGGCGTCGCCGCCAAGTGCCTGCCGAGTAGAGTTGTCCAATTCTACATTTTTTAGTCATTTTTGGGCTTATCATACTATGTACATTTAAACAACGGTGTGCAAGAAAAGAAACTATGCCCGGGGCAAAGTTTCAATTTGCTCTCCCTAGTGGGGGCCCCCCCGGAGGTTTTGCCCCGGGGCCCCCAAGTTTATAGTTACGGCCCTGAGGGGAGGGGAAGGTCTGAAATGATTAGGTATGTAGGGGGAGGGGGTTGATGTTTTGATATTGGTATTATTTTTGATCCAATCAAAATTTTCTCTTTTTATTTGTAACAGGTCTTTTGTTTAAAATAGTATGTTACCTTTTCTCCATTTTTAGTCGGTTATCTTTTTTTATGAAAATACTATTAAATATTACTAAAATTACTAAATTATTATAAAATTATTTAATTCTAAAATGTGGAATATTCCAATGTTTGAATTTCCTAATCTTCTTCATACATACATATGCACGGTTCGAGGAAGAACAGGTGAAGTTTATTTGAAATGAAGTTAGTGTTTACAAATAAATAAAAGAGAAACAGAAAGAATGTTGTCCACTTGCTTTGTTGATAAGAATATCTATTTATCCCTCCTCCGTTCTGGAGTCTTTACTATTGTAGAATGCATTTCGTTACAAAAAGGTATTATAAAATACTTTTAAATAGTAACTATTCCTTTTAAATGATTTTTGATATAAAGCGATATTTTATTGGCTTCTCATCATAGAATCAATAAAGTATGCCCAAAATAAATGTAACCAATTTTGTGCATCACTCCATACAAAAAAGTCCCCCCCCAAAAAAAAATCCCCCCTCCCCCTAAAAAATTACACTTTGATAATGATATTATTACCGAGGAAGGGGAGGGGGGAGTTGGAGAGATGATAATTTATGATATCGGAAGGGAATCAAAATTATCAAACAGTTGATAACGTTATATTTGCGTAGCCCCTATTATAAATTTGTTATACATTGCCTTAGTAAGTATTTTTTCAGTATTCAAGCTGCTGATTGAATTAAAAACATGCTTTATTATTATTTTTTATTTAATTCGAACTTTTACACATTTTTTCCGACATTCATCTTATAAACCGGAAAATTTCGTTATCCGTATGCCCCAAATCCCAAACGTACCGGATAAGAGGATGTTCACTGTACTTAAAAATACTGACGCAAAGGGTCATGGAGAGGCAATGGCTACCCCCCACCCTCAATAGCTGGAGAATTTTCCGTGATAAATTGCACCATTTCGCATGTGTATACACTATATTGCCATTGATTATGGGACACTTGCGATTTTAGACATTTTACTAAATATCTAGAAAAATACATGAGGAATCATCTCGAAACTCTTAGTGTATAAGTATAATATAAAGATATCAAAATTTCATTTGCATATTCTGTTAGCTAAATGTATAGAGCAACTTTTGTAAAAGTCTCAAAATCAAAACTTGAAAATTCTGAAAGTAATCGTCTATAGAAAAAGGACAAAATCCGTTGTTTCCAAAATGAAGCAAAAAAATGAGGGATTTTATCCAAATGCAGTAGTACATCCCATATTGTGTATTCTATATTGACACTAATCAATGAATATATGGATAGAACCCCTCTTGTTTTTGCTTCATTTTGAGAACAACGGATTTTCGACTTATTCAATTGACGATTATTGTCAGAATTTTCAAGTTATGATTTTGTGACTTTCACAAAAGTTGCTCTATACATTTAGCTAACATAATATGCAAATGAAATTTTGATATCGTTGACGCATGCGCAGTAAAAAATTATTTAGTAAACCAACTCATTTTTTATACAATTTTCATTATTTTTTAATTCTGATTACAGGGTACTGTGTGCAATGTTGTTTGTCATATTTTCTGAAAAAAATAATATTTTATATTAAGAACTCTGAAAATTATAAGGAAAAAACTTGAAAAAATTTGGGATCATTTTTATAAAAACCTTAATTACTCTGCGAGTATGCATGCTATTTGCATAAAAATGAACAAGGTTTATTACAATAAGGCATTCAATCACAATCTAGAGTTTGAGCGCTTTTGCTACATTAGTTTTGACAGGGTTATTCAAAAGATATTCATTCTTTTTTAATTTGTTGACGGTCCCCTTTGGAGTTTCGGGAAAAAATCTTCACGGAGATGTATGACTTATACTATTATATGTATACACTAAGAATTTCGAGATGATTCCTCATGTATTTTCCTAGATATTTAGTAAAATGTCTAAAATTGCAAGTGTCCCATAATCAATGGCAATATAGTGTATACACGATGTTCTTCGTAAACCCCTTATTGGGTTCCAATCATGTAGAAAACTTTAAAAAAGGAAGAATGTACTATTTAAAGATGTTTTTATTTTGTGACAATCGATGAAAAATTTAGCAGGGATGGCTTATTGAGATAGCCAATAGATGTTTATATCAGCAGAGTTGTGAACATAATCACAAGAAAGAGAAAATAATCAAACAATAAGAGTTTTATTATGCTGGCATACAAATATCCAAAATTCGCCAACTTGGCAAGAACAGGCGTAATCATTGGCGAGATTTAGTGAAAACCATATCAAGAATCAATGTAACGACATTTTGAGAAATTATTGCTTAACCCTCAAAAAAGAAAATTAGTGTAATATTATTTCTAATAAATCTTTTCAGTAACTAAATCAATATCAATTTTGACATCGATAATACATTATTTGTTAAATTAATGAACTTGGTTTCTTGGCATGGAGAAACACAATTGCTTAAAGATATGAACTTCCCTTTAAATGATACTAACAAGGAAGGTCTCCATACGGGCATACTCAGAAAAATCTGAAAAAATTACAGAATGTTCTTCTCATATAGTTATATATGTTTATAAAAAAAATTTCGGCGGAATCTCCTTATAATGTTCGTAAAAAAATAATAAAAACTTCGTTTATTTGGCGATTTATCCCCGGTTGGCGAAAAAACGAAATTTTGAAAAATACGCTTTTACGCTTCGAATACTTTTTTTTAAAAAAACTTTCTATGTTATATTTATTTAAATAAGTTTAGTTTAAGTAATTTTAGTTTTGCATTTTTACTTTACTTTAAGTGTAATTTTGTCATATACGTTTATATGTACTTATAACAAAATGAAATTAATATATTTTATGTGTTTATCATTTAAAACACAATTTAAATTGATTAAAATTGTTCCAAATTCAAAAATACACTGCTAAAAATCTGCTGCATTTTGTTGCAACGCATTCCCTTGCTTGTATAAAAAACGGTTACTTGGCCGTGAAATGGAGCTTTCTCATTGGTTGGAATAGAGATATTATATACAAGCGGTGGAGTGCGTTGCAACAAAATGCAGCAGATTTTTAACAGTGTATGACACGGTCAATTCACCGTGCTATGGAGCATTCATTCTCATTGGTCAGAAGAGAGATATTTTATAAAAGTAGTGGAGTGACGTTGCAGTAAATGCTGCGGATTTTTAACAGTGAAGTCAATTAAAATCAATTTTCAGATTCGTTAAAATCGTCTGCTTTTGGCGAGGAAATGCAATGCTCGCCAAATCCCGCGTCGCTTTCAGCTTTTCACGCCAATTATTCCAAACTATTTTATTTTTTTACATATCTAATAATGTAATTCCGCCGCTAATTTTCACTGATCCTTTATTACCTACATGAGTAGTTTCATTCGTATTTTTTTCAAAAAATTCTGAGTATGCCCCCAATGGAGACCTACCTTGTAAGTAAACAATATAATTTTTTTTGAGAAATTACAGATATAAATTGATTCCTAGAGTGAAAAGAATTAGCAAGTTAGTTATCTATTGTTAAATACTTAATTGTATGGTCAAACTATTTAACAGAACAACAAATAAATAAAATTTTATGAAAAATATAATTAACATCATAGTGCAACAGTTCCCAACCTTTATTCGTTCTCGATCCACCGTTAAGTTAAAAAAAATTTCGCGACCCGCTTATATGAAAATGTTCCTAACATCATTATGAAAATTATCGTATGACCTAAGTTATCAGCTATCTTACCTTTTGAAAAAGGCAAATTTTCGTACGAAGAATGCTCTATTAACGAAAATAGCAATCGATATCCCAATGTGTGTAAGTGGAATAAAAGTTAAAAACAACAAATATATTTCTAAGATGCTGGAAATTACGTTTAATTATTACCAAAACATATTTTACAATCAGTGAGATCTCTGGCTTTGGTGTTTATCGATGAGGACATATATAAAGTTAAAATTGTTCAATTTTATTCTTAAGGATTTCACAACTGCGCAGCTCAACAAACAAAACAGAAAACGTTTTGACACATTTACAAGTTCATTTTTAAGCAGAAAGATATAAAATTGGAAGGCTTGACTATGGAAGCGATTTCGAATCGAACTTAGTATTCCATTTTATGATAATTAAATTACCTACTGAGTTATAGGCTGTTTCGATCACGTGATCACCCGTTTCTCTCCTGCTTTTCGACCAGTTTTTCTGCTTTCGTCGGGAAATGTCTTAAGAAACGTCAACTTTGAAGGCTTTTTATAAAATACCTATTGTGTTTGTAAAAAAACAGAAAACTGAGCGCAATTAGACAGTTTCTGAATAACAACACCTGCTAGTTTCATGCATTTCCGAATAAAAATAATTTCAAACTTACGTTACAAAGTTTCCCTGTCTGATTTAAGAACACCCTTAAGTTACTTTTTACACGCAACTTGTTTCTGTACTTGTTTTTCAAAAATGGAAAAGTAGAAAAAGAACGATGTCGTATTGATCAAGAAACAAGAACCTCAAAGATGACATAGATAATTTTGGATATTATGCTCGTATAATCATGCTGGAAGAAATTAACGATTTTTCCTTGAAAACTGCCTTTAAAGAGAAATCGCAAGACAGTTAAATTAAGGAGTCTTCTTTAGGTGTTGAGAGTTTGAGACTTTCTAAATGCTTTTCAAAAGATTTCAAATCCAAAACTTGAGAGTGGGGTCCTGTGTTGACTGCGCGACTGCTAACCATATCTCACAATGAGGTCAACCTAATAAGCTACTAAGTGTTTTCTCACGAAGTTTTAATTTAACCAAATAAATTTTATGATTATTGGCGCTATCAAATATTGTATTTGTTATATTTTTTTGAACACATGAAATGGAAGACATATTTTTATGGCAAACCTTGATTACGGCAGAACACACAAAAACATCCGCAGCGAACCACCAGTGGGTCTCGATTCGTACGTTGGCAATCGCTGTCATGGTGTATTAACTGAAAATCAGAAATAAAAATATTTAAAATATAATGATGGTGTAATCTATTTCTTTTAATATTTAATATATAATGGTTAAAATTTATTACTGACAGACTCACATAATTATTTGCATTAAAAGATGAAATATTATATTCACAAAGATGAAATGAATTATAACGCGATAAATAATTATTATAACAATAAATTTGCGAATAAATGAAAACTATATTAAAATAAAAAAACGATTTACGATAAGGATTAAATGCTTCATAGAAAATTAAGAGTTTAATTAAAAAACTAAATAATTTAGTAATTAATGTTTTTTTAAAAGTTAAGTAAAATCTAATTATATATTATCTAATGGTAAGTGTTAAATGGGAAATTTTTACTGTCGAAATGAATGAAATGCAATTAACTTTGCTGTGATGAAAACCTGTGTATAATGGATTTTTTTCTTTTTCCTACAAATTCTACCAGAAAGTTTTCTCGTATGATCTAAGTTGTGTATTATTGTATTAACATTTTAATTTAATTAACAAATTTGAAAATAAAATTAATATTTTTATACAAATTTGCAGATAAACTAAATATATTATGTTAATTTTGTTATAACGCGCTTCAAAATAAGTTAAACTAGTTGGATGTGGCATGGTAACCCCAAAACTTTCTTCTATCTCATGCATGTTAATACTTCAAAAGTCGCTATCAGAGTGCCAAAATAAAATGACAATCTATGTTCATCCTGAATCTAAAGGCATGAAATTTCATGCATTAGTTCTTGAAGTAAGACTATTGCGGATATAGGGGAAAATGCTGCATAAAAGTGCCATTTGTTTGGCGATTAATACCAAAACATAAAAATAACTAGTTCATATTACGGATTTACTGAATCTGACATTTGATATAAATACGTCCTCTAATTTTTGAGATTGAGCTACTGCGGAAATCATGAAAAATGCAGCATAGCAGCAACACCTATCGAGCGATTTACACTAAACTATAAACAACATTAGTTCGCATCAAGGACTACTGAATCTGAAGTTTGGGGGAAAACACGAGCATTGGTAGTTAAGATAGAACGGTTGCAAAAATTCTGAAAAAGGCATCATAGTAGCGCCACATGTTGAGTAATTTACACCACAATATAAACAGCATTTTTTCATGTTAAGGACTAATCAAATCTGAAGTTTGGTAGAAATCTGTGCAGTAATACTTGAGATAAAGCTTTTGCAGTAATCGTGAAAAAGGAAGCATAGCAGCGCCACCTATAGAGCGATTTATCCCATAATGTAAACACCATCCATTCATGTCAAATACTAACAGAATCTGATGTTTGGTGAAAATCTGTGCAATAGTTCTTCAGATAAAATTGTTGCTGAAATCGTGAAAAAGACAGCACAGCAGATCTTCCTGTTGAACGATTTACATGAAAAACTAATCAGCAACAATTTATATTAAGAAATACTTGAATATAAATTTGTATTAAATTTCGTACATTAGTTCTTGAGAAAGAGTGCTCACAAAATTTATGTCACTTATATACAGACAGATAGACTCAAAGACAGACATTTCGTAAAAACATATTTTTTGGAATCTCCGATCCCTAAAATGTGTAAATCTGTCAAAATTTGGAATTCGAAAAATATCACGAATCCAATACTTACTTCTCGTAAAGATAGAAGAAAGTAATAAAAGCATTAGTTTTCTCGAACAAGAATTGCAAAATTCAATTAATCAATCCATTAAGTTTCACGAGACAGAATCTAATTAAAATTAAAACTCTGACGTCCTGCAAAGTCTGAAAGCACATTCGGTGTATTTTCTGGTGTGTCGTATTCTACAAATTCTATTAATGAGAGGAGGGGTCAAAATAAACTTCTCACTGAAAAAAAAAATATACCGCCTTCAACTAGAACGAATAAGTAGTCACTTTCTAAATCCCTGAACTAGAAATATAGATATCGGAGTTATGCGTATAAGCTGCAGAAATAAACCAAATCGACAAAATGTCCGAGAATTTCTAATCTAAGATTTTCTTGGTGATTAAACGGTATTTTACTATAATTAATCGTTTGAATTGCGAGAAATTATAACTTGATTTTTCGATTAGATTTACAGAATAGACTATAGTTATTGAAACTGAATTCTCGTGTTCGCATTTATTTGCAGAGATTTTTAAATAAATTGCACAACGAAATTATGGGAAAGCGCTCTAGAAAATGAGGGGGAATACAGCGACCTGTTACGAGAATATATTTTTCGGTTTGGTTCCTTCCTCCGGAAAAATGAACGTCCAACTCAACTCAATTGCGTAAACAAATGGCGGGCGAGGCGAATGCAGAAGAAAGAAGGAAGATATTTGATGTTCTTTATCAAATAGCTAACTTATAATTGAGAAACTTCAAGGTATGTGCAAGTTTTACATGAATAATTGTTTAGCAAGCAAATTGATATTTTGCTTGTTCTTAGTATTCATTTTTTAAATTAAATTTCTAAGTTCGTTATATTTTCGTGTTCTATTGTGGAATTTATTCTCACTAATTACAGCGTGTATTTTTAATTTAATGATCAAAGTTAAGTCATTTTCAATTATATTATCACATTTTTTAACAGAAACAAATTTAATATGAAATAAATCTCGTTAAAATATTTTCATTTGTGATAAAGTTGTAAATAAAAAATTTAGTTCTAGCTTGTTTCTCATGCAATATATTTAAATGAATTGCGATATTGTTTCTTGTTAAAATTCCTTTTGCCTTGGTCATATTATTCTGATATAAAGTTTGTTGTAGGATTTTAGGAACAACCTGAATATTTACAATCTAATCTCCGAAAAAGATCGAAAACTTCAAACACGGTTGTAGGATGCATTAAAAACTTCCTTGCTAAATCAAAAGTTGAAAAGTTATTCTTATTGACTTGTCAACAATTGACTTTATTTTAGTCTCTCCCTGACAAATAAACAATAGGATCATTCCATAATAACTTACGTTACATTTTGAACAACTCGCAGTAATTTTAGTGATATAACACACAAAAAATTTTCTCAAAATGCAAATTTGATGTGGTTTGCTAATTAAACTTATCCAAAACCTAATCTAGATTAAAATTAGCTCATTTTAGTATTATTTCTTATATTTTGGTAGTTTTATTTACTATGGTAATTGCCATTACTGAAAAAGAAATGTAAGTTATCATATAAAGTGTAATTTTCACTATCATTTTTTAGGTAATCTTCATCCAAATTGGTTCTCTCCTTCATATATTTTTTTGCTATTAGTCACTTATTTGTTTTTTAGTTAGTACTTTTACTAAAAGCAAAATTTAATTTTCCGAATAAACTCAAGGTGTATTATTACATCTTGATCGATTTATCTAAAAGGATTTTGGCAATAAAAATTAATTTACAGAACGAACTTTTTGGTAATTTGGCAAACATTGTGCTTTTGAGGAGGGGAGGGGGGTAGTAAGCAGGGTTGGATTTTTGACATGACAAAGGTTTAAACCGATTACAACCGTCAAAAACCCAGAGTCACAATCTGCTGCGGTGCATTAGAGTTTGTTTAGGAAACAAATTTTAAAACTAGTAACAGTTGCCATACATTATGTTGAAATTTAATTATATTATAGTTAATTAGCAGGTCTTAAAATATTTTTAATTAATAAAAATTAAGGTAAAAATGACAATTTCAAATCTCAGAAATTTTATCTCAAAATGGAGATGCAGAAATATTTACCCAAAAATTATGTTAAAATATCTTGTCTGTTTATTATTATTATTATTTTAATACTTTAAAAAATGTAAAGTTATTTAGTGTGCATTTTGACATAGTTAATATTTATAAGGAAGAAGTTAAGTGTTACAAATACAGGATTTTCAAAAGTGTCGAACTTGATACCGACACTTAGTGTACAAGTGTTTAATACATAGATACATAGTGTTTAATATATATGTTTTTTAATGCTATACACATTATATACATAGTATCCAGTAGATTAATTTTAATTTAAATATAATGCATATTTATATTTATTATTATTACGCATCATTATAAACCATTTTTATCTCTAACCCCCTCCCCTCCCTAACACACATATTAATAGTACTACAAATACAAATGTCTACTTTGAAAGCAAGATAAGACAAGAAGTAATTTTTCAACAACTGAATACTTAAGTTATTTAAAAAAAATTTATAGTATTCAGTGGGAAAAAAAAAATAATAATAATAACTATTTGTATAAGCTTATTTTTCAGCGTAGTAAATAAATAGGCTGAATATTGTAAATAGATATTCAGATATTATAGAAAAGAGTTAATTTTTTATTATCTTTATGTTAGTTAAAAATTCCAAAAATGACTGACGATTTAAAATTTACCGATTTTTCTGAAAAACTAACTAACAATTGTAAAAGTCAAAACAGAAAAAATATTACACTGATCTATGAAATACTTCTATAGCACAAAATATTATGTAGTTTTTTTTTATTATTATCTAATTAAATACACAATTAAAAAAACATTCATTAAATATTTCCAATTAATTTGATTACATAATCAAAATCAATCCAAATGAAAGTTATCAAAGTAGAAATTTAGTTCAATAATCAAATTCATTTGCCCACGTAGCATACGGTAGCACATAACCAGTTTTGAACATTTTTCTGTTCCTTACCAATAATAGAGTTTTGAATGAATTAGTCCAAAATTGGAAAACATTTGTTCTATTGCAGCAGAACTGGCAGGGCATGATAAAAATTGTTCGGCTAATTCTACCAAATCAGAAATTAGACCAGACTAGAAAAATTTGCATTTGTTTATAACCTTCTAATATTTTGTTTACTATTCAAAATGCTTCTTCAAAAATTTTAATTTATTTTTTCTAGGTCATATTTAGAAACATTTTCTTTATTAAAAGCAAATAAATTTTACTTAATATATGTAGATATACATATGTAAATAAATATTTTTATTTACATATAAATATAGGTTTTTGACAGTTTTTGACATGACGATTTAAACCATGGTTAAAACCATCAAAAACTGTCGCATGTCAAAAACTTGCCAACCCTGCTAGTAAGGCATTATGCTAATATTCTTCATTCCACAGTTTTTCTTGCTTGAAATTTGTCATAATTTTACCATCAGTATTATTACTGATAATGCCTTGAAATATCCTTTTGGTTAATCTCATGATCTTCTCTTAATCTGCTTTATTAAAACCAATATTTAGCTAGATTGATTTCTATTAAGATGCTTTTCAGTTTTTTCGATTTATGACAATTGAAGGCCAACTGCTTTGACTGACAACTGTCACAAAAAATTCGTAATTGCTACTATTTGGAGCTATATAAACTATGATGTTACGAAAATCAGTCTTAAAGCTAAGGGACAGTATGTATATGTATTCATTTAAGGGTCGAGGAGGTCTGACATATGATATCAAAAGATATCTCTTGGGGGGGGAAGGGGGATTTGTCTTTTGATATTGTTATCCTTTTTAATGCACTCAAAAATTTCTTTTTATTTGTAACTTGTTTTGATAGAAAGTAGCACATTAACTTTTTTTTAGTCTTGTGCATTTTTTTTTTAAATATAAAGTTATTATTAAAATCACTAAATTATTATGGAATTTATTTAATTCTGATGATAAAAAAAATGTTAATTGTGACTGTGGGAGGAAAAGACTGAATATTTTAAAATTATTGCAGAAAAAAAACCCCCACAAATTTCGTTAATTTACTGCACATATGCTTTTCCATTTACCAACGTAACACCAAAATGACATGATCCCGGGCACAGAATCGGTGCAACACTGCGACACACGTCACAGACTCTTGAAAATGTTTGAAGATTATTTTTCAACTGTTAGTTTTTTTTAAAAAATGCTAGAAATCATTTGCTATGTACCAAAATTTGTCTAGGTACCCATAAAAAATGCAAATAATCACAAAAATATCAAATTTCATCAAAATACCACCCCCCCCCCAAAAAAAAAAAAAAAAAATCACCTGCAAATTTTGTAAATAGATGTGGAAAAAAACAGAAATTTCATCAAGAGAATGCAAAAAACAACAAATTTCTTCAAAAAATCTCAAAAAATTTGTCAAAAAACTGCAAAAAAAAAAAAAAAAAAAAATGTCTCGGTATCTCAAATAAAACAAATTTCGCAAAAGTATTGTAAAAAATTAAAATTTTGCCAAAACATCTAAAAAAATGGCAACTTCTATGAAAATTTTTTTTAAAAAAAAAGGCAAATTTTGACAAAAAAAATCTCTAAAAAATGGCAAATTTGTAAACATATTGTGAAAGAAATTCAAAATATTGTGAGAAAACAACAAATTTTGACAAATGATTGTGAGTAAACAATAAATTTCGTCAAAGGATTGGAAAAAAAGCCTCAAATTTCATCAAATAATCACAAAAAAGATAAATTTAGCAAAAAAACAACAAATTTTGCAAAAAGATCATCAATAAAACGGCAAATTACATTGAAAAATTGTGACAAAATGACTAATTTCATCAAAAGAACTCGAGAAAACGATAAACTTTACCGAAAGACCTCAAGATGACAAATTTTATCCAGGTTTCATAAAAGACGCGAATTTCGTCCAAAGATCTCAAAAAGCACATATAAAATTTGTCTAAAAAGGTAAATTTAGCTAAAAATAGCAAAAAAAAAAAAAAAAAAAAAAAGACAAATTTCTCAAAAAACAAACGAAAAATGACAATTTCGCAAAAAAAAAAAAAAAAAAAAAAAAAAAAAAAATCATGAAAAAAGGATAAATTTGATAAAACGGCAAATCACAGTGATAGTGAGAAAAAAACGACAAATTTCACCAAAAATCCCTGAGAAAACAAATAATTTTCTCCTAGTATCATAAAAGACATGAATTTCGCCGAAAGATCATGAAAATACTTTAAATTTGTCTAGGTACTTCAAAAAATGCAAATATTGGTAAACAGATTGTGAGAAAACAACACATTTTGTCAAAAGATGAAAAAAAGAGGCACATTTCATCAAAAGATCACAAAAAAGGTAATTTTTGCAAAAAAAAAAAAAAGGTGAAAAAAATGACAAATTTCTGAAAATAACCAAAAAAAAAGAAAAAAATCACGAAAAAAGGATAAATTCGATAACACGGCAAATTACATCGAAAGATTGTGACAACAAAACGACAAATTTCACCTAAAATCCCCGAGAAAACAAATAATTTTGTCCTAGTATCATAAAAAACATGAATTTCGTCAAAAGATCATGAAAATACTTTAAATTTGTCTAGGTACTTCAAAAAAAACGCAAATATTGATAAAAAGATTGTGAGAAAACAACAGATTTTGCCAAAAGATTGAAAAAAGAGGCACATTTCATCAAAAGATCACAAAAAAGGTAATTTGTGCAAAAAAAAGTGAAAAAAATGACAAATTTCTAAAAATAACGAAAGAAATGTAAAATTTCACAAAAAAAGCACGAAAAAAGAATAAATTTGATAAAACGGCAAATTACATCGAAAGATAGTGAGAAAAAACGACAAATTTCACCGAAAATCCCTGAGAATACGAATAATTTTCTCCTAGTATCATAAAAGACGTGAATTTTGTCAAAAGATCGTGAAAATACTTTAATTTTGTCTAGGTACTTCAAAAAACACAAATATTGGTAAACAGTACATACTTAAAAAACAGTAGCGATCTTTTTTCAGCACAGCTAAAACTGGTCTCTACGCATACGCGCTTGCGCAGAAATCTGACAACCTATCGGAGAAGACTGTATTTACTCTCTGTATACGCATTTGCAAAGCGCCTTGGTAAATATGGCATAAGACTGCATTTTTGCTATCACTGTTTAATGCAATGTTATGATAATTATATATTTTTTTTTCTTTACTTATCTTATAATGATCGAAATACATTGGCTTTTTTCACTTTACATAAGTTATTTTATTTTCATTTGTATTCTTTTTTTGTGTTAAACGCTATTCCCTCCTTCAAACCTTGTGATGTTAGGCTTAATGTAAAATTGAAACATTCAATAGTTAATGATTAAAGTGTTTATGTTCTTAGCCGATAAAGTATTTTCTATATTGTATATCATGATTGAATGCTATGCAAAAAAGAGGGATCTCTTCTGATAATTTTATTTTTCTTTCTTGATTATAATGATCTTCATATTTTTTGAAAAACATTGTTAAGAGATCAAGATCAAGCGATTGGGAAAAAAAATAGCAAATTTCATCCAAATATTCCCTCCTCCTTCTAAAAAAAACAGCAAATTTTGTCACGAGAACACTTTTTAAAAAAAGGGAACTTCGAGTCAACAAAAAGAAAGTGAAACATTAAAGAAATATTAATGATTTACAAAGCTGTTTATAACTGGGATTATTTTCATTTCATATGCAATTCTCTATTATTCGGCGAAAACAATGTAATGTAAATACTTCCTAAACCTTATGAATTTGCTCAAAAATGAAATTATAAGGGGGAAAAAAATCACCGTTTTTTGACATGAGTATGATAAACTGAAGCAAAAAATAAATAGTGATTTTGATTTGCGAATCTGTTTACATCCATGAAGTCAAAATATCCGCCGAAAATCGCACCATCAAAACACAAACAAAAAACAATGTGATTTCCAGCCTTTTTTTTTGTATATACTTAATATAAATTTGAAATAAAATGATTTATCGGCCAAGAACGTAAATAAACACTTTAATCATTAACTATTATTGAATGTTTCAATTTCATATATATGAAACATTTCTACAATTAAGCCTAAGATTGCCGGCAATAACATTGCAAAGTTTGAAGGAGGGAATAGCGTTTAACATGAAAAAAGAATACAGATGGAAATGAAATAACTTACGTAAAGTGAAAAAAACAATGTATTTCGATCATTATAACATGAGTAAAGAAAAAAATAAAATTATTATAGCATTGCATTAAACAGTGTCAGCAAAACTGCAGTCTTATTCTTATCCCATATTTACAAACGCGCTGTGCAAATGCTTTTACAGACAGTAACTACACTCTCCTCCGATTGGTTCGGAGCGATTTCAGTGCAAGCACGTATGCGTAGAGACCATTTTAAGTATGCTGATTTTTTTTGGCTACTGCTTTAATTAATATATATAAGTAAAATCCAGGGGTGCAAAAATTGTTTCTACTCCCAACATTTCTCCCAATCCACATGAAAATTTTACAGTGTATTTATAGGAAAATTCTGTATTACGTAGGTGTAAAAAAAAAATTCATATATTTCTCATATATTTCGTGATCTTTTGATGACATTTGTATTTTTTATTTGTGACTTTTGGGGAAATTTTTGTAATCTTTCAATGAAATTTGGGGGGGGGGGTTCTGCCCCTATTGACAGAATGTTTGTTTTGCAATCTTTAGATGAAATTTGTGGTTGTTTTGCAATCTTTTGATAAAATTTGAGTTTTTTGCAACCTTTTGAAAAAATTTGCAGTTTTTTCATTATTTTGTGACTTAATGTGTGTTTATTTTGCAATCTTTTGACAAAATTTGCATTCATATCATGATTTTTTTGATGAAAGTTTGGGTTTTCTAATAATTTTTGGGTTAAAAAAATAAATAAAATAAAATAAGAATTGGAAGTTTTAAATCTGAATAAAATTCAGAACAGCCCTTGAATAAATGATACACATTTATCTGAGATTGATTTTGTGAAAGTAGCCATATGGATCTTTTTATTTGTAGTGAAAGTTATGTAATTAAGGGAATTATGACAGAATTAATTGTTAAAATCAAAATCATTCGTATATATTTCTATAAAATTCCTCCTGATCGTAGATCGCTGGATTGGACATATTCTGTACTAAAAAGCACCTTAACACTTCACAAATGAATTACCTCTGCTCAATATTCATTACTAGATTTTATCTTTTTCCTTTCCAAAATACTTTATTGATGTGAATACATTCTATATTTATTTACACAATAGATCACAATTCTAAATTTTATTATTCTGAAGTGTTAAAATTATCTTTGCTTTGTATTTACGTATTAAGGCCTCTGCAGTTACAGATTTGGCGATTTTTAATCTACACCAAAATTTTTTGCGACAAATCATAAAATAAAACACTTTCGAAATTCAAAACACTATATTTAAAAACAAAGTAGGGATGTACCGAATATTCGGTATTCAGCCATGTTGCCGAATATTCGGTTTGGCCGAATATCGAAGTATTCAGCCGAATCCAATACTTAATAAAGCCTTTTAAAATACATTAAAAAAAACTTTTCACAATTTCTACTTTTAACTGTCAGATTATTAATATATTTAAAATAATAAGAAATAAAATAATATTTAAATAATATAGAATGTTTTTACAATATTTATTTGCTGTTTGTAAAGTTTAACTTAAGAAAATTAATCATGAGAAGGATTAAAATTAGAATTCTCCTTAGGAATAAATGATGCAACTGCAGATGCAAGTTCCTAAATTCTATTTAGTAAATAATCTGTTTCTTGCTTTTCCCAAAAGTCCTTAAACAAGAAAGGAAAACTTTTGAGATTAGTAATAGCTATCAAGGCAGACAATTTTTTGTTTATGTAATCATAATCATAATCAACTTATTGAATCATAAATACATTGTACTTCATCTCACTCTAGATCAAACTTGTGTTTTTGTTTGTTGCATTAACAATAAATAAGATACCATAACTGTATTTTCATATTTTCAACTCACATGTTTTGATTTCTGTAAAATATGATACGATGGGAAGGATGGAAAATGCCACTATTCATAAGAAAAGAACTATGAGCTAGACATTCCTTTATTCAGAATTAAGTTGAAAGTATTTATACTTTATTTTGAAAAAAATCTGCCTTGAGTTATTTAAAAAAGAATAAATATGAGACTGTACAGTTTTTCTTCAACTATTTTTTCATTATTTATCTTTGATTTCAAAATGTTTGTTTCAATTCGTAGAAGAAATGAAATTTAAAATTTTACTAATTGAAAAAGTCTCATAATTATGCTTCTTAAATAAAAAAAAGACAGATTTTTTTCAATACCGAATTTCTTATAAAAAGCTCTTATTTATCAAAATATAAATTTCTCTTATTAAATATCATGTAAAATTGTTTTAAAAAGTAACATTTTAATACTTTTAAACTTTGAAATATAAAAAGTATTTGGAAAGCCGAATATTCAGTATACTGCCGAATAGTTACTATTCGGCTGGCCGAATATTTGGCATTCGGCCCAACAATTACTATTTGGCTAGCCGAATATTCGGTATTCAGTTTAGCTGTTGGCCGAATATTCAGTATTCAGACAAAATCACTATTCGGCGCATCCCTAAAACAAAGTAACATATCAGATTTTGGTGGAAAATGGGCCGATATAGAGTCACTTCTGCTGCGGTGGCATTAATACTCGAGTACCTTTGCTTTTTACCAATTACTTGCAATAAAATAACTATCTATAATCGATTGACAGAAACTTAATGCTATGAAATCCTAACTGATATTATGCATATCACCATATGTACTTATCATTAAAAAATTATATGTAGTTATATATTAGTTTTATAGGCTAATGAAATTTAAACAATTTGAAAATTGTTCTGTTGTAATCAATACTTCATATATGATTGATTATTTTATCTATTTTTTAGGTGAACTTGAGTCTACTGTGGCAGTTTTCAGGTTTCAGCACATGGCTCGTTTTGGTCCAGTCATCGAATTCGATAAATTCTTTCATATTTCTCCCTTATGTGGTTAGTCACAGTAGAAAGCAGAGAAATGAACAATGGATCAGGGGATAAGGAGTTTGATCCTACCGGAAGGAAAAATTTCTCTTTTGCAGGATACCAGTCCCCTTACTGTAAATGTCATTAGAGATAGAAAATACTACATCGGCACAATAAAAAGGCTTACAGTAGCCGACAGTTGTATGTTGATGTAGTTAACGTCCAAAACATGGATGATGATTGGAACTTCCAACTTTGTTTTAACTATAATAATAACTTTTATTTAAAAGAGTTACTTCATTTTAACATTTTTTTAACACTAGAATTGAAGGCTTTGTTTTTATGTATGTTTTTGGAATGTTAATAAATTTAATATTTTACTCTGTATATCGTTTTTTAAAAAAATTCTTTAGTTTAATTACATGTTTATACTTTTTATTTTTAGCATTTTCCAACAAAGTTGAAAAGTACTTATGCACTTGGTTTGTCTGTCTCGGTCGTCTGTCCGCACTCTAACTCTCGTAAATACACTCTGATTGTCATAAATTCTTTGGATGTTAATGGTGGTTACCTGAGCACGAACCCTATTGAAAATTAAGGTTCTGCCATGATTAGTTTATTTACAGGGATAGTAAAAAAATTTTCCATTGCATTATGTCCTATAGGGGAAAATCGTTTCAAATGAATTTTAACGATGTTGCACCCTGTCAAACATCTTCAAATTTATATGTATCTACAAAGTGCATTAAAATGTACATTTTATAAAATAAACAATAAAAAGAATAGTTATTATTCATTTACAGGGCCACACAAAAGAATACCAATACATAATAATAAGAGAATTATTTGAGACATATTTTTTATGGTAAACTATTTCATATATAATCAAATTGATATACATTGCTGAGGATTAATACGAGTTATTTCATTCATAATACTAGTGCATAGCATTTATAGGGACACACAAAAGATTTCGAATAGTATATTCTACCCGAAGTCCTGTATATTATGGAAGATGGCTGTTGGATGGATGAAATGCATTTTAATTATGATATATGCTTTTAAGTTTCACTTAGATGTATGCATATTATATGGTTTATATAAATGCTAATTGTTACACAAAAGTTCTTGGAAAAGTATTGAATATGTGTGTAATTTACTTAAAGGGGGTTTTTAAATATGTTATGCCTTTTTACGATGAACTGCATTTAGTTTACTAAGAAATGTATCGATAAAATGATATACAGCATCCTGCAAAGAACTGGATACATGGTCATCTTTGGATGATAATTTTTAGAAATTTGATTTTAGTAGTTTAAAGAAAATATATTTTACAGGCTAAACAAAAGTATTCAAGTATGTTTCCATCTATTGATATAAATTGCTGAAAGGAAAATTTCAACCAATTAGGCGTTTTCTTGTTAAACTAAATTTTACCATTATATAGTCTATATATTAAAAGACAGATCAAATACAATACTTTTCGAAAATATTGGAATCGATACTTGGATATGAACAATCATTACAGTTTAAAGATTATAGGGGGGGGGGGGAGAATTACATACTTTTTTTAAACTGAATGTTTATATATATATGAGTAAATAAAATTTAATAAATATTAATGTTATTTGCTGAGAATTTTATAAAAACCTATATTTATAGAAATTCATTCGCTCAATTATTCCGGAGTCTGTTCCAAGATATATGTATAAGGAAATGAGTCATCTTTCAGTAAGGTACATTTTGAATTTCACATTGCAATTTTTGTTCAAATAAAATTTTCGCTTAGTAGCATTTCCGTTTTGGATCAGACTCCAGAATAATTAAGAGATGTTGGCATCTATGCAATATTATACATTTAAAATTTATTGTATCCTTCAGTGAAGTACGTACTCAAGCTACTGATGCTATGCAAAATCATGCATAAATGTTGCCCTCTTAATTTAGGAATCCTTCCATTTGATAAATTTTTGCCATTGGTTCTGTCACCAATATTTTCGAATTACTTACAAATTTTAATTTGAAGATTTATATTTCATATAAACAATTTTTGTAATAGGTATCCAGGCAGTATTGGTTGTGATCTTATTTTATGTTTTAGAAAACAATATTTTGTAATAAAAGTTTTTTTTTTTTTTTCTAAAATTTACTTTTGAATGACATGGTATAGGAAATTCTGGTTTAATAAATCAGAACTTCCTATTCCCTGCTAATTTGGTTTAATAAACCACAACTTATAGTTATGCAGTTCGGGCCTTTTTCAAAATCTCGCTTCAAACACCCCCCCCCCCCCCGTTTTTTTTTTTTTTTTTTTTTTTTTTTTTTTTTTTTTTTTTAATCCTTGTTCAAGAAACCAGAACTCAGCAATGAAACTTAGGTCATTATAAAAATCTAGCCTAAAAACTATTTTTTCTAGTTCAGTAAACTCGAATTTACAATTTTGTTAAGATCTTTTTATAAATCTAGCCTAAAGCCTATTTTTTTTCTATTTTTAGTCCTAGCCTATTTTGAGTTTGTAAAACCAGAATTTTCAATTATGACATTGCTTTCTGCTTCAGGAAACAATATTTTGTAATCAAGGGGTCTTAAAATTCCAGTTCTAATATCTATCTTTGAAAGTCAGGGAGCTAGAAATTCTGATTCATGAAACTAGAACTTAGTTGCGCCATTTTGAAAATCTAGCCCGAAGGCCGTTTTTTCTGGTTCTGGGGACGAGAAAATTCTGGTTTACTCAATCAGAATATTAACTAGAACACGCTAGCGAAGGGAACTAGAATTTATAGGGATGACATGGAACTATTTTTTCTAGAGCTACAATTTATTTTCTAGATACCAGTGGCATATTTTTTTTTCAGTGCTTAATTGAAGTAAACCACGTTTATATCCCGAACAAGTCAACTAACTTCATGAGTAAGTGAAACAATTTTATAGATCTTTAGGTATATGGTTAATGGTCTTCTGTTAAGATGTTTTATTAAACTGGAAAATTACCTTCTGGTCTAAAATTTTGTGGCGAAAGTTTTTCAGTCTAAAAAAGTTTTCCCAATGAAAATATTTAAATAGAATTTATGTTTTTTTAATTTTTTTATAAATTAATGTTGTTGTTTATCTCCTCCATCCGCAGATCTTTAACACGACCTTAACGAGTGGTCAGAAGAAAAAGGCTTCAGCAATCTTTTCTTCTTGGCAGGTGACCTGAATGCGCATAGCGTGCTATGGGGGTACAAAAAAGACGACGACAAAGGCCAGAAATTAATTTCACACATGGCTAGCAAAAGACTCATAATATTAAACGAACCACATAGTCTACCAACATTTGAGTTATTAAACAAAAAAGAGGAAACTATAAGGAAAGGCTGGCCAGATATAACATTAACATCAATGGCGCTATTTCCTTCAGTGGAATCCTGGGTAGTAAAACCTGAAATGGATTTCGCTGATCATAGGCTTATAACAACCAAATTAAATTTAGAAATCCCAGATCAACCATACAGAAGATATCGGACAAAACACACCTCATTTAAAAAATTCAACATGCAGTTAGAAAAATCAATAAAACAACAAAATTTTCACTTCAAAAATGTATCCAACGAAGAAGAATTTGACGAGAAATATCAAGAATTTCAACAAATATTAAAAAACATATGTGATTCAACTCTCAAAAGACGTAAAAGCACCCATCAACCAAAAATTACATGGTGGACAAATAAATTAAAAACAAAACGTAACTTTGTTCGTGCATTAAGAAGGAAAGCTAAACTCGCAACAGCCACAGCACAAGACATAATAAATTTTAAACAACAACGAGCATTATATAAAAAGGCATTATTAGAAGCCAAAAAGCAAGCCTGGATAAATTTCTGCAACCAATCGAAAAATCCCTATGGAAAAATTAAAAAAATTGCATTCAAAGATTTCCATAAGAAAGAAGTATATGCACTGTCAACTCTAGAAGAAAAAACCTGCACAGCAGAACAATTTTACGAAGCACTAACAACCCAAATTTTTGGCGAATCAATATCCCCAACAGGCCAAAATCCTTACACAGGAGAAGAAGGAAAACCTCCAAATTTTACTGTCAAAGAGTTACAAAATGCAATTTACACTTTTAATAGAAATAAAGCTCCGGGTCCTGATGAGATTGATCATAACATAATAAGACAACTATTTAAAAATCAGAGAGAAATTCTTTTAGACATGTTTAACATCTTGCTGCACTTAAATTACTTTCCAAAAGCGTGGAAAGTAGGTGAACTTGTATATTTTTTAAAACCAGCAAAACAGCCGGACATAGCCTCCTCATATCGTCCGATAACTTTATTACCGATACTCGGAAAAATTTATGAAAAACTTCTTCTAAAAAGAATAAATTTTTCATTACGTAATTCAAAACAACTTCAGCATTCACAGCATGGATTCCAGGAAGGACGCTCCACAGAATCGGCGATTGCAGAACTCTTTTCTCATATAAATTTAAGCAAAGACGACAATAATTATACATCGCTTATTTCTCTGGACTTTAAAAATGCTTTTGACCGACTGCCATGGTCAGATACGTTAAATGAGCTACAATATTTAAATCTTGAACAAGCCTACATAAATATTATACGATCCTTTCTCCCCTTCAGAGGCGCCTTGCCACATTGGTTATCAAGAAAAATACATTGGTTTTACAGAGGCTGTCCACAAGGCTCTTGTCTTGGCCCCTTTCTATGGAGGATTTTTCTGAACAAGCTACTGAGACTCTTGAAGGATCTGGGATACAAGGTAATTGCCTATGCGGACGATCTCCTTTTAATAATCTATGGTCAAACACGACGAGAATTAGAACAGATGGGCAATGATATGCTACGGATTATTAATGACTGGGCAAAAAATACAGCCATGCTATTTTCTTATGATAAATGCATTGTCTTAAATCTCCGCCGCCCACGATTCTTAAAAAGAGCACCAAGTTTTAAATTAGATGGATATTCACTAAAGAAAGACAATACAATAGATTATCTAGGAATCACTATAGATAATACTTTTTCCTTTCTACCACACCTGCACAAGAAACGGTCTGAAATTAACATAATTTCACAAAACCTATTAAAATTTGCGTCTGCCTACAGAGGTTTATCAAAACAAATCCTGAAAATATGGTATCTTCAAATATTAGAAAAAAAATAAGTTATGCCTCACCTTGCTGGTTCCCTTATTTACAACCCTCACACGGTAAAAGACTCTTGTCATCAATTCAAGCTCAATGCCTCCTTCTTGTGTCTAGAGCCTATAAGAAAACTTCCACAGCAGCGCTAAACGTGCTATGTGGAATAATGCCGCTTGCAATTCAACTCAGTACATTATCAACATTAGGCCAAGTGCTACGTTTAGGAATCCCTAAGGATGAATATCAGTCGCATTTCTTTCAACCAAAAATATCTTCCTCATTAACTGCACCATATGTTAATTATCTACACATATTAGAAGGGAATCCAGACACCACCTCAACGCTCATCTTTACAGATGGTTCTAAATCTGACCAAGGAACTGCCTATGCCTTCTGTTCATATAAAATTAAAAAATGCATTCACACACATCAGGTTAAACTACAGCATAATAACTCAATCTTTCAAGCTGAGCAGTTAGCTATACTAGATGCCATAGAATGGGCAGATTCCTCAATAATGGAGAAATATATCATCTTCACTGATAATCAATCAAGCCTGCACCTAATGGAAGATATTTTCACAACAGATTTCATAAACTCACAAATAATTAAAAAGCTTCAAGAAACAAAGAAAAATATTCAATTCCAGTGGATAAAAGGTCATTCGGGATCATATGGCAACGATCATGCGGATGCACTAGCAAAGAACGCAATAACACAAGAAGGTGTGCAAGAGAAATATCATCCACTCCCAGCTTCTTTTCTTAAAAAAATATTAAAGCAGAAAGCACTTTCCCAATGGCAAATGGACTGGGACTATTGCAATGTAGGGAGATACACATATGACCTTCAGCCAAAAGTAAATTTAAACACTATATTACCTCATAGAAATCTTTATATATTTGCAACCAATCATGGACCTTTTCCAACATATCTTCATAAAATTAAAAAAGCTCCAACTCCATTCTGCACATGTGGCAAATTAGGTACTTCAATTCATTATCTAACTGAATGCACATTAACTTCCTTATTTCATATTCGAAAATCCAGAACCATACAACTACAGCAGTGGTTCAACATTGTGCAAAAAACTCCATCTCTCTACTCCAAAATAATAGAATGTGTCAAGATTATAGAAATTAATGAACATATTTTTCAAAGTACAAACAATAATTATGAGGACTCTGATCCCGAACCATAGCTACGGTAATCTGTACAAAAATTTCTACAACTCTCTCTTGTCTTATAAAAGCAACTCTCAACAAATTACGTGTAAATAGAACATTTATCAACTATTATATAGACTTGTAAATAGAACATTCAATAACTCAGCTATAGAGTTGAAAATAGTCTTTTTTTAACAACGTTAAAAACTGTAAACATTATTGTCATATTGTTAAAAAGATTATGCCATCTTTAAACATTGTTAAATAATGTTTTTTTTTTTTTTTTTTTTTTTTTTTAATAAAAGTTGCAACGCGGGATCTGGAAGCCTGTGCCGATTGGTGGGTTATCCTGCGCTGCTGAATCTGTTGTTGTTTATAAATTAGCTTTAAGCTTAATTTAACTGTGTTTTAATCTTTTTAATTAAATTTTTATTTTTCTCTATCTTCACAATAAGAAAATATTAGATTCATGAAAATTTTCGACTTCCGATTTTCGATGGATTTACACATTTTAGGGGTCAGAGACACCGAAAAACACGTTTTTACGAAATGTCTGTCTGTGAGTCTGTGACTCTATTTGACTGTATGTGACACAGATTTTGTGGGTGCCTTTATCTCAGGAACTAATGCTCGGAATTGAATGATAATTTATATTCCGTTAGTCTCTGATATAATTTGGTGGTAATCAGTTTATGATGTAAATAGGTTGACAAATGTTGCTGATATGCAGCATTTTTCACGATTTTTCGCAATAGCTCAATGTCCAGAACTAATGCAGGCATTTTTATCAAACTTGAGATTCAGTTAGCTCTTGACATGAATTGAAAATTTTTACAATTTAGTTTAAATCGAACTGGTAAAGCTGCATTGATGAAATTTTTGCGATTTCTGCAACAGCTCTATCGAAAATAATTGTACGGATTTTCATCAAACTTCGGATTTATTTAGTTCTTGATATGAGTTAGTGCTGTTTACATTTTGGTGTAAATCCACTAACAGATGGCCCTACTATGCTGTATTTTTCACGATTCTCGCCATAGCTGTTTCTCAGGAATTAATGCATGAATTTTGATCCAACTTCACATTCAGTTACGCCTTGATAAATATTGATGAAGATTAAGCTTTGGTGCAAATCTCCCAAAAGATGGCGCTTCTAACTAAAAAAAAATATAATAATATTTTTATACCAATTTAGGAATAAACTAAATGCATTAGGTTAATTTTATTAAAAAGGAAATTAAAATAAATGAAACAAAAGCAATAGTTTTCTCGAGCAAGATTTGCAAAATTCAATTAATCTGTCCATCAAGTTTCAAGAGACAGAACCTCATTAAAGTTAAAATGCTCGCGTACTGCTAAGTTTCCAAGCTCATTCAGTGTATTTTCTGGTGCGTCGTGTTCTGTAAATTCAATTAATGAGAGATGGGGTCAAAATAAACTTCTTAATGGAGTAAACCATGTTTATATCCCTAACGAGTTAACTAACTTGATGAGTAAGTGACACAATTTTATAGATCTTTATGTGGTTAATGCTCCTCTAGTAAGAAGTTTTACTCTAATAAAAATTACCATCTGAACTAAAATTTTATGGTGAAAGTTTTCAGACATAAAAAGGTTTTCGATGGAAATATTTAAATGAATTTTATGTTTTTTATTGGCTTTTACATTTATTGCTTAAAATAAAAAAAAATCGAAATTTTTTATATTCTTTTCATCAGAACGAATATTTCGAGAGTCCGAAGAGAAATAGTTCCGGATAATAGAGATTATTAACAATCAATAGGTTTCTTCCCATTATTACATACGAAATACACACCAAAGTTTATCGCAATTTTTTCGGGAGATAGGGCGTTTGCAGTCTTCTTCCTTTCAAACTGATGACCAGGCCCCTACCTGCCGAGTTACCTCAGCTTAACGGGTTAGATAGCTGGTATGGGGGGGGGGAGAGTGACCGCCTAATTGTCGCGTAGTAGCAATAAATCTGATTCCTTTGCTTCGCACGTCATCATATCCGCAGTACTTGCTTCTCGTTTGAGCATACTTTGTTTTGTTCCGACTGCTTAATGTTACATCCCGTTGTTTGTACTGCAAATGACTATTTTATTTGGTTTCGTAATTAACCTTGATCAGATGACGAGACCTTCACCAAGCAAGGCACGTCCAGAGGTATAATTCACAGGTAACTTGGAGGGCTTTGCACCCACGACGGATTTTACATGCACCAGGCGCCATTAGCGTACATGTTGGGAATTTTATGACGATCCACTATACTGTTAAAAATCTTGCAGCATTTTGTACAGTCATTTCACCGTTTTCTGAAAAAACAGTAACATAACCGTAATTTAACTCTATTCTGACCATAAAATTGGTAATAATATGTTCAGAATAACGTAAAAAGACGGTTGTTTTACTTTTTTTTTGTAGAAAACGGTCAAATGCCTGTATAAAATGCTGCAGATTTTTAACAGTGTAAGAGAAGCACCCAGGTCGGCTATTTAGATTGAGTACTTTGTTGGTAATCTTTGTGGTTTTACTGCACATTCGGTTAACTATGTGATTTGTTGCCGCACACCTAATACTTATCTTACCAGACGAAATGGAGCAGAATGATTTTGAGCCTAAACGGTGGTACTGAACTTACCTGGGAGTGGGGACAATTTCGAGGGAACGAATAAGATCACAGAGAATGGTGTTAGAAGACTTACAGACAGACAGATAAGCACACACAAACACACAGATAGAGGGCGGCAATTATTTTTCGCGAAAAATATATTTTTCGGAATCTGTAGTGTCTGAAAGTTGTAAATCCGCCAAAAACTTTTTTTCGATTTTAAAAACGATTGCAAGATTTATCCAATTCGTATGATGGGTATAAAATTAATATTTAGTAATAATTTACTGATGAGCTAATTTTATTATGTTAATTGTGTTAAAAAGCAAATCAAAATAAGTTAAACATAAGCATTAGTTTTGCCGAGAAAGAATT
Source organism: Maratus speculifer (assembly GCA_964019185.1). Taxonomy (NCBI): domain Eukaryota; kingdom Metazoa; phylum Arthropoda; class Arachnida; order Araneae; family Salticidae; genus Maratus; species Maratus speculifer. The sequence goes on along the minus strand of OZ025302.1, from coordinate 108,151,404 downwards.
ACAAAATTCAATTAATCTGTCCATTAAGTTTCAAGGGACAGAACCTCACTAAAATTAAAACCTGCAAAGTTTGAGAGCACATTAAGAGTATTTACCCGTATGTCGTATTCTATAATATAAATTCAATTAATGAAAGACGGAGTCAAAATAAACTTCTTAATTGAGATAAACCATGTTTATCCCGAACGAGTCAACTAACTTGATGAGTAAGTGAAACAATTTTACAGATCTTTATATGGTTAATGGTCCTCTTTTAAGAAAATTTACTAGACTAGAAAATCACCTTCTGAACTAAAATTTTATGTTGAAAGTTTTAAATAAGTTTTCAATGAAAATTTTTACGTGAAAATTATGTTTTTAAAAAGGTTTTTTATAAATTAATTTTAAGCTTCATTTAATCGTGTTTTAATATTTTTCTTTCTATGGTTACAAGAAAAAAGTATTGGATATATGAAATTTTTTGACTTCCGGTTTTTGACGGATCTGCACTTGTTCGTTTTACACTTTTTTCGAGAGTCTAAAAAAATAGTTCCAAATAATCGAGATTATTGATATTCAGTAAGCTATTTCCCATAATTGCATACTAAGTACACACTAAAATTCAAGTCTATCTTAATTTGTTCAAAGCATATAGCGTTTTAACAGTCACATAGACAGACAGGCACTCAAATAGACGGAAGGCAAAATTGTTTTTCTAAAAATATGTTTTTGGGAATTTTTAGAGTCTAAAATGGTTAAAACCGTAATTTGTTTCTATTATTTAAACGATTGCAAGATTTACCCTATACTTCGTATGATTCGTATGATGGGTAAGTAATAAAACTAACATTTTTATACCAGTTTACAGATAAACTAAATACATTATGTTAATTCTGTTAAAAAGCACATCAAAATAAGTTAAACAAAAACATAAGTTTTCTGGAGAAAATATTGCGAAATTCAATTAATCTATCCATTAAGTTTCAAGAGACAGAACCTCATTAAAATTAAAACGCTCGCGTCCTGCTAAGTTTGAGAACACATTTAGTGTATCTTCTGGTGTGTCGTATTTCTGCAAATTCAATTAATGAGAAAAGGGGTCAAAATAAACTTCGTAATTGAGGTAAACTATGTTTATATCCCGAACGAGTCAACTAAATTGATGAGTAAGTGAAACAACTTTAGATCTTTATATGCTTAATGGTCCTCTGTTAAGAAGTTTTACTGAACAAGAAAATTAAAATTTTATGGTGAAAGTTTTCTGGCTTAAAAAGGTTTTCGATGGAAATCTTTAAAAGAAATTATATTCTTTTTAAAAAAGTTATTTATAAATTAATTTTTAGCTTCATTTCATTGTTTTTAAATTTTTTACTTTCTTTTATCTTAACAAAAAGAAAATATCGGATTCGTGAAAATTTTCGACCTCCGATTTTCGAGTGATTTTCACGTTTTAAGGGTCCCCTTGTGATACTGAAAAACATGTCTTTACAAAATGTCTGTCTGTGGGTTTGTGATTTTGTCTCGCTGTACGTAACACTAATTTTGTGGGTGCTGTAGCTCATGAATTAATGTACGGAATTCAATAAAAATTTACATCAGTTAATATCTGAGGTAAATTGGTGCTGATTAGTTTCTGATGTAAATAGCCCAACAGATGGTGCTGCTATGCAGAATTTTTCACGGTTTCCGCTATAGCACAATGTCCAGAACTAAAACACAGATTTTCATCAAACTTCAAATTCAGTTACTCCTTGACATGAATCGAAGTTTTCACATTTTAGTGTAAATGGAACAGGTGGCACAGATATGCTGAATTTTTTGTGATTTCCGCAATAGCTAACTCGAGAATTAATAAACGGATTTTCATCAAATTTCAAATTAATTTAGTACTTTATATGACTTGGTGCTGTTTACGTTTTGGTATAAATCGCTTAACACATGTCCTGCTATGCTGATTTTTTTCACATAGCTATATTTCAAGAATGCACGAATTTTCATCTAACTTAGAATTTAGTTAGACGTTGACACAAGTTTTTGCTGATTAGGTTTTGGTGTTAATCGTCTAATAGGTGGTGCTGCATTTACACGATTTTAGAGATAGTCATATCCCAAGAACTAATGCACGGAATTTTATATCTTTAGAATCTTTATGATGGGCATAGATTGCCATTTAATTTTTGCACTGTGATAGCGAATTTTGAAATATGTGCGAGATAGAAGAATGTTTTAGGATTGCGACATCCGATTAGTTAAAATTAATTTATAAATTGAATTAAAAATAGAAGAATTAAAAATAAGTTTTTGTTTGACGATAAGTTTTTTGTTGTACCATGTTTATTTTAAAAGAATCTACTAATTAGATAAGTAAGGGAATCAATTTTATATTTTTATATAGTTAATGGTCCCCTGTTAAAAAAGTTTTACTAAACTAGAAAATTAGTTTCTCAAATAAAACTTTATGGTGAAAGCTTCCCGTTTTAAATATATTTTCCATGGAAAATATTCTAATTAAAGTTATATTTTTTCTTAAAGTTGTTTATAAATTAATTTTTAACTTCATTTATCTGTGTTTTAATACTTTTAATATTTTAAATTAAAGTTTTACTAAATGCAAACTTTACTCTGAAATATATAATTAAAACACCATTACGTAAATCTCTTTTTAGTGTAATTTCACCCAGATAAAGATGTTTAATTAGACCTATTAAATAAATTATAACAGTCTAAACTAAATAATACTTAAATTATTTTTATACTATCCGTTAAGAGACCAATTAATATAATAATTATAAATAGTGTCCATCATTAATCAACATGTATAAAGTAGAAATATTAAGAGATTTATATTTTTAAAAAGCTTAATTAGTAAATTCATTAATTCCATTAATTTATAATTTCCTCTGGCTGATTAATTGATTTCATGCCGTAAACAAGTAAATAAATTATCACTCAATGATAATAATTAATGATAATAATCATTTAATGAGAAAAAATAAGTTTTTTTACTATTTAATTAAAATAATAAACATAATGTTATTATGTTGATTAATAATATAGCAAAACCAGTAAAAACAAAACTTGTCTTGAATGGATATGATTAATAATATAGCAAAACCAGTAAAAATCAAACTTGTCTTGAATGGATATGATTATAAATAAAACATCGATATGGTTGAAAGAATGCCACAAAATTATTACTGCTAAAGGCAGAAATCTGCCTAAAAGTGTATTTTTTCCAGTTCATAGAGATTCTATCCTAGTACGCTTTATTGTATTCTAAAATAACATAATAATTTAATAAAATTATGTATTTTCGATAACAGTTATTTTAACTAATTGATAAATCAAATTATTGAAATTGATAATTATGCAAAAATAATAATTTAGTAATAACTAACGGATAAAATAATTTTTTATGGATTTTAAATTTCCAATTGGAGGAAAAATATCCGGACAGGATTCGAACCAGGGATCTTTTGGCTAAATCCGCATATACGCTACCAAGTGAGCCATCTCGGATAAATCGGGAAGACTTGATTCACACAATCTTAATGATCTTAGCATCTGGTCTGATATCTGAGTCAGCTAAAAAGAATAAATCAAAGTTTTTTTTGAACGGCAGTTAACGTTGCATGCCTAATTATATTATATTAATACTTAACACAATTATTCAAGTGGTAAATACATCATAATAGCTGAAAATTTTTAAATGTGTAAAATAGTCCTGGCCAGGATTCGAACCAGGGATGTCTTTGCTATAACCGCTAATGATCTACCAATTGAGCCATCGCTGACGAATCAGGAAATCTTAATTCACCCAGCAAAATTTCATAGCATCTGCTTTGATATCTGAATCAGCTGAACAGAATAAATCGAAGGAAATTTTTGGAACGGCAGTAAACACTGCATTCCTAGTTATATTAGATCAAGTTTTAATACAATTATTCAATTAGTAAATAAATCATATGAGTTGTAAGTTTTCAAGTGGGTAAAAAATGTCCGGAATAGAGATCTCTTCTCTGAATTCGCCAATGCTCTACAATCTGAGCCATCCCAGACTCCCCTCCCCGCTTGGAAATTTACAACTCACATACATATATCTCATATTACAATGAGATATATGTACTCATATAGCTCATTGTAATATGTGATTACAACTTGAATATGAGTTGTAATCATATATTACAACTCATATTCAATTATTTATCAATTGAATAGCTGTGTTAACCCTTTAATACCCAACTCGCACGATCATGCGGGTTAAACGTTCTTTTAAATTGTTGCTTCTGAGTTGTAAGTAATAGAAATCCAAATCGAACGATCATTCTGGTTTGCAGAAAGAGTGAAGTATCATATTTTTTTTTTATCAACAAATAGTGATTGTAGTAGTTATTTTACTTTTAGCCGGCATGACAAGATTTGTTTACATTCTCATCGGATCTTAAAGGGTTAATAATTAATCTAATGTAATACTACCGCGTTCATTTTACAAGAAAGGAAGAAATGAAATAAAAGGAAATAAAGTAAAATGAGTAAGTAAAAAGTTCAAATCTTCACGAGCATGAAATTTTAAATTAAACTAATCTGTTTATTAAGCTTCAAGAATCCCTGTCTCAATTAAATTTAAACTTTCTATAAAGGTTTAAAACATATTTTTTCTTTAATAATTGATAAAATTATGAATGATACACAATTTTTGGAAATATTCCTTAATCGACTTAAGCCAAGTGCATACCGACAAGTCAAGTAATTTAACGAATATATCAAAAAACAAGTGAAGCGTAGCAAATGAGGTGCGTTCGTACGATAACGAAGTTTTAAAAATATTACTCTCATATATCAATCTCATAAAATTGTAAATAGTGAATTACAATTAAAATGCTCATCAAACAATGTTCTCCCTATACCATTATGTAATGGAATATTTTTGTGTGGCCTTGCAAATAAATGTTCTTTGCACCACAAATTATGTAAAACGTATATTATAATATGTACTTTATAGTTGCATGTAAATTTTATTAAGTTCGAATGAGTGTAACACCATTAAAATGCATTTGAAACATTTTCCCCCATTGATCGTAATGTAACGGAATACTTTTGATTGTCCCTGTAATTGATCTATGCATCCGATTTTCATAAAATTTGAAATAACTCGACAAAATTATGTAATAATTATGTATTTTAAATTTCAAACGTATAAAATACATTTGAATCTTTTTCCCCATTGACCATAATGTAATTGAATACTTTTGATTGCCTCTGTAATTGATCCATGCACCCGATTATCAAAAAAGTTGAAATAACTCGACAAAATTATCTAATAATTATGCATTTTAAATTTCAAACGATTAAAATGCATTTGAAACTTTTCCCCCCATTGACCGTAATGTAATGGAATACTTTTGGTTGCCCCTGTAATTGATCTATGCATCCGATTTTCATAAAATTTGAAATGACTCGACAAAATTATGTAATAATTATGTATTTTAAATTTACATCGATTCGGTTGGATAGTTTTTGCGTTATTATATGCGGACAGACAGACGGACGTACAGACCGACAGACGGACGAACTGAACGACCACTATAGGTGCTACGTATTTACATCATTACGAACGCACCTAAAAAGGTATCTCTTTATACAGTTAACAATCTATTGTTAAAAAGGTTTATTAAGGGGAAATTCCACTTTGTATTGCCAAAAAGTAACCGTTTTAAAACATAATCGAATTTTTTAATCATACTGGATATGAGTATGCTATATTTTTTAAGTAAACATGCAAATTTTCCTTTCTTCGTGGATTCGCGTATTGGATTCATGAAAGTTTTCAAAATCCGGCTTTCGACGGATTTAGATGTTTTAGAGGTCAGAGAACCCGAAAAACATATTTTTACAAAATGTCGATCTGTGAGACTATTTCTCTGTCTGTTTGTCAGTCAGTCTGTCTGTATGCGACAAAAGCTTTGTGGGCTCTCTATCTCAAGAATTAATGGACAGAATTTCACAAAACTTTAGATTCAGTCAGACCTTGATATAAACTAGATCTGATTAATTTTGGTGCAAATCATTCTAACGATGACGCTACTATGCTGCGTTATTTACAATTTTTACAATAGCCATATCTCAAGAGTTAATGCTTGGATTTTCATCAAACTTCAGATTTAGTTAATATCTGATAAAAAAATGATCCTGATTAGTTTTTGGTGTACATCACCCAACAGGTGCATTGTCATGCAGATTTTTTTTTAAATTTTGCAATAGCCCTATCTTAAAAAGTAATGCACGGATTTTCACAAAATTTCAGACTTAATTATAAGTTGACATAAGTTGTTGCTGACTACATTTTGGCGTAAACCCCCTAATCGGTGACGCTCCTTTACTGTATTTTTCAGGAAGTATTAACCTGCATGAGATAGAAGAAAGTTTTGAGATTGTCACACCTGACTACCCGTAAGGCATGGTGACGTCACTGCGACGTCGTTGTGAAGTCACACTGTGACTTTGTGACCATCGATCGTCAATGTGACGTCACGTGACGTCGATGTGAAGTCACAGTGACTAAAATGTGAAGTCGTTATGGTCGTTTTAGAGTTCGTTTGTGACGTCACATTGTGATGTCACGGTGGCATATTTTAGATGTGTATATTGCTGGGACGATTACTGTTTCTAAACCAATAGGAGACCGTCATTATCACGGTCAAGTACACGCCCACACAGTTTGATTGACAGGAACTCGTGGGCAATTGATCGTGTGTGTTTATTATTTATTTGTACTCGGATTGTTTGAATTTGTACTCGGTAATTAAAAATTAAAGGTACGAAAGAATTTTTTTTTTCAAAATGACGGAATTTTATTTACTTCAATTAGAAATTATACTTCCTCTGATCCTGAAATAAATAAATAAATAAATAAATAAAAATTAAAGTGAGAATTTTGCTTATACGGATATTTTCGCAGAATACTTTTTTCCCCATTTGTTTAATATATATATAAATCATTTTGGAACGATATTTAGAATATTAAAAAGGTTTGAAATATTTTTTTAAATGTCTTATTTATTAATAAAAGACAGCCTCCAATAATTTAAAAAAAAATCACCAACGGACTCTCGGCCCGCGATGGACTCGAACCCATATCCTCCGGTTTCAAGCTCGACGCTCTAACCATTCAGCCAGTCAGCTCACTTTCATCCGCAACAGATTATCGTTATAATTAGCACCGTCAATTGTCCACGAGTTCCTGTAAATCAAACTGTGTGGGCGTGTACTTGACCGTGATAATGACGCTCTCCTATTGGTTTAGAAACAGTAATCGTCCCAGCAATATACACATCTGAAATATGCGTCACGGTGTGACAAATTTGCGAAAAATTCATTTGTGACTACTTTGACATTAGCATCGTGACGAAACTGTGACAAAAGCGACATTGTGACAAAAGTGTTTTTAAAGTAAGTAACATGTTTTGAAGAATTCTCTAATTTTCTAATTGTTTTTAAGAAAGTCACATCTCAGTCACAATGTGACGTCACTGAGAGGTGGCATTTTGATCACAGATGTGATGTGACCACAGTGACTCACATTGACGTCACTGTGACCATGCATACTATGAGGGTAGTTATTTTTAGCAATGCAAAGTATATATTTTATGAAAACATATTAATATTTTTTATTAAAATGCAACTGGTCTGCCAAGTCATATGTTGCTAAAAAACATCTACAGATGAGATTTTAGTGGTTGATCGGTAGGTTTATAATTGTGTTTTCTAGCACTCAGAAGAACGAAAACGTGGTGGAAAGAGCAGGAAAATATCATGCTAAACTTTCAGATGGATTATATTTCTTCACTTGAACCATTCTTCACATTCAGACCTGCAGGCAGCAGCACAGACCTCATCGAGTTAACGGAGGAAAATCTAAGATTTCGATTAGCATATTAAAACGCAATTAGTCTAACAAGTCCAATTTGGTAGAAAACACCTCAAAACCCTATTTAGCGGTTGACTCGTAGGTTTACCTTATGTTTTCCTGCTCCCAATCCTCCATGTTTTTTATATTTTTAAGAGCAGGAAAGCGCAATGCTAAATATATGAGTCAACCGTTAAAATCAGAATATGACTTCACGAACTGATTGCATTTTAAAATGCGAATCGAGATTTAACTAATCCTAGATTTTCGTCCGTGAACTCGATGAGCTGATGGTCTGGGCTGCCGCCTCTCGGTCTAATTCGATAGAGAGTTTTTTGGCAAAACAAAAGACTTCTGTGCGCCGGCAACCTCCTTACTCTCCAGAGATAGTTCTGTATGACTTTTGTTTTTTTTTTTTCCCATGCGGAAAATCTATGTATCTATCTATCTATATATATATATATATGCGTAACGCATACGTCCTATTGCAAATGGCAACTCTTTCCTCTGCAATTTCGGTTTTGCAATTTTCGCATCTGCAGATTTTACACTTCTAAACATCGCACATTTTTAATTTTTACACCACCGTATAGAGAAAAAAAATGTACCATTAAATGCAATTTGTTTAAAAGCTGTATCTCAATTTATTTTTGAGTTATTAATTTTTTTATAGTTTTTAGTACCAATTTTGTAATTGTGGCAACAGAATCCCTCTATTTTTCTCTTAAAATTGAAAAACAAAAATAGAAATTAAAATGCAGAACACTTTCCCATGCATTTTCGGTTTTGCATATTTTGCGCTTCTAAGCATCGTACTTTTTAAATTTTTAAATCATCATGTAGAGAAAAAAATGTACTTTTAGATGCAATTAATTTCAAAGTTGTATCTCAATTTATTTTTGAGACATTATTTTTTTATAATTTTTAGTACCAATTCTGCAATTGTGGCAACATAAATTGCTCCATTTTCTATTAAAATTGAAAAAAGAAAAAAAAATAGAAATTAAAATGTACAACACTTTCCCAAGCAATTTCGGTTTTGTAGTAGTATCATAAATGTTGGCTGAATTGTATAGCGGCCCAAAAGGAGCACTTTGCAGGAGTCCAGTGTAAGACTATCTGAATATGAATATTTTTTAGACATAATGTTCAGATATTCTTTGAACACACATTGTACATGCCTAAAATAGGGAGTTATTCCCAGACTTTGTTTTTATTGTATAAATAACATATGCGTATTGTAAAATTGTGTATTATAAAATCAATATCTCAATTCATTTGATAAATTTTAAATTTATAAGCTTTACTATCAAATTAATAATATAATGACAGTTAATACATAAATTAATTCTATTATGATAGTCTTGAAAAAAAAAATATCTCGTCAAAATAAATTCGTGAAAAATTATTCACGAGCGTGAATAATAAATTTCAACTAATCTGTTCATATAAAGATACACAATCGCATTAAAATTAAAACGGCTATAAAAGTTTTGAAGCATATCAAGTGCGTGGGTTTTGAATTTATAATTTATTGCATGTTTAACTAAAACAATGAAAGGATAAGTCGAATAATCCTCCTTAATAGACATAAATTAAGTTTATGACCACAATACACTTAATTTGATGTTTAAATAAAGAATTTAATTTTTTATTTATATCGTCGATTTTCACTGTAAAAGAATGACAAAGGTTTTTAATCTAGGAAATCTAAAATATTACGAATATATACATTAACTCCTTCCAAGTTATCCATGATTTCGAAAATATACATTAACCCCTTCCAAGTTACCCACGATTCCGAAAATATACCGTAAAACGGGGTGAATAGGAACACTTTTTTAATTTAACGTTAAAAAAAGCAACTACTGATTTTTTTATACTTTTATTTATTTACTAGAAACTTCGGTCTTGTTTTATTCTTTACTTTTTAAGGAAAAACGTAACATTTTTTATTGTATATATATATATATATATTTCAAATTTTTAATGGTGTTCCGATTCATCCCGCAGATAGGGGTGAATAGGAACAAATGTTATAATCCTTATTTATTCCGATTCAAATTGTAATAGGGTTAATAAAAACAGGTAATAATGATAAGGGAGGAATAGGAACACGTAGTTACTATCAAACCAAGCTTTTATTTTATATATAAATAAAGGTATTACTTTTCAAAAGTTAGAAAATGTCTTTAATCTCAAGAAAAAATAAAGTTCATTCTAAGAAATTTTATTCGAAATGCAGAAGATGGAATTTAACACAAATTCAGCCCTATTCTAAGGTCTCCTTTAATAGTAATTTTTGGGTAAGTGAATACGGCCTCATCTCCAACCTTTAGTACTGTTTGCATCCCTCTCTTTTACAATTGGTTTTTCATTTTGTGATGTTTGTGTAATGGTATGGCTGTCAGAGAATAATTCTGTGCAACTCTTTTTTAGTAAATTACCATTTTTAAATTTTTCTATTTTGTGTTCCAAGTCTGTTCTATTGAGATTGACTTTTTTTGTTTAACTAAGTAATTTCTTGGCCCCTTTAAACTCTCCAAGTAATTGGAACAAACAAAATATTGTTACAATATATATTCATACATATATTTTCAGATATTACATGAAACTATTACTCTATAGAAAAAAAAACCATGAGAGTAAACATGTTCCAATTTACCCCGTAAATCTTAAACCTCTGATGATACAAACCATTTTTCAATTTTTCATTATGTAGTTTCGAAATAGGTAGAATTTAATAAAGCATATCGTTTGCAGGTCTATCATTAATTAAAAAACCCTACTCTTAGATTTAGAATATGAGAAATACTGCAGTTACATACAAAGTTTTGAGGACGTTGAAAAAATGCGGATTTTGAGGATCCACTTGCAGTTTCTTTTGTATGCCCAAGTAGTAGTGTCAACATGGCAAAACTGAATTTCGCAACTCTTAATGATATTACCTTCTTATAAAAAAAATTGGCAACTAAAAATAGTATCACATATATTGATAATGAATTTGTTTGTACGATCAGGAAGTTTCGTTCCTATTCACCCCGCTGTTCCTATTCACCCCATTTCACGGTACATTAAATTATTCACGAGCGTACATGATAAATGTCAACTAATCTGTCCATATAGATTCAAGAGACAGAATCTCATTAAAATTAAAATGGCTATAAAAATTTTGAAGCATATCAAGTGCGTGGGTTTGGAATTTATAATTTATAGCACGTTAAACTAAAATAATGAAAGAATAGTTCGAATAATTTTCCTTATTAGGCAAAAATTAAGTTTATGACCACAACAGAATTAATTTGATGCATAAATAAAGAATTTGGTCTATTTATATCATCGATCTTCACTGTAAAATAAGTACAAATATTTTTAATCTAGGAAAACTTAAAATGAACTATTACGAATATATATAACTCTTTCCAAACCCACCTTACCCACCATTCCGAAAATATAAACTAACCCCTTTTAAGTTATCCACGCTTCTGAAAACACACATTACTTCCTTCCAAGTTGTCCACGATTCCGAAAATATGCATTAACCCCTTCCAAGATATTCACGATTCCGAAAATATATATTAATCCCTTCAAAGTTACCCACGATTCCGAATGATACTGCTATGAGTTATTGCTAATGAGCTTCACTGATTATAGTTATGAGTCATGACTGATTCAAGATGTGAGCGCAAATCATATATGACTAAAATCTGAAGACACTTCACGTTCTCACTAAAAGTTGTAGTCTTAAAGATAACAGAAAAGTTTTAGTTTGAAACTTCAGAAGTGTTTCGAATATTTTTTGAGAAAGTTCTGTATAACAGATAATCACTTACAAAAGTCGAGATAAAGATAAATCTTGGTATGGTAAAACTAAAACCTTTTTCAATTAGATGAAATTAGTACTCTAGTAGCAAACCAATATTAGTCCAACGTTGCGCCAATATTTCATCTATTGGAAATATTGCCAATAAAACGCCAATATTGCTCCAATATTGGGATGTTTATATTTTGCCCTTATTTAGCCAATATTTGCAGCCAATATTATGCCAATATTGGGGTTTCATTTGAAATATTTCCAATAAAACGCCAATATTGTACAAATGATGGCGTTTCATTGGAAATATTTCCAATGAAATTTCAATATTTAACCAATATTGGCGTTTTATTAGCAATATTTCAAATGAAACCCCAATATTGGCATAATACTGGCTGCAAATATTGGCTAAATAATTGCAAAATGTAAACATTCCAATATCGGAGCAATATTTCATGCCAATATTGCTCCAAAATGTAGCCACCATTGGTCCAATATTGTTTGGCTACTGGGGTATCGTTAAAACCTTTTGAGTCGTTAAAGAATTTAATTACATTTTATTTCATATGGAAATAACAAGTTTTGGTCGAAGGCACATACGTTTAATTACACGTATAATTAATTAATAATTATGTATACAAGGTAGAACCTGTCGAATTTCGACGAAAGAAAATGTTTAAGAAGGAACTATTTCATTGATTTATAATAAACCTACAAAATAAGTTACAATAAAAAATACACCTTATAATGGTAAGCTTAACTCTTAAACAAATAATATTTAACCTAAAGTTAATAAAATACTACTTCTAGAAAACTCAGTTGTAGAAATTATTAAAATTAAACTTTAGTCGTATATTTAAATAATAAAATATAATAAAGATCTTTTATTATGACAAAGTTATCAATTAGGGCTCTAATGCTTGGTATTCCAAATTGATAAACAGCAAAAAGTATTCCACTTTGACTCAATCATAGAATTTTTTTCGCGTGAAATCTAAACCTGACCTTATTTTCAACCATCTCAAAATTTACATATACACCCCTCATATCCGAATTCACTTAAAAAAAATAGTATTTTAATTTAATGGTAATTTCATTTTTTTTTTTCAGTTTTTAATAAGGAAAGTGGCAACGAAAAGATACAATAATTTGTTTTTTCCCCCACTTTTTAATAGAAATGAAGCGCTTTTATTGCCACAATTACAGAAAGGTTACAAACAACTACAAAACAATTTATATTTCAAAAACAAATAAAGATACAGCTTTCAAACAAATTGCATTTAAAATACATTTTTTTCCGCCATACGACGGTGTAAAAACTGAAAATGTGCGATGTTTAGAGGTTTAAAAATTTGTAGCAGCAACAATTGCAAAACCCAAATATCATTTTAAATTTCAGAGTGTTGCCATTCGCAAAATGACGTATGCGTTACGCACAGAAACGTTTGTCCTTTATAATATAGATTTATGTATGTAAATTAATTAAAGGGTTGTTTTTAGACATTATCGTTTTTATTTTTGGAAAAAAAAAAAAAAAAAAAAAAAAAAAAAAAACAGAAAGATTACCGGAATTTGGTTTCAGCCTTAAAAACCAGTTTCTGTCAATCTTTATGTAATAATTTACATATTAATTACACAGGAACAAACATTTTTATTCCACGCATTTGTTATCAAAGGAAAATGTTTTAATTTTCAAAGCCCAATTAAAAAAAATAACAACTAACCTGTCTATTAAAATTCAAAAGACACAATCTCATTAAATCTAAATTAATACGCCACACATAGTTTTAGAAGAGCTTCAAATTTCTCATTGATTACATGTTAAACTCAATTATCTTTCAGGGTAGAAAATCTCAAAAAATGATTCTTAATTAAGCGCAAACCACGTATATGTCAATAAGTCTACTAATTTGATGGGCATGTGAAAGGATTTTAGCTTTTCCTACGGTTAATGGTCCCTCATTAAGAATTTTTATTAAACTGGAAAAGTAGTTGCCGAACTAGGATTTGATAATGAAAGTTACCCGTTGTAAATTAGTTTGTCTTTGGTAGCAAATTGTTTACTCAGTTTTAAATTAAGGTTTTTTTTTTTAAAGTTATTTGTAAATTAATGTTTCATCTTTGTTTAACTGTATTTTAATATTGTTCCTTTCTAACTAAATACAAATATTACTCTAATAATAATTGTTGTCTAATAAAACATAAATTGATTATAATCCTCAGACAACTTTTATGCAAATAATCTTTTAGATAGATTTCACTCTAATAAACAATATGAATAATCAATCCTTTTCAAGAAATTACATCAGTAAATATTTATTTATTTTTTAATTATTTTACTGCTGTCTTTTATGATAAATATTAACCTAATAAATATTTATCGCTTCGTCAATTCTTAAGCTATCAAATCCGATTAAATTTATTTTACATCTACTCAATAATATCTACAACTTTTAAATTGAAAAGTTTTTTGTAGGACCAATTCTTATAGCAAAAATTAATTAAAGAAAAGTTGGAGCTGAAGAAAAACCCGCAAATCTAAACTGACTCATGACTCATTTTTAAATTCATTTTTGATTTTAAACACATTCAAATGGGAGGTTCTTTTACATAGGAACTATGTAATGTGACGTGTTAGCCAGTTTCTCAAAAGAGGCAGAATATATTTTTAAAAAAAGATGCCAAAAAGGCACTTTGAATTGAATTTCCTTAAGCGATTGCGATTGAAAAATTGAGAAAGTACTCAAATAACAAATGCTTATATTATGACTCATTTTAAAAACCATTTTTGCTTTCAAACGCATATCTAATTGACAGGTCTCTTATTTAGAAACTGTATAATGTGCCGTATTGGTCATTTTTTCGATAAAGATTGAATACTTTTTTCAAAAAATGCTGTCAAAGTAGTCATTTTGAATAAAATTTCCCGAAGCTATTGTGATTGAAGATTTGATGACGCATTCAAATAATAAATTGCTTATTTTATGACTTATTTTTAAAACCATTTTTGGTCTCAAATGCATTCATTTGGCAGTTTTTCTTATTTAGGAACTATATAATTTACCATATTGGTCAATTTTTTCATAGTCAGAATATGTTTCAGAAAAATGCTGTCAAAGTGGACATTTGAGCCAAATATAGCTTAAGATGATTCTGATAAAACCGGCTCTTACAGAAAAATGAAATTAAAGTTTCTTCAAAAGCGGCCAAATGAAATTGTTAAATTGGATTTTTCTCTAACTTAATGAAACCTACCACTTAACGAAATCTACCTCCGCCTATAAGTCAAGCCAACAGGGATTTCTAGTTTTAAAATTAGTTATCTATGAAAAGCAACTCGTTAAAAAACAACCATTTTCATTATATTTATATATTGTATGCGCTTCATATTTTCCAAGAAGTTAAAAAAAAATGTTTCTGTTAACGCCTATTTTTAATTTCCATTAAAATATCTAGCGATGCAAAATTGTGAATGCTTTCTTGAATAAAAAATAATAATTGAGAATCTCGAACCAATTTCTTTTCCTTGAATCGATTCTTTTATTATTATTTTTAATTTAAATTCAAAGTTTTAATTAAAAATTTGTAAAACATTAAAATAAGTTTATTAAATTGAGATTAAATTAAAAAGAAGCACTGAAAAAGGTAATTAATTATCGAATAGTAAAATTTCATTAAAGGAAATAGAATTGATTAAAAAACAGATTTATTAAATAATTTACTTCACAAATTCATTTCAAACGTTATTCCCTCATCTCCCCCACTAAAAAGAATAATTACATTAAAAATGAAAATGAAAAAAACAATTTTACTAAATGGTGTATAAATTGTTTCAAAGGTTAAAAGCTATACAAATATTAAAGTAAAGTTAAGATAATCAACGTTTCGATCTGTATCTGAGATCTTCATCAGAAAAAGCGCTGTTATACAACTCTTAAACAGAATAAAACTGTGTTGAAATTTAAAAGTTCGTTATATTACCAATTAATTATTGATTCCAAATTATTGATTCAATCATAGTCAGGAAAACATGCATTGGGAACATTTATCTAACAAAAATTAGAATAAATTTTCAAATGATTTAACGAAGTAGATTTATTACTGTCAACCCTTGTGTAGTTACGATGAAACACCCTGTATTTGTGACTCAATAAGTGGCTTGCGACCCTATGTTCCTATGTGATTTTTTATCATCATTGTATGCTTGATTTGTCTTTTATTATATAAACTTTTTTTGAATCACCCTGTATATCACCTGTATATTCACCTGCATATGCATGAAATTGTACTTGTACGGTGCTCAGTTTTTGATCCTGGCGCTTAGATCAGATGATAAATTTTCGAGTACTTAAATACGCATTGTGACGTATTGAATAAATCCAGGATGACTTTTGGCAAAGCTTTATTTACAGCAACACACAGCACAGCAAAACAGAAGAAAATTAGAATTGGAAAAAATATATAGAAGATTCAAATAAGAGCACTCTATGTACTCTGTCCGCAGCTGTTTCACAGTTGCGCGTGGGTTTTTGGCCTTTTCAGAGTTATAACAATCAGACGATGGCCGTAACGGACTTCACTTTGTTACGGGGCAATATGCGCCCCGGCTGGCGAGCTAGGTCGACTCACTTCAGAGTCAAAACCAAAAATCCTCTCTTGAACCTCTTTGAAATTGCATATATATAAAGCAGTTTTCTTTGAAAATCGCCGATCATTAAGAGGGTAAATCAGACAGCTCAAGTAGTGTAGATTTATTATATTCAAACTGTCTAACGTTAAATTCTTGGTCTGAAATACGATTTTTATAACGTCAGTTGGAGAGGTTTCAAGTGGAATTTATTGCTTAGATAATTGGAAAGTTGAAGTTTTATTATACACAAATGTATCGTACTTGTCAGAGGGTATTTACACGTGCTAACATCTGCCTTTATTGACAGTGTGCTAATGAGGATATTCAGAATGTTACAGTCCTCCCCTCTTAGCAAGAATTTTTCTTAAGGGAAAAATTCATATATAAAGGGTTAGTCAACAAACAAAAAGATCTTGAGTTAATCTGCATTTGCTGGCAAACAGCCTTAACCCAATTTAAAATTTAACTTTAAATTTTGAGAAAAAAAAAACCTTTGAACATAATGAACACAAGTACCCATAAGGAAAGTTCACATTTAAGTACAATATACACATGTTTTACAATTATATTTCAATATAAACAACCAGAACTTTCTTATGGAAAGATTTTATGCAATTGCAAACATTTCTAACTTTGCTACTTCAAATATAAAAACACAAACACATATTATAGTTGCATAATTTCTTAAACAATACTGTACAAAATAATAGAATGTCAATATAAAAATGTTCAATATAAAAAGTTTTTTACTCTTTTTTCTCTAGCATTTCTGCTCTACTCAAACCATCCGCATTTTTGTTGTTTTTGCCTGCTCTATGAATTATTTCAAACTCGTAGGGTTGTAAGGCTAAAGCCCATCTCATAAGTCTCGGATTAGAACTAGCATTTGATCTCAACCAGCGTAAGGGATTGTGATCTGTAAATACTTTGAACTTCCTACCGTCCAAATAGTGATGCAATTTCTTTATTGCAAAGATTATACTCAGACATTCGCGTTCAGTAGTACTGTACCGTTTTTCCGCTTCTGAGAACTTTTTGCTTAAATAAAGAACTGGATATTCTTCACCTGTTCTATCATCCTCTTGACTTAATACAACTCCCATGCCTCGGTTTGAAGCGTCCGTTTGAACTAAAAATTCCTTTTTAAAGTTCGGTGCATGCAAAACCGGCGTATCTGTTAAACTCCTTTTTAACCTGCGGAATGCTTCTTCGCATTCAGCTGTCCAAGTGATTTCGCCCTTTTTTGTTTTCCCTTTTAGCGCGTCCGTTAAAGGCGCAGCTATTACCGAATAGTTTTGGATATACCTGCTATAATATCCGGCTAAACTTTAGAAAGCGCGTATCTGAGTTTTCGTTTTAGGGGTCGGAAAATTTTTAAAACTTTCTACTTTTGCTTCCGCGGGTGATCTTGTACCGGTTCCTACAATATGCCCCAAATACTTGACATGGTTTTGCGCAAACTTGCACTTTGAAAGTTTTATTTTCAAATTTGCCCTTTCAATTCTCTCCAAAACCAAACTTATATGTTGTAAATGGTCTACCCAGGTATTTGAAAATATAGCAACATCGTCTAAGTATGGAACAGCAAATTCCTCGAATTCTCTCAGTAACTCGGACATGAGTTTGCTAAAGAAATAGGGAGCATTTCTTAAACCGAAACTCATTCTTAAACATTTAAAAGTACCAAAGGTTGTACAGAAAGCAGCGTACCGTTGGGCTCTTGGACTTAAAGGGATTTGCCAGTACCCCTTAGCTAGATCTAAGACCGTTATAAATATAGCAGATGATACTTTCTCAACTCTTTCTTCGATATTCGGAAGAGGAAAATATTCGGTTCTAATGATCCTATTTAAGCGACGACAATCAACGCATGGCCGGGGATCTTTTCCGGGAGTTTCTACCAATATCATCGGAGAAGTGTAGTCTGACTCTCCTACCTCTATAATACCTAACTTTAACATTTTCTGGATTTCATCTTTTAAAATATCAGTCTGTCTTTGAGAAAATCTATACGTTTTTGACCTAATCGGAGTATCGCTATCAAGAATGATATCGTGCTCAACTAAGTCTGTAAGACCAGGGTTGTTAGAAAAGCACTTTGAAAATCTATTTAACACCTCATGCAATTGATTTAGCTGACTTTTGCTCAAAAGATTTTCTAAATCACTGCTACGAATTACTTCCTCAAAATCATATACCATAGGACCATTCTCTAGATACAGAATATCTAAGTCTTGGTCTTCCAATGATTGAGGATAAATCTCGAAGTCTAGTAGATTCACATGCTCCGGTCGCGTATAATATGGTTTTAACATATTTACGTGATATATTTGGGTCTTTTCTTTTTTTCCCGGTATTTCGACAACATAGTTCGTTTCCGAAATTTTACTTTTTACTGTCCCAGGACCAATCCATTGAACTGATAATTTATTTGGTCTCGATGTCGCCAAGACTAAAACTAAGTCACCCTCTTTAAATTCTCGTTTGATAGCATTTTTGTCGTACCAATTCTTTCGTTTGACTTGTAAATCTTCCATTCGCGTAACTGCTATCTCACGACATCGCTTTAACCTGTTAGTTAAATTGAACACATGTTCCGTAACTAAATCGTTTTCTAAAGGTGGCTCCAGCCATTTTTCCGCAATTAATGTTTCTGGGTGCGTAAATTTTTTCCGTACACTAATTCTGATGGAGTGTATCCCGTACTCTCATGTGTTACAGTTCTGAGTGCTAACAGTATCGCTAGCAAATGCTTATCCCAGTCCGCTCCGGACTCTAAACATAACGCTCTCATAAGCCGTTTCATAGTTCTATGAAATCGTTCGACAGGAATACTTTGTGGGTGGTGAACAGAACTATGGCTTACCTTTATGCCGAATTTCTCTAGAAATTCTGTAGTTAATGCTGAGGTAAACGATTTTCCCTGATCACACTGTAACTCAGAAGGAAAACCTGTGCGAAAAAAAAATATCTAATAATGCCTCAGTTACTTTCACGGAACTTAAATCTGTTAAGGGTATTGCCTCAGGATATTTCGATGCCATACACATCGCTGTTAAAATGTAACGGTTCCCATTTGTGGTCAGAGGTAACGGACCGCAAGCGTCAATGTTTAACTTGGAAAACACCTCCTGAATCACTGGTACTAATTTTAAGGGGGCTTTCTTTTTTTCATTTGGCCGCCCTGCTTTCTAACAGAAATCGCAAGAACGTACAAAATCTTCCATCTCCTTATTGCAATTTGGCCAGAAAAAATATCTATTTAACTTATCCTTGGATTTAGTACAACCCCAATGTGCCGACGTCCCTTCGTGACACAACGATTTTACCGCTTCCCTTAACGGCTTTGGAATTATTAGCAATCTCGTCACATTTCCAAATCTATCCTCGCGATTTTTCACTAACAAATCATCTTTAATCGAATATACACGATTTGCATTTTCCCCGTTTGGTTTATCCAAACGGCTCCGCAATTCCCTTACTTCCGCGCACTTTCGTTGTGCATCGATAAAACCTTGTTTATCTATCTTCAATAATCCTAACTCTGGCGCTCCGGCCTCTAAAGCGGGAATTTCTATCGGTTCTTCTTCTACCGTCGGAACTAAAATCCCTGCTTCATCCTTCGACTCTCGATTCAACCCTTCTGAAACTTCCGTTTCAAGTTTTTCCTGCCGATCCCTTTCGGCAACTTTCTCCATGCGCTTTGCACGCGCTCTCGTTTGTACGGCATTCACCTGACCCACCGAAAAAAACTCATACCCCGTTTTTTCCTTAATCAATTCTGCCGTTTTATTCCCTAGCAAATATCGATTTTGGTTCAAGTGGTTTCCACACACGGCCGCCTTTGTCCGTAATTTACCAAAATCTCCCGATATTTCTACAACTGCTAACGGTAGACAAACTAAATCCAAGCTTAAGGATTTGTGGTGTTTAGATGGGAAGAAGATGAGAACACTTATTTTTTGTTTCATCTCAAATATAGATTAGGTGATCGTAATAATGGGTAAATGACATTGCGTTGGATGGAGGCCAGCAAAAGACCCTTAAATAAAAAGTATATGACAAAAGGCAACCATGATATTTTCTTAATAATGAATCCTTAATTATGATAATATTAACTCATAGCAAAGATGTAAGAATATAAAGTGATAAGAAGAAAAGTTACCTGGATTTCCTGGCTGATGAAGACAACTTCAGGTAGACAAATGAATAGGCATAGACACAATAAAATGAAGAGAAGATTTTGAAGAAGACAAGCATATTTATTTATAAACACTTGTGAAATTCTTCATGACTTGAATATTTTTATATGTATATATATTCATTTGTTATCATGCACAAACTTATATAAGTAGAATTATTATTATTTTTCGTACAACAATTGCTCCACAAGGATGATATACATAAGTCGACATATTTTTAACACAACTCTTCTTCATATATATATTTGTATGCATTTTTGATAACATGATAACATTTTTCTTGAACGATATGAAAACAACATTATCTCAGAATATCAATTAGATATTACTTCAAAAGGAATATGTCTGGAAAAATCACAAAAAGGTATTCAATATTCTCAATTGGGGATGCAGTTTTATGCCCAGATAATTATATATATACTTATGACCGATTAATCATGAAATGAAGAGGAAAATTAAATTATGATGTATCTTATATATGAATCACTTTCTCTGCATTCTTTTCAGAGGAAAAATGAATTCACTAAAAATGATGAAAATGGAAATCGGTTGAATACACTTGAAAATAAATTGAAGAGAGATTCTTTGAAGATAAACTATGACAACTCTTAGAACATATTGAGTAGCCGAAAAAAAAAAACCAAAGGACTTAGGTCGCGGCGGTAGGGGTGCATCGCTTTTCGCAACATAACGACGATTCGAAGGATTTTGCCTTCCATCTTACTGCGTCCGCTCAACTGCCTCGGGGCGGGCACACTTGCCCCGGCGTCCGCTAAATATCTCGGCATCTACTGAACTTCTCGGCACATCTCAACTGCATCGGTGACACTCAACTGACACCCAACTGCATCCAACTCAACTGAGCTCCAACTGCCCAACTGCACTGGTGGCGCAGAGCCAGGAGGGAGAAAAGAACAAGGGTTACTGTAAACCCGGAATACGCCAAGTTGGCAACGTTCGAATGAGGAGAGCGAGGGAAAATAGGCCAAGCTATGATTTAATGTATAGTGAAATATGAATTTAATAAGGAAAAAAATGATAAACTCTTAAAGAATGAAGGCCAAAGAAGGTGGCCAGGCACTTAGCTGGTTAAATCACGTCACCTGTGGATTTGAATTTGATAGGCCAAGGGGAGTGCCAGATTAACCGGAAATACCACCCATAGAACGATCGAGATTGTTCTAGAAAGATTTCCAAACCGGAAGGAATGAATTCAAACAAGATTTTACCGGTTTAGAACATTCGATATCTAGGTAAGGAAGAAAAATATACAGGCGACGACATCAAAAGAAACGAAATCAAAATAATATTTAAATTGAGAACATTAATAAAAAGGAGATGAAAGGAAATAAAATAGCTAATAAAATTGAATTAAAATAAAAATATGGGGGGGTTATCGAGTAACCACCACATATCTACCCGGGCCTCCCCAAAAGAAAATATTGGAGAGATGACAAAAATTCAATAATTTTTTTATCGAGGCAATATTTTCTAAAACATGTACAAAGATATAAAATAATTACACAAAATAAATGCACCAGAAATAGTTATATGAATACAAATAATTGTTTTACATGATATTAAATAATAAAAATAATTACTATTATGGTAGTAGTCGTTATGTTAATACACCAAATATAGCAAATATTAAAAATGGAAGGTATACAAAATTTCTTCCAGAGGTACTTATCATGTATCAAAAAAAATTAAAGTTTATATATATTTGCAGAAACAACAGTCTTTAACTATGAACAGTCTCTTGTTAAGCTGTGCAAAATGCAATATGATAATTAAATGCTTTAGCATATATAAAAATATTTGAGTATACCACAAGAACATGTAGATGTATATTCTCCAGTTGACAATAAAAAGAGTCAAACTATAACTGTATATGAATCATACTATAACTGTATATAAAAAATGGATGGTTTCAAGTGACACATGATAAATTGAATGAATTTGTAAGTTGAAAATTTGAAAAAGAAAAATACATACAAATGGTACAGAGAGAATATTTAGACTCTCAAAAAAAATGTACATATATCAACATATAATAGCTTTTTAAGCTTTTAACTACTCTTAACTTAATAACCTTATTATCCTTCAATAACAACATTTTCAAAGAAAAATATAAGAAATTCCAAATGCTTATGTAAATTGGTAGAAAAGTACAATGTTATTTTTCAATAAACATTTTTAAAAAATATATAATAATTTTCAAAGAGAGAATGTTTACACTCTCATAAAAGAATATTCTTGAACACTTTCAACATAAATTGCCAATAATTGCATAAATACTTTTAATACTATACTTCATTCAAAATAAACATAAAACATAAGATATTTATATTCTGATAAAAGGAACTTATATGAATATGTCAATCTTGTATATGACTTTGATAATGTCATCCTACAAATAAAAATCAATTATGTCAAAAATTTATATATACGATATCTTGAATATATTTAATTGCAATTTTCAAACATTTTTTTAAATGACAAGTGATCATTTTTGTATTTGTCATATATCAAGTATTTGCTTTATATCAATCTACTAATATCTTTGGATCCAAAGTATAATTATAGTATAACAAAAACCTTTTTTTTTTGTTTATATCTTTAAGAACTTTCAAATACTCAGAAGTATACAAAAAAATAATACTTATTGTGAGTCATTCATTTTTCTATATTTCAATAATAAGAGTAAAATTATTAGTATGCATAAGTTTATCATGCATTATCATTTTTTTGTTAAAAGAGGTTAATTGTTAGAGCATGCACGCATTGTAAAGAGAAATTATTATATAAGTCACAATAGGGAAAATGATTTTATGAGTACTCATATTTATGTTTACTTTACATCAATTACAATCCACCTTTCTTAGTAGGATAAACATTTGTCAAAAATAACTTTAAATAATGACATAATATTTTAGTAAGAATATAAAAGGACAAATTCTTTCTCAATTTTTTTAGCACCAACTATTGCAATAAAAAAACTTTATAAGGCTAGAAGTAGTAGTATATGGCATATTTGAGAGAATATACTTATTACAATAATTATGGTTTAGAAATGAATATAGTGAATAATAAAAATATATTAAAACCATACATACATCTGGAGGATGACCATGAAGGAGAAGAAGACTTAAAAGAAAAAAAATAACAGCTGCCTGCAGCTTGGAGGAAGAAAACAAAAAATTACACAGTCATTCTTCATACTCGAATATCAGTCTAACTAGTATTGACTGAATATGTAACAAATCAAGAGTCATCCTGAAAAAAGAAAAGAAGATTGGTTCACTTTTTATAGATTTTGTGAGTGCGAGGGCGAAGATCATAATTTTTATATTGGGTAGACTTGTTTCTAACATCAGTGTGAGTGCTATCAGGAGGAGCTTGTGACTGGACAGATTTACTGGAACATGAAGATGTTTGTTGGCACTTAGAAGAAGAAAGAATTCGAGGAGATGTGTTACAAGCAGCATCATGATTAGAGACTTGAGTAGGAGAGAGTTGTCTCACAGGAGTAGAAGATGCATTATCAACAGCTGTTTGATCATGTGATGCATTTTTAGAAGAAACTGAAGGATATTGTAATGTTTCATTTCTCTTTTGAAGCTTCAAGATTCTGTTAGTGTGAATCAACATGGGTGAAGCGTGACTATTATTGGAATCTTGAATTTGAATAAGCACAGGAGAAATTATTTTCTTCACCACGTATGGGCCTTGTACCTTTTTGTTAAACACAGTGGGAAATTTTACGTAAACAATGTCATTAACATTGATGTTGGCAAATTTTAATTTTTCTCTCGATTTTTGATACACTTTTTGCCTAGAAGATTCGTTATTTTTATAAGCTTGATAGTATATTTTCTCAATAACATCCATTAATTTATGAATTTCATAGGCAGTATTGAGAATTTTCCAGGAAGCTTGAGATTTGTAATTAGCATAAATGTCATTTATTTCTCTTCCAAAATGAAGAAGATTTGGAGTGAATTTTGTAGCTGGATGAGGTGTAGCATTATATATGGATTGGTGAATTTTTAGAGCAGTTGGTACATCACATCCTTGGGAAGCCATTGTATTCACAGACGATTTTATTTGAGAATTAACTCGTTCACTTAATCCGTTAGCCTGGGGATGGGCTACAGAACTGTGTTCCAATTTAATGCCAAGCTTTTTATTAAAATAAGAAAACATATCACTAGTGAACTGAGAGCCATGATCAGTGAGAGTTAATTCGGGTTTTCCATGAGTGGAAATGTAATGTAATAAAGCTTTTGTAACAGACTCAGCACTGATATTATTCAAGGCATATAATTCTAAATGACGAGAAAAGTGATCTATGATAGTCATCACATATTGACGATTTCTTAATGGGCCGAGTAAATCCATAGAGACTTTTTGATTGGGAGCTGTTGGAAGTGGTGCTGGTAAGTATGGAGCAGTATTTTTTTATGATTTTTGTTTACTAAACAAATTTCACAAGTGTTGACATAATTAATGGTATCAGAAACAAGGGTTTTCCAGGTAAATCTTTTCTTTAAATTAACAATAGTTTTATGAATTCCAGTATGAGTAACATGAGCAATTCTTAAGGCTTTTGCTCTAAGTGACAAAGGTAAAACAGCTTTATGTAGCTCAATATCTTCTGAAGAAAAATGTCCATTGTAGCAAAGTAACTCATTACTTGGATTAATATAGTAACCATTTAAACTTTTAGATTTTTTGTTATTTTTAAGATCTTCATAAATTTTTTTGATATTTGGGTCTTTTTGTTGTTCAGAGAAAATGGTGTGATCAAGAATTTCTAATAATGGATCTTGATTATTATCATTATTTGGAGGTGAAGAGTCACTTTGAAGATGACATGTGTGGTGCATTTTGTCAACTAAACCACATGGAAAGTGAGGAATTTCATTATGTAGATCTTTTTGATTATCTACAATTGGTAGTGGTTCTTGTGTAGAAATAAGATCTAGATTATTATGGAGATCTTCAGTAGGAATGTGAGGTGTTCTACTCAGAAAATCTGCTAAGACATTTTCTTTGCCTGGTACATGTTGGAATGTGTACGAGTATTCTGACAGTTCTAACATCCATCGAGTAGTAATATCAGCTGGTGATGTAGCCTTTTTATAATTATTAAGAGGTTTGGCGTCGGATAA
Organism: Maratus speculifer; assembly: GCA_964019185.1. NCBI lineage: Eukaryota > Metazoa > Arthropoda > Arachnida > Araneae > Salticidae > Maratus > Maratus speculifer. The sequence goes on along the minus strand of OZ025302.1, from coordinate 108,125,699 downwards.
TAGAATAAAGGGTCGACCAAAAATATAATATTTAAAAGCTGTTATGCCTTTGTAAATGGCATAAAGTTCCAATTTGATGGCAGGGTACTGTCTTTCCGACTGAGATAGAGTTTTGGAGTAATAGGAGATTGGTCTAAGTTCACCATCAAATTTTTGCATAAGAACAGCTGATATTGCTGTCTTTGATGCATCTGTATTGACATAGAAGGTTTCATTCCACTTAGGAAGATTGAGCATAGGTTTTTGGAAGAATATGTCTTGTAATTTTTTAAATGCATTTTCTTGTTCAGATTTCCAAGAAAACTTATTTTTAGGTTTGGTGACTTCAATGAGAGGAGTAATCAATTTAGCAAAATTAGGAATAATTGACCTATAAAATGAACACAAACCTATAAAACTTTTTGTTTGCCTCTTGGTTTTAGGCGTTGGAAAAGAAGTGATCTTTAAAATGTTACTTGTAATGGGAAGAATTTTATGATCTGTGAGTTGGAATCCTAAAAAGTTAATGCTTGTTTGCATAAAGGAACATTTTTCAGGAGACAGAGTAATGTTGTTAGCAATAAGAGTGTCTAAGAGTTTTGTGAGTTTCATGGACATTTCTTCAAATGAATTAGCGCCAACAACAATATCGTCTTGATATGCATAACACGAATCAATTTGAGATAATTGAATAACTGAGTCAATTAATTGTTGAAAAGTACTTGCAGCTGTCTTCAAGCCAAACACGAGACGCAAGTAGGTAAAAATTCCCCATGGAGTAGTAAAACTGAGCTTATCCTGCATATCTTTAGGTACAGCGATCTGCCAGTATGCAGAGGGCAAGTCAAGAGTAGTATAATACTTAAATTTTGATAATTGCACCAATAGATTTTGAATTCTAGGAAGAGGATATGAAGATGGAATAATAATGGAATTTAGCAATCTTAAATCTAGAGCCAAACGATACTTTTGAGGCTTGGACATATCAGTTCTCTTTTTTTTAACAAGAAGCATAGAACACGCCCAAGATGAATTTGATCTCTCAATAATGCCAGCATTTAACATTTGATTAATTTGGTCAAGAGCTTCTTGCTCAAGTGCCTGTGGCACAGGAAAAGGTAGAGTTTTGACTGGATGAGAATTTAGCATTGTGAATTGAGGATTAACCAGGTCGGTATGACCTAAAGTGTCAAGAGATTTTGAAAAAGCAAGAGCTTTACTACACAATAATTTTGTTAAAGGTTCTTTTTCATGAGGAGGTAAGTGTTTTAGATCAAAGTCATTTGGAGACAGTTCTTGGATACGTTTTCTCTTAACCTCTTCAGATGGTAAAATTAAATTACAATATTCGTTTTCAAAGTCTAAATCAAAAGAATATTCCTCAATATCTTTCTCATCTACATTAATACATTCGCCAATAATTGAATTTTTATTTAAATGAATATCCAGCCTTGATATATTCTGACATACAACCAAAAATAAATCATTTTGAATTGAAGATTTGGAATGCAACGATTCATGTAACACAAGACCTTTATTTTTTAAATTGGGTTTGAAAATAAAATATTCAGATGGAGGATTCAAGTACTTAACATGTAAATAAACAAAAGAATTAGGAGGGATTAATTCCCTATTGAGTAACTGTACCATGTTGGAATTCACCAAAATTTTATTACCAATATTTAAATGAGTTTGCTTTTCACCAAAATAACTACCATCATTAGTATTTTCAGATGTAAGATTTTTGCCAGGCACATTATTATTAGAAGATAAATAGTTCACAACATTACCATAATCAGTTGGAAAATAGTTAGACAAATAAGTAAAATTACCATCTCTATAAGGATTATGAAAATTCATAGCAGTGTTAGCAACATTATTTGTAAATAAACCACTATTTTGAAAATTATAATTATAAGGATAGGTTGTGAAATTGTTGACTAATTGTAAATTTGTGTCACCATAATTTGCATATAAATCATCAGTATAAGTACCATTACTTAGATTATTTGATATAGAATCTTCATAACAAGGCATTTTGTATACATCTAAAGAATATGGCACATTTGAATTATCATAAGTATATTCAGAATTCATGAAATAGCAAGTAGGAGATTCGTTATAACTGTGAAAAGGAATATGTTTATCCTTAATCAAGATAGACTTAAAGCTTGGTGAAATAGTTATGGAATGTTTATTGATAAACTCAAATCCAAGTATGGCTTGAAAATGAACATTTTGTATCTTTGTAAGATAAAAGACATGATGAAAAAAGAATTTATCGATTTTAAATGCAATCTCTATGCATCCTTTGAAAAAAACTTTAGAATTTATAGTAGATACAGATACATTTCTGGATAAGAATTTGTAGTGAAGCCTGGATTTAATGCTATTAAAGCATTCTTGATCCAAGAGTGACAAACTTGATCCAGTATCAATTAACGTTGAGATTTCATTACGTTGAATGTTTATCAGTATGCATGGAAGAACATACGAGTTATTAAAGGAACTGCATATGACATGTCTTTCTTGTACATCATCATCAATTTCAAAATTTTGTTTGGATGTCAAAGAATTATGTGAACATGAAGATTTGTTAAATTTAGGTGTTACAGGGGAAGTTTGGACAGCTGTGGATGATACTAAAGTGATTGAAGAGTTTTTGTCAAATTGTTGTTTATGTTTGTCACTAAAGTGTACTGACCCTGAATGAGAATTACGGGAGAGAAGGCGGTCAGTAGAACCAGTCTCCCTTATTTGTTTAAATGATAAACATTGTTTTTATTTTCAGAAGAGGTATAGTTTTTCCTTCTGTGAGAATTAGACGAAAAATGAGATGAAGAGTTTTGATTGGAAGCACTAATAATATTTTTAAATTTGTAGCACGTGTCCATACGATGATTGAATTTTCCACAGAACGCACACTGCACAACATCTCGTTTGTGATAAAAGGATGCAGAGTTTTTTTTTTGTGAGAAAATTTGTCGAAGGTGGGTTGATGATAAGGACGTTTCCGATAAAATCTATGTTGACGAAAATTATTTTTATGTTTATCTGTAGCCTCTTGTCTATTTGGAGAAGGAGAATATGTTCTAGCTTTTCTTTTAAAATTACTAGAAGCATGAGAATTGTCTTTTGGAATTTGCAAAGGTGAGAAGGCAGTTTGAGAATTGACATAAACTTTATCCTTCGTATGTTTTATAGGAGTCTTATGGAGAACATTATTAGAAGCACTAAAATTATCATGGACTTTTTCAGAATCCAAACAATAGGCTTGATTATAATTCTCGTAAGATTTTTTAGGGGGAGAGTCATATATATCCTGAAGAAAATTTGCTCGTTCAAGAGCTAAATCAAAAGATGAAATATTTTCCTCTAGAATTTTTCGCTTAATTTGTTTAGGCAAAGCCTCAAGAAAATGAGTGAATTTTAATGAATTGAGAGCAGAAGGATCCAATTTAGGGTATGCAAGCCGAAGTTGTTTATCCAGCCGAAACGCAAAATTTTTGACTGATTCATTTGAATCTAAGCTTAAATTCTGCAAGGATTTGAGAGAAACAGTCTTTTTTGAAGGTAAGAAATAGTCTATAAAAGCTTTCCGAATGTCATGGAAATTATAGTTCTTGAACTGAGACTGTGTTTCAAGAAAGAAGAGTAAGGCGCTGCCCTCAAGTTTCGATTTGAAGAGAACAAAAAGTTCTTTATCGGAAAAATTATTTAATTCTTGTATATCAGATAATTGATCAAAGAAGAATTCCACAGTCTGAGGGTTGCCGTCGAATGGCTGTATTGCAATATTTAATTTAGACTTGGGGGGCATGATGATATAATTAAACTGAGAGCTCAATAAATGACAGGTTAAATTTGGTTATAGACTGGTCACATAATAAATAATATATAAATTGACCCATTATTCAAAATATGAACGAATTTCATTTACGTTATACATCATTTTTATATATTAAGAAGAAGAACAATTATATGACGAAGAGAAGAGAAATACCAACCTATCTTTGTTAGCATCAGATCAAAAGAATATGGCCCAAAAATTTTTATGCAAATATATATATCATATGGCTCAAAACATATATTCTTATATTTATGAGAAGAGAATAATTTATATTAAAATAAACAATTATGTTTACCAGCACCTCCGTTAAATAATATATATATTAGTTATAAATTATATCATGGCAAGAAAAATATATCAATAAATTATGTTATATATAATGTACTGCTCCAAAAAAAAATTATTATTTCAGCATAAAATCAAAATATATTATGCATTCATTTATTACACCACACTCAAGAAAATATAAATATAAAATATTGATCACTGCATGAAGATATAATTTGAAAATAATGAAGATATAATTGAAGATAATGAAGATAATGAAGATATAATCTTTTTTTTTGTTGAAAAATATGTATAGATAACGAAAATACAATGGCAGCAAAGGAAATAGATGGTCACGCGTTGGTCACTGCACCAAAGGAAATTAAAACTGTGGTGTTTAGATGGGAAGAAGATGAGAACACTTATTTTTTGTTTCATCTCAAATATAGATTAGGTGATCGTAATAATGGGTAAATGGCATTGCGTTGGATGGAGGCCAGCAAAAGACCCTTAAATAAAAAGTATATGACAAAAGGCAACCATGATATTTTCTTAATAATGAATCCTTAATTATGATAATATTAACTCATAGCAAAGATGTAAGAATATAAAGTGATAAGAAGAAAAGTTACCTGGATTTCCTGGCTGATGAAGACAACTTCAGGTAGACAAATGAATAGGCATAGACACAATAAAATGAAGAGAAGATTTTGAAGAAGACAAGCATATTTATTTATAAACACTTGTGAAATTCTTCATGACTTGAATATTTTTATATGTATATATATTCATTTGTTATCATGCACAAACTTATATAAGTAGAATTATTATTATTTTTCGTACAACAATTGCTCCACAAGGATGATATACATAAGTCGACATATTTTTAACACAACTCTTCTTCATATATATATTTGTATGCATTTTTGATAACATGATAACATTTTTCTTGAACGATATGAAAACAACATTATCTCAGAATATCAATTAGATATTACTTCAAAAGGAATATGTCTGGAAAAATCACAAAAAGGTATTCAATATTCTCAATTGGGGATGCCGTTTTATGCCCAGATAATTATATATATACTTATGACCGATTAATCATGAAATGAAGAGGAAAATTAAATTATGATGTATCTTATATATGAATCACTTTCTCTGCATTCTTTTCAGAGGAAAAATGAATTCACTAAAAATGATGAAAATGGAAATCGGTTGAATACACTTAAAAATAAATTGAAGAGAGATTCTTTGAAGATAAATTATGACGACTCTTAGAACATATTGAGTAGCCGAAATAAAAAAAAAACCAAAGGACTTAGGTCGCGGCGGTAGAGGTGCATCGCTTTTCGCAACATAACGACGATTCGAAGGATTTTGCCTTCCATCTTACTGCGTCCGCTCAACTGCCTCGGGGCGGGCACACTTGCCCCGGCGTCCGCTAAATATCTCGGCATCTACTGAACTTCTCGGCACATCTCAACTGCATCGGTGACACTCAACTGACACCCAACTGCATCCAACTCAACTGAGCTCCAACTGCCCAACTGCACTGGTGGCGCAGAGCCAGGAGGGAGAAAAGAACAAGGGTTACTGTAAACCCGGAATACGCCAAGCTGGCAACGTTCGAATGAGTAGAGCGAGGGAAAATAGGCCAAGCTATGATTTAATGTATAGTGAAATATGAATTTAATAAGGAAAAAAATGATAAACTCTTAAAGAATGAAGGCCAAAGAAGGTGGCCAGGCACTTAGCTGGTTAAATCACGTCACCTGTGGATTTGAATTTGATAGGCCAAGGGGAGTGCCAGATTAACCGGAAATACCACCCATAGAACGATCGAGATTGTTCTAAAAAGATTTCCAAACCGGAAGGAATGAATTCAAACAAGATTTTACCGGTTTAGAACATTCGATATCTAGGTAAGGAAGAAAAATATACAGGCGACGACATCAAAAGAAACGAAATCAAAATAATATTTAAATTGAGAACATTAATAAAAAGGAGATGATAGGAAATAAAATAGCGAATAAAATTGAATTAAACTAAAAATATGGGGGGGTTATCGAGTAACCACCACAGGATTGCTTAATCCATATTTGCTCACCGCAAAAATCATTTGGATTTATGTATTTCCGACAAACTAAATCCAACGTGGCTCCGGAATCTCTTAAAATTTCTATTTTATGTCCATTTACAATTCCCTGAAAAGTATATGTTTCTAACAAATCTTCTCCCTTTTTTTCCTGGAGGTTGTTTACTGACCCTGAAGGTGGTTTTTTCTGCAATTTTGGGCACGAACTTTTTAGATGGTTTTCCGAATTGCAAATAAAACATTTTAATTTAACTCTCCTTTCGAATGCCCTGTCTCTATTTATATCCGCCTGTGTGTTAGTAACGCCAAAGGAGGGAGTATATCGGGGTTTACTTCCTCTAAATTTATCATCAATTTGCATACGAGCTTTTTCATGCTTATTATCTCTATTCTTCGGCGTCGACGCTCGAATGCTATCAAAACCATCAAGTAGTTCGGTAATTTCGGCCTCACTTTTAATTAACGGCCACTTATCTAAGAAGTGTTCTCTCATCTCTGGCTTAGCGCGTTTTTTGATTTGGTCTGCGATTAAAAGATCGGTGAGTTGCTCAAACGAATTTATTTCCAAACCTGCAAGCCATTCCTGCAAATAATTTCGTAACTCGAAACCGAAATCCTTCCATGTATCGCTCGGACGTTTGACGTGCTGTAAGAACTTAACTTTAAATGATTCTGCATTCAATTTATAACGTTTTAAAAGAACTGATTTAATGTGATCATAATTCTCCGCTAAATCTTCGGCTTCTCTTGCTATAATCGTTACAATATCAATTGGCAATAAACTAATTAAGTGGGACACCCAGTTTTCTGTATTAATTTTAGCTCTTTTAACTTGTTGTTCAAACAAAACCAAATACAAACTGATATCTGTTTTTTCGGGGTCGAATTCGGGTATTAGTTTTTTCAAATTTGATTCTGAAGGACGCGAATTAATGTCATTTGAATTTGATCCCGATGCGGGGATTCCTTTCTCTAATTTTAATTTTTCTAATTCAAAATTTAATTCTAACTCTTTCTGTCTCAACTCTCGTTCTTGTTCCATTTTTTTACATTCACGTTCGGCATTTTCTTTTCTTAATAATTCTTCGCGCTCTAAATTTCTTTGTCTAGCTATTTCATGTTCCTTTCTCTCAGCTGCTTCCTGACTTTCTCTTAAAATATTGTCATATATCTCGGATACAAAATCTTCATCGTAATCATCTGAATTCACAATTAATTTTTTTAATTGAGTCCTAGTTTCGGTACCCAGTCTAGGTATTTCCAGTTCATCGATTAATTTAATTACATCATCTTTCTTACCTTTGCCTAAGTACGCCATTTTAATAAAAAAAATTTTACCTTGTTCTACTTATAATTTTTAACAGAAATTTACATATAAAAATCAAAATGTCACATTTAATGCTGATTCTTTTATCAAAACTTCCAAAAGATATCAAAAACATTTTTTTTCTATATCTTTCTATATTTTTTTGAATATTTATATCTATAGAAATTTTTCCTTTACATATAGACAAATTTTAACTATTAAAATAACTAAAAACAAATTTTAAATTTTACATACATAAAAATCAGAGGAGAAAAAACACCATGATCTTTATACACATACATATATATAAAAAAATGCTTCCCTTATGTGTACTTGTACAATTTTTGAGTTTAACATTTACAACAAAAAAATTTCTTCTATAAATATTTTTTACTTTATATATATATATAAAAATTGTTTACTCAAGAACTTTTTGAAATGAAATGACTTACCCCATTTGAAGCCTTTATACCTCTCCAAATTTTTAATCCAAAAAGAAACCGGAAAATCACAATCTGTAAGCACTCACACAGAATTGTGCACAATCACCAAACACGGCACTAAAAACAACACTATTTCACTATTTTCTTTCCCGAAAGTAGGTCACAACAAAATCGCTCTTCTTCTTCTTTTTTATCAGCTGACAAGGGTCGAGGGTCAGAAAACCGTTTCACCCCACCTGCGAAGAACGACGTAATCCAGGGAAATTTCAATCGTTCGTTTCTCTACCAAAGGATCAGGGAGCCTCCGTTTTCGGAAAGATGATCTGCTTATCTTCTTCCGCTAAAAAAATCCAATCACTATTTCTTCTGATTAAAACTCCATCCAACTGCTGACACCAATTCAACTTGCTGTGACGTATTGAATAAATCCAGGATGACTTTTGGCAAAGCTTTATTTACAGCAACACACAGCACAGCAAAACAGAAGAAAATTAGAATTGGAAAAAATATATAGAAGATTCAAATAAGAGCACTCTATGTACTCTGTCCGCAGCTGTTTCACAGTTGCGCGTGGGTTTTTGGCCTTTTCAGAGTTATAACAATCAGACGATGGCCGTAACGGACTTCACTTTGTTACGGGGCAATATGCGCCCCGGCTGGCGAGCTAGGTCGACTCACTTCAGAGTCAAAACCAAAAATCCTCTCTTGAACCTCTTTGAAATTGCATATATATAAAGCAGTTTTCTTTGAAAATCGCCGATCATTAAGAGGGTAAATCAGACAGCTCAAGTAGTGTAGATTTATTATATTCAAACTGTCTAACGTTAAATTCTTGGTCTGAAATACGATTTTTATAACGTCAGTTGGAGAGGTTTCAAGTGGAATTTATTGCTTAGATAATTGGAAAGTTGAAGTTTTATTATACACAAATGTATCGTACTTGTCAGAGGGTATTTACACGTGCTAACATCTGCCTTTATTGACAGTGTGCTAATGAGGATATTCAGAACGTTACAGCATATTTAAATTTAAGTAGAGAAAAATTTCCCATACTCGAATTTTCTCCACGTCACACAGTGGGGCAAAATCCCGAAAAGCTGGCCAAAATATGAAAATGTTATTCAAATTGAACGAAAATTCGTATACAGGTGTTTTTGAGGATGCTAAGTAAGAATACAAAATTAAAATTGAAAAAAAAAATGGTGGATACAATATGGCGGAATAAAAATTAAAATGTCTCGAAAGTTATTCAATTTATATGCAATTTCGTAAACTTTTCAGGATGCTAATTAGGATTCAAAAGTTAAATTTTAAAAATAAATAAATAAATAAAATTACAGATTAAGAGTAAAAACAATAAAATTTAAATAAAAGTTAAAATTTCGAGGTAAACTTAAAAGGGAATTTTCAAAAAACAAAGACATATTTAAACGAAATTTAAGTACGTTAATGGAAAGTAAAACATTAGGCTATTTAATTTTTATATTATTAAAATAAAAACGAAAGTATATTCCAGAAATTAACCCTTAGAATCAACTGTAGCATAATAAAAAGATTCTTCAGAGGTTAAGGTGTCGAAATAGTTAGCAGAACTTGTTGGCGGTATTGGAAAATCCTGTTACTCTTAGGATCAATGATTTTAATTTCTTCTACGATAATTTACCTAAACTGGAAAGGAAAGAATCTGATGACATTAAAAGACGTAAAAATATCTTTTTTTTTCTCGCTGCTGCATCTTTGCGATAAATCTTCTCGATGCCTTTTGATCAGTTTGTTGCATGATTCTTGAGTATCTTATGGCATTTGACAAATTGGCAGTAATGAAGATAATGTTATTTGTTTGTCATTAATAAGTAGTTTGTGTACTGAAGTAAGCATATAGAACCAGGGGTGCTGCTCAAATCTACGAGCTATTTGTAAGGGAAAATTTTCGAAGTTTATCAAATAAATAACATGGATACAAGAAATTACTTATGGCATAGAAACGTTTAATCAAATCTCCGTATATGCTCGTTTAGAAACACAAATAGTTGCGTTTTCAAAGAATAGTTGAATTGTATTTCCATCATTTGTGCTTCCAAATCTGGGATTTAGTTTCTCGACGAGAAGTCTTGATTGTAAACGAAATATTTTTTGCATATTTTATTTTGCAATTTCAGTGTTCTTCTTTTCACGCAGAGTACGAGCTTTTCATTTTTTCTATCCAGTTGTCTGCCAGGTGTAAGACCTCTCTAAACATTTTTGCATGTAACTTAGATATTCTGAATTCTAAATTATCTCAATCCACTTTTAATAAAAAATGTCAGATCGGCAAGATGCTGTTTTGATGCTGTCTGACACAGGTAGCAACGTTGAGTATTACACTAATTCGTTTTTAACTATTTTTCTTCTGTATCAATGATTGTATTAAACGAAATAAGTTTATTCTGCAAGTATTTAATGCAATCCCATTCATTGACAGTTGCTTCCGTATTTTTTGAAAAAGAAAAATGGATCTTGATTGGCCCGATAAAATCAGTCAAATGAAGATCTCGATATTTTCAAATTGACGATTCATGAATTAATCGCAATATTTATGTATTCTAGTAGTACAGAAGAAAAGAAAATACATTAGACATAATGCCATCTTCATAGCTAAATATTTGTTTAAATGTACTCAGAATAGATGTGCCATTAAATCCTCATTTGCAAATCAAATCGAAATTGCTAATATAATCAAAAGTGATATTCATAATGATTTTTACGCATTAATGAAATACGCTCAGTAGTTTGATCTAGCAAATATAGCCATTGACGAAATAATTCTTCTAATTATAATAGAACAAACAAAATTACTACCTATAAAAACAAGAAAATGTTATTCTACCGGATCAGTAATAGAGAATTATTTTCATTTTTTCATTACTAAGCTTACTTATCAAATTAATGTAATCTTATGATTATAGTACTTATTTACAATATAATAGGAAATAAACTATTATAAAATTGAATAATTCGAAAATTTGAAACATATTTATCAGCTAAATTATGTGAAAAGTAGTCAATATTAAAATTTTTGAGGCGGCCCAAAAAGTGGCATTTTTACTTGCGGTTACTAAAATATGCGTGAAATGCAGAAAGGCAGTTTTAGGCAGCTGGTATTTTATGAATCACTAGACAATAGCCCAATTATTATTTCCATTAAATTTCGTTGCGGAACACTGTGGAACATTTAAACTTTTTGATGTTTAAAAGCAAAAAAATTTAAAAAATTTAAAAAATTTTTATCAAAAATGACAATGAATTTATTAATTTTTATGTGCTTAATATAAATTTTGTAATACATGCAAATAAAGTACATACTATCATAGTATGAATCCATTTCAAATCATTAAAATCGGATAATATTATAAAATATAGCACGCGTTTAGAGGAACTGTTGTTTTGCTGGTTTTGTTTGCTCTAAATGACACTCCTTCAAGCATCATTTTTGAAATGATGCTGCTTGTAAGGACAAAGCAAAAATCTTTTTTTAAATACAGATTCTGACTCTCCAAACATTATTCTAGCTAACTGTACAATCGAAATTCCCTAAATCGTAACTTCATTTTTCGACTTTTGGCCAGCTTTTTGGGTTTTTGCCCCACTGTGGTCATCTATAAAACATCCCCCACAAGACGTTTAAGGAATACTTTATCATCCAGGTTGGTCTTTTTTTTTCTTTTTTTTCTTTGCAGAAACTTTCAGAATAAATTTCATCGTACCTGTCTTTCTTCCGATCAGCATTTTACTGAGCTATCATTATTTTACTTTGAATGTGACGAATATCATTGCGCTACTTTTTATTTTAGCATATTTTAATGGTAAAATGGGGAAAAAGCCTGAAATATTAGAAGATATATGAATAAAAGATTTAAAAAATTATGTGACGGTTAAAGAATAAAAGATTGAATGTTCGTAAATCATTATATTTTTATTCAACTTTGACTTCCTACTCCATCATTTGTAAAGATTTTAAGGGCGGTATCGGCAGCACAGACAATCACTTCATCGAGGTGACGGAAGAAATCCTAAGACTAATTAAATCTCTAATTGCATATTAAAATGAAATTGATTTGCCAAATCATATCTTGATTGAAAACATTAGAAAACTCGATTTTAGCAGTTAAATCGTAGGTTTACAATTGTGTTTTCCTGCTCCAATTTCTCAATGTTGTCATGCTCTTTGGTGTTTTTTTTTTTTTTTTCTAAAATCGTGTTTTATAATGTTTTCCTCCAAAATATATGGCTTGGTAGACCTATTTCCTTTTAATATACAAATCGAGATTTAATTAATCGTAGGATTTCAGTCGTGAACTCGATGAGGTGACTGTTTGTGATCCCTGGTTTATTTTTAACACTTTCGAACGAAGTGTAAAAATGTTTAAGAATTTATTTTGTCTGTATGTTTCTTCATGCTTTGAATCTTGTAAATATAGGCCCATTACCATAAATTCATGGTACGTTATTGGATAGCACTATGACATGTTTGGTATTGAAATAAAATCTATAATAATAAAGAGATAAGTATGTTTGTCTGTCAGCACTGTTCTGAAGAGACTGCTGCATGTAGAGTTACAAAATTTGGAGGGATGGTACTTCTGTATATAAAATTTTGCACCTCAAAGCCCAATTTTTGATTTTTTGATTAGAAATTTTTAATTTTAATTTTTTAGGCGATTTTTAGCGCTTTTTTATGTTTCGTGGCGATTTTTCCATATTAGTGAAATGAATGCGGTTTCATTCTTTTCACTCAATATAGTAATTTTTCTTTTCTTTTTAATAAAGTTTTTTCGTAATTCGTGCGGTGATTTTTGAATTTTTAGCGATTTTTTTAATCCGATTTTTAGTGTTTTTCGCATTTTGCGGCTTTTTTTGACAATGATAAAAAGAAAATTGATTCAAACTTTCAGCCTAATGAACTAAATTTTGTCTGCTATGATTTTTCAATTTCAGTGATTTTTAATGCGATTTTCAATGTGATTTTCGATGTGATTTTTAGCGATTTTTAAATTTTTTGTTCGTTTAGCATGTTTTTGTCATTTTTGTAAAAATTTTAGATTTTTGTATGCAACATGATCCTATCTATTCTTGAATTGCATGTAAGAAAAGCCAAAAAACATAAAATTATAAATTAGGATCGCCTAAAAAATTAAATTTAATCAGCTTAAAATCGCCTAAAAATTAAATTAAAAAATTCTAATCAAAAAATCAAAAAATATAAGTTATAAATGAGGATATTCACAGTAATCTATAAGAATAAAGAGACAAGTATGTTTGTGTGTCAGCGCTGTTCTGAAGAGACCGCTGCATGTAGATACAAAATTTGAAAGGAAGGTACTTCTATACATGTAGTTTTGCACCTCGAAGCCCGATTTTTGATTTTTTTATCATAAAATTTTTTTAATTTAACTTTTTAGGCGATTTTTAGCGCTCTATTATGTTTCGAGGCGATTTTTCCATATTAATGAAAGGAATACGGTTTCATTCTTTTCTTTCAATATAGTAATTTGTTTTCTCTTTTCAATAAAGTTTATTCGAAACTCGTGCGGCCATTTTTTGAACTTTAAACGAATTTTTTTATTGCGATTTTTAATATTTCTTGACATTTTGGGACTATTTTTTTAGAATCATAAAAATAAAATTGTTTCAAAGCCTAATTAACTAAATTTTGTCTGGTATGATTTTTCAATTTCAGTGATTTTTTCCATTTCGAATTTCAGTACGATTTTCGATGTGGTTTTTAACGATTTTTTGTGCGTTTAGCATTTGTTTTTTGTCAATTTTGTCAATATTACAGATTTTTGTACTCATCATGGTCTTATCTATTTTTAAATTGCATGTAAAAAAAGGCAAAAACCATAAAACTAATGAATTAGCACTAAAGGAATTACTTTGAATATCCACAGTAACCTAAAATAACTAAACGCACTGTCTGTGTGCATGTATGTTTTTGTGCGATAGCTAGCAAAATCTACCGCACTTACGAGGCTCAAAACTTTCTTGGAAGTTCCCCAAAGTCCCTCCTGATGTATCTGACATTCAGATTATCAAAATTCTAATTATTACTTGAGTAGTTCCTCTACCGTTTCAATTTGCAGTCCTTTTGAACATTTTTACCGCTAAATATTATTTGTTCATTTTTTATACCCTTTTTTCACACACTCAGTGGCCGTGTATTTAAGACATAGTAATCTCACACATTTCGAGTTAGAGAAAAAAATCACAAATTTCATGTTCCTTTAATATTATTATTTCGGAACCGTGCAACGCCGGGCGGGTCAGCTAGTGTTAAATAATGAAAGGACAAATAAATTAGAAAAACATTAATTTAAAAAAAAAAAAAAAAAAAAAAAAAAAACCAACGAAGTAAAAATCACTTGATGACGTAACAAACATGTGTAACGTGTTTAATGTCAAGTGAATGTGACATTTACGATCAGCCATTAGTGGCGTTTAATCTTATAGATTAAGCAATTAGTTTCTTGACCGACCGAATAATCAAACAGTAATGATTTTTGATTAGAATGTTTATCCATTTGAGAAAATTCTGATTACTGCGATTTAAAAATAAACTAGCGATTTTTAGTGCATTTTTCAGTGCGTTTTTAATGCAGTTTTCAATGCTATTTTTAATTAACTTTATAATGCGATTAGTACCATTTTTTCGATCCCCACAGTGATGTTTAAACAATTAAAAAAGGGAATTTGGTTTCAAATTTCTACACTAATTTAGTAAATTTCACCATCTACATTTTTTTAATTTTGTCTTTTTTCAATGCGATTTTTGGATACATTTTGTGTTCTGTCGACTTTTTTGTAATTCATGAAAAATGTGATTGCTGTGTTTTACCCAACTACAATAAATTTTTAATCTCGGGGGTCGGGATGCATTTACATTTAGCGATTTCTAATGATTTTTTTAATGATTTTTTTAGTGGTTTTTAGAATTTCATGGCTATTTTTTAAAATTTGTAAAAGGAATTTAATTTCAAATTTTTATCCTTACTCTTTTTTTAAAAAATTGCCATTTACGAATTTTGATATTCAGCAATTTTTAATGCGATTTTTAGCAATTTTTTTATTATTTTTTACATTCCGCGTTAATTTTTTGCCATTCATGAAAGTTTTCCAATTGCAATGTTTTACCCTTATATACCCTAGCCTAATGTAGTTGATTTTTCCATATATCTATAATTGATGCGATTTTTCGGGATTTTCTACGCTTTGCGCCGATTTTTTATCATTCGTAAATGATTTCCGATTACAGTGTTTTACCCAAATACAGTAAACTAGCTGCCGTTGGCGATCAGATTGGTTTCCGTTGAATGCAAACTAAGCATTAAATCATATTTCTTTTATTCATAATTTATTTTAATTGCTTTATTTTTTGCTAAATTAGAAGATTCTGCCAGAGAAATAGACACAAGATGTCATATACGCACCCCATTGGTGCGATTGCAACAAAATAGCAATTATATGCGTTTCGCATGGTAGCCCGGCTATTGTTATTTATTAATAAACTGTTTGTTTATTTTTATTTTCTTTTTTAAAATGATATAAATTTCTTTACTCTATAATTATTAACTAAGCTTTTTTTGTTTATGATTATTCCCCTTTAAAATAATAGAAATTAGTTAAAAAATATGCACGTAACTGGTTTTCGAAAATTGGCGCCAGAAAAATAGCACGCCAATGTGGTGCCTATATGACATCTGTGCTGACATCTGTGACATTTAGCCATTTGTTTAGTTCCTTGGCGATTTTTTACCATTCGGAAACCTATTTCGATTTAAAACTTTTTGCCTAATATAGTTATTTTTCGATTGCACTGTTTTAGCATTTAATAGGATGTTCGGCGTTCCATGTCAACATTTTGTTATTTATGAATAATTATGAATAATGATTACAACCCCCCCCCCCTTCATATTAGTTTTTTAGGCATTGATTTCCAAATATTTAGCGATTTTTAATGCAATTTTCAATGTGATTTTCAGCCATTCTTCAAGTTTCGTAGCGATTCTTTGACATTCGGAAATTGATTTCGATTTCAAACATTTTGTTTAATATAGTTAATTTTTTGATTGCAGTATTTTATCTTTTAACAGTAAATTTTTTACACTAGCGATTTTTTAGTATTTTGAAATTTTTAATATTATTTTCAGTGCAATTTTCGGGCTTTCCCAATTTTAGACATTTTTCAAAGAAATTCGATTTCAAAATTCTAGCAGAACAGGAATTTGTTTTCAAACTTTATGGTAATTGTTTTGCTCTCCTATTTTGATCTCCAGCGATTTTTAATGCAATGTTTTAGTTTTTTTGTTTGTTTTAGTTCATGGCGATTTTTTTATACGGAAAAGGAATTCGGTTTTAAACTTCTAATATGAAAAAAATTCTCCTATGCGATTTTTGTTACATTGAAGGTTTTTATTGCGATTTTTTAAATTTTTTATTCGCATTTCACTGCTTGTCATTTTATTATACTAATTAGATTCAAAACTTTTATCTAAATAGAGTAAATTTTTAGTTCCGTGATTTTTGAAATTTTTGCCATTTTTTCATGCAATGTTTACGTTTCTCCGCTATCCGCTTCGATTTTTTAGACGTTCAATTTTCGACCGAATGTAGTAAATTCTGTCCTCTTTTCCTCTAAGTTTATTCAAATTTCGAAATACAATTTTTGAATTTTGTTTTATATTTTTATGAACTTTTTAATGCTTTCGCAATTTTGTAAGATTTTTCCACATTAAAAAGCATCCAGTTTCAATTTTCTAGCCCTTCTCTTTTCGATGAACGTTAAACGAAATTCGTGCAACAATTTTTAAGCATTTCGAGATTTTTATTTTAAAGTTTTTTTCACAGTTCTTGCTGTTTTCTGACGAACCCGAGCAACGCCGGGTAGATTAGCTAGTGTATAATATTTATGATTGATTACAAACGATAACAGTGCATGGCGTTAAGACATGTATAAAACTGTACTTGTATTGCGCTTAGTTTTTAAGACTGGCGTTTGGATCAGAAGATACATTTTCAAATATATAAATACGCATATTTAAATTTAAGTAGAGTAAAATTTTCCATACTCAAATTTTCTCCACGCCATCCATAAAATATCACCCACAAGACATTTAAAGGATACTTTATCTTCCAGATTCTTCTTTTTTGATTCTTTTTCTTTGCAGAAACTTTCTGAATAAATTTCGTCGTATCTGTCTTTCTTCCAATCAGCATTTTACTGAGCTATCATTATTTTACTCTGAATTTGATGAATATCACTGCGCTACTTTTTATTTTAGCATAGTTTAATGGGAAAAAAGAGAAAAAGCCTGAAATATTAAAAGATATTTGAATAAAAAAATTATGTGACGGCTAAAGAATAAAAGATTGAATGTTCGTACATCATAATTTTTTTATTCAACTTTGACTTCCTACTCCACCATTTGTAAAGCTTTTAAGACCGAGAGTAGGCAGTACAGATAATCATTTAATCGAGATCACGGAAGAAATCCTAGGATTGGTTGAATCTCGAATTGCATATTAAAGCGAAATCGCTCTACCAAGTCATACCTTGGTGCAAAACATAAGAAAATCCGATTTTAGCGGTTGACTCGTAGGTTTACAAGAGTGTTTTCTTGTTCCGATTTCTCCATGTTTTCATGGTCTTTAGTGTAGGAAAAAACTATTGTAAACCTACGAGTTAACCGCTAAAATCGGGTTTTATAATGTTTTCCTCCAAGTTATATGACTTGGCAGACCAATTTCGTTTTAATATGCAAATCGAGATTTAAGTAATCGTAGGATTTAAGCCGTGAACTCGTTGAGGTGACTGTTTGTGTTTCCTGGTTAATTTTTAACGCTTTCCAACAAAGTGAAAATATGTTTAAGAAAATTGTTTTTGTCTGTCTCTTCCATGCTTTGACTCGTATAAATATAGACTGATTACCATGAATTCATTGGCATTATTGGGTATCACTATGGCATATTTGGTATTAAAATTAAATGTATAGTATTTAGATTGATTACGAACGGTTGCAGTGAATGGCGAGTAGACATGTACTAGTGAAAAATGCTCCAAGGAGCAGTGCAAAAGCAGAATATGATTTTAATTGAGCATTAAAAAGTAATGGACAAGTTTATTTTTTGGAAAAAGTACACAAACATTTAAAAGTAATGAACAAGTTTATTTTATTGAAAAAATGCCCAAGCATTTAAAAGTGATGGACAAGACTTGAAACTGAGTCAAGAACTAGTAAATAATTTCCTCGAGACTTGAAAATGGCTGATCATGCTCTTATGTGACAAGCATATTCAACGTCCTTTTTTTTATCCCTGTCTATCTTAGTATAGGCATGTTGGCAGAATCTAACACTGTGCTTTAGAAAAACTCAGTTTTCACAACAAATATTAGATACAGTATCTATATTAAACACATCCTGGCCCCTCTTTAACAAAGCCTTGATATTACTACTTTGCACTGTATTTACTCTTATCACAACCATTTTTTGCACGCAATCTTATCACTAAAAAACAGTTTTTCTATCCAATCTTTTTTCTAAAAATTTTTAAGCGGATTTTTATTAGCAAAAGATAAAATAGTGCTAAAATTTTTATATTTTCATAAGTAATCGATAAGTTTATCAAAAGCACTGTATATTTCAAGCAAATTTTGATTTTAATAAAGTTAGAATACCTGATAAGCACGTAACATGTACATGTACAACCAAACAGTAACTGCTTTTGTATTTTTTTATGTACTTGGACATAATAAAATTGCCATAAGAGTTACTACTTCACAAGTAAATTGTTAAGGAGCAGCATGTGGTAAATTTAGCTACTTCATCAAAATTTTGCTCTGAGAGTTCAGCTTTTATAGAGCACAATGTTGTATTCTGATAACGTGTCAATTAGGGTGGAGCAAAAAAAAAATTTTTTTGAAAACCAAAAACGGGTAGGTGCCAAAAGTTGCCTTTATACTAGTACATCAACTGCGTGAAATTTTACCGCTGAAAAAAAATGGCTTGAGTCTGCCCTTTTGCTCCAAAAATCGAAATTTTGTGTAAAATTTGTCATTTTTTGACATTTTTTCAAAAAAATTGAAAAAATCCTACAGAGCTGGTTAGTATTTAAAAGTGTTGCTTAGACCTTTATATTTATCTGCTTAACATATTTAAACTATAAAACAATATGTTTATTCCCTATAGCTAGAGCAAAACAGACAACTTTTAGTAAGAAAATAGTATTACCGCTCTATTGGGTCATACAACGAATTGTTGTTTTTAATACAGCTCTTGTTTTCAAAACTACCTTGGACATGCGTTATGGAGGTGGCTATATTTTCTATACCACCCGGCCCAACTATTCGATCATCTTAGTACAGTGTTTTATTTATACATTGATTTGTGATTTTCTTTATAAAAATTTGGCATGTTTTCGATGCTTCCACCTTGTTCATCTGTTTTTTTGCATCCACATGCTGCTGTAACTATCTTCATGTATATTTTTACAGTTTATATAAAAAAATGACAAGCAGAGTAATGTACGGGAATATTGTTAAAGGGATCTATTCGGCCATCTATTATATTTATCAAACTTACATTCAGTTGATGAATAGTGATTGGAAGTTCTGTTACCACAACATTTTTTCAGTCAATTGTATTTTTTTTACGTAATGATTTGCTTCAAAGATGGTTTCAGATATTTCAACTATAAGTATGCCATCATTTATTCTACTTTTGCATTTTTTATATGTTGAGAAGCGAGCTGTTTAATGTGATGGTGATCATCAGAGAGAATTGCAATGAAAATTTGTTTTCCATGTGTAAAGCAACCGCTGTTGTAAATAACCTTTTTTTTTGCATTAGTTTTATGCCGTTTTCTAAGTGTTTTCGTATCTAGGTAATTTCCTATTAACTTTTAGATAACTATTAACATTTGATGGTGAAATGTCCTGGGCATAAACTGATAATGCATAGTACTTTATGAGGGAATGTGCAGATTCTAATCGACTATAAGTGCTTATTTAAAATTAGGAGAATTTTATTTGTCACTGTGAACCATTTTGCATGGGGTAAGCTTAGAATTGTGTATAATATTGAATCATTCGCTACTTCAACTCCAATGAATTTCCTCTGCGACAATTATTAGAGAAGTCGATATAAAACGTTCTAAGCTACATGGATTCACTGGATCAATAAGGAAAATCTTTGTCTACGTACTATTCACTTCCTATTGCAATTTTTTTTTTTTTTTTTTTATAAAATAGAGAATAATTTTGAAAAAATATTTTCTCAAATTAAGAAAAAGATACTCAGAACAGACTAGAAATTTCTGTCCGAAATTGCAAAGCTAATTCATAAGGAAAGCTATTTCTCAGAAAGAATGGGGAATAGGAATTTAGAAAACATCTCACACAAAAGACAGCTCATAAAGTTAATAAAATTTTCCGCTTTATATAAGCACAGATTGACAATCAGCGGCTATATTTTCACTCACAAAATGTATAATCCAAGTTTATACCGCGGGATGTTTTATACCAACTGTACAAGACACCTGAATAATAGATCTAAAATCTTATTACTAATAGATCTAAAATCTAATTACTAGACTAAGGAACAACACAGGAAACGACATAAAGCATGCTAAAACTTCTTTAGAAATATTGTTGTTTTACACGCAAATTTTGTTTGCAATCCTCTGTGACGATCGTCATAATATTAAACAGCTAGCTTCTCAGCATATATTCAATCTAATAGGTTCAATAAATGATGACATACTAGAAATTGAATTCATACAATCAATTATTAGGCAAATTATTGCATATAAAATGTAATTGATTACAAGAATGTTGTGATAACAGAACTTCCAATCATAATGTACTAATTACATGAAATTTTAATGAAGATAATAGACTGCTGAATAGGTTCAATTAAGAACATACTCAATACATTACTCAGCTTCTCTTCTGTTATACATGGTATAAAAATATACGTGCAGTAGGTCACACCAGCATGATCCAAATCATCCAAAGTTAGTGAATACAAGAAGAGATAAATTACTTTGATATATAGAAAACTTATACTCGTCTTCGGGAAAAAAATAACAATTCAATACATAAATAAAACACTGGGCCTAGATGATTGGGTGGTTGAGACGGGTGGGATAATGCAACCACGTCTATGAGTTATATACACAGTAGTTTTGAAAGCAGCTAGGTAAGAAATGCATTCAAAACAACATTTCGTTGAATGCTCCAATAGAGAGGTTAGCGCCAATTTTTCACAAAAAGTTGTCAGATTTGCTCCAATTACACAGATTACAGATATTTTTTTATAGTTTAAATATGTTAAGCAGATAAATATAAAGGTCTAAGCAACACTTTTAAATACTAACCAGCTCTGTAGGAAGTTTTTAATTTTTTTGAAAAAATGTCAAAAAATGACAAGTTTTACCCAAAATTTCGATTTTTGGAGCAAAAGCGCAGACTCAAGCCATTTTTTTTCAGCGGTAAAATTTCACGCAGTTGATGTACTAGTATAAAGGCAACTTTTGGCACCTACCCGTTTTTGAATTTCAAAAAAAAAATTTTTTCGCTCCACCCTAGTGTCAATACTAAGATAGACAGGGATAAAAAAAAAAGGACGTTGAATATGCTTGTCACATAAGAGCATGATCAGCCATTTTCAAGTCTTGAGGAAATTATTTACTAGTTCTTGACTCAGTTTCAAGTCTTTTCCATCACTTTTAAATGCTTGGGCATTTTTTCAATAAAATAAACTTGTTCATTACTTTTAAATGTTTGTGTACTTTTTCCAAAAAATAAACTTGTCCATTACTTTTTAATGCTCAATTAAAATCATATTCTGCTTTTGCACTGCTCCTTGGAGCATTTTTCACTAGTCCTTCTATTTTTCCATATTCCATAGGGATACTGCACAACATGTTTTGTATTTTATATATAGAAAACAAAATCTTATTTGTATTGAAATTAAAAAATGCTACATACTCTAATACTCTGGTGTTACAAATTTAAAAAACTTTTTAAACAGGTTTTTCTATACCAAAATTCTACGGTGGTTTTCAAAAAAAAAATAATCAGTTTTTTACTAAAGTGAATAAAATAATAAATCCTTTCAAAGAATAGATTTTTCATTCAAATATCCATTATTTTTGCCAAAAACAGTAACTTTTTTTATGCAAGAGTAAAGTTTGATACAAAAACCATGCTTCTTTTTTTTCTTAATCCGTATTTTTTAAATGTATTACATTTTTACTGCTTACCTTCTTTTAATGAAAGATTTCTTTTTTATACAAAAAAAGGATAGCCTTTTTGAACATTCAGACATATATATATGACATACGATACTCACACTATGTTTACACAGACGTGTTTTCCTAATCTAAGGCAAGCCTAAGCATTTTCTATTCAAGAATGTGGTTTTACTCTCTTGAACAAGTTCGTTTACACTACAACATCTAGAATATACACTGTAAAAAATATGAATATTTTGCTGCATCGTGACTCCCCTGCTTTTATAGAATATCACTCTTTTGGCCAATGAGAATGCTCCATGATAGCCTGAAGTAGTCGTTTTCTATAAAAGCGGTGGAGTGACGATGCAGCAAAATAGTCATATTTTTTACAGTGTATAGTGTAGAAATCTGCTACACTATAAAAAAAATTACTCATTTGCTGCTTCGTCACTTTTATAGGAAACGATTACTTTGCCGTATTCTGGAGCATTTTCATTGGTCAAAACAGAAATATTCTATAAAAGCGATGGAGTGAGGATGCAGCAAAAGGGTAAAATTTTTTACAGTGTATGCAAACAGCAATAAAATTTTTTATCCTTTAACCCTTTGCGTTCTGGTGTAAATTTGTTCAAAATTCCAAATGTGACATTCGCATCAGTAATTCTAAAAGAAAAAAACATGTTAAAGATATACACGAAAAAATGCATTAAACCTTTTTCAAATGAATCTGGTCGAATTTTCTGGTGCCGTTGTGACAATTCGGAATTAAAATTATGTAGTAGAAAATTCTACCATCAGAACTCAAAAGGTTAAACGTGCAACGATGGTACTGAAATCCAAAGTATCGATAGCAGCAACATCTGCGGGATTTCCTAATACATTGTTTAAATTGGCAAAAGTTGCGCAGTTTTAGAAAAAAACGCAGATGTCACTGTTATCTTTAGATTTCATCAACATCGTTGCATATTTAAGGAATACAATATTTTAGCGCATTTTTTAAGTATTACTGAAGTACACCGTTAAAAATTGGACCCATTTGCTGCAGCGTCACTCCACAGCTTTTATAGAATACCTCTTTTATGACCAATGAGAATGCTCCATAACACAGTAAAATAACTGTTTTCTATAAAAGCGGTGGAGTGACGATGCAGCAAATGGGTAAAATTTTTAACAGTTGAAGCCAATTTCTACACTATACACTGTTTACAATTTGACCCATTTTCTGCAGCGTCACTCCACAGTTTTTATAGAAACCTCTTTTATGACCAATGAGAATGCTCCATAACACTGTAAAACAACCGTTTTCTATAAAAGCAGTGGAGTGACGATGCAGAAAATGGATAAAATTTTTAACAGTGTAGCCAATTTTTACACTATACACAGTTAAAAAAATTGACCGATTTGGTGCAGTGTCACTCCACCGCTTTTATAGGAAACGATTGCTTTACTGTGTTATGGAGCATTCTCATTGGCCATAAAGAGATATTCTATAAAAGCTGTGGAGTGACTCTGCAACAAATGGGTCAAATTTTTAGCAGTGCACTGTTAAAAATCTGCTGCATTTTGCTGCAACGCCCTCCACCTCTTGTATATAATATCTCTATTCCAACCAATGAGAAAGCGCCATTTCACGGCCAAGTAACCGTTTTCTATACAAGCAGGGGAGTGCGTTGCAGCAAAATGCAGCAGATTTTTAACAGTGTGCATATCCTTGGCGCTATAGTTTACAGGAGTGGTACATTGTTCAAAATTTGAAACTTTTGCTGCATCGCCACTCCATCGCTTTGATAGAATATCTCTATTTTGATCGATGAGAATCCTCGATAATGCATTTAAGTAATCGTTTTCTACTTATCTACTATATCGTTTCCGTATATTTATTTTTTCAATCAGCACCAAGGTGCGCACTTTATTGGAACACGCGCTCTATTAGAGGGCGCATTCTATTAGAATAAATACGGTATATACTTATAGTAAATACACTTTGTTAAAGTACAGGGCCTCAATATTTGACAGATATGCCAGGCATTTTTGCCATTGATGCCATTGTGCTAAAAACAAAATATAAATAAATGAAAAAAATGGATAAAATATAAATTTGGCATGGTGCAAAAAATTGCCTAATTTAAAATTAAAAATCAAATTTGACAGCCACCAGTGCTAGACACCGTGCATAATTATTCAGTAAATGATTCATTAAAAAATGACAAAAATCAGCATGTCAAAAATTTCAAAAAAATTCATAATTCGTTAAAAAATTAAGTTAAAAATAAGAGAAATAAAAGCATTCAGTATTTTTTTATGCTTAATCGAATGGTGTAACTGGTTTTTCTCTCCGATGATCAGAAGTACCTTAGATTGATGACTGCTATTCTTTTATTTCATCTTGTAAAAAAACTGTTTAACGTAAAGCTATGAATTTTTGCAGGATTAATTAGCATCGCAAAATCTTTAAAATAAACTTTACCGCAACATTCTATCTGCAATAGAACGTTAGATATACCCATTTATGACCAAGTTTGGAAAATACGCAATTTCAGAAAAACCGCCCAGCGAAATAACGTTTTCTCGATGACTACCCCGGATTAAAAAGTTTGTCTTTTGTTTAAAAAAAATTAAGTTTTTATCTTTAGTAGTTTTCGAGAAAAGTGCTGTGACACAAAATTTTTGTCCGATTTTCAGAATACTCTACACTACAGTACACCTACAGTATGCCATAAAAAATAATAATTTTTGTGCTATGTTGTGCTTCTTGGTCAGACGAACATTTAAAAAAAATCATCAAAATTGGATAAGTATTTAGTTAGTTATTGCAAAAAGAAAAATTGAAAAATCCGTGTTTTTGCGGTTTCCTATGCTTAAGCATTATCGCTCAATCATATTATTGTTGCGCGCACAATGATGCATAAATTTGTACTTGTATTGCGCTTAGCTTTTAAGACTGGTGCTTAGATCAGAAGATATATTTACGAGTTATGTAAATACGCATATTTAAATTTAAGTAGAGAAAAATTTCAGATACTGGAATTTTCTCCACATCATCTATAAAACATCACCAAAAAGTCATTTAAAAGATACTTTATCTTCCAGATTTTTCTTTTTTTTTCTGCGGAAACTTTCTGAATAAATTTCGTCGTACCTGTCTTTTTTCCTATCAGCATTTTAAGCAGCTATCATTATTTTACTCTGAAAATGATGAATATCATTGCGCTACTTTTCATTTTAGCATATTTCAATGGGAAAAGAGGTAAAAGCCTGAAATATTAGAAGATATTTGAAAAAAAAATGAAGGCTAAAGAATACAATATCGAAAGAAAGTGCATCATTATCCTTTGTATTCAACTTTGACTTCCAACTCCACCATTTGTAAAGCTTTTTAGAACGAGAGGTGGAAGGAGAGACAATCACCTCATTCTAGTTCACGGATGAAAATCCTAGGGTTAGTTAAACCTCGATTTGCATATTAAAACGAAATCGGTCTGCGAAGTCATATCTTGGTGGAAAACATCAGAAAACCCGAATTTAGAGGTTAACTCATAAGTTTACAATAGTGTTTTCCTGCTCCGATTTCTCCATATTTTCGTGCTTATGGATGAAGGGGGGAAAATGGTAAACATACGAGTCAACCGCTAAAATCGGGTTTTTAAGTATTTTCCACTAAGATATGACTTGACAGACCAATTCCGTTTTAATATGAAAATTGAGATTTAATTAATCGTAGAACTTCAGCTGGTGTTTACTCGATGAGGTAACTGTTTGTATATCCGCCTCCTTGTCTGATTTTAACTCTTTCCAACAAAGTGTTAAAATTGATTATGAATATTGAGATTTAATTAATCGTAGGATTTCAGCTGTGTTTACTCGATGAGGTGACTGTTTGTATTCCAGCCTCCTGGTCTGATTTTAACTCTTTCCAACAAAGTGTTAAAATTGTTTATGAATATTGAGATTTAATTAATCGTAGGATTTCAGCTGTGTTTATTCGATGAGGTGACTGTTTGTATTCCAGCCTCCTGGTCTGATTTTAACTCTTTCCAACAAAGTGTTAAAATTGTTTATGAATATTGAGATTTAATTAATCGTAGGATTTCAGCTGTGTTTATTCGATGAGATGACTGTTTGTATTCCAGCCTCCTGGTCTGATTTTAACTCTTTCCAACAAAGTGTTAAAATTGTTTATGAATATTGAGATTTAATTAATCGTAGGATTTCAGCTGTGTTTATTCGATGAGGTGACTGTTTGTATTCCAGCCTCCTGGTCTGATTTTAACTCTTTCCAACAAAGTGTTAAAATTGTTTATGAATATTGAGATTTAATTAATCGTAGGATTTCAGCTGTGTTTATTCGATGAGATGACTGTTTGTATTCCAGCCTCCTGGTCTGATTTTAACTCTTTCCAACAAAGTGTTAAAATTGTTTATGAATATTGAGATTTAATTAATCGTAGGATTTCAGCTGTGTTTATTCGATGAGGTGACTGTTTGTATTCCAGCCTCCTGGTCTGATTTTAACTCTTTCCAACAAAGTGTTAAAATTGTTTATGAATATTGAGATTTAATTAATCGTAGGATTTCAGCTGTGTTTATTCGATGAGATGACTGTTTGTATTCCCGCCTCCTGGTCTGATTTTTAACTCTTTTCAACAAAGTGTTAAAATTGTTTATGAATATTGAGATTTAATTAATCATAGGATTTCAGCTGTGTTTACTCGATGAGATGACTGTTTGTATTCACGCCTCCTGGTCTGATTTTAAGGCCCGGTGCACACGTACGGTTTTTTAAGGCCAGGATGGCGGACGTATAATACGAAGGGAGAAGGTTTCTTTCTGGAATACACGTCCATCGTTGTCGACGATCTGATTCTTACTGCCGCAGCTGGAAAAATAGGATATGTGCATCACATGTTGCGGGCACGCAGCGGCGCCGGAACTTGAAAAAACTGTATGTGTGCACCGGGCCTAACTCTTTCCAACAAAGTGTTAAAATTGTTTATGAATTTGTTTTGTCTGTCTGTCTGTTCTTCCTTGCTTTGATTCGCGTAAATATTGTCTGTTCCTCCATGCTCTGACTCACGTAAATATTGTCTGTTCCTCCATGCTCTGACTCGCGAAAATATAGGCCCATTGCCATAAATTCATGGTATGGTATTCGACATCACTATAGCATATTTTGTATTGAAATGAAGTGTAAAGTATTTACGCTTGATTACGAACGATTGTAGTGCATGGCGTTAAGACATGTATGAACAAAATTTTACTTGTATTGCGCTTGATTTTTAAAACTGGCGCTTAGGTCAGAAGATATATTTACGAGTTATGTAAATACGCATATTTAAATTTAAATAGAGAAAAATTTCAGATACTGGAATTTTCTCCACATCATCTATAAAACATCACCAAAAAGACATTTAAAGGCTACTTTATCTTCCAGATTTTTTTTTTTTTTTCTGCAGAAACTTTCTGAATAAATTTCGTCGTACCTGTCTTTTTTCCGATCAGCATTTTACGCAGCTATCATTATTTTACTGCGAAGGTAATGAATATCATTGCGCTACTTTTTATTTTAGCATATTTTAATGGAAAATAGAAAAAAAGCCTGATATATTAGAAGATTTTTGAATAAAGAAATTAAAAAAAGTTTGATGGTTAAAGAATTAAAGATTGAATGCACGTACGTCATTAATCTTTTTATTCAACTTTGACGTCCTTTGTAAAGCTTTTTTAACACTTTCCAACAAAGTGGAAAAATGTTTATGAATCTGTTTTGTCTGTCTGATTTTTCCTAGATGCTCTAACTCGCGTAAATATAGGCCCATTTTCATAAATTTATGGATGTTTTGGGTATCAATATGGTATGTTTGGTAAAGAAAAATAAGTGTATGGCATTTATAGGAACACTTAAAAGAATCTAGCTTAATTACGGTGTATGGGGGAAAACTGTTGCTAGTGTATTTTAATGCTGTTACACCATTTTAAAAATAATGAAATTTATGTATGAAGACCCCAGAAGCTAGAGGGTATATAAATGACAAAATTGAAAGAAATGAACTAAATGCACGGATGACCTGGAAATATGCCTTTTTCTTTTCAGTTAAAGATGGGTTGTGTTCTAGAGATAAAATACTTTTGACGAATAATAATCAATATTGACTATAATTTAAAAATTTAACTGAAATTGTACTCTACTTTTTTTCACAATTATTGAAATAAGAGTTGAAAGACCACAGTGAAACAAGCGGTGGTTTCCATTTTCAATTCAGTCACTTATTATCAATGTTAAAATTTAAGGTGAATTATCTTTAAATTCAATTTACTCTAAATCAAATTTTGGTCACTTGTACTCCATGGATTCTGAGGTAGTCACATATAATCATAATAAAATTTCTATTTATGAGTTTCTGCATTAAGAGTGCAATAGCTATTGCACCAAAAATCTGAATATATTTACGAAACTAATTGTAATATGAATGCACCTCATTTGCTATGTTTGAAGAACAATTTCCGATATGTTTACAGTGTATGGCGTTTAGGTATGCATATATGCATAAAATTGTACTTGTATTGCGCTTAGTTTTTCAGACTAGCGCTTAGATCAGTAGGTAAATTTTCAAATATGTAAATACGCATATTTAAATTCAAGTAGAGAAAAATTTCCCAAACTCGAATTTCCTCCACATCATTTATAAAACATCACCCACGAGACATTTAAAAGATACTTTATTTTCCAGATTCTTCTTTTTTGAATTTTCTATTTTCTTTGCAGAAACTTTCTGAATAAATTTCGTCGTTACCTGCCTTTTTTCCGATCAGCATTTTACTGAGCTATTATTATTTTACTCTGGAAATGATGAATATCATTTGCGCTACTTCTTATTTTAGCATACTTTAACGTAAAATAAGAAAAAAGAACCTGAAATAGTAAAAGATCTTTGAAATTTTTTTAAAAGTATGTGACGGCTAAAGAATAAAAGATTGAAAGTACGCACATCATTATCCTCTATATTCAACTTTGATTTCCTACTCCATCATTTGTAAAGCTTTTCATGCCAGGAGCCGGCACACATACAATTACTCCATCGAGTTCACGGATGAAAATCCTAGGATTAATTAAATCTCGATTTGCATATTAAAATGAAATTGGTCTAACTAGTTATATCTTGGTGGAAAACATTAGAAAACACGATTTTAGCGGTTAACTCGTAGGTCAAAGGTAGGAATAAACATTTTTAGATACGTTTCAAATCTGAAGCGAAACGTTTAATTTTTGAAAAGAAATTTCAGGTTTCATTTTATTCCATTTTGAATACAGAACATCTAAAAAACAATCGAAAACCTTACCTTTCTGCACTGTTAAAACTAATGGTGACACATTGCATCTTTTAAGGGTGAAAGGCTTGTCTCACTGGGGACACCCCCTAAAGGAGCCAAAATGGCACCTTTAATTAGGGTGAAAAGATGGCACCCTTAATCTAGAGTGCCCTCTGAATAATAAGAAATTAAAAAATATACAAATCGACTTTTGGCGCTCGACGGGTTCGAACCCACAACGTTTGATTACAAGCTCAGCGCTCTAACCACTCGGCCATCAAGTTCACCTTCAAAGTCTCCCTGAAATGTTCAAATGTCCTGAAATTCAAAGGTTGCTTTATATAATAAAGCTACCAAAAGTTAGCCAAGCGAAGTTCTAAACGAAATTGGGATAGCGTATAGCGGTGATAGTCATCGTAGGAAAAAATTGCTGTGTTGATTCACCAGTGATAGCGAGTTGAAGGGCAAGGATACACGTTACAGAGCATGCGCAAATGACTAAGGCGTGAAAATCTTCCAACGGTATGCATTGCGCGGCACCCTAATTAGCGTGAAACACCCAATGGCACCCCAAACGCATTTTCAAAACCGCAGGGTGTCAAATGGTAACACCTTTTCACCCCTGGGCGTCAAATGCAACCGGTTTGTCACCTTTATTTTTAACAGTGTTCTACTATCCGTATTATCAGCTATTTATCATTCTTAAAATAAAACGTTTCATTTTCAAAATGGATCTATTCGTTTCAGAAAAGGCAATTAGTTGCCGTTTCCAAAACGGAACCTAAGCAACATTTTTTTACAGAATACGAATGCATCAAACATGCTTAAACTTAAAATTACCGAGGAGAATTTCGAAGCTGATTGACCAGTTCCCTTAGGGGGACAGTGGACCTATATTTGAGCAAAATCGTCGCAAAAAAGGTCTATTTCTGTGGTATAAATATAATAGTATCAAAACAGTTTTTCTTATTAAAATATCATTTATAAAGGATTTAAGAAGTAAATAATGAAGGTATGTGTATTTGTGTATACTTTAAATCTGTTTTTCTCAAAACTATTTTTTCAGCGTTTTTAGATTTTTGAAATGCTCCTTGCGACGTAATTTTTGGTTAATATTTATGAAATTGATAAGGAAGTTTCCTGATATTGTTTAGAAAGAAATTGTGTAAGCTTTTTAAAATTCGTCTCCATTAAAATATTCAAATTTGATATTTTACTGATTAAAAGGCAAAAATTTGATGAAAATCGATATGGAATTTAGAAAAAAATCTGTAAAATATTAACTATTCAAGAGATTAAAAAAATCTTACACAAATTTGTTTATAATAGTTTTAAGTGATAAAAATGCAAAAGCAAGAAAGTATTTCAAAAATTCTGACACGAGGAGCATTTTAAAATTTCGTTTAAAAATTTAAAAATTTTAATAAGATTGGGAATTTTTTAGAAGGTGCTCTATATGCTTTTCGTGAAATGTATATATGCACAAAATTTCATATTGCTACAGTGAAAATTAAAAAAAAAAATAACGTCCACCGTCTCCTTAAGAACTAAGAATAAAATTCTACTTTTTTTTTGCTTCACATGGTTTTCAAAACTGCCACTTAGTTCAGAATAAAATATTTCGAGTTCTGTCATTGAGGATATTTAAACTTCAGTAGAGAAAAATATTCTAGAATCGAATTTTTCTGACATCATCCATAAAACATCGACCAAAAGAGATTTAAAGGACATAATATCTTGCAGATTCTTGATTTGGTCTTTTCAGAGGTAAAGTGTTTGAATAAATTTCGTCGTGCCTGTCTCTCTTCGGATCAGCTAAACTACCATTATTACTTACCCATCATATGTAGTATAGGGTAAGTCTTGGAATCGTTTTGAAAATCGAAAAAAAATTTTTTTTGATGGATTTACACGTTTCAGATACTAGAGATTCCGAAAAACATATTTTTAGAAAAAAATTTTTGCCGTCCGTCCGTCTGTGTGTCTGTCTGTCTGTTATCGAACAAATTGAGATAGATACTTGAAATTTCGTATGTACTTAGTAAGAATGGGACGAAGCCTATTTAATATCAGGAACCTCGATTATCCGGAACAATTTTTTTCGGACTGTCGAAAAATTCATTTTGATGAAATGTATATAAAAATTTTCGAATTTTTTTATTTTAAGGAATGGATATAAAAAGCAATAAAATAACACAAATTTTGCATAACGAATGAAGTCGATCGGATTATTAGTTGCTGAGATACGTATAATCCTGTTTTTCATATTCTTTGATTTTTCATGACCTTGTATTTCATTCAAATTTGAATTCAAAGATATATTTTGACTGGAAATGAGACGCTTCATCCGACGTAGTAAATTACTAGTTAATATGATTATTATTTTTGGAGTTATAAGGATGTTTCTTTTACGCAATCCGGTATTACTTGAGTATTTTGGCATTTTATATAATTTGTCGAAATTGGCTCATCGGCAATTCATTAATAAATTATTATTATGTATATTAAAACTATTTTAAATATGCGTTTAAATTTTATTTTGGTATTGCAATGCATTTTATAAATAAGTTACACATGTTTTATTTTCATATTTTATATTATGCATATGTATGATGGGTAAGTATTACGGTGGCCTCCAACGACTAGTTTTACTCTGATAAAGAATGAATTTGATTGTGCTACTTTTTATTTTAGCGTATTTGAAGCAGAAAGGTGAAAAAATTTGAAGTATTAGAAGATTTTTGAATAAACATCTAAAAAAATAAGTGACTGCCAAAGAGATAAAGACTGAATACACGTACACCATTATCATTTTTTATTTAACTTTATCTTTCTATTCTTAATTCGGAAAGATTGTTTTTTCAAATTGGAATGTTGATAACTTTATAAAAATGAAACTTAAATTCTTCTGAATTATTCACAATAATAATAATAATAAAACCTTCCTTTATCTTCAGAAAGCTTAGAAGACAAGAGATCTCCGAAATTAAAAGAAAAACTAGTCGGAAGCGGGCAATCGCAAAACTTTCTTCTATCTCATCTAAGTTAACGTTTCAAAATTCGTTATCACAGAGCCAAAATTAAAAGACAAACTATGCCCATCATGGCAATTCTAATAGAAAATCCGTGCATTAGTTCTTGAGATACGATTATAGCTAAAATAACGTAAGTCATGCAAAATGCAGAATAACAGTGCCACTTGTTGGGTAATTTACACGGAAATCTGATTTGCAACAACCTATATCAACATATAACTGAATCTGAAGTTTGATAAAAGCCTGTGCATTAGTTCTCGAGATTGAGCTATTGCGGAAATCGTGATAAATGCTGAATAATAGCACCGCCTGTTAAGCGATTTATACGAAAAACTAATCAGCACCAATTTACGTCAGGGACTAATTAAATATAAATATTTATTATATTTAGTCGTTGAGCCAGAAGCCAAAATTAGGGCTTTTGGTTTCATTTCTGGGGACTTGACGATATATATGTTACAGGCCAAACCCGATTTTAGGCCAAACTAGATTGGCCTAGTCCAAACTAGTCTATCCTAATGCCCATCGGATAGACT
Source organism: Maratus speculifer (assembly GCA_964019185.1). Classification (NCBI taxonomy): domain Eukaryota; kingdom Metazoa; phylum Arthropoda; class Arachnida; order Araneae; family Salticidae; genus Maratus; species Maratus speculifer. The sequence goes on along the minus strand of OZ025302.1, from coordinate 108,092,609 downwards.
AGTTTTTCCTAGGCCAAACTAGTCTATCCTAATGCTCATATGATAAACTAGTTTTTCCTAGGCCAAACTAGTCTATCCGAACGCCCATCGGATAAACTAGTTTTTCCTAGGCCAAACTAGTCTATCCGAACGCCCATCGGATAAACTAGATTTTCCTAGGCCAAACTAGTTTGGCCGAACGGTCATTAGGATGAACTAGTTTAGCCTGCTATTCATTGGTTTGAACTAGTTTATCCTAGGCCGAACTAGATGGTACTAGGCCAATTCAATTTGGCGTGATTTTATTGAATCTAAAGATCGCCACGGCGCCAACTTTCTAGTTTTGATCTAATTTATCCTAGGCCGATGCAATTTGACTCGTTTTTAGCTCACATACTATCAAAGCGTGAGGGCTAATGTGCTCATAGATTCTGTGTGTGTGTATGTAACCATGTACGTATGTATGTATGTACGTACGTATGTACATACTTATGTACGTACGTACGTCGGGCTAATATATAGCGACTAATATAACGGACTAATGTGGAATTAATATAACACAAGCACCCAAGTGTTGGAATTTGGAATTTGGGTGCGATTTAGTTCAAATCAGCCGGCTTCGCCAGCTATCGGGCCCCTTGTTTTATATAAAATCTCGAAACGGGCGTATGTTGAAGCAAATGAACCCCGAAGAGAAAAAAACATGATGATAAATATTTAAGAAAAAAGATTCCGCATCGAAATACCACTATTTCCTAATAGTAATTTTTGTAAAAATGTTGTATTCTTGTTGGAACATTTTGAAACTTACAGTTTATGAAACTTACAGTTTTGAAACTGACAATTTATGACATTTGATATAAATTTATAAAAAAAAGTCACATTTCGGCGTGAAAGAGGGTGTGGATGCGAACAAAATCGCGAAATATAACGGAAATTCTAGCTTTTAAAGCACCGCGACCTCAAGTAACATATCTACTATTAGGTTGTTTAACGGAGTTTCATTCAGATACAGTTTTGTTAATAACAGAGTGCACACCTTGGTGTTGGAATGAGAAACTAATATAACGTGGCTTAGTTAAAACTTGCTGGCTTCGCCCGCTATCTGACTGGCCTAGGCAGCGGGGTTATGGTTGGAAATTCGTTCGCTTCAAGGCTCTTTCGAAAAGGAGGATTACATTCGGCGGTGCGTACTCAGCATGCTTGCTACGATTTGAATTTCGTTCGCTTCGAAGTTCGTTCGAAAAGAAAGACGGCATTCGGCAGTACGTGTGCAGAACACCTGCTATACGCTGTCGCAAGCTGTAGGGATGCGGCTGAAGAACTAATGCACGAAATTTCATAAAAATTTACATTCAGGTAGTCTCTGATCTAAATTGATGCTGATTAGTTTTTGGTGTAAATCTCTCATTAAGTGGAGCTGCTGTTTTGCATTTTTTATGATTTACGCATTAGCTTTATCTTAACTAATACACGAATTTCCATCAAACATCAGATTCAGTTCGTCCATGAGATGAGTTGGTGTTGTTTCTATTTTGAAGTAAATCACTCAACATGGCTATGCTACGCTGCATTTTTAACAGTTTTTACAATAGCTGTATCTCATGAACTAATGAACGGAATTTAATATAAATTTATATTCAGATAATCCCTGATATAAATTGATTCTGATTACTTTTTCATGTAAATCATTCAAAAATCACTATTCGTCAATAGTGACATTAAATGCGGAACATATTTTTATAAATTTATATCATGTGTCATAAACTATCTTAAAGTTTCAACTAGATCAACCTAGAATTTCCGTTATATTTCCTGATTTTCTTCGCCCCCTCCCCCCTCTTTCCCTTTCGTAATTTGACTTTTTTTTACAATTTTTATTATGTGTTATAAATTATCACAAAGTTTCAAACAGTTCCAACAAGAATTTAACATTTTTACAAAAATTACTAATAGAAAACAGTGGTATTTGACGCGCCATCTTTTTTCTTAAATATTTAACATTATGTTTTATTATGTTTCTAAAAGTTTCAAATAATGGTAATATTTAATTATCAGCTAAAACCTTAAAAAGTGCTGAGATTTAAAAAAAAATCTAGCGTCCTCTTACTCTACCCCCCCCCCCCCCATCCTAATTTCAAGTGTCATGCTTTATTTAAGCTTTTTCTTATTTTTAAAAGGATTCGGATATTTAATTTCTTAATATGAACAATTTCGCCTGAAGTGATGTGTGCAAAAACCAATATCTGTTACGAATTAAAAATCTTTTCATAAAACCGAAAGTCTCTATCCGATTGAAAAAAAAATCCGTTCTACGTTTATATCTCAGAACCCCCAAAATTAATCAGGTAAACGCCTTATCAGAAGGAACATACATCCAAAATTTGAAACAAATCGGTAAATTCTCTGTGAAAAACCTATTTACATAAATTAAGAGTGTTACCTCCCATTTCTCCTTTCTTTATATGCAAACAATGAACACCCACAACTGATCATGGATGTACCTTATCAAAATGATATTATACCTAAAATTTTAATAAAATCTGATCATTTTGCATGGAAAACTGACTTAACTAAATTAAGGAGGTGTGTGTGTGTATGGGGGGGGGGGTGCGGATTAGCCTTTTGTTCTCCCCCCCTTATTCTTATTCAATGAACCCCTGAAACTAATCAGGAAAGTTCATTATCAGGATAAATCTATGTCCAAAATTTGAAGCAAATTGGATATTTCTATCAGGAGTTATCGCATTACGTACACACGTACGTACATACGGCCATACGTACGTAAATTGTTACATGCACATACACAGAATCTGCGAGCACATTAGCTCTCAGGCTTTGATAGTCTGTGAGCTAAAATCGCGTCAAACTGCATCGGCCTAGGATAAAATAGATCAAAATTAGAAAGTTGGCGCCGTGGCGGTCTTTAGATTAAAAAATATCACGCCAAATTGAATTGGCCTAGGACAATCTAGTTCGGCCTAGGATAAACTAGTTCAAACCAATGAATAGCAGGCTAAACTAGTTTATCCTAATGACCGTTCGGCCAAACTAGTTTGGCCTAGGAAAATCTAGTTTATCCGATGGGCGTTCGGATAGACTAGTTTGGCCTAAGAAAAACTAGTTTATCCGATGGGCTTTCGGATAGACTAGTTTGGCCTAGGAAAAACTAGTTTATCCGATGGGCGTTAGGATAGACTAGTTTGGCCTAGGAAAAACTAGTTTATCCGATGGGCGTTAGGATAGACTAGTTTGGCCTAGGCTAATCTAGTTTGGCCTAAAATCGGGTTTGGCCTGTAACATATACATTTTTGGATTCACAATTGTCCAAGGAGTTCATTTTTCGATGATACTATGAAATTCGCGGTAGCTTATAGACGCCATATTGAAAAAAGTGCCCTATCTATCGCAGATACTAACAAATGTGTTTTTATTTTTGGTATTATTACATAATTAAATTTTAATGAAAAAAATGGAAAATCAAATATTGTTGAACATATAACGTTAAACAAATTATATATTTGTTAAGATTTTATTATGATTATTAATACTTTCAATTGGATAAACAGTTCAAAAGAAAACTGAAACCTTGTTTTGCATTTTAATGCATGCTATTTTCATGTGGATAAGACACAGCAATTCAAGAAAAAAATAATAATGGGGAATCTATTGTACTTAGCCTGTTAAGAATTAACCCTTTCGAGACCACGGGTGCATATGTGCACCTTCAAAACGTGCTTCCATCGCTTGTTGATGATATCACTAAACAAGAAAATTAAAATTTTCCTTTTTTAATTAAAATTTTCACTTGCTAAATTATTTTTAATTGTATGACAAAAAGGGGTGTCAACCAAATAATATTCATGTAAAAGATGCGGGTCTGGAAAGGGTTAATAAATAAGAGAAATCTTAGTCTTTTGCATTGCTATCATCGTAGGTTGACATTCCTGTGTCCAAACAACTTCCATCGTCATAGAACAGTTCTATATTCTTCATATGCTTGTACATTTACGTTTATTTAAAAAAACATGGACATGATAATGTGACACATGTTCCAAAGCAGTTTCAGGAACAAGAGAACTGCCATTCTATAGCATTTTCTTTCGCTACCTGTTCCAAAAAACCAACCATATTTATCTGGGAATAGAAGATCAGGATCAGCTTGTAGGCACTCCTTACAAACAAGACCGTGGGAATTAGTTAGCATTATCGATAGGTACAGTGGATTACTACATGACAAAAGGCAATAAGACTCCACAAACTCTTTTTTTTCAGAAAAAAGTGTATAGAATATAGCGCAATTCCTTGATATCTGAGTATTTGTGCTTCCCATAATAGAGATGGCAAAATTACGACTCAGCATGTTTCTTTGCTTTCTGTAATATATCAGTTTATGTATCAAGCGTGTTAGTGTATCGCATTCTACAGTGAAAGCATTTCAAGCAATGCATTACCTACCTTTTTACCTAGAAGTCCATGCACAATACTCAAGTTTTAATGTTTACTTTACTTCTCACTGGATTCAAACTTGACAAATATTGATCATTCCTAGCATTTCAAATCGATTTCTAGAGAAAACAATGTAATAACTACCACATTATCTTTAGAGATAATAAAACTTCTAAATCCAGACACTGTGATTTAGCATGGTGTGCTCAAAATAAAAATGACGAATCATCTCTTCTTGGAAACAGGTCAATTTAATGAATTCTTCAACTACTCATTTCGTGAATTTATATAATTTTCCTCAGCGGATAACCTACATCATTCGTGTATTCAATTATTTCAGATAATGTTCATTTTGCCATTCTTTAGAAATGAAATATGTAAAAATTTCTTCTATTTTCGTACTGTTTTCTTCGGAGACGATAACTTGGATAACATCACCAGCTGTTCATATTTTTCGTTTATTTCTTTTTATTGACACCTGCCTGTATGTGTCAGATACAACATCTATTCTTTGTTAGGATATACAATCTCGTAATATTTCAGAAAATAGATTCTTTGCTAGTTCTCCAAATGATTGTAGCTCCTGTGGTAGCTTTAATAAAGTATATTCCGTCATTTATCTTAACAACACCATCATGTGCATTCTTTCAGCAGTCGCAATTTTTTCATAACATTCATCAGTTTGCTTTTTCAGTTTTGAACCATCAAATGTCGCTAAGGATCTTGAATGAAGTCCTAGATGGCAGTAAAAGACAGTTCCCATATCGAAATTTCTCCGCTGTGCAATGATCGTCATCTGAGTAAACAGATTTCTTTTTGTCTTGGCAACAAACTCTAATTTATTAAACTTTACACTTTCTTCAAGTCAGAAAATGTATTTAGTTTCTTTATCTTTGGAGATTTGAAAAACCCTTCTGACTTTGAGTCTTCAGGAAGTCTCTCTGGAAAGTTTGGTAAGCTTCTTCACCCACCTTATGATCTTTAAACATGTCTTCGACAATTTCTGGAATTGTTATTGCTCCAATTGATACTATTACCATATCTAGATTTATTTGTTCACTGATAATCTTGTTCTGTAAATATGTGATACCACGTTTGTCTCTCTGGATCTTGCTCAAAGACAGATCTGGACCTAAAACAGATTTGTTTGAAGTACTGATTTTGGTTCTTTCACAAATAATGTGAAGAAATTCTGTCCCATAATAAAAAATATCTCTTTATTGTAGCTTTTTACTTCTGCGTGTCTTTACTTAGTGTCTTTTGAATCATCTTATTAATTAAATAGCATACAAAGCTATGGAAATCTTTAGGATCAGTCGGTTTATCAGCGGATATTTTACAAAATAGTGTCTATCAGCTAGTCCATTCTTGAAAATATCTTGGATAAATGTCATTCTGATGTTATGGTGAATTCAAAAATGTATGATTTAAAGAACTCGCTGACATAAAACCACAAAAATCGCTGGCAACGACTGTAGCCATTTTCCATTATGGTGCCTATAAGCTACTCTGATTTGAAAATATGGATAAGTGTCATTCTTTTGTCGTGGTGAATTGAAAAATGTATATGTATGATTTAACAAGACCAATGACATGAAACCACAAGAGGCCCTGGCTCAACGGTGGCGACCATTTTCCAATATGAATGTCCATAAATTACCCTGGCTCTGAAAATATCATGGATAAATGTCATTCTGATGTTGTGGTGATTCGAAAAATGTATCATTTAACAAGTTCGCCGACATGAAATCTCAAGAGCCCCTGCCTCAATATGACCGCCATTTTCCAATATGGCGCCCATAAATAACCTTTGTATTGAATGTATCATGGATAAATGACATGTTGATGTTGTGATGAATCCAAAAATGTATTGTTTACCAAGTCCGCTGACATAAAACCACACGACTCCCTATCTCAACGACAGCAACCATTACCTAATATGGCGCCCATAAATTACCCTCGTTTTGAAAGTATCATGGATAAATGAGGTGCTGTTGTTGTGATGAATCCAAAAATATATAGTTTACCAAGTCTCCCGACATGAAACCACACAAGCCCCTGGCTCAACGACTAATTCCGTGGCTCAGTTCTTGAGATACAGCGCCCAGAAAATTTGAGTCACGGAGAGACAGGCTCGCAGACAGACATTTTGTAAAAGCATGTTTTTTGGTATCACTGACCCCTAAAACGTGTAAAATATATTTCGAGTTCAGTCAATCAGCATACTTTAACTTTAGAAGAGAAAAATATTCAAGAGTGGATTTTTTCTCACATTATCCATAAAACATCTACCGCAAGACATTTGAAGGACATAATATCTTGCAAATTCTTCATTTTGTTTTTTCACAGGTTAAGATTTTGAATAAATTTCGTCGTACCTGTCTCTCTTCGGGTCAGCATTTTACTAAACTACCATAATGTTACTGTGAAAAGAATGAATATCACTGTGCTGTATTTTATTTCAGCATATTTGAAAAAAAGAAGAAAAAGTCTGAAATATTAGAAGATTTTTGAATAAGTATTTCAAAAATTAAGTGACTGCCAAGGAGTTAAAGACTGAATACACGAACATTATTTTTGTTTTTATTTGATTTTCCGCTCAAAATTTGTAAATATTTGCTTTTTCAAATTGGATTGTTGATAAATTAAAAAAAAATGAAACATAAACTATTCTAAATTATTCACAATTTTAAAAAAAACTGCTTTTATCATCAGAAAGCTCAGAAACCAGTAGATCTCCGAAATTAGAAAAAAAAGCACAAATAAATTTTCTTTGCCACACATAAAAAATAAAAAGGAAATAAAATCAGTTTCAGTATCTGTGAATCTTTTTTTAAATACGCAATGTCTATTTTTCGAATGCTAACGGTTCTCAAATAAAAATTTTCTGTTTCATAATAGAACTTATATATACAAGAGTAACAAATTAAAGTTAATTTCGACAGTAATGGAAATGTTGTTAATTTAGAATGTTTTTTGATCATGAAAATCAATGCCTGAGAATTTATGAGACCATATTGCAGGGATACCGTCATGTTGTAACCATAAGTCCCGCAATGCATACAGTGGAATATCATCTAAAAATTCAGGTATGATATTTTGTAAAATTTGGAGGCATTTCTGTTCGTTTAATGTGTCTTCGTAGAACCATGGCCCACTAGATCTAAAGGCCTGTTTATTTGAGATTAAAGTATGAAGTCTCCCACCAGAGGACGCTGATACTTTGCCCAAGTTATTCAGACCAATCATGTAACCCTGAACCAAAACAATTACACTTGAGCACACATGTGCACAGAACAGAAAGCAGCTTATTCAATGCTAATTTGGGCAGGATTTGCATCACGTGGATTTACATGTGGTTCAATGAAATGGTTCAGTGTTTGAAGCTGAATCCAGCTTCACTTTTTCGGCGGTTTTTCGCGAAATGGTTCGGCCGGTAGTATATAGTCGGTGTTGGTAGAACACAGGTCCCTGTAAGCGATCCTTCCAAATACCGCACCACATTTGGACCAGTTAATGGACCAGTGCATTTGATGTCTGGCTGAAAGTCCCCAGGAGGGATTTTCCAGTACCCAATTTGGGCATTATGTCGGTTTAGTACTCCGATACGTTGAAACAGTTTCTCGTCCGACCAAACAATTTTGGACAAAAAATCTGAGTTACCTTCAAAATTAACCAATGCCTTGTTTCACCAATCATATCAACGTTCATTATCCCTTGGCAACAGTGCTTTTTACAGAGTGACACGATAAGGATGTGCATGGTGCCCGTGTAGTATTTACCATAATCCATGCTAGCCACAATCCATGCTGATATCCCTTGTGCTGCTGTGTGGATGGTTTAGTGCATATGCCAAATATTCTCTGGCAATATATGCGTACCTGTGATCACTAATCTGCCAAAACGCAGATGACTTTTAGTGTTTCCTGTATTCCTGAGGGGTCGCACTGCATTTGCAATGATAGCTGCCCTTGGATGTAGCCCAGCTGGAAAACGAATGCATATTCCCGTGCAGCATGCGTCGCGTTCCGTTGGCATTCGCTGTAAATAAGTACCGTTTCACAATATTCGAAGTCAGTGAAACTCGCCATTCTCTCTCAGCTCCAAAAACTCTAACTTCAAACTCAAATTAAAGATTATTTTTAATACACTACTTTAAGAAGTGTAAACTTTTATAGGAATTCATTCACTTAGAATTAATAATTATATGTGCTTTGTTTATCTCAAAAAGAACACGTATTTTCAACTCGACACTAGGCAACGATAAAGAGTGCCACAATATACAGGGTGTCGAAAAAGTCTGGAAACGGTCGAATAACTCGAGAAATACGTATGAGATTGAGAAACGAAAATATACATGTTAAATATTTTTAAATAAGCTACTCAGTGATACCAAATTTGACCTTCGCAACCGACCCCCTGGGAGTCAGAGGGGGTCCAACTTTGAAATCTTAAATTATAACCCCCATTTTTTATTTCAGATTCGGATTCTACGGACAAAAATATGTAACTTTTGTATTTGATGTTTATTTCGAATCCTCGTTTATCACGGTGTAATTGAACATATTAAATCGATACATATTTCGGTTTTCCCAACCAGGTTTTGCCTGATTGGCCAGAAATTTTGATGTCGAATTCCTCGTCTTTTGCAGTAATAGCGTTTCTTGAAAATCACCCGTGACGATTATTTCGATAATGCTACGCCGTTAAAAATTTGATTCATTTGCTGTAGCATCACTCCACAGCTTTTATAGAATATCTCTTTTATGACCAATGAGAATGCTCCATAACACAGTAAAGTAAGCGTTTTCTATAAAACCGATGGAGTGACGCTACAGCAAATAATAATAAAAAAAACATACACCCACATCAGCCGTATTTAGAAACCATTTACTGGATAAAATAAAAATCCAAATAGAAAACTAAATTAATATATTTCAATGAATTTTTTGTAGAGAAAAACATAAAAAATCTTATACACTGTAAAAAATTTAACTCATTTGCTACAGCGTCACTCCACCACTTTTATAGAAAACGGTTACTTTACCGTATTATGGAGCATTCTCATTGGTCATAAAAGAGATATTCTATAAAAGCTGTGGAGTGACGCTACAGCAAATGGGTCAAATTTTTAACAGTGTAGCATTATCGAAATAATCGCCACAGGTGATTTCCAAGAAACCACTATTCCTGCAAAAGACGAGGAATTTGACGTCAAAATTCTGGCCAATCAGGCAAAACCTGATTGGGAAAACCGAAATATGTATCGATTTAATATGCTCAATTACACAGTGATAAACGAGGTTCGAAGTAAACATCAAATACAAAAGTTGCGTATTTTTGTTCGTAGAATCCGAATCTGCAATAAAAAATGGAGGTTATTATTTAAGATTTCGAAGTTGGACCCCCTCTGACCCCTAAGAGGTCGGTTGCGAAGGTCAAATTTGGTATCACTGAGTAGCTTATTTAAAAATATTTAACACGTATATTTTCGTTTTTCAATCTCTTGTGTATTTCTCGAGTTATTCGACCGTTTCCAGACTTTTCGGACACCCTGTATAAAATAAAAGTTTAAAAATAAAAGTGCTCACTCATTCGAATTAAAATTATCGTCTGCCTTCTATAAGTTTATGCTAGAGATTATGCTATTTGTATTAAATGAGCGCCAACACTTTTTAAACTAAAGTTTTAAATGATTGTAAATTACAGTTTTACAGACGTTACACTACAGTACAGCATCATAATTTGCAATTGCGCAATGCTACATTTTCGAAATTGTGAACATGCAGAGTAGAATCGTCGCGCACCGATTTCAGACATTTGTGGGTATACAGGCGACGATTTATTTTATCCGTATGAATCTAATGTCGTTTCGTATTAATTAATTGATGCTCTTAAACACTCTACCTGAAAATTTTGCTCTATTTCTTTTCGTTTTTAAGTGCGTTCGTAATTATGTAAATACGTAGCACCTATTGTTGTCGCTCAGTCCGTCCGTTCGTCTGTCTGTCTGTCCGTCTGTCTGTCCGTCTGTCCGTCTGTCCGCATATAACAACACAAAAACTACCAAACCGAATCGTTTGAAATTTAAAATACATAATTATAACATAAATTTGTCAAGTCATTTCAAATTTTATGAAAATCGAATGGATAAATCAATTACAGGGACATTCAAAAGGATTCCGTTACATTACGGTCAATAGGGAAAAAAGTTTTAAATGCATTTTATTCGTTTGAAATTTAAAACATATAAATATTGCGTAATTTTGTCGAGTCATTTCAAATATTATGAAAATTGGATGCATAGATCAATTACAGGGACAATCAAAATGATTCCGTTACATTACGGTGAATGGGGAAAAAGTTTCAAATGCATTTTATTGATGTTATACTCATTCGAACATAATAGAATTGGCATGAATCTATGAAATATATATTAAAATATGCATTCTGTACAATCTGTGATGCAAAGAATTTTTATTATTTAATTACAGGGCCACACAAAAGTATTCCACTACATAATGCTATACAGGGAAACATAATTTGGTACGTGTTTTAATTATATTCACCTATTTCACATTTTATGAATAAGATATACATTTCTGAGGTGTAATAAAAATTACTTTCTGCATATTTACAGAAACGTAAAGATTTCGACTTCTATACTGTATCCGGAGTACGCTCTACTATATCAGCAAGATCTGAATATTTTTAAAACTTCGTTATCGTACGAACGCACCTCATTTGCTACGTTCACGTGCAATTTCCAACTTGTTGATTTATATTGGCTGTCTTTCAAAATTAGCCACTAGGGTCGCTGCTATTGTTTGCTCTAGGTCGGACGTAGTCACTTTACCCATTACCTCACTTGCAAAGCTGTAACTGTCTCCATTTTCAAATAGATTAGACTTCTACTGAACCGATTTTGATCTTTATTTTTTCTTTAATGAAAGTACTTTATTTGTAGATATGCCGCAATCGCTATTTTTTCAAGTAATCCCGCTTTCATATTTTAATTTTAATTTTAGATTTAAAAGTCTTTTATGACGTTTCTCCTCACTCGTGGCAATTGGATTAGTGTCATTCTTTAACCTCTTCACGACGGGAGCCTTTTACGCAATTTTTAATGTTTTGTCGCCGGATTTTAAAAACAGAAATTTGTGCCTTATTAAATGGAAAAAGTGCTCCGATTAAATAACGCTAATTTTAAAGTAAAAAATTTACTGGTGTGGATAAACAAGGATTCTTAAGCCTTTTTGCGGCACGTATATGTGTCACTCATCCCCAAGGGGTCAAGAGAGAAGGGAATCAATCGGAACTACCATATCGTTACGAATGCCGTTTTAATATAACAATTAAAAGTAATTAAAATAAAAAAGAATATTGCCCAGTTAAACTGATGGCATTGAGCTCACAGGCTACGCATACTAATTGTACATTACAGCCTTGTATTTTCGTTAATTCCGTTCGAAAAAAAAATTAAGAAGGGGAAACAGCTCTCCCCTTTCTCCTTTTTTATACTTAATCATTGAACCTCCTAAACTATCAAGTACATGCTTTATCATATTAAAAAACCTATATCCAAAATTCAGAGCAAACCGGATAATTCTTAATAAAAACCCATTTAGCATTTATATAATTTAAGAGGAGTTAGTCTTCTCTTTTATACTTAACCATTAAACTTCCAAACTATTCAGAGATTTGAACGAAATCTGACAATTCTGATTGAAAAATCCATTTATACAAGTTAAGGGGAGGGGCATTAGAACCCCCGTTCCCCCTTTTTATACTTATTCAATGAACACCTAATAACAGCCACGGACTCGCCTCATCAGAATGATCCTATATCTAAATTTTGAACGAAAACTGTTAATTCTGCATGAAAATCCCGTTTATATCAATTAAGGGGGGGATGAGCCCCCCGTTCCCCCTGTTTATACTTATTCTATGAACACCTAATGACAGTCACGGAATCGCCTCATCAGAATGATCCTATATCTAAATTTTGAACGAAAACTCTTAATTATGCATGAAAATCCCGTTCATATCAATTAAGGGGGGGCATGAGCCCCCCGTTCCCCCTGTTTATACTTATTCAATGAACACCTAATGACAGTCCCGGAATCGCCTCATCAGAATGATCCTATATCTAAATTTTGAACGAAAACTGTTAATTCTGCATGAAAATCTCGTTTATATCAATTAAGGGGAGGGGCATGAGCACCCCGTTCCCCCTCTTATACATATCGAATGAACTCCAAAAACTAACCAGGGAAGCGCCTTATCAGGATATACCTATATACAAAATTTCAAGTGGATCCAATATTTTTATCATGAGTTATCGCGTTACGCACGAACGAACATACGAACGTACGAACGTACATACAGAACGGACGGGCACATAAGCTCTCAGGCTATGATAGCCTGTGAGCTAAAAAACTTTCGCACAGAAAGTGAAATTAGTATATGAAAATTTCTATATGAAATGCTCATTTCACTTCATTTTCTTTAATAAAACTAAATATTTTACTGGAAATGCGCCTAAAAGTAAATTTTTGAATTTCGGAGGCAGGCAGATTAGCACTTTAAATAAAAGAACGTGAATATTTACATACAAAATTTTAATTGGCGAATTCGACACCGAGTTTGGGAAGATATTTATTACATAGCTATTCATTATTTTAATTTTAATTTAAATTTTTATTTTCATTTCTGTTTTTTAAAAATAAATTTAGCCAATCGGTTTTGCTAAAACTTTTCATTCGTCGAACTCGACTCATTAATTTTAATTTTAACGGTTATGTTAAAGCTGTTAATTTAGAATGTTTGTTGAAGCATGATTAAACTTGGTTCACAATTAATGATATCCGTAAAACTGATAGACCGGGAGGCGGCAGCATAGGCCATCTCCTCATCAAGTTCACGAATGAAAAACTAGGATTAATTAAATCTCGATTCGCATATTAAAACGCATTTCGTCTGCCAAGTCGTATCTTGGTAGAAAATATAGAAAACTCCGATTTTAATAGTTGATTCATAGGTTTACCATTATGCTTTCCTGCTCCCAATCCTCCATGTCTTTATAATATTGGATGTAGAAAGCACAATGATAAACCTACGGGTCAACTGATAAAATCGGATTTTTAGGTATTTCCCACCAAAGTATGACTTGGTAGACCGATTGTGTTTTAATATGCGAAACGAGATTTAACGAATCCCAGATTATCATCTGTGAAGTCGATGCGGTGATTGTCTGTGTTATTGCTTCCTGGTCTATGATATATCGTATTGACAAACTGATTAATGTAGTATAAAATTCACACGGAAATATTTCGTTTTTCTCTTTTTCTTTTAAACAGGTAAAAGATTTTTAAAAAAAATTCAAAATCGACATTTTTGTTATTGAATTTTTCCATATTTCTGAGATTAAAGAAATTCTTGTCTATGCAAAAAAATTTTACTTCTTTTCTTGTTTCGCCTGGTTTTCAAAACTGGCATTTAGAAAAAAATATTTCGAGTTATATAAATAAGGATATTTAAATTCAAGTTGTGAGGGAGTGTCCTTTGTCATAAGGCACTCTAGCATTTCAGTGAGATCGTGACGTCAATGTTCTAACATGTGTAGCGTGATAACGACATCTATCCTTTATTGAACTTTAACTTTCCAGAGCGTGTGTGTCGCCCTCGGTCCTACAGTTAGTCGCGGTTAGGAGTAATATGCAAATTCATAGCGCCGTCTTCAGTTTGCAACATATAAAAGCTTTGAGTTGGAGAGTGTGCAGTGTCGTGAGAAGGTGGCGAAAGCCAGCTAGGAGTGTTGTGGTGGGGCGAAAGCCAGCTAGCAGTGTGGTGAGGCGGCGAAAGCCAGCCAGGTGAATTGTATTGCGCTATAGCGAGTTAGATTATTAGCCTCTAGTGAATTAGATTGTGTTTTAGAGTGAACTATCCAGCAGCGTGCGCCGAATTATCGTGAGCGGAGCTACCCAAGAAGAGTGCCAGTGGTAAGAGATAGTTTAATTCATTGAGTATCTTGAGTAATAAAGGGTGTTTACAGCCACGGGCTGTCTTGTAAAGATTTAATCTAGCGTTTAGCCGAAGTCTGAACGAGAAGCTGGTGTGAAGTGCCCCGACTGAGTTTAAGCCGAGGTTGTGAGTATTGTTTCGACTTAATCTCTTAGTATTGTGATTAGTTATTCAAATTCTCGAACCATCTCTCCACTTTCGCCAAGTTCCAGAGGTTAAAGTAAACTGTTGATTTTATCTTATCCTTAGAATTATGTCTTCATTTCATCAACATAACCTCCCTCCCGTTACAAAGTAGGGAAAAAATTCCTAGAATGTAGATTTTTTCTGATATTGTTCATAACACTTCGGCTACAAGAAATTTAAAGGACAGATTATCTTATTAGATTCTTCAATATCATTGCGCCACTTTTTGTTTTAGCATATTTTAAAAGGAAATGGGGTAAAAAATCTCAAACATTAAAAGGTTTTTGATAAAACGTTCCGAAAAAAAATAAAGAACTGGATTTAGAGAATTTAAATTCAATAAATTTCCTCTTACCCTTCTTTCCGATCAGGATTTTACTGAAGCATCATAATCTTATTGTGAAAGGAATGAATATCATCGTGACATCTTTTTGTTTTAGCATATTCTAAAAAGAAATAGAAAATAAATTTTAAATATTAGATGATTTTTGAAGGAATGTTTCCATACATGAGTGACAGGTTTTAAATCTGAAATTGAGTAAATAATATCATATCTTCTTTAATCCGGTAAACATTTTACTCAGCTATCATTAATTTATTGTGGAAGGAATGAATATCATTGTAGATCGGGAGACGACAGCGCTGACAATCACCTCATCGAGTTCACTGACGAAAATCTGGGATTAGTTAAAACTAGATTCGCATACTACAACGCAATCGTTCTGCTAAGTCGATCTCCGAAATTTAAAAAAAGTTTTCTGAAATAAAAGTTTTTTAGAACCCTTAAAAAAAGGAAATCAATTTCAATTTGTCTGTATAGTGTATTAATCGTTTTATTTCATCACGGAATGTGATATAAACATTTTCAGCTTCATAGCATAATTTATGTGTGTAAGAGTTACAAGTTAATTTTAATTTCAATAGTATCGTTAATGCTGTTAATTTAGATTATTTGTTGATCATGAAAAACAACTTTTGTTTTAGATTTGGTATATTAAATGTGTAATCTATTCATAATTCTAAGATTAAGCGAAAAGTTTGTCTATACATAAAACTGTATTTCTTATTTTGCTGCGCTTGGTTTTCAAAACTGGCATTTAAAAAAAAATCGAGTTATGTAAGTAAGCATATTTAAATTTTAGTAGAGAAAATTTTTCAAGAGTAGAATTTTCCTGAAATCATCCATAAAACATCGGCATCAAGATATTTATAGGATATAGTCTCTGGCAGATTCTTCATTTTGTTTTTTCATGAGTAAAGTTTTTGAATATATTCCATCGTACTTATCTTTCTTCGATCAGCATTTTACTGAGCTATCATTATTTTTAAGGATTGATCGAAACAGATTTTTAAGATCTAAAACGAAGACAAAAACAACAAGTTGAAAATTGCTCATGAAGCGTAGCAAATGTGGTGCGTTCGTATGATAACAAAGTTTTAAAAATACCACTCTCATATATCAATCTTATAAAATTGTAAATAGTTAATTACAATTAAAATGTGCAACAAACAATGTTCTCGTTATACCATTATGTAATGGAATACTTTTGTGTGGCCTTGTAAATCAATAACAAATTTTCTTTGCGCCACAGATTATGCAAAATGTATATTATATGTACTTTATAGATGCATATCAATTTTATTATGTTCGAATGAATGTAACACCATTAAAATGCATTTGAAACTTTTTACCCCATTGACCGTCATGTAACGGAATATTTTTGATTGTCCCTGCACCTGATCTATGCATCCGATTTTCATAAAATTTGAGATGACTCGGCCAAATTATGTAATTGTTATGTATTTTAAATTTCAAACGATTAAAATGAATTTGGAACTTTTTTCCCAATTGTCCGTAATGTAATGGAATACTTTTGATTGTCCCTGTAATTGATCTATGCATCAGATTTTCATAAAATTTGAAATGGCTCGACGAAATTATGTAATAATTATATATTTCAAATTTCAAGCGACTCGGTTGGGTAGTTTTTGCGTTGTTATATGCCGACGGACGGACGGACAGACGGACAGACTGAACGACAACTATAGGTGCTACGTATTTACATAATTACGAACGCACCTAAAAATGGCCAAAAAAAAAATTTTAAAGTAATTTAAATGTATGAATTAATGTATTTAATAAATACTTTAATATACATAATTATTACGCAATTATACGTATTTATTAAATATGCATAATTATTAATTGACTATGCGTATTTATTATATATATATGTTACAGGCCAAACCCGATTTTAGGCCAAACCGGTCTATCCTAACGCCCATCGGGTAAACTAGTTTTTCCTAGGTCAAACCGGTCTATCCTAACGCCCATCGGATAAACTAGTTTTTCCTAGGCTAAACCGGTTTATCCTAACGCCCATCGGATAAACTAGTTTTTCCTAGGCCAAACTAGTCTATTCTAAGGCCCATAGGACAAACTAGATTTTCCTAGGCGAAACTAGTATGGCCCAACTCTTATAGGATAAACTAGTTTAGACTGCTGTTTATTGGTCTGAACTAGTTTATGCTAGGGCAATTCAATTTGGCGCGATTTTATCAAATTTAATGACCGCCTCAACGCCAACATTCTTGTTTGTCCTAGGATGATCTAGTTTATCCTAGGCCAATGTAGTTTTACTTGTTTTTAGCTCACGGTTTTCAAAGCCAGAGAAATAATGGGCTCAGAGGTTCTGTATGTGTGTATGTACGTATGTGCGTAATTATGTACGTAACGCGATAACTCTTGATAGAGATATCCGATTAGGTTCAAATTTTGGATATAGGTTCATTCTGATAAGGTACTTTTCTCATTAATTTTGGGAATTCATTGGATAGGAATAAAGGGGGCGAACGGGAGGCTAATCCCCTAACTTTAATTTAGGGAAGTGGATTTATCATGCAGAATTATCAGTTTTCATTTTAAATTTTAGATATAGGATCATTGTGACAAGGCGCCTCCGTGATTAGTTGTGGATATTTATTGTTTAAGTCTCAATTTTAGACTTAAACAATAAAAATTCACAACTCTAAAAGAAAGGGCAATGTAGGTAACACAACATAATTTAGAGGCCTGACGGCAAATTCGAGCCCGTGCAAACCTCTGACAGTATTCTACATCTAATGGGCTCAGAGGTTCTGTATGTATGTACGCATGTATGTACGTACGTACGTATGTGCGTAACGCGATAACTCTTGATAGAAATAATGTAATTTGACATGTTTTTAACTCATAAGGCTACCAAAGCCTGAGAACTAATGTGTCCGTAGGTTCTGTATCTATGTATGTACGTAAGTACGTAGCGCAATTATTCTTGATAGAAATAATCGATTTGCATCAAACTTTCAGTATAGATTTATTCTTATAAGGAACTTTTTTGATTACTTTTGGAGGTCATTGGAGAAGAATAAGTGTGTGTGTGTGCTAAGGAGGAGGGGGGCGAACGAGAGGCATATTCGCTCCTTCTCTTAATTCAAATAAATGGGTTTCCATGCATTATTAGCATATTTTTTTTAAATTTTAGATATAGGAGCATTCTCTTGAGGGGCCTCCATGATTAGTTTTGAGTGTTCATTGTTTAAATATAAAGGGAGGGGGGAATAGGAGTAACGCCCCATAATTTATCTAAATGTTTTTTTCACGCAGAATTTACTGATTTGTTGCAATTCTAGAAATAAATTCATTCTGGTAAAGCGCTTCCCTAATTAGTTTTGGGGGTTAATTGAATAAAAACAACGAGAATAACGGGGGGATCCCACCTGATTTTGGCAAATATGTTTTTCATGCAGAATTAACCGATTTGCTGCAAATCTTGGATTTGTTCATTCTAATGAAGCACTTCACTGACTAATTTTGATGGTTCTTCGGTTAAATATAAGGGGGAAACTTACAATTTATTTCTTTTCTTAAATTAGATAAATTGGTTATAACACAGAATTATTCAATTTGCTTAAAATTTTGGGCATGAATTCATTTGATCAGGCGCTTCTTTAATTAGTTTGAGTTTTGCTTTTGTTTAAGTACAATGGGGGTAGTGTACGTTTTATAGCCTTCCTTAACCCTCAAACGATAACGTGTTTTTCGGCACCTTTAAACGGTAATCATGGGTCACTAGTGCTTAGCGCTGTAAAAAGTGGTTTAAAGTGCTTTAAAAATTCTAAAAAATTCATGATATTACATCAAATACCCTTGAACAAGAATCAGTCACAATATTGCTGATTTATTAATTTGTTTAAACAATATGTTTAAATAAACAAATAAAAATATGAAAAATGCACATTTTCTTTAAAAAAGCATAACTTTGGATAGAATTGACATTTTTTGCTTTTCAAACGGGAAATTGAAGATCAAGAATGATACTTTTACAAAAAAAATAAAAATAGCCGGTATAAATTAAAAAAATGCTTAATGAGCATAAAAATGACATTTTTTAACTTATAAATAGGTACAATTTACAATGAAATTTTATTAGTTTTTAATCAATTTTATTTATGAAAATGATGTTAACTATCAAACTTTATTTAATTAAACAAAAAATATAATAATGAAAAATTACAGCAACACTGATATCATCATTTATAAACAGTCGAAGGAAGCCAAGAAGGAGAGCAAACTGCAATCACACCAAACAATTTCATAAATACGTGTTTGCATAAAAAGTAAGGTTCGGAAGCCCAAGTGAGTGTAATGTATCGATTTTTTATGAAAAAAACATCAATTCCTAACCAAACAAATTTTTTTTTACCTTACACTTTTCGTCAACGTAAATGGTAACCCTGGGTCACTCGTACCTTTTCGAAATTTTGACTGGCTGTGAACGCACTAAAACATCGGTGTTTCGGGAGTTAATAGCCTACTAGTGTACTATTTTTTTCAGGGTAGTTTAGTCCCACTCCCCACTCTCTCCTCTAAGCTAGCAAGGAAAGAAAATTTGACCGAGGCACTAGTGACCCATCGTTACCGCTTAAAGGTTAAATTAGATAAATAGGTTGTTATGCAAATTTATCCGATTTGCCGTAAATTTTGAATATAGTTTTTTTAAGGCGAATCCCTGAATTGTTTTGAGGGTTTGATGATTAAGTATAAAGTAAGGAATGGGGGATTACCCTCCTTAAATCAGATGAATTGTTTTTTGAGCAAAATTTTCTGATTTGCTTCAAATTTCGGATAATTGTTTAATTTTATAAAGCGTATCTGTGATTAGTTTTGGGGGATCAATGGTTAAGTATAATTGGGGGAAATAGGAAAAAGTAATCCAACTTACTTTATTTTTCGAGAGTGTTATTCGTTTAAAAAAATAAGGCTGTAACAGTAATACAGAATTAGTGTAAACAGCTTGTGAATGCAAAGCTATCACTTTAATTGGGCAATATTCGTTTTAATATTGATCCCGACTACTGCTCCATAGCCAATCTTGTGCAAAGGGGTTTTGTTATCACCCTTATATAATGTATTTTATTCGAAGGGTTATAGAATACTGTCAGAGGTTCGCACGGGCCGGAATTTCCAGGCCAGGGCCTCGCCTGACCGGGCAGCCAGGCCTCTACATTATGTTGTTACCTACATTGCCCTTTCTTTTAGAGTTGTGGATTTTTATTGTTTAAGTCTAAAATTTAGACTTAAACAATAAACATCCACAACTAATCACGGAGGCGCCTTGACACAATGATCCTATATCTAAAATTTAAAATGAAAACTGATAATTCTGCATGATAAATCCATTTCTCTAAATTAAAGGTCGGGATTAGTCTCCCGTTCGCCCTCTTTTATACCTATCCAATGAATTCCCAAAATTAATCAGAAAAGTACCTTATCAGAATGAACCTATATCCAAAATTTAACCCAAATAGGATATCTCTGTCAAGAGTTATCGCGTTACGTACATACGTGCGCACATACGTACATACATGCGTACATACCGGGTGTCCCAAAAATGACTCATAGATTTTAAAATTCAATAACTTGAAAACGGTGATAGCTATTTAAAATTTTTTTGCAGGAGGGTTATGTATACTGTCAGGAGTTTTTTTACCGTAATTTTTTATTTTAGTTTGAATTTCAAACAGTAGGTGGCGCTGATGGCGATTGAAGGCCAAGTGATCAGTGCTGAGTGAAGCGTCGACCTGGCCTTCAATCGCTGTCAGCACCACCTATTGTTTGAAATTCGAACTAAAATAAAAAATTACGGTAAAAAAAACTCCTGGCATTATATCCTCCTGCAAAAAATTTTTAAATAGCTATCACCGTTTGCAAGATATTGATTTTTAAAATCCATCAATCATTTTTGGGACACTCGGTACATACATACAAAACCTGTAAGCCCATTATTTCTCTGGCTTTGACGTCTGTGAGCTAAAAACACGTAAAACTACATTGGCCTAGGATAAACTAGATCAGCCTTGGACAAACAAGAATATTGGCGTTGAGGCGGTCATTGAATTCAATAAAATCGCGCCAAATTGAATTGGCCTAGATAAACTAGTTCAGACCAATAAACAGCAGTCTAAACTAGTTCTAATCCTATAAGAGTTTGGCCAAACTAGTTTGGCCTAGGAAAATCTAGTTTGTCCTATGGGCCTTAGGATAGATTAGTATGGCCAAGGAAAAACTAGTTTATCCGATGGGCGTTAGGATAAACCGGTTTGGCCTAGGAAAAACTAGTTTATCCGATGTGTGTTAGGATAGACCCGTTTGGCCTAGGAAAAACTAGTTTATCCGATGGGCTTTAGGATAGACCGGTTTCGCCTAGGCCAATCTAGTTTGGCCTAAAATCGGGTTTGGCCTGTAACATATATAATTATTAATGAATTATACGCGTAGTCCAAATTGTTTCTCTGCGCCTTACACTGTTAAAAATTCTGCTCTAAATTTAACCAAATATTGGTGCTCAATAGCTGGCACCATAAGATGGTGAAATCTCGTACCAACATTTGGAGCTTCCCATTTCAACCTCGTTCCAGCTACTGCAACTATACTTCAACAGGAGCTCTAAATATTGGTTCAAAAATTTCACCATTTTACATTGGCTACTGAGCACCAAAATTTGGTTCAAATTAAGGCAAGATTTTTAACAATGTAGACCCAAAAACTTTTATTAGAAAAATGCAACCAAAAATTCAGTTTCGGTTTCGTTTCTCTCCAAAATTTGAGTTTCTCCGAACATTTGTTTCCGGCAAAAATAGTGTGGAAAATTCGTCCGAACCGTAACTCGACCGAAACTACTTGTATTCTTCGTTCAAAAAATTTTAATTCTTTGCTTTACGCGAAGAAAAAATGCAATTGCACCTTCACGATAGCGTTTCCGATCCCCAGTTTTTAAAGTCCTGAATTCAGACACTTTTTCTCCTCGAGGAACTCGAGGGAGGCTCCGGGCTCCGGGGGTGGGGACATTATAGAGTTCTGGGGGGGGGGGGAATTGCACTTTTTGACCATTGAAAAGACAAAATCTCAAAATTTCCGGGAGGAGCATCTCATTGCTCCGAGGGGGAAGTCTCCCCCGAGTCACCCCCCTGAATTCAACTCTGAGATCCTATGTAATTCTTGCTCTCATGACCTTATACAGCCACACGTGCCGTTTGGGCAATTTAAACAACAACAACAAAAAATAATTAAAAAATAAATTAGTAAAATATTAATAAAATACTATTTAAACGTTGAATTAAAAAACCCTTGCTGAAGTAACAAACTTGTCTAACGTGTTTAATGTCAAGTGAATGTGACATTTACAATAACCCTATATTGGCATTGAATGTTATAGTTTGTTGATTGACAGGATAATCAAGTAGTACTGAAGTGCATAAAAGAAATATCCTTATAACTCCAAAAATGATAATCATACTAACTAAAAATTTACTGCGTCGATTAAGCGTCTCATTTCGAATTAAAATATATCTTGGAATTGAAATTTGAATGAATTACAGAATCATAAAAAATCTAAAAGTGTGGAAAATAGGATTACAAATACCTCGACAACTAATTATCCGATTGACTTCATTCTTTATGAAAATTTTACATTTATTTATTGTTTTTTGCATTCATTACATGAAATAAAACTTTCGAAAATTTTTATGTACTTTTCATCAGAACGAATAGTCCGGGAGTCCGAAAAAAATAGTTGCGAATAATTAAGGTTACTGATATTCAATAGCCTTCTTTCCATTATTAAATACTAAGTGCACACCAAATATCAAGTCTCTATCTTAATTTGTTCGGGAGATAAAGCGTTTACAGACACATAGACAGACGGAAGGATATTTTTTTTTTTCAAAAAATATGTTTTTAGGAATTTCTAGTTTTAAAACGTGTAAATTCATCAATTTTGTTTTTCTTTTTTCAAAACGATTGCTAAATAAACCGTACTACGTATGATGGATGAGTTAAAAAAAATTCTAAAATAGTGTAAAAATACGATAAATCGTTTTTGCAGTGATATAACCGATCGGCCATTCAATTCATTGTTAGTAATATGTCATACGTCGCATCGTATCAATTTTCAGCCTCTGAGGAAATAATATTTCATTTTTGATAAGAATGAACAGGAAGTTTCTTTCTTCGATATGAAAAAAGTTTAAATTTCGAAATGTAATTCATAACATCTTGTTTTGGATGGTTTCCAAAATACTATATGCTTTTATATAGAATTTAAAGATATTAGAATTTTTTTAAAAGACGATTATTGATTGAAGTTTAACAGTGCGTTAGGAAGTCTGTAATTAATTTAACCCTTTATCTACCGACGGTACTTATAAATACCATTAAAATTACTTATTATAAAATTCTTTTAATACGTCAGTTAGTTGTAATATTGTTTAGAATGAGTTACAGATACATTACTTTATCTTGTTCCAAAAGCATTATTGGTTACACAAAACAAAAATATTTTTAAAAGGATGATTTCTTTTGCCTTTGTAACTTTTCAGCTTTCTTCGCGCTGAGGGAGGGAGATGGGGATTTTTAAATTCGAAAATATTTCTACATTTATGTTGTAAGAACATCATATTTGTGCATTTTATAATTCTACAAGATACTAAGAAAACAATTTAAAATAAAAGATTTGAGTAGAGTTATAAATATTGCACAAACTCCCTGTAAATTCAAATTTAATTAATCCTTCTAAATCCTTCAAAAACTTATTAAATGATTTTGTAAATCTTTTAATTTAGTTTAAACAATTCACTTAAAATGCATTAAATGTCAAATTTTCATGAATTCATAATTCGGTAGATGTAGGGTTAAAGTATTTAATTAAAACTACTGATACTTGAACCTAATTTAAACTACATTTTGCAGCTTTTAGGTGCGTTCGTATCTATATTATAAAGGCTAAACGTATCTGTGCGTAACGCATACGTCATTTTTCGAATGGCAACACTTTCTGATGAAATTTCATTTTTTGCAATTTTCATTACTATAACTTTTTTAACTCCTAGACATCGTACATTCTCAATCTTTACACCGTTGTGTAGGGAAAAATATGTACTTTTAAATGCAATTTGTTTGAAAACCGTATCTTAATTTGTTTTTAAGATATTAATTTTTTTGTATTTTTAATTTAATTTTTTTAGAAGTGGCAACTTGAGTACTCCATTTCTGTGCAAAGCATTAACAACTAGATATAACGGCCTGCGCATTTCGCTAAAAACCGCCGAAAAAGTGAAGCTGGATTTAGCTTCAAACTCTGAGCCATTTCATTGGATCACGTAGCACAAACCCTGCCCAAATTAGCATTTTATGAGCTGATTTCTGTTCTTACAAGGAAGGTCTCCATACGGGCATACTCACAAGGAAGGTCTCCATACGGGCATACTCAGAAAAATCTGAAAAAAATACAGAATGTTCTTCTCATATAGTTATATATGTTTATAAAAAAAATTTCGGCGGAACCTCCTTATAACGTCCGTAAAAAAATAATAAAAATTTCATTTATTTGGCGATTTATCTCCGGTTGGCAAAAAAACGAAATTTTGAAAAATACGCTTTTACGCTTCGAATACTTTTTAAAGAAAAAACTTTCTATGTTCAATTTATTTAAATAAGTTTAGTTTAAGTAATTTTAGTTTTGCATTTTTACTTTACTTTAAGTGTAATTTTGTCATATACGTTTATATGTACTTATAACAAAATGAAATTAATATATTTTATCATTTAAAACACAATTTAAATTGATTAAAATTGTTCCAAATTGAAAAATACACTGTTGAAAATCTGCTGCATTTTGTTGCAATGCACACCCTTGCTTGTGTAGAAAACGGTTACTTGGCCGTGAAATGGAGCTTTCTCATTGGTTGGAATAGAGATATTATATACAAGCGGTGGAGTGCGTTACAGCAAAATGCAGCAGATTTTTAACAGTGTTGCACAAGTTACAACACCGCTAAAAATCTGTACCATTTTTTGCAGCGTCACTCCACCGCTTTTATAGAAAACGGTCAATTCACCGTGCTAGGGAGCATTCTCATTAGTCAGAAGAGAGATATTCTATAAAAGTAGTGGAGTGACGTTGCAGTAAATGCTGCAGATTTTTAACAGTGAAGTCAATTAAAATCAATTTTCAGATTCGTTAAAATCGTCTGCTTTTGGCGAAGAAATGCACTGCTCGCCAAATCCCGCGTCGCTTTCAGCTTTTCACGCCAATTATTCCAAACTATTTTATTTTTTTACATATTTAATAATGTAATTCCGCCGCTAATTTTCACTGATCCTTTATTATCTACATGAGTAGTTAAATTCGTATTTTTTTCAAAAAATTCTGAGTATGCCCCCAATGGAGACCTTCCTTGTTAGAATAAAATCTGCAAATCTTGAACTTTCAGATTTATCCCTAAAGAGGGATATTTTCCTCTTTTAGACTGTTGTATTGTGCTGCCATCTATTAATAGAAAATTAAAGCCTTTGTACTTACAGTTATTTAAGATTATTACTACATTGAATACTGTAACAGACAAAACTGAAATAAATTATCAATGGAGTTTAAGTTAATATTGCTCTTAATTCAACTATTTCTTGAATTTATGTAATATATTTTAATATTTACAAATCACATCCATACTTTCATGTATGATAAGCTAAACAAAAACATGCTAATTTATTATTTCATATTTATCATATAAATTACAATTTAAATTAAAATAATTAACATAAAAAGTGATTCCGCCCCCCCCCCCCCCACCTCCAAAAAAATTTTTTTACAACATCTTAAGATAGTAATCAGTCATTCCCAGAGCATTTGAAACGGTTTTCTTAGGGACTGATGAAAACTCTTACTTTAAGTTTTGGCATTTAAATTATTTATAGATCTTATATTGTTCTCTATTAAAGCGATTCTTGAATTTATGTGGTGATTCCATTGCGGAATTTTCAAAATATAGCTACAGTTTTATAACAACATAAACTAAGCATGCTAATTTATTATTATATATTTTATGATATAATTGAAATAATTGGCATTAGTAATTTAAACCCCCCCCCCCCCCACGAAAAAAAAAAACTTTCATTACAGTTTATTTTAAGAGTGTAAACAAGCAAATATTCCCAGAAATTCTTTTCGTAGCAAAACTTTAAAATTCTTCGACTTTCTAATCAGTGACAATAAATATTAAGTAACAGATTTCATTTCAGAAGCAATCTTAAAGATAATCAAAAAAACGAAAAGCTGGTTATCGCTGGTTATGATAGAAAAACCTTGATTATCGCATTTTCAATAACCCGCATTATCAGATCGCTATCGATAATTTCCCTACGCATTTGAGGAAAGAGGGGAAAATATACCTCTTTAGGGATAAATCCCAAGTTTCAAGCTTTGCAGATTATTCTATTCTAAGTCCTACCATTAGGAATCCTGCTGTCGCTAGACGCTAGTGAAATGGTTCGGCTGGTAGTATATAGTCAGTTATGACGAAAAAGACAGGCTACCGCGGTGGTGCATCTCATGTGTCTTTTTTTATAGACCGCTAGAAAGACGTGATGGTGTTTTTGTACACTTTTATTAGTGCATCCGAATACTAAGTGACTTCAGTGGTCTGTAAAAAAAACATACTTGTAATGTACCGCGGTATCCTGCTTTTTTGTTAGCCTCGGTTTTCCTTAGTGGTGGGTTTTTCTCCATTTTTCGAATTTTAATTGTTATAGGTCAAGAACAGTTAAAGATAAATGGTTCAAATTTGGAACATGGCCTTTTTAAATTGTTTTACTTTTTCTTTGATTCAGCAAATTAAAGAACATATATTTGCTTTTTAAAATATGATTTTTTTAAATTACATCATTTTTTTAAAGATTCTTACTTTAAATATTCATAATTTTATTTAAGTTAATCTTTTTTAAAATGCTGAATCAAAATTAAAACTTATATATTTCTGTTTATTTACGTGAAAAAAAAAATTGAAATTCTGCAAATAATATTTCGAGTTATCGATTTTAAATTATCCCACTTTTTTAATAAATTTTAATTTTTTATTTTATTTTATTTATTTATTTTTATTTATTTATTTTATTTATTCATTTTCTTGAAAAAATTCTGAGAAGTTCTATTATGTGATTTTGTTTTAAAATAATCTGGTTAACCATCACAAAAAAATTTCAGAATTTCAATTCAATAAATAAAAATTATTTTAAAATGTGTCTCAGACCCTCTTAAATATTATTTATTATTTATTAACTAAATTTATAAATTAATTTATTAAGTTATCATTTAAATATTATTCATTATTTATTTAGTGAAACATGCTGACAGAGCCATACACGGAGTTCATAACGCATTAAGAATTTTTCACGCAAAAAAATTTCTTAGAGGCCGTCCATAAATGATGTCATGCTTGGAGGGGGAGGGGGGGGCTCATGAAATTTTGACAGTTTGTGACAAGGGGTGGGAGGGGATAAAGAGAAATGTGACATCACACATTTTAGTTAAAATAAATGCCTTGAAATTCAGTAGATTAATTTATGAAGTATGAAGTTATTTTTAAATTAAAATATTTTGTGTTCATAAAGATAAGATTTAAAGCCAAATATGTTAAATTCTATTTCAGGTTGCAAAATATTACTGTTTACCATTGCTCTTTCGTTTTAATATTTTATTACTATTCTATATTTTTTTCCCTTTGTAAAGCTGATTTCATGCAAAATAAAAATCATTTTAATTATTCAGCTCACAAATGTCATTAAAACACATAGTTAAAATTTAAAAATAAAATTTTAAACAGGGTTGCCACTCTAATCTTGAAAAATAATTCCCTGTGTTTTCCCTGTACTGCAACGCGTTTATTCTATGTTGAGTGCGCAAAAAAAAGCGCGACGCCACCAAGAAGTCGGTTAAAACTCAGTTTACCCGAAAGGGCGAATTTATTTGGATGTAGTAGCAAAAAAAATTCCCTGTGTTTTCCAAATTTTTTTAGGATTTTTTAAAAATTCCCTGGATTTTCCCTGTTTTGGCAGGGGATTTTAAAATTCTCTGTGTTTTCCCGGTTTTCCAGGTTCTCCAGGTGGCATGGCAACCCTGTTAAATGTGATCTAAAGCGTAGTGCTCTTTTCTGAACTGCAAGTATATGTTTACGTAATATAGCGTGACATATGACCAGGGATGTAGCGGAGGATATAAGAGGGTATACGCCGCATACATTTTGACATTTTTTAAGGAACACCGTATACCCTCTGCTACTCAAGAAAATTGTAGTATACACACTCTAGGATATACCCTCAGCATTAAGCGTACATCCTCTGTTATTTTTGCGACATGTGACCTGCATGTGACAAGAGGGGGAGAGAGTAAAGTGAAGTGTGACACTTTGTGACAAAGGGGGGAGGGGAGACAAAATTAGAGGGAAAACGCGTGACATCATTTATGGACGCCCCCTTATTGCACACTTCCGAACATGATTTTTTTCCTGTAAGATAATGTACATATATTTTCATAATGAAAGTGAAGAAAAGTTTTTTATTGATTTTAAACAATTTTTTTTAATTACTGGTGTCATTTAATCATTTCATCATTTTAGAAACAGACGTACTTTTCCCCGGAATCAATTAAATAACTTTAATTTTAAAAAATAGCTTTATTTTAAGAGTGAAAGATTGCTTTAAGTCTTGAAAAAATACATTAATTAGCAATATAAAAAATCTAACCGTACAAAGAGTTAAAGTTTTTGCACTTATTTATCTAATTAGTTCAAATTGTCAGTATAAACTTGGTTTGGGGATTAAGAAGTAGCTTTTCGACATCTTTTCACCATGCAGAAGTTTAGCTTTCTTTAAACGAGAAATTCGGAATTTATCAATTATCCCATTAAAGTTTGCAAGATGCTTTAATTTTAATGAGGTTGTTGTCTCTTGAAATTTAATGAAGAGATTAGTTGTATTTTTACAATCATGCATTAGAAAAGTAAAACTTTTTTAATTGGTTTAACGTAAGTTTGGATAAATGAGTGCTATTAAATAACTTACTTTTAAGATACTATAATTCTGTTTATTTTAATGAATTACTTACTAATTAGATTAAATTACTGATGAAATAAAACCTTTTATTATTTTGTCAATTTTTATTGTAGGGGGAACTGGGGCACATTGATACACCCCCTGTACTGCACACAGGGTCATGACAGGAAGTTTCACAACAGCTCCAAAAGGTAATACTAGTGCACTCAACTACATACAGAAAGTCTTCCAATGATTCAGTAGTTTGGTGAAATGGGACGGCAGATTGTTTTTCTAAATCAAAAGTAAATTTAAGTTATACAATTTAAATGGTATTATACAACTGTTCCAGTATTTTCAACCGAAAAGAATACTCTCCCTGGCAAGTAAAGCTAGTCTTTATAAGTTCCTCATTCTTAGATAAATTATGAAGTGTTGGATTTGAAACTCATTTTATTCAAAATGGTTGTATGGGGCACATTGATACAACCTAAATCCTTTTCTAGTTCATTTTTTCATTACCTTTTATTATTTTTTTACCATACACTCCTTAATTCAACTATTTTTCGCTAAAAATTTTTAATATTAGTTTTTATTGAAGTGAAATAGCCCTAATTTCTTTATATTAGAACATTTTATAGTATTTTTGCAAACAGAAGACTTATTAACATCTAGTGCCAGTGGAATTAACAAAAAAAA
Source organism: Maratus speculifer (assembly GCA_964019185.1). Lineage (NCBI taxonomy): Eukaryota > Metazoa > Arthropoda > Arachnida > Araneae > Salticidae > Maratus > Maratus speculifer. The sequence continues at coordinate 108,062,869 of OZ025302.1, read as the reverse complement.
ACGGCAGCCTGGAAAATTCCAAATTTATATTGATTCTCCAGAGAAAAAAAGTATTTTCGACATGAGAAATGTTAAGTAAGAAAAACTAGCTGCGGAACAGCACAGGATAATTATATTATAAACAGAACTTTTAATTTAATTATCCTTTATTTTCTGTTTATAAACCGATTTATAAACAGAAAACTTGGTAATTTTTTCACCTTTTTTAAGAAAGAATATAATGCTAGGGTTGAAATGCCAGATATGACAAAGTTACCATAGCCAACAATCAGACAAGGAACAGACAGAACATCAGGTTATTATACATTTCGATTTGATTGCTTTAATATTGCTTACCAATAAATTGTGGGCGATTTGAATTTCTATAAATAAATATAAAACGGTTTGTTAACTATTTTTCTATGAAAAATAAGCATTGGTGTTATTATGTCTCCATTTACCCAGACGTATCAAAGTGTCCCATGAGGTGTGTCAATCTGCTCCGGGGATGGGGCACATTGATACAAATGACCTTTTTTTTTTAATTACATGAAAAAATAATATATAAAACAACGATTGTACATTTTTATAACACACTACATAAGTTTTGCTGACACCATATGGAAAAATAACTTTAAATTTCTGCTTTCTGAACACCAAAAAGATTCTTAGAAAAAAGCTGTATTAATGTGCCCCAGTTCCCTCTATTATTAAATTTTACTCGTTTTAAACGACTGAACATGACTTATAGGTCTGCACGGGCTGGAATTTCTAGGCCCAGGTGTTTAAATGTTGTAAGTACACGAAAGTAAAATAAGTTTGTTATATAGAATATATTTTTCGTAATATGGCGATTAATTTTCATGCAAACAGTGCTCAAACTCAAGGCTTAGCAAAAACTTTCTTCAGGTAGAAAACTTCGTTAAAAGGAAGTTTGATTGTATTTTTAATTATTTTCTTTTTAGATTGATATAGTTTTAATTTCGTTTTAAAATATACAGTGTCTCACAAAAGTAATGGGACACTTGTGCTTTATAAAAAGAAACTGCAATAAAATAAATAAACAAACATGTTCAAAAATTTTTTGGGTGTGTTTCATATTTAAAGTTAGTAACAATTTTTACATAACATACATTTTGTCAAAATATTAAAATATTAATTTAGTAAAAATACAATTGTTCAGAACGGAACAAAAAATGGCTCACATAAGTGATGGGACACTTACTTTTCCATCAAATATTTATCCAAAACTTTTACTTTTTAAAAGGTTTTAATATTTTGTTGGATTTCCTTTTACTTTTAAAACATGATTTAATCTTTTTGGGATGGATTCGACTAATTTTTTTGTGATTTCTGGAGTGATTTTACCCCATTCTTCTTGAAGCACCGAGCACCGATTTTAGTTGTTGTTTTGAAGAAAGGTGTGTTTGCCAATTCTTGATTCCAATTCTTGCCAAATATTCTCTATGGGATTTAAGTCTGGAGATTGCGGTGGTGTTTTTATTATTTCAGGACAGTTACATAGCAGCCAGAGTCTAACGTTCAAAGCAGTGTGATTGGGGTCATTGTCCTGGTAGAATTTAAAATCGTTATGAAGGTTCAATTTTCGTGCTGAAGATTTCAAATTTTGCTTTAAAATATCAATATACTTGTACTGATCCATTATACTGTCAATAAAAACAAGATTACCAACTCCAGCGGACGACATACACCCCCATATACCATAACTCCTCCTCCACCATGTTTTACTGTTGTTACCAAGTTCTGTTTGCGAAATTCTTCCCTGGGTTTTCTCCACACCAAGATTCTACCGTCGGAACCAAATATATTAAATTTACTCTCATCAGCAAATATAACTTTATTCCAGTAATCAGAATTCTTATTTATGTTGGATTTTGCGAAAGCTAGTCTGAGTTTTCTATTCTTTTCACTTACGAAGAATTTTTTCCTGGCTACTCTACCGTGATATCCAGCGGATCGGATTACCCTTCTAATAGTCTCAGGATTAACAATTATTCCATATAATGCTTGTAAATCAGCAGCAACTTTTGAAGCACTATTTCATGGATTTTTTTTTAATATTTCGAACGATAATTCGCTTTATTCCATTGGATAGTTTTGATGGTCGGCCAGGTCTTCTTTTATCCTGAATCATATGATTCTTTTTATATCGTTTAATGATATTGAAAACTGTTGAACGACTCAAGTTAACTGTTTCAGCAGTTTTTCTAACAGATTTTCCACGTTCAATATGCAAATTAATAACTAATTTTCGAATTTCAGGCGAAGTTTCTTTTCGTTTAGCATTCATGGCTACACAGAGCTAAAAAACATAAAAATTCCAAAACAAACTGGAGAGAAATACTGCAGACGATTTTATAAATTATTGCCAATTGCTTTTAAGTAAAATTAAAACCCCAAAAAATATTTTTATTGTATATTTCAGACGATTTTTGTTGCATATATCAGGGGCGTTCCTACCCAGTGCGCAAAGTGTGCGGCACACACAGGCGCGGAAGCAGTAAAGGCGCCAAAACATTTCAGTTGAGAATCAAATATTTTAAAAAATATCCTTAATTTTTTCATACTAAAATGTATTATATTTTCTTGGCATCTGGATTATCTTTTGTAGATTTACCTAATACAAATTATCTATAAATATTCATTTCTTTCTTTAAAATTTTATTTTATTCTAATTATGAATCCTCTAATAAATCATTTAGACAAGACCTGTCCAACCTTTATAAACAGAGGCGCACCTTATATAGTTATAAATAATAAAAGGCGCCGTAATTCACATAGCTGAAAATATGCAACACTATTATCTCACTGCGTTGGAAAAGCATAATATACAGTTTTATTACCATAGGAGCTAAATTTCACTTGTTTTATTATAATTATTTATAAGAAACAATTGTCACTTTACTTCAAGATTTATCATAAATAAGAAGAAAATTACTATTCGGAAATACTGGTAAAAGTTAACGTATTATATGATGCGCTTATATCTCACGCTGATAGCTATATTCAGATTAGCTATATTCCTATGGTTCAGAAACTATTTTTAAATAATTTGCAGCAATAATTTAATTCAGAATACATTTAAAATTAGATTTTCAGAGGGCAATCTATCTTCAAAAGTTTTGTAGATGAAGAAGCTACAGAAACCTTAATCACTGAATAACAATTTAATAGCTTAATTAATTAAAACTTATTTAAGGTCATCGATAACTGTTACAAAAAACTATTTAAATATTTTTTATTTTTAAAAATCTATCCCATAAAATGGATTTTTAATCTTAAAAATAGCTAGTAAGAGGATACATTCGAATGGGTGCCAAGAAAACCTTCTAACAAGGAAGATCTCCATGCTGGGCATATTCAGATTTTTTTGAAAAAATTACTAATTAAACTACTCATGTATGTAATAGAGGATCAGTGAAAATTAGCGGCGGAATTGCATTAGAAAACCTGTAAAAAGAAAATAAAATACTTTCGAATATTTGTCGTAAAAAGACGAAAGTGTTACGCGATTTGGCGAGCAGCAGATTTCCCCGTCAAAAGCAAACGATTTTAATGCAACTGAAAACTTTTGGATTTTTAGAATCCGTTTAAATGGTATTAAATGAATTCAAACATAAACAATGAGAGAGTTTAATATATTCTATACATGTATATATATATACATATATACATATTAAAATGCATATATTATTTTTTGTTGTAGTTATTTAATTTACCTCTAGAAAAATATCTTCATTAATAAAAAATTCTTATTCAGTAAAATTATTTTCATACATTTAAGCATATTAAAAAATAAAAGCCAGGTGTTTCCATAGCAACAAAATCGAATTGACAATGCTAAACTGGACTTTGAACTTGAAACAAATTTAATTAATTTTACTTTGAATTTCGTTTTATATCTCAATTTTGATGGTTAAATTTGAATATAAATGCATATAATTATCAATGTAACGAAATTATACTTAAAACAAACTAAAACTGACAAAAAAACAAAAATAAAAAATAAAAAAAAATATTTAATTGATCTAAAAGCGTTGAACATGAAACTTTTTTCCTTTAAAATGCGTTTGACATTAAAAAGAAAGAAAATTGAAATTGCTTTTCATCGCCAACCGATGATAAATCGCCAAATAACGAAATTTTCATTATTTTTTTTACGTACAAGGTACGGAGGTTCTGTCGAATTTTTTTTATAAATGTATATATATCTTCATGAAAAGAACATTCTGTAATTTTTTCAGATTTTTCGGAGTATGCCCGTATGGAGACCTTCCTTTGGGCACAATCGTGGCGTTCGCGGGGGACAAAGAATCCTGAATAGAGAAACAATGTAAAACCAGAACTTGGGGGCTATGCACAGGGCCGTAGCTAAGGGGGTCTATGGGCGGCTCAGCTTCCCCTAAAATATTTTGAGCCTCCCTGATAAAAAGAGTCCAAAGTCACTAAATTAATTTCTATTCCAAAAATTCAAATGAAATTCTGTTCAAAAATCTAATTTAGTTTTGAGGACCTTTCACAGCTTTTGCAAAAATACTAAATTGTCACTAAAATAAGTGTTTTAACACTTACTCATCCTATTTACACATATGAAGCTAACAAGTTGTTTAAGATTTCACTCGTTTTACACTCGAATTTTTCATCATCCTATTCTTTTCTTAGCGTAAAATGAATCTATTACAACAGTTGAAACATAGTAACTACAGTGTGAACACGTACTAATTTCTGGGTCTGTCTTTCTGGGTCACAGAGAGAAAGAGAGAAAATATGAGCTCCCCCCCCCCCTTTTCTCATTATTCACTTCTAGCTACGGCACTGGCTATGCATATACTATAACGTTATCACTTTAGGGTAAAGGGGAGGAATATCTAGTGAGGGGTGGGGAGTCTTGGTATATTTATAATTTTTGAATGATCCAACCAAAATTTTCTCTTTCTGTTTCCATTTTTTTTTATCAAAATTTTTTCCTTTTACTTATAATTTGTTCGTTACATCATAATAGTCTGCAATATATATATATATATATATATATATATTAGTTTGTTAACTATTTTTATGAAAATATTCATTAATGAAAATTAAAATAATTAAATGACTATAAAATTATTTATTTTCAAAATATTGAATATCTGAATGTTTGGTATTCCTATTCTTCTGTCTTGTGTGTACGCATATATATATAATCTGCATTTAAGGGTGTTCTCAACTGCTCCGCTCAACAAGCGCAAAACAATTTGACACATTTACAAATTCAATTTTTAACGGAAAGATATAAAATTGGAATGCCTGACTATGGAAGCGATTTCGAATCGAACTTATTTTTCCATTTTATAATTAAATTACCTGTCCAGTTTTAAGCTATTTCGATGAATGGATCGCCCGTTTTTCTCCTGCTTTTCGACTGGTTTTACTGCTTTCGTCGGGAAATGTGCTCAAAAGTGTCAACTTTGAAGGCTTGTTCTGAAAAATTTAGTGTGTTAAAAAAAAAAAAAAAAAAAAAAAAAAAAAAAAAAAAAAAACAGAAAATTGAGTGTAATTAGACAGTTTTTGAATAATAACACCTGCTATTTTCATGCATCTCCGAACAAAAATAAGTTAAAGCATGTGTCACAAAGTTGCCCTTTTTGATTTAAGGGAATGAAATCCCTTAAATGAAAATCCATCCAATCGAAGCTCGAGTTGATTTCCCACTGCATTCAGTAGAGTATACCGGCGTACTATTCATGTTCCCGTCTGATTTTTCAAGCTAACCGTCAATTTGTATTTATTTTCTGACATTTTGGTATAAAACTTTCAATTTTGACAAAAAAAAAAAAAAAAAAAAAAATCTTGATAAAATAAATAATGGAAATGCGCACAACCCCTCATACATACTTTTTTATTTATTAACGCGAAATGATATTCAAATCACATATTTCTTAATTGGGAAATGATATCTTGAGATAATTTGCATCGAGAGAAAAAAATATGTTTGGCGAATTCTTGAAATGACTTCAAAAATTTTTTTGAACAGTAAATGTTTATATTTTCATACCACATGTATTATCAGAACCTGAAAAATACTATGAATGTATCAACAGTTTTTGTTGTTGTTGTTTGTTTGTTTTTTACGTTTGAAACTTCAGAGAAATGGAAAACTTGAAAACTGATGCGAATCACTGCCAAATAAAAAGGTTTTTTGAAATAGTAATTAAAAATACCATTTAAGTCATTTTTATTTTTTTGTTTAGTATGATTTATTTATTTGTAATTCTACCGGGATCTCACTATATCCCAATTTGAAAATGCAGTACAAATCAAACGTTACGCTTTTGGTCAGTGGGAAGGACTGCTTGGGGAAGCACACAAGCATGATCTCGTTAAGGAATAAAAGATCTCCATTTTGCGATGATCATTAAGGGTTTTTAATTAATATTTCGGGTAATTAACAAAAAAAAATTTAAAAAAAATTGAGTGTCAGATGCACGGTGCATCTACCATCATCTATCCTTATCCAAATTTTGAGATCTATGTGCGGCAGATTTTCTTAGCCAATACATGCAAAGTAAAAACAAACATCTTTCTTTTAGATGCAATCTATTGTTATTGCATTAAATTATTTTCTCCGGGAGAATGAAATTTTACTGATAGAGAGTGCTTTCATTTACACAGGTTTTACTGTGTTACGAATTTTATTTATATAGCTGCCATACTTCTTTATTTTTCAAGTAATTTAAGCATTTTCGAAACAGAAATTTATTTATTTAATGAAATAAAGTACGAACTGTAAAGAAACAAGACATATTTTATTAAATAAATTTTCTGGTTCAAAAAAAACTCTAAAAGAATGGCAACTGTACATTTATAAATATTTATAGTTTTTTTTGGGGGGGGATAAAGTTTTATTTTTACAAGCGATTGGATGGGGGGGGTGTAGGGCGCCAAATGTAGTTCTGCACACAGGCGCCGATTACTGCTGGCACGCCCCTGGCATATATAATGGTGCCCCATCATTTATGTGAGCTATTTTTTGCTCCGTTCTAAACATTTGTATTTTTATTAAATTAATATTTTAATATTTTGACAAAATGTATGTTATGTAATAATCTTTACTAAATTTAAGTATGAAACACACGCACAAAAAAATGTGTACGTGTTTTTTTTTTAATTTATTTGATTAGTTTCCTTTTGTAAAGCACATGTGTCCCATCACTTATGTGAGACACTGTAAGTCCGAAAAAAATTTTGAACTATTTTATTTACTACATTAATTTAAATGCAAGCAGATTTATATTTGTAATCGTCTGCCTGTTTAAAAAAAAAAAAAAAAAAAAAAAAAAAATCATACTTGAAAATTATTTAAACCACAATAAAAATTGAGTTAATTGCAATGCAGTTGTCAAACAAATTACAATATAGTTTTCAAACAAATTGCATTTGAAGGTACATTTTTTCCTCTGTTCGATGTTGTAAAAATAAAAAATGTGCGGTATTTAGAAATTTTAAAAATTCTAATAAAAATTAAAATTAATCGTCTGTTGTTGCCACCACTTTAAAAATGATGTCAGCATTACGCATAAACAAGTTTATGCTTTATAATATAGTAGATATACTCCAAATACAATGCCTACTTGTGCGATGCTGATAGTAATCATAAAATCTCACATAAATTCCGTCCAGAATTTCTTTACATCTGAATAAAATGTTAATTATATTAATATTTTTTCTATCAAAATTGAATTATAAATTAATAATTCATGTACAATCGTCAATCCTTACAATCTGTAAAAGGCTTTTTTTTTTTTCTTTGTCTCTCACTATCTGTCGATAGTTCAAAATTTTTCATGTGAATTTTCACAATTGTTTTCAATTAAGCGAGATTCAAATTGCCATCTTTGATACTGGGACTCCTAGCGCCATCTTTTGGCGGTATTTGTCTTTATAATAACAAAAGCTTATCTTCGTTATTACAATATTAGAAAAGAAAAAAAAAACTAAATGTTTACATCCTTGTTTTTTCTTCTTCTCATTTTTTTTATTTATTTATTTTTATTTCTTAGGCAGATTATTTTGAATAAATAGTCACTAAAATAGTTTAAATATAGTAGATAACAATATTTTTATAAGGGGCCGTCCATAAAGATGTCACGCTTGGATGCGGGGGAAGGGGGTTAATGAAATTGTGACAGTTTGTGGTAAAGGGGTGGGAGGGGGTAAGAAGAAGTGTGACATCACACATTTTGATTAAAATAAAAGCATTAAAAGTCAGTAGATTAAATTATGAAATCTGTATTCATAAAGTAAAGATAATATTTAAAATCAAATATATTAAATTCCATTGTAATTTCCTAAGTACTACTTTTTTCAATTTTTTTATATTAATATTTTGTTATTATTGTAAGTTAATTATACTTTTTGTTGTAAATTTTAATCTTATATCATACAAAATTAGTACACAAATCACTTTTATTGTTACGCTCACAAATGTCATTAAAACACATAGTCAAAATTTAAATATAAAATTTGAAATATGATCTATAAAGTAGTGCTTTGTCACTGAACTATAAGTATATGTTTATTTAATATAGCGTGACATGTGACATGAGGGGGGGGGGGGAGAGGGGGCATGATGAAGTGTGACACTTTGTGACAAAGGGGAGGAAGGGGTCAAAGATGTTGAAAAAAATGTGTGATGTCATTTATGGACAACCCCAATATGAATTTATAAATATAAACTCTAACTGAAGTAGCTCTGTTCCCTGAAAAAAGAAAATATAACTAATTTTTAATTAGTATTATACGCGAACCCCCCCCCCCCCTAAATAGCGTTAATCCTATGTTGTTGTTGTTGTCCCCATAACGGAAGTCGATTTCTACAAAGGCCGTTTGTTTGCTTCTTGAATTTTCCTTACAGGTTTTTCATTGTTATTAAGATGTTTTCAATTTCGAAACCTGATATAAAAGCAAAACAATTTTCATTTTAAAAAATCTGCAATCAAAACAGAAAAAATAAGAAACGGCCTTTGTAGAGATCTATTTCAGCTATCCAATTTCTGTAGCGAAACTCTTTTGTGTATCCCCATATATGAATGATATGTTCTATACTCACCATGTTCTATATTAATAACCTTGTATTTACTTCAGTGATATATCAATTTAAATATGTTTAAAATAGTGTAACATTAAAATTCACCGCAAACGATTTTTCACCCATAGACCGTAATGTAACGGAATTCTTTTGAATGTCCCTGTAAATCATAGGTTCCCAACCTTTTCCGGACCACCACCCCCTTTCCAAGAAAAAAAAATACCAACGCCCCCCCCCCCCCATCTTCCATAATAGTTAATTATACAAAATGTTAAAATACTGTTGCATATTATCTACATTTTATCTGTCTATCTATCTATTAGGAATCATAAAGTAGAAGTTAATTAAAACGATAATGAAATATAGTAAAAAATTGTTTATTAAAAACTGAAAAATAAACATGAAACCAATAAGAATTTTAAAAAATATACCGAAATGGTTGAAGCTGATGGAGTTTTAAGAATTTGTTCATGTCGGATTCCAATTCTTTAACATCAGCCACAAATTGTCAGGTTAAAAAATGCCTTCCCTTTCTTATACAGTAAATTAGCTACTGCGCGAAACCCACTCTCAGCAAAACTGAGGAAGGAAAAGTAATTAAAATTTTATGTAATCTCGCTCACAATCCAGGTTAGAGTTGTTTTTTTTTAAGTTAGAACTCTTATTATCCATTTCTAAATTTTACTTTTAGTTCTCGTTTGCTGAGAGTTCCACGATTTCCTCGTCTAAATATGATGATACGGCTGTATCTGCATTTGCCAAGTAAATATTCCTATTTTCACGAACTGCGAATAATGTGGCAAAATGGCTGCATGCTCATTTACTTAGATTTCGTTTGAACAAAAAAATTTTACCCACAGAAGCAGCTATGAGATTTTTTGTTTTTATTAAATTCAACTCATCATCTTGGAATCATCTGATGTCTTATTAAAACATTTTTTTCTTTTACATTTTTTTTTCTTTTATGAGTTTCTGTTGTTTGGTAACGCTGATCCATCGATTTGAATGGAAAATTTGCAGGTCTTTAAGTAATAGCATAGTGATATTTTAATGCCTTTAGCCATCTATTCTTCTTTGACCGAATTATAATTCAGTATTTTTTCTGGTGATATCTGCCGGTTTCTTATGATGAAGAACATTTTTAAGTATCTCTTTGACTGCCGGCAAGATTAATTTTTCGCCGTTTGTGTGCAGTTTTCAAGCTTTTGCGATTGACAATATATTATTATATGAGGCTCGTAGTCCGTCATTTTGTTTAGAAGACGACAGTGAAGGTTTGATACAGTTGACAATTCTAAATTTTTCTTTTCTAATCTTTGAAAAATAGGACATATCTTTTCCAGAGATGCGTAGCCTCCGGATTTTTCAATACCAATATTTTAATTCAGAAAATGTTTTTTTATTTAATTTTAACATTTTGGCGATTTAAAAAATATATATTTTCACTAATATAGTAGTGGTGTACTAAAAGCCGGAGACTTGACAGCTCTGCTATTATATCAGCACGCATTTAGAAGGCAACAAGGCTTTATTGCTTCATTTTGAAAAAACATTTTTTGACAAATTAAGTACATAGACAACGAGTGATTTTATAGGAGAGTGCGTAGATCCATATTTCAAATACTCAATATTGTACTGCCGCCACTTTTTTTTTTTATTAATATATTTGAATTACATTTTTCCCTATTTAAGTTTAAATAAATTTCAATTTGAACAAATTTAGAGATATAATGATTTTTATCACTTTCACTAAGAAAAAACATTTTTTTGAATTGATTAAAATCACGGTATCGTTTAAAAATCTCTGTTCAGACATAAGTAGTCATATTTCAGAATCTTTTGAAATACAGGTTAATAAAAAAATAATTCTGTTTAAAACTTTCAGACAACCAATTATCGCGAATTTTGTACGCTACAATTTTGGTATTCATAATGAGTTTTAATGTGAGCCATAGTGATTTTTCGTGTTCCGCTGTGATATTTTGACATTCATGAAAGAACTGCAGCTACAATGTTTTTAGCCTGATATAATAAAATTTTGTTCTCCGCGATTTTAGCCCTTCGTCTTCCACGGCGATTTTTTTGACGCTATAGTAAAATAAATTTAACCTTCAGATCTAGATTCGTCTGCATAGATTTCCATTTAAAGGTGCAGTTAAGGCTTTCGTCACGGATCGGGCAATGCAGACTATTTTCATCATATAATTCCTATGTAGGCAAGTAAGCCATGACCGTCCCCCTTGACTGCTCTAACGCCCCCCAATTTTCTCCAGACCCGCTACCGCCCCCCTGGAAGGCTCTAGCGCCCACTGGGGGGCAGTACCGCCCCCGTTGGGAACCTATGCTGTAAATGAACCACAAATGTTTCACACTTCTTTACCAATACCGAACACGCCATAGTAATATCAAGACCCTTTAATATTGTCCTTTTAATGGCAATTGGACAATATGTACGCAAGATAGAGCACATACATATGGACAGAGAAACCGAATTCATTAACATTTTTCAACTATGTTAAAATATGTTTATAAAAACGGTAGTGATGTCATTCATTAAGAGAGTAAATTCCCGAAACTGTTGGTATTTAATTGTATGATATTATTTCAAGTAATTTGTGTAATTTTATTTAGGAATTTTAAAACTGTATTACATTAATTGGCCTTAGTCATAACTTATTCATTTAAATACAGTATGATAAATCATTTTATGAATAATTAATTTTATGTATCGATATGTATTGCAACATGCGTTAATGAATACATTTTCTAAACATGCAGTTCGAAACCAAAAAAATTTCTTAACACACCTGTTCATCTTCAGTACAATAATTTTGTTATCGATTTCTACAAAATACATGCAGAACTTTAGGCATTTAATGAAACTCTCGCAAATTTCCAAATTTTCGTCACATTCATAAAACTTTTGAATATTTGAATTTGTATAAATGTTACAGCAAAGTGAATTATGTCTTATGAGCTATTCATCATATGTATAAATTTTCAATTAATGCAAACGATCATTTTATGCTCTTTCGCTCTCTGCTATTAATCATCACATTTTCAGATTTTTAATTCATACTCTGCGGTATAATCTCCGCTTGCGGCTCATGTTATAATCATCGTATCTAATTATATTGCTATTTTTCCCGAGAATTTCTGTGTTTAATATCTAGATAATGATAATGGCGACAAGGATTTGTGACATTTACTTAGGAATGCCGAAATGAATTTACTGAAATCTTAATATATATTTTAATAAATAGGAAATAATGAAATGAAACGTTAAAAGGTGTTACAGAAAATCAATCCTCTCATATAAATAAGAGATAAATCCTTTGCTTAGATTAAATTATACGCGTGAACTAGAGGTCTGCACCGGCCGGAATTTCCAGGCCCGGTCCGTTTTGGACCGTTACAATTTCTACGATTTCTAAAAAATTCAGATTTTTATCATATAACTAAGATTCCTTTAAAGAATACTGCATACATATCTATGGAATGATTTTACAGTATATTTTACAGCAAATACACATTAACAACATTAATGATAACTTAGGCTTTCAACATTCGAATAAAGATTCATTAAAAAATTAATATGGCTTAGAATAAAAGAAAAAAGAAAGAAAGCTAAAAACATCGTTAATTTTGAAGCTGTTTAATAAAAGAAGAATTATAAATATATTTCTATATCATTTTATTATAGATTTCAAATCCAAATTCATTCTTAAATTCAAAGAACTTCTTGATACATTTCTAAATTCATTTTTTTTCTCAGAAACACATAAGATTTGCAGATATATTTATTCAGAAACTATATAATCAAATGGCGTTATCCATTTTTTGATACAAGCAATTTATGAATACTGCAAACAAATAAAATACTGTCATAATTAGCGTGTTGAATAGAATTTCCGGAAGCAATAGCAAGGGAAGGGAGCAAAACCTGCAATCATTTGAGAAACTATTATATCTGAACAAGGTTATACAAGTATTTTATTTACCAAAAATGTAAAACGCTATTCAATTCCAAATCCCTTCTGTATGGACAATATACTAATCGTAACACGATAGTAATTGTTACCTCTACAACTCTAATTTTTACTATTAAATATCTTTTGATAAAACTTTAAATTTTAATAGAAAATGTTACTCACATTTAGTACCTTAGTACTCATATTGCTGCGACAAAATCACAACACCTACGGTGAGAAAAAACACTTAATTTAAAGCAATAAAACGTATATGAAAAAAAACCAACAACATTTTAATTTTTCTATCTTCGAATAAGAAAAAAGGCTGTTGCCACAAAATACATCAATTTTTTTTTTTTTTTTTTTTTTTTCAATTTCTTTTTACGAGAGACAATCACATACGAGCGTGCAAACAAAACAAAGTATTAAAATGTCAATTCAACTCAATGTTTCTTTTCTCTTTTTTCTACACCGTTCATTGCTGATCGCGTGATTCCCTAACACCTTCAATAGTTAGGCTTATCACTTTTATACTTTTACAATATAAAATTAATCAGAAAATGTGTCAAACTTTCGCATTATTGAGAAATTAAATTAAAAATCATCAAGAATTATACATCCGAAGACTAAGCTAACATTAGTTCTTTATCGCTGTTAATAATTTTACAAATCATGTTTTCTGCCAATAATTAAGTCTAGTACCGGTCCGGCCAGTCTATATGTAGAAAAATAATGCAAACGTGATCTCGGACCGGCATGAATTAGCTAAAAAAATATTAAAACGGGTTACACATAATGTAATTCCCCGATGCCGATACACTGTGCATTTTTATATTCATGCTGTCAAACTAATATGGCCACATTTATACTTATTCTAGTTAAAGCCATTTTCGTTGAAAATAGCTCATATTTTATCGTTTCTGTCTAAATCTTCAGAACGGGCCGGCAGGCCCGAAAATTTTTTTTATCGGCCCGGCCCGTCTGGCCCGTTCAATTTTTTTGCCGGCCCGCCCGGCCCGTTTATGTTGTTTGCCGGCCCGGCCCGGCCAGTTGGAAAAACTATTCTAAATCTGCCGGCCCGTTAGAAAATTCGAAACGATTCCGCCGAGCCGGGTACGGGCCACGGGCCGAGCCCGGGCCCGTGCAGACCTCTAGCGTGTACCAAGAAAAGTTTGTTAAATATTCGACTTTAATTCTTCAACTTTTCTCTTGAATTTGAGTTTTTAACCCTCAGTCTGCAAAAAGGGTCTGATGGGCCCATGAAGGTATATTCAAAATTATTTTTCTCGTGAAAAAAAAAGTGATATATCAATTTCAATATATTTAAAATAATATAAAATTATTAAAATTCACCACACATGATTTTTCACCTATAGACCGTTGTCTATAGGTGAAAAATCATGTGTGGTGAATTTAAATCTTTTGAATGCTCTGTAATTCTTTTGAATGTTCCTGTAAATAAATCGCAAATGCTTCACACTTTTTTATTATTACCGAACATGATATAGTAATATCAAAACATACATCCTTTTAATGCCAATCGGACAATATTTGTGCAAGGTAGAACACGTGCGGACAGACAGACAAACCGAATTCATTAACATTTTTCAACTATGTTAAAATATGTTAATAAAAACTGTAGTGATGTCATTCATTAAGAGAGTAAATTTCCGAAACTGTAGTTAGTTAATTGTATGATATTATTTCAAGTAGTTTGTGTAATTTTATTTATGAATTCTAAAAATGTATTGCACTGATTGGTTAGTCATATTTTATTCATTTAAATACAGTGTAATAAGTCCTTTTATAAATAATTCATTTTACGTATCGATATGAACTACAAAATGCGTTAATGAATTCATTTTCTAAACACGCAGTTCGAAACCGAAAAATTTTTTTAACATACTTCTTCATGTTCTGTTCAATAATTTTGTTATCGATTTCTGCAAAATACATTCTGTGGAAATAGATTTAGGCATTTAATGAAACTCTAGCAAATTTCCAAATTTTCGTCGCATTCATAAAACTTTTAAACATCTGAATATATGCAAATGTTACAGCAAAGTGAATTCTCTCTCATCAGCTATTCATCATATGTTCAAATTTTGAAGTAATGCAAACGATAATTTTAAGCTATTTCGCTCACTGCTATTAATCATCACATTTTGAGATTTTTAACTCATACTCTCTGCGGTATAATCTTCGCTTTGGCTCATGTTATAATCATCGTCCCTAATTATACTGCAATTTTTCGCGAGAATTTCCGTATTTAATATCTAAATAATGACAATGGGACAAGGATTTGTGACATTTACTTAGGAATGCCGAAATAAGTTTTCTGAAATCTTAATATACACTTTAGTGAATAGGAAATAATGAAAGGAAGTATTAAAAGTCCTTGCAGAAAATCAATGCTCTCATTTAAATAAGAGATAAATCCTTTGCTTAGATTAAATTATACGCGTGTACCAAGAAGAGTGTGTTAAATGTTAGACTATAATTGTCCGACTTTTTTCTTGAATTCAGTATTTAACCCTCCGTCTCCAAATGGATCCGATTCACCCGAAAAGCATATTCAAAACGATTTTTCCCATGAAAAAAAAAAGTGACTGAAAATTCTGGAACTATGCGACTTTTTCTGGAATGTTCTCATTTTTAATACTGAAAATTCTGTAAATATGACTTTTTCTGAGATATGTTCTACACTTTTTTAGAAAAAAAAGGTTTTAAAATGGAATAAAAGTAATTTTTTTCATGGAAAAAAAAAGACGGAAAATTCTATAAATATGTGACTTTTTCTGGAATGTTCTCATTTTTAAAACTGAAAATTCTGTAAATATGACTTTTTCTGGGATGTCTTCTACACTTTTTTAGAAAAAAAATGGTTTAAAATGGAATAAAAGTAATTTTTCTCATGAAAAAAAAAATGATGGAAAATTCTATAAATATGCGACTTTTTCTGGAATATTCTCATTTTTAAAACTGAAAATTCTGTAATTATGACTTTTTCTGAGATATGTTCTACACTTTTTTAGAAAAAATTGTTTAAAATGGAATAAAAATAATTTTCCCATGAAAAAAAAATGACTGAAAATTCTGTAATTATGTGACTTTTCAGGAATGTTCTCATTTTTAAAACTGAAAATTCTGTAAATATGACTTTTTCTGAGATATGTTCTACACTTTTTTAGAAAAAATGTTTTAAAATGGAATAAAAATAATTTTTCTCATGAAAATAAAAAAAATGACGGAAAATTCCATAAATATGTGACTTTTCTGGGATGTTCTACACTTTAGAAAAAAAAAATAATTTAAAATGCATTAAAAAAATGACTAAAAATTCTATAAAAATGTGATTTTTCCTGAGATGTTCTAAACTTCATTAAAGTATTTGAAAATTCTGTAAATATATGTGACTTTTTCTGGAATGTTCTATACTTAAAAAAAAAAAAGATTTAAAATCAATTAAAAATAATTTTTCTTATGGAAAAAAAAAAAATGAATTAAAATTTTGTAACTATGACTTTTTCAGGAATGTTCTACACTTTTTAAAGAAAAAGATTCAAAATGCATTTAAAATGATTTTTCTCATGAAAAGAAAATGACTGAAATTCTGTGAATGTGTGACTTTTTTGGAATATTCAACGCTTATTAAAAAGATAGAAAATCCAGTAAATATGTGACTTTGTTTCTTGTAAATATATATATATTTTAAAATGGGTATGATTTTCAAGATGAACATTGAACGTTTATAAAAGAATGCTTTGAAAAACTCTTTATAATTTTATATTTATTCTTCCATTATTAGGTGCGTTCGTAATTATGTAAATACGAAGCCCCTATAGATGTCTTTCAGTCCGTCCGTCTGCATATAACAGAGCAAAAACTACCCAACTGAATCATTTGAAACTGACAAAAATATACGCTGTTAAAAATTTGAAACTTTTGCTGCATCATCATTCCACTTTTTTATAGAAAATGATTACTTCACTGCATTATGGAGCATTCTCATTGGTCAAAATACAGATAATCTATATAAAGCGGTGGAGTGCCGATGAAGCAAAAGTTTCAAATTTTTAACAGTGTAATTGTTGCATAATTTTGTCATGTCGTTTCAAATTTTATGAAAACCGGTTGTATAGGTTAATTACAGAGACACTCAAAAATTTTCCGTTACATTTGCAATGCAAAAAAATAATTTCAAGCGCATTTTAATGATGTTACACTCTTTCGAACATAATAAAATTAATGCACATCTATAAAGTATGTACTAAAATATACATTTTGTACAATCTGTGATGCGGAGAATATTTGTTATTAATTTGCAGAGCCACACAAAATTGTTCGATTGCATAATGATGTAGGAGAAAACACTGTTCGGGCACGTTCTAATTACATTAAACTATTTCAAATTTTATGACATTGATATACGTTGCTGAGGTTTACTACGAGTTCCTTCCTGTATAACAAAAAGCTGATAATATTTACAGGGACGCGCAAAAGATTTCGGTTACTATACTGTATCCCAATTACTATATACTATTACACCAAGAGCTGAAAATTTTTAAAACTTCGTTATAGTATAAATGCACTTCATTTGCTACGCTTTACGTACAATTCCGACTTTTTATTATTATTATGCTTCTTATTTACCTACTTCTCAAAGATACGCTCAATAGCGAAAATATTATGATCAAACGTGTTCGACCCCCTTTGAGCCTTAAAACAATTGTAAACCGCCTTGGCATGGATGCCACAAATTCTTGGTTGATGACAGGAGATAAATTGTACTAGTTGTTCAAACAGCGGTCATGCATATCCGAAATATTCCAAAATATTTTTTTATTTATTTATTTATTTATTTATTTATTTATTTATTTATTTTAAGCTTTGGGCTGCTGTTGAATGGTACCTGAAATCTACTATTTCGATTAAGATTCATCGATTCAAAAGGGGGGGTGAGTTTCTGATAAATCTGTTTGCTGGTTATTTGAATCGCCGGTTAATAGAATCAGTACTAATTAGAATATTCATTGTATAATACTTAAACTGAAAGAGCATCTGTGTGGCAGTAAATCGTCATTCTTTTAACATAATACGTTTCAGAAAAGTGATTTTGTTCAAACAACCACTTTCACTCAATCGACTAACCCAATGCTCCGGAATTTCTTGAAATTCCATTATTTCTAGCTTACCATCCATGCAATCAGCCACTCGATTCATCGACTTCGATGGAAGGTGAACTGGAACATGACGACTCCAGTAGGCACTTCTAATAACTCTGCATTGGTTCATTGGTTCAACCACTTTTTACTTAACTAATCCATGTAATATGCACTTTCACAGTTTTAAATAGAATTTTCGCCATTTAATTGAATCACTTTATTAGATAAATTCTGATTCAATATAGCGGCGAATTCCGAAGTACGCCAAAACGTTTAAATATTGAGTTTGGTTTTGATTCATATAAGCGGCAATTATGTCGATCTTTCTTAGCTCTGGGAGAGGTTTTAACCCCAAAACCTCCCCCTTGGCTGCGCCATTGCTCCTGAATCCAATCGAGTACAATATA
Organism: Maratus speculifer; assembly: GCA_964019185.1. Taxonomy (NCBI): domain Eukaryota; kingdom Metazoa; phylum Arthropoda; class Arachnida; order Araneae; family Salticidae; genus Maratus; species Maratus speculifer. The sequence goes on along the minus strand of OZ025302.1, from coordinate 108,044,259 downwards.
AGTCATGCGACATGGAACATTGCCTTGCACGAAGACTCCATTTTTTTTTTCGGAAGACAGATAACATGCAACGGTGCAAATGATCCCCAATGATGTTCAGATAGTCTGCGTTCATGGTCTGTACTGTAACAACCACAAGTCCCAAGGCCTCCCATGAGAATGTTGAACAATGCTTATAATCGCCACAATTGGCTTGTGCATGACTTCTTGTATAAGGGAGACCTAATTTATGTGTCCCTGTAAATGAATGATAAAAGCTCTGCACCAATTAAATGACGCATGTTTTAGTGTGCCACATAAATTCATATCAATTTCATTATGTTTGTAGCAGAGAAACGACATTAAAATGTGCTGGAAATAATTTTCCTTCGCAGACCATTCTATAAATGAGTAAATGTATACTTTGGAATTCCCTTGTATATGTACTCTAACCGCTAGACATAATATATTATACAGAAACCATCTTCAACTTTTACTCAATAAGATATATAAATTTCATCTTATTTAAAATAGTGTGGCGTTATTAAAACACACCACAAACGATTTTTCCTAATAGGCTGTATTTGTAGCGAAATTCTTTTGAGTGTCCCGGTAAATGAATTATAAATGCTACGCACACTTTATTGTCAATGTCGAACATACTTTAACAAACTTCAGTAACATATATAAATTGCATTGCAATCCGAGTATAATTTAGTCGAGTAATGGAGAGACAAATAGAGAAACTCAATTCATAAACATATTGAGTGTGTTAACAAATATACAGACATTTTGACCTCCCTTTATGCTTATTTTAAACTGTCTATACAATTTTAAAATACTATCTTTCGAATGTACACTTATTTTTTTTTTGTTTATTTGTAGCCCTATAATTTAAAAGGAATATTCATATTTAATTCACCGAGTAAATGTTTCGTTATTTTTAAAGATTTTTCGAAGTAATGTGGAACAAATACAAAAGTTAAATCAAATTATTTGCTTTCCTAAGTGAATATGTACCCAAAAATAACTTTAACATCGAAGAAAATTTAAAAAAAAAAACTTTCTATTTTTTGCGTTTACCTTAAGGAGATAAAATCTGATGTAAAATATTCATATTTATTAAAGTATCTCTTTTCAAATTTTCCCAGATATCGATTATCCACTTTCCTTTTTTACTTTAAAATTTACAAATAATTTTCAAAATTTATATTTCGGTACATATAGCTATGAAATTTAACATAAATTTCAAACCTTACACTTCTCCATGTTGTAATATTGGAAAATGAAAAATGTTAGAATTCAATTTACTTGCGGTCTGCAAAAAAAAAAAACATATTGGGGTTTATCTGATTATAATCTGGAATCAATCGTAGATTTCTACTTTCTTCTGCCTTCAGTAGAAGAAAGTATTGTAATCGAAATTTTTTTCGACGGATTTACACGTTTTAGGGGGCAGGGATTCCAAAAACATGTTTTTACAAAATGTCTGTACGTGTGTCTGTGTGTATGTCCGTATGTTGTCATTTTACCATCAAAAAGTGTATGAAGATATGCATAGAATTGAACCAAATTTTTTGTGAATGTTTTTGGCAGTGGCAACCAGGTTCTCCTTCAATTTTAAAATATTCTGCCGGAAGGGGGTGCTGCAATAAAAAATTTTGTGCCATTTTCAATATTGTACCGACTAAAAGTGTATGAAGTTATGCATCGAATTGAACGACATTTTTTGTGTACGTTTTTGGCTATGACTAGTTTGTCCTTCCTGAATTTGAAAAAAAATCCGCCGGAAGGGGGCTCTGCAATAGCGATTTTTGAGCCATTTTTAATATTTTACCTCAGAAAAGTGTATGAATGTTATGCATAGAATTGAATGAAATTTTTTGTATAAGTGTTTGACTATGGTCAGCAGATCCTCCCTGATTTTGAAAAAAATCCGCTAGAAGGAGGCGCTATAATCGCGATGTCTGTGCCATTTTTATGTTTTTACCATTAAAAAGCGTTTAATGTTATGCATAGAACTGAACTAAATTTTTTGTGTATGATTTCTTTGGAGTATGGCGAGTAGATCCTTCCTGAATTTGAAAAAATATCTGACTATCGTTCTACTGTTCATCGACTCGTGCAGATTCGGAAACTCTCTTTTATTTCGATTAATTGACAGAAGCATAAATTTAAGATGCAAATCATAGTTGGTATAGTATTGAATTAATAATATTAACGGGCATTAACATGTGCAACTAAATTTTGAATTATTAAAATGTACGTATGAGTTGAAAGAAAGTTTTGGGATTTGCACACCTAACTAGTTAAATTATTATTTGATGCAAAAATAATATTTTTTTTATGAACAAGTCGGAAATTGTACGACAAATGTAAAGTAATCTTTCGGGGCCACCGTAATTCTTAACCATCATGGATACGCATAAAATAAAACATGAAAATAAAACACGTGTAAACTATTTATAAAATGTATTTCAATTTCAAATGGAAATTTAAACTTACATTTAATTATTTTGAATACATAGTATTGCTCTATTCCTGAATTGTGGGTACTACTTGATTATTCCGTCGACCCATTGAGACAAATTATATAAATTAGCAAACTGCTCGTAAATTATACAAATTGGCATTATTTTCATTTTAAATAACGAAACAACAAATAAATTTAACTAGGACTTCCCTCAGAGGGATTAGTCTGAGCGATATTGCTGAGAATACACATTTAATAACTTGCGATAAGTAAAGAAAATGAGATGTTACCTTTAATTGGTCATTCATTGTGATTAAATATGATGAAAATAAGCATATTGAATCATAGAATTACAAAATCTTATATATAAAGTTGCATGTACTATTTTTATAAAAGAAAAGCAAACCATGCATGGATATAAAATTGGAAATATGCAAAATGTTAAAAGTAATACAGAAAATAAAACACCAAATTTTCCTATATTCGAAATATAACGCTTTGAAATGATGTCATGAGCATAAACAGAAGCTTCGCACCAATTTGAGAAACTATAAATAACATAAATCATTATGTTTGAAGAGAATGGAGTGCTTTTTATACGGTGTGAAATCCGTCCGAATAGTTTATAATGTTGAATATCTGTTTTCCACGGATGCAATGAGGTTGTCGATAAGAGTTAAGAAATTTTTTTTAAAAAATTTGTCCTAAAGGAGCACTTACATCTTATAAGTTACTGTGATGCCAAAGTTATAGTTTCTGACCGCAACAGTACCCTAGACATTGCAATATTCTCAATAAATTGGGTTTAAAACTTTTTCTAGAAAAAAAAATGTTTAATTTGTGAAATTAAATTGTCGAGTGTTTTAGAAATCGTTCATAACGAGAATATTATATCTTAAAAGTTGCCACAAAAAAAAAAAAAAAAAAAAAAAAAAAAGATTTTAAGTTTTTAGTTATATCAACATCAAAGAATTCTGAATTTTAGAACTTTTTTTACTCGTGCATTGATGGTGATTATTGTTCCTACGCAAAATATAGTATATTTTGCAGCAAAGATGGTTACCAACATTTTTTGCCCACGTTATTTTTTAAATCGGCTAGGTACTCCCAACGATAACGAAAAACACACAAACGTTAATGCTTCATAGCATAGAAATACAGAATCAAAAGCTATTTATCTCCTATTATATACACATATAAATTATCTAATTAGTGCTAGCAGATGCATTTTTAAATATACATAGATCAATATAATGCTTCATTTTTCTTTTATTAGTATTTCTTAGTATTCATTTTTCATTTATTTGTATTATTCAGTAAAAAACTCACTTTCTTAAGCCCGAATTACGTCAAACTTTTTATAAAAGCGCCTAAGTCCATATAACAGCGAAGTATTGTGAAGAGTATTAAATACAAGGTAGTAAGACACTTATCCAAACCGCAGGTAATAAATCGCCAAATATTGTTCTTTTCGCCCTCTCTCGAAATGCAATTTTTCCGTGCATTTAAAAAATACGATTTTGAGTCATCTTATTTAAAATTCAAATAAATAAATAAGAGGAAGCAATAATAGCATAAGTCAAAACATTTTATTTCAGAATCAAGGAGTTGTATCCTAGTTACACATGTGGAAAAAAGCTGCTTTTGGCCAAAAAACGTTGTCTTCACTAAATTTGAATCCGATTAAAAAAAGTACCGTGATTAATTAAAATGTTATAGGCAGAGCTTGTAAAGGCGTTTTCCTTTACATATTAGTTAATAATTGTTTTTCCCCATAGTTAAAATTACAATATTCCCTTAATTTGTATCTTTATTTAATAAGCTAGATTTTTAATCCCTTTAATTCTAGTCAGTTACTAACGGCCATTTTTCCTTTAAAATATAATTTCAGTTATCTCTAATTCTTTCTTTAAAACCACAACGTACATCCGTTTGTTCATGTACATGTATGTATTTTCCCATAGCAACAACCTTTTAAAGAGTTATTTCTCGGCTGTTGTTAAGCATAGTTAAACGCTATTCACTTAAGAACCAGATGTGCTATGTTTGTCTTTATTTTATTTCATTTGAATTAATTTCCTTTCTGAGCCCGTGAGATTTTTGGTTAACCCTATGTAAAGAATGCAATCCTTGTGGTTTCCCGAGCCATATGCTATCTTTTATCATTTGGCGTTAATTATTTCAAATCATGCCCTTTGGTTTCTATCATTGAAAGTCTATTTAACGGAAACTCTCCACGTGCCTTCTCTCACCGCAATTTGTGCTTATCAGTCGTTTTTGGCTATTTTTATGTACATGTATCGCGCCAACACTTGACGATGTGAAAAATGTATTTGTGACCACTTCTTCTCTGTAAGTACTAGCGATCGGACCTATCTCTGCGAGGGTCCCTCTCTGGCACGGCAACCTTTCTTGGAACTGTGAAATTAATAAAAACTTGTCTTCAGTAAATTAGCCTCCTGTGTTGCCTTTCTCAATTATTCATGGATTATGTACAAACTTGGGATTGAAACTACACTTACGATTTAGCAACGCAAACTTCCTATATGATGTTGAAACCGTCCTCATATATATTAACTGGTGCCTCGTCCAGTCCTTGAATAATTTAGTGTCAGAGAGGGATCCCAGTATTGTACGATTTAAAAAAAAACTACATAATAACAACGTCTAATATTCTTCGGTATTTAAAAATATCATCAGTCATCGACAAATTAGATTTGTTTACATGCTGAATTTCCTAAGAAGTGTGAACTCAATTGTGCATTCCAGTGACCACCAAGCGAACAAAAAAAAAAAAGACTCTTCTAGTGTGAACCGCCGTAGAAACCTTTAATCATCGGTGAATTCATCTATTTATTTCTTCATGCCGATAGTGAATCAAAGAAAATGTTCTTTCCCTCCGCTTTCTGAAACAGCTGTTTTTCATCTGCTAAAATACTATCACAGCAAATCTGACTCATCCAGTTGCGCTTAATACGTCTGCTACGATGAAGAAGTAATTAGTCACCGTGCTTCTGTACTTTATAATGTGAAGAAAGAAAGAGAGACAATTTCTGCCATAGAGTTCCGATGCATTTTTCCGGGAAACAATGTGTTCGTTTTGTTATTCGTCGTACGGGCATCACTGAGATTTATTTGGGTTCCAATCTTCTTAAAAAATGGATAATAAAAAAAAGAGTAAACGAATCCAAGATTTTACTTAGATTTTCGTAAAAGAGTACGTTTTTTTCCCCCCATAAGTGGGCTATGTAAGTTAATTTTACTTTTCATTATTCTAGCCTATAAAAAGCTAAATTTCTTGCTTACTCTTAGTTAAGTTAATATTTTGTTTCAAAAATAATCTGGTATAAGATACTTCGATAATAACTTTTTAAGCGTAACTGTATATATTTTCCTGTGCACATTGCGTAATTTCTCGTGATTCTTTCTTCGATTAAATCTACTGCATTCTTCACCTTTTGTGCTACTGTGGAGATTAACAAGGAATGAAGAAAATTTTATGAAATATCTGATATAAAAGTTTAATATCTTTTGTTTCTATAACTTTGTGCATATTTTAATACTTGCTGATAAAAAAGTAATTTTGGTTGTGATGGTAAGTAGTGTTTATAAGAATTTTGCTAAAGTGTAAAGTTGTTTTGTTTTTATGGACGTATGCTCTTTCTATTGTCTATTACAAACATAGGTTTAATAGATAAAACATAAATCAGGATTACTGAAAAGTGGCTTATGTGTTCTTAAAATGTTTTTTTTTCTAAGCATATGATAGTGGAAGAGAAGTTTTTCCCAGGACAGTACTTCTTTTGACTGGCAAAAAAAGAACCTGACATTACGTTCTATAAAACATTGTGGTACCAATATTTTTAATTGATACCGTTGAATATATTATTTCATCTTAGAAATTTTATGCTTTTATTACATTTTATATATTTTAACAGTTTTCTATATTTTAGCTATTTAAAGATATTTTTATAATATTTTGTCTCAAGTTTGTAAACATTTAGTAAATATATTTGTAGTAGATTGTGGTTCCGTTAAATGTCTTAATATTTAAAGCAGTACATATTTTTTTGGTGTAATTCGTCACATATTTTCATGTAAAATATATATTTTACATGAATAATTATGTACAGGTAAAGAGTACTCATATTTTTAAAAGTGCTCAAAATTGTTTTGCATGACTGTTATTAAATTCTTTCTCAGTTATACTCAGTCACCTATTTTAAGTTGAAATTAATTTTATTCTGACAACAATGATTGCCTTTTTTAAATATACAGTGAAATGCATTAGGCACTAGTTTATTGCAGTGTATTTTTTTTTCGTTCTTGAATAATTTCAAGGGTGCGTAAAATAAGTTGTGGTGTTGACATTTTTTTCTCAAATTAAATTGTCAGTTTATGTACAGTTTGACTTTAGTCAGTGTGTTGGATTCAGCGATATCCCACCAATTTTACACACAAATTTACATTTTGCAGTCATTACTAGTGAAAGCCTTTTTTTTCAATTTTTCACGTGTATCGCTGCATCCTCATATGTGTTTAATTTTTACTTGTTTAAGTTAACCCCCCCCCCCCCCCGTAAACGCAAATATTCATCTATTTATTTTAGATTTTTACCATTCATAATATGCAGTTGTATACCAGTAGTCATTTTGGAGGTCCTACATTTTTTTTTCTTTCTATTTTGATGTTCCGGTGATGCAGGGATATTCTGCGGTGTGACAAACTCGCAATTCAGAAATGATTACTTAATCTATTTCTGAGCTCTTGAATTGCGGGTCGGTTGCTTGCGGTTAATACACTCAGCCAAGTGCGCTGGTTCGCATTTTTGTGTATAATCGTTTCAGTGCCTTTATTGTCACATTGCATTCTATTCGTTTTTCTTTTTTTCTTCTCTCCAATAACAATATTTTGTGATGCAGTTTGCTTGACTAAAGCCACACTGTTTGTTTTTCTTAGGAAATAGTTACACACCTTTAAAAAAAAAGAGTAGTATTTGTTCACAAAAAAATAAAATAAAATAAAAATAAAAATAAAATTTCTCTTCTTGCTGAGATAAAAAAAAACCTGCTTTGCAATTAATAATTTTGAGACTTGTACACTTAATATATATAGACACCATACTTTTCTTGTGGTTTTTCTCATACCTATAGATGTTTGCTGTGAATTTTTATATACCTACACTTGTTTATGTTTATTGTATATACAGGTAAGAGTGACAATCCCACTTTTATATTTTAAGTACTATACATTTTATTTTTGTATCATACCTAAACACATAATTTTAAATAGAGAGTCCAATATTGGGCTTCGAAAGTTTAACTTTTGCATCTGTGACATCGTAAAAAAAAAAAAAAAAAAAAAAAAAAAAAAAGGAGCAAGTTAAATTTATTTTTCCTACAGTTGTAAGTTGGCAGTTATTATTATTACCCAGATTTTAATACACTTCTCTAATTCCTGTGTCTTCTAAAAAAAAATAATAATACACATATTATTTTTCAGTAACCAGTTTTTCTATTTGATTCGATTTTCTGTCATAACCCTTAGATATTTTTGAGTCACTTTCATGATGTAATATGAAATCTTACACACACAGAGATGATGCTATCTCGTTTTCCCCTCTTCTTAAATGAAAGATAGTCACACAATACACATTCTAGTAGAAGCATATTATTTTTTTTTAAATTTTTACACTTTGGTATGTGTGGCATTTGGCATACCCCTACACTGTACATTTTTTTATGTATTTGTACTTTTATTTTGGCAGTCATAAAATTTTATATTTATTTTTGTGTTAGGTCATCATTCACGGCGCTGTTTTCCCGGGAGCAGCAATGTGTCTGATGTTTTGATTTCAGGGTTTGGTTGAGCAAGTTGGCCGCTTGCTTAGTGAAAGACTGAAATGGATTTATTTACACGATTTTTTTTTAATATTTTATTTATTCACACAACGCGAACACTTAGAATAATTTAAGTTTTTTTTTGTTTTATATAAGGTGTGTACATAAATTAATTGTACACAGTGATCGCACATGCATTTAAATTTTCATGCATGAAATAATTTGTACGTTTGAATTACTTTTACACAGGTAAACACACAGGTGATAATTCATTAGTTGTACAAATAGTGACTCGATAACAATATTTCTCATTTCACTTCTTTTCTCTCAAATATATGACTGCATTTGTTTTAAATTCATGTCGGTGTATAATGTTTTGTTATTTTGCCTGCTTTGAAACATATCATCTTTCACGACTGGATCAGGTAAAAAAAAAAGGGGGATTTTTTTTATTTTAGATTTGATGCCTCTTAATAAAATTTTAAATCATTTACACTTTAACTTTAATAATATTGTGTATGTAAACATTTTATTTTATTATTTGTATTCTTTTGCTAAGATAGTATTCGACAGTATATTTATTTCCTCATACATAGTAGTTCATTGATGATTTATACGAAACTCAAGGTAGATGATTTAGAGTTTAACCAGACCCTTATTACACTTTACACGATTGTTCATTTATTTTTTTTTTACACACATACTGGTTGTTTACTATGTTGCTCTATTTATTTTTCATGACTGTATTTTCTGTTTCAGGAAAGAAGGTATATTGTTGTTGCATTTTTTTCCTAAAAAAAAAAAAAAAAAAAAAAAAAAAGATTGGATTTTTTTCACATTTTTAGAATTTGTTGGATAGAATTTACCTTAGAAATTCCACATTTTTTTCACTTCACGAGAATTTTTTTTCGTTGTTTTTTTTTCTTCTTCATTCACTGTTTGGACATTGTTGTGCCTTTTATAACAAAATTACAGCAAGATTGTTTTTTTTTCATAATTTAACCCTTAACTGGCAGTGTAAACAACGGTAAATTTCTAAACGTAACACAATGGATTTTGTGCTTAGTGTACAGGAGGAACTTTTGTTCATTGAATTTACACATTAGTTCATTGCATTTTTGTTCATTGTATATTACACACGTTGCTCATGATTTGGGTCTCTCAGTACCCAAAATTTTGTTTCACACACATTACACATTAGTTCATCGTTTACAAGAATACTACTTCCTTGTGTTTTCAGTTCTTCGTGTGCACTGGTACTATGGCCCTTTACATTTCGATTTTTTTTTATGTGGGTTTGCTATGTCAGTTCCTGTTACTTTCACACATGATGATTTCTTTCACATAGTTCATATGATCGTTTACACTTTGTCAGAAATTTGTTGGATATTTTTTTTTTTTTTTTTTTTTTTTGCACATTTTGTTATTACATGCACCGCTCATGTGTTTTCCCAGGTTTTCTAAAATTAATTTGTAGTTGCGGTTTCAATTTTCAGTTTTTCCATACTACACCGTGTTTACATTCATCCTTTTTAGTAGTGTGTATAGCGGAAATTTGATTTAACAGGACTTTTCTCAATTTAATAGATGTACACCATGTCAGTTTTTTTTCATTACGCTCTTTTATTGTCCATTAAGACATTACACATGATATACTTGTAAAGTTTTCATTGTTTCTGATCAGTTTGTACACAGGTAAACCGTATTTTTTTGTACTCTTTCCTTGTTCACATATGCAGCCGCATGCTGATAGTCTTCAATTACTACACCGAATGGTGTTTCGGGCTGCACTCACACAGACACACATACATCTATTCTTTTAACGCTTGTGTATGATTCACATTAACCTGCCTTACATTTTTTTCTCACACGTTATACATTAAATCTTTTGAAGAAGGCTAGTTTTCTTACATTTTTTTTAAAAGTTCATTGTACACTACTTACGTTTTTTTACCTAAACTAGATATAACCTAGATCAGTAAACAGATTTTTCTGACACAGAGAATCATTGATAAAGTCAAGGTAAATCATATAATTCTGCTTATTTGCTTCTCCTTTTATTGTAGTTATAAAACTTACATGTCACAGAATTCTCATTATGTTTGATTGTGTTCTTACATATATATTCAATATTTTATGTGTTATTTTACCTTTTTAATATAATTCATGTCTCAAAAATATAATAATAAAGTAGAAGTTGGAATGTAACCAACTCGTTTAAGCAATAAAAAATTGCTTTGGCTTGAATAGAAATTTCAAGCAATCTGAATTAAAATCTTCTGGAATAATATTGAGTGTGCACACAGAAAAAAAAAGAAACAAGATAATATACAGCTGTCCAGAAGTTCACTGCAGTTTAAAAAAAAAAGACTTTTTGCAAGTTTTATAGGTACCTACTTGCTTTTTCATGCTTATTAGCATGTTTTTTTTTTTTTTTTTTTTTTTTTTTTTTTTTTTTTTGTTTAATTGAGACATGATGTATTTACTTTGCTTATTTACTACTTGAGTATTGCATTATTAGACAAGTTATCACCAGTTCCTCTTTAAAAAAAATATGTTTTGTTTATGAGTTGGTGTTGTAGCATTGAGAGGAGGCATGTGTTTGTGGGGTTTTTTTTCTTTTATCTCCCGCGTTTCACGCTTTTTCTTTGTCGGTCGTCGGGGAGATATATGTAAAGGCGTTTTCCTTTACATATTAGTTAATAATTGTTTTTCCCCATAGTTAAAATTACAATATTCCCTTAATTTGTATCTTTATTTAATAAGCTAGATTTTTAATCCCTTTAATTCTAGTCAGTTACTAACGGCCATTTTTCCTTTAAAATATAATTTCAGTTATCTCTAATTCTTTCTTTAAAACCACAACGTACATCCGTTTGTTCATGTACATGTATGTATTTTCCCATAGCAACAACCTTTTAAAGAGTTATTTCTCGGCTGTTGTTAAGCATAGTTAAACGCTATTCACTTAAGAACCAGATGTGCTATGTTTGTCTTTATTTTATTTCATTTGAATTAATTTCCTTTCTGAGCCCGTGAGATTTTTGGTTAACCCTATGTAAAGAATGCAATCCTTGTGGTTTCCCGAGCCATATGCTATCTTTTATCATTTGGCGTTAATTATTTCAAATCATGCCCTTTGGCTTCTATCATTGAAAGTCTATTTAACGGAAACTCTCCACGTGCCTTCTCTCACCGCAATTTGTGCTTATCAGTCGTTTTTGGCTATTTTTATGTACATGTATCGCGCCAACACTTGACGATGTGAAAAATGTATTTGTGACCACTTCTTCTCTGTAAGTACTAGCGATCGGACCTATCTCTGCGAGGGTCCCTCTCTGGCACGGCAACCTTTCTTGGAACTGTGAAATTAATAAAAACTTGTCTTCAGTAAATTAGCCTCCTGTGTTGCCTTTCTCAATTATTCATGGATTATGTACGAACTTGGGATTGAAACTACACTTACGATTTAGCAACGCAAACTTCCTATATGATGTTGAAACCGTCCTCATAGAGCTGCCAAGTCTCCGGCATTTTGGATACCGATATTTTAATAAAGAAAATGTTTTATTAAATTGGAACATTCTGCGGATTTAAAAAAATAACTTTTCCTATAAGAAAATTCTGCTGTGCAATAAGCAGGGGCTTGGCATCTCTGTATAGGAATATTTCGTAATCTACTTTTTAACCTTAAAAAAAGCAACGACCATTTTTCGGGTACAAAAAGTATTGCTAATTGTTCCATTTTGCATACAAGGTACTGATTGTAATATTGATACATCTATGGTGATAAATTTCCAATAATTTTCCAAATCCCATTTATTTCATTAAAATATAAATCTTTTATTCATTTAGTTTAAAGTAAATGGTTTTTAACTAATTTCATAATACTTTTGAAATATCACTTTTCATTGGCCATTTTTTTAAAGCATTTAGAAAATGGTTGTTGTTTTCAGTCAAATATAGACTTTGGTCTGTCCGCATTTTATTTTATTATTATTATTATTTATAAATGGTGGAGAAATATTCATACTTAATCCATAACGTACATAATATATGACTGTTATTACATAAGTCACCTTTTTATTATCATAAAAATTATGTTTTTACTGATATTTATTAACTCAATAGGAAATAATTTGTGCTTTGAGCAATAGATGTCCGCATTTCATTTATTTATTTATTTTGACACAATTCTTTGTATTTAGAAGAATTTTTATTTAAATAGGAAATCCAAATGTCGCTGTTAATAAAGAAGAAAGTTACAAAAAAATGTTACAAAACGAGTAGGCGCATACTATCAAATATGGAAAAACGACGAATCCAAAAAAGACATCGTATGAAATATCATCTTTTAAGGCAAAAAAAACGAGGTCTGATTATCCGGCCTACTGATTACGAAATGTGCATTACATTAAAAAAAACTGCAAATATTGATTTTTTTCTTTTGTGCAGTTTTGGCTTCGAAAGGTGCGCTATGTTGCAAAAAGATATAAGCGACTGTGAAAACACACTTGGTAAACGTTCATGCTCAGTTTTACAAATAAATATGGCACATATATGCCCTATACACACCGAGGTACCTAATTGGTGCCAAAATGGCGTTCAGTTGCCTAACATGCTGGTTATCATATAAATGTTATAATAAATTGTTTGTTCTAAAAATATTATCATTTATTGATTGTTATTTCTTTTTTTAATAACAGAAAATATTTCGTTTATTCCTTTTTTTTCATTTTGAAATAAATAAATAACGTGTTATTATAGCATGCTATATGTATCTGGTAATCAAAACGATGTTTTCGCCTAATTGGCATAAAAAATCTCGCCAAACCCGATGCTTATGCCCGATGCTACCCGATGCTCTAGTATATTATCTCAAGTATTTTATTTATGTATACTATAATTGTTTTTACATACCGCTTACTTCTTCTTGTATATAAAAATAGGTAAGTGGCTCCTTTTATGCAGTATAAATTGTATAAATCTTTTAAAAATAGCCCCCGTTGCCCCTTTTTGGATCGAATTTTTAAAAAAATCAATGTCTAACTCCAGTAGTGCTCCCAGGTATGTATACATATTCCAAATTTCAAAGTTGTATGCCAATAGGAAATGGATGAAAAATGGGAAAAGATGCCACATATGCACCAGGGTACATACTTGGCGTCAAAATGGTATTATTTTACCTGAGATGGTAACCCGGCTTTATTTATTTATCATTTGTTTATTTACTCATAAAATGTTTATTTACTTTCATTTTCTTTTTTAATTATATAAAATAGGGATGCACAACCTGTGGCCCGCGGGCCAAAAGTGGCCCGCGATGGGTTAACGTATGGCCCGCGAGCTCTGTCAATTTACAACTGGAAAAAATTGCAATTTTTGTGCATATGTGATAGGAAAAAATCGTAAGTTTTGTCAATCTGCGGGAAAATATAAATTTTCGTCACTTACGAAAATCGCAAATTTAAGTGAGGAAAAAAAGGGAATTATGTCGATGAGGCTTGTAATAATCGCAAGTTTCACTCATCGGATATTGAAAAATCGCGAATTTTGTCCATGAAGTTAGGCAAAAAGTAGCAAATTTCTCAATCAGGCACAGAAAAATCGCGAGTTTTGTCGATCAGGCATAGAAAAATCGTGAATTTTGTCGGTCTTACGCAAAAAATCGCACATTTCGTTGATCAGGCAAGAAAAAATCGTCAATTTTCTAGATGATGCTCGAAAAAATTGCAAATTAAATTCATCAGTTGCAAAAAAAATAACATGTTTTCTCAGTTTATCATCGTTGATCATGTACGGACGAAAAAATTGCAAATTTCGTTGATAAAGCACGGGGAAATCGCAAATTTATCAATGACGTGAGGAAAAAATGAATAGTTAATAGGCTGCAAAATAATCGTGAATTTTATCAATTTATCCTGAGAAAAAAAAATGAGAGTTTCATCTTTCCGTGTACAAAAAATGCAGATTTCGTCAGTCACTACAAAAATCGCGAATTTCGCTGATCTGGCACGAAAATGCGTATTTCTTGAATTAAAGGTGGAAAAAGTGCGCATTTCGTCGATCGGACACCGAAAAATCGCGCATATAATAGATCGGATTCCGAAAAATCACAAATTTCGTTGATCGGAGACGGGAATATTGCGAATTTTGTTGATCACTCGCGTAAAAATTGCTAATTAAGTCATTTAGGTTCTAATAAAATCTTAAATTTCCTCCACTGGGAGAGGAAAATCGCTAATTTCCTCGATCGGTTGTGGATAATCGTGAAAATTGTCGATCAAGCGAGAAAAATCGCTGATTTCGTCGAATGGCTTTGTAAAAATCACGATTTTTGAATTTCATCGATCGTATGCGTAAAAATTGCGAATTTCGTTGGCCAGGCACGGGACATTTACGAATTTTGTTAATTAGGCTCGAAAAAATTGTGAATTATTGATCGTGCTAGGAAAAATCGCGAATTTCGTAAATCAGCTTTGAAAAATCGCGGATATCGTTGATCAACTTTGTATATAAAAAGGAATTTCGTTGATCATGCAAGGAAAAATCGCGATTTTCATCGATCAGCTTCGTAAAAATTTCGAATTTTGTTGATCAGGAGCGGAAAGATCTTGAATTTTTTCGATCGCATTCGTAAAAATTGCGAATTTTGTCGATCAGGCTCGAAAAATATGCGAATTTTGCCGATTATGCGAAGAAAAATTGCCTATTTTGTTGATCCTGCGAAGGAAAATCGCGAATTTTGTAGATCATGCAAAAAAATAATGAATTTCATCGATCAGTTTCGTTAAAATCGCGAATTTTGTCGATCAGGCAAAGAAAATAGCTAATTTAGTCGAACGGCTTCAGAAAAATCATGTTTTTGTCAACGAGGTTCGGAAAAGTCGTGAACTTCGCCGATCAGTTTCAGAAAAATCGCGAATTTCGCCTATCATGTGAAGGAAAATCGAGAATTTCGTTGTTCAGGTGCGGAAAAATCATGAATCTCGTCGATCACGTGCGGAAAAAAAAATCGCAAATTTCGTTGATCATGTGAGGAAAAATCACCAATTTCGTCAATCACCAATTTCGTCAATCACCTTTGTTATAGCGAATTTTGTCGATTAAGTGCGAAAACTTCTGCATTTTCTCGATCGGTTTCATAAGAATTGCGAATCTTGTTGATCAGGCGAGAAAATGATGCAAATTTTCTCGTTCAGCTTCATAAAAATTGCAAATTTTGTTGATTGGTTTTGTAAAATGTGCAAATTTGGTGGATCAGACATGGAAGAATTACAAATTTCGTTAATCAGACACAGAAAATCGGGAATTTTGTTGTTCAGGCTTGAAAATTCTTGTTGATCGGCTCCTTCTCTCTCTTTCGTTCATAAAGTTCACATTTTTTTTTTTTTTTTGGTACCAGCAATTTATGCTTATTTTTTAGCACTTGTAATAAAGCAAAATTTACTCTCTTGAAAAAAATCAAAGAATATTTTTACATCTTGAAATTAAAGACATCTGTTGACATCTTGAAACATCTGTTATACAGGGTGAGTCATAAATATCGAAACAAGAGGCTATCTCCTTAAATATAGCTCCTAGACCCATACTTCCAATTGCAAAGTTTCATCAAAAAAAGTAAATTTTTTGATAAGATAAGTTGCAACTCCATGGGGGGTCTATTTTAAAAGATACGAAAATTAAATTTTTATACGACCCCCAGAGAATAAAACTTCCAATTAGAAAATTTTTCCTTATCTTCTTCTGAATCGAACAAAAAAAAATTCATCTCGATATCTGCAAATCCCTGGATGTTATTAAAATCCAAAATTTTTCAAAATTCCTGACTTACACCACTTTAGCATACATCTGAGTGCAGCGATATCAGTTCATTTGAAATACAATTTAGGGATCGACCATTAATTTACGCATTGTTAAATGTAGACCCAAGACAATACTTTAACTTTTAAATATAAAATAAAAGCACATAGCTTTTTGCTTTAAACTTCCTTGACATATGCTAGATGTCTGCAATATCTCGAGCTTGGCGCCAGGCTCGTAACTGGCACGACCCATTGGCCGGACCGTCTTATTAAACACTTATTAAAAGTGTTATTAAATTAAGTGATATTAATTAAACTCTCATTAACCGTGTCTTTAAAACTTATTGCCGCAGACAATAAGTTTAGTAAAAATAGTAATAGCGATAATGACCCTTATATTAACTGGATCATATGGAATATAATTTAATGTTATTGTACATTTTAATGTTAATGGAAATATATTTCAATAAATTACTTAGAATTTTTTTCAAAAATCAAGTTTGTACTATTTAGCTTCAAAATTTATGTGGTTTTAAACATATTTTTACTTTTTTCTATCTTTACAAGAGAAAAGTATTGGATTCATGAAAATTTTGAATTCCGGTTTTCGACGGATTCACACGTTTTAGGGCTCAGAGATACCGAAAAACATGTTTTTACAAAATGTCTGTCTGTGAGTCACTGCTTCTGTATCTCTGTATATGATATACATTTTGTGAGCGCGCTATTTCAAGAACTAATACACAAAATTTAATAAAAAATTATATTTATTTAGTTCTTGATATACATTGATGCTGATTAGTTTTTGGTGTGAATCGCTTAACAGGTGACCCTACTGTAAAGGCTTTTGTGCGATTTCCGCGATCGCTGTATCTCCAGAATGCAAGGAATATCATCAATCTTCAGATTCAGTTATTCCTTGACATGAATTGATGTTATTTATATTTTGTTGTATATGGCTCCACGAGAGGCGCTGCAACACTGAATTTCTTACGATTTCTGCAATAGCTCTACTTTTAGAACTAATGCAAGAATTTCCATAAAAAGTCAAATGCAGTTACTTCTTGACATGAATTAGTTTTGTTTACGTTTTTGTATAAATCATCTTTCGGATGGCGTTTTCATAATGAATTTTGTATAGTTTACACGATTTCAGTGATATCTTGTACTAATCCACGGAATTTCGTATCTTTAGAGTCCTCCGATTGCTACATCTGAGTAGTTTATTTATTCCAAACGGCATAAAAAAATATTTATTCGAATGTTAAAGTCGAAGAGTATAATGTTTCTGTTGCGTATTTTTTTATGCTAAGCTCCCACTAATATTTCATTCTAAGTGTATTTAATTGATCAAGGTTTAATGCGTTCCAACCAAACATCATTTAAGAAATTCAATTGAATAATTTCAACTTAAAACGTTTAGATGAAATATGCCGAAGATTCATTACACCTGTTCTTGTTTTAAAAAGATAACTGATTCGCAAGTTAAACAAAATTTAAAATGTATTTGTATTTGAACTGAAAACTGTATGTTACTCTAAAAAATGAAAAAAAAAAGCGCAGCGGCCTTTGAGTCCGCTTACAGCAATTAACACGTTGAAGATTTTTTATTTATTTATTTATTTATTTATTCCGGCCAATTATTTGCAATAGGAAATCCAGGGTTCGAAAAAAAACCACGGAAAACTTCGAACGGTTAGGCCGATGGTTGCGATTGGGTTCGAACCCAATACCTACCGTCTACCAGTTTGGAGGCCTGTAATTAGAGGCATCTTTTACGCATCGTGTAGTGGCAATTTTAACAAGAAAAATATGAAGTTGACAGGGATAAAACAATGAAAAAAATTGAAGTCCGCGTGATAAAAAAATTAAGTTTAAATAAGCTGACTCATTTAAATAGTAATTAAAGAAGGCGAAAATGGCAAAACTTAAACAAAATCTGAAATCGAAACTACACAAGAAGGAGTTAATCACCTAGACACTTTTAAAAAAGCATTTAAACGTTAGGAGCCAATCTTTGTTTAAAACTAAATGCACTTTTCTTCATCAGATATTTTTATTTCAGTATTTCTCATTTTTAAACTTACATCATAAGTCAGTAACCCTTCGTTACGGTAACAATTCAATAGTTTTTTAACACCTCAATTAAAAAAAAAAAAAAAAACTTAAAAAATAAATTGCCGAAAGACGTTTTCACCTCAGAAAATTTACTTTTAAAAATATGATTTGTTCACAAAAAAAATTTTTTTTTAAATTGCTATTTTAAATACTTTTATTTTTTTAAAAATATTATTTAAAATGCTGTATGAAAATTGAAAATTAACATTTTCATTTAATTAAAAGAAAAAAATTCATCGCGACAAATAATATTTTGAGTTATGACAATTTTAATTTGCTCTAAATTTTTTGAATAAAAAATTATTAAGAAAGCTTATGATGTGATAGTGCTTACAAATTATGTGGTTAACCAACACAAAACATTCAAAATTAAAACTCTATAAATAAATAAATAAAATAAATGTTTCCTGGACAACATACAGCAACATTGTTTCTTCAATTACACGCATTTCAATTTGTGTCTGATACCTTGAAACCTCACGATTTATTAAAATTGTCATAACTCTCTGAGTTTTGGAGATATCAAGATGGAATTTTTTTTGTTCAATTCAGGAATGGATAAGGAAAATTTTTCTAATTGGAAATTTTATCCTCTGGGGGCCGTATAAAAATTTAATTTTTGTATTTTTTAAAATAGACCCCCCATGGAGTTGCAACTTATCTTATCAAAAAATTTACCTTTTTTGGTGAAACTTTGCAATTGGAAGTATGGGTCTAGGGGCAATATTTAAGGAGATAGCCTATTGTTTCGATATTTATGACTCACCCTGTATATAAAATAAAATCTGCTGATATATCCTTACCATGTGAATTAAATGGTTTGACTGGGTAAGCAAACTTAAAGGGGTACCCCCCCCCGGCCATTCCCCTCTAAAATCATATTTTTTTTATCCAATTATAGGCCACAGATGATGATGTGGCCCTCGACCACTCAGACATATTTCTAAGTGGCCCTTCACTTGAAAAGGTTGTGCACCCCTAATATAAAATATTTTTTATAGTTACTAGCTGACCCGCCCGGCGTTGCCCGGGTCCGTATTAACAATATTCAACGAACTTGAAATTTGTACGATTTTATCATTAACTGGAAGTATGATGAAATGCATTGCCTGAAATATGTCGTAGCTGACTTTGTGAAAAATCGGTTTTAAAAGCAACAACTAATATTAAGTTCTAAAAATAGTTAAAATGAGCAATGAGAAACACGGGAGGGAACATGTATCCAACGATTGCGTTAGTTTCGTGTTAAAGTGTTGATATTTACCCGTAAAATAATGTTTTGAGCCATTATTGACTGTAATACACGATCGGAATGCATAAAAGATACAAATATATCAATCATAGGCAAGAATTATGTGATTATTTTTATCATATGACTTTGAAATATCAATATTAGCATATTAATAAAAGCATTTAAAAGCATATAAATTAGCAATAATTAGCATCATTTAAGATTTTGCTTGAAAAGTTAACATTCTTTCGTTAATGTCTTAAAATCGTCTGCACTCTGAAATCTAGATTTTAGACTAATATTTGTTATTTAAATTGCTTCCTCTGGACCGAGTTGGCGCATTGCCAAGATTTGCTTCCTCTGGACCGAGTTGGCGCATTGCCAAGATTTGCTTTCCCCTGTGCCTCAATTATCCTCGGAATTCCTTTTATTTATAGAGATTAATTATTATTTTATTTACTGTAAGTTCTTTTTGAAAATAGAAAATAATTTAAAAATGTGTATGCAAACGTTATTTGAAAACGGAGTTTTCGCCAAATGGGCTTTGAAAAAAATTGCGCCAAATCTGATGCGCTTGTGGTATCCGTGCCGAAAAATTAATGACCAGAATTGACCTCCACACACAAACAAAATGAAAGTTAAAAGAAAACGTGCAATAAAAATAAATATAAAGGGAAAATGATGTCATAAAAGAAACTTTTTATTTAAAAACGTAATTGTTTCAAATTTTCACACGCGAAATATATAAAACATTCTTGTAGCGATCAAAAAATGCTATTAAGAGATTATCACAAAATCTCAAAATCAAAGTTTTTATGACATTTTTTTTTATATAAAAAATAACAGTTTTATTTTCCTGCATGATTAAATTTTAAAATGCTTTAGTGCATTCAATATTTCTGAGTGCGTAAATGATTACTATTTACTCCATGTACTGATTCGGTTATCTACGAAAATATCCAGCCGGTGAAAGTCACGTGCACCAAATTTCTGTGACGATGCAAATAAATTGTGCTTTTTTATCAGTTTTTTTAACATAACTTTTAAACTATTTGGAATTAATTTTTAAAAGTAGGTGCATTCACCAGATTACCTTCATAGGTATCTTCTGGTACTGATGAACCACGTTTGAGAGGAACCTGGACAGAACTGCGCATGGTCGAAAAGAGAGAGTCCATGTCAAAAATGGGGAAGTTAGCACCATCTCGAGATGAGTTTGTTTATTAAACAACCCTAAGTTTTTTTTTTTTTTTTTTTTTTTTTTTTGGGGGGGGGGGGGGAATACCTTTTTGTTTCTGTAACTGAATTATCTGTTTTTAAAATTACATTGTAATTCTGTTACACGAAATAAGTTATAAAAAGACAAGCATAATAAAAAAGACGATTTAAAGGTATGATTATTAAACTTAGCCTAATAACTTTTCACTCGCAATATAGCGCAACTTAATCTTTTTAGAAGTAACGGCAACATGGCTTGATTTTAAAACATACCAGATAAGCGATTTTTTATATATGTTTCTTTACATTATTGTGTACACTATTTATTTATATTATTTGCATGCATTTGATATGAATATGGCGCAGATATCATATACTTATAAGGTTTGGAACAATTTTTTTCCAACGTCAATTTGGCGAAAACCTCATTTTCGAATACTGGTTAAATATGCATCTTTAAATTATTTTCTATTATTTAAAAAAATTTCAATAAATAAAACAATTTTTAATTATATTAAATTTTAAAAACTAATAACTATACAACAAAAAACATTTTATATAATTTCAATAAAAGAAAAATTAAGGTAAATAAACAGTTTATAAAAAAATAAACAATATCAGGGTTACCATATACGGCAAAATAATGCCATTTTGGCGTCAAGTAAATCCCAGTGAGAATATGATATACATGTGCCCTGAATATTTAGGTTGTTAGAATTGGCGAATTTCTTGTATAGCCGCCAAGTCAGATGCCAAGCAATCGTTAAGACTGCGTTTTAGCCATAAATATAAATGTAAAAAAAAAAAAAAAGAAAGAAAGAAAAAAACATGCTTTTATTAAATATTCACAAAAATGTAAGAGAAAAAATATATATAATTGATAGAAGGTGCACAATCTATTTAATTTAAAATAAGATTTTACTCAGAACAAAAAGTAGAAAACAATATTTAATATCATTTCCATGAATACGTAGAAGTAATTTCGGCCTCATAGGCTGTTCTCCCCAAAGTCTCAATGGAATCGGCTTGACATTCTGCCAAGTCAGGACCTTACATGAGTGGTACATCAGTACAAACAGAATCGAAATCCGACAAGTACTTTTTGAGATTTGCTTGACGAAAGAATATTTTTGACTTTTAATATCTTTACGTACTCTGAGTATAAGACTTCGCTACGCTCAGACAAAAAAAGATTAATAAAAATGCACATGAAAAGTCAAATTTAAAAAATACCTTGATGACGTAAGAAACGCGTGTAATGTGCTCAATGTCAAGTGAGTGTGGCATTTACGATAAGCTATTATTCGCATTTGATCTCATAGTTTGGCGATTGTTTTTTTGGTCGACGGCATAATCAAGTATAACCGAATTAAGTAAAAGAAGCATATTTATAATTCCAAAAATGATAACCCTATTAACAGTTTACAGCGTCGGATTAAGTGTCTCATGTCCAATTAAAATATATTTTTGAATTGAAATTTGAAGGAAATACGGGGTCATGAAAAATCAAAGAGTTTGGAGAATAAGATTACAAATATTCGCAACTGATTATCCGATCGACTTCATATTTTATGCAAAATTTATGTTTCTTAATGTCTTTTATAATAACTTCTTAAAATAAATAATTTCGAAAATTGTTATATACCTTTCATCAGAACGAATATTTTGACAGCCCGAAAAAATTAGTTCCGAATAATCGAGGCTATTGATATTCAATAGCCTGCTTCCTATTATTACATACTAACAAGGAAGGTCTCCGTACTGGGCATACTCAGATATTTTTGAACAAAATTGTAACTAAGCTACTCATGTATGTAATAAAGGATCAGTGAAAATTAGCGGCGGAAATGCAGAAGGAAACATGTAAAAAAAATAAAATACTTTCGAATATTTGGCGTGAAAAGACAAAAGTGTCAGACAATTTGGCGAGCAGCTCTTTTCCCTGCCAAAAGCAAACGATTTTAATGCAACTGAAAATTTTTGGATTTTTAGAATCCGCATAAATGGTGCTTGATGAATTTAAGCATAAAAAATGAGAGAGTTTAATACATTTTATACATATATATATTAAATTGCCTATGTATTATTTGTTGCTGTAGTTATTTAATTTACCTCTGGAAAAATATTTTCATGTATAAAAAATTCTTATTCAGTAAAATTATTTTCATACATTTAAGCGTATTCAAATATAAAGGCTAGATGTTTCCATAGCAACAAAATCGAATGGACAATGCTCAACTAGACATTGAACTTGAAACAATTTTAATTAATTTAAATTTGAATTTCGTTTCAAATCTCAAATTTTGATGGTTAAATTTGAATTAAATACATATAAATATCAATATAACGAAATTATACTTAAAACAAACTAAAACTGACAAAAGCTAAGATATTTAATCTATCTAAACACATTGAACATGAAACTTTTTTCCTTTAAAATGCATTTGACATTAAAAAGGAAAAAGCGTTTTTTGAAAGTGCTTTTCATCGCCAACCAATGATAAATCGCCAAATAACGAAATTTTCATTATTTTTTTACGGGCAGGGAACTGAGGTTCCTCCGAAAAATTTTTTATAAACGTATATATCCTCATGAGAAGAACATTCTGTAATTTTTTCAGATTTTTCGGAGAATGCCCGTATGGAGACGTTCCTTGCAAGTACAAACCAAATTTAAAGTCTCTCTCTCATTTTTTTCGGGAGATAAAGCGTTTATAGACAGACAGATTAACAGACGGTCAGCAATTTTTTTTTTTTCTAAAAATATGTTTTTCGGAATCTCCAGTGTTTGAAACAATGATTACAAGACTTATAGTCCAAGAGCCGACAGCACCAAAATCCATGTTATCGAGCACAAGAAAAAAAAAAAACTTTATTTTATGGAAGAGTAGTAATAGGGGAATCAAATCATCCATGAAGTGAAGTGATGCTTTAGCAAAAACTGAATAGCACTAATAGTTTACTCGTAGATTTAGCATTGTTTTTGCTGTATAATCAAAGGTATTAAATGGTTGTCGGGCAAACATAAGGCTAAGCCTACCAAAAGACTATTTGTGACATTAATTTTTGGCTTATGCACCACTTCGCTTCCAGCAGACATGGATCATTAGATTCCTCTATTACTTCTCTTCCATAAAATAAAGGATCTTTTCATGTGCTCAATGACTTAATGTTTTGTGCTGTCGGCTCTAGGACTATTACCCTATACTACTTATGATGGTTAAGGCCCCACACTAGGCACAGAAAAAGACCCGGATGATGATGTAAAGTCTATGGGAGCGTTCTTTTCAAATATCTCGCTCCAATTTTAATATTTTTACGTGATTTTTTTGCACAAGGACGATTGCTGAGGACGATCCACAACCAGCCTAGTTTTTACTTTTTTGATTTTACTTACATATTTTTTATATTATGATAGTTTCAGTTTCAGAATCGGTTTAAACTGGTTTGAAAAGTTAAAGTAATTAAATCAAGTAAGAAAAATCATGCGTTAAGCATAGATTATGAAGCACTTTCCAGCACTTAATGAAATCTTTAACAAAACTTTGTTATTTAGGGAAATAATAGTAGCAAATATACCCAAATATGTATTCCAGTACTTTTGAACAGCCCGTATTACGTATAATGGGAGAATTTAGTTTAGCAAGAAAATACCCTGTAGCTTGAAATTTCTTTTTAGCAATTCATACTATTAGATGGAAACATACTTGAATAATTTTGTTCAGCCCTGTAGTTTACATCGCACCTTTATTACACGTCCGCATTAGGCTAAAATTTATTGTAAATTAAAACACTTTTAAAACAACTGAAATCACATTCTCATAAATTATCATTCATAGGCGTCCATGTACCGAATTCTTTGCGTGGCCCTGTATATCATTTTATCTATATTCTGCAAATATTTCTCAGTAAATTGAATGAAGCTCAGCGTAAAAATGCATAGCTTATTAAAGAACCACGTTTAAATAATTTACGCTCATATTCAGTAACGTTGGTGACCTCTTTTGGGTAGCCCTGTATATCAACTATAACATTTATATACACCATATAATGTGCATATATTTAGCAAAATATAAATGCGCATATCACAATTAAAATGTATTTCATCCCTCCATCAGCCATCATCGGACTTCAGAACGAATACGGTACTTCGGAAAGAATATACTAATTGAAATCTTTTGTATGGCCCTGTAAATGCTATGTACTTCATATTATGCAATACAGTAGCGTATAATTTACATTAAGCTTCAATGACATATATAAATTTTATTATACATGAAACAACTTAATATATTTAAAATATGTCACCCACAATTCCCCCTTTTACCATTATCTAATGGAATTCTTTTGTGTGATAATAGCTACATTTTCACCTTATATTTTATAGAATGCATATTTTAATATGTTTGACAGGGTATAATATCTTTAAAATTCCTTTGAAACGATTTTTCCCCATAGGCCGTAATGTAATCGGAAACTTTTGATTCGCCCTGTAGATAATCTAATCATGGTAGAAACTTCATTTTCAATAGGGTTCGTGCTAGGGTAAACGTCAATAACGTCCTAAAATTTCATGGCAATCCGAGTATATTAACGATTTTTCCCCATAGGCCGTAATGTAATGGAAAACTTTTGATTCTCTCTGTAGATAAACTAATCATGGTAGAAACTTAATTTTCGATAGGACTTGTGCTAGGGTAAATGTCAATAACGTCCTAAAATTTCATGGCAATCCGAGTATGAACGATTTTTCCCCATGGGCCGTAATGTAATGGAAAACTTTTGATTCTCTCTGTAGGTAAACTAATCATGGTAGAAACTTAATTTTCGATAGGCCTTGTGCTAGGGTAAACATCAATAACGTCCTAAAATTTCATGGCAATCCGAGTATATTAACGATTTTTCCCCATAGGCTGTAATGTAATGGGAAACTTTTGATTCTGTCTGTAGATAAACTAATCATGGTAGATACTTCATTTTCAATAGGGTTCGTGCTAGAGTAAACCTCAAATAAACCTCAATAACGTATAAAAATTTCATAGCAATCCGAGTATATTTACGGGAGTTAGAGCGCGGACAGGCGGCCATCTGGACATATGGCCAGACGGCCACACAAACCGAATGCATAAGCACTTTTCAACTTTGCTGGAAAGTGCTAAAAAAGAAATCTGAAACTAAAACTGAAAAAGTAAAAACTAGGCCGGTTGTGGATCGTCCTCAGCTATCTTGTGCAAAACAAACATGTAAAAATATTAAAATTTGGGCAAGATATTTGAAAAGAACGCCCCTATAGACTTTACATTATCATCCGGGTCTTTCTGTGACTAGTGTTGAGCCTTAAGTAAAAATGCGGTACATTCGTTCTATTTAGTTTTATAAACATGCAGATCTTGGTGTAATAGTTGCTGCACTCTTATAAAATCATGTATGAATACTAAATTTATTATAATTCTATATATTAAATTCAGTAATATAAGAAATAATACAACTCCATCTTAAGCAAAACGGCCTCACCATGCAACCTAGAATCATGACTTATCATGGAGTATCATTAAATTAATTACGTATAATATTTAATAGAATCAAGAAAACTTTTTAAAGTTTTGATTCGATTTTCATTATGTTTGAAAACTTGACAAAATTCTGCAACAATTTTATATATTAAAATTCAAACCATTCGGTTGGATAGGTGATACAGGGTGATTCATAATCATCGAAACAATAGGCTATTTTCTTAAATATTGTCCACTAGACAAGTACTTCTAGTTGCAAATTTTCATGAAAAAAGATGCAAAATATGATGACATATGTTCCAACTCCGTGGAGGAGGGTCTATTTGAAAAAAAATGCGAAAATAAAATTTTTATTCGACCCCCGTAGGTTAAAAATTCCAATAAGGAAAACTTTCCCCATCCGTTCCTGATTTATATACAAACTGAATACTGTATACTGAATTATATACATGTACATACACGTAGTCGAAAAATGCAATATTTTTCATAACAATATTTTAGCCTCTTCAGTCCCTGAGTACCCAATTGGGTACTTCAGTTTTGTCCCATTTTATTAATGATATTTAAATATAAATTTCGATATAAGAATAATATGTTTCGAATTCTAAGATTCGAGCTAATGAAAATAAAACAAAAATCTCGCTCTGAAGTCAAATGAGAGAATAAATAATTCAGTAATAATTAAAAATACTGTAATAATCGCCAGTAGCGAAGAGGTTAAATTGCGACCTTAATGTTTAACAAAAATTTTGACTGAATGAGGGTATTCAGTTTATTCAGAATCTTAAGTTCCACAACACTTGTATAGGTATTTAAAGATTGAAAACCAACGAATATAAATGCACAAATAAAGTATGAGAAGGTAGCAAATAGCTATTTCGAATCTACTATCGAGATTCTTCATCAGTGCAAAACTCAGCGAGCTAAAAATAGCAAAACTGAGCAAAGAGACAGAAAGACGCAGGCTTATATACCCGCTATGGGAACAATTCCGCCTAAAGAAAAGCAAACAATGAGAAGAAAGCAGCCAAACCCAATGGGTGGACAAGTAGCAACATCTATCGGAGAACAAGCAAAACAAAATGTAAAAAGCGAGTGAAAAAAAAAGTATTAAATTAAAGATTTCCAAATACTTGGAAAATAAGGAGTACTAGATAAGTCATTGACTAAGGAGTGAGAATTTTTTATGATGTGGTAAGCTTCCCAAAAATCAAAATCAAGAATGGAAGGACATTTATGGATGATGGTTGCTGAAGAAAAGTTAAACTTATGTTGTGAAGACCAACAATGTTGAGCAATAGAGGAACATTTAAGCTCCTGATTTTTGACATACCTTTTATGTTCCATTAAACGAAATCTGAGAGCACGTTTAGTCTGACCAATATAAGAAAGACCACATTGGCAAGAAATTTGGTAAATATCCCCAGTTATCTAAGCGATCAATGGGGTGCTTAAGATTTGGTAAAGCAATCTTATTAACAGGAGAAAATAGCTATTTGCTACCTTCTCATACTTAATTTGTGCATTTATATTCGTTGGTTTTCAATCTTTAAACATTTGTGCACAAAGGCTTTATTTGCTATTTTAATGTATTTGGCGTCAACGGGCCTTGATTCCACTATTGCTGTTTTTATTTTACTTCTCTTTACTATGTCACAAATCAATAGATTTTGTAATTTACGGCTGAAAAAGTATAGGTTTTTGGAGCACTTACATTTTCTACGTGACTGCAGACGCAAAAAAGTGATTCCTAGGTTTATTTCAATACGTTGTAATTTATTTAATTCAAGTAGGATAGATAAGGTTTTATTTCGATCTAAATTAGCTCTTTTAAGGGCTTTGATTCAAGAGACTCGCCAGAAAATTGCTCATATAGAGCGCGAGTTATATTACGTATATATCTCTCTTGGTAATTCTTTTCCTGATTTTGATTCTATAGACAGAATTTCATGGAATAGAGTCCTCAAAGCTTCTTCGATTCATTGCGCAGTTCTAAAAAAGAAATTTAATACGCTTTGTAATAGTTTTTTCGCCAACAACTCTATAAATTTACCTACTGTTAACAAAAATGCTGTTGTCAATCTTTCTAGTATCGCTTTAAGTAAAAATCAGCTAAATGCTCTAAAATTAAACAACAATTTCTCTGTTTCTGCTCCTCCTTCGTTACCCCGTCTGATTGCTCCTATTGAAAGAGCCTTTAAGCATAGCGCTATTTCTCCATCTCAAAAAGAGTCTATTAGGCATCTCATTGCCAATACTGTTGATTTCAATTCGAATGTTTATAAGCCAAATCTTAATAGTTCAGTTAAACATTGTCTAAAAAATGTGTGTTCTGATCCGAATTTGATCGTAACTAAGGCTGACAAAGGTGGTCAGATTGTTGTTCTTGACAAGTCTTCATATTTAAAAAAATCCCATAAATTAATGATGGTCCCTATGTGGATATCCACAAAGACCCTTCCTCTAATGAAATTGCTACTATCAAATCTGCCATTAAGTCTTCACACATTATTCCTGCTAAATTAAAAAGGTATCTTATTCCTTCAATTTCTCATTGTGCCAGGTTTTATGCTTTACCTAAGGTCCATAAACCTAATATTCCTTTTAGACCCATTGTTTCCAGTATCGGTACGGCTTCTTATAAACTTGCAAAATATCTTGTTTCCATATTTTCTCCTCTCTCAAGCAGTAACTCTTTCACTGTTAAGAATTCTTTTGAATTTGCTAAGAAACTTCACAGTTTTAAGCCACAAGGCCACATGATGGTTTCTTTTGGTGTTAAATCATTATTTACTAATGTTCCTGTCGAAGGTGCTTTAGATTGCCTTAAGAAAAGGCTCTGTGAATTTCATTTTTTCTTTTTCAAAATCGAGGAGCTCATTCATCTAACTCGTGCTTGCTTATCTCAAAATACTTTTGTATTTAACGGGAATTTCTTTCGTATGATTGACGGTTTGGCTATGGGTAATCCTCTTAGTCCGACTTTATGCGATATTTGTACATGCATTACTTTGAAATAAAATTATTTGAAGTCTTAAAATTTCCGTTCTATGTTCGTTACGTAGATGATATCTATGCTTTAATTGAAGTGAATTCTGATATAAATCATATTCTCTCTGTCATGAATTCGATTGATTCTTGCATTCAATTTACTTTTGAAACTGAATCGGACAATTGCCTTCATTTTCTGGATGTTCTTGTGATTCGCAATGAAGATAATTTTCAGACTACTGTCTTTCGCAAACCTTTTGCGGTCAGTCTTCCACCTCACAAATATTCTTCTCATCCTCCTAACCAGAAAGTTGCGGCTTTTAAAACTTTTGTTTTCCGGACTTCCAATATTTGTTCAACTCCTCAGTTACTCAGTGATGAACTTAATTACCTAAAAGCTATTGCTGTTGATCGTGGTTATTCCCCTAATATTATAGATTCTATTCATAGAAAATTGACAAAATCTACCCAATCTGAAAGAAAGAACTTTAATTCGAACTCCAGTGCATTGGTCCCCCAGGGGAATACCTTCTTTAGGTATTTACGGGTTTCGCGACCCCGGGTTCCCGAGCGATCTTTCTCCTTTCTTTTTTCTTCTCTTTTTTAGTTGTCTATCCTTTTTTCTTTGTTTCACACTTTTTAATCTTCTCTTTTCAGTTTGTTATCCCTCTTTGTTCTTGTTTGGTTTTTGACTAACTTTTTGTTCACATAGTTCTTTGTTCTACTAACTTTGTCGTTTTCACTAACTTGTTTGTTTACATAGTTCTCTGTTTTTACCAACTTTGTTTTCGTTCTTTTGTTGAAAAAAAAAAAAAAAAAAGGAAAAAAAAAATTAAAAATGCTCAAAAAGACAAAAAATATACCAAGTTTTTTTAAGCTCCCTCGTATATTACTTTTTTTACAATAGTGGGTTTTTTTTTATACACGTGAGACACCCTGGGTGTTGAGGTTTCTTCTAACCTCATCGACTCGTTTCATCCTCTTTAGGATGATATCGAGTCCCAGGGTGCAGGGCATCTCCGAGCTTCGGTTCCAAGTACGGGGGGCGCCATGCTTGCATGGTGATTGTTAGGAGTAACACCAGAAGACTGGTGCCTTTCGATGTAAGGGCCGGCTGTAGGTTGGACAGAGCTGTAAAGGCTTACCTACGGCTACCCATTCTCCCTGGAAAAGAACTAGAGCTTCGGAGATGCTATCGAGTTTAACCCAATGTTCGAAAAACGTGGGGGTCTGTTGAAAATAGTTTTCGCCCTTTTGAGACCTGCACCTGACGTAACGGTAAGAAGAAGGGTCGGTGACCAGGCCCGATGCCTGGCGGTTTCAAATTCTTAAATTCAATTATGGCTACAAACTCAAGGGATAAGACATGCGAAGTGGAAGCCCCACACCAAAAAGAGATTAATGATTTAATGATCTGTGAATCAAATCGAAGTGATAATGTGGAACATAAAAAATCTTGGGCAGATAGAGTGGAGGAATTTACTTCCAATATGGAATGTAAAAATACAAATCCTAATACAAGCATAGCTCAAGAAAGATTCTTTGTGGTACAACGTCAGGAAGGGACATTTGATAAAACTTCACCCTTTTTAATTAATAAAGCCATCCAAGGGTTAGTTGGAGAACCAAAAACTATAAAAAAAACACGTAAAGGAGAATTGTTAATTGAAGTATATAATGATCAACAAGCAACCAACTTAAAAAAATGTACACACTTTGCTAACATTGCTGTCACTGTATCACCACACAGAACTTTAAACACATGTCGTGGAGTCATATCAGAATCCGACCTTATATACGTCTCTGAAACTGAACTCTTAGAAAACCTAAAAGATCAAAACGTTATTGAAGCTAGGAGGATACAAATCAACCGTCGGGATGAACAGATACCACTTAATCAAACCAAGATACCCACCAAGCACATAATACTTACTTTTAATACACCTACATTGCCTAGATACATAAAAGCTGGATATTTGTCATGTCATGTAAGACCATACATCCCAAATCCATTGCGTTGTTTTAAGTGTCAACGCTTTGGGCACTCAAAAACTAATTGTCGAGGTAAACTTGTCTGTGGTCGGTGCAGTGAACTTGACCACGATAGTACTCAATGTAATGCTACCCCACGCTGTGTTAACTGTAAAAAAGACCACCCTTCATATTCAAAATCCTGCGAAAAGTGGAAAATCGAAAAAGAAATACAAACAATACGCACTAAAGATAATATACCATATCCTGAAGCTAGAAAAATAGTCGAATCCAGGACACCTAAAGTTGGTGTATCCTATTCTGCTGCTTTATCTAAAATAAACCAAAAAACTTATCAAACGACTGCAACTCAGACTGAATCCCCTGCTGAAATAAAAAGCCAAACAAAGCAAAAAGAAACCAGCCTCTCTAATAATTCTGGAAAAACTACAAGATCGACACAATCTACCTCAACTAAATCTCTAAATCTTGCTTCTTCCAATTCGCCACAAAAGTCTTCTCCAAAGTCATCAAATACTCTTATTCCTAAACATCCATTCCTGAAAAGATCCCCTCAAAATATAACCAAATCCGTACCTCCAAAACCTAACCATAGACTTGAAGCACCTGAAAATAAAACTAAAAAGAAAAAAACTATAACATCTAAAAATGAAACGCATCAAAAACAGAAAAATAGGCAAGACGAAACATATATGGATGATGATGCTCTAAACCTTCATCCTGAACGGGATGAACAGTTAGACGATGGAGATAGTAGCATGTCTACTACCTCCGAAACAAATGACATAGATATACATATCTAACATCTTTCTTCATGACTAATATTATTTCGTGGAACTGCCGTGGTTATTACAATAAACATGACGAAATCCGTATTCTCCTGTCTGATCATCAACCTTTATGCTTAGCTCTGCAAGAAACTCATTTAAAGCCCAAAGACAAAACAAAACTACGTAATTATGCTACATACAGATATGATTTTATAAATAGTGATAGAGCCACTGGTGGAGTGGCTCTCTTCATCTCTCGCAGTTTACCTCATTCTCATCTCCCATTAAACACTAATTTACAAGCTGTTGCAGTCCGTGTCCACATAAAATGTCTCATTACAATCTGTACTATATATTTACCGCCTAACCAAACTATTCAATCAGCACATCTTAATGATCTTATTTTCCAACTCCCCACGCCTTTTATTATCCTAGGAGATTTTAATGCTCACAGTCAACTGTGGGGTAATTCTAACAGTAACCCACGTGGTGATACAATAGAGAAACTCATATCGGACAATGGCTTATGCCTGCTAAATAACGGTGATTTCACATACTTTCACGAACCAACCCGTACTTTTCATGCAATAGATCTTACAATTTGTTCACCTTCTCTCTATCCGTTCTGGAACTTCTGGGTCTCAAATGACCTGCACGGCAGTGACCACTTTCCGACTTTTATCTCCTTGACTACTCCAGCTGGAGATTCTAATAACCATCCCAAAAAGTATATCTATGACAGAGCCAATTGGCCAGCTTTTACTGCACTAGCAAATATAACCAATAATATGATAATGGGTGACATCGACAAAGCACTTGATAATATAACTAATTGTATTATCAATGCTGCTGATGCTAGTATTCCAAAAACTTCTACTACACACAAACACAGAAAACCATGGTGGAATAACGACTGCCAAATGGCAAAGAAAAAACAGCAAAAAGCTTGGGGTCTATTTCGAAGATATCCAAGTAACAATAACTATATTGCATACAAAAAAGCAAGGGCTGAGGCTAGAAGGGTGCGACGCAAAAGCCAGCGTGACTCCTGGACTGATTATGTCTCAAGTATCAACTCCAATACATCTAGTAAAGAACTCTGGACTAAAGTAAAAAAATGTATGGGCATTTATTCTGAAAGTCATATTTCCATTTTAAAATATAACGGTCGTACTGTCACTTCTCTTAAGAATATAGCTGAGACAATAGGGTCTACCCTAGCTTCAATTTCAAAATCAGATGCATATCCAGAACCTTTTTTAACATATAAAAGACAAAATGAAATGATTAGGATTAATTTTGATACTCATAACACATTTTCATACAACCATCCTTTTATTATATCTGAGCTAAAAAAGTGTTTGAAAGACAGTCATTTATCTGCCCCTGGACATGATGGTATCACCTACATCATGATCAAACATCTTTCTGACCTCTCTCTTGACAACCTCCTCTCTTTTTTCAATAGAATCTGGATGGAACACCTTTTTCCTCGTGCTTGGTGTAGGGCTATCGTTATTCCTTTTCCTAAACCTGGAAAAGATGCTACGAACCCTAATAATTACAGACCAATCGCACTTTCTAGCAGCCTTTGCAAACTTCTTGAAAAAATGGTCAATAGCCGCCTCGTACATATTTTAGAAACTAACAACTGCCTTGCTGCTTTTCAGAGTGGGTTTCGACGTGGTAGGTCTACTATCGATAATTTAATCCATTTGGAAAATCAAATACGGACAGCCTTTCTAAAACGCAACCATTTGGTGTCAGTTTTTTTTTGACATGGCGAAAGCCTATGATAGAACATGGCGCTATGGTATTCTCCGCGACCTTTTTAATATGGACTTTCGTGGGAACCTTCCTATTTTTATCAAAAATTTCCTCACAGTTCGACTTTTTCAAGTTCGAATTGGGGGAGTTCTTTCTAGCTTTTATGTACAAGAAGAGGGTGTACCACAGGGCAGTGTCCTTAGTGTCACCCTCTTTGCTATCAAAATAAATAATATTCTTAACCAACTACCCCCCTCTGTAAAAGGTGACCTTTATGTCGATGACTTCCGTATTATGTGTATGGGACAAGACATTCGTTTTATTGAGAGACAACTGCAAATTGCAATTAAAAGTATTCTTAGCTGGACAAACAAAAATGGTTTTATTATTTCTAGTGACAAAACTTCTTGTGTGCATTTCTGTAGACGTAGGGATCTGCATCCAGATCCTGAAATTTTCATTGATTCAACTCAAATCCCTGTTGTGGACAGTGTTCGTTACCTCGGCCTCTATTTTGACAACAAACTGACTTTCCTACCGCATGTTTTACAACTACGGACAAAATGTGAAAAATTGCTAAATTTAATAAAGGTACTTTCAAATACTTCTTGGGGAGCTGACCGTACTTCCCTCCTTAAAATATACCGTACGGTTATTCGCTCTAAAATTGATTATGCCTGTCAGGTCTATGGTTCAGCCAGTAACTCTGTTCTGAAAAAACTTGACACGGTGCACCATAGCGCACTTCGTGTTTGCTCTGGTGCATTTCGTACTTCTCCTGTTCTAAGCTTGTATGTTGAATGTAATGAACCTTCCTTGTTCCATAATCGTGATAAACTTTCTTTGGAATTATTTTACCGTCTCTTATCACATCCTGACCATCCTCTCCATCCCATTATTTTAAATACTGACAATGATATGCTTTATCAGCACCGTCCGTCTTGTGTCCCATCCTTTGGAGTCAGAGTGAGAACCATCATAGAAAATAGCTCCTTGAGTGATGTTCAGGTGAGTCCACGCTCTTTGTTTCTGTTCCCCCCGTGGAAGCCTCCTAATATTATCTCTCTCTACCCTTTTAAAGGATATGATAGGAACAATCTGACCCCTGCTGCTTTCCAACAACTATTTTCTACTCATCGTGAAACTTTTAGTAGCTACATTGATATTTATACAGATGGTTCTAAAAACGGAGACATTGTTGGCTGCGGCATTTTTTGCGAAAACACTTCTCTAAGTTATCGGCTTCATCCTATTATTTCGGTATTTACTGCTGAATTGATAGCGATTGAGAGAGCCATGGTGCACATCTCTCATCATCATAATACTTCTTTTATCATATACACAGACTCAAATAGCTCTATTGACGCAATTAAATCATTTAATAAGCATCCATTTGTTTCATCTCTCCTTGATTTTTATAATAAACTAACAAGACGAGGTTATAAGATCTTATTTTGCTGGGTACCTGGGCACATGGGCATTCCTGGTAATGAGAAAGCGGATGAGGCGGCAAAACACGCTCTTAATCCATTACATCATAAGATTCCTTTCTCTGATATTAAATTGCTCATAAATCATCTAATTCACAACAACTGGCAAGAGACTTGGGATATGGAATTCAACAATAAACTACATCATGTTAAACCTAGAATCACAACCTGGCCTCCTATTTACCCCAGAAAATCAGACGTTCTTTTAACTCGCCTAAGAATTGGGCATTCCAGAATTACTCATAGACATTTGTTACTTCGGGAAGATGCACCCATGTGCCCACACTGTCATTTTGATTACTTGACCATCCATCATATTTTAACTGACTGTCCCGTTCTTCGGCACCTGTATAGAATGTATTTTAAATCTTCAGTCCCCATTTTGACAAACCTCATTGGAGAAAAACCCCATGGGGCACTCTTTACTTTTTTAAAACACACTGGTTTTTATTTTGAGATTTAGGGTTTAAATGTTTAACAAGTCTTTTATGCTTTTTGACTTTCTGGATGGAAACTCCATTCAGTTTCCTTTGTTTGGATACCTAGTTTTATGAATAAGTTTCTTTCATTTTTCACGTGTCTTGACTACATCTGGATGGGGTAACCCATCCAGATATCTTTCACTTTATATTTTCTGCTTTTTTATCTCTTACGTCTTTGTTTGGCGCAGCATATCCCTTAAGGGATCTTGCGCCATTAAATTCTATACAACCAACCAACCAACCAGTGCATTGGTTGTTTTGCCTTTTTTCCCCAAAATCAGTCAGCAAGTTGCTAAAATTTTAAAAAGGTTCGATTTCAATGTTGTTTTTTCTCCTGTTAATAAGATTGCTTTTTCAAATCTTAAGCACCCCATTGACCGCTTAGATAACTAGGGTATTTACCAAATTTCTTGCCAATGTGGTCTTTCTGATATTGGTCAGAGTAAACGTGCTCTCAGATTTCGTTTAATGGAACAAAAAAGGTATGTCAAAAATCAGGAGTTTAAACATTCCTCTATTGCTCAACATTGTTGGTCTTCACAACATAAGTTTAACTTTTCTTCAGCCATCATCATCCATAAATGTCCTTCCATTCTTGATCTTGATTTTTGGGAAGCTTACCACATCATAAAAAATTCTCACTCCTTAGTCAATGACTTATCTAGTACTCCTTATTTTCCAAGTATTTGGAAATCTTTAATTTAATACTTTTTTTTTCACTCGCTTTTTACTTTTTGTTTTGCTTGTTCTCCGATAGATGTCGCTACTTGTCCACCCATTGGTTTTGGCTGCTTTCTTCTCATTGGTTGCTTTTCTTTAGGCGGGATTGTTCCCATAGCGGGTATATATATAGAGTGTCTCTCTGTCTCTTTGCTCAGTTTTGCTATTTTTAGCTCGCTGAGTTTTGCACTGATGAAGAATCTCGATAGTAGATTCGAAATAGCTATTTGCTACCTTCTCATACTTTATTTGTGCATTTATATTCGTTGGTTTTCAATCTTTAAACATTTGTGCACAAAGGCTTTATTTGCTATTTTAATATACTTGTATAGGTAAATTTTGATATAGTTAGCTATTTTGATATTGTTTTGAGATAGTGTCAAGCTTAGCGATTAAGGCAAATTTTTGAAATAGAATTGCGGTCTTAATTTTGAACAAAAATATTAATGTGGGAGCTCATTTTATTCAAAATTTTATGCTCTACAACATTTGTATTAACAATGTTTTTGATATAATTAGCTATTTTGAGATCTTGTTAAGAAAATTAAAAAACGTGTTTTTCGACTACAAATATTTACATATTTTCTAACGCTCTCCTTATATTAGTACGAGAGGGAAAACATAGCATATTTATTTTAGTTCTAATCTGAAGGGATTAAAACAATTTCCTTCTTTTCCCTAATTAATTTGAGCTCAACCCTCTGACCACGAGGCTAAAACTTTGAAGTAGAATTCTGACCTTAATGTTCAACAAAATTAAGTGTAGGTACTCGGTACTAATTTTATTCAGAATTTAATTCTGACACATCAAGAGGTGAGTAAGTATCGATTTTAAAAAGTCTATCTTCGCATTCAAAAACGAATTTGAGTTGCATAAAACAGTGTTTTAAAAACTGATATTCATAAATTCATTAAGCTCACATTTACAGGAAATGATTCTACAAACTTCACGTAAAATTTTCAACAACACCAGCTGTATTTTAAAAAAATTCCTTCCGTATAAACAGGGTATATTAGCAATTCTACTTTAAAATTTATATTCATAAAGGTATTAAGTTTTTCTAGTTATATACATATATATATATATATATATATATATATTTACATCCCTGTAAACTTTATGATGTAAACATTCAAAACCTATACTTTTAGAAAGGCGAACATTTTTTACTCTTATAAATAAAATACTTAATTCGAATTCAAGGTAAAATTTACGATACCGTAAAGAATTGTTTAAAGATTTAAGCATGTGAATATTTAAAAGCATTGAACAAGTAAACTTTAAACGATTTTGTAAAATTTACGAGCATTGCCGCGAAGAATTTTAGTCTTGTTTCGATTCTTATCAAACGTTATATGCTTATATAATATTAAACCTGCCATAAAATGCATCGTGTATTATAAATGCATAGCTTCGAAGCTAAATAAATGTGTACAAAAATTGCGTAGAATATGGGAACTTGCGAACCGTATGAATATTTTACAGTGTCAAATAGGAATGTTTAGATTGTTATATAAACTTTTATTATTTACGTGGAAATTTTAACTTTCTAAATCATAGTTTAAATAAGCATAAAAGTTTTTTTTTTTAACAAGAACGAAAAATTATGAATCCAGCATATATTATGTAACACTTTTTAGGTGCGTTCATAATTATGTAAATACGTAGCACTTGTAGTCGTCGTTCAATCCGTCCGTCTGTCCGCATCTGACAGAACAAAAGCTGTTCAATCGAATTGTTTGAAATTGTTCGTCCATGTACCCAATTCTTTGCGTGGCCCTGTATATCATTTTATCTATATTCTGCAAACATTTCTTTTCATGAACATTAAAACATTAGTAAATTGAATGTAGTTCAGCGTAAAAATGTATAACTTATTTAAGAAGCATCTTTAAGTAATTTGCGCTCATATTCAGTAACGTTGGTGAGTTCTTTCGGGTAGCCCTGTACATCAACTATGGATTTTAATATGCTAAAAATGGGCTCAAGGGGCGAAAAAAATAGAGTTTTTGGGAGAGAAAAAATTTAACTTCATCATTTTAAACGATATCAAATCCAATTTTTTTATAAATGTTCTTAATATTATCTAAAACTTTTGTATTTACAAGTTTTTGATAAGACCAACTGTTACGGGGAAAAAAATTAGAAACGAAAACAAAAAGGGGTTTTAAAAAAAATTCATAATTTTATCAATTCTTAAGATATCAAATCTGATTAAATTTATTTTGCATCTTCTTAATAACATCTACAACTTCTATAGTGACAAGCTTTTTATAGAATCAATTTTTATAGCAAAAATAAATTAAAAAAAAAATAGGAGTTGTAGAAAAAAAATCTCTAATCCAAACTGTTTATATTCTGACTCATTTTTAAATTCATTTTTGATTTTAAACGCATCCAAATGACAGATTCTCTTATTTAGGAACTATATAATGTGACGTATTGGCCAGTTTTTTTTTTTAATAAAGGCAGAATATATTTCAAAAAGTGCTGTCGAAATGGGCATTTTTGACCAAAATTTCCCAAAGCGATCGTGTTTGAAAAATGAAGTATTCAAATAACAAACTGCTTATTTTTGACTCATTTTTAAATCCATTTTTGCTCAAAAAACGCATCCAAGTGACAGTTTCTCTTATTTAGGAACTGTATAATGTGCCGTATTGTTCAATTTTTGATAAAGGCAGAATATATTTCACAAAATGCTGTCAAAGTGGACATTTTGAGCAAAATTTTCCGAATGACCATGATTGAAGAATTGAGGATGGATTCAAATAACAAATTGCTCATTTTATGATTCATTTTTAAATTCAATTTTGCTCTCAAACGAATTCAATTGACAGTTTCTCTCATTTAGTAACTATATAATGTGCCGTATTGGTCGATTTTTTCATAAAGTCAGAATATATTTCAAAAAATGCTGTCAAAGGGGGCATTTGAGCCGAATTTCGCTTAAGATATTCTGATAAAATCAGCTCTTATAGAAAAATAAAATTAAAAATTGTTTAAAAGCGGCCAAATAAAGCTGCTAAACTGGGTTTATCTATAATCATATTTAATTTTTTGTTGTTGAAATGAGCACTTAACTTCGAAATCTACCTCCGCCTGTAAGCCAAGCCGACGGGGTTTTAAACAGTTATTTCAAAAAAAATGCCTTTCCATACACTTTTGAGATGCCTTGTCTTGTATACTACACAGTATGCGAAATTTATTTTATCTAGGAAACGCATAACACAGTTAATAGACGTAATTTCACTCGAATTCTTTCGTGCAGCTTTGTATATTGAGCTATAGAATTTATATAGGCGTAATAATCAAAACATTAGTTACCTTTAAACGAGTCAAACGCGGCAATCCCAAAATTTTATTCTGTCTCATACATGTTAATATATAAATTCAGCGCATTAGTTCTTGAGATATGACTGTCTCTAAAGTCCTGTAAACCCTACAAAATGCAGCATAACAAAGCCGCCTGTTGGGCGATTAACCGCAAAAGCTCAAAATTCAGCAACGCCTTACTGAATCCTAAGTTAGATGAAAATTCGTGCATTAGTTTTTAAAATAGACCTATTGTGGAAATTGTAAAAAAAATACAGTATAACAGCGCCAGATGTTAAACGATTTACATCAAAATATAAAAAACCTCAATTTATGTCAAAGACTAACTGAATCTGATGTTCGGTGAAAATAGGTCCGAAAATTGAGCTATTGCGCATAACATGATAAATGATGCACAGCAGCACCACCTACTGAGCGATTTATGCGAAAAACTAATTAGCACCAATTTATAATAGGGACTAACTGAGTAAAATTTTTTAATAAATATCGCATTCTTCTTGGGATAGAGTGCCCACAAAATTTGTGCCACATGCAGACCGACAGACAGAGTCACTGATTCACAAACAGATACTTTGTAAAAAAAAAAAACATGTTTTTCTGTATGTCTGACTCTTAAAAAGTATAAATACGTCGAAAATTTTCACCAATCTGATACTGTCTTATAAAAAGAAAAATAGTAAAAACGCATAACTCAAAATACACTTCGAACAATTATCCCTCTTAGACACTAGTGTAATCAAATTATTTTGTGTCCCTGTAAATAAAAGATAAATGCTATGCACACAATATTCTTCTGAAAGTACATACCTTACAGTGCAATTCAGTGCTATATATGAATTTGAATATGCTTGAAATAATCAATAAAACACATTGCGAGCGATTATTCCGCATGGAAGATAATTCTTTTGAGTACCTCTGTAGAAGAACTATAAATGCTCTATATTTCTATTTCCATATCGAACGTGCCTTAGTAATCCACATTAACATGAAGCAATTATAACATTGTTGGAAATTTTTAAAAAGGAAAATATAATATAAAATATTGTTATTGCAGGCTATTAGCCTCCAGTATAAGAATACATCAAACGCACATGGACTTTATATTAACGAGGGGCATTTGGAAAGTGAGTGACCAGCAGCCTTAACAAGTTCTGTTAAAATATGGGAAAGTGGGCTTTCAAATTGGTGTTATTGAAAGATCGAGTTAAGGCCCCCCCACACTAGGCACAGGAAAAGACCCGGGTGATAATGAAAAGTCTATGGGAGCGTTCTTTTCAAATATCTCACTCTAATTTTAATATTTTTACAGGTATTTTTTGCATAGGATAGCTGAGGACGATCTACAACCGGCCTAGTTTTTACTTTTTTGATTTTGCTTATATATTTTTTATATTACGATAGTTTCAATTTCAGAACCGGTTTTGAAAGTTAATATATATATATATATATATATATATATATATATATATATATATATATATATATATATATATATTTATTTATTTATTTATTTATTTAAATCTGAAACCAAAACTGAAAAAGTGAAAACCAGGCCGGTTGTGGATCGTCTTCAGCTATCTTGTGCAAAAAAAATCATGTAAAAATATTAAAATTTGGGCAAAATATTTGAAAAGAACGCCCCCATAGACTTTACATTATCATCCGGGTCATTTCCTGTGCCTAGTGTTGCGCCTTAATCGTCCTTTCCTCATGTTCAAAATTGATACACATAATAAAATTCTTAAAACCAAATGTCAGTAAACGTTCATAGTAAACATTCATATGGCATAATACATTTACATTTAATACATTTGTTATTGAATGTTAGTAGCATCATTAATCAAACTTTATTTCTTTACAGACCGGGAGACGGTAGCATCGACAATCACCTCATCGAATTCATGGGTGAAAATCTAGGATTAGTTGAATCTCAGTTCATATATTATAACGCAATAGGTCTGTCAAGTCATATCTTGGTGGAAAACACATAAAAACCCGATTTTAGAGGTTAATTCGTAGGTTTGCCATTGTGCTTTCCTGCACCCAAAAGTATAAAAATATGGAGTGGGAGTAGGAAAACATAACGATAAACCTATGAGGCGAACGTTAAAATCGGGTTTTTAGGTGTTTTCCGCCAAGATCGGACTTGGCAAGCCGATTGCATTTTAATAGA
The DNA here is from genome assembly GCA_964019185.1 of Maratus speculifer. NCBI lineage: Eukaryota > Metazoa > Arthropoda > Arachnida > Araneae > Salticidae > Maratus > Maratus speculifer. Next base: position 108,002,360 of record OZ025302.1, on the reverse strand, counting down.
CGAATCGAGATTTAACTAATCCTAGATTTTCATCCGAGAACTCGATAAAATGGCTGTCTGTGCTGCCGCCTACCGGTCGAAGATATCAATAAACATTCATGTAAACATTCATATGACATAATATATTTACATTTAATACATTTGTTATACATATGCATGTGACATACTACTCCATCACAGTACACAGTTGTTACGTACTACTCCATAACAGTACACACAAGAAACACCGAATGAAATTCGGGAGAATTTTTGCAGTTAGCGTGGCATGTGTTGGCGAAACATGGAATGAAATTTTGTAGTATTTTCCCATGACATAATTCAAGTCATCGACTTTTCAAAAAAATTCTTTATTGGCGTTTCAAAGGCCATCAAACGAAATTCCACTAGTTACAGCTGTGACTGCGTGTCAACGATTCATCAGCATAAATCCCATAAATAAAACAATGAAGCTCCAACGTAATAAAACTTATATCACCTCCAAGTGACAGACTGAAAATGGAGGCACAAATAAAAACTAGTCGTTGGGGGCCACCGTAATACTTACCCATCATGGATATGTATATGAAAATAAAACACGTGAAACTATTTATACAATGCATTGCAATTCATAAACAAAATTTAAATATTGTTAATATACATAGTAATGCTATATTAAAGAACTGCTGATGTACCAATTTCGACAAATTATATAAAACGCCAAACTACTCAAGTAGTACCGAACTGCGTAAAAGAAACATCCTTATAACTCCAAAAATAATAATTCTATTAACTAACAATTAACTGCGTCGAATTAAGCGTCTCATTTCCAATTAAAATATACTTCTGAATTGAAATTTGAATGAAATACAGGGTCATGAAAAATCGAAGAATGTGGAAAACAAGATTACAAATATCTCGGCAACTAATAATCCGATTGACTTCGTTCTATATGCAAAATGTGTGTTATTTTATTGCCTTTTACGTCCATTCCTTAAAACAAAAAAATTCGAAAATTTTTATATACCTTTCATCAGAACGAATTTTTCGAGAGACCGAAAAAAATAGTTCCGGATAATCGAGGTTGCTGATATTAAATAGGGTTCGTCCCATTCTTACATACTAACTACATACAAAATTTCAAGTCTCTATCTCAATTTTTTCGGGAGATAGAGCGTTTACAGACAGACAGACAGACGGACGGCAAAAATAAATTTCTAAAAATATGTTTTTCGTAATCTCCACTATCTAAAACGTGTAAATCCGTCAAAAAAAAATTTTCGATTTTCAAAACGATTGCAAGACTTACCCTATACTACGTATGATGGGTAAGTAAAAAGACTCTCCGAAGCCAACGTAGTAGGTCTTATATAAGCCTCATTGCGCGGTAAAAATGGATTTCACGACAAACTCTTAAGAGCCCACAATAGTCACAGAAAAACTACGCAAAAGACCCGGATGATTATGTAAAGTCTATGGGAGCGTTCTTTTCTAATATCTCGCTCAAATTTTAATATTTTTACATGATTTTTTTTGCATAGGCTAGCTTAGGACGATCTACAACCGGGCTAGTTTTTACTTTTTCGATTACATTTTTTTTTCGATTTTGTTCGATTTTTTATATTATGATAGTTTCAATTTCAGAACCGGTTTAAACTGGTTCTGAAATTGAAACCGGTTGATTCTGAAGTTAAAATATTTTTTTTTTTAAAATCTGAAACCAAAACTGAAAAAGTAAAAACTAGCCCGGTTGTAGATCGTCCTAAGCTAGCCTATGCAAAAAAAATCATGTAAAAATATTAAAATTTGAGCGAGATATTAGAAAAGAACGCTCCCATAGACTTTACATAATCATCCGTTTTTTTTTTTTTTTTTTTTGCGTACTTTTTCTGTGACTATTGTGGGCTCTCAATTTGCCAATCAAATTTTGAGAATTCACTTTTAACGAATGAAATTTAATCCCCTAACACAAACGTCAAATTAGTTTTCTCAGACAGCCGCATATTATGCCGCTAAAATCCCTTGTTCAAACAAAAACAACCGAATGATATTATGGGATATCGAACGTTTGAGAAAATAAATAAAGCAATATTATGCAACAGATACAACGAATTAAGTAATGGGATTTTCTTTTTAAGAAAAGAATTGTTTTAAGATTAATGTTTTTAAGAATAAAATAAAATAAAAAGAGTTGGCTAAAGTTATGGAATTAAAAATAATATGTTAAAATATTATAAAAAGAAAGGAAAAAGTTTAATGTTAAAAGAATTTGGGAGTAATTATCCTTAGGATTAAAGTGAAAATTTTCTTTTATTACATATATATATATATATATATTTATATTTATATACAAAAGCAACATCATTAATCAATTTTTATTTCTTTACAGCTAAATTAATAAGTTCTCTTAAAATATGCGGTGTCGAAAGTTTAAATTGACTTTATTAAACGATTGAATTAACTACCATTTCTGTACATTCAATATTCTTAGACACAATAAAGCCTTTAAAATCAAATGCCAGTAAATATTCATAGTAAGTGTGCCTCTTTATAAACCAGCAATAATTACATCTGAAGTGGAGCCAAACCACTTCCTAAATAATTTCAATTTATTTAATTTATCAAACGTGATTTCCGTAAGTTAAGAATTACGCCTGATGGTCAGCGCTTAATAATTGAGTTTAACTCGATGAAGCTTGCAAAATAATTAGATAATTGTGAATAGTCTGCTTGTCACTTTAATTTAAATTACGTTTATAAGACTTTATGGTTCACTGATTGCGAATAAGCAAAATTTTTACGCATCACCATGCATTTCTTAATATTTACTTCATTCATGTGCCAAATTATTAATCAGAAATTTACTCCTCTTCAATAATTATTTTATTTAATGACTGAAGATATGCAAAACAATTTATATAATAATAATTTGATTTTTATATGGATTTTTAAATAAAATTGATTTAACTTATTCGACCCCTAGGTCCCCATATGGACCATAGGGACCTGTGCTTTAACTCAATTTGTTAATGTTATTCGAAAATGATTGCAATTTTGATATCAGAATTATATGTTTCGAAATCTAAGATTCGAATTAATGCAAATAAAACAAGTCTGAAGTTTCAGGTCAAGCTTAGCAAATGAGGTGCATTCGTACTATAATGAAGTTTTTAAAATATTCAGATCTTGGTGTAATAGTATACAGTACATCGGATGCAGTATAGTTGCTGAAATCTTTTTTGAGACCCTGTAAATACTATCTGCTTTCTATTATATACGAAGTAACTACAAGTAAACCTCAGCAACGTACATCAATTTCTTAAAATGTAAAATAGTTAATATAATTAAAACGCGCCTAAACGATGTTTACCCCTATACCGTTATGTAATGAAATACTTTGTGTGTCCCTGTAAAATAATAAAAAATGTTTTTTCCCCACATATTGTATATTTTAATATATACTTCCTAGATGCATTTCAATTTTATTATGTTCGAAAGTGTGTAACATCATTAAAATACACTTGAAACTATTTTTCCCCTTCAGCCGCAATGTAACGGAATACTTTTGATTGTCCCTGTCATTAAACTGAACATCCGATTTTCATAAAATTTTAAATGACTCGACAAAATTATGCAATAACTATATATTTTAAATTTCAAATGATTCGGTTGGGTAGTTTTTGCTCTGTTATATACGGACGGACAGACAGACGGACGAACTGAATGACAACTATATAAGTGCTTTGTGTGTACATAATTACGAACGCACCTAATAAAAAATATTTCTCTGAAGTCAAATGGGAGAAGAAATAATTCAGTAATAATTGATAATACGGAATTAATACTCAGTAACGAAGAAGCTAATAAATTGGTAGTTAAGAGTCGATTGTAAGATATTTACAAGAACAAATAGATTAACTAACAAAAAATACTACTGTGGAAACCTCACAATTCCTACAAGAACAATATACACTTGTCGGATGTGACAATTCCACAGTTTTCTCTGATACCAAAATTAAAGGATTAATAGATTAAATTAATTAAATCTATGTTCATCTTAAAAATACTAAAAGCATGACATTCCGTGCATTAGTTCTTAAAATAAGATTATTGGGGAAAATGCAGTAAAAAAGTGCCAAATGTTTGGCGCTTTTCAGCATAACATATTATATTTATCAATTTATATATAACAATTGTATTTATCAAGGTATACCTAAATCTGAAATTTGCTGAAAATTTAAGAAAGAGCCGTTGCGGGAATCCTAAAAAATTCAGTACAGTAGCACCACCTGTTGCACGGTTGATACCAAAATAAAAACAGAACTAATTCATACCAAGGATTAACTGAATCTGAAGTTTAATGAAAATCCGTGCATTGATTCTTGATATTTTGAGAACTATTGCAGAAATCGTAAAAAAAAGGCAGCATAGCAAAATTACCTGATGAGCGAATTGCACCAAAAACTAATCACTAACAGTTTACATCAGGGATTACCTGAATATAAATTCTTATTAAATTCCGTGTATTAGCTCTTGAGATAAAGTGCCCATATAATTTAAGTCACATACAAGCATTCTGACAGATTCACAGACTCACTGACAGACTCTTTGTAAGAACATGTTTTTCTGAATCTCTCTGATCCCTAAAACGTGTAAAACGTGATCGTCGAAAACCAGAAGTTGAAAAAAAAAATTCGATTAAAATATTTTCTTCTATTGAAGACAGAAGAAAATAAAGATACTTAAAAAAAAATTTAATGAATATTTTTTCATTCCAAGTGTTACTTTCAAATTTGTGTCACGGCTGTTTCCAAATTTCCAATTAGCATAAATATTATTGTTAAACACTTTCTTCCTTCCTCGCCACTGACAATAGGGGAAGGTGGTGTACCTTGGAGGGATGTGTACCTTGGAGGCACATTGATTGTGCAGCCACCTTGAGTGATAAATTTAAACTAAAATATTATTTGCATGTATTTGTTACTAGAGACTCATGGGAAGTTCTTCTACTATTAATCAACACACTTGTTGCTGCTATAAAAAACAAAGTTTATTTTCAGTACCAAAAAGTTACTTTTCAAGGACATATTCTTTTTCTTCCATAACTGTAAGCATCAACTTTTGTTTTAAACTGATTATCACAAGTTGAAAGGCATGTTTTAAGCTACATTTATGTATGCTTGAAAATGGCTAAATCTAAAATATGAAGATGTGGAAACCATTTTTGTAAAACACTTGCTTGTAGTGTACCTTGGAGGTAGCTAATGTTGTGTACCTTGGAGGTACCCCCAAGGTACACACCTGCTAAATTTATCAATAATTAAGAGTAAAATTTGTTAGAAAGTATTTCTTTACTTTAATAACCAAAGTACTGAGCTGGGCAAATGGGCCTAAGTTTAAATGTTAGGCTATTAAATTGATGAGGCCTAAGTAAAAATTCAAAATCAAAGTTACCTAAGCCTAGTATTAAACAATTAATAAATATTTTAATAAATATATAAATAATTATTTATATATATATATATATATTAAAATATTATTATAAATAATTATTTATATATTATTAATATTTTATAGATAATATTTTTTACTGTTTATAATTTCTTGCAATTATTTTCAGAGAAGTAAAAGGTTCTAAAATGCCTAGAAGTAAAACTGGATATAAATTTACATCACCTGAATTTGGAATGGAACTAAAGATGTTAGATATAAAGAGGGAGTGTTAAACAGTGGTTATTTGTATTTGATTAAACTTTATTTTATGGCTAAACTGTTCAAACTTTATTATTTCAGTTATATGAACAATTTGTGTTCTTAAAATTGTAAATTTAAACTAATTAGACTTATATTACCCTAAAGTTGTCTTATATTAAATCATATTACTTAAACAAATAATAAATCAGCTTTCTTTCATGCTGTGTAGTACTTAATCTGTTAAAAGCAAATACCTCCGAGGTACACTATACCTACCTCCAAGGTACACCACCGGTGGTGTACCTTGGCTGTATTGTAAGCTATTTTTTAAAAAATAAAAAAGTAGTGAAGAAATATATTTGGACATTTCAGAAAAAAATATGTAACAGCTAAGATCCTTAAATTTTTGAAAAAAAATGTTTTACAGATATTTTCCAAACAGTTTTTTTGTAAAAAATCAAAGTTTGAAATTACCTCCGAGGTACTCCACCTTCCCCTACTCTCGAATTTTGTATTCATATAACTTTATCTCTCTTACGCTATTCATCATACTTAAAAATTTTGAAATAATGTAAGTAAGATTGAAAAGCTTTTCACTCGCTTTCGCTATTCATTATATTTCAAAATTTCGAATTCATATACCCTCAGTCGGACAATCTTTGCTTCAGCATGCATTATTGTTATCATCCCTAATCGCTCTGGGATCTAGATAGCGAAAATTGCGCTGAGTATTTGCAAAGTTCACAAAGGAATACTAAAATTATTTTTCGAAACTTATGCTGCATATTTAGAGAGAATGAATTGATACGTTGAAAATAAAAGTTCTCGTAGGAAATCAATTTTCATTTTTTTGTTCATAAATAAATCTTTTCTGAATAAAAACTGTAACTAGAACTAAATAAATAATAATAGACCGGGAGGCGCCAGCACAGACAATTACTTCATCAAATTCGCGACTTAAATTCCAGAATTAGTTAAAACTCTATTCGCTATTGCCGTAATAATGAAAATTTCAATACAGCAGCACCACGTGTTGGGCGATTATTACCAAAACTTAAACAGAATCAATTCATATCAAGGATTAACTGAATCTGAAGTTTGAGGAAAATCCGTACATTAATTCTTGAGATAGAACTATAGCAGAAATCGTAAAAATGACAGCATAGCAGTGCCTCCTCTTGAACGATTTACACCAAAAACTAATCAGCTTCGTTTATATCAGGGAGTATGTGAATATAAATATTTGCTAAATTCCGTGCATTAGTTTTTGAGATAGAATGCTTACAAAATTTATGTCGCATACAGACAATTAGACATTGTCACGGACTCATAAGAACCACAGACTCACAAACAGACATTTTGTAAGAGCATCATTTTCTGAATATTTGACCCCTAAAACGTATAATTCCGTCAAAAACAGAAAGTCGGAGGAAAAAAAAACTTAATTGCAATATTTTTTTTACTATTGAAGATAGAAGAAAGTAAGAATACTTTTAAAAAATTTAATGAATTTTTTTCATTCACGTGCTATTTATATTTTCAATTTTTTTAATTAGCATAAATATTATTGTTAAACACTTTATTTTTTTTCCACCATTGACCTCGATTCCTCTCAAATTTTGTATTCATATAATTTTATCTCTCTTATGCTATTCATCGTACTTTAAAATTTTGAATTAATGTAAGTGAGATTGAAAAGCTTTTCACTCGCTTTTCACTATTCATTATATTTTAAAATTTTGAATTCATACCCTCAGTGGGACAAGACTTTGCTTCAGCATGCATTATTTCCATCATCCCTAATCGCTCTGGGAACTAGAGAGAGAAAATTGTGCTGAGTATTTGCGGAGTTCACAAAGGAATAATGAAATATTTTTTTCTAAAATTATGCACCATATTTGGAGAGAATGAATTTAAATTTTTAAGAAAGCGTTCTCGAAGGAAATCATTTCTCGTTTTTACTTACCCATCATACGTAGTATAGGATAAATTTTTCAACCGTTTTGAAAATCGAAATATATTTTGACGGATTTACACGTTTCAGATACTGACGATTCCGAAAAACATTTTTTTAGAAAAAAAATTGCCGTCCGTCCGCCTGTGTGTCTGTCTGTCTGTAAACACTCTATCTCCCGAACAAATTGAGATAGAGACTTGAAATTTTGTATGTACTTAGTGTGTAAGAATGGGACGAAGCCTGTTTAATATCAGCAACTTCTCCGTAACTATTATTATCCGTAACTATTTTTTTCAGACTCTCGAGAAATTCTTTCTATTGAAAAGTATATAATTTTTTTTTTTCATGGAGTGGACGTAAAAGGCAATAAAATACACAAATTTTGCATAAAAAACGAAGTCGAACGGATTATTAGTTGCCGAGATATTTGTAATCCTGTTTTCCCATTCTTTGATTTTTCATGACCCTGTATTTCATTCAAATTTCAATTCAAAGATATATTTTAATTGAAAATGAGACGCTTAATCTGACGCAGCAAACTGTTAGTTAATATGATTATTACTTTGGGAGTTATAAGGATGTTTATTTTACGCAATTAGGTACTACTTAAGTAGTTAGGCGTTTTATATAATTTGTCGAAATTGTTTCATCAGCAAATCATTAATAGAGCATTACTATATATATTAAAAATATTTAAATAAACATTTAAATTTTGTTTTTTGATTGTTGTGCATTTTATAAATAGTTTACGCATGTTTTATTTTCATATATTTTATTATGCATATCCAATCCATCATGGGTAAGTATCGCGGTGGCCCCCAACGACTAGTTTTTATTCTTAAATAAATCTTTTCCGAATAGAAAGTGTTATTAAAATCAAATTAATAATAATCAAATAATCGTTTCGTTGTAAATATCAACTCAAATTAAACATGTTGACAAATGAGATATTTTTGTACTGCAATTAATTTTATAAACATTCAGAACTTGGTGCAATAGCTGTTGTACTTTTATGTAAAAATGCATCAATACGAAATTTATTACGATTCTATAAATTAAATTCAATAATACGTAAATAATAGGACTTCGTCTTAAATGGGACCACATCACCAGGGCAGCCTAGAATCATTACCTATCATGAATACATTTACACGCTATGATTTTTTTAAGTTTAATTTAAAAACACTTACCATAAAAAATGCACTTCCAGCAGTTATTATTCATAGCGAATGCTGTACCGGAATTATTTTGTGTGTTCCTGTACATCAAAGATGAATGCTTGCACATCATATTTTATAGTAAATATCGTGCAGTGTGCCTCAGAGATATATATAGTATGAATTTGAAGGTCTTTGAAATAGTGAAATATTAATAAAATACACTGCAAACTATTTTATCTCATAGATCGTAATGTAAAGCAATTCTTTTGAGTTTTATCCATACCATATCGTATAGTAGGCATCTTATAGTGTATTTCAGAGATATACAGTAGACTCTCTCCATCTGAACACTCTCTAATGTGAACACCCCGGTATTATGAACACTTTTTCACGGTCCGGCGAAACTCCATAGACTTAACAAAAGATAAACTCTCTGTATTACGAACACCCTTTAATCTGAACAATCCCCTGAACAATCTGAATCCCGGTATTATGAATGTTATTTGTGGTCCCCATTTCTACTCCATCTCTCTGTAAACTAAACATGTGTTTGCAATCGGAATTCAAGTTCTCCCATCATGGAAATTTGGATAAACTGTTACAGAAAAAGGTTATAAAAAATTTTAACGAACGCTTTCAAAAAATAAACAGACAAATTCACTGCTAGATACTAAGCATGTATTTGCATGTAATTTGTTTGAATAGTTCTGATAAAATCTTCAGTTATAAATTTGGAACATTTGTAATCACATTGTTGTCAGTTGCCTGCTGTATAAGAGAAGCCATTTTATGGTTTTTGATTAGTTGGAGACGATTACGGTAAGTTAAAATATTCCACTTCCATCTTGCTTATTTCAAAAATTAGTTTTATACGAATTATTGTTAAAAACAGCTTAAGCATGATGTTTTACAAATTAATTTTCAAATTTGACCGATTTCTTCGAATGATCACCTACTGGCAAAATGGCAATTCGAGAAACATTGCTTATCATTTTGTTGCTATTTAATTTTAGATTTCATTTTTACCCATGATGGGACATTCATTAAGGATAGCAGCAATCATGTTAGTTTACTTTTAAAACTTAAAAGGGAGGAAACATAATAAAAGCCTCGTAGCACTGGCCTCATTTGATCAATTAATGGCTCGGTCATCCTACATAGTAGTAGTAGTAACCCATTTCAGACCTCCCTCTATTAGGAACACCCCCATAATCTGAACATTTTTAAGAAACACATATTAAGAAATCATCGCAAACGAATTTTCCTCATAGGACATAATGTAACGGAATGCTTTTCAATGTCCCTATAAAGAAACTGTAACCCCTACAAACTCCATTTTCAATACAGAACATGCCACACTGAATATCAATAACATAAACATTAATATATTTACAGGAGTAACAGCACGGGTAAACAGACTACAGACAGGGAAACTAACAACTACTACTTTTCAACCACGTTGGAAAGTGTTAAAAAAATTGTCCAGTTAAACTGATGGTATCGAGCTCACAGGCTATTCAGACTAATTATATATTGCAGACTTATATTTTCAAAGAATAATACTCAAGAAAAACATTTTAAGGTAAGGGGGTTAGCTTATTCATTTCCCACTTTTATTATCTATTATAAACCGTTTTACCCCCAAAACTAATCACGAATACGTTTAATCAAAATATGTCTATATCCAAAATTTGAAGCAAATCGGATAGTTCTGCATAAAAACCCATTTATCTAATTTAAAGGAAGGGATCACACATTTGCTTTATACATAAAAAAGAACCTCCAAAACTAATCAAGGAAACGCCTTTTAGAATAAGCCTATATCCAAAATTGTAGCAAATCGGTTACTTCTGAATGAATTAGATTACACTCCCCCATTTACTTATATTAAGGTCAGTAGCCTCCCTTTATACTTAACCAATGAGTCTCCAAAACAAATCAGGAAAGCATGTTATCAAAATGAAATTATATTCAAAATTTGAAGAAAAAAAAACATTTATCCAAATTAAACGAGGTTACTCCTCCCCCTCTTTATACTTAACCAATGAACACCTAAAACTAATTTGGAGGCACCTTATCAGAATAAACCTAAACCCAAAATTTTAAGCAAATCGCATATTTTTTATCATAAATTATCATTTCAGTCATTTTTATCATGACCCTATACCTAAAATTTTAATAAAACCTGATAATTCTGCTTGAAAAACCCATTTACCTAATTTAAGAGAGGTTAGCCCTCATTCGCCCCTTTATATTTATCCAATGAACTCATAAAACTTATCAGTGAAGCGCCTTACTAGAATAAACCTATTTTCAAAATTTGAAGCAAATCGAATGTTTTTATCATGAGTTATCGAGTTACCTACATGCATACATTTAGAACCGGTGGGCGCATTAACTCTCAGGCTTTGATAGCCTGTGAGCTAAAAAGCAATAAAACTGAAATTTATTGATCAGTTGTTAGCTCTGTCATAATGTGACGTCAGCATTAACCACGAGTATATTTCTACTTTATAATTTAGGTGCTACAGCTATCTACTATATTCACCATATTTTTCAAATTTGAATTAATGAAACTGCTATTGAAACGCAATTTTTCCCTCTTTCATTAACTATTTCCATTTTAAAATTTTGAATTCACATTCTAAGCGAGACAATCTTCAACTCAGCGTATCATCATCCTTAATCATTCTGCTTATCTCTTAAATTTCCGTCGTCCTTAATATCTGGATAATGACAATCGCGTCAAGGATTTGAAACATTTGCATAGGAATGCTGAAATACACTTTCTAAAATTTTCATATATTATAAATCATTTAATATGAGAGACAATGAAATGAAATGTTAAAAGGCCTTATGGGAAATCAATGCTGCTGTTGTAGAATAAATAAACGTAATATAACGTCAGCATTGCCCACGAGTATGTTTCTATTTTATAATTTAGGTGTTACAGCTATCTACTTTATTCATCATATTTTTGCTTTCTTCTATCTTTACAGGAAGAAAGTATTGAATTCGTGAAAATTGTCGAAATCCGGTTTTCGACGGATTTACATGTTTTAGAGGTCAGATAATCCGAAAAACATGTTTTTACAAAATGTCCGTCTGTCTGTGTCTGTGTCTGTGTATGTGACAAAAATTTTGTGGGCACTCTATCTCAGAAACTAATGCACGGAATTTCACAAAACTTTAGATTCTGTTAGACCTTGATATGAACTATATCTGATTAGTTTTTGGTGCATATTGCTTTACAGGTGGCGCTGCTGTGCTGCATTATTCACAATTTCCGCAATAGCCATATCTCAATATCAAGTGCATGGATGTTCATAAAACTTTATATTTAGTTAGTACTTCATATAACATGGTACTGATTACATTTTGGTGTACATCACCAACACGTGGCGCTGTTATGCAAATTTTTTTTCAAGATTTTGCAATAGCTCTATCTCAAAAACTAATGCACGGATTTTCATCAAACTTCAGAATCAGTTATAAGTTGGCATAAATTGTTGCTAACAAGATTTCTGTTTAAACCACCTAACCTGTGACGCTGCTATGTTGCATTTTTCAAGAAGTACCTGCATAACACAGAAAAATGTTTTTGGATTGCCACATCTAACTAGTTAAAATTTAAATTAATGAAACTGTTATTGGGAAGCAATTTTCCTCTCTTCCATTAACTAATTCCATTTTAAAATTTTGAATTCATATTTCTCTGCGAGACAATCTTCGTTTCAGCGTTTCATCATGCTTAATCCTTCTGCTGTTTATCGCTTAAATTTCAGGCCTTAATATCTAGATAATGACAATCACATCAAGGATTTGAAACGCATAGGAATTGCTGAAATACATTTTCTAAAATGTTCATATATTATAAATCATTTAATGTGGTAAGCGATGAAATGAAATGTTAAAAGTCCTTGTGGGAAATCAGTGATGCTGTTTTATACTAGATAAACCTTTTGCACGCAAAAACTATAATTAAAACTAAACCACAGTGACACTTCCATTTAACGAAGCATCATCGTTACACATAAGCACTTCGCTATAAAGAAAATTCGTTAAATAGAAACTGCCTCAAATTCATAAAATTTGTATAATAAAAACAAGAAAGAAAAAATATCATACGTCAAACATAGATTATGAAGAACTTTCCAAATCATTCAGGATAATGTAACAAAACTGCACCTTTTAAAAAAATTAAATATTATATCCCATTTCACCATATGGGTATTTCAAAATCAAATTTTAACTGTTCCTATCTACAATCGGAAAATTATCCAAACTTTTTAGCAGCCCTGTATTTGATATTGAGATTTGTATATATTAGCAACATGAATCCCAAAACTTAGTCCATTTAAGAGATACATATATCAGTTGAAAATTCTCCAACAGAAATTTACTCTAATATGAAGAATGGTATGCGAATACTTTTGTCCAGCCCTGTATATGAGGTATGGAATTTATATATAAAGAGTAACATGCAAAACTCTAAATAAATTTAAAAGTGCATATCGAATATTTAAGCGAGCCCTCCAGCCATTTTGACACAAAGGCAGTACAACTATAACCGATTTATTTTGTGTGTCCCTGTAAATTAATTTAAAAAAAGCTGTGAATGCTTTGTTTTAACGTGATCGTTGTGAAATTCAGTGATTTATACCAGTTTAAATACATTTGAAATAGCGTCATGTCATTAAAATATTCTGCAAATGAACCATTAATCGTACGTACTTCATATGCAATACCAAAATGCCTAGGGGATCCTAAATAAGATTTCTCGATTCCATAAAAATCCGAGCATATTTATGGGAGTTAGAGCGTGGACAGACGGACAGACAAAATGAATGAATAAATACTTTTCAACTATGTTGAAAAGAGTTAATAAAAAACGCAATAAAACTGAAATTTATTGATTACTTTTTAGCCCGTCGTAATATGACGTCAGGGTTACCTACGAGTATATTTCCACTTTATAATTTAGGTATTACAGCTATCTATATAATTCATCATATTTTTAAAATTTGAATTAATGAAACTGATATTGAAAAGCAATTTTCCCCTCTTTCATTAACTAGTTCCATTTTAAAATTTTGAATTCATATTTCTCTGCGAGACAATCTTCGATTTAGCGTATCATCATCCTTAATCATTCTGCTACTTATCTCTTAAATTTCCGTCGTCCTTAATATCTAGATAATGACAATCGCGTCAAGGATTTGAAACATTTACATAGGAATTCTAAAATACATTTTTTTAAATCTTTATATATTATAAATCATTTAATGTGGGAGACAATGAAATGAAATGTTAAAAGGCCTTATGGGAAATCAACGCTGCTGTTTTATAATAGATAAACGCAATATGACGTCAGCATTGCCCACAAGTATATTTCTACTTTATAAATTAGGTATTACAGCTATCCACTTTATTCATCATATTTTTATTTTCTTCTATCTTTACAAGAAGAAAGTACAGGATTCGTTAAAATTTTCGAAATCCGTTTTTCGACGGATTTACATGTTTTAGGGGTCAGAGAATCCGAAAAACATGTTTTTACAAAATGACCGTTTGTTTGTCTGTGTGTATGTGACAAAAATTTTATGGGCACTCTGTCTCAGGAACTAATGCACTGAATTTCACAAAACTTTAGATTCTATTAGATCTTGATATCAACTAGATCTGATTAGGTTTTGATGCATATTGCTTTACAAGTGGCGTTGCAATACTGCATTATTCACAATTTCCGCAATAACCATATCTCAATAAGTAGTGCATGGATTTTCAAAAAACTTTATATTTAGTTAATACTTGATATAAAATAGTGCTGATGACGTTTTCGTGTACATCACCCGACACGTGGCGCTGTTATACAGATTTTTTTAAGATTTTGCAATCTCAAAAACTAATGCACGGATTTTCATCAAACTTCAGATTCATTTATAAGTTGACATAAATTGTTCCTAAGTAGATTTTGGTTTAAACTAGGGATGCACCGGATACAGATTTTGCCGGATATCGGATACCGGGTATCCGGTATCCGATTTGCCTGCCGGATTCGGATATCCGGTACTAAATATGTTTTTAGTTATGGTGAATGTTTATTTCTTTATCCAATGCCATCTCAAATAATAAATTGCAAACATGTTTCACACACAATTCTAACATTTTAAATGTATTGAAATATATTTTACAGAAACTATATATCTTTGACAATCAGGGCTTAAAATTCAGGTTTTCCTAGGAGGAGAGAGTTTCCCTCATAACATTTGTAAATACAGGGTAGTTAAACTATATAAGAGGAAAAAAATGTTTTTTTTTTAACCCTATTATTTTTACTTGCCACTTAAATATTTACAATTTATACCGACATGACAAATTTCCGTTGAAATAATTTAAATCCACAACTCAAGATAATTATCCAAATTGTTTATTTTAATTAAAACAAAGGAAAAGAATCAAGCTTTATATATATCAGATGTGTTTTTAGCTCACAGGCTATCATAGCCTGAGAGCTTATGTGCCCGTCCGTTCTGTATGTTCGTTCGTGCGTAACGCAATAACTCATGATAAAAATATCCGATCCACTTGAAATTTTGTATGTAGGTATATCCTGACAAGGCGCTTCCCTGATTAGTTTTTGGAGTTCATTCGATATGTATAAGAGGGGGAACGGGGGGCTCATGCCCCTCCCATTAGTTGATATAAATGGGATTTTCATGCAGAATTAAGTTTTCTTTCAAAATTTAGATTAGGATCATTCTGATGAGGCGATTCCGGGGCTGTTATTAGGTGTTCATTGAATAAGTATAAATAGGGGGAACAGGGGTTTTAATGCCCCCCCCCCCTTAATTTATATAAATGGGTTTTTCAAGCAGAATTTTCAGATTTCGTTCAAATCTCTGAATAGTTTTGGAAGTTTAATGGTTAAGTATAAAAGAGGGGGATAACTCCTTTTAAATTATATAAATGCTAAATGGGTTTTTATTAAGAATTATCTCATTTGCTCTGAATTTTGGATATAGATTTTTTATATGATAAAGCATGTCTTTGATTGTATAGGAGGTTCAATGATTAAGTATAAAAAAAGAGGAAAGGGGAGAGCTGTTTCCCCTTCTTAATTTTTTTTCGAACGGAATTAACCCTTGAAAATATAAGGCTTTAATGTACAATTAGTATTTGTAGCCTGTGAGCTCAATGCCATCAGTTTAACTGGGCAGTATTCTTTATTCAATTTTTACTCAGTGTTATGGACAATTAATAACTGAGTTGCTAAATGAAGTTTTTAATTTAGATTTTGTTCAATTTTGTGTGGTTTAGAATCTTTTATGATTACACTTTTGACAACAGAACAGAGCAACTTTTCTAATACATTAAATTATTGGAAATACTTGTTTTTGATTTTTTCTTCTTATTTTTTTTCTTAATTTTGTAAAATCTGGTGTGCATTCATTTTTAATTTGCTTGCACGAATAATGCATGTAGGTGATTGTATCGTCCATATCCTTCTGTGATTGTACATCACTTAGTGGAAGTATCGTCATTACCGTAATCCCTGGCATTTTAGCTAATTGAATTATGTTCAACTATGCATTGGAATTTTAAACCCATAAGGAATTCCGAAAATGACATTGTCAGTAGATTTCTTCTATTACATGAGAAATGGTTTATTTAAAAAAGTCATGTTCTAATTTCTGTGAACTACGCACATCAATTATTTAAATAATTTCCTTGAAGTTCATTTTTTTTTTTTTAATCATTTGGAAAACGGTTGTTGTTATCGCTCGAGAATGGATCTTGTGGTGTCTGCATTTCATTTTGTTTATGATTTGTCCAAGGATATTAATGTTTAATCCATGACATACGTAATATATGACTCTTATTACATAAATCATGTTTTGATCATAAAAATGATGCTTTTAATGATTTTCAATAACTCAATGGGGAACATTTAAACATCTTGCTTTGGGCAATGGATGTCCATATTTTATTTATTTATTTTACGTACTTCTTTAAATATAGAAGAATTTTTATTTGAATAGGAAATCAAAATTTCATTGTTAATAAAGAAGAGAGTAGAAAAGTTACAAAATGTGCAGGTGCAAATTATAAGATATGGGAAAAAAAAATACAAACAGAAACATCGTATAAAAGATTGTCTTTTAAATAAAAAAAGAGGTATGATTATTGAGCCCACTGATGAGGAAATGTGCGATGATTTTGAAAAATGAAACATCTAATGTTGAACCATTGATTGTAAAAAAACATGTTTTTCCTTTTTTTATAATGAGCAACACAAGATTTAATCTCATTTTGTTTAGTGCTAATTCCAGAAGCTCAGACTCTAGTGATCATTACTGTCCTTTTAGTTATTTCTTGCTTCGGCACAGGAAAAAAATCGCAAAATATGTAAATCGGTCATAGAAAAAATATTACTCATTTTGTCCACCATAGCAAAAGTAAATTTTTAAAAATTGTTGACCTGTCTGAAAAAATTTGAACTTAGAGGGAACTTGAACAGTAGAAAATATAACGGAATTCGTCAATCAATCACAGTAAAATATCGTGAAATTTGTTAATCTGTCACAAGGAAATATCATGAAATTCGTCAGCTAATAACAGAAACAAAACACAAATTTTTCAGCTGAACGCAGGAAAATAATTGTTCATTTTATCAGAATGTCACAAAAACAAAATGGGAAATTTGCCAATCAGTCGCAGAGTAAATAGCTAAATTTGTCAATCTGTTGAGAGAAATAAATTGTGAAATTTGACAGTTAGTCTCCAGAAAAAAAAAAAAAAAAAAAAAAAAAAAAAAAAAAAAAAAAATGGAAAATTTTGTGTGACGAGCAAACAAGAAAAATTTGTGAGAAAAATTACAGTCAGACGCAGAAAAACGATTTTGTATGATTGTCGTAAGAGCAAACTGTGAGATTTGTCAATCGATAGTGGAAAATATCACAAAAATAATCAGTCAGTCCTGAGACTTGATCGCCACTTCACAAAAAAAAAAAAATTTTCAAAAAGTAATTTTTTTTTTTTTTTTTAGAAACAGGAATGTCTTGCCCTCAAGATTTTTTAGGGCATGAATCCTGCCACTCAGTCCTGAAATTCAAACATTTAAATATTCTGCCTATTTGTCAATGAACTACTGATAATTGCTAAATGAAATGCTGATAATTTTTAGAACAAATTTTACATGTTTATTAATATGTCTATAATTGTAAAGTATTTTCATAAAGAAATACATAGCACCTTTTTATAATGCAAACTTCAAATGTCTTACTAATATACCAATGGTTGAAGAGTTATCTCCAAACATAGGTTTAATTTTTTTCATGTTTTAACTATTTAATGCTGATTACCTTCAGCTACATTTAATTTTATTTTAAGTGAAATCAGTTTAAAATTTATAAACAACAAAAAAAAATAATTTTAAATATTTATAATGAAGTCACGAAAATAACTAGTTGGATGCAGGGGCGTCGCCATGGGGGGGTATGGGGGGGGAGCCTCCCCCCCCAATATATGTGAAGTTGGGAAATTTGAGCTTAGAGTTGGGAAAATTTAGATTTTTGAAAGACTTTCTTTTTTTTTAATAATTACAAGAAATATATGAACTTTTTATTCTTTCGGTGACAATGGTTTAGCAAACAAGTTAAATTATCAAAAGAAATCAACCAGACTCAATTTGTCATTGTATTTCTCTGTTCTATGAAAACATCATACACTTATTAGACCTAAATGTCTCTGCTCCTGTGTATCAATATCTGACTCTAAACAGCTTTCTCCACTCCTTTGTTTCCTCCAAAACTTTCATTTCTGAAAAATTTCAAATTATAGTCCGTGACTTTTATGTTACTTTCGTATGAAAATCCATAATGGCTCATATACTAGAAGTCTGTCCGGGCCTGGGCTTGGTCCAAGGTACTGGCATGGCCCGTGGACCGAGCAGGCAAACTTTCAAACAGAGTGCTTCCACCATTCTGATATAAAAATTTAAAAGAAGCTCATAAAATTTGAATTATTTTCAATAAATATGAGTTTCACAAGAATGCGTATAAATGTGCTGCATGAGCCGATTTTATTTTAACAACACTATTGCAAAAATATATTTTGTCCAAAATGTAGAGAACGTCATCGGATAGTTAATCATGTTTGAGCCTGAGCTTAGCTTTTTTTGCAGACTCGGGCAGGAGCACCGTCAGTTTATTACCCCTCCCCCTTTTTAATCCTCAAACCAGAAAAATTATCAAATCATAGATGCAAAAAAAAGTAAAAATGTCGAATATGAAGTCGCAAAGGACTGATGAAAACTTTCACTTTAGACAGATTTTTATCTTTGGCGGGAAATTTTCAAGCAATTTTTACGTCAGGAGTATGAAAGGAGGACACTGTGCAACATCAAACACCCTACAGTTGGCGGGGGGATTCCCCTCACATCGCCAGGTCCCCCAAAATGGCTTTCCAGATTGTTTATTACCTTGTTCATAGTCATATAATAACAAACATCTTCATTAATCTCTCACATTTTCTTCCGGAAGTTTTTTTTTTTTTTTTTTTGTAATAGAGGCTGCGATCAAAAATGTCTGTTTTCTTGTGGGGAGGGGATGTCTCCCCTGTCCTTCCCAAATGGCTCTCCTGGACTCGGGTTAGGCCGAGGTAAGGATTATTTTTTTCTGCATAGTTGAGTCGGGACGGAACTGGACTTGGTTGCTCTTGGCATGTGTCGGGCGGACAGTTTTGCTTTGCAAAATAAGTAATAATGATAACGAACTTTTGGTAAGGGGAATCATCGGAAATGTATCTTGAGGTGGTTCTCAAATTCCCTGTTGAATAACACAAAACTTTCTGAAACATTTTCTGACTCATTTTTAAAAGAAAATGCATAACATTGACAGGCCTGAAGTGATTGGATTGAAACGATTTCGAATTGAATAGCGTTTTCCATTTTTCGATAAATAAATTACTTATCCAATTACAGGCGATTATTGTTACACAACGACAGTTTTCTCTTCTTTACTTGCTATGACGTTTTGAAAATCGAATCAAAAACTAATATTTGACAGCCTTTTCTGAAATATATGTTGCTTTCATTCCAAGAAAAAAGAAAGCGCCATTCGATAACATTTTTTCTAAATAAGAACATCTGCCAATTTTATGCGTTTCCGAACAAAAGTGAATTGAGAAATGCGCAAGAAAACAATTATTTTAGATTCTTTTTATCAGCATTCTTTAGAAGAATCTTAATTGTACGTTAAGAAAAATCCGAATTTTTTGTAGCTATCAAATTGGCCCGCGGATCGGGCCTGGTTTAATTGTTTTTTACGCAAGCTGTTCCTGTTTTCAAAGATTTTTGTTCAGGCCGGCCCCTGAACTGTGAAAATATAGATCCGGCTCGAGCCAAAGTTTTAATTTTCAAATCGGGCCGTGCTGGGCCAAAATAGCTTATATGTAGTCGGGACCGTGCTCTGATCTGGAAATTCCAGCCGGAAAAGACATGTATAGCAAAGACAGTAAACAAAAAAGGGAATTTTTAAACAAACTAATGATGGTTGACGAAAGAAAAGAAATCGCAATAGATCTTTAAAAATAAAATTAATAATTCCAATTATAACATATTCTACTGTCAAAATGAAAATAAAACAAGAAAATATTCACATCTTTTCATATTTAACCCGTCGTCGTCGCGTCGCCGGAGAATTTATACAACGGCTTTAGTCGTCGAGTCAATCTAAGCTTAAAAATCTGTAAATTTTATTTCAAAATAGCAATCTATTCTAATATTGTAAAACAAAAATGCAATTTGTATTTCCGTTTTATGCTAATCTCAAATAGTATTAAAAGAACTTGGAATAAGTAACTTTGAAAAAAAAAAAAATATTAAAAATATTTATTCAGGCGCCAAAAGAAAAAAAAAAAAAAGAAAAGCTGGAGTCCTAATTTCTATAATAGTAGCTACACCTGCTATATTACGTAACTGGGCAACAATATCCAATGAGTTTTCGCCAGAAAAAATACTGGTAACCCTTTGTCGTCAAGAAAAAATAATCATAAAAGCAAATGTGATTTCAAAAAATTATTGATTCTGATAAATGTGTTCCTTTTTACTTTGTTTGTGTGCGGATAAAAAAACTGCTATATTTTTATCGGTTTATAAAATATGAAACCAAAGCGATATAAAGTTCAATGTTGTAATTGTAAAGCAGTATTTAATAATGACTATAAATCTCAGCATGAAAAAAACAATCATAATGGGAATAGAGTTTCTGTGCAGGAAATTGGAGCCCCTAAAAATCCATTCGATGCTTCAGTACGTAAAAGGAAAAAAGTGGACGATGTGAAATCGGAACAAATATATAAATATGATAGCAGTCCGTCAAATGAAGAAATAATCAGCATAAGTTGCAATACTGATGTGTTGAACTTAAATAAAAAGTCTGAAGAAATAAAAGATTTTTCTTTTCCTATAAACAACACCGAGAGCGAAGATCAACTTCTTCAACAGTGTAATTTGGATTTTTCAAAAGAAAGTGAATTTCTACATGAGGCTACGAATTCCAAAACTCAAAACCAATCTGAAATGGATAATGAATTTCAAAACGAGACTGCAAGCTTCACAATTGAAAACCAAACTAAAGAAGAAAATGAAAATAAGTCGGACTGGGTGTCTTTTATGGGAAAATTTTCTTTTATTCTCGAAAAATTAACTGAGAGCAAAACTATTTTTTCTCAATATAATGAATCTGACATAGTTAACGAGAAATTGGCAATAACTGAGATTGTTAACTTTATCTCTTCAATTAAAGAAACCTGTGATATAGTTCTTGAAGAGGGGTGCAGAGTATTGAATAAACTGAATAATGAGTTAGAATTTTCAATTGAAGACAGTGGAAGTGCCTCTGAAATAGTAAATCATGATCCTGGTCTACGTCCAGATACTTTAAATGAAAATCAGAAAAATTATTTAATTCAGTTAGGTCCACATCAACCTAAATTAGCATGTTTTCCTTCTGATGGAAAAAACCGGTTTAATCCCCACTGGTATACAGAATTTGAATATTTAGAGTACAGTACAGCAAAGCATGCTGCTTTTTGCTTTGTATGTTGTCTTTTTCCTGTTGGTATAGGTCGTGAAAAAAGAGAAGATGCTTGGACTTCAACCGGAGTAAAAGTATGGGGTAAAATGAAAAGTTGCGGAAAAGATAAATTAGGGAAGCTCCAACAACATTTCTCATCTCAAGCTCATAAGTCTGCTCTATATGATTTTTGTAATTTTCTTGTAAAGAAAAAACATATTGATGTCTTAATTGACAAATCAAAAAGGCAAGTTTTAATTCAGGAAGAAAAAGTTCGAATGCACAACAGAGAAGTTATCAAAATTTTAATGGATACTTGTAAAACATTCGGAAAGCAAGGATTAGCATTTCGAGAGTCAAACACCGATGATATTAATAAAGGAAATTTTTGCGAAGTGATACAGCTTATCTCAAGGCACAATACTACAATGAAATGTTGGTTTGAAGATAAAAAATTGAGACCATATCATGTTACATATATGAGTCCAGAATCTCAAAATGAAATGATAAATTTAATAGCATCTGAAATTCGTCAGGTAATCACTTCTGAAATAAAAAATAGTTTATGTTTTGCAGTTTTGGCCGACACAACTCCAGATCTGTCACACAAAGATATAATGTCTATTGTTATCCGAAGTGTAAGTAATGAAGGTGAAATTAGGGAAAGATTGGTCAAAACAATTGAATGTAGTGACAAAACTGGAAAGGGAATGGCAGATTTAATTTTACAGTGCTTAAATGAAATAGAAATTGATTATTCGAAGCTTGCATTCCAGTCTTATGATTTTGCTCAAAATATGTCCGGGAGGTTCAATGGTGTACAAAAACATATATCTGAGATTGTCGGTCACAGTGTTCCTTACATACCTTGTCAAGATCACCGCACTAATACTGCTCTAGAACATGCTTGCAACGTTAGCATATTAATTCAAGATTTGTTTAACATCCTTGAAGAGCTCTATGTCTTTTTCACATCAAGTACAAAAAGATTTAAGCATTATCAGTCAAGTGTAGAGAACATTGATAAAGTAATTCAACTTAAAAATCTATCAAAAACCAGATGGACCGCAAGAGCTGAATCGGTCAAAGCCTTAACTCAATCGTTTGAAATGGTAATAGAACTATTAGAAAATATTTTCAATGAAAAGACTTTTGATTCCTCTACTAGAACAAAAGCATTTGGAATTTATAAAAAAATGAAAACTTTTGATTTTATTGCATCATTTTTTTTCATGAAAAACATCTTAAGCAAAATAAAAATTTTAACTGAAATTCTGGAGACACCTGATTTTAACGTCATTGACTGCATTGCGATAGTAAAAAGTACTGTCCAAAGCTTACAAGCAATTAGTGATGATTCCACTGGAATGAATAATCTTATAAAAAGTTCAATTGTATTCGCTGAAAAAATGGGGATAGATGTTGAATCAGACTTCCGAAAACACCATAGAAAAAGGGTTCCACCTAAAAAAATTGATGAAAACAATAGAACAGCAATGGACATAGATTTAAATACTTTTTACAGGAAAGAATTCAAAGAAGTTTTGGACACATTAATAATGGGTTTCAATGACAATGTTTTATATATCAAAGATACTATTGAACCGATACATTCGATTTTTAAGCTACCATTCACCAAAGCAAATTTGAGCATAAGTAATCTAGAAAAAGTTATTAACATGTTTCCTCCTGGATCTGATAAACCTGACATACACGACTTGCAGAGTCAAATGGAAATACTTTTTGACTTGTGTTCAAACAATAATGTTGACTCTCTTAACGGACTTTTCGTTCATGCCAAAAAATTCAAAAATTATTTAGGTCAAGCCTTCAAACTGTGCATTTTAACATTCACAGCAGCTTATGGTGTTGCGTCAAATGAAAGGACATTTAGTCAGCTAAAAATTATAAAAAATGAATTACGAACTACCATGAGCGATGACAGACTGGATAGCTTAATGCTTTTGAAATGTGAAAATAAAATAGCGGACTTACTTAAACTGGACGATGTGATCATTAGGTGGGCTTCTTTGAAGAACAGAAGGATCAGTGTTAAATGAAAAAAATTACAATGTAAGTGTTCATTAGCAATCGTTACAATTTTTCTTTATGTAACATTTTTTGTTTCATATTTCATATATTTATATAATTTTTTTTGAATGTATGCAATGTCTCTAACTTTGAATCTTACATTTATTGCATTATTTGAAATTGTTTCTTTAACCTTTGTGGTAAAAGTATAATCTTTATCTCTTTTTCTTCTGATCTTTATTTTCATGCTGAAAAAATAGCAATAAATCTAGTTTTTTTTTTTTTTTTTTTTTTTTTTGGAAAAGAAATTATTTTTAATGCATAAGTATTGTTATCATTATAAGCACATTGCATTGTATAATTTTAATTGGAAATTAGAACAATATTTTTCAAGTTGGGAAATTTTTAAATTCTCCCCCCCCAAAAAATATCTGTAGCTACGCCTCTGGTTGGATGCGCCAATCCCAAAACTCTCTTCTATTTCGTAGATCTCAATGTATCAAAAAATATTACAAAATATTAATACTACTTCTATATTATAACCGTTAATTCACTGTATAAAATGATTATGAAAAAAAAATTACAATAAAAAGAGTATTGCCCTCTTAAACTGATGGCATTGAGTTCACAAGCTACGCATACTAATTTTATATTACAGCCTCATATTTTCAAGGGTTAATGCTTTTCGAAAAACAAATTAAGAGGGGGGATAGCTCCCGCCCATTTCCCCTTTTTATATTTAATCATTGGATTCCCTAAACTAATCAGAGATATGTTTTATCACATAAAATAACCTATATCCAAATTCATAGCAAATCGAATAATTCTTCATAAAAACCCATTTATATAATTTAAGAAAAGTTATCCCCCTTTATACTTAACCATTAAACTTCCAAAACTATTCTGACAAGGAAGGTCTCCATACGGGCATACTCAGAAAAATCTGAAAAAATTACAGAATGTTCTTCTCATATAGTTATATATGTTTATAAAAAAAATTTCGGCGGAACTTCATTGCAGTGTCCGTAAAAAATTAATGAAAATTTCGTTTATTTGGCGATTCATCTCCGGTTGGCGAAAAAACGAAATTTTGAAAAAGACGCTTTTACGCTTCGAACACTGTTAAAAATCTGCTGCATTTTGTTGCAACGTTCTCCACCGCTTGTATATAATATCTCTATCCCAACCAATGAGAAAGCTCCATTTCACGGCCAAGTAACCGTTTTCTATACAAGCAAGGGACTGCGTTGCAGCAAAATGCAACAGATTTTTATCAGTGAATACCTTTTAAAGAAAAAACTTTCTAATGTTCAATTTATTTAAATAAGTTTAGTTTAAATAATTTTAGTTTTGCATTTTTACTTTACTTTAAGTGAAATTTTGTCATATACGTTTATATGTACTTATAACAAAATGAAATTAATATATTTTATCATTTAAAACACAATTTAAATTGATTAAAGTTGTTCCAAATTGAAAAATACACTGATAAAAATCTGTTGCATTTTGCTGCAACGCACTCGCTTGCTTGTATAGGAAAAGATTACTTGGCCGTGAAATGGAGCTTTCTCATTGGTTGGGATAGAGATATTATATACAAGCGGTGGAGTGCGTTGCAACAAAATGCAGCAGATTTTTAACAGTGTATGACACAGACGATTAGACATTGTTGCTATGGAAACCTCTTTTTCGGATTAGAAATGTACGAAGACAGTTCCCGTAAAGGTGATTTTTTTTATAACCGGTAAAGATTGTTAAATAATAAAAAAAATAGTGAATTGGAGCATCGCCGTGCAAAAGGGGCGGCCGCCCCGGGCGCGGAGATTTAGGGGCGCTAAATTTATATTACCAACGTTAATTTGGGTCTGTTACAAGAAAAAGTTGGGGAAGGGGGTACCAAACTAACACTTGCCCAGGGCGCAGTTTTCTCTTCGCACGCCTCTGAATTGGAGAATAAAACAATGGGAAAATTTCATTCAAATCGGTAACATAAAGAAAAGAAGATGAAATATTCATTTAACCTACTTTATAGAACAAATGTTCAGAAAGTTGAATATGTTGTACAAAAAATGGAAATTATTCTAAATAGCAGGAGTTATGACTAATAGCAAATAAATTTTTGCAAAAAATCATATTTTACAAAAATCTCATTGGCAGATTGGAAATTTAAGCACTCAAATATTTAGATTTAACCCATTTTAGCCATTTTTAATCTTATTTCACTTCGTTTCCTCTGCGTTGGATGTGAGAGTGCTTTTCGCCCTATGAGTGAAAAGGATTAAAAAGAAATATTCGGAACTTTTTTACTTTTTTAGAAATACGTATTAATATTAAAAAATCGAGACAAATAAGAGTAGGAATCATACTTTAAGATCTCCAAGGATACCCTATTATTTTTCTTAACAGATGAATCAACTACACAATATACATTTTTCCTATATATATTTGTGAATTTTTAATAATCTGTAAATATGCGAGTCCACAATCTTTATTACTTTTCCCAATTTGAACGTTCTACGTTCCATAGCTTAAGAGTAAAATCACAGTGACAGACAGATGCAGAAGTGATCTTATAATGGTTCCATTTTTACTTTGTAAGTACGTAACACTAAAAATGAGTATGATATGTAACAATTCGGCATAGAATTATAAATTAATGATCTTTGTTTGTTTCTTTTTCTCAATAGGTTTTACTAATGCCTTTCTTTCTTTAAATTTCACGGTTCCGGGTCAAGCGATACTATTAAAAGTATTATGTACTAATATTATGTACTCTTAAAAGATATGCGGTACTTTCTGTTTTACCTATAACCTTGATATTTGGCATAAAGGGAATCCTTTTCTCTCATGTAAAGGAAAAAATGCGAAAGCTAACATTTTATCAATGTATGGCGCTTTATTACGTGTCAGAGTCATGAATTTCTATAATTTGAAAATCCGATCATATAATTTTCGGATTTTTCCCATTGCATTTACTACAGAACTTCTCTTCGTATCGACTTTCAAAGTATTGTGCCAATCACTGAAAGTAACCTGTAAATGTCTCTCTAAAAAGTAAAGGATAGTTAGTTTGGCCTAAAACCTTGAAATTTGATGCGAATCTTGGAGCAGATGCACAGCAAAAATTCCGAAATCCATTGATGTATAATTGTATGTCGATTTATTACGTGGTTTTTCACAATCAGAAATTCATATGCGACATCGTAAGGTTTTACTATTTCTCTTTTCAAGTACTCGGGCCTAAAAGTGTCCTTGTGCAATCGTTTACATTTTATTTCTATAATCGGATAAAATTTACCAAATAACATATTTCCCTTTCCATGCTGAACTGCCCCACCAGTGGCCGAGAGGTTCTGACCTCTCAACTGGTAGACGGTAAGTGCTGGGCTCGAACCAAATCGCAGCCGTCGGCCTAACCGTTCGGGGTTTTCGTGGTTGTCTTCGAAACTTGCGTAAATACGGGTTAGGTTCCCTCAGAAAGACCCCCCCCCCACGAAGAGCACTCCTCCCCCTGGTCCAATATCCCTAAAGTAGATAATTGGCCGACACAAAATAAACCAAACCAAACCATGCTGAACTGGTTTAAAGAATTTTAATTTTAAAATATTTTATAAGTGAAGTTATGTAAAATACATTATTAATTTATCCAAATGTATTTTATTGTACGATTTATGACATATTTTATATTGAAATAGAAAATATGTGAAAAGGGAACATAAAATTACTTTTAAAGGCATCTCTAAAATTTATTTAATTCCCAGTACTATAAAATTTTCGGAATAAAACAACACTAAAAATCTCATCATGAAAAGAAAAAGAAAATAAACTTTATGCTAAATAAAATTGTTTATTTAAACTAATTAGAAAAACACTTTAAACTCATTTTTATGGAAAATTAAGGATTAAAATTATCAAGCCTAAAATTAATTTGCATCATAATCATAGTATGATTGTTATCAATCTTTGAATTCACATATAATACACATAAATAAATTTGACTGCATAGGTAGACATAAAGATATTGTACGGTTATGGTTTTAATCTAGTAAAGATTTGGATTAACAAATAATACGCACAAAAAAGTCTGCCTGCAAGGGTATATACACAATGATATTGAATGGTTTTGGTTTTAATCTAATAAAGTTTTGGATTAACAAATAATACATACAAATAATTGTACCTGTATGGGCATATACAATGATACTGAACAGTTTTGATTTTTATCTTGTAAAGATTTTTTTTAGCCATATTACTTCAATTTTCGTTAAAATTTCCTACAAATGTTTTATAGAATGTACGTATCACACAGATGAGGATCGGTAAAAAAATGATTGAAACAGAAAAATAATTTACACCAACTACACCTGGCAAAATTATTTAAAGTACAAAATGAAAAGTTACAAGTGTTCGTAGTTTCAGTTCCAAACGCAAAATCATTAGGATTTTCGAAATACCCTGGGTGTACTATAGTATACCCACTGGCATACCAAGAATATTTCCACATATTGATGTAACGAGGGGAGGACAGCTGATTATGAATAACTGCTTGTATCTTGAGGATATTGTTTCTTTGGTACATTTGATATTGGACATTTTCAATTTGTATTTTGTCCGAAATCTTTCGAGTGAAATTTTTCCATTGTCTAAAGCCATATGCATCAAGAGGTTGAATAACAGATGTAGTTTTAGGAGGAATATTTAAAAGTTGGAAAGTTTTATCTGGCGGCGTAACAGTATCAATAAAAGAATGATTTTTAAATGCTGACCAACTGTCAACAAGAAGCAACGAAGTATTCGGGGTAATCTTGAAATATACCTCGGATAGCCATATTTTAAATTCTTTTTTACTCATTTTGCCTGATTTAGTTGGAACAACAAAAATATTTTCTGCCTTAAATAATTTATTTTGTGTGATAGGCCCGAACTTTCCAGTTATTTCTGGAAAAACGATAAATAATGGTGATAGAAGTTTTCCACTTTTACTTATCGTTGGCATAATCCTATACGAATGTGTTACTGAACTCTTGGATTGAGTGACACTTTCAATCTGTTTTGTTCCAATGTAATCCAAAGTTCTTTGAGAATGTATCTCCTTGTTAAAACTGGATTGATCAGCATTGAACACCTGATCATCAGAAAGTTGACAGTCTCTTATAAAAATGTCTACGTCATTTAAAAAAGCACGGGCACATTTATCAACTGTGATATTCTCTTCTGTTATAATGCGAAATAGTTTTTGTTATTTTTCTGCTGACAATGTTAAAATCCTTTTTGAAATTTGCTAACCACCTTTTAGAAGCATGAAACCGTATATTAAATTCAGTAGCTTTAATGCGAGCCCAGCGCTGCAGGTCGCAGTCGTGTACATTTATTTTACGTTTTCTTGCTTCTTGAAATTGTTCAAATACATATTTTTTTATTTCCTTCCAATTTTTCTTACTACCTGTTACGTTTCGAATTTGCTTTTCCCATTTGTATAGTTCTCGTAAACTTTTTACATATTTAAACTTCGTTTGGACACTTTTGAAGTTACGATTTGATTTTCTCACGTTCTCATTACGCCAGAAATTTACGGCCTGTCTTTTCTAATCTAACGATACTAGTTTTATATTTGTGCTCTTTAATTCATCACAAGATAATACGTCAGAGAGTTCACTTTCATCGGAAATTTTCAATACTTCGTTCGATGAGAGATATGCATTAACAATAGATTCGTGATTTACATTAACATGTCTTTCACATTCATATTCTTTTAAAATTTCGAGTATGCGATTTTTCAATTGTATTTCTTCTTTTGTTACATCTGTCAACCTTAAATTTCTTTCCATATATTCTTTGAATAGCATCCAAACAACATTATATGTGTTCATTCTCAAAACAAACTAAAAAAAAACTATCTTAAACAAAAACAGAAAACGATTCAATAAATTCCATATACTAAAACAAAATCTTAAAAGTTAACTGAAAGTGAAAGTAAATTTTTGTAACTTTCAAAATATAAAAGAAATAAATAAAATAATTGAAAAGAAATGTCAAGTTCCCCATAACTTAAAATATATATTTACAAAACATAATACAAAGAAATATTTTTTCAATTATAAAATTAAACAGATGTAGCAACTAGCAACATGTATAATACAAAATAATAATAAATTCTTCTATGGTTTAAATTTAAATTAATTAAATATTGCACAAGCTACAACACCGCTAAAAATCTGTACCATTTTCTGCAGCGTAGAAAACGGTCAATTCACCGTGCTATGGAGCATTCTCATTGGTCAGAAGAGAGATATTCTATCAAAGTAGTGGAGTGACGTTGCAGTAATTCTCATTCAGCATTCTCATTGGTCAGAAGAGAGATATTCTATAAAAGTAGTGGAGTGACGTTGGAGTAAATGCTGCAGATTTTTAACAGTGAAGTCAATTAAAATCAATTTTCAGATTCGTTAAAATCGTCTGCTTTTGGCGAGGAAATGCACTACTCGCCAAATCCCGCGTCTCTTTCAGCTTTTCACGCCAATTATTCCAAACTATTTTATTTTTTTACATATCTAATAATGCAATTCCGCCGCTAATTTTCACTGATCCTTTATTACCTACATGAGTAGTTTAATTCGTATTTTTTTCAACAAATTCTGAGTATGCCCCCAATGGAGACCTTCCTTGTGAGATTTGCCTTATCAGAAAGATTGTACATCCAAAATTTAAAGCAAATCGGATAATTCTGCATAATAACCCATTTACCAAATTTAAGAGGGGTTGGGGTAATCGCCTGTATCCCTTTTATGCTTAACAAAAGAACTCCACAGCTAATTAGGGAAGCATATTATCACTATGAACCTGTATTCAAAAACTAAAGCAAATCTGTTAATTTTGCAAGAAAAATCATTTACCTAAATTAAGAGGGGTAGTCCCACCAATCCCCCATTTTTACATATCCAATGAAATCCAAAAAAAAATCAAGGAAGTGCCTTATCACAATGAATCTATATCCAAATTTTGAAGCAAATCTGTAAATTCTGCATGAAAAACCCATTAAACTAGATTAAGGCGGGAGCAGTCACCTCCCGTTTCCCCCCTCTTAGACTTATCCAATGAACTCGCAAAACTGATCATGGAGGTGTCCTCATCAGGATGATACTATGTCTAAAATTTGAATGAAATATGAGAATTTTGCATGAAAAACCCATTTATCTATATTAAAGGCGGGGGATTAGCCCCCATCCCCCCTCTTTATACTTATCCAATGAACTTTCAAAACTAATCGTGGCGGTGCCCTCATCAGAATGATCCTATGTCTAAAATTTGAATGAAATCTGGTAAATCTGCATAAAAGACCTATTTATCGAAATAAGGGGTGGGGAATTAGCCCCCTGTTTCATCTCTTTATACTTATCAAATGAGCACCTTATACTAATCACAGAGGCGCCTCATCAGAATGATCCTATGCTTAAATTTTGAATGAAAATTGATAATTCTGGATGTAAAACCCATTGATATAAATTAAGGAGAAGAGAATTAGCCCTCATTCCCCCACTTATATTTTTCGTATGAATTCTCAAAATTAATCAGGAAAACACCTTTTAGAATATACCTATATTTAAAATTTCAAGTGAATGGGATATTTTTATCATGAGTTATTGCATTACGCATTTACATACATACATAAAGAACGGGCGGGCACATAAACTCACAGGTTTTGATAGCCTCTGAGCTAAAAATCATTATTACAGTACCATTTTCCGGCGAAATATTTTCGAATTGAAAAAAGACCTGACAGCCTTTCAAAGAAATCTGGTTCATTTCTATCCATAACTTCATACAGTGCTTGTTGGTAGAATAATGAAAATGGCGCAAAAATTGTAATTACAGCACCGCCTTTACAGCGAAATGTTTCCATAATAAATATGGATGTGCTGGCTTTAGCCAAAAACATGCCAAAAACAGAATATTTGGTTCATTCTATGTATAACTTCATACACATTTTGATGGTATGATCGTATGATGGCAACACTGGGACAAACAGAGGTTTTGAATAAACATGTCTTTGGGATATTGGATCCCCAAAACATGTAAATTCGTCGTAAAAAATTGATAACATTACTTTCTTCTATCAAGGATGGAAGAAAATAAAAATAGGCCTGTTTAGTTGTTTAACTTAAAAACCAATTAACCCATTGTTTAAATTAAAAGAAAGAAAGAAAATTAATAAAATCATAGTTTAATAAACAACTTCAAATTTTATAGACTAAAGACAGAAAACCAACATTTAGAAATGCATAAATAATGCATGTAAAGGTAGCAAACAGCCATTTTGAATCTATCATTCGCTCCCGTAATTTAGCCTGCGCTTATCTGTCGCTTTGCTCAACTCAGCTTTTTGTAGCATGCTGAGTTTTGTCCTGATGAAGAATCTCGATAGTAGATTAAAAACGGCTGTTTGTTACCTTTTCATGCATCATGGATTATTTGTGCATTTCTAAATGTTGATTTTCTATCTTTATACATTTTTGCAAAAAGGCTTTATTTGCTATTTTGACTTCAAATTTTGTTTTACAATCTGAAAGTAAAGATACAATTTTCTAAAAGATAAAAACATAAATTCTTGAATTTATTACAGCGTTTAAATATAAATCGTAGGAAAGCTGGCATTCTTTAAACTTTTGAGAGTTACCTTTTACTCATTGATAGGGAACTTATTATAACATTTCATCTTTTGCATTGCAAACAAAAGTTTTTAGGCATTGTTTGGGATCAAACGATTACTGTTATTCATCTGTATTTGCTTTGCTGCATTCTACCGGATATCCGATCGGATATCCGGTGATTGTGATTCGGATATCCGATGATATTTCGGATACTAAAAAATCAGCCGGATATGCCGGATATCCGTTGCATCCCTAGTTTAAACCACCTAACTGGTGGCACTGCTATGCTGCATTTTTCTAGACGTAATAACATGTATAATATAGAAGAAAGTTTTGTGATTGCCACATCTGGTTGGATGAAATTTGAATTAATGAAACTACTATTGAAAAGCAATTTTCCCCTCTTTCATTAACTATTCCATTTTAAAATTTTAAATTCATATTCTCAACGAAGACAATCTTCGATTGAACGTATCATCATCCTTAATCATTCTGCTCTTTATCTCTTAAATTTCCGTCTCCTTAATATCTGGATAATGACAATCGCGATTTGAAACATTCACATAAGAATGCTGAAATGCATTTTCTAAAATATTCATATATTATAAATCATTTAATATGGGAGACAATAAAATAAAATGTTAAAAGGCCTTATGGGAAATCAATGACGCTATTTTATTTTGTTATAGATAAACCTTTCGCACGCATAAAATATTATTAAAACTAAATTATGGTGAAACTTCCATTTAACGAAGCCTCATCGTTACGCTTAAACACTTCGTTATAAAGAGAATTCGTTAAGTAGAAATCAACTAAAATTCATGAAATTTATGTAATAAAAAACAGCATGCATAAAATGGAAATATTGAAATAATGTATTTTAATTCACACATGTAACATTTTAGCTCACAGGCTATCAAAGCCTATAAGAGCTTAAGTGTTTGCCGGTTATATATGTATGTACGTAATGTAATGCGATAACTCATGATAAAGGTATCTGATTTACTTCAAGTTTTGAACATAAGATTATTCTGAAAAAGCGCTTCTGTGATTAGTTTTGGGAGTTCATCGCATAAGTGTAAGAGGAGTACAGGGGATTAAGTCCCCCTTAATTTAAATAAATTGGGTTTTCATGCAGAATTATCAAATTCCTTCAAATTTGAGACATAGAATCATTCTGATGGGGTGCCTACATAATAAGTTTTTAATTGGTTAAATACAAAGAGGAGAATGGGGGGTAACCCCCGTAATATAGGTAAATGGGTTTTTCACGCATATTTTCCGATTGCTTAAAATTTTGCGATGTAGTTTCACTCTGATAAGGAGCTTTCCTGATTTGTTTTGGAAACTCAACATATGACCTTTGATCAGTAAATATTTCAAAAGTTCTACCAATAACGTAAAGATTCCACGATGATATATACTTCTTTTTACAACTGCTGAATGATTAAATTCGGATTTGTTTAGTGTTTTAAAGAAAAACTCTATGGGTCGTCCTGCTTGACTAAAAGTTGCTTTTATAGCGAACTTTGATGTATCGGTCTCTACTCTGAATGGAACATCGTCATCGATTGCGGCTAATAAGGTTTTCGCTGTAAACTTTTAACAGTTGAATGCATTTACAGCTTCTTCTGCGAGAAGGAATGCATAGTTTAGTAGTAATGGGCGTATTTTCTTTGAGAATGATGGTATCCATTGGCAATAATGTGCAAACGTATTTAATGCTCTCCGGAGACATACTGTATTGTCAGTTACAGGAAGTTTCATCAAGGGAGCAAGCTTATTCGTATCAAGCTTGGTACTCGTGTTCGGAATAGTTTAACCTAATATATTTACAGACTTAGTAGAAAACTTGCACTTCTTTTCATTTGAAGTGAAGCTGTGTTTTTTAGTAACTGCTAAGAATCTTTTTACATTTCGATCATGTCCATCTGGATTTTTTTCCGCCGATAGTTACGTCATCCAGATAAAGATAGGTATCTTCCAACTCTTTATTTTGAAGGATCTTGTCAATGGATTCTTGGAAGCATACAACTCCATTAGTGATTCCAAAAGATATGAGGGGGAAATGATACAATTTATCATCAGCTTCAGAGGCAGTCTAATACTCATCAGAATCGTTAATAGGTAGTTGGTGGTATGCACTTCTCAAATCAATAGTGTTGAATATTTCATATCTCGATATTGTTGGGATTAACTCCTCAACTCTTGGAATAGGATAGACATCAAGCATCGTGAATGATTAATCGTTTGAGAATAATCAATAACCATCCGAGGTTTGTGATGAGCTGCTTTCACCACAAACGCTTGAACACGCCAAAAAGAGTTACTGGGTTCAATAATTCTCTTTTCCAGCAGCTTCTTTACTTCTGCAGCGATAATCTTGCATTCAGTTTAAAGTGGTTTAGCTTCATTTACTAGACATGCGCGTAACCAGGGGTGGGTGCCCTTTGTGCCCGGGCTCCTCCCTCCCCCTCCCCCTTCCCGCTTGCGCAGACCCATTCACAATTTTTTTTAAATTGCGTTTGGACCCTTTAAAAGAAATATCATGCAATTATACACTCTGAGATTTAAAAAAAACTGTCTAAAACGGGAATTAAAATTGGTTTGTAGGCTTTCGTTTTAGAAGGCTTTACTGTGTAAGATATTGTTTGTACCCAGTATGTTCAGGTTTAAAATTTTGGGCACCCACCCGTTCAAAAGGCTGGTTACACGTGCTGGTAAATTCATTCCTGTTTTAGGAACGATTACAGTTAAAGTAAACGTTAATGGAAAATTGAACATTCACCTTTACAGGTAGTAGGTAACAATGCTCCAAACTTATGTGGCAGAAATTTGATTATGCCCTTGAAAAATTTAGAATTTCATACCAGTTTTGTTAAAAGGGATGATATAAAATTGAGAAAGCTGTTGAATAAATACTAGCATATTTTTGAGAATGCACTTGGACACTTAAAAGGAGTTAAAGTCTGTTTAATTCAAAAACCAGAAATACGACCAAAATTTTATAAAGCTCGTATTTTACCTTTTGTATACGAGAAAAAATCAGTAAAGAATTGAGTCGATTACAGAAGATGGGTATTTTGCAAGTCATTTTTCAAAATAGGCTATACCCACCATACCCGTACTCGAAGGGGACAGAACATTGGTAAGAATTTATGGTGCTTTTAAGTTAACAACGAATACTGTTAGTAATACAGATCAATACAGACATTTTTCTACATTGACGAGAGATAAGAGATTTACTAAGCTGGATTTAAGTAAATGCAATTAAATTTCTTATAAATTAATAATTTTGTAATTTATAAATTTTTAATGTTTAGATAAGATTTTAATTTTACAAAGTATAAAATTCAGTACAATAAATTTGGTGTACAGATTTCTAAAATGCATCAAATATTAGAGTACTTTACTTTAAGTAACAATATTTCCTTATGAATATGAAGTAAATGGTAGTAATTATTTTGCAGCATCTTCTTTAGCTTTCAAAACAGTGTATAATCGAACTTGCATACTATATACAAGGTGGTTAGAAACATTTCTGTGATCAATATTAGCCCAAATAGATTTTATACGTGCTACTAACTCAACTTTACTTGAAAGAGAATTTTCTAAGAGATATTTTTGGTTTTCGGCCGCCATTTTAGCAATTATTTTGAAATTTTCCATTTTTTTTTTCTAAGCAATTGCATAGCTTTTATCGCGGGCTTTGAGCGCGGTGACCGAATCCAAAAATTCCGTAACGCGAAAAATCCTAACACATCGGTAACGAAAAAATCTAACACTCGGCTAACGTTCGGAAAACTTCGGGACGGTATCCTTCGGTAGACTTCGGCAGACATTGACGTGGTATTTTTCAGATATTAGGATATCAAGTCTCAAACTTATGTTTCTTATGATCTAATTTTCATAGCGCGGCCAAATTTTGTTTGGTAATTTATTATGAGACAGTGTTTATTTTGGTGGTCTTATTAATTTTGGTGACAGGAGACCCCCCACGGTGAGGGTCGAAAAATTTAAAATGCTTATAACTCGCGATCTAATTTTCGTAGCGCGGCCAAATTTTGTTTGGTAATTTATTATGAGACAGTGTTAATTTTTGGGGACATTAGACCGCCCACGGTGAGGGTCGAAAAATTTAAAATGCTTATAACTCGCGATCTAATTTTGGTAGCTTGGCAAAATATTGTTTGGTAATTTATTATAAGACAGTGTTAATTTTTGGGGACAGGAGACTCCCCACGGTGAGTGTCGAAAAATTTAAAATGCTTATAACTCGCGATCTAATTTTCGTAGCGCAACCAAATTTTGTTTGGTAACTTATTATGAGGCAGTGTTAATTTTTGGGGACATTAGATCCCCAACGATACGGGTCGAAAAATTTAAAATGCTTATAACTCACGATCTAATTTTCGTAGCGCGGCTAAATTTTGTTTAGTAATTTATTATGAGAGTGTTAATTGTTGGTGACAGAAGACACCCCACGGTGAGGGTCGAAAAATTAAAGATGCTTATAACTCGCGATCTAATTTTCGTAGCACGGCTAAATTTTGTTTGGTAATTTATTATGAGAGTGTTAATTGTTGGTGACAGAAGACACCCAACGGTGAGGGTCGAAAAATTAAAAATGCTTATAACTCGCGATCTAATTTTCGTAGCGCGGCCAAATTTTATTTGGTAATTTTTTATGAGTCAGTGTTAATTTTTGGTGACAGGAGACCCCCCACGGTGAGGGTCGAAAAATTTAAAATGCTTATAACTCGCGATCTAATTTTCGTAGCGCGGCCAAATTTTGTTTGGTAATTTATTAAGAGACTGTTAATTTTTGGGGACATTAGACCCCCACGGTGAGGGTCGAAAAATTTAAAATGCTTATAACTCGCGATCTAATTTTCGTAGCGCGGCCAAATTTTGTTTGGTAATTTATTATGAGACAGTGTTAATTTTTGGGGACATTAGATCCCCCACGGTGAGGGTCGAAAAATTTAAAATGCTTATAACTCGCGATCTAATTTTCGTAGCGCGGCTAAATTTTGTTTGGTAATTTATTATGAGAGTGTTAATTGTTGGTGACAGAAGACACCCAACGGTGAGGGTCGAAAAATTAAAGATGCTTATAACTCGCGATCTAATTTTCGTAGCGCGGCCAAATTTTATTTGGTAATTTTTTATGAGTCAGTGATAATTTTTGGTGACAGGAGACCCCCCACGGTGAGGGTCGAAAAATTTAAAATGCTTATAACTCGCGATCTAATTTTCGTAGCGCGGCCAAATTTTGTTTGGTAATTTATTATGAGACTGTTAATTTTTGGGGACATTAGACCCCCACGGTGAGGGTCGAAAAATTTAAAATGCTTATTACTCGCGATCTAATTTTCGTAGCGCGGCCAAATTTTGTTTGATAATTTATTATGAGACAGTGTTAATTTTTGGGGACATTAGACCCCCCCCCCCCCACGATAAGGGTCGAAAAATTAAAAATGCTTATAACTCACGATCTAGTTTTCATAGCGCGGGCAAATTTTGTTTGGTAATTTAATATGAGACTGTTAATTTTTGGTGACAGGAGACCCCCCCACGGTGAGGGTCGAAAAATTTAAAATGCTTATAACTCGCGATCTAATTTTCGTAGCGCGGCCAAATTTTGTTTGGTAATTTATTATGAGACAGTGTTAATTTTTGGGGACATTAGACCCCCCCACGCTGAGGGTCGAAAAATTTAAAATGCTTATAACTCGCGATCTAATTTTGGTAGCTTGGCAAAATATTGTTTGGTAATTTATTATAAGACAGTGTTAATTTTTGGGGACAGGAGACTCCCCACGGTGAGTGTAGAAAAATTTAAAATGCTTATAACTCGCGATCTAATTTTCGTAGCGCGACCAAATTTTGTTTGGTAATTTATTATGAGGCAGTGTTAATTTTTGGGGACATTAGATCCCCAACGATACGGGTCGAAAAATTTAAAATGCTTATAACTCACGATCTAATTTTCGTAGCGCGGCTAAATTTTGTTTAGTAATTTATTATGAGAGTGTTAATTGTTGGTGACAGAAGACACCCCACGTGAGGGTCGAAAAATTAAAGATGCTTATAACTCGCGATCTAACTTTCGTAGCACGGCTAAATTTTTTTTGGTAATTTATTATGAGAGTGTTAATTGTTGGTGACAGAAGACACCCAACGGTGAGGGTCGAAAAATTAAAAATGCTTATAACTCGCGATCTAATTTTCGTAGCGCGGCCAAATTTTATTTGGTAATTTTTTATGAGTCAGTGTTAATTTTTGGTGACAGGAGACCCCCCACGGTGAGGGTCGAAAAATTTAAAATGCTTATAACTCGCGATCTAATTTTCGTAGCGCGGCCAAATTTTGTTTGGTAATTTATTATGAGACTGTTAATTTTTGGGGACATTAGACCCCCACGGTGAGGGTCGAAAAATTTAAAATGCTTATAACTCGCGATCTAATTTTCGTAGCGCGGCCAAATTTTGTTTGATAATTTATTGTGAGACAGTGTTAATTTTTATTGACAGGAGACCCCCCCACCGTGAGGGTCGAAAAATTTAAAATGCTTATAACTCGCGATCTAATTTTCGTAGCGCGACCAAATTTTGTTTGGTAATTTATTAAGCTATTGCATAGCTATTATCGCGGGCTTTGAGTGCGGCGACCGAATCTAGGAATTCCGTAACGAGAAAAAATCCTAACACTCCGGCTAATGACTTTTGAGTTTGGCAGACTTCGGCGCGGTATCCTTCGATAGACTTCAGCAGACATTGACGCGGTATTTTTGCATAAGTTGATAAAAAATGCTATGCAATAGCTTTACCGCGGCAGTCCCCGAGTGCCACACATTTTTTTTTTTTTTTTTTTTTTTTTTTTTTTTTTGCATTGTGTAAGTATTTTACTAGTGAACATTTAAATAATCCGCTATGTAACATTGATTTTTACTATGCTGATACAAAACCAACCATTCGATATTTAATAGATTCAGGAATATCTCTCACACGACCTATTTTATGACAAAAAAGCAAACAAACTGCAAAAAGGATACGGATTTTAAATAAAATCATCTTAATTAAACCAATGATGCCAGCAGTTATGAATTGGTGATAATTAAAGGAGAATTCATGCAGAGCCGGCCTTAAGGGTGTGCGACAAGGTGCTGCCTCATAGGGCCTCGCGCCTGGACATAAAATATTGTTTTCTTTAATAATAAGAAGAATGTATAATTTAGAAGGAAATAAAATAGAAGGTAGAAAATCTTTATTATAAATTTATGATTTTAATTAAAAAAAAAAGTGGTCTTGAAAAAACGGCATAAAATATAGCCTATGTTGGAAAAAGATCTTTGACCATCAATTTGCCACCATTATTTTTGAAATTGA
Organism: Maratus speculifer; assembly: GCA_964019185.1. Taxonomy (NCBI): domain Eukaryota; kingdom Metazoa; phylum Arthropoda; class Arachnida; order Araneae; family Salticidae; genus Maratus; species Maratus speculifer. The sequence goes on along the minus strand of OZ025302.1, from coordinate 107,962,424 downwards.
TTCAGTAGTTCCAGAAATTACCCCTACAAACACACGAACAAAGAGCTACTCCCTAATGATAGCTAGGGGTACAAACCCTGGCTCCCCGGGTCACAGTTTCAGTTTCAGGTAGGTGGGGAGGCCTGCCAAATGGCTTAAGCACAACAAGTCCCACCTAACCCCGGGTCACAATATATAGGTGAAAATCATTCTATTTTCTTGTTAGTATAGATCAGCTTATATTAAGACTCTGAAAGGAAAAGACGATAAGGGCGACTCTGAATTCATGTGAACTATTTTAGTATTTTGAGCCATTTGAATAAATATTCTAATATTTTGAACCATTGGAATAAATATTCTAATATTTTGATTTTTCAATTTTGTTCAATTAATCTTTACAGAAAGGATATTAATTTTAAGATAATAAATAAGTTTAATCAACAATAAGTTCTTAATAAAAATGTTGTTTGCATATTTCCATTAAAAAACATTAAATTACCAAACAATATTTTCAATTTGTAAAAAAAAAAAAAATAAATAAATAAATAAATTAAATTAAATAAAATAAAATAAAGTAAATTAAAAAATAAAATAATAATTATTATTGTTATTATTATTTTAATATTTTTAATATGAACTGTACATGATGACGATGCGTGGACGATTTAAGTGTAACGAAAAACAAGATAAAAATTTCGCCTTAAATGCTACAAAGTGTATCCTCTCTCTACAATGGCCAATGGCTAATTTCTAAATCGTTGAACATAAACATATAATTCCGATTGCAAAAATGCTTTCAAAAAAGTAAAGAATTGTTTTTTAAGCCATTTAGGTCAAAAAAAGTTATTAAAAAATTACGAAAACTAAATTTTTATACGGTCCCCCAGTCCTTATTAGTGATATTTAGTAAATTTTTAGTACTACTCTAACAAATAAGGCAAAACAAATCCCATTCTTGTGCGATTAAAACTGACCGAGTAATAGCTGTTTAAATTTGAAGCATCTTTTTTGCTGCAAAATAGGAATCAGTCATAAATTTACTGGAACTAAAAATAAACGTCACACATAAAATTTAACATTAAACATTGAGAGAAAAATAATTTTTACATTGTTATTTTTAAATTTATGTTGATGTTTATGTACTAACGCAATATATGCAATTTGTACTGAAAATGTAAGTAAAAAAAATAGAGTACAGCTACCAAATGATCAAATTTCTGGAAGAAGCATGAATAAAATCGCTAATATAATTTTCATATAAAGAACGGTTACATTCACAGACAAAAAAAAAAAAAGACTGAAAAATTGCAAATCTTAATATAATGTTGGTTGTCCTAAAAAGATATGTTTTTTTTTTTTTTTTTTTTTTTTTTCTTTTTTTTTGCGTTAGACCTTTGAAAAAAATAGTAATACATGTAAATAAATATTTCAATTAAACAATATCCTAATGGCGCCATATTCTGACTGCCACCAAGATCTACAGGTCGTTACTCGCGTTCACTATAAACATAAATCGTCAAATATCTCAAAAAAAAAAAAAAAAAAAAAAAAAAAAAAAAAAAAAAACTTTTCTTTAAATTAAAATAGCAATAAACGGACTTGCAATATAATAATTGATTTTTAAGAGGATTTTTTTCTGTACAAGAGTAAATAAAATTGTCAATCTGAGAAAGAATGGACCCGGGTCCGTTTCGACCTGAGTCCGTCTCATCTCTAGTGATAATACATACTTTCTGTAAAATTTAAGGCTGCATTCATCACTCATTTTACAAGGTCATGCTAAAGAGTTCGATTATATGATGGTCTACGGAGTAAAAACTGTTCGCATCATATTTCAATTATGATGCACTATTGCAAACATCATGAAATTGATATGCATTACTGAAGTTTACTACAAAAATGCTTGCAGTAGAGTTGGATGTGGATTGCATTTATCGTTCATTTACAGGTACATATAAAAGATTTCGGGATCAATTCTCCATGTGAAGTTTATCTATTAGGGATGATTCCTGCAAGTACATTTTCACTTACTGTATGGTTTTTAAGTTTAACTAATTTTTTGCATACTGCATAGTTTGCATAAGTTCTATTGAATGTATACAGAGCAATTCGTAAATTCGTAAGACAAACGCTGAAAAATTCATAAAGTATTATTGAGAAGGAGTAAGAATTACTTAAAGATGTTATTTATTTATTTATATTTTATTTAAATGATGGAGCTTCAAGTCGATTTTCAAACTCAACTACTTTTTGCATAATAGACTAAGGTAAGTTTGCTGCATATAAATAAAATCATATAAAAGACTATGCAAAGAATATATAATCGCCTATGAATATTAATTCACGGAAGTGTCATATAAGTAACTTAAGCATTGCTTGAATTAAATTTTAGCACATGTGTCGAGTATTAAAATCTGTATGTATAAGGCTGTACAAAAATATTTAAATACGTTTCCCCTTATCGATAGGAACTGCTGAAGGGTAATTTTTTTCTGTGTTATACGTTTTCTTACTAAACATAATTTTAGAACACTGTCTAGAACCTGTACAAATTTATAGATCATATACGGAGCCGCACAAAAGAGCTGATTTACTTTTACGGTTATAGGCGGTAATTATTGAAATCTGGTTTTTTAATAAGGTGTTCTCTGAAATGTATATAACATACTTTATTTATTTAAAGTCTAACTTCTGCCAAAGCATTCTGGATGTGTTGGAAAGTGTTTCATAATCTATGATTATCGCATGATTTTCCTCTCTTGTTTAATTTTCAAGAGAAGACCATACTACTTTATTTATTTACTAGCTGTTCTGCCCGGCGTTGCCCGGGTTCATCAAAAAATAGCAAGAATTGCGAAAAAACTTTAAAAATCATAATAAAAACCTCGAAAAATTAAAAAAATGCTGCACGAATTTCGTCTAAACTTCGTTGAAAAGAGATGGGCTAGAAAATTGAGGTTGGATTATTTTTACTAATGTGGAAAAATCTTACAAATCGCAAAAAACATTAATAATCTCATAAAAATATAAAACAAAATTCAAAAATTGTGTTTCAAAATTCGAATAAACTTTGAAGAAAAGAGGTCAGAATTTAATAAATTCGGCCAAAAATTGAACCTCTAAAAAATCGATGCGGGTCGCGAAGGAACGTAAACATCGCTTTAAAAATGGCAAAATATTCAAAAATCACAGAACTCAAAATTTACTCTACTTGGATAAATGTTTAGAATCTAATTAATTTGATAATGTAAAAAGCATTGAAATACGAAAAAAAACTGTTAAAAAATCGCAATAAAAATCTTTAATCGCACAGGAGAAAATTTATCATATTGGCGAAGAAATTAAAAACAGAATTCTTTTTCCATATCTGAAAAAAATCGCCGTAAACTCAAAAAAAAAAAAGCATACTGCATTAAAAATTGCTGTAGATCAAAATAAAAGAGCAAAACAATTACCGTAAAGGTTAAAAGTTTGAAACCAAACTCTTATTAGTCAAGAAATTTAAAATCGAATTCCTTTGAAAAAAAAAAGCTTCATATTTCGACCCAACTTCAATGGGCTGAAATTCAAAAGTCAAAATATTTTCCCCGACGAAATTGAATTTTGACCCCGATGGGGGGGCCAGGTATGCCCGACGGGGGGGGCATATGCCCCCACGGACCCCACTCTGGCGCCGCCCTTGCTAATTTCTAAATCGTTAGACATAAACATATAATTCCAATTGCAAAAATGCTTTCAAAAAAGTAAAGAATTGTTTTTTAAGCCATTTAGGTCAAAAAAAGTTATTAAAAAATTACGAAAACTAAATTTTTATACGGTCCCCCAGTCCTTATTAGTGATATTTAGTAAATTTTTAGTACTACTCTAACAAATAAGGCAAAACAAATCCCATTCTTGTGCGATTAAAACTGACCGAGTAATAGCTGTTTAAATTTGAAGCATCTTTTTTGCTGCAAAATAGAAATCAGTCATAAATTTACTGGAACTAAAAATAAACGTCATACATAAAATTTAACATTCAACATTGAGAGAAAAATAATTTTTACATTGTTATTTTTAAATTTATGTTGATGTTTATCTACTAACGCAATATATGCAATTTGTACTGAAAATGTAAGTAAAAAAAAATAGAGTACAGCTACCAAATGATCAAATTTCTGGAAGAAGCATGAAGAAAATCGCTAATATTATTTTCATATAAAGAACGGTTACATTCACAGACAAGAAAAAAAAAAGACTGAAAAATTGCAAAGCTTAATATAATGTTGTTTGTCGTAAAAAGATATGTTTTTTTGCGTTAGACCTCTGAAAAAAATAGTAATAAATAAATATTTCAATTAAACAATATCCTAATGGCGCCATATTCTGACTGCCACCAACATCTACAGGTCGTTACTCGCGTTCACTATAAACATAAATCATCAAATATCTATAAAAAAAAAAAAAAAAAAAAAAAAACTTTTTTAAAAATCAAAATAGCAATAAACGGACTTGCAATATAATAATTAATTTTTAAGAGGAAAAAAATATTTTTTTCTGTACAAGAGTAAATAAAATTGTCAATTTGAGAAACAATGGACCCGGGTCCATTTCGACCTGAGTCCATCTCATCTCTAGTGATAATACATACTTTCTGTAAAATTTGAGGTTGCATTCATCACTCATTTTACAAGGTCATGCAAAAGAGTTCAATTATATGATGGTCTACGGATTAAAAAGTGTTCGCTTCATATTTTTCAATTATGATGCACTATTGCAAACATCATGAAATTGATATACATTACTGAAGTTTACTACAAAAATGCTTGCTGTAGAGTTGGATGTGGATTGCATTTATCGTTCATTTACAGGAACATTTAAAAGATTTCGGGATCAATTCTCCATGTGAAGTCAGGGCCGTAGCGACCGCCCCCCATACCCCCCATTTGGGGGGGGGGCGACGAAGCCAGGGGGCCCCTTATCGATTCTATCGACCTTTTTACTGAAGTTTATTTGTTTTGAAAATGTAAGAAAACACTTCTCTTAATGTTTTTATTTTTCCAAATTCTCCTTTTCTTATTCAGGGGCATGCCAGGCAGTTCCCCCAGGTGCCCTCTTTTTAAGCTCCCCCCCCCCCCCCAATAATGGGGATTTTCATTAAAGGGTGCCAAGTGCCAAAAGTGACCGAAATTCATACGTTTTCAAACATTTAGGAAGGGAATGTGGTTCCCCTTTTCCTCTCTGCTTGCAATGTTTCCTCCACATACGCAGAAAACAAACTATATCATTAGAAAACAAATTATTAAAATTTTATAACGACCAGGGCCCGATTTAGATTGTGGGGGGGGGGGGGGGGGCTCTCTACCTTTTGGATTTTTTCTTGAATTATGTTAAAGTGCCTAAAACTAATCTTTATACTAATTGTCTATTCGCATTTGTATGCAGAATAGCACAAAAAAGATAGCTTTAAGAAATGATCGAATACATTTTTTTCTTCTGTTATAGAAATATAAGACTAAATGTGAGCCATTAAAATGTAAACACAACTGATGTAACTGTTACATCCAGGGGAGGAGGGGGGATGGGGTTCGAAAGCAGAGGAGAGATGAGAAAAGAGCCCCAATAAAGCTAAATATAAAGAAAGAAGGAATTTTGGTCACTTTTGGCCATTTTTTATTATTTAGACTTAACAAAAAAATTATATTTGCCTTTGGGGCCTCCCTCAATCGGGGGCCCCAGCGTCCGATGCAGTTACCCTGCATGCCCGTGACTTAGCCAGTCCCTCATTACAACAACATAGTATTCTATAACTTATAAAAGAAATTTTTTATTAATGTTTCCTCGTAACGTGATAAGTTAAAATCGTTAATTATGTCCAATTTTGAGCCTTCTTTTTTAGACATCTTGTAATGTATGTAGCAGGGTTGGATTTCTTCCGGAAGAAATCTGTTTCTTCCAGGACAGTGGAAGAAACTGGAAGAAATGGAAGAAACTCCCCAGAAACCAAAACAAATGCTCAAAGTTAATGTATATTAACTATGTAAAAGAATTAAAGTATAACTACATGAAATCTAAATTGGAAAATTTAATTATTATTAAAAATATTATTTTTGCAAAGTTTTTTTTTTTAATAACAAACTTCAGGTTCAGACTTCAGGTGACTTTTCAGGTGATGGATTTTTACTTCTCTAGAGGTAGAGGGATGGGTTTTTTCACTAATTGCTCCATTTATAAAAAAAAAAAAAAAAAAAAAAAAAAAAAAAAAAAAAAAAAATACCTACAAATTGTTTATTTTTCATAAAAAACTATTTTATTTTCATATAAAAGTGCATTATTTTAAACTGTGCAACAACAGTAAATAAATAAATTTGTAATTTTTTTATATTTTTCATCTATCTTGAATATCTGAATGCTGATTTTAAAAGATTAGTGTTCTAAAAATATTTATGGGTGTGTCAAAATACTTTTAAACTATCCTGAAGTGTAGAACTTTAAAAGAAATCTTCATTTTTTGATTTCATCCAATTTAAGTTGAGAAATTGATTGCAGCATCCTACTGCTAAAAAACTTTTTTGCTATACTATGTTGCATTGTACTAAGAAAAATAAAGATTTTAATATTTTTTTTTAACACTAAGGATAGACCGAAAGAGGCTTTTAAGGCCAAAACCGAATTTAGGTGACTTTCCTGTTTTTTTGGCTGAAAATGATAACATCCAAAAAAAATTAAATAATTAAACTGTATGTTTTAAAGTAATACATACATACATAAATATACATAATTGTAAATTAATTATATGTATAGTATTTAGTAATTATGTACAACTGTTAATAATCCAAAAACTTTATGTACAATAATAATTAATTCATCCATGACACAGATTTTCTAATTAAACGAGTTCCATTTAATTAAAAAAATATTTTAGTTTTAGGCATATACAGACTAGGGATGCACCGGATATCCGGCTCCCTGCATATTCGGCACTCAAACCGGATATTCGTTCCGGCCGAATATTTTAATATCCGGTTGCCGGATAGTAAAACATTATTTAAATTCTGTGTTTTACATTAAAAAAAAATGTAAAACTAATTTGCTCCTTGCCAACCTTATCTTATTAAAAAGCAATGTTAACAAAAATAAATAGTTGCATATTTTCACAATTATGAAATTATAATGTTTACATGTAAATGAAGATATATTTAAAGTATGACAATATCTTGTCATAACCTATAGCAGCAATTGTAAAACCAAAACTAGAATACGTACTTCAACTTCAAATTTTTTATTTCTCTTAAAAATTGTTCTTAAATTTCAGTAATGAAGTAATTTTACACCTCTCAAAAGTTTTATTGTAATTTTCACCAGTCAAAATTTAACTGCAGTGTTCAATTATTCTGTCATAACTGTAATTGTAAAACCAAAACTAGAATATCAACTACAATTTCAACTTTGTTTTGCCTTTTTTTTTTTTTTTTCTTTTTCTTTTTTTTTTTTTTTTTTTTTTTTTTTTTAATTGCAGTGACTTTTATAGTTCTTTTCAAGTGTTTTATTAATAACTTTATTATTAATTTGAATTATTAATATCAACAAAAGAAGAAGGTATAAATATTTAACCTAAAAGTTTTATGAAGTTGCTGTTAATACATCAAAAATCCGAGTCAGAAATGTGTACAATGGGGCCATCTTATAAATGCTAAAGTATTGAGGATTAAAAAACATGTAGAAAAATAAAGTTTCCAGCAAATTAAAGAGTTTATTTATGAATATTCATACTCCAGATTTAAAGTGTGTTTGTTTAGAAAATCAAGAACAAAATGGGGCTGATATTAAAGAAACCATTCAAATTTTGATGGAACATCAATTGCACAGGTTAAGCAGTCAACAATAGAAAAAAATGTGATAAAAACAAAAGAAAAAATATCATTAAATATACAAATTGCATTAAAAAAATAATAATAAAGTTCATTCTGAAACTTGCTCTACAATGCAAAAATAGCTTAATAGGAAAACTGTAACTCGCACTCAGAGTCAAGAGGAGTAACATACATAACTATCCCATTTTTGTTAATTATGTGTCAACAGGGTAAAAATATTTTTTTCTGTTAGTTTATCGATACAATGCATCTATAAAAACATCAAGACACTACCTAAATCTGGTGATACAGACTAAAGAAAAGGTAGAAAAAAATATTCATGTAAAGTTAGAAGTTTTATAAGTAATATTGAAAAGACTAAATAATATTACATTTCAATATTTAATTATTACTATGTTTTTAAGTAATTTTGACTTAATAAGTGAATTGAAATACATTAATACTTGCATAATATAAAATTACAATAATTTTTTTTTCTTTAAACAAGCATAAAATTGAAATATTATTAAAATTAAAAATGAGAAATTATTCGGCCGGATACCGGATATTCGGTAAAATTTTGTACCGGATATCCGGTATCCGGAAAAATTTCACATCCGGTGCATCTCTAATACAGACACCTTGATTTTTCATCTATAATGATTTTTGTAAATGATCATTTGTTATTCTAGAACTTTCTCAAAGAATAATCTAATGGAGTTTAAACTAAATATTTTCTATGAGATGATTGATAATTCATGACTGATAATTATAAACATTGAAGTTCATAGCAATGCATTCATTTGAGCCGATACAGTTCAAATCAGTGACTAATGTTGAAAATTTCCGAAAAAAGAAATAAGATTTTTGGTATACTGAGTGTTTTGGTCTGGCCGAATTTTCGCCCACATTTTTGGCAAAACTCGAATTTTGGGCCGAAAACGAAACTGTATTTTTGGTTGATCTCTATTTAATACAGTTATTACTATACATTACTTACATTAATAAAACTGATGTAAATTTAAATCTTTTATTTAAATAGGTTTCATTCTACCATTAGTCAAGAACATCTACTATTTACTGCAAGTTTCAGAAATTTAAATAATAAAAAAATATGTTGGTTGAATTGAAATGTATAACATTTAATTGATTTTATGCATTTTCGATAAAATTTCTTTTCATTTAGCCAATGGTTGAAGATCTCTAGATAAGTGTTGTGTGTGATCTTGGCTAAAAAGCTGATGTAATTATTAATTTAGCATATATACTTAATTAAATTTGTTTTGGTCCAGTGAAATTGATTTATATAAGATTATAGGAAGAAGATATTTATTATATCTTACAAAATTGAAAATATAAGGTAAATTCTTAAAGAAAAACAGTTTCTTCTATTTCTTCCACTTGGAAGAAACCTATTTCTTCCGGCCGGTTTTTTCCATGGTTTTTTCCGCGGTTTTTTCCACTGCGGAAGAAACTTGCCAACCCTGGTATGTAGGTAAGTAATCAAAAATTTGCAAAGAAATACTGATCTCAATCAATCTATAATTATTAAATTAATATTTTTAATTAAAGTTGTGACCAATTTTTGGGGATATCTTGTTTATAGATGCGAGTACAAAAATTATGCATGTGTACAATATGGTTTTTTTTATTTTTAGTGCTTGCCACTTCTACATTATTAAAAAAAGAAAGAAAAATTTACAGATCCATAGAAGGGGGGTGTCCAGAATGATGTTTGTTCCGGGGCCCCCCGTAGCCTTAACTGGACCCTGTTTTTATCAAAAACCTTGTTTAGATTTCAAAAACGCTGAAACTGCAAATCCTTATTTTCTTACTCGTTTCTCCCTCCCCTCTTTTTGACCATGGGTTTTTGTATGGATCTAAGAAAGATAAGGAAAGAGTACCGGTCAACGGATTGGCTCTGAAGAAAGCCGGGTTTTTGTATAGAGCTGCTAGCGACAAAAGGGTGTTTTCTTTTGAAATACCGGAATATTATGCTCTTAGATGATAGGTCATTTTTCACACCGATTTCACGACGTGGGTGACACAAATAACATCTAGAAAATCACCATAATATGTTAACAACTTAGTTGGTAGCCGGACTTGAAGGGAGTACTGGCCTATTCAAGTATTTTAGCAGCCTGCAAATGCATACAAGTACATGTTTGTAGACAACACTGCACTTCAGATGTGGATTTTCGTATAATATTGTTTTCTGATTTGTTTTAATAATACCCATAGTATAGTATTTGCCTGGAAAAATATATGTATACTAACAGAGCAGATTTTAATAACACACATTTCTCATTTACATTTTTTTCATTTAAGTGTTTTATTTGGCCTCCTTCACAAAATTCTTTTTAATAAATCACACCCCTTCACAAAATTCTACTCCATAAAAATATGCTCTAATTCATTTTAGGTTTTAAAATATGTGTTTTGCAAAGGAAACAAGTTCACCAGAAATGACAAATTTAGCATATAGACTTAAGGGTGTTCTCAACTGCTCCGCTCAACAAGCGCAAAACGTTTTGACACATTTACAATTTCATTTTTTAACAAAAAGTTATAAAATTGGAATGCCTGACTATGGAAGCGATTTCGAATCGAACTGAATTTTCCATTTTATGATCATTAAATTACCTATCCAGTTCTAAGCTATTTCGATCACGCGATCACCCGTTTTTCTCTTGCTTTTCGACCGGTTTTTCTGTTTTGTCGGGAAACGTGCTCAAAAACGTCAATTTTGAAGGCTTGTTATGAAAGATCTATTGTGTTTAAAAAAAAGAGAGCAATTAGACAGTTTCGGAATAACAATACCTGCTATATTTCATAAAAATAACTTTATTTTTTACAAAATGGGATCCAAGAAAAAATTCCTGCATCAACCTCCGATTCCATTGCATTCATATGTTACACTATTTCGTTTGTTAACAAATAATAGGTAAATTCTCATTTAATTTATACTCTTATTTCCTTGGAAAATCTAGTGTTCTAAATTCATGTCACAATAAGAAATTGTGAATGATTTGGTGAACAAATTCGCAGACAAAAAAACACGCAGGAAATTTTTTTCAAATAAAAATGAAAGCAACAGCAAATGAAATTGTAACTCAGTTTCAATAAAACAATTTTGAACATAGGAGCCGACTTTGGTCCCAAAGCTGGGTCTGCCACAAGGGCAGTTTGTTTGAGGGGGTGTAGCTGAACATGCGATTTGTTGAGCTAAAAGGCGAGCGAATCGAGCCAAATGAACTAAGAGGTCTGGAGGGGTGTTGTAGGCTCTTCCAATGGGGTCTGGGGTGGAGCCCCAAGAGCTGATGCAATTTGGGGATTTTAATGCAAATTCAGAATACTTTAGACCTCTTACCACCTTTTGATAAGACATACAAAATATTACTAATATCTGTCTAGAAACAGAATTTTTTGTGCCAGTCTACAGCATACTAATATTTTAATCTTTTGATGGACATTGAGTCTTTTTCGCGACTTTTTGACAGAAATAGCTTTTTTTCGCGATCTTTTGACCGAAATTGCATTTCCCGCTCAAAATATTTTGATGGAAATTACATCTGTTTTGCTTTCTTTTCACAGAAATAACTCTTTCTCGCTTCCGGATTATTTGTCAAAAATCATGTTCTTTTGCAATATTTTGACATTAATGTTTTCTTTTGCGGTCCTTTGAAGAAAATCGTGTTTTTGCAGCAATCTTTTGATGGAAATCGCGTCTTTTTTGCTATCTTTCGACAGAGAGTACATTTTTTTGCAAACCTTATTCTGCTTTTTCCGCTATCCTTTGATGAAATTAGCGTTTTCTTGAGATCATTTGAAGGAATTCGCTCAATTTGGCACTGTTTTTGTTGTATGTTGTCTACTACAACTAACATTCTCTGGCATAAAAATGTCAAAAAATTTTAATGCACATTTGCATTATCACTTCATATTGCATATCGATCAAAGGGATAGTAAAATTCAGTGCCAAAAAAGCGTAATTCGCATTTCCGCAGAACAGTAGCATGCCTGCAAAAAAATATGAGCTGGGAATTTCAGATTCAAATCAAAATTTGAAACAGGGTTGTCAAAAAGTGGGTTATTTTAAGTCCGATTCCTAAACATTTTTATGTAAATCCTAAAAAATAAAAATAAAAACACTTTTTTTTCTGTCCTTGAAGATTTTTCCACTCTTTTTTCGTCCTCAGAAATTTTCACAAGACAAAATTCCGTCCAGTTGGACGGAAAACTTGCATCCTCGATCCACAATACATCGCTGTGACGGTCAACTGATTCGATTCTCCGATAATCAATATAGTCGCGAATTATAATTTTTAAAAAATGTCGGCGCCTTGGATTTTAAGTGAAATTTTAAACACATTTTCAGGCATGAAATCGCAAAAAGATTTTAAAAAAATAAGGAAAAGAGCGTGAGACGGGAATATGAGAAATTACTTAAAATAGCTTGTGTTTAAATATCTGTTACATTGAATAAAATTATATTATTCACAATTATTTTATATACTTTTGTTCAAATGCTACTTTATTTCAAAGAGAAGGAGGGGGGATCAACAATTTATGCAAATAAGGTACCCTGGGGTAATAACGCCAAGTGCTTATATTTTGCATAATTATGAAATAATCAGGTAAATGACACCCATGTGCTCTGCGCAGAAGGGTTTTGAGTCATATAAATCGCAAAAAACAGCTTCAAGTTAATTTATTTCATTTTTAGGTCTTATTGTTTTTACAAACAACTAAAATTAACTCTTGATCTAAAATTTTCGAGATACGTTTTGTATATGTGAAGACTATCTTTTTATCCGGAAATACTTTGTTAATTACATAAATTTGTAGTGCATTTCATGTACTTTTAAAATGTTGTTGAAGATTTTGGATATCTTCTCGAGATAATTTGTAATTTAAAATGTACTGCGCAATAACTATACCGGTGTAATAAAGCCAATCCTTGACATTAATACCCCGGTTGATTGCCTACAGTGGCCGAGCTACATCCTAAATACTGATTCAAATAAACACAGTTAAAACTGTGCAATGTTTCTCATATTTCTATTTAAACGGTCCTTTTTAAGCTAAAAGAAACACACTGTCTGATATTCATTTGCCTCATCCCCCCCTCCCACACCACACCTTTATATTTCTTACACTTTCACAAAAATTGAACATTTTCAATATCTTAGAATGCAATTTGTCAATTTCTAAGTTTGTAGAGTTTGTATTTTTAGAATTGGGCTATCTACATGCAATTATTCCATCTTATTTCATAGTTTTGTTTGCATGGCGTTATTACCCATATAGGTGGGTAATAACGCCAAATAGCATGGGTCAAGGAAAAACGCCATTACATTTTATGAATACATATCTGTTAAATTATTTTATTTTATATAGATAGTCAATGAGTTGCTGTATCAGATCCTATATTTGTTTGGAAAATACAATCTAAAACTAAGCCGTGAAAATTGGTAGAACCTTAACGTGGCGTTATTACCCCAGGGTACCTTACTATCAGTAATTTTAAACTGTAAGTTTCTATTTTGAGTCCATGATTCTGATTTAGTATTTTTTTACACAGCAATTTTTGCTAGCTGTGCAATGCACATTTTCCCATCTTTTGCTCAAAATATCAGTTATTAAATATGGCAAGCTAATCGTGTTTTTTTTTTTTTTTTTTCGCGATATTTTGTCAAAATTTGCATTTTTCCCAAGTTTTTTTGACAGGAAAATTGCTTTTTCTAAGCTATCTTTAAATGAAATTAGAATTTTCCCGCTATTCTTTACGTTTTTTTCAGTTATTTTTTGACGAAATTTTCGTCTTTTCAGCGATTTTTTGCTAAAATTTGAGACTTTTCTGTGGTTTCTTGCTAAAACTCGCGACTCTCCTCTGATTTTTTTTTACCGAAATTTGCGTTTTCTCGTGATCTTTTGACGAAATTTGCGTTTTTCTGAGATCTTTAGTCGAAATTTGCATTTTTCCTCGAAACCTTCTGCCGAAATTCGCGTTTTTCCTACGATTCTTTGATGAGATTTGTTTTTTCCCTGCCATCTTTGAACGAAATTAGAGTTTTTTCGCTATTCTTTGCGTTTTGCCCACGATTTTGTAACGGAATCTGCGTCTTTTTCGCGATTTTTGTCCAAAATTTGCGATTTTTCTCATTTTTTTGTTAAAATTCGCGATTTTCCGCCGATTTTTTGCCAAAATTCGCGTTTTTCCTACGGTTGTTTGATAAGATATTTTTATCTATGCTATCTTTGAACGAAATTTGAGTTTTTTTCCGGGATTCTTTGTGTTTTTGACGAATTTTTGACGAAATTAATGTCTTTTTCCGTGATCTTTTGCCGAAATTAGAATTTTTCCGCGATCTTTTGTTGCAATTTACGTTTTTCTCGCGATCTTTTTCCGAAATTTGCATTTCCCCCAAGATTTTTTGGCAGAAAATTTGCTATTTGTCTGCTGTCTTTGAACTAAATTAGTTTTTTTTCGCTATTCTTTGAATTTCCCCCGCTATTTTTTAACGGATTCTGCGTCTTTTTCGCGATCTTTGTCCAAAATTTGTGACTTTTCTGATGTTTTTTTTTTCTTAAAATTCGCGATTTTCCTCTGATCTTTTGCCGAAATTTGCGTTTTTCTCGCGATCTTTAATCGAAATTTGCGTTTTTCTCGCGATCTTTAGTCAAAATTTGCATTTTCCTCGCACCCTTTTGCCGAAATTCGCGTTTTCTTCACGAATTCTTTGACAGAATTTGCTTTTTTCCTACTACCTTTGAGCAAAATTCTTGTCTTTTGCGCGATCTTAGGCCAAATCTCACTACTTTCTCAAGACCTTTCAAAAAATTCAACAGATTTTGCGTTTTTTCTGCGATTTTTTGAAAGAATTAATTTTTTTTTCTCTATTATTTGAACAATTTATATTTGTCTGCCATCTATTACGAAAATCCACGTTTTTATCTCTATACTTTGACAGAATTTGCATTTTGCCCCACTATCTTAGATCATAATTCGCATTTTATCTGTGATTCTTGGACATAATGTGCGTTTTTCATGCTACTTTTTGACGAAATTATCAAAGATCTTTTGACGATTTTCATAATTTTTTTCACTATCCTTTTACAAAATTGACGTTTTTTCGAGACTTTTTGACGAAATAGGCGTTTTTCCTTGATTTTTTGATGAAGTTATCATTCCCCCCCCCCCCCCCCCGCTATTCTTTGACACTGTTCACGTTTATTTCCCAATGTTTTGACGAAATTTGTGTTTTTTCGCAATCTTATCTCCGAATTTTCGGATTGATGACCGATGTTTTTTAAATTCCGGAACAAATTACTCCCGCAAAAGCGGAAGAAAATCGGAAAAAAGCGCAAAATCGCTCATTCGCGAAAAAATTTCATGCCTGCATTTTTCAGGGTCTGCCAAGATATTGCAAGGTCTGCAGAAATTTTTCAGGGTCTGCGCGGCAGACCCGCAGACCCGGAAGTCGGCGCCACTGATTTTGAATATTAAAATTCTAGCTATTTCGTTTATTCCCTTGACTTTAAATTCCTTAGATAGAATGAAAGTATTATACGTTTTGAACAGATTTATCTGAAATACAGTATAAGCAGAGGGCACGAAACTGTATATACAGATTTTTAAACTGTAGCTCGACTTAACTGTTGTGTTTTAAAGTATACTTTTTCAATTAAGAGGCTACTTCAGTCAAGCGAAATTACCCGTTCGCTAATGCTAATCCTATTGAAGAAATTTATAACGATATCTCGGTTGCATTTCAATATTTTTTAAATGATTTTTTTCGCATTTGATAGCTGAAATCGATCTGTACACAGGTTGTTTTTTGTTTGCAGATAATTTTAATGAGGACACTTCCATTTTTGGAACAGGTTTCGAAAATAAAAACATCCTCATTAAAAAAAAGGCAATCAAAATTGAAAAAGTATAAAAACCTTGCATACAGATTGATTTCAGCTATCCAGCGAAAAAAAAAATCATTTAAAAATATTGGAATGCGAGATATAAATTTCTTTCATAGTATTCAATTCCATTCTTCCACGCATTAGCGAATGAGTCTTTTCGCGTAACTGAAGTAGCCTCTTAAGTAGCGAACTGCGGAAATTATGTGTTTATATAATCTATTTATTTCCTATACTTTATAATAAAATCTTAACGTCATGTGCTTGTTTGTAAAATTGTTTTAGACAACTTTTATTTTAACCTTATTAATTGATCTTTAAGCAATGCATATTTATTTCATATTTGTGCAGAGGTATGAATGTTATTATAATTTTGTCAATGATTTAAAATACTTATGCTAATTATTAAATTTGTTTATTACATTATTATAATTTGAAACTTATATGGAAACTTCAATACAAATATTTTTCAAAAAACTCAATTGAAAGTTTGGGAGAGGGGGGGAGTTATAATTTTTTTTGGAGGGGAGGCCCAAAGTTATATTTTATGGAGGGGGCCTCAAAACTCCTTGCTACGGCCCTGTGTGAAGTTTATCTATTAGGGATGATTCCTGCAAGTACATTTTCACATACGGTATGGTTTTTAAGTTTAACTAATTTTTTGCGTACTACATAGTTTGCATAAGTTCTATTGAATATATACAGAGCAATTCGTAAATTCGTAAGACAAACGCTGAAAATTCCATAAAGAATTATTGAGAAAGAGTAAGAATTACTTAAAGATGTTATTTCTTTATTTATATTTTATTTAAATGATGTAGCTTCAGGTTCATTTTCAAGCTCAACTACATTTTGGCATAATATACTAAGGTAAGTTTGCTACATATAAATAAAATCATATAAAAGATTATGCAAAGAATATGCAATCGCCTATGAATATTAATTCACGGGAGTGAGTAACTTAAGCATTGCTTGAATTAAATTTCTGCATATGTGTCGTGTATTAAAATCTGTATGTATAAGGCTGTACAAAATTATTTAAGTACGTTTCCCCTTATCGGTAGAAACTGCTGAAGGGTAATTTTTTACTGTGTTGTACGTTTTCTTACTAAATATAATTTTAGAACACTGTCTAGAACCTGTACAAAGAAAGAGCTGATTTACTTTTACGGTTAAAGGCGGTAATTATTGAAATCTGGTTTTTTAATGAGGTGTTCTGTGAAATGTTTATAATATAATTTATTTATTTAAAGTCTAAGTTTTGCCAAAGCATTCTGGATATGTTGGAAAGTGTTTCATAATCTATGATTATCGCATGATTTTCCTCTCTTGTTTAATTTTCAAGAGAAGACCATACTACTTTATTTATTTATTTGTTTATTAACTTTTTAGAAAATAGTTGCTGTCCTTGGAAGAGAATCTGCAAATCTGAAGTGTATCTGAATCTTTTTATTGACTGAATTCCACAACTTACTTCATTTTATTCGTTTTCAGATTGGTTGGTTTATTTTGTCGTCCGATTATCTACATTAGGGATATAGGACCAGGGGGGGATTGCCCTTCGTGGGAGTCTTTCTAAAGGAACCTAACCCGTATTTACGCAAGGTTCGAAGAAAACCACGAAAACTTCGAACGGTTAGGCCGACAGCCGCGATTGGGTTCGAACCCAGCACCTGCCGTCTACCAGTTGAGAGATCAGAACCTCAACTGGTGGGGCTTCTGATTGGTCCATGTTTGTTTAATGGCCAAAAACTGAATACTTCTGTCGCCACAATGACAAAAAAAGTAATAAAAACTTTAAAAAATAATGATCATTTGAAAACAAATTGTGATAAAGATTTCAAACAAATTTCACTTAAAAGTGCTTTTTTTTAACCATTGAAAAATGATTGTTGTTTTCGGTGGAGGATTGGCAAAATGACGTGATCACTTTTGAACTTAAATTAAATTCTTTACTTTTAGAAGAATTTTTATTTGCATTTAAATTAAATTCTTTACTTTTAGAAGAATTTTTATTTGAATAAGAAATTAAAATGTTTAAAATCATTGTAATAAAGGAGAAAACTAACAAATTTAAAAATGGGTAGACAGAAATTAACAGATACGGAAAAAAGCCGAAGCCAAAGAAATGAATGACCGTGAATGTCGTATTCAATGACATTAAACACAATACGCGTACTTAAACAATCATAAAGTGATTTTTATTTCGACTTTTTTTGAATGGCGCAAAATCGATTTGTCAATCGACTACAGAAAAAATCGCGAAATTTGCAAATTGAACAAGTAGAAATAAAAGATATTGACCGTGTGACTCTAGACCGTGATCCGACCGCAATTAGTTTACAACTTTTCACTAGGTAGCGCTTTCTAATGTTCGATTCAAGTAGTCATCTCTCTTCACAGCTCCATGGCTGAAATAAATTTTGGCAAAAATATTTTGATTGGTTGCAGGGGGTGTGTGCCATTGGGGGATTTTTAGGCACTTGTTTGTTGATTGTTGATTTCGAAATTAATTTAGCATTTCTATCCTATTCCTGTTTCGCTTTACACGTGTATTGACTACTTTTCTTCTTAAGGTAATTAATTAGATAATAAAATTCATTTACTTTAATTTGTTTTAATTGCTTAATTTTAAATATCAGTTTAAAAACCTGAATACATAATCTAATGTAATAAATCTCCTAATTCGAGCATGATCATTTTAGCCTTCGTTTGTTTGTTATATATTATAATTGTATATTTAAATTAATTTTGTGTGTGACAATAGCACATACGTTATACCTGGTATGCAAAAAAAAAATTATCAATTTATGATGTAATCAGTCCTTTTTTTCTTGCTGATCGCCATAAATTCCAGAGATATTGTACCCCTTTTCTCCATGAAATCGATTCATCTTTCAATTATTACGTTTGGCTAGGGTTTGTAAGGACGATGAAGTTCACATTTTAAGTTTTGCGCGAATATTGTCATGTTCCAATTTTGTGCTATATCTAGTATAAATATATGTGCAAAATTATCTCTGTGCTTCGAGGTCTGAACTATTGCTAAAAATGAATAAAAGGGAGGGGAGGTGGCTCAAAAAATATAGGGGAGTTAAGCAGAAAGATAAACTAGTGCATATTCACATTGTAAGTACTATGTTTGTTATCAAATTGTAATAACTTCATTTTATGTTAAGAAAATATTATAATGATAAAAGAAATTCGAGAGTATAACTAGGGCAAAATTAAACATCATGTTAGCTGCACATATGTACAAATAGGATGAGCGGGTGTTGAAACACTTATTTTAGTTACAATTTAGTATTTCTGCAAAACTGTGAGGGCAAGGATGTTGTGGTGGGTATGTGGGTATATGCTGTGTACCCCAGGAATTTTTTAAGAAGCTCCATATACCTTCTGTTTCTTAAATTAAACATTACCATATACTTTACATATAATAGTTAATGATGACAGCTTATACCCTTTGCTTATATACCATATACTCTGAGGGGTTTTTTTTTTTCTTTTAACTACAACACTGTGTGAAAGAACTTCTAGACTAATTTAGATTTTTAAACAGAATTTCATTTGGATGTTAAGAACAGAAATTGACTTAGTCACCTTGTAATCTTTTTCAAGTGAAACTCAAAATTGTGATTTGAAGGGAGGGAGCGAGCCCCTTATTAGCACTCCCTTAGCTATGACTCTGTACAATATGATACTTGTTAAAAATGGTTCAGATTATTAGCTACAGAAAACATTATTAGTTTAAGCAAATAGGAAGTTTTTTAAATCATTTCATTAATTAAATATTTTAAAGATTAAATTACTGCAATTGATTACAAAACAATTAAAAATTGTTTCTTACTATTTAACTGATATCAATATATTGCTAAATTTATTACTATTAAAGTGTTTATAAGTTTAATATTTAGCCCGTTATTTATAGTTGTCAACAGACTTGTATAAAACCAAACACTCTGTGCACGTAAATATTGGAGTCAAAAACTTTCTGCAAATTAATGTTTAGTGTAATAAAATTATGTATTATATTATTTTGACATAGAAGAAATTTGTGTTTTTTAAGCAATTCATGCACAAATTTTGCATTTTTTATGAGATTCATGGTCCAAATTTGCATTTTTATATGGTCGCTTGTCGAAATTAACGTTTTGTATACGATTCTTTGCTAAAATTTCCATTTTTCTCAAGATCCTTAGATAAAATTTGCATTTTTCCATGATCTTTTGGCCAGACTTGTATAAAACCAAAAACTTTCTGCGCATATAATATTGGGTTAAAAACTTTCTGCAAATTTAATGTTAATAAAATTTCGCATTATATTATTCTGGCAAAAATGCAAAGCTTTACTACGTAATTCATGAGTGTCATTAGCGTTTTTTGCACGATTCATGGTCGTAATTTGCATTTTTTATGCGATTCATGAACGAAATTTGCATTTTTTGAGCGACCTGTCGACGAAATTCACGTGTTTTGAGCGATTCATGAACGTAATTCGCATTTTTTATGCAATTTATGTACGTAATTCACATTTTTTTATGCGATTCATGAACGTAATTCGCATTTCTTGCGCAGTTTGCTATTTTTGCAATTCATGAACATAATATGTATTTTTTGAGTTTCTGTTTGCATTTTTTGAGCTATTTATAGACATAATTTGCATTTTTTATGTGATTTATGAAAACGTAATTCACGTTTTCCATGCGATTCAGGAACGTATTCGCGTTTCTTATGCAATTTATGGCCGTAATTCGCTTTTTTTTTTTTTTTTTTTTTTTTTTTTTGCAATTCATGGATGTAATTTGCATTTTTTAAACTTTCTGTCGACGATATTTGCTTTTTTTGGGCGATCTGTCGACGAAATTCGTGTTTCTTGAGCGATTTATGGACATAATTCGCATATTTTTATATTATACATGGTTCGTACGCTCTGGAAAAAATAGAAAAAGTGCTGGAAAAAAAAGTATTCATTTTCAAGGAATGAAAAGTGCTGGAAAGGAAAAGATTCATTTTCAAGGAATGAAAAGTGCTGGAAAAAAAATAAAAACCTTTATACATTTTATTTTAAAACAATTTACTTCAATCGTATATTTTCTTTCCCGATGGAACCTTAAAACACCTGCAGCCAAAGATTTCCTTCTCTACTCCTAACAACCTTTTTGGCATCTTTCCTCGGCTGTAAAAATCGGATGCAAGCAGAAACCGGCAGGGAAAAAAATGAAACGCAGATTCTGGCCCGACCCAAAATGTTACTATGGACGCGCTGTTCCACGGGTTGGCCATGCTATTCCGTCTAAGTTGATGGTAATGTTTTTTTTTTCTTTTCTATAATAGCCAGAAGTGTGATTTTTCGCCAATGTGCTCCTCCTGCTATATGAGAGGAGAGAGCAGACGCTTACGTCACTTTTTACTACACATTAGCAGCTGGGAAGGTCGACTCGGGACAACAAATCAGAATATACTAGCTTTGGAATAACTTCGCTTTTTCAACAGGAAGATATGTTTGTTTTTCCGCGTGCATTGAGGTCTTTTTGCTGAGTCGATGTAATTGGTTGCTCGTTAGTCGTGCTTTCCAGTCATTTGACGTCAACAATTTTGCACCTTTACAAGTCTTTTTATTTTTTGTTTCAAACGTGTCTTTGTTTTAATGTGATCTATTCTGGATTTTACAATATGATTTTTACGATCAATTTTATTTTTTAATTTTGTTTATCACTCTTATAATCAGTAAAGAAATATGGCAAGAAAGTGCGTTTTCAATGATTTATGTATTGAAAACTCAGAATATAAACTGTGCTAAAAGATCCAGGAACTTGTTAATACATTTAAAGATTTGCAAAGAATTTAACTCAATTTAACTTTGGAGTTACATTTTACTAAGTTTTATTAGCCAAGGACAATTTTTTTTTCTTTTGACCAGGGGTGATTCTCGTCCGAAATTTCCAAAAATTTAAGGCATCTTCTTCCGAAAATTTCAAATTGGGTTATCAGTTCCGCATAGTTGCCAATTTGTACGGTTTTGTGCGCAGAAAAAACAATCGCAGAGAAATGCAAATTTGGTGAAAGGATCGCCGAAGAAACACACATTTTGTCAATATTTCGTGGAAAAACGAGATTTCGTCAATGTTTTTGTCAACGAACTATGTCAAAAGTAGCTGAAAAATGCGAATTTCCTGTGCGGATCATGGAAAAAACGGCAATTTCACCCAAATATCGCAAATAAAACGCTGATTTCGTCTGATGACCGCGGGAAAATGTCGATTTCGTCTAAAGATTGCTGATATAACGCTGTTTTCGATAAAAGACCGCTTACAAATATTTTGTCAAAAGATCATTGGAAAAAAAAACCGCCAATTTTATCAAAAGATTACTGAAAAAACACCAATTTCGAAAAAAAAGATCACGGGTATAAAATGCTGTTTTTAAGAAAAGATCGCGTAAAAATGCAAATTTTGTTTAAAGATTCTCCAAAAAAACACCGATTTCATTAAAAAAAAAAAAAAAAAAAAAAAAATTTCACCTAGAATCACCCCTGCTTTTGACTTTACATTTTAATCTAAATTTACATTTAATCTTAATTTACTTTTTAATTAATATTTTTATCCTTTTTCTCTTTTTATATTTTATAAATAAAACTTCATTAGATGAAAATTTAAAAAGTATTTTAACTAATACACAGGTAACATGATGACTATTTCCTTTATGATATATTATTCTAGAGCCATTTTAATGCGTGTATTAAAATAGTCCTTGAAAAGTGCTTGAGAAGTCCTTGAAAAGTGCTTGAATTTTATTTGTTCTCAAGTATATGAACCATGTTATATATGAATGTAATTCGTGTTTTTTACACCAATCGTGGACATAATTCATGGTTTTTTTACGCGATTCATACAACGAAATTTGCGTTATTTGAGCAATTCATGGACGTAATTCGTAATTTTACCGCAGTCTTTAAACGAAATTTGCGTTTTATAAACTGTTTTTGGACGTATTTGACGTTTTTCGCATGGTCCTTTGTTGAAATAATCAATCTTTATACGATTCTCTGTTGAAATGTACGTTTTTTTTTTACGCAATCTTTGTCGAAATGCACGTTTTTTACGTGGTTCTTTGTTGAAATTCGCGATTTTTTTCGAGGTCTTATGACAAAATTCGCGTTAACAGTAAATAATTCGTACATCAAATTGAGGGAATATTTTTATTTTTGATACTAAAAAAATTACAAAAATAAAAATTGTTCCTTTCCTAAAATTTTCTGCAAAGTTCATAAAACTTTCTGTGCACATGTGCGTCTATATTATACAGCTCTGCTTTTGGCGGTATTTTGCACTTTTTCCTAGGAGCTTTGAATCATTTGTGTTTTTACTGTGATAATTTGAAAATTTTGAGATTTTTTTCTGTGTGCGATTGACAAAATCAATTTTTTATGACTACTTTTTGTCAAAAATTCACAAATTTTGGACTGATGATTTTTTTAAGTTTTTGTCATCAGATGCCTTAAATTTTATAATATTCAAAAATCAGCCCTGCTTTTACTTGTGCACTAACAGTAGACAATTTGTACATAAAATTAGGGAAATATTTTTATTGTTTGAGTACTGAAAAAAAAGCTATAAAAATTGTTTCTTTCTTAAAATTTTCTGCATGTGCACGTGCATCTATATTATAAAACTCTGGTTGTCATATTAAAAGCCTAATCTAATGTATTTTTTATACAAATTCTTAATCTATAATACAAATATCTTAAAATATGCCTAATGCAAAGACCCTATAACATGAAAATACCACCAAAACTATTATAATAAATTATTTTTTCTTATCTCGATAATAATTTCCCTAATCAATCAAAATGTTTAATTTATAGAATGGATGATGAAGCTGAATGTTACAAACTTTGGAGAATAAGACGAACTATTATGCAGGTATATTTTCTCTATATTTTTCTTCTAAAAGAGTTATATTTGTTTCTTATTCTTCTCATTTAATTTATAACATGCTTTTGTTCTATTATTATGTTTTATTTTATTCTAGCAAACTTGTGTAGGTAGAATCTGTTTTGCCCTGGAGCGTAAATCATTAAATAGTTAACATCGAAAATCTGATTTAACCATTGCTCTTAAATTGATTTAACCTAACATCAAAAATGCAGTTTAACCAGTCTTAAATTATGATTTAATTTAAGTAATGTCTTAAATTAAGATTTAAAGCTAGCATTGTAAATGTGATTTAATCATTTATTTTAAATCGATCTATAGCTAATATGAGTAAAAACTAAAAACGGTTTATCTATTGGCTTTAAATTGCTTTAAAACAAAACACTGATTCAGAGATTACATTTGGATAACTGTCAATCGCCATTTTTTTTTTAAATTATTATTATTTATTTATTTTACAATTTTATTTATTTATTTTTGTGTGTGTGTTTGAAATTTCGCGAAATGGCAAAACTTGTGTTTCTGTAAACTTTGAAATAATTTGCTTTTTTTTTTTTTTTTTTTTTTTTTTTTTTTTTTTAATTTTTAATTTTTTGGCGAAATTCAGAATTTTCCCACAATTCTATAATAAAACTGGTTAGTTATTCTACAAACAATTGACAAAATTTGCAATATTTTTTTTAATCTGAATTTTCAGATTGATGTATGATTTATTATAAGAGTTGTTTTCTTGAGTATATTTTCAAATTTGTTTAAGATGAAGGGCATTTGATCAAGAAGAACAGATTAATGGTCTGTTGTGGTGTTCATATGAGACAGTATTATTGAATTAAAGAAAAAAAAATTCTCTTTTGGAATTGTAACAAACAAACCAAAATATTGTTTAAATTATTCATTCAGAATTTAGAAATGTTCTCATACAATCATAATTTAATTAATGCTAAACTATTAAATTATAAATGAGTAGTTTTAAAAATTATGAATACTTTTTATTTATATTTTCTTCTTTCTTGTTATTTAAAATATTTGATCATCATAGTTTCAAAACCAATTGTATTGTTTTAGTGAGAGTGGTTCGATTTATAATGAACTTCATCATTTTTCTAACTCGTAATTAAAACTTTCCACATTTTTAATTTTAGTATGTCTGAAGTTTGTGTAATTTCATAATGAATACTTAAATAAATATGAGTATTGATATCCTTTTGTAACAAACCATAAAATAAAAATTACTTGTGTGTTTGCAGCTGTGCCACGATCGAGGTTATCTAGTTACCCAAGAGGAGTTGGATCAAACATTGGAAGAATTTAAAATTCAGTACGGAGATAAACCTAGGTAAGAATTTTAAAAATATATTCAAATCTTACAAGGGAACCACTTTTGGTGTTGCTTTCACCTAGCATTATCACCTCATGCACTTTGTAGCCCTATGTGTAAAAATTAGAGAACCAATAAAATTTCTATGTTAAAATCATACTTTATGTATTTTTTATACTTTTAATTTCTTATTAATGGATTTTTATTTGTTTATTTCATGCCAAAAGCGAGTTAAGTCACCAATTATGATGCTGGGTCATTCCATGTCAAATCAACCAATGGTCTGAACCTTGACATCTCAGAAATTTACAATTTTTGGTGCAGTGGTAGTATCAGTCAAATAAATAAGAAAAATCAAAATTTCTGATTTTTTGGACTTTTATTTTTTGAGTTATTGACTTTCAAAAAATGAAAAATTGCTGAAAATTGACTCCACTTTGACACCTTTAAATAGCTGTAGACAAAAACCTATTTGATTTAGAAAGCTCAAATTGGTGTCATTCTCTTCTGCTTTTTATGATCTTTAAAATGATATATGACATGATTAATTTATTTAAAATTTTATTTTTTTATGACAAATTTTAAAATTTTAAAAACACCCCTTTTAATTTTTTTTGAAAAAAATATATGTTTTAAAGACATTAACTGACTATGTGTGTACCAACTTTCATAATGGGATGACCATGGGTTCCTATGCAAATTAATATTTCTGTATCATCATGTATGCTAAATTTGCTATATTTGTTTTCCCATGTTAAAAAAGTAACTGTAAATTCATTGATTAAGGTTTGAATATTACTATTAATCCATAAAGTAGTTTTTGTAATACAAAAAACGTGAATATTAAATCTATTAAATATAATATCAGGTAATAACAGTTTGGGTTTTGTTTATGACAGCCATAGAGATGCCAAGTATTACGATTTACCTGTAATTATTACGGATACATAACAAAGGTTACGGCGTTATGGGCATCAAACAAAAATTACGGAGAAAAAATATTTGGAATTTCATCAAAGGATTGTTTAAAAAAATGTGAATTTCAATTTAGGATCACGAGGAAAACTTGAAATTTCGTTGAAATATCATGTAAAAAAATGCTAAATTCATCAGAGTCATGAAAAAAGCACAAATTAAGTCTAAAAATCATGGAAAAGAGCAAAAATAAATCAAAGGATTGCACAAAATATGCGAATTTCATCCAAGGTTTTAGTAAAATATATGAATTTTGACAAAGATTTTGCATAAAAGCGAGAATTCAGCCAAAAGATCACAAAAAGCATGAATTTAGTCAAATGATCGCATAAAATGTTCCAATTTCGATAGAAAATCGCAAAAAACAAGCAAATTTCATTAAAAAATCATGAAAAAAAACATACTTTTCGTCAAAAAATAGCAAAAAACGCACAGATTTCATCAAAAGGTCGTTAAAACATGCAATTTTCGTCTAAAGATCGTTAAAAAATGCATGGTTTTGATTAAAAAATCTCGTAAAATGGGCATTTTCATCAAAAAATCGCTAAAAATATGCAAATTTCGTCAAAAGTTCGAGAAAGACATGCAAATTTCACCAAAAGATCACTGAAAAACGAGAATTTCATCAAAAAAGTAGCAGAATAAATGAATAAATTAACTTTTGAAAATTTGCAATTATTCCCTCCCCTTTCCCCACTTCATCCCAGAACTCTGATTACTGGTAACTTTTAATGAAACTTGGCACCTCTATGGCCAATTATCAGCATGTGGGATGTAGGCCTCCAAAGGATGAGGGTACCCCCCCCCCTGGGGGTCTTTTTTAAGGAATCTTACATAAGGTTATCCAAGGCTCAAAGAAAATCACAGAAAACTGAACGGTTAGGCCGACGGCCGCAATTGGGTTCGAACCCAGCACCTACAGTCTACCAGTTTCAAGGGCAGGACCCGCAGCCACAGAGGGGCAATAACAACTTGAAAAAAGCTACTTTACTTAATGATAATAGAGTAGGATACCATTACATGGTTTACTATAAAAATAAAAATAAAGATATGCTAAAGAAATTATATTTTATAGGTTCTCCATAAATCATATTACATAAAATTATCTTTCCATAATGAATTTCAAGTTATCCTAAGTTAAAATCAGGTCTAGTTTCAGATCACTAAAATTGCATGAATGTTGTACATATTATCAATCTTCCATGGAATTTAAAGTTTCAGGTGTAATCATTGAAAGGGGGGGGGGGGGAATTAACACCTGGAATCCAATTGAGCGTAATTCATGACCCTTCATTGCACATATGACTTCACTAATTTAATATATTAGCTACACAATTAATATTTCATATTTTATGTTGTTAAAAATTAGAATTTGTTTATAATTAAAAATTAGATGTATAAATATACAAAAAATATCAAGGACTTTAATGATATAGGTAATTTTCCAAATAAAGTGAAGACAATTTCATTTCTCCGTCACTTAGAGTATAAACCCTCATACACCTTGTGTGTTATTAAAAATAACTTATTTCAAATAATTCACTTTGAGAGAACATTAATTAACTGAATGAAGACTGCAGCCAACAATCAAGTGATAGCAAGTATAATTAGCTATTCATGTTGAGAGTATGTTGTTTTCATGTTAAAACTTGTTATTCTGTTGAGACTTGTTCTTAAGTATAGCTAATTTAGCATACATGATGATACAAAAATATTAATTTGCATAGGAACTCATGGTTATCCCATTATGAAAGTTGGCATACACATAGTCAGTTAATGTCTTTAAAACATATATTTTTTTCAAAAAAATTAAAAGGTGTGTTTTTAAAATTTTAAAATTTAAATTTTTAAATTTGTTATAAAAAAATAAAATTTAAAATAAATTAATCATGTCATATATCATTTTAAAGATCATAAAAAGCAGAAGAGAATGACACCAATTTGAGCTTTCTAAATCAAATAGGTTTTTGTCTACAGCCGTTTAAAGGTGTCAAAGTGGAGTCAATTTTCAGCAATTTTTCATTTTTTGAAAGTCAATAACTCAAAAAATAAAAGTCCAAAAAATCAGAAATTTTGATTTTTCTTATTCACTTGACTAATACTACCACTGCACCAAAAATTGTAAATTTCTGAGATGTCAAGGTTCAAAAACATTATTTTTTTGGTTGATTTGATATGGAATGACCCTGCTACAAAATTTTTGCCTGCTTTATCCCTGGATTATATGTATGATATATGTCCGAATTAAATTGGATTATCATTTGTTTGATTATCAGGGCAGGATTCGCGTCTGAAATTTTGAAATCCCGCCCAAAAAAATATCGTAGGCGGGTGGCTCTCGCCCAGAAATAATCACAAATTTTCTGAAAAATGTTGTGTTTTGAAACTACAATTAACCACCCATGTTTACTAACCCTTTGCGAATTTTTTTATATTTCTGTGCGATTGAGTGACATATTTTGTGAGTTTTTTGCTGTGAAAATTTTTTGGAATTCATGCTATTTTTCCGCAGCCAATCGTCAAATTTTGCATTTTTTCCCCCGAGATCGATTGACAAGTTTCGTGCGATTTACCGTTGCTAGAATGGAGTAATTCTGCTTCAAGATTTCAAAAAAATTAACGCATTTGATTCCAAAAGTTATGAAACATCGTTCATCAACTCCGAAATTTGGATAGTTATGTCCAAAATTGCAGGCTAATTACCGATTTTTCATAGCTTTTGAACTGAGCTGCATAGTTTCATCAATCTTTTGCAGAAAATTTTGTTAGATTATCTTCATAAAAATGACAATTTTCTCAAAAAATCACAAGGAAAAAAAAAAAAAAATACTTTCCTTAAAAGATTTTGATAAAGCACGAATTTCTTTTTTAAAAAAATCACTGAATAAACAAGTACAGTGAAATCTCCAAATAAGAAACATTCCGAATAAGGGACACCTCTATTTAAGGTACAAAACGTTAAGGTACAACATTAGTGCTTTTATCCGCATTGAATACATATGCTTTTTTACATTATTTACATGCTTTTAAGATGTTCTCAAATCCAAAAAAGGCAACTTTTAAGACATTTGTTTTAATTTTTACCTGGAAATGCCCGAAACTAGCAAATGTTGTTGTTCAAAAAATATATAATCATCCAATTTTTTTTTTTTTTTTCCTTTTAGCAAATGTAATAAATTTTTTAGAAAATATCAATGTGGATGTTTTGAACCGAATTTTCACTCAAAAGAAAAGTAACTGCTCAAGAAAGGGTTAAATATATCTTTGTCACGTGATCAAAATCACTTATTACTGACAGGTAATTTATATTTCAAAAAATTGAAAATACAGTTCAATTGCAAATCGCTTCCATAGTCAAGCATTCCAACTTAATACCTTTCAATTAAAAAATGAATTTGTAAATGCGCCAAGACGTTTTCAGCTTGCTAAGTAGAACAGTTGAGAGATTTGTTGTCTTAAAATATGCAAAATAGTTGAATACATTTTTTCTTCTTTGGTAAATATTGCTGGTAATGAATAACTAAAATTTATAAGTCTGGTAAATGAACATTTGAAAGGTTTATACTGAAAAATTGAAATTTGCAAGACAGTTCCTTTAAATTGTTACTTCAAGTAAAATCCTTTCAAATGTTTTTATAAACTTTTTGCTGCATGTACACAGTTTGCATAAAAATACAAATCAATAATTCTACAAATCCTTAATGATTTAGTAATTAACTGAAAGTTTTAATTAATTCTATTTTCTTCCTTTTGTGTGATTAACGTAATTTATACACTTCGGGCCACTTAAGGGGCATCATCTTTAATGCTTTGCTATTTTTATATTCTTTATAATTATTAATTAAAAATATTATAAAAACTCAGACTAAGGGGCACCTATTTAAGGGACAAAAGTTTCAGTCCCATAGGTATCCTTATTTGGAGGTTTCACTGTATTTCGTGAAAGGATTATGAAATAAATGCAAATTTTGTAAAATGATTGCGGAATAAACGCAAATTTCATGAAAGCATCACGGAATAAATGTAAATTTCATGAAAGGATTGCGGAATGAATGTGAATTTTGTGAGAGGATTGCCATATAAGCAGCTTCGTGTAAAAGGGGGCAGGGGGGTGAAGGGGCAGTCGTCCCAGGTGCAGAAATTTAGGGGTGTCAATTTTCTACTACCGACATCATTTTTGGTCGGTAAGAAGAAAAAGAACACTAAATTGAAACATTGCCCCTAGCGCAGTTTTTTCTTTGCACGTTCCTGTATATGAACCCAAATTTATCAAAATGCCGCTTAAAAAACGAGAATTTCATGAAAGAATCTCGAAATAAATGTGAATTTCATTAAAAGATCATAAAAAACACAAATTTCTTCAAAGGATCAGGGAAAAACGCCAAATTTGTCAAAGGGTACTTAAAGGTGATTCTGGGTAAAAACTTTTTTGATATTTGCAGCAAATTTTCTGAAAAGTTACAGCAAATTGTGTGAAAGGGGGCGGGGGGATTTACTTTTGACTCTGTGTTTTTTCAGCGGCCCTTTGATTCAAATTTGCAGATTTTTCACGATTCTTTGACAAAATTCGTGGATTTTTCGCTGTCCTTTGATAAAATTAACGATTTTTTTTTTTTTTTTTTTAGATTTGTGTTTTCCTACAGATTTTTTGACGATATTTTCGCTTTTTCTGTGATCCCTACCTGAAATTTGCATTTTTTTTTTTTTTTTTTTGCAAATCTTTAGTAAAATTTGTGTTTTTTTTTTTTCCACTATTGTTTTACGAAATTCACGAGTTTTTTTCAAGATCTTCAGACAAAATCGAAATTTGAGTTTTTTCACAATTATCTAACGAAATTCGCGTTTTCCCCACAAACCTCTTACGATATTTACAGTTTTTCTGCAAACGATTTACGAAATTGATTTTTCTGGTGACGATTTGTTGAAATTCGTGGTATGTTTTTAGTCTAAATTTCTGGATTGATGACGATTTTTTTTTTTTTTTTTTTTATTAGAACACCCATGATTTTCGGAAAAAACAGAACAGAATCGCCTTTGGATCGCTTAATGAATCCAAAATTCGCCGAAGGATCACTTAATAAATATGAATTATAAAATCGTGTAAAGCATGCAAATTTCAACAATGCATCGCAGGAAAAAAAAATGTGAATTTCGTCAAAGGGTCATGCTAATTTCATCAAAAGGCTGCTAAAAAAACACAAATTTCATTGAAAAATTGAGAAAAAGTTGTGATTTTCGTCAGAGGGTTGTCAAATAAATGAGAATCTAGTCAAAAGGCTGCTAAAAACTGCAAATTTCATCACAAAATCACAAAAAAGGTATGAATTTCATCAGAAAATGCAGCTGTCTGGAAAAGGACACACACACAAATATGTCTGTTTATTGTTATAGGTATAATTTTTAATTGGAAATAATATTTACTGTCATACTTTTCAAATCCGAACCAAACTTGCATCAATCTACGCTTAACCTAAAATCAACCTGAACCAAAAACAGAGTTTATTAGACCTGAAACAAAAGTAACTAGCACAGGAAAGGAATTTATACCTCTGAAAACTAAATAGACTATATAAAATCTTGACTTACTCTTTTAAAAAAAAAATAAACACATTTTGCTTAATTATTCTGAGTTGTTGATAAAAATTGCTGCAGTGGTATTTTGTCATGTCTGTATTTGTATAATTCTTCAAATAGCACATAAAATAATAGTTGGTTTTAAAGATTTTTTTTCTCCCTCCCAAACAGCTAAACTCCCCTCCATTTATAAATGTTGGGAGGGAGACTCCCCTCCTCTGGAAAATTGAATTTCAAGCCCTGATTATTGATTGCATGGGAAACAAGAATTAGACTTTTTTCTATGCAAATGATAAATGCGCAAATTGTAAATGTATTTCAGTTATAAGCTTTTAAGGTAATTGAGAGCTAATTTTTTAGTGAAATACAAAGTAAGCAAACTGTTTTCTTTTGAAGTCAAATGGAATAAAATTTCGAATGTGGATGTGAAAACTTTATGTGTATAATTAAAATTGAAGACATGCTGGCTTGCTTATCACAATAAAATACACACAAAACAGTCACAACACAAATTAACAAATCAGAACACAGAGGTAGATCAGATGTGGTAAAGTTGATTTTTGGGGGTAATTACCCGCTATTTAAAGACGTTTGTCAATTATATGGGGAGTATTCCCGCTTATATAAATACTTGGGGATTAAACCCACTGGTAGATTATAGAACGTTAGGGATAAGACCTGCTGAAAATAAACACAACGTGTCACAAGGGCAGTTAGCTCAAAAACTAAAACTGGGTCACATGACTGCAGAATTGCACAGCTTGTTAGACATGCGCACAAGGACCGAACAAAATGTTTAAAATGAAATGTATTAAATGTTGTGTATTTTGATAAAAGCAATCATTCATTAAGTAAATTAATATTTTTATAAAATTGAGAAAAATTTCTGCCTTGTTTATAATTACATTGGACATTACTGCTTTTTGTAAATTTCAAGCTGAAATTCAAACTTTTTGTTTGCAAAGGTGCAGGGCTGTAGCGAGAAGTGAATAATAGGGGGGGGGGGGTTATTAGGGATGCACCGGATACTGATTTTGCCAGATACCGGATATCCGGTATCCGATTTGCCTGCCGGATTCAGATATCCGGTACTAAATATGTTTTTAGTTATAGTGAATGTTTATTTCTTTATCCAATGCCATCTCAAATAATAAATTGCAAACATGTTTCACACACAATTCTAACATTTTAAATGTATTGAAATATATTTTACAGAAACTATATATCTTTGACAATCAGGGCTTGAAATTCAGGTTTTCCCAGGAAAAGAGAGTTTCCCTCATAACATTTGTAAATACTGGGGAGTTAAACTGTATAAGAGGGGAAAAAATATTTTTTTAAAGCCTATTACTTTTTACTTGCCACTTAAATATTTACAATTTATACCGACGTGACAAATTTCCATTGAAATAATTTAAATCAACAACTCAAGATAATTATCCAAATTGTTTATTTTAATTAAAACAAAGGAAAAGAATCAAGCTTTATATATATCATATCTGTTTTTCAATTTTTACTCAGTGTTATGGACAATTAATAACTGAGTTGCTAAATGAATTTTTAAATTTAGATTTTGTTCGATTTTGTGTGGTTTAGAATCTTTTATAGGTTACACTTTTGACAAACAGAACAGAGCAACTTTTCTAATATATTAAATTATTGGAAATACTTGTTTTTAATTTTTTCTTCTTATTTTTTTTTTCTTAATTTTGTAAACTCTGGTGTGCATTCATTTTTAATTTGCTTGTGAGAATAATGCATGTAGGTGATTGTATCGTCAATATACTTCTCTGATTGTAACGTAAATTCTTGAATTTATTACAGCCTTTAAATATAAATCATAGGAAAGCTGGCAATTCTTTAAACTTTTGAGAGTTACCTTTTACTCATTGATAGGGAACTTATTATAACATTTCATCTTTTGCATTGCAAACAAAAGTTTTTAGGCATTGTTTGGGATCAAATAATTACTGTTATTCATCTGTATTTGCTTTGCTGCATTCTACCGGATATCCGGTGATTGTGATTCGGATATCCGATGATATTTCAGATACTAAAAAATCAGCCGGATATCCGTTGCATCCCTAGGGGTTATAAATATTTTTTTTTCTCTCTCTCTCTCTGTGTGTGATGCAGAAGGATAAATTAGTGCATATTTACACTGTAGAATTTACTATGTTTCTAATTAAATTGTTGCAATAACTTCATTTTATGCTGAGAAAAAAATAGGATGATGGAAAATTTGAATGCATAACTAGTGCAGTATTAAATATCATGTTGGCTTTATATGTGCAAATAAATAGAATGAACAAGTGTTGAAATCCTTATTTTAGTTATAATTTAGTATTTTTACATAACTGTGAAAGGTCCTCAAAACTAAATTAGATTTTTGAATATAATTTTATTTGGGTTTTTGGAACATAAATTCATTTAGTCAACTTGAAATCTTTTACAGGGGGGAAGGGAGCTCAAAATATTTTAAGGAGAGCTGAAACAACTATAGCATTCCTTTAGCTGTGGACCTGTAAAGATGTCTGTTGAAAATGATGAAAGATTGGTTAATTATTTAGATTTGTACGATTTAAATATAATGGATTTAGGCAAATCAGTGAAGTTGTTTGCAACATATTATTTTTATTTCATTGCTGTAATCATTATTTAAAGAAAATAACATGTTTTAATCTAAAGAGAATTTTTTAACACTGAAATTTACTTGTCAAATTTCTTTTGTCTAGGTTTTTAAGCAAGAAAAGCAGCTTGTAATTTTACATGTATGAATAATAATAATAATAGTAATAATGTCTATTACTTGTTATGAATAAACAATAAAAATTTCATTCATTATTCATAAATTATAAACTAACTAATTTATTTTTAATTTACAATTACCCTTAATCTATTTATATTTAGTTGTAAATATAATAATTAATCGCTTTAACAGCTACAGTGATAGAGCAACAGTCTTGCCTTAAAGCTCCCATTGAAGTGGTTAAAAAAGATTATTACTAAAAATCATGTAAAACAAAATATTTTTTCTTATTTTCTTATTAAGAGCAAGAATCTGAGAGAGTGACACACCTGTGATTCATGACATCTCAGATTTTCTCCAAAAAATTACCATTTGTTGCTTATCTTGTTAATAGACCAAATTCAGAATTTTTTGCTCCAAAGTTGAGTTGTTCATTTTGTATGACCCCCCCCCCCCCCCCAAAGGTCATCTTGTCGTGAAAAAAAATAAGCGTTTTTTTAAGACACGGATATTGCTATGACTCATAGCTCTTTGCGCATACAACTTGCCACGAAATTCTTTTTATATCTGGAATGTAAGAGGGTTGAACTTTATATAATAGATGAAAAACCCGTGGCAAGTTTTTGCCGCAAAGTCACAGAAGGTCACAAAAAGATTCATTTTTGCTGTTTTTTTTCATTTTTAAGACCCTATAACAGCGTGTGCGTTCCACTTGCCATGAAAAAAGAGGTGGCAATTGAAAGCCATGCATTAGCACTTTTAAAAAATGTATATATAATTGAGGCAAGTTGTATGCGCTTTTAGTTACAGAGTGCCAAAGTCTGAAAAATGTCATTTTTGACCAATATTCAAACTGTCATAATTTCTTGCGGCAACAACATTTTGAAATAATTCTTTTGCCATTGTTTTATTCTATTATTGCCCTTTTCAAAAAAGTAAACTCCATTGAGGCAAGTTGCTTTAAAAAAATTAAATGTTTTTTTAAAATTTGGCCTTTTTCAATAGTCAGAGCTATTTTATTATTTGAAACGACTTGACTGGATAACAATATTTTATTCATTTGTTTGACTGTATAAATTGATATTCTAATATATTGTGAGGTATATATGATAATGATGGCATTTATTTAATTTTAACCCTTTCGCGTCCGATTTTGTTTTTCAATTTTAGAAAAAATTATTTTTACTTTAATAATATTGACACTAGCTATCGTAATAGATTAATTAGAGTTTAACGAATATTTCATTGTCTGAAACATAACGAATGTTGTTGTTTTCTGCACTATTGAATTCATATTCATGCAACAATAGGCTAAGGAAGAGTTTTTGGAGAGGGTTTAAAAATATTATATTGCAACAATTTAGTGACATTACAACTTTCTAATACTTTTAGTGCTTTATTACACAATTCTTTCAGGAAATTAACTTTTATTTTAAATTAAGAGGGAAATACATTTAAAATAAAATAATTGCAAACAATACTAAAAAAAATAACCAAATATTATTATTACTAAATGCCTTAACATTAATGAAGTCATATAATAAGGGCACAGATACATACTACTAACATTGCTACATGTAATTAGTAACAAAAGTATTTCCTAAAAATAATAATACTCAAAAGACAAATATTATTAATAGTACACCAGCCCTGAAAACGTAAATATTTGACATTTACAAATTACAACTTGTAATTAAAATGCAAATATAAATACAATCAGCCAACACTGTTAATATTTTTACATTGATTTATCAGTACGAGAAAAAAAAATCAAAAATATAACTTTCTTTATCATATCTGAAGATACCTTTTAACAGTTATAGTAATCTATTCAGGTATTTCAGTTAATATACTTGGATAGCTATTAATGTTAAAGAAAATTTATTTTTCCCATAAGTGAAAAAAAAATCCCATAAGGGTTAAAAGACATCTTGAGATATCTTAAAAGGAATGGTATATCTTCGATTTTCTTTTCTCGTAATGATAAAACTCTAACAGTAGTCTAATGTAAAAATTCTAACAGTGTTGGCTGATTGTATTTATATTTGAATTTTAATTACAAGTTGTAATTTGTAAATGTCAAATATTTTCGTTTTAACCTTTTCTGAGCTGGTGTATCATTAATTATACATGTCTTTTGAGTATTATTATTTTAAAGAAATACTTTTGTTACTAATTACATGTAGCAATGTTATTATGTGTCTGTGCATTTATTATATGACTTTATTAATGTTAAGGCATTTAGTAATAATAATAAATATTTGCTTAATTTTCTTTGTATTGTTTGCGATTATTTTATTTTAAATGTATTTCCCTCTTAACTTAAAATGAAATTTACTTTCCTCAAAGAATTATGTGTAATAAAGCGCT
This sequence comes from Maratus speculifer, assembly GCA_964019185.1. Lineage (NCBI taxonomy): Eukaryota > Metazoa > Arthropoda > Arachnida > Araneae > Salticidae > Maratus > Maratus speculifer. Next base: position 107,925,773 of record OZ025302.1, on the reverse strand, counting down.
AAAAAGTATTAGAAAGTTGTAATGTCACTAACTTGTTGCAATATAATATTTTTAAACCCTCTCCAAAAACTCTTCCTTAGCCTATTGTTGCATGAATATGAATTTAATAGTGCAGAAAACAACATTTTTTATGTTTCAGACAATGAAATATTCGTTAAACTCTGATTAATCTATTAGGATAGCTAGTATCAATATTATTAAAGCAAAAGTAATTTTTTCTAAAATTGAAAAAAAAAATCAGACTCGAAAGGGTTAATATTAAATAAATGCCACTAGCATCATATATATCTCACAATATATTAGAACATCAATTTATATAGACAAACAAATGTATAAAATATTGTTATCCAGTCAAGTTGTTTCAAATAATAAAATAACTCTGACTATTGAAAAAGGCCAAATTTTAAAAAAACATTTAATTTTTTTAAAGCAACTTGCCTCAATGGAGTTTATTTTTTTGAAAAGGGCAATAATAGAATAAAACAATGGCAAAAGAATTATTTCAAAATGTTGTTGCCGCAAGAAATTATGACAGTTTGAATATTGGTCAAAAATGACATTTTTCAGACTTTGGCACTCTGTAACTAAAAGCGCATACAACTTGCCTCTATTATATATACATTTTTTAAAAGTGCTAATGCATGGCTTTCAAATGCCACCTCTTTTTACATGGCAAGTGGAAAGCGCAATCTGTTATAGGGTCTTAAAAATGAAAAAAAACAGCAAAAATGAATCTTTTTGTGACCTTCTGTGACCTTGCGGCAAAAACTTGCCACGGGTTTTACATCCATTATATAAAGTTCAACCCTCTTACATTCCAGATATAAAAAGAATTTCGTGGCAAGTTGTATGCGCAAAGAGCTGTGAATCATAGCAATATCCATGTCTTAAAAAAATGCTTATTTTTTTTCACGACATGATGACCTTTGGGGGGCCATAAAAAATTAACAACTCAACTTTGGAGCAAAAAAATCTGGATTTGGTCTTTTAACCTGATAAGTAACAACTGGTAATTTTTTGGAGAAAATCTGAGATGTCATGAATCACCCCATAATGCTAGGTGTGACACTTTCTCAGATTCTTGCTCTTAATTTTTATAGAACTTTGCTTCTAACAGTTGTGAAATAATAACATTTAAAAATGTAGTTTAAAAAAATATGTGTTCTAACTACTGCACTTCTGTTTATGTGAGTAAAACTTTATTTAGAGTGTAATTAAAAATATACATTTTATTATTTCTGTTTTATTATTTTCTTTAAATTTTCAAGGAATGTTGACACTTCCCTATGGCTAATATGTAGTTGAATAATTGCTGCTGCATAAGTTTACTATTAGTTGTTTAAAAAAAATCTTTGATTTTCTTACAGTGAAAGAAGACCTGCTCGTAGTGACTTGATTGTTCTTGTTGCTCATAATGATGATCCAACAGGTAGCTTTATTGCTTTTTTTCATTGCAAGTTTTATGTATTATATATATGTGTGTGTATTTTTTTAATTTATTTTCTTAATTTTATTTGCAGATCAGATGTTTGTATTTTTCCCAGATGAACCAAAAATTGGTATAAAAATTATTAAGACATATTGTCAAAGAATGCAGGAAGAAAATATTTCCCGGGCTATTATTGTTGTCCAGCATGGAATGACACCTTCTGCTAAACAGGTATGAAAATATTATTATTATTTTTATTTTATTTATTTATTTATTTTTTTTTTTTATTTTTTTTATTTTTTTTTTTTTATTCTTTCTTACTTTTTTTCCATATTTATTAGTTAATTTTACAACATTTATGCTATGTATTTTGTCAGCAAAAAAAAAAAAAAAAAAAAAAAAAAAAAAAAAAAAAAAAAAAACAGGTTTGTGGCTTAGTTTTATTTTAAAAAAAAAATTGTTATCTTATTTCTAAAATAGTATAAAATATTTAAAAATGTGTGCATAACTACATCTGGATAACTATTAATCATATATAAATTTTAAGACTATAATTGAAAGTGGATATTTTGGCTTAACTCGCATGTACTCAGATTTATTAAACATGCTGGAAGCAAAACAATATACAGTTTAGGGTCATTCCAGTTACTTATGTTACATTTTCATTTAGTAGCATAACACGCACACAAAAGTCTATTCAAAATGTAAATTTGGCATGGTTTGCTGATTAAACTTATTCAAAGTCCAATTTAGGTAAAAATTACCAAATTTTAATATTATTTCATAAATTTTAATACAGTATAGAACCATTTATCCAGAATAGTTGGGATCAGATGTATTCTGGGTAACTGGTTTTTCCGGTTAACTGGATGGGCATTAAAGCAGCATCCATTTGATAAGTTATATGGAATATATGTGGTTGTGGTATTGCTTCTAATTTTAAATTATTTTATTCCTTGAACTAAGAATCAGATGCAAGTAAAATCAAATGTTAGAGTTTTAAAGAAACAATTTATAAAAATGCCTTAAAAACTTTTTTTTTTTTTTTTTTTTGGATAAAAATGAAAACATTTATAATATAACTAACTATATGTGCTTTTATTGCAAATACTAGATGCTGTTATCAAACTGTACAATTGTTTTAAGCAATGTATATGTCAAACTGGCAGTGTATGACACTTTTCTCTACAAAGATTCTAACATCACTCTATTAAAAATATCATTCCGGATAACTGGTTTTCTAGTGAACTAGTTTCCAGATAAATGGTTCCATACTGTAGTTTTATTTACTATGGTAACTGCTATTATTGAAAAAGGAATATAAGTTATCATATAAAGTGTAATTTTCATATCATTTTTTGTTAATTTTCATCCAAATTGACCCTTAGATAGGTTTCATTGACAAATCATGTTAATTTTACATTTGAATATTTTTTAATGTTATATTATTAAAATTACTGCAACAAATTGGGTACTACTAGGTTATCCCGTCGACCAAAAAATTATTGCCAAACTATATGATTAAATGCCAATAATGGATGGTCATGAATGTCACATTCAATGACATTAAACACGATTCAGGTATTTAAAATGTCATTAAGTGATTTTCATTTCGACTTTTCATTAATATTTGTATTAATATTCTACTAATTATTTGTTTTTTCATTATTTAAAATAAAAATTATGTCAATATGTATAACTTGGCTATTAGTTTGGCGATTTGTAAAATTTGGCGAAATTGGTCGACAGGATAACAGAGTAGTACCGTAAATTGTTCTAATTGTAACGTAAGCTATTGGCATGACCCTTTAACCAATATATGGAATAGTGCCCCAAGGGTTCAGTCCCTGGCTTGGACATATTTTCACTATGTTGGTTCTACGACTTCTAACCAGTGCGATAGTCACATAATAAATATTCAATAATTTCAAGCATGATTTCACTGATGAAAATAAATTGAAAAATTAATTTTAATCAAATGATATATTCTAACGATGCTGGGTTATTGATGTCTTATGTTATGCCGCAGGTTTATGTACTCATGTAGACCTTAACATCTTGTACTAAAGTTGTAGCTTTATCAACAAAATATAAGTGAGAAATGACAAGCTGGGCATCGTCCACATAGCTTAAATGGTAGAGCACTTGGAGCGCTATTCCCAGGGTTCGGGGTTCAGTCCCCGGCTTGGACATCTTTTCACAGTGTTAGTTCTACGACTTGTAAACAATGTGATAGTCACATATTAAATATTCGATAATTTCAAGCATAATTTCACTGCTGAAAGTTAATTGAAAAATTAATTATAATCAATGGTACAATGCTTAGCGTTAGCATACATTTCAACCTCATATTTTGATTTTAATTCTTCAAGATAATCTCCCCAAACAAGAAAAAATTTCTTTTTAGCTTGAGCAAAATATTGAAGATCATTGTGTTATTAATTGTGCTAAGTAATCCATACTTTTTTTTATATAAAATATTTTATGCTAAATATTATTTAAAAACTATTTTATCTTTGATCAATTTGCATGTTTGAAGCTTTTTCTTTAGAGCAATTCATCAACACATACTGATTTTAATCTTATACATAAAAAATGACCTAAATCCACTAATAATCTAATGCTGCTATCTAATAGTGAAATAAAGTGTTAAAAGTAGAAATTATTTATATTCAGTAATCTGAAACATGTAAATTATAAAGAAAAAAGAGAAATGTTGATAAATTTCTTCTAAAAAAAAGCTTTTGAGAAAAAAGAAAACAGTTAGTCTAAACCATGGTTAAAACAGATTCATTTAATCCGTGCCAACCCTATGTATGAAATTCATCAATGTAATAACTTTTATTTTTTGCATTTTTTGCAATCCAAGTGTAGTTTGGACCAGGCCTTTTTAAATTTTCAATAAACAGTTATGCCCTTTACCTGGTTACAAACAATGAAACGCACCAATATTTACATGATTTAAACTTTAAACAACACTAGGAGGCTCTGCCTGCTACAAGCTAAGCTTCCTAACCTTCTAAAAACGCACTCATTAAATCAGCTTTTAAAAGATTTAATTATAATTTAAAAGACAATGGTGATCTTACTGAAAACAGGTTTCAATTAATTTTCATTTGATTGGAGATTTTTAAGACCAAATCAGCTGCTATTAAGAGATGCAATGCCTAATTTCATCATTGATTTTTAAAAAAAAAGTTTAAAATTTAAAAATAAGCTAATATAAAAAGAATTGAGTAAACAAAGTCCTTGTCTTTATTTTTTAACAGCATTAAAAACTAAGCAAACATTTAAGAACATTAAGCAAAACATTTTAAATGTACCATTTTAAATCTGATGCTCCTTCAGCTTGCTTCCTTTCTGTTACTTTTCATTTCAGTCCTGCCACTACGTTCACGTCTTGTTTGCACCTGACAAAGAAAGACTCCGTTCTTTAGAAAGGCCTTGTGCAATTTAATTTATTTTATGATGTTTTAAAGAAGTTTTTTATTTCAATTGATTAAGACCAGTTTCAACTTATTATCTAAAGTGTTTCATTTTACTATTCTTTGGTTATTTCAAATAGGATGTTCTTTCTCATTATTACTTCTTCTGACATATATTAATGAATTTATTATTTTAAAGTTTGATTTTTCTTTGTAATATTCATGTATAAATATTTTTGTTGCTTGAAAGGAAATATTTTTATTTGCATTGCATAGAGATCAGCAAAAATAGTTTAAAAGGTCATCTTTAAATGGGAAATAAAAGAGTGGGAAAATATATTTTTAAATTATTGTATTGTTTTACATCTGATGTGGGAAAATATATTTTTAAATTATTGTATTGTTTTACATCTGATGTAACTTTCACCAAAGGTTTTTAACTTAATGATGTAAATTTTTGTTTATGTTGTCAAAATTCTTTCACTTTAACTCAAGTTCTTAGTTTGTAATATTCCAAGATATTTTACAAGATTCCAAAATATTTTGAAAATCTTTTGATTGTAATATTATTTTATTTGTATATTTCTTTTTTTATATTCTTCTGGGAAATCTTCTATTAAGATCCTTGTGGAAAGACTTTTTAGCTCACAGGCTATCAAAGCCTGAGAGCTTATGTGCCCGCCCGTTCTGTATGTATGTTCGTAGGTAACGCGATAACTCATGATAAAAATATCCCATCCACTTGAAATTTTGTATATAGGTATATCCTGATAAGGTGCTTCCCTGATTAGTTTTTGGAATTCATTCGATATGTATAAGAGGGAGAACGGGGGGGCTCATGCCCCTCCCTTTAATTGATATGAATGGGTTTTTCATGCAAAAATATTAGTTTTTGTTCAAAATTTACACATAGAATCATTCTGATAACGCGCTTCCGTGATTGGTATTAGGTGTTCATTGGATAAATATAAACAGGGAAAATGGGGGTTCTAATGCCCCTCCCCTTAATTTATATAAATAGGTTTTTCAAACAGAATTGTCAGATTTCGTTCAAATCTCTGAATAGTTTTGGAAGTTTAATGGTTAAGTATATAAAAGAAGGATAACTCTTCATAAATTATATAAATGGGTTTTTATTAAGAATTTTCCGATTTGCTCTAAATTTTGGATATGGATTTTTTATATGATAAAGCATGTAACTAATCAGTTTAGAGGGTTCAGTGATTAAGTATAAAAAGGGGAAAGGAGGGAGCTGATCCCCCCTCCTTAATATTTTTTTTCGAACGGAATTAACCCTTGAAAATATAAGGCTGTAATGTACAATTAGTATGCGTAGCCTGTGAACTCAATGCCATCAGTTTAACTGGGCAATATTCTTTTTATTAAGTATTGCATTAGATGAATATTTAAAAAAATAAATAAATAAAGTAATACAGTCAGACCTTGCTATCCCGTTTTCACATCACTTCTTTTATCACATAAGTCTTTCAAAAGCGTGATTTTCTTTATACGGTTTTCATGTAAATACACTCAGGATTTTACGTCATTTATTAATATTCAACTCCAGATATCCTGACGGTTTAGGAAAATTTTTTACTTTTCATAATCCATTTTACAAGCACGGAAACTAAGCGGTAAAAAATGTCTTAGCCAAACTTTTCACAAAAGCAGGGGTCAGAGTTGTCCTATATTTCCTATATATCCTATATTTATAAAATAATCTTCAAAAATGTCCTATATTGTCCTATATTTCCTATATTTATTTACTTTTTCATATATTTCGTATTAATATCATTATCTGCTAGCATTTACGATTGCTTCTGTTTTTTTTTTTCCCCCTGTATCTCCATGCAACAGCAATAGTTGAATCTTGCACACATTGCTCATACTTTCCGTCAGTACACAAAGTTCAAATGAGAAGGAGGCTGTGGCATGGATTGCTGAATTTTTAAACATGACTTTGTATCCACGGAGATTAAACATTGATGTCTCTGCTTAATTTCCTAGGCTTCGGTGTCCATTTTTTTCTCTTTTGGATGTGACATTAGTAAAGAAATGTTTTTGAATGATTTGATGTTTTCATGTGCATCGGTTTGTTCGCTGAGATAGTTCTAATGTTCAATGTGTTTTTGTGTTTCACTACAGTGCCGTGCAAAAGAGGCAGTCGCCCTGGATGTGGAAATTTAGGGGACGTCAAATTTATATTACAAATGTCATTTTTGGCCTGTCACAAGAAAAAGTTGGAGGGGGGGGGGGTGCCAAACTGACACTTACTTTGCCCCGGGCACAGTTTTCTCTTCACCCCTGTTTCATTGTGATTATTTTAGTTTCTCTTATCCTTATCCTGTATTCAGCTGCAATAAATAATTTTTATTTTAAATTTTATTTTAATCTAGGAAAAGTATATTTATTTCATTACATTAACGCAATAACACAATGTGAACGTATATTTATGAAATTTTCTGATGCTTGGATAGATCAGATTGATGGGTGTGTAAAAAAAGAAAAAAATGCTGAATTATGTGAGAAGGATAAAAATGATTACTATGTCTGGTTCTCATCAGCAACAGTGATTATTTCACAGTTAATGCATCATGTCAAAACAACAGAGCACAAAAGATAATTCAGAAAAACAAAGTGAATAGTCTTAATTTCACTTCGTGGATTCTACTGATAGAAAAAGCTAAAGTTTTAATATCAAATTAAAAAAAAAAGTTGAGTACTTTGATTTTAAATGAAGGGATTTGTTGTTCCAAGATTTTATGGATAATTCGTATGGCTCTAATTATTAATTTCAGCCATCATATGGAACACAAGATTTATTTTGTGAAATTTTAAGATTCCTTTTTGCCACAAGGTACACAGTTAACCCTCCAAGCGTCTTGCAAATGGGTAAAATTGTAATGTTGTTTTCTCTGCATTTTGTTTTAAATGCTAATAAAATATGATTCTTTCAATATTACATAAAAAATCTCATTTAGGAATATAAATGTAACCCTTGAGAGTCTTAATCATTCTTCAATGCTTTGAAAATTCATTAAATTTATATTATAATATCTTAAACATTGCTTATATTGCAGTGAAACCTGGAGCTTAGTATACAGAATATTACGGGACAAATGCTTAAAGGGTTAAGGTCAAAGAAAGTATCATATGCCATATCTCATGACTTCAGTTTTTAAAGGAAATTAGCGATGATTTCAAGCAGCAGACTTAAGAACAACAATGGAAAAATTCATTTTATGTTTGTTTTTAATATTGCATCTTGATTTAATATCATTAATTAGTGAAAATTTTTAACGAAACATGGATTATATGCTAAAAAAGTATTATATAGTAAAATATTTTCAATAACATTATTTTCAAAATGTCCTATATTTGTCCTATATTTTTTACAAAAAATGTCCTATATTTTATGAAGTGCTCACTCCTACCCCTGCAAAAGTGTCTAAAATAACTGTACGGAGGTGTACTAAATTAAAAAGAAAAACTAAATTAAAAAGAAAAAGCAAGTAGACTGTAAATTTAATGGAATGTTTATTTTCTGAGAGTCACCGCTTGTTGCAGCATTAGAGCTTGTTGCTAAGAGACCGTTTCTCTCAATCCACTGCGTCACACAACACGTGAGCAGGGGTTACACTAAATTGCCGATTGGCGTATAATTGGTGTGGGCTGTGTTTGTCGCCAAGGCGATGTTACAAGATCACAATACAGAAGCGGAACATCCCGCCCGGCGTTTAAATATTTTTATATTTCAAGATACATATGCAATACAAGTAATAACACAACATGATACAGATTATAAGCAAAAATAAATAAATAAAATAAATAAACACAAATAATACATGAAAAATTAATACATAATAAAGCACATTTAAAGTTTAGGATCTATGATGTTGTCCTCAATGGGTAATATACTTATTTTTGAAATAGGTCATTTAAAATTACCCTTAGCGGTACGAACTTCTACTACCCTGACTATCCCGTCTGCGCCTGGGAAAACCTTATTAATGCGGCCTAGTGACCAAGTGCAAATGGGTAATTGTGAGTCCTTAAGCAAAACTAGCATTCCTGGCAGAATATTAGGCTTTTTAAATAGCCACTTGTTTCTTTCTTGTAACTGGCTCAGATAATTATTCTGCCAACGTTTCCATGTTAACTGCGTTAATTTTTGAGTCCTTTGCCATTTATTTAGCAAATTATCTTTGACCTCACTTAAATTGGGTTCTGGAATTAAATTAAGAGGCTTTCCTATGAGGAAGTGACCAGGAGTCAACACCTGAAGATCGTCAGGATCTGTTGACAAAGGACAAAGTGGTCGCGAATTTAAAATAGCCTCTATCTGTGTGATAACTGTCAGGAATTCCTCGATCGTGAGATGAGCTGAGCCCACAGCTCTTTTTAAGTGGTATTTGAAAGATTTGACTCCTGCCTCCCAAAGGCCATTAAAATTTGGCACCCTAGGAGGGGAGAACTTCCAGTTAATACCTTCAGAAGCTAAAAAGTTCGAAACTTCATCACTTGTAACAAGTCTGTGTAAACGTTTTAGTTCTGCTGAAGCCCCAACGAAATTTGTAGCATTGTCGCTAAAGATTACAGAGCTTTTCCCACGACAAGCGAAGAATCTTTTTAGAGTCGCTATTATAGCCTCGGATGTCAAATCTGAGACAAAATCCAAGTGCACAGCTTTAGTGACCATACATACAAATATGGCAACATAGATTTTCTGAAAAGTACCCTTTCTTTGACTTTTATATTTTATTTCAAAAGGCCCACTTAAATTTAATCCCACATTTGAAAATGGGGAACTGGGCACTATTGTTTCAGGAGGGAGATCCCCCATCATTTGACTAGCCGTTATAGGTTTAATTTTTAAGCATTGTAAACACTCATGTACAATTTTACGCGCAATATTTCTGCCACCAAGCGGCCAATATTTTTGACGCACTGTGTTCAAAAGAGCTTGGGGTCCTACATGAAAATCTCGTTTATGATAATATTGAAAAATTATTTTCGTCAAGCGACAGCTCGCCGGAAGTATAATTGGATGTTTATGGTCAAAATTCAAATTTGATTTTGCTAGTCTTCCTCCCACCCTCAATAAGCTATCTCCATCTAAAAAGGGATTTAAGAATTTTAACTTACTTGCGCGATGAACCAGAGATCCCGCTTAGAGGGCCAAAATTTCATTTTTGAAATACTTTACCTGTTCATTTTTTATTAAATAAACCTCTGCCTTTCTTAATTCCTCCAGCAACAGAGGGCCGGTTGCAGATGTTGCTTTTTTACATTTATGTATGAATCTGAAAATGTAAGCTAAAATTCTAATTAATTTTTGGAAATTATTGCTAAGATTAATTAAATTATCACAGAAATTAGAGTCAGTATGAATAGCGAATGTCAAGTTGCTGGGAGCTTTAAGCTCACTAGAATAATGTTCATCTTTAATGTCACTTATATTAGAGTCAGTTTTTGCTATTGTTTCTTCAAGAATTGAAAGAGGCGGGCCATGCCACCACAACTGGTTAGAAGACAGGTTTTCCACACTTGCACCTCTTGATATCAAGTCAGCTGGATTGTGTTCTGACAGAATATGAAACCATGGAAAGTTCTTAGTTTGTTCCTTAATTTGCACAACGCGGTTTCCCACAAACGTTTTCAGGAGATGAGGAGCAGTGTTTATCCAAGCTAAAGCAATAGTTGAATCAGAAAACAAATTGACTGAAGCTACTTGTTTGTCTAATGAATTTAAGACCTTGTTAGTGAGTTTAGCCAGAAGAAGACATGCTGACAGTTCGAGACGTGGCACTGTTATTACTTTGGTTGGACACACGGGGGATTTACTACATAATAAGTGACTGATGGTTTCACTAGAATTAGATGTTTGCATGTATATCACTGCGCCATAAGCCTTGGAAGACGCATCTGCGAAACCATTTAGCACCACTGATTGGTTCACAACTAGGAAGCATCTTGGCACTTCAATGGATTCCAGTTCTTTAAGACTTTCGAGGAAGGTTTTCCATTGTTTGGCAACATGAGAGGGCAGCTTCTCATTCCACTCTATTTTAAGAAGTCATAGCTCCTGCATGAATATTTTTGCTTTAGCAATCACTGGCCCTAAGAAACCGAGAGGGTCATCTTGCAGAACTCCACCCTTACATAATAAATCGTTCAAAGATTTTCCGTTGGTTGACTTGGCAGTAGCGTCAAAAACGACGCGTAGTTTTGTGGTTTTACTAGAGGGTCGTAAAACGCTGTGATGTGGTAAGTAATAGCCATCATTAAAGTTCGTGTTTTCTTTTATTTCATGCATGTGATTTAAATCTCTATATTCTTTAATAAATTTTGTGTATAAATTTTTCATAACAGGATCTCGATCTAAACGTTGCCACAGAGAGTTTAATCTTTTCAAAGCAAGATTTTTGGAATTTCCCAAATCGGGTTCTAAAACCTGTGGTTTAAACGGCATCGTGACCACAAACCTACCATCCGGTTTTCTGAAGTGCGTTTTATCGAAGTGATCATTACAATATTCTAATTCTTCACTGTTACAGGGTTTTAAATTTTGTACTTCTTCAATTTCCCAGAAAGACTTCAAAGTGTCATTAAGTAAATCAAGATTTTTTGTTAAGAAACAATAATTAGTATTATTATTATTTACTGTTTTGTCATAAATACAACCAGATACATCGTAACCGAAAATACTTGATTGCAAATATAAATTATTGCCTAACTTTATTTTTTCTTCATTTAAAAGAGAAAAATACAGTTCAGCACCGATAATTATCTCCACACTGCTTGGAATGTTAAATTTTTTATCCGCTAAACAAATATTTGCTGGAATTTTTAAATCTGATATGTTTATCTTTTTCGAGGGCGTGAAGTCACAGATGTTTGGAACGATTAATAGCTCAATATCATAACTGGTACTATTCATTTTATTTGACAACTTTGATTTGATTCTAGATTTAATGTAAATAGGCAATTTATTTATTCCACTTACAGGAATATTTATTTTCTCTTTTTTCAAGCCTAATATTTGTGCTGCTTTAAATGTACAAAAACAGTTCTGCGATGCGGAATCTAATATTGCCCTGAAAGGAATTTTGATGCCATTTACATCTGTCAAATAAATTATTGCAGTGCTAATTAAAACAGATTTATTATTATCATTTTCATACGAAAAAAAATGAATGAGCAGTAGTTTCGTTTTGTGATAAATCTTCCGAAACAAAATTGCTATTTATTGTTTCATGTATTGGGAGATTGTTTATAGGATTGTTTACTGGTGTTGTATAGTTATGTAATGATGAATGATGGCTTGCGCTCTTGCAAACATGACAAGTGCTTTTTGAATTACAATAATTAATGAGGTGGGCTGAACTTAAACAATTGAAGCAAAGTTTATTTTTCTTAACAAGGTTAATTCGCTCACTTAACTTCATGTTTTTATATTTAACACAATGATATAAGGGGTGGTTTTCGGTTTTACAAATTACGCAACATTTACTTTGAGGTTTGCTTGTTTTTATGAATAAGGATTTTGCAGTATATTTAGAGGATACGTTAGAACTTATACTATTTAAGATTTGACATCTTCGTTCAAGAAATTCTAAAAATTCATCAAAATTAGGCACTTCATTATCCTTTAATGTTAGTTCGTATTGTTTACGAGTTTCGTTATCTAGTTTATTTAGAATAATATTCAGCAAAATTGCGTTCGAGAAATTATCTCTATCATACTTTAAGAACTTTAAAGCCCTTAAATTTTTCTTCACGTTATCCAATAAAATGCGGAGATCCTTAGCGTATTCCTGTTTAATTACATAAAGATTTAAAATATTCTTTATATGACAATCTACCATAACTCTTTTATTCTCGTATCTTTGTTCTAACGCATTGAAAAGTGAAACATAATTTTCATCTGGTGTAAGCAAACTCCTCGCTTCACCAGTCAAAGCAGAACGCAAATAAAATAAATTTTCATTATCTTTTAAATTTGAATTATCATTAATAAGCTCATTAAATGTACTTTTAAATACGGACCATTCTTCAATTCTGCCACTAAAAACCGGCAATATGACCCTAGGTAGCTTAATGCTAGATGTTTTAGCTTGGTCCTGTTCAATGGATTTTTTATTTGAATCGGTATTTTCATAATAAGCATTAATAGAGGATTTTAAGCTTACCTCTAGTTTTAGAATATCCTCGTCCAGTTGACTCAATATTTTTTCAGTTTCTTCCAACTTTTCTTCCTCTATTATTCTATAATACTCTAGTTTAAGAGCTTCAAACTTTTCTTCTGTTTTCGACAGTAAGTCCAGGTGGGCTTTCCATTCGGATAAATTAAATGTTTTTCCATCCGTTGCGTTAAATATTCTAGTGACTTGGGCCTTGATATTCCCTCGCCTTCTGTTTAACGATGTTATTTCACTTTCCGACATTATTCATCTTGTTGACGAAATTCGATAAATTCAATATTTAATTCAATAGAAAAGACACTGGCTCGTTCATACCTCCGGGTCGCTAGGACCAACTGTACGGAGGTGTACTAAATTAAAAAGAAAAACTAAATTAAAAAGAAAAAGCAAGTAGACTGTAAATTTAATGGAATGTTTATTTTCTAAGAGTCACCGCTTGTTGCAGCATTAGAGCTTGTTGCTAAGAGACCGTTTCTCTCAATCCACTGCATCACACAACACGTGAGCAGGGGTTACACTAAATTGCCGATTGGCGTATAATTGGCGTGGGCTGTGTTTGTCGCCAAGGCGATGTTACAAGATCACAATACAGAAGCGGAACAATAACCATTAACAAAAAAGATCTTTTTTTTTTTTTTTCAATTGTTTATCTGAATAAAAAAACCCACATGCTATGAATGACGGAATCAGAGAGAGAGAGACTCCTTCCTGTGCATTCTCGATCTTCAAATCCACGATTACTAACTTTGTTTCACACTGAGAGTGCAATGCGTATGGAATGTTAAACATTTAATTTCCACACTTTTTTTGTAATATTTTAAACTGTTAGTAGAAAAGTGACATGAAAGTCTAAGGCAGTTCATAATAGCTTCATGCCGATTTCATCAAAGTTCATCAGATCTCAAATGTAAGGTAATCAAGAAGATATCTCTCTATGTCTTCTAATATTATTTAAAGAGCTCTTAGATCATGAAATGGATATAATGAGGTATGTCTAGATGTACATCGATTTTGATTAATATGTCACCACATCACCAGATGCATTGGTTTTTAGTTGCGTTCCTAATTATGTAAATATGTAGCACCTATAGTTGTTGTTCAGTCCCTTTGTCTGTCTGTCTGCATTTAACAATGAAAAAACTATCCAACCGGATTGTTTGAAATTTAAAATATATAATTATTGCATAATTTTGTTGAGTCATTTCAAATTTTAAGATAATCGGATGCATAGATCAATTACAGGGACAATCAAAATTATTTCATTACATTACAGTCAATAGGAAGAACAGTTTCAAATGCATTTTAATTGTTTGAAATTTAAAATACATAATTATTATATAATCTTGTCAAGTTATTTAAAATTTAGTTATCAAAATCAAGTTACCAAATTCGGATGCATAGTTCAATTACAGGGACAATCAAAAGTATTCTGTTACATTACGGTCAATGGGGAAAAATGTTTCAAATGCATTTTAATGATATTAACTTCATTCGTATGTAATAAAATTGATATGTATCTACAAAGTACATATCTTTATATATATAAATCTTCTGTGCGTGTGTATGTTACTGAACTCCTCCGAAACAACTGGACCGATCTTAATGAAATTTTTTGTGTGTTCCAGTGGATTCTAGAATGGTTCGGATTCACATTTTATCGAAACTGATTCAGTACTTTTTTAGTAATTAGGCAAAAACTAATAGTTAGTGATTTTTCGCTAATTAAAAGTGTTGAATAAATTTGCTGAATAGAGAATGGACGGAATGGCCAAGAAGTCTAAGGCGTCACATTTAAGCTCTGGTTCTCGAAGAAAGAGATTATGTGTTCGAACCCCACTCCTGACATACGTGTATGATTTGCAATAATTTTTTCTGTATTATAATTTTAATTAGCCGACTTCAGAAAATTGTTAACTTTTAACTAAAAAGAGAAAAACAAACTTTTCTATCAAAAATTTAACTGATTTCAAAAAATTACTGCAAAATGAAAAATAATTTCCTTATATAATTTTAATAAGAAATTAAATTAAGAGCGTAGTATTTATCGTGCCTATTATTATATTTATGTACATTTATTTGATTTTTTGGAATCAGTGCCAGCCAAACCAATTTCAGAATTAAGTATCCAATGCAAATCTTCATATATATAATTCTTCTGTGCGTGTGTATGTGACTCAATTCCTCCTAAGCGACTGGACCGATTTTAATGAAATTTTTTGTGTGTGTTCCAGTGGATTCTAGAATGGTTCAGATTCACATTTTATCGAAATTGATTCAGTACTTTTTTAGTAATTAGGCAAAAACTAATAGTGCTAACTCTGCTTTGATTAATTTTTTAAACTAAACAGTTTATTTTAGTAAAATTCCATTGCTTTACATTGTATTTTCTGTTACTCTTTTCAGGCTTTAACAGATATGGCTCCAAAATACATACTAGAACACTTTTTAGAATCTGAGTTATTGATCAACATCACTGAACATGAAGTAAGTAATATTTTAAAAACATTTTAGGGGATTTTTAGTTTATTCTCTGTATACTTTGTCAAACAGACTTCAGATAATTTGCATTAATTTCTTGGTGTAAAAGTGTGGGGAGGGGGGGGGGGGAAGGCTACAGTTTGCTTACCAAGGCTTTTTTGTTTTTTAACACAATTCCTTCCTCTTCCAAGAGCTAGCTCAAGTTTAAAAAAAAATTTGTAGAAGATAATTAATATTATGTTTTTTAATGCAAACATGTCCAGTATTTAAATACTTAATCAGTTCCTCATTGTTAAGTATATTTGGTTAACCAATACCTATACAGCAGGCCTGTCCAACCTTATACTAAGCAAGGGAGCATCTCAGCTTTTGGCAAGCAATGAAGGGCGCCATTATTAACATGCCTCAAAACATGCAAGAAAGTAATTTTTTAATACTAGTAACAATGTATGCAACTGAGACATAATGCACCAATAAATCTGAAGCGCCATGTAAAAAAATAAATAAATAAAAAAAACAGTAAATTTTAATAAATTTCGAGTAACATATTTTTCTGCGAGGGGTTACTTCAGATATTTTTTTATTGGAAGGAGCTAGAAAATGAAATATTATTTATTATTAAAATAAAATAATTATCAGAGATATTGTTAGCCTTTTTATAGATGTAAATACTCTGCAATAACTGCAATATTTTTAGAGGTGTAAATTTGCCATTATAAGAACTACAGAAACAAAGTCATGGGTAGTTCCAAAGCGAGAACCTCTGAAAGAGCTTTCATTGATGGAAAATCTTTCATCCGATATTATAGATTTTAAATAAAATAAAATTACCTAAAGTTTCAAATTTCTGGAGGAGAAAAAGACAGCATTTATCCCGTCTTATAAAGTAGCCAAATGGCCAGTGAAACAACGTCAATAACAATAACAAAAATGCTAAACTTTCATGCACGAAAAAGAAGAAGAATCGTTTATTTTTTCTACAATTTACTTCTTAACATATTAAAAAAGTTATTAATTCTTATCGACAATATTTTCATAAAAAGATCTATAAAGCATAACTATAAATTAGTAAAGAAATACAATAGCACATGATTTGTTTTTCTTAAAAAACTAATTATGTGCCTTTAATCACCTTTCTGTTAATACATTGCGTACATTATAATTGTTCATACGTGAAATACACTTGTAGAGATTTTTAAAACGTCTCTCTAGAAAATATCAAGGATTTTAAATAAAGTATCTTTTACAAGAGAGTTGTATTAAGACTAGTAATGGGAAATATTTAAAAGGGCGCCATGGCGCCCGCTGGCGCCGCGTTGGACAGCCCTGCTATACAGTATAAATATCCTAAAATCCATACACCAACACAGATGTAAACAATGAAACTTTCAATTCAGGTGTAGAAAAAAAATTATGATTTTTTATAATTTTCTATCATTTTGCCCCCTCAGAGAATGTTTTTGTAGTTAAAATATTTCCTTGTCATGTGTTTGCAGCCCTAATGTACTATGAAGTGTAAATAATTTATATTTTTTTAACCTATAATATCTATATTATTATTATTATTTTCACATTTTAAATAAATGGTGAACTTTTTAAACTTCTTATTGTGTATTTTATGCATGAATCAAGGTGTAATATTTCACCTTATCTTATGATTTTAATTTATTATTTAGTTTTGTTGTTTTGCATCCTGTTTGTATCCCTTTTACTATGTTCAATTCTCAAAAGTTAATGGAAGAAAAATTAACTGCAATATATCAAGTTCATATATTTTTTCAAGAACTATACAGAGATTTCAAAACATTGCTCTAGAGTTTCAATCCTATATTAAACTTAAGTTTTATTAAAAATGTATGAAGTCACGTTTGTATTTTCTTTTAAGCATATTATTCTTAGAAAAAACACAAAGTAATTTGTAACATTTGATTTGTCTGCCATTTTCAGATTTTGCTTACATATGCTGTCCAAGAGTAAAAAGAAAAAAACATTAAACATAAATTAATATTTAGAGTTTGATTTCAGCTATGCATTAGTTAAAGAAGATTATATTGAGCATTTCTAACTTGAAAATTTTTTAAAAATCAATAAAAATTTTGGAGATATAAATCTTTAAAATTGTGATTCTAAGCCTGTCCTATTCCAAATTTTATGTAATTAACTGTTACTTTTTTTTAATCTAATTTAACTTTTTTAAATAAAAAGATTTAATTATTTTAAATTTGAACTGTTAATGATCCATAAAAGTGAAAAAAATGTTTACAAAAGATTATTTTCTAACAGAAATATTTTGTCCCTCACTTTGTGTCAAGTCCGTTGTTACCATGTGATTATTTTATTCAAAATAGGTTTCTAATTCTGCTTAAAGTTAGCAGCAAATATTCAGATATATAGTTAAACTATTTACACATCTACTACTTGTCATTTTTTACTCTTCAATTGTGAAACAATGTAATAGCAGGGTGGCTACAGATTCTGGAAATCAGGGAAATTTTTCTTTCTGCAAAAAACATTTCTGTTTTCATCTTACCAACAACATTGGTTTGCCGCCAAACAGTTACATTTAAACCAATAATATGATGTGATAATGAGACATAAAATCGTACTGCTGCCAAGCGATATTTGTTTGTATGAAAGCTAAATTGTCCCATTAAACCCAAATTTTCAAAAGTTATTTCATTTGTAATCTTTTGACAAAATTCCCCAAATTTAGCGATCTTTGATGAAATTTGCTTGTTTTTCACAATTTCTTGACGAAATGTACACTTTTCTGCGAGTTTTTCATGATTTTTTGAAGAAATCTGCATGTTTTTGCGTGTTTTTTCACAAAATTTGTGCTTGCTTCACGATTTCTTGACAAAATTCGAACACTTTTTGCGATCATTTGATGAAATTTGCATGTTTTTTGCGATCTTTAGACGAGATTTGCACATTTTTTTGTGATATTAAGATAAAAAATGAACTTTTTTTATGATTTTCTGACTAAATTCTTGTTTTTACGCGAACCTTTAAAAAAATTTCCATTTTTTTACTCAAACCTTGATGGAATGTGCATTTTTTACTTCATCTTTATAATTAATTTCATGCCTTTTCGCAATCTTTTGACTAAATTTCAGCTAAACTCTGACAGAACAAGCATTTTTTAATGATTTTTTTTTTTTTTTTTTTTTTTTTTTTTTGACAAAATTCCTTGTGTTTTCTAAGATTCTGTGTCGAAATTTGCATTATTTCAACTCTGACAAAATTAGCAAATTTTTTTTTATCTGATACCCGTAATGCCGTAACTTTTGTTGTTTATCCGTAATAATTACGGATAAATTGTAATTCTTGGCACCTCTGCTAATCAAATACTGTGCAATTTTTGTTTTTTCCTCCCAAAACAGATATTTATAAGTGCATTATTCAAGAAAGCAGCCTACATTAAAAAAAATACCGTATATGTTTTTTAATAATAAAAATCAGGGAAATCTGATATAGATAATCAGGAAAAAATCAAGGAACTTTTTTTCATCATTCTTGTAGCCACCGTGATGGCAAGAATCAGCTTTTAGTAAATTGTAATTTTTTTTTTCACTGTCAAGTCTATTACCATAAATTTTAATATTAAAATAATGATTTTTGCACTTTTGTAATTAAATATTGTTTACTAAATAGTTTCAGAAGGTATGTGTGTTATTATCTAAGTAGATTATAATCTTAGAAATTATACAAGCTAGTTCATTTCTTTTAGTTTTATTTGAAATGTCAAGTCCCTTACTTGTCATGCCTGTTACCATGTATGTAAGCTGCTAAGTAAGTTTACTAAATAGTTTTAGAAGGTATGTAAATTATTATCTAAGTTAGAAATTGCACATCTAGTTCATTTCTAATAGTTTTATTTGAAATGTCAAGTCTGTTACCATGAAATGTGAGCGAATGGTGAAAATGGCCCTTGTACTTTTTTTAAGAATTTTAATTATTTAATCTGGTTGAATTTGACACTAGAATTTTAACTTTATTTTTCATGTGTTATCATTTGTAATGCTTTTTTCTAACTTGTTTTTGTTACATATCTATGTAGTAGAAGCTATCTATTTATATTATTTTGTTTACAGCTTGTCCCTGAACATGTAGTTATGACTCCTGAAGAAAAAACTGAATTGTTAAACAGATAGTATCCTTTTTGTAATTTTTTATAGAAAACTTTTTTTTGTTTAAACTTACATGCTCTATGTTGTGTAGCTCGTGTAAATTGTAATTTTAGGTTGATCTTGTAAAAATACTACCTAAGGCATTCTCCCATGTGTTTGAATTTCTGTAAAAGTTTTTTAGATCCATGCAAATTAGGACCTCTAGAACACACCCCCCCCTCCCTCCCTCCTTCTCCTAGTAAAAAAGTTTATATATACCTATATGTATGTATATCACTTTTTCAAGGTTCATACTCATCATGAGAATATGGAATTCCTGAGAGGATCAGGGAATGAATTTTAGGTTGTAAAAAATCAGGGGATAATACCAAAAATTTCCCAAACCTGGAAAAACCTGCCAAAATGACATTGTATTCTGGGAAATTCGGGGCATTGTTACTGTTTGCATGCTTTATTATCATATGTAATTTTAAAAAAAATGTTGTTAGTTGTTGATATTTAAAATTTGTACATCCCAGTAAATACATCAGGGGATTTTTTCTTGGAAAATGAGTATGAACCTTGCTTTTTTATGGATACAATAAGTTCCAAAATTCTGCACAAGTCTCTTTCAAACTTATGCAGAAAATCTTGGTCAAGTTTGTTGGACAAAATTGGACCAAGGGGTTGGAAATAGGGAGTGATTTTGTGAAGAAAAAAAACATGATTTCTTGATTTAGAAGTTGTGTTTTTAATGCTGTATTATAATAATAATACATATCAAATCAGCTTAAAGTTATTATTATTTCGAGGAAAAGAACCAAAAAATTTTTGTATTGTGGATTTTTCATGAAATTTAAAATCAATTGAAAGGCAGAAAAAAATTCTTAACTTTGTCAATTCTTAAGATATCAAATTCACTTTAATTTATAATAAATCCTAATACTATCTCCACAACTTTTATACTGACAAGATTTTGATAAAACCAGCACTTACTTTTTAATTTTACAATTCTAGGCTAATTGAAAGGAATTCATTTATGGCACAAAAATTGGTCTTGCTAATGAAAAAAACAAAGCTAGGATTCATTTTAATATGTAGATAGCCCCCTAAGCAAATTTTATATACATCATTTAAAAGTAGACTTTATTTCCATTTGTTTGTTACCAGTAACTTTATTGAACGATACTTTGTTGCAAAGTTAGTAGGGTTTTTTCTGTAGTCTGTGCATTTGTTGTTATACAAAATAGTTAAGTAGAGACCATACATAGAGCATAAGCTTGATGAAAGCATCTGAAACCAAATTAAAATGAAGGTTGTAAATTTTTAATACATTTGAGTTTCATTTATATTATACAGTAGAATCATTTTTAATCACTGCAAAACCCAAAAAATCAACTAATTTGCACACACGTAAGAAATAAAATCAGTGGTTGTTTTTTCTGACGAAAAGCACTGAATTGATTAAGTAAGTTGCTTTTTGTCATCGTTGACTCTTCATGATCATTGATTTATATGTGCAGAAAAAGCACATTTAATACTATTAGATTATAGTTGTAGCTTTTATTTGAAGAGTCTGTTATATGTTTACATTGAATTTTAAATTAAGTTATTAGAAATAACATAACCTGTTGGCCACGAGCCAATGAATGCTGTATAGATCTGACACTAGCAGATGTCCCGTGCTCAATTGATGTCTTAAAAATTCTATGCATTGATTATTAATGAGATCTGCCTGTTCCAAATTTCTGCTAAACCGACCAGTCTCAGTTAATTCAATGTTAATAGTGAGACTCTACTTAGTCTAAAATAGAAGTGACTAAGTATTTTAAAACTTTTTATGTTCTGTAATCTAGTAGTCTTCAATGACTGCTTGAGTAGTGCCTAAGATGCCTTAATCAAGAAGAAGGCCCTCTCGATAAACAATCAAGTACAGAACTTCAATTTGGATGCATATCTACTAAAATATGCTTGTTTTAAAATAATTAATTTCTCAAACTTACTGTACAAATTGCATAAAAATTTGTTTTTAGGCTAATTAAAGGATTTAGAGTTCATTTATGCTGTCAGAATTTGGTACTGTTGTTGAAAAATATATATATATATTGTTTTAATATGTAGATGCCCTTCGCAAATTTTCTGTAAATCATTTCAAAGTAGGCTTTATTTCCAATCACTTGGTATCAATAACTTTTTTCTTTTTTTTTTTTCCCCCTTTGCAGATTTAGTAGGGCATGTTTACCCCCCCCCCTCCATGACTGTACCAGTTTAGTCAATATTTTATGTTGAAATAAAATTTCAGAATATTAATGAATGTAACAAAATTTTGTACGTTTATTATTCACTATTAGTATGAAAATCATTTAATAAAACAGGGTTCCCAGCGTCATGGAAAGTCATGGAATTTCATAGTAGTCAGGGAAATTTCAAAATATGTATGAAAAATCAGGGAATTTATAAATATTTTCTAAAAAGTCATGGAAAATTCTTGGAGAAAAAATGTAAAATAATAAAAAATTCATCAAATAATCTTGAAAAAAAAAAAATCACGAAATTTGAAAAACAATTGCGAAAAAAAAATCATTAGTTTTGACAGAGAGTTCTAAAAATAAGTAGCAAATTTCATTGTATACCTGCTTGTTCAGGGAATTTTTTGAGATTTGGTCAGGGAAAGTCATGGAATTTTTTGAGATTAGGTCATGGGAATTTGCCATTCATGTTTTGCTGGGAACCCTGTAAAATGAAGATGTATCTATTTTTTTACCAAAAAACAACTAACTTTCTGGAATATATGCATAATCTTTTGAGTTTTGACATACAATTTGAGCATTAGATAGCTTGTCTCACAACATGCAACTAAAGATTGGCCATTTTATTTGTTTGCTCGGGCATGAAAATTTTCATTGAAATCAGCATTTTAAATGTCATCTTGGCTGAGATTGATTTGAAAACATGGAACAAAATATGACCAGATATGACCTAAATTGTTTGAAAATGTAGAAGAGTAAATGAATAAAATCATGTTGATGTATCAATTCCGTTCTTTTAATTTTTCTTAAAACGTATCTAGCATTTTTAATTCAAAAGTAATCATATAGGCTTAAAATTTTATTTTTGTTGCGTAACAATAATTAATAAATGTGTGTTTACCTTTCTATCTCATGTTTCCAGTTTTTTCAAATATGAAAGCAAGGATGAAGAATATGAGTTAAAAAAGGACTAGTTAAAAAATTATTTCTTTAATAAACTGTAAGCTAACTGCAGCAAAAACTTATGTGATAACCCAAGTAACATGAAAACCAGGTATCGACATAGCAAGGTCTGACTGTAATTCAGTGGTTACATATCATGATATATTTCCAATATTTATTTTCAAAATATTTCAAGATATTTTTCTATCATTTGATACTTATTTTCAAAATATCACTGCACCAAGTTATTTGATAATTTCTTTTAAAACAAGCATAAATGAAATCTCCAACTATTATTGACCATGTTGTTTTGTAGATAAAAACTTTAATCTGTTTTTTTGTTTTTTTTTTTTTTTTTTTTTTAAGAAAAAAATATATTATTTCAAGCATTATGTTTGATTTTTTTCACTTTAATTTTAGGTTATGTGGGTTATGTAATAATTGATTCAGAACAGACACTAAAAGATAAACTGTCATACCCAGTTATATATTGCTTCAATCCAAAAAAATATATATATTCTGGTTTTAATTTAGTTCAATTTAAACTCTACAGGATGTTAGAGAATAAAAAACAAGATAAGCTTATATTTATGATAAAAAATTTTAGTTAAAAAAAATAATTATTATTATTATTATGTTTTATAAATTTTTGATTTTTTGATAGCTGATACTGAATCTTGCAGTTTGTTATTATGAAAAAAAAAAGTTTATGTAAGTGTATAACAAAAATTATTTCTGTTTTCAATTACTTGATCATCATATTATTCTAAGTTAAATATAAAAGGATAGTAGGAGAAAAACGCACTTTTAATTTATTGTTTGATTAAGTTTTTGTTAAGTGCAATATGTTTTAGTTTTCTAATTTATGCTTGGAATATTTATTATCAGCAGAAAGTTGACTATTTTGAAAGTATCAAACATTCAAAATATCAGATACATTTGATATTTACAAACCATATTTTTCATTATTACAAAGGAATAATTCTGCTTTTTGATGAAATTATGTCTTTTTGGGAAGAAAAATTATTTATCACTTTAAAAATCTTGAACTCCATGCTATAGAGTATCTCATTTAACTACTTGATGTATATTTTAAAGAGTTTTCCTTAATTCATTACAAGTAAATTAAAAGAAAATCAACTTATGAGAATTCAAGCTGGTGATCCTGTTGCTAGATACTATGGTTTGAAGCGTGGACAGGTAAGTTCTTAAACATATACTTAGTCAGTGTGCTTCACTCACTGCCCTCTGAAAGCTTTCCTTCCTTTTCATAAAAAGGAAGGCAAAAAAAACTTATTAATCTGTGATTAAATGAAATTTTCCTTTGCTGCTCACTGCCAAAATGAATGATATATTTAATCTTTGATATTTCTTTGTACATAATTTTGATTATAGTGTCAGTTTCTAATATGCTTTGAGGAAAACAATATATTTGTATATAAATGCAAAAATTTTTAAAGTTTATAGCAGTAATTTTATTTACTGAGGCAAAGTTCTGGAAGATTAAATTACTAATTTTGGCATCAAAAATAGTTTTAAAATAATTTAAATCAAAGAATCTTCCTTAAAAATATATGTGTGTACATTATTATTATCTATATATTTAAAAAAAGAAAAAGACTGTTTATTTAGTCATGAGTCCTGAGCTTTCTACTGGACCAATTTTAGTAATTGCTTTTCGTAATGAAAGCTGTTCATATGTATATATGCCTATTTTAGCTAATTTTTAATTCATTTTCATTTTTCTATTTTATTTTAAATTTTTGAAGCTTTTTATAAAATTTCTTCTACACAGTATCAATTTGATTATTCTCGTGGTTGCAAAGAAAAGAAAAATATTCAGACATGATTTTTTTAACATAATTTCTTAATCTGCAAATTAAATTTTGATAAAAGATATTTATATATGTGTGCTTTATTTTGATAAGTGAATAAAAATTCATATTTACTCTGACATCAAAGGAGTACAGCTTCAGGGGTGTAGGAAAGGGGGGGCTCAAGCCCCCCCCCCCCCATTGGATTTTATCAGAAGCTTAATTAGGCAAAAAAATTTCATTTAATAAACGCATTCAAATTATTTCGTGATAATGAAAATTTTAAATATTTCAAATTCTATTGCTTAAACTTATGTAAAATAATAAATATGCTTAAGCTCATCTATAATCTGAAAATTCTAATAGGTTTTAATTTGTATTTTAATTCGTTAAAATTCACAAAAATAATAAATTTGAAACATTCTAGGAAGTTCGAACAAGCTAATCTGCAAATTTCAATAGCAATCAATTTCAGTAAAGGGGGGGGGGTGACTAAAAGCATATTATAGTAGAATAATAGAACTGTTAGAAGCAACATTTGTAATAGGAAAAAAATAGATAAAGCTTTTTTTTTTTTCTTATTTTTATTTATTTTTTTTTTTTTTTTTAAATCCTTTGGGAATGGCAGTGCTTCGAACTCCCGGAGAAATGTAGTAAATTTCCTTCAAGATTTGCAATCCTTTTTTAAGGATAACTGATGACAGCAGTAAGGCCAGACACCAGAGAAATATGCGACCCGGCGTGTAGCTTGCTATACAAAATCAAGCTTTCAAGAGGATTTCCAAAACTTTTGTATCTCTCTATTGAAAAAAAGAAAAGACAAAAGAAATACCGGCTCTGTTAACAATAATGCCGCGCTCGAGGAAAAGCGAAAAGCATCAGAGATCCAACTGGTATAGCACGTGAACAAAACACGTGTCCAGCAAGAGGGGGAGATTTTAGTGGCACGTCATTGGTCGAATTAAAACTTATTGCTAGCAGTGGATTGCATCATTCCCCTGATATTTTGTGAATAGAACAGAATTTCTTCCGAGAAGATTGTTTTCAAAATCATTTTGATTTTGCATTTGCCTTTCGTGTTATGATTTGTTAAGGTTTAGTTGAATTTTATTGCCCTAGGTAGCAGTTTATGTTAACGTTATATACGATACCTAACAAAAATAAAACTGCACTATGAATTCTCGTAAAAGACCGAAAAAAACATTGTTGAGTTTTTTCTCTTCTAAATTTCCAAAAAGAACGGAAGATTCTGAAGTCATAGAAGAAAAATGTGAAGAATCAAGTTCTGCAGTTAAAGATGAAAAAACTGAAGAATCGAGAGAAGCTATTAGCATTGGACAAAGTGATATAAATACATTATCTAAATCGTTCTCTGAAAGTAATATGGATATAGGACTATTTATTGGCGATTGCATTTATCTCGATAATTGCCAAAAATTAAAAGTTTTAGAAAATTCGTGGAAACCAGTTCCATCTTTTTCTTTCCCAGCAAACCATAAAAAAAGAAAATTTCAATATCACTGGTTTCAAAAATTTCCAATGGTTAAGTTACTCTGCAAAACTTGATGGAGTATTTTGCAAAATTTGTGTAGTATTTTCAAATGGGCAAGGTGGTCAAGGAAACCAGCGATTGGGTAAATTAGTTTTATCACCTTTTTTACAATGGAAAGATGCTGTAGCATGCTTCACATCGCATCAAATGTGCCAATATCATAAGAATTACGTTATTATGGCAGAAGAATTCAAGAAAATTATGAAAGGGCAAAATGAAAATATAGAAATACAACTTCATCAAAACAGAAATGCAGAAATCTGTAAAAATAGGCTGAAGCTCATTTCCGTATTTAAAACAGTTAGTGTTTGCGGAAGACAAGGATTTGCATTACGTGGTCACAGAGATTCTGGAAATATTTCTGTTGAAGAAACAGGTAAAAATGAAGGTAATTTCAGAGCTTTGCTTCGATTTCGTTTGGTAGCTAATCATAAAGCTGAGGACTTAAAGGAAATTCAATCAGGTATGATTTCAAAAAAATATACAAGTCCGAACATACAAAATGAAATCATCAAAATATGTGGAAAGACTATACAAGATGAAATAGTTGAAAAAGTCAATAA
This sequence comes from Maratus speculifer, assembly GCA_964019185.1. Taxonomy (NCBI): domain Eukaryota; kingdom Metazoa; phylum Arthropoda; class Arachnida; order Araneae; family Salticidae; genus Maratus; species Maratus speculifer. The sequence continues at coordinate 107,899,008 of OZ025302.1, read as the reverse complement.
TGCGAGATGTTTCGCAGTTCTCGCAGATGAGACTACCGATATTTCCTGAAAGGAAGTTCTGACACTTTGTGTCCGTTATATCAAGGAATCTGATTCTTCTTGTATAATAAGAGGAGACTTCTTAGACTTTATAGAAATTGAAAATTTATCTGGGGCTAATATCGCTGATACAATATTGTCAAATCTCAAAAAACTTGGGATCGATATTTCCTACTTGCGGGGCCAAGGTTACGATGGGGCCGCTTCTATGTCTGGAAAATTGAATGGAGTTCAAGCAAAAATATTGCAGGTGCATCCAGCAGCATTGTATGTCCATTGTTGCAACCATGTGTTAAATTTAGTTTTATCAAAATCATGTGTTGTCCCTTCAATTAGAAATTCCCTTGCAACTATTCAAAAAATAGTCACCTATTTTAGAGCTTCGCCAAAGAGAAGGAAAATTTTAAAGAGCAAGCTTCTAGAAGAAGAGTTTTTGAACAGTAAAAACACATCCAGAAAAACGACTTGCCTTAAAAATTTTTGTGAAACTCGCTGGGTAGAACGCCACGAAGCTATTTTTACATTTTGTGAATGTCTGGAACCAATACTTTCAACCATGCTGGAAATTACTGAAGACGCCACTTCCGAAACCAAGGCATCAAAGAAAGCTATGCTGTTTTACAATGCTTTATGCCAAAGTAGTTTTTTAGTATCGCTTTTTGTGGAAGAAAAATGTTTCTCAATCACACACAACTTATCAATAGCCCTACAGAAACCAGATATTGATTTAATATCATCTTATGAAGCCATAAGTGATGTGACAGAGATTTTTAGAAAAATGCGTGAAAATTCTAAATCCAAATTTTCAGCTATATTCGAACGAGCTTCCGAAGTCGCAAAGGACTTAAATTTAGAAATTAAAAAACCTAGACTGCTAAAAAAGCAAATGCATAGGGATAATACACCTAGTGAATCAGCAAAAGACTATTACAGAAAAACAATTTTCATACCTTTCATGGATTTTGTTATTCAAAATATGATTGACCGTTTTGGAAATCATAAGAATATAGTTACTAGCTTATACGCAATACTGCCAAAATATATAGAAAAATCTTCAGTAGAAAATATCGTGCAATGTGCTGAATTTTATTCTTCTGATATAAAAAGTTTTTCGAATATTTTACAAGCTGAAATTGAAATGTGGTTCGAAAAATGGTTATCATTAGACAAAGAAGAAAGGCCAAGCACTGCGATAGAGTCATTATCAAAATGTAATGCGAATGTTTATCCCAACATCAAAAAATTGTTAAAAGTATTATCAACGCTTCCAGTATCAACAGCCACTCCAGAAAGAACATTTTCCACATTGAGGCAGTTAAAAACTTACCTTAGGAACAGTATGTCAAATTCTCGGCTTTCTGGACTTGCACTGATGAACATTCATCAAGAAATAAAACTAAATGCTGAATCCATTTTGAACACAATGGCTTTGAATTGCACTTACCTTGTATTATGACGACAAAATTTGTAAGTATATATATATTTATTTTTCTAAGCACTGTATTTTATCGAAGAAACGCCACATTCGTCATAATCACTGTATTCATCAAAACTGACCCCCCCCCCCCCCCCCCTCTCCTCAATAACCTTTAACTATTGTAATTGCTTAACTCATATGAATGCTTCTTTTGTGGACAGCGTTGTATTGATCTGACTTCAATTAACATTTTCTGAATAATGTAGAGTAAGAGATGTCTTATAATTTGAGTTATCTATAACTTTATTTAAAATATTTAAATCAAATTTTAAATATTTTAATGTAATTTTTAGACAGCAGTTGATATTCAAACTATTCCAGGAAAGGTGAAAAATTTGTCATCACGTGGCTGGAATCGCATTTAACTCAATAAATAACTTATTCAGGGGTGATTGTGGTCCGGGTATTCCCTGGAATTCCGGGTTTTTCGATCGATCTTCCAGGTTTATAATATCGTTACTTTTAGTCGAAAATTCAGATACATAAAAAGTTCGCGAATTTCGAAAAAAGGGCTAAAAACCGTAACTTGCTCAAAAATTAACGAAAAAAACAAATTTCTCTAAAGAATTGCATATTAAAAACGCATGTTTTGTAAAAAAAAAAAAAAAAAAATCGTGAAAAAACAATCCATATCGTCAAAAAATCGTGAAAAAACAATAAATTTCATGAAAAAATCACGAAAAAGCGACTAATTTCGTCTTATAAGCGCGAAAAAACAGCCTTTTTTTTTTTTTTTTTTTTTTTTTTTTTTTTTTTTTTTTTTTTCTTTTTTAGAAGATTACAAGAAAACGGCTAATTTGTGTAATAAAATGAGTCAAAAAAATCAATTTTGTCAAGAAAGCGTGAAAAAACGGCAAATTTCGCGAAAAGATCGAGAAAAAACGACTAATTTCTTTGAATATTGCAAAAAACGACCGATTTCGTCAATAGATCGAGAAAAAATGACCGATTTCGTTAAAAGATCGAGAAAAAACGACCGATTTCGTAAAAAGATCGAGTAAAAGCAGAAGTAAACGTCGCATTTGGAAAAAAATAAAACAAACTTTCAAACTAATAAACACCGCGGTGTTTCTTTTATAAAATTCGGTTCTATTTATAAAAAATTTCTTTCGTATTGTAGTGTCATATTTAACAAAATTGTGAAATTTAGCCTATTCTTTAATGTTTGCTTTTAAATAATGTGCATACACATATTTTTAATTGTGAATAAATATATTTATAATTCTACATAATTACTAATTGAGACGTTTTATCCTTTATAGATTTTCTCAGTTTTGTAGTTATTTTGTGCGTATTGAGTTAGAAATTATTTGAGCCCCCCCCCCCCCCCCCCCCCCATAATTTTTAAATTGCTACGCCACTGTACAACTTATTGGGCTTACTTTATGCATTTTTATTATTATTAAAGTAGGTGTAAAAAGTTTGTTCCGATGAAAGTGATGCATGCTTAGTTTAAAATGTATTTCTACCTTGATACATGTAAAAAGGAAAATTTTTCTTATGTGGTGTCAAAATAATGTTATTTACACTGATTTTTCATTTCCAGATTGTAAAGATTATATCTGTAGACTTTATTAATTATTTCATCTTGATTACATGTTCTCTTTCGATTAAAAAATAAATAAATAAATAAATAAAAATAATTTTAGATAATTTTATAATAAAGAATTCAGAAAAATAAAGAATTTCAGGAAAATTAAACTTAATTAAACCACTTTATGTAAGGGTTATGTTCCATAGGAATAGTTTTTGTAGGCTTAATGTAAATTTATTTAACAATTTCTTATTATCAACAAAGTCCTATTTCTTTCACTGTGTAAATCTCTGTTGTCATTAAAAAAAAATAATAGTCTACTTTTAAACGGCAGCCAAAACCCAATTACAATTTTTAGAAATATATAAAAATAGTGAGAATGAACAACAAAATCAATTTTAATTTTGTCATACTTACATTACTTCTAAATCTAAATGCTGTACAATTTCAATTGTTACATGATAAAACAAAAATAAAGTTAAACTTGGGATGAAATTTATTTGAAAAATTTTTCTCAATTTAGCAACATTTTAAATTATTTTCAAGCATGATTAGTTTTCAAATTTATTTAAAACAACTTAAAAAGTAAGTGGGCAGGGGGAGATAAATCATAAAATTACATTATTCCTGGAGTGCAGCATTTTGTCGCTAAACTGAAATCTGCAAACTAAAAAACTGATATTCAGTTTATGCAGAACACAAAATTAATATTATGAGAAACTCTTTGAAATATATTTTGAATTACATTATGATAGGTGTTATATTTCCTTATTTTTTAAGGATCCATCACAAATGTTACTTTACAACAAGAAAAATATCCCTGTTTGTGGAAATAGGGCAGCCATCCTGATTATGGAAAGAGAACAGGGAAACCGTGCAAAAAAATTATCACTTAAAACATTAAAATTCTGTTTCATCTGCATATTATTGAAAAATAATCCCTAGTTAGTTTAAAGTGTGAATTTGTCATATTAACTTGCTTTGAAAATTATATTTGATTTTACATAATATGTATGTTTTTAATAAATAAAGTGACAAGCTATGAGTTGAAGATTTGTTTGTACAATGCATGGATATCTAACAAGATTAGCAGTAAGCTCCCAAGGATGCACAAAACCATGTAAGAGAAGAATTTAGGATCAGTATAAATCAGTGAAAAAAATATTACATTTTTTTCCTGCTCCCTCAAACATTTTGCAAAGGAAAGACTCAAAACTTAAATATGCCACCTATAATTTAAAAAAGAAAAATCTTACAAACATTAATGATCAAAGTCATAAGCAAAGCATCTTTTATAAGCAGCTTTTAATCATTTCCTGCTTATTAAAAATTTAAAATACTAGATTTTCTTCATCATTGCAGAAAAAAATGAAATGTAATTTGAGCATGTAAACATATAAAACATTTTGACTGATGAATCATTTAGCAATAATAAATTTCTCAAGGTGTGTGACTAGGGTTTGATCCAGGCAAAATTTAAGACCACTTCACAAAGCTCCTTTTGATAAAAGCATACTGATCATTGATTATTTCTATTAAAATGTTTAATGTTTAAAGAAAATAAACTCGCAATTAAGAAAAACTTTAACTGAAGAATTTAAATAAGTTGTTATTAATAATCATTTGTTTAAATTAGAAAACTTTGTTTCAATTTTTGTGGCAAAATGTTATTTTTCACAAAAAAAGCCTTTTGAAAGAATATTCTTTTTCTCATCAGGTGCAAAGATGTGCTATCACTTTGAAAGTAAAAGCAAAATTGAGTGATGCCCCTGCCTTCAAAGTGATAGCATGTCTTCTTCAGAAAGGTAAAGTTCTTTTTTAAAAAATTTTACACATATTTTATTATTATAGTGTTATTATATTTTTTACCTTTATTTATCTTACCAGTTTTTTAATGTCTTATTCTTATAACTGTACTTCAATAATTTTTGTTATTTCTTTTGTCTTAGGTTGTTAAAATTATTCGGAATTCTGAAACTGCTGGACGTTATATATCTTATCGTCTTGTTGTGTAATTCCATCTTGGTGATGTTTCAATAATTATGTATATAAATGCACGAATTTCACTATTTTTTGTTAATAAATTTTTTTAATGAAAAGTATTGTTTTTATTGAAAATGTGAAAATAAAATTAAGCATTAATTATAGCTTTACATTATTAGTATGCATGCAATGCTCTTAAAAAGCAGACACTTTTATTATCAAACTCTTTCTAACATTTAAGCATTTGTGCTCTTGTAAAGCTGAATTGTTGACACCTCCCAATCGACACACACATAACATCTGTACATAGGCATAAAGTACCCAATAGCAGAAATTTTCTGTGTTAATCTGCAGCAAATCAAAAATGTTAGACCAAACTTATTAGTATAAGAAGTTATAATAACCTATAAAATAAGCAGAGTTTGCATTTGCAAAGAAAATATAAACAAAAGCTACTATAAATATAATAAATCTAGAAATGAAAATTATGTTTTAACTTCTTTTCTTAGCCCAGAATTTATTGTAAAGTTATTTGATTGATCTGAAAGGTATAAAAAGAATTTGCAGCTCTGCTGCCATGCTTTACTGTTTCTGCTACCAGGATAAAGTACATCAAATTTGATAATATATGTCTTTATGTGTATTAGAAAACAAAGTGGTAATATATTTCACATTTTGAGCTCAGTGATAATAGTTTTTAAATATAGCATACCAAAAAGCAAAAGGAATAACTTACTAACACATTTCTTATATGTTCATTTTATTACTTATGCAGTATATTGGGAATATATATTCATTTAGGCATCTACAGAATCTTGAAACCTTAGAAAAATCAAGAAGGTTTATTCAGGGATGAGATTCTTCCGGGGATCCGCGGTTTTCAGCTTTTTTGTTATTTTCAAATTTCAAATTTTCTGATTTACCAAAAAAATACAGCATGTGTAATTTCGTCAAAAAATCGCGGAAAAACGGCTAATTTCCTTAAAAGATCGCCAAAAAGCGACTAATTTCCGGCCAATTTTGTCAAAAGATTCGCGAAAGGATGGTTAATTTCGTCACAAAATACCGAAAAAACGGCAGATTTTGTCAAAAATCTCGATAAAACGACAATTTTCGTCCAAAAATCGCGATAAAACGGCGAATTTCGCCAAATGTTTTTCGAAAAATCACAACTTTTGTCAAAAAATCAGGATAAATCGGTAGATATCGTCAAACGATCGCAATAAATCGGCTGATTTCGTCAAACGATCGCGAAAAAACGGCAGATTTCGTCAAAATAGTCGCAAAAAATGGCAGATTTTTGAAAAAAAAAAAAAAAAAAAAACATTAAATTTTGCCAAAAGATTCCAACAAATGACAGATTTCATGAAGAGATAGTGATAAAACTAAAAATTTCATCAAAGGGACTCTGAAAAAAACTAACCCAAAAATTTATTTTCAAAATTATTTTTTTGCCACTCCAAATACAGACTTTCCTGCTCCAAAATCCATTTTTGACACCTCTAAATCTTTCTGAATGAATGTGACTTCTGAAAGCACCCATTTATTGAACAAAAAATACACTTATATTCAACAAAAGTATCCTTTTTTTCAACAAAAATGTTTTTTTTTTTTTTTTTTTTCAATAAATCTGTCTTGCCCTTTTTAAAAAGAAATGCAAATAACAGTGATACATGTTATCTTCTACACTCAAATAAGCATTAATTTATAATTAAATTTGTATCTTGCACATTTTTTTTAAATAAATAAAATTTTTCTCAATAGTTTTAAAAAATAATATTGATTTTAATTATTCATTAATTATTGTTAAAACAAAAATTATTGCATTTCAGTCTTGTTTTCCAAATGAACAAGTTCAATTTTTGCATCAAAAAATGACTTATCAGTGAGGACCCACTTTTGTAAAAAAGAGACCCAGAATTTAAGTTCTGGATCCTGGAGACCCAGGATTTTTAAAGTCCAGCGACATCACTAGATATCTTTAATGTGTAATATCCAAGAAAAAAGCAGGAGAAAGAAATTTACCTTGAGCAAGAGCAAAGCTAAAAAACAAAGAAAATTTCTATTTTTTTCCCCCTAATACTTAACCAAAAGTGTCTTACTGTTAGAAAATTCCAATAAAAAAAATATTCATGCCAATAACAGGGTTTTATTAATGTATTGTATCTTGATAAACTAAATTTTCATTAAAGTATAAATAATTTCTGCAATTCACGTTAATAATTTCCTTTTAATTTAATTTACCAAAAGCTAAATTGTATGTTATATATTAATACAATTATATTTGTTGCGATTGAGATTCCTGTCATTGCTCAAAAGTCGTTCGTGCAGTTTTCAGCTTTTTTGCTTTTTGGTCAATCTCATCCCTGTTTATTAATCTGGTAAGGTCATATAAGTTTGTAAAAATATGCAAAGACCAGGGAAATTTGTCTATATGCAGAAATATTTCAGTTTAATTTTGCCGGATTATTTTTCTATTTCATATATTCTAATTTTTCTCATGTGGATTAGCTTTCACAATATTTTTAAAAAGATCCATGTGTTATAAGTTTCTGATCTAAGCATATATGAAATTTACGGTATGTATATTGTTACTAATTGAAATCAGGAAACTTTTTTTTTTATGTAATTACTGTAACCACCTGATTCATTCAAACTCAAATATGTATTTATTTTCATCGGAAATGTAGTTCTATTCAAACTTTCTTTTTGTTTTGTGTTTACACTTTTAAAATACAGTAGAAATTCTTTTTTGTTTATTATCACATTCCTTGTATGCAAAATCCTTTCTGAAAGGCCCCACTAGTGGCCGAGAGGTTCCGACATCTCAACTAGTAGGCAGCAGGTGCTGAGTTGAAATCCAGTTGTGGCCATTGGCCTAACCATTTGGAGTTTTCGTGGTTTTCTTCAATCCTTGCGTAAATATGGGTTAGGTTTCCTTATAAAGACCCCCACGAAGGGTGCACACACCCCTCTGGCCTATATCCCTCGAGTAGATAATCGGACGACATAAAATAAATGAAACCAAATGATTTTGAAAGATTTTTTTTTTTTTCTTTAAGATTTCTTGAGTGCAAGCAATTTTTTCCGAACTACAAGTACATTTAAATGTTTTTGATTGCCTTTCTCAGCGTCCTTTTGAATTTAACTTGAGCTCCTATAAGCTGCAAAGTTGAACAAGCTAACAATTCTGAAACTTTTGAATGTTTTACAAAAATTAAGCATGGCTGGGGCAGCAGAATGACTGTGATACTAGTGAACTAATAAATATTAATCCTTTTGGTCCAGATTTTTTTTTTTTTTTCACTTTTTAGAAAAAAATTACTTTTATGTTAATAACATTAACACTAGCTATCCAAATAGAATACTTAGTGTTTAACAAATATATCGTCGCGTGAAAGATAACAAATGTTGTTGTTTTACGTACTATTTAATTAATGTTCATATGACAATAGGTTAAGAAAGAATTTTTGGAACTGTTTAGAAAATATTGCATTACAATCAGATTTAACTTATATTACAACTTTCTAATATTTTTTGTGCTTTTTTACACATGATTCTGTCTGAAAAGTAATTTTTATTTTAAATTTAAAGAGTGAAATATATGTTCAAAATAAAAGAATTGCAAATAGCACAAAGAGAATTAAGCAAAAAAATAATATATATTATTATTATTAAATGCCTAAACATAAATGAAATCATACAGTAAATGCATTGACATATAATAACATTCCTAGATGTAAAGAAAAAAAATAAAGGGTTGTATGTATCTATCTAATAAAGGTGTCCAGAATTATACAATGAACCAAATAAGAAAGTTGACTTTTTTTATTTCATTAAAAATACGCCTTTTTAACACTATTCCTACCAGCGTACAATAACATCTTTCAAAGTTTTGATTTTTACTTATTTTTCTTTTAAATTTTAAAGTTAAGATATATTAAAACAACACTTCAATGCATAAAAAATGATTAAGATTTGTTTTGATCTAATAATTACAAATAAAATAGTGATCACATAAATCAAAATATCTTGAAAGATGTCATTTGACATCAGTAACGATAGCATTGACGAAAAAAATTTTCACATTTAAAATGGACTTTAAGAAATTTTAAGGTCTTTCGGTTAAGCCAATTTTTGGATAATTGGGCTTCTACTTATGTGCATGTGTGTAAGCATGTACATTTAAATTTTTATAAAAGGTATAGGTCCCCAGAGTTCGTTCTTCAGTGATAAAATTGGGTGTGTCTCGAATCCTGATTTAATTTTGTTGGTGAAATTTGTACCTTCGAAATCTACCTCTTCTGTAGCCTTAGCTGGCATGGATTTTTTTGTTTTGGTGTGTTTACTTGCAGTAATGTTTAGTTCAGTTTGGGTAGTGATTTTAACTTAATGCAGAAATTTTTACATGACAATCAGTTCTAACTCATAATTTGGTATAAAATTAATTAAAGGAAAATATATATGAGTAAAAATAACGGTTTTAAAATAACTACTAAGCATGTATTTATTAAAAATACAACGCATTGCTCAATAGTCGACAAAACAGAATACTACTCTTTCTCGCTTCTACTTGGCGAACAAGGGTTGCCATATTAATTTTAATGAGGCCAAAATAATAGTTCCATGCAATAACCCAGTTGAAGGTAAAATAAGAGAATCTGTCGAAATCATTGCACGAGAAAATAAACCTTGTAATGATAATTTGTCCTACAATATACAAAAAATATGGCATAACATCATACAATCTTAAAATTTTTATTTCGTTGCAATATTTTAATTTTTACTCACGTGTAAGTGGCAACATTTTTAAACTTTTAATTCATTTAGATTTTAATTCATTAGAAATATTATCTCTCGATCAAGAAGCAAACTTAGTCCTTCCATTATCATATTTTCCTGAAGAATAATAATTCAGAAGGTCGTTCTCACTTTATGTAAACGGTTTTGAAAATTAATTTCTACGCATACAAGCCACGTCCTTTGCAACAATTTGACTCTATTAAATAGTCTTGCTCTTGGCTATAGCTCTGACTTGAAATTTTGATTAGTACAATCATCAAATTTCTCCGACATTAAATTAAGATTATGTTACATTATATTAAGTTATAATGTTATGTATTACATATTCAAACTGGAAAAGAACTAAACTTTTATTAACCTCAAACCAGTAATAAGTAAAATTGGTACTACCAGGTTATCCCATCGACCAAAAAATTATCGCCAAACTATAAGATTAAATGTTAATAATGGATGATCGTGAATGTCACATTCAATGACATTAAATGCGATTCACGTGTTTAAAATGTCATTAAGTGATTTTTATTTCGATTTTTTTTATTAATATTCTTCTAATTATTTGTTTTTTCATTATTTAAAATAAAAATTATGGCCATATGTATAATTTGGCGAGTTTCCCCCAGGTTTAAAAAGGGGCAGGGCGCTACTGTTCTGAAAAGGACACTTTTTACATTCTTCAGAGCATTTTTTTTTTATTTTTAAGGGCACTTTTATAAAGTTGGATGTAGAATCTAGTGGTTCTAAAAGTCGTGATAAAACAGAAATTTCATCAAAAAATTGAAAAAAAGAAAAGAAAAAAGGTAAATTTTGTTAAAAGATCGCGAAAAAACGGCAAATATTGTTAAAAAAAGGGCCAATTTTGTTAAAAGTTCGCATATATTGCTAAAAAATTGCGAAAAAACGACAAATATCGTGAAAAGATCGCGAAAAAACGACAAATCTCGTGAAAAGATTGCGAAAAAGGGAACTTTTCACAGAATTTTACGTTTTATTGCGATTTTTGGGTGAAATTTGCCGTTTTTTTTTCGCAAATCTTTTGCCAAAATCTGCCGTTTTATCGCGATTTTTTGACGAAAGTTGCCGTTTTTCGCGAATCCTTTGACAAAATTTTCCGTTTTATCACGATTTTTGGAAGAAATTTGTCGTTTTTCCACGATCTTTTGAGAAAGTCTGTCGTTTTTTGGAATTTTATGACGAAATAAGGCCTTTTTTCGCGAATCGTGCCGGAAATTTGCAGTTATTTCGAGATTTTTAACGAAGTTTGCCGTTTTTTAGCGATTTTTTGACGAAATTACCCGTTTCAAGGTACGCGTAAGAGCTATTTTTTGCGTTCCGGCGCCGATTTTCTGAGCAATTTATATAGCGCGTTCGGATCATCTCTGAAGGGCTGCGTTTTTTCAAATGTGGGGCAAGAAGGGCGCTATTTTTTTTGAATGAGTGTCAAGAGGGCGCTACTTTTTGGATGAGGGGCAAGAGGGGCGCTATTTTTTAAACCAAAGGGCAGGAGGGGCGGCGCGCCCCCCTGAAACCCTCTGGGGAAAACTCTGTTTGGCGATTTGTATAATTTGGCGGAATTGGTCGACGGGATAACAGAGTAGTACCGTAAAATTTTAATATATTTTATATTTTATTTCCTGTTAGCTAGGGATTTAATTTTCAGGGCGGTGTTAAAAACCTGGAAGCACACAAAAATCTTATGTGTGTGTTATCAGGTATGTAAATAATAATTAAGAAGTATTAAACTATTTGAGCACGAAACATCTGTTAACTAAGTGAAAAGTAAGACTCCATAAAAGTCACTTGTTAATTGTCACTAAATATATTTATTTTTTTGTTACTAAACAGGAGAAAAACAATTATTTTTTTCCTTAAAAATTACATCCTGCAAGGTATTTTGTCTGTTTAAATTTAAAAAATAATAATAATAAAAGTAACAAATTAATAATAATTCAGAAGGTCATTCTCACTTTATGGAAACGATTTTGAAAATTAATTTCTACGCATACATGCCACATGCATTTTTGCCGATCCCACCGAAGCTAACATAGGGAAGTAAATATGGGCTTCTGATTAGTTGAATAATTTAAAGAGCAATTGTTGTTTGTAAATAAATTATTCTGAATGTGGATGTATGTATTAGGGGTATATATGGGTATATCGTGTTACAATAATAAAAAAAGAGATAATAAGATTAATAATAAGAATTTTTTAGAGTAATATAGAACAATTGGGTTTGCATAGCTGCCAACTTTTAAGCATTTTTGCTACCAGTAAAATTGTACAAAGATTTTCCATTTGTTTGAACCAATGCAGTTGGATGAGAAGTGCCTACTGGAGTCGTCTTGCTTCAGTTTACCTTCCATCGAAGTCGATGAATCGAATATCAGATTGCATAGATGTTGAGCAAGTAAAATGGAATTTCAAGAAATTCCGGAGCATTGGGATGGTCAAATGAGAAACCGAACCACAAATTTGATAAGGTGTCAAACTCCATAAACCTGAAAACACACAGGACACAGGTGTCATCTGCATTTTTCAGGTATGTAAATGTTAATGTCAAATAAGAGGTACTGAACTCTTTAATCACCGAAAATATTTTAACTACTGTGAAAAAAGAAAGACTCTTAAGCAGTAATATAAATTCTCACTAGATATATTTATTTATTTGATGAATAAAAACAGGAGAAAAACAATTTTTCATTCTTAAAAATTACATCCTGCAATGTATTTTGTTTGTTAGAATTCAAAATAAAACATTCAAGTAAGTAACAATTAAGTTAGTTATAATACAGGAGGTCCTTCTCACCTTTTGGAAAAGATTTTGAAAACTATTTTCTACTCATACATGCCACATCCTTCATCCTTTGCAACATTTTGACTATTGCAACACATTAACATTTGCACACACAAGCTATTAACATTTTGACTATGCAACATATTGACTTTACATTTTGATATTAGATAGCCTTGCCTGAGTTGGAGGGGAGGGGAGGGTCATCCCCTATGGAAGATTTAAGATTTTGTGTTTTCTATGATCAAAAAGTTCAATCCCGCCGAATATTGTGCATTCCATTCCCGCACATAAATCGTTAAAAGTCAATCAAGAAAAAATTAAATTACTTTGACACAGTAACAACAACAAAAAAAAAAACTTTAGCCTTATAAAATTGAATATGCATTTGTTCTGCATAAAACAGAAAGCTGTGCGATTTCCTTGACAGTGACAATGCAGAAAAAAAAAGAAAGAAAGAAAAAGAAAAAGCATTTAGTAGAATTTTACTAAATTGTCTCTAGCTAAGCCCTGATGCAGTGTCGTATGGGAAATCTGTTGTCCGGGGTGGGAAGAAGAAAGAGAATAAATTTCGTTCCAAAGATAGTTTCACATATTAGAAGAATGAATAAAAATCTTCCTTGGGGGATAGGTAAACAGCTAATTTATTTGATCAATTTCATCTTTAGTGTATTTCGGTTCAATTTTTAAAATCAAATGAATATAATGATAATAATAGAAAATATCTCTTTTCATTGGTTCAACATTTATAAACAATATTAGTTATAATATTTGAAAAGATTTTACAATTTTATAGATATGGCATATTTTTTTTTCCTATTGTTTAAAATGTTAATGCAACTCGTAGTGATTCTAATTGATATAATTTTTATATTATTAACGTTTTCAATCGTAAGTGAAAATTACTACAAAAATTTAAATTAAATTAAAACCCACGCTAAAAAAATAATAAATTACAATCATTCATACATAACATAATTACGTGTACCAAATACTTATTAAATTATATAAAATGAAAATTAATATAAACTTTGTCATAACTTAATCTGCATACATCTACAGATGTCGCATAACTTTTCTTTGGTAATTACACATACGCTCAAATAAAACTAGTCATCGGAAAAGTCACTCGACGTGGTGTTTCAGCTAAAAAAGAATCAAGTTAGATTTTCTCTACAGAGAAAATCCTCCTACCATTGAAGCTATAAATTTTGTTATCTGGTAAGGCGGACTTCACGGTAGTAACAGTAACCGCCCATTTGACAGATCCATACAAAAGCGAAATATTCTCTGAATTGATAGAGAGCCTTAAGATACCTTTAGCTATGACAGTTTCAGATCTGAACTGATTTTTTCTATCACATGACTTATTCTTTTGCAATATGTAGAAAGAAGGAGGAATCCAATAGAACGGAAAAAGAAGAGATCTTGAAAAAAAGGGGAGAGTCAGTCAGAGCTTTCTTTAAAGCTTTCGTTATTATAAAGTCCTTGGGAGAGTGAAATGCGAAATGAAGTACGGAATGTAGCATGATTTCTATTTATTGATCAACCGACTGCTTGGACATGGACATGCCAACTGCCGATCTGTTGTAAATACACGCTCTACAATCGAGAACCAGAAGTAACCTACTCAACGCTCTCTCTCTACAACTTAAATGTTTTTCAAAATAAATATTCTGGTGTGAGTTTATTATAAATGCACATAATTTTCGTATTTTAGTGAAATAAATATATCTTCAAAAGCATATGTAAGAGAGTGTACGGAAGTATTCAGCGTATACTTTCTGGATTTTTTTTAAAGAACAGCGTATACTTTTTGTTTCTCGAAAAAGCTATAGTATATAGACTTTAGGGTATAACTCTCCTCTGCGTCAGTCTTGAACGTATACCCTTTTTTTTAACGATTTCCCTATTCGATATGTGTATGCATGTAATGTAAGTTTAATATCAGTAATCTTTTAACATTCCCGAATTTTGATTATTCGTGAAAAATCTAGAACGTGTCAACATTCGCTATTACTTTGCATGCCTTTTTCAAAAAAGGAAACTCTCTGACATACGCGTTAACATCATCTGTAAAGTAAACAAAGTACAATACAAAACAATGGTTGCGAATAGAATATAAAAATAGTTACTCGTAGCAACTTTGCGGTCGCGATTATAACATTCACGAAAATTTTCGTGAACCTTACTACCCTCGCGATTGTTAAGAGATTACTGTATTCAGAGCCCGATTAAGGTTGTAGGGTGTCTAAGGCCCAGTACCTTTTCAGGGCCCCTCACACCCAAGGACCGATTTACAAATTTGGGGGCCCTGGACACACAGTTGCTGACGGGGGCCCCCCTTGTACCTATACTTACAGGAGGATTGACTAAAAAAATGAAAAAAAATAAATTAATATTGATTTTAAATTTTTAATTAATTAATTAATTTTAATAATCAAGAACTTACTTTTAAATAATTATTTCACAATTATGAAATTTAAATGAATAGACGTTTTAAAATAAATGGTGTGGTGCTAATTATACTTTCCTATGCAAATTTATATATCCGGAATGATAAAGTTTGCAACAATTAATAATAATTTTCTACAATATCAAGCTACAATACATTTATTCAAATTATTAGGAGGTTCTAAAGCCTACAAGCTGCGTTCAGCAGCATTCAAGTAATCTAACGATAACAGAAAAATATTAAACAAAAATTAAAAATACAATATATTTTTAAAGTGATAACGATAATAAAAATAAAAAAACACTATAATAAAGTAATAAATGAGCTGCTTCAGACAAAATGTACAATGTTTTAAAAATACAAAATGAGCACATTCGAATGTAGAAAGAAATGTAAAATTACATTCGATATTAAAACTAAATCATATTTTGGACAAACCTTCAGCAGCATTTGGGGGCCCCTTTCAAAATGGGGCCCTTCAATCCCTTGGAGGCCCCCCTGGAAATCAGGGGCCCTGGTCTTGTGCCCCGAATGCCCTGCCGTAAATCTGTCACTGCTCACACCAAAATATTAGCTTGATTATCCCTCCTCCAAGGAGTATTCGATAGATATCAATAAATTACCATACCAAGCTAACCAAAATCATTTTTGGATTTTGAGAAAATAATTGCTTGAAATACGAGATTAGAAGCATTTTCTAAATCTTTTTATTAAATTTGGGCCCTCCTCAACAGTGGGCCCAAGGCCACGGCCTAGTAGAACTGTGCATATGCAGTAATCAGGCCCTGACTAGAGGTCTGCACGGGCCGAAATTTCCAGGCCCGAGCCCGGCCCGAAAGTTAAAATTTCGGCCCGGGCCCGGCCCGGCCCGAACGAAAGAAATATTGGCCCGACCCGGCCCGGCCCGAAAGTTAAAATTTCGGCCCGGGCCCGGCCCGGCCCGAACGAAAAAAAATTGGCCCGGCCCGGCCCGAAAGTTAAAATTTCGGCCCGAGCTCGGCCCGGTCCGGAAAAAAGTTTAAAATTCGGCCCGAACCCGGCCCGGCTCAAGTGAATTACTACAGAACATTGATCTTTAATCTTATGGAAGAGTTCTGACCAAAAAAAATTATATTAGTCTTTTTTTTTCATGTTTATAATCTCCATTTATGCAGAAGTGCCGTAGGCTGCGATATTTACGCTTTTAAATGAATCTTTGTTTGTTGTATGTAAATGTTTCAGTTATCACTAGTATTATTAATCCATATTCCCTGTAATGGAGAAAAAAAGTCGAAAAAGCGGTATATGGTAAAATTTCCAAAGACAAAATCGCTTTGGAACGAAAAAAAAAAAAAAAAAAAAAAAAAAAAAAAAACATTCCCTTCTTAACAGATGTAAATGTTTAATATATTTTTTTCTCCCGTATTGTTGTATTCATTTTGCATGGATGAACATTTTAAAAGAAACTTTCAGTTTTCACTTTAAAAAAAATTCCGTCATAATCATGTTTTCTTTTTTTTTTTTTTTTTTTTTTTTTTTTTTTTTTTTTTTTTTGTGTGTGTGTGTGTGTGTGTGTGTGTGTGTGCGCGCGTGTGTGTGTGTTTAATTCTACTTAACGCCTAGTAATCTACGATTCTTTAAAAGGAATAAATTCTAATGTTTAATTGTAGAATAATGGCGGCTTAAAAGTATATGCCTTTTTTGCAAACATTTTTGGACAAAGCCAAATATTACTGATTTATAAAAAGTCGAGAAAAGGATTTTCATATAGGAAGGTTCAATAGGAACTTATTGTTTTGGTCCATGAAAACTAGGAAGAATGGAAGCAGTCTCGGCTTCGTACGGAAAAAAAAGTTAGGCCCGGCCCGTCCAGCAAAAAAATTAAGGCCCGAGCCCGGCCCGGCCCGAAAGATTAGTGACTAGGCCCGGTCCGGCCCGGCCCGAGTCTTCAGAAGTAAGGCCCGAGCCCGGCCCGGCCCGAATGCCATTACTGGAAATCGGCCCGAACCCGGCCCGCGGGCCGGGCCGGGCTCGGGCTTCGGGCCGCGGCCCGGCCCGTGCAGACCTCTAGCCCTGACTGTACTCGTCAATTGCAACCAGTGATGAAATACAATGAGCATGCTTAACTTTGTGTAATTGCTAAAAAAAATTGTATCATGCTTGCATATGTGAGGGGCGGGTCTAGAAAGACATCAGGTAAGGGGGAGGCGTTTTTTTAATTTGGTGGTTATCTGACCTGCGGATCGGATCGGGTCATAGTTAATTTTTTTTTTCCATTACGGTCGGATGGACCCGATAGACTCCTACTTTTTGCTGCGGGTAGGATTTAGGTCCGGTTGACTTCTACTTTTTTTTATGCAGAGCTGTCCTTAGCGAAAGCGAGGACTGGTGCCCGAATTTTTTCTAGGCCTTTTCCTTTTGTATCAGTTAAAGTATATCCTTCCCCCTCCATCTCCATCTTCCCATAACCCAATCATATAATATACTTTTAAAAATTGAATAGTATATACGTCTGTGAATGGGGTAAAGCTCAATTCATTCAAATTTCTGGTTTTGAATACATAAAATATTTTTAGTCTTATGTGCAGATTACTAAATTTTTATAAACGTACAAAAGAAAGTATATTAACGTTATAAAATGCTCAAAATATAAATGAAAAACTAAGAATCTCTCTGCACAAAAGCTATTTGTTGAAAGTAATCGCACTTACTCCCTGGTGTAAGTTAAAATGTTTGTATGTTACATGTAACCGTAACCCTGTAATTATTTTTGCGTATCTTGTTTGGCAACGCTAAGTCAGAATTGTAAAAATGTGAATGATGTTGCAGTCGCCATGTTCGTGATTTAGTTAATCTTAATCTTAATTAAACTTACTTATGTTTATTATCGGCCTCTGATTCAGTTAATATCTGCACAGCAGAGCGTGGTTCGAAACTGAACACGCTAGACGTAAAAGTATTTTAAGATTGTGCGAAAGTGAACTGTTTTGTTACTTTGAACTGAATCACGCGGATCGGAAGTCGAAATGGCGGCACGTGATGAAAACATCAAGTATTCTGTGGAATCGTTTAGCGGCAAAAATTTTGTTTTGTGGAAGCGACGTGTTGAAGCCGTCTTTGCAGCTAAGGATCTTGATAAATATCTGAACGAGGAATGTGATCCAGATAAAGCTGTGGAAGTTAAGGAATCGAAGAAAGCATTTGCTTTACTGCTAACCCTTTTAGACGACACAGTGCTAACGACTTTGGGTACGGAAACAACTGCGTGTCAAATATAGACAAATTTGAAAAGTAAATATGAGAAAACCAGTGCAGTGAGCCAAATTTTAGTGCGAAAGAAACTAGCGACTTTGCAGAAACGTCGAGAATGCAGCATGCAGCAACACATTAATGAACTGTTGGCCATCGTCAATGAATTGAGACTTTCTGGCGCAGAAGTAAAAGATATGGACATTGTAATCTATTTGTTGATGTCTTTACCTGCCGAATACGATGTTGTTAAAGCTACGATCGAAAATCAGCCGAATGAAACTTTGACGTTGGACTTTGTTATGCAGAGACTTTTGAATGCTGAAGCATTAAAGCTTGAAAGAAATTCCGATCATGTTCGTGCTTCTGTTCCAAATGACAATATAGCTTTCTTCACAGACAAACGTGACATCATTTGTCATGAGTGTAAATCCAAAGGCCACATTGCCAAGTTTTGTAAAAAGAAATCTGTTTGCTTCCAATGTGGACGCCCTGGACACATGAAAAGGGATTGTAAAGTTCGACCAAAGGCAGATTCCAGAGAAACAGCTGCAGTAACATTCATGGCAGGTGAGTCTGTTGAAGGATTTCTGCTGGATTCTGGAGCATCCACACACATGTGCAGCAAAGGTGAGTGGTTTGAAGGAAACCTTTTTCTGGAACTGTTACTTGTGCCTCTAAAAATGATGTTTTGAAGATAGAAGGTATTGGCAATATACCTGGAACATTACATGGAAGGAAAATAATTCTAACAGGTGTACTATTTGTTCCTGATTTAAATGGTGAATTGATATCAGTTAAAAATATACAAAAAGCAGGTTATAGTGTAACGTTTGAGAATGATCTAGCTGTTATTAAGAAAGATAATGTGAAATTTGAAATTGCTAGACTTAACAAGAAAGGACAGTACATAAGTGAATTTCAACCTGTTAAAGCCTCAACATATCTTGTGAATCATGATGCTGAACTGTGGCATAGGCGAATGGGACACTCATCGAACAAGGTGTTGAAAGAAATGGGTTTGCCAATTTCCGAATCAACATCAAATTTCTGTGAAGAGTGTATTATTGCCAAACATCCTAACACTCCAGTGAGCAAGAATCCTAGAAGTCGAGAAAGTGTGGCAATGAGAATGATTCACAGTGACATATGTGGCCCTATTGATCCTCCTACTAGGGCAGGAGAAAGATATTTTGTCACTCTCATAGATGACCTCTCAAGGTTTATTGAAGTACATCTTCTAAAGCACAAAAGTGACATTGCTGAGGTTTTTAAACTGTTCTTCAAACAAAACTCAAAGCTCTACAAAATTAGATGTGACAATGCCAAAGAGTATGTATCTGGTGAACTGGCCCGTTACTGCAAGAAAAATGGTGTTTTGATTGATCCAGCTCCCCCATATTCAGCTCCTTTAAATGGTGTTGCCGAAAGGGCAAATAGATATCTTTTAGAGAAGGCTCGTGCACTAATTTTTGAATCAAAGATACCTAAAACTTGTTGGGGGTATGCTGTGCAAATAGCCGCATTTCTCAAGAACAGAATTCCAAATCAAACTGTTGGAGATGTGCCATTTAAACTCAAATACGGTAAGCCACCTGACCTAAGCATTATCAGAGTGTTTGGTTGTGATGCATATATGAGAATTCCAGACAATTTAAGAAAGAAATTGGATCCTAAATCCAAGAAGATGATTTTCATAGGATACTCAACAATGGGTTACCGCCTGTTAGATCCAGTAACAGAACATGTTGTGGTTTCTCGTAATGTAAAATTCAACGAAGAGAAGAAATGCATAATGAATTTGATTCAAGATGATTCCATACAAGTTGAAGAGCTTGCTAATGAAGAAGTGAACCTGGATTCGAGAGATGTGGAAAGTATAACTCCTGAAGAGAACCTAGAAGAAATGTCAAATAGACCTAGAAGAAATGTCAAATTACCTGTCAGACTAGATGGTTATTTTGTGTATGAAGCTAATGCAACATCTGTTGATTCTGTCTCATTTGAGGATGTAGAAAAATTACCCGAAGAAGAGAAAATACCATGGAAGAAAGCTATGAATGAAGAAATGGAGTCTCTAACTAAAAATAAAGTGTTGAAGTTAGTGGAATTACCAAAAGAAGCAAAGACAGTATCCTGTAAATGGGTGTTGCGTGTCAAAAGAAACAATGTTTATAAAGCCAGAGTGGTTGCTCGTGGTTTTGAACAGAAACCAGGAATTGATTATTTTGACACTTATGCTCCTGTAATCAGTATGTCATCACTCAGACTTGTTCTTGCCATCATTGTCCAAAAGGATTTTAAAATTTATGCATTGGATGTCAAAACAGCTTTTCTGAATGGTGAACTTGATGAAATAATCTTCATGGAACAACCCATGGGCTACAATGATAACAGTGGCCGTGTATGCAAGCTGCTTAAGATGGACTCAAACAAGCTCTATGGACTCAAACAAGCACCCAGGCAATGGTTCAAACGTTTTACAGATTTCATTCTTCATTTAAACTTCAAGCAGTTAAATAGTGAAGCATATGTTTTTGTAAGAAGATCTGAACAGAAAGAAATCTTCATTCTGTTGCATGTTGATGACCTACTCATTGCTGGTTCTGATGATTCAGAAGTTAAAGTTGTGATTCAGCTACTTAGGAATGAGTTTGAGATGTCTAAGGCTGAAATTGCTGAAGAATTCCTAGGGATACGCATGGAATATTCTCAAAATCAACTTTCTTTAAGTCAAAAGGCTTATGTTGAGAAAATTTTGAATAAATTTAAAATGACAGAGTGCAAACCATCTGACACATCTCTTGTGCCAAAGTCAACTTCTTCAGATTTTGTGCAGGGCAAAAGTTTTCATGGTCCTTATCGTGAGCTTATAGGGGCTCTGCTCTACTTATCCATGATGACTCGTCCTGATATCTTGTACTCTGTTAATTTCCTTAGTCAACTCCAAGAGCACCCTACTGATATTGCCTGGGCTGGCCTGAAAAGAGTGCTTAGATATCTAAAAGGGACATCTGAACTCAAATTAATGTTTTGTAAATCTTGTAGTGACAATAGTGTTATTAATGTTTATGTGATGCAGATTGGGGGGCTGATACACAGGATAGGAAGTCTATTTCTGGGTATATTATTTTCTTTAATGATTGTCCAGTTGCTTGGTCTGTAAAGAAACAAACCTCCATTGCTCTTTCCTCTACAGAGGCAGAGATTTTAGCTTTAGCAAAAGCTGTCCAGGATTTAATTGTTCTTTACAATGTAACTACAGAAATTTTAGGGTATGAAAATATTAATGTTTTTATTTTCGAGGATAATCAGTCAGCCATTAAGGCTATATTAAATGAAAACAACTGTGCTAGATTAAAGCATTTGGATATTAAATTAAAATATGTTAGGGATACTATAAAATTGTATAATATAAATCTTGAGTATGTTGCTACTGAAAATCAGTTAGCTGATATGTTTACGAAATGCTTACCTAAACCTAGATTAATTGATTTAAGATATAAATGTAAAATAATGTGTGATTAAGGGAGGGTGTTGAAAGTAATCACACTTACTCCCTGGTGTAAGTTAAAATGTTTGTATGTTACATGTAACCGTAACCCTGTAATTATTTTTGTGTATTCTGTTTGGCAACGCTAAGTCAGAGTTGTAAAAATGTGAATGATGTTGCAGTCGCTATGTGCGTGATTTAGTTAATCTTAATCTTAATTAAACTTACTTATGTTTATTATCGGCCTCTGATTCAGTTATTATCTGCACACTATTAACTTTGAAATTTCTTTATAAAAATTTTATTTAGCGGAGTTAAACTTTATTCGAAGAAAAAAAATGTGATTCTATAGATAAGATAGTGATAAATAAAAAATACTAATCTAAAATTTTAAAGTATATTTTGTCGCAAAGATGTCAGAGATATTTTGAATCAATACTAAGAAAGTTTCTGTGTGTCTATCTCTGTGTATGCGTGTCTTCGATGGCTTGGCTAGCGACATCTACGGCATGTACGTGGCTGAAAATTCTTGTATAGATTCCTAATGTACCTGAGACTCAATATTTTAAAAAATTACTAATAATTAGCCGGGATATTAATTAAAACTTCATCAAGTGGCCCTATTAAAAAAAGTATTTATTTCTTTAAAATTACAATATGATTGAAATTGCATTTTGCGCACGTTTGTCCAATCAATACACTCCCCTTGTAATCACATTGAATCTAGATGTTTTCAGATGGAAAAGTATAGATTTTAATCGAGCTGCGAAGACAATTCTTTCTCTTTTTCTTTTTTAAGAGGGGGGAGGGGTTACCAGAATTTGTAGTTCGCCAGGTTGCCTTATTTAAAAGTACACCAGAAATTTTTACAGGCCATTATATATTTTTTAATATTGTCTTTTCTTTCGATTTTAAATTAACCAATCTATGTGTATTTCTTAACGACGATTCCTTTGAAATATGACCGTAAATGACGAATATACAGGGTGAGCAAAAAGTCCGTAAAAACTTTAAAAATTCATAAAAACCGAAAAAATAACCGAAATGAAAAACGGTTTGCAGGGTTAGTATATATAGGTCACGGGGATTTTTTTAAGACATGAAAAAAAAATTAAAAAAACAGCCAATAGGTGGCGCTGACGTACCCAAATCAAAGAAAAGATACCCAAATAAAGAACAGAATGTTTCCAACTCGTTTATTTGACCTGTATGTGTTCATGACATTCATCATTTGACATTCTGTTCTTTATTTGGGTATCTTTTCTTTGATTTGGGTACGTCAGCGCCACCTATTGGCTGTTTTTTGAATTATTTTTTTTTCATTTCTTAAAAAAATCCCCGTGACCTATAGATACTAACCCTGCAAACCGTTTTTCATTTCGGTTATTTTTTCGGTTTTTATGAATTTTTAAAGTTTTTACGGACTTTTTGCTCACCCTGTATATTGATTGACAATTTTAATTTTTCGAACGTTTTTTATCTGGCAGCTGTTTATCATTTGAGCAGCGCATGCGCAGCAGATATAAAATGATACAAATTTAAGGTTTATTTAAAAATATTATGGGCCTGGGCAACGCCGGGCGGATCAGCTAATGTATTATGAAAACTTAACTTTAAATATAGATTGAAAAAAAAAAACGGAGATTTTATGGAGATTGTATTGGTAATTGGAACTCCTGTACAGTTCACTGTTTTTTAACGGAAAAAATACTCGTAAATGCTAGAAAATTTACCCGAAAGAAATGGAAAATTTTCTGGAATTTACGGAGATTTTTCCGTTAAAAGTTGTCCCGATACAATTTCCGAAAAAATCGTCCTTTTTTTTTTTTTAACAGTGTGAAAACAAAAACTTATAATGCTACTGACAGTTTTATTTTAAATAAATTGTGCAACAAATCAGGATTTTTTTAAAGTTTTTATAACATTAACATGTTACGATAAAAAATTTGTAAACTTTAGGAATTCGGAAATCTGAAGACGATCGGTACGAGAGGCTGCCCTATGTTCCCTGAAAGTGACAGGACACTGTTTCTGTGTGAACAGTAACATCGATATTCTTGTAAAAAGAAAAAATAAACTATTATCAACAATAACAAATGCAACAGTGCGATGAAATACAGCTCATATTCAAAATATTAGAATAATTGAGAAAAAGTAATAAGAAAAAATTACTTGTCATTTATTTATTTTTTATACTAAGTAAATGCAATTAAATTTCTTATAAATTAAATCTGGAATGTTTAGATAAGATTTTAACATTTATAAAATATAAAATACAGCACAATAAATTAGGTATACAGCTTCCTTAAACAAACCAGAATATTAGAATAAAATTTAGATTGGTTCAAAATATTAGAATATTTTATTTTACGCAACAATATTACCTTATGAATATGAAGTAAATGGTAGTTAATATTTTGTAGCATCCCCTTTAGCTTTCACAACAGCGTACAATCGATCTTGCATACTATATACAAGGTGTTTACAAACATTTCTATCAATATTAGCCCAAATAGACTTTATACGTGCCACTAACTCAGTTTTACTTGAAGGAGGATTTTCTTGAAGTTTTTTCTTCATTATACACCATAAGTTTTCGATGGGATTAAGATCTGGTGAATTTGGTGGCCAAGGAAGTACCTTAATGTTGCGTTGGCGGAACCAATTCTTAGTTGACACCGAGGTATGCGGGGACGCTAAATCTTGTTGAAAGATGAAATCATCTTCAAATAAATCTTCTGATGATGGAATCATGTAATATTCTAAAATTTCTTGATATATCAGAGAGTTAACCTTTTCGTAGACGATGCATAACTTTCCAGG
Organism: Maratus speculifer; assembly: GCA_964019185.1. Lineage (NCBI taxonomy): Eukaryota > Metazoa > Arthropoda > Arachnida > Araneae > Salticidae > Maratus > Maratus speculifer. Next base: position 107,874,385 of record OZ025302.1, on the reverse strand, counting down.
TCCTTCTGCACTCATACAACCCCAAACCATGACACTAGCAGCAAATTTTACGGAACGTTTAAGGCATTCTTTATCAAATGCTTCTTGCTTCATTCTCCAAACTCGAATACCTTGATTACCATATGAAACACAAAACATACTTTCATCACTAAATAATATATTTTTCCAATCTTCATTGCTCCATAAACGTCTTGATTTACACCAATTCAATCTTATACGCTTTTGTCTTGCAGTCATGAGAGGTTTTGTTTTCGGTACACGAGATTCAAATTTAAATTTATGGAGACGTCTTAATGTTGTCGATGTAGAAACTTCAACTCCTTCTTCTTTCCATTTTCGGTGCAAGAATCGCACACTTTTAAAACGGTTTTTCTTAACTATACGCTTCAGTTTCCTGTCATCTCTAGCCTATGTTTTTGGTTTTCGGCCACCATTTCGGCGATTATTTTGAAATTTTCCAATTTTTGAATATTGTGTTAGAATTTTACTAACGCTCGATTGCGAACAATGTAAATAATTCGCTATAAAACATTGATTTTTACCGTGCCGATACAAATCAACCATACGAAGTTTAGTAGATTCAGGAATATCACTCACACGGCCCATTTTAAGACGAAAAAGAAACAAACTGCAAAAAAGAATACTGATTTTAAATAAAGTAGTCTGAATTTAATCAATGATGCCACCAGTTAAGAATTGGTAATAATTAAAGGAGAATTAATGTGAAATATTCTAATATTTTGAACCACTTGAATAAATATTCTAATATTTTGACTTTTCAAAATAATTTTTTTTGCAATTAATCTTTTCAAAAATGATATTAAATTTAAGATAACAAGTAAGTTTAATCAACAATAAGTTCTTAATAAAAATATCGTTTGCATATTTTCATTAAAAGACATTAAATTACCAAACGATATTTTCAATTTCTAAAAAAAGGTAATTATTCTAATATTTTGAATATGAGCTGTAGTAACTCTTACAGAAATGTATTATTGCATTACGAATAATCAATGAAATAAAAGTTGCCGCTTATCCAAAATCACCGACAGCATCACTTTCATAACTTTGACATTAAAACTTCAAAATAAAAAATGTTTCATAAGTTTATTTTTTCGGGGTAACTTTGGGTGTAACTTTGCACCTCATCCTAATTTTCAATATTTTTTACTCCAAAAGAATAAATAAACAGCAGAACTGTGCTCTGTTGACAAGGTTCTAAACTGAGATTTTCTACTCTTTGTTTCAGAAAAAAATAACAACATTATGCACAATTAATTCATCATCCAACTATTTCTGTGAAGTAACTGTTTTCAAATTAATTTTTAATGCTCTTTTGAAGTTGTTGTAATCCGATTAAATTTTCATAGTAAGTAACAATCTAAAACTCTACTACTAATCTACATATTTATCAGACATATTATTATCTAAATATTGTAAATGTTTTGTGATTATTTATTTATTAATTGTTAATAAAATGTAAACAAGCTGGAAATTGCACGTGAAGCGTAGCAAATGAGGTGCGTTCGTACAATAACGAAGTTTTAAAAATATCACTCTCATATATCAATCTCATAAAATTGTAAATAATTACAATTAAAATGCGCACCAAACAATGTTCTCCCTATACCATTATGAAATGACATACTTTTGTGTGGCCTTGTAAATCAATAACAAATATTCTTTGCGCCACAGATTATGCAAAATGTATATTATAATATGTACTTTATAGATGCATATCAATTTTATTACGTTCGAATGAGTGTAACACCATTAAAATGCATTTGAAACATTTTCCCCATAAACCGTAATGTAACGGAATACTTTTGATTGTCCCGGTAGTTTAACTATGCATCCGATTTTGATAAAATTTGAAATAACTCGACAAAATTATGTAATATCTACGTATTTAAAATTTCAAACGATTAAAATGCATTTGAAACTTTTTTCCTTATTGACCGTAATGTAACGTAATCCTTTTTATTAGCTCACAGGCTATCATAGCCTGAGAGCTTATGTGCCCGTCCGTTCTGTATGTACGTTCGTACGTGCGTTCGTGCGTAACGCGATAACTCGTGATAAAAATATCCGATCCACTTGAAATTTTGTATGTAGGTATATCCTGACAAGGCGCTTCCCTGATTAGTTTTTGGAGTTCATTCGATATGTATAAGAGGGGGAACGGGGGGCTCATGCCCCTCCCCTTAGTTGATATAAATGGGATTTTCATGCAGAATTAAGTTTTCGTTCAAAATTTAGATTAGGATCATTCTGATGAGGCGATTCCGTGACTGTTATTAGGTGTTCATTGAATAAGTATAAATAGGGGGAACGGGGGTTCTAATGCCCCCCCCCTTAATTTATATAAATGGGTTTTTCAAGCAGAATTTTCAGATTTCGTTCAAATCTCTGAATAGTTTTGGAAGTTTAATGGTTAAGTATATAAGAGGGGGATAACTCCTTTTAAATTTTATAAATGCTAAATGGGTTTTTTTTAAGAATTATCTCATTTGCTCTGAATTTTCGATATAGATTTTTTATATGATAAAGCATGTCTTTGATAGTATAGGAGGTTCAATGATTAAGTATAAAAAAAGAGGAAAGGGGAGAGCTGTTTTCCCTTCTTAATTTTTTTTTTTCGAACGGAATTAACCCTTGAAAATATAAGGCTTTAATGTACAATTAGTATTTGTAGCCTGTGAGCTCAATGCCATCAGTTTAACTGGGCAGTATTCTTTATTGTCCCTGTGATTGATCTATGCATCCGATTTTCATAAAATTTGAAATGGCTTGACAAAATTATATAACAATTATGAATTTTAAATTTCAAACGAATCAGTTGTGTAGTTTTTGCGTTGTTATATGCGCACAGACAGGCGGACAGACAAGACGGACAAACGGACGGACTGAACGACAACAATAGTTGCTACGTATTTACATAATTACGAACGCACCAAAAAAGAAGGCGCTACCATTTTACCTCATTTTCAGTGTTCATACATTCGACATATTTTATTCTTGTTTGAATAATACTAGTACTAGTGTGTAATACTGTAACTATGGATATTTTACTGAGTTAAAAGATTGAAAATTGTTTTTCACTGCACTTTTATGTTTTAAATGAACAATAAATAGTTCTTTTTTTATTTCTAAGTATTAGTGCTGCAAAACTAACGACTAAATAAATACCCCTAAGGTGTTGTTATTTTAAAACTCACTACCCGTTTGAAAATATTCGTTACTCGTCACTACTCAGAAACAGGCTATTAACAATTATCGTATGTACTAAAAAACTGCAAGGAATCTAGTTACATAAGGAAAACGGGTTTTTGGAAGAATTTGTATTTTTTACTCTTCACATATTGTTATGTGCTGACATCTGTCCGTAAGACATAGATTTAATTAAATTTCTAATTTTTAATGGAAAAGGGTAAACAAAATGAAAATACGATACATAATTGAGTATAACATGTCTAAATTGTAGAATTTATTACTTATGAAAATAAAGAATAATCGGAGAAAACTATGAAATATAATTACACAAACAAAATGTTTTTACAAGGAAATTTTCTTACTAATTTTACACTTAAACAGCGTCGTGCGAAAGGGGGGGAGGAGCGATCGTGCCGGGCACGGAAATTTAGTGGGTGGCAAGTTTATACTACCAACGTCTTTTTTGGCCTGTTATAAAAAAAAAGTTGGGTCGAGGGAGGGGGCGCCAAATTGAAACTTTGCTCCGGGCACAATTTTCTCTTCGCACGCCCCTGCACTTAAAGTAATTAATAGTAGTGAAATTTTAATTTCTGGAATTATTTAAAAATACTTAAAAACAATATGTGTCATTTCTTACGTGATCATCCTATCAAACAACATCTACTTTTATACTTCAATCACATTATCTCTTAAATTTTTTATTTATATTTTAAATTACTTTTTTTTTTCAAAATATGAAATTTAAAAACAAACAGCAAATATGTTTTTATGAGGCACACTCCAACTCCTCTTTAAGTTTTTCTTTGGCCAACATAAATTTAGTATCAAGCAAAGTAATACTAAGTAAATATCTGGAAGGCACTTCGTAATTTGGTTCTAGGTAATTAATTAAATCATTAAAACCGAAATCGCCAACAATAATTTTCAATTTTTCGTCAACAATAATTTCCCGAATTTTCAACATTAAATTATATCAAATTACATTAACACTTTAGGAACGAACTAGCAGTATACATTCCGTATAAGTTGCTCACATTCCTTGATTATTCTCATCATAAAATTTTATTGTAAAAATATAATCCGGACATTCCTGTGATTCAATTAGGCAAAAATTTCTGTTTTGTAAAAATGTAATAAAAAATTGGAATTTCTGTAAACGGCGCTCGTCCCCAAGGGGTTAAGACATGTGATTATGTATTACATATTTTATCATCTATACAATTAAACTTTTATTACCTCACACCAGTAATGTGTAAAACTTTACGTATTATGATACACTTGATTTTTCTTCATCTTAGTGATTGAATTAGTGTTTAAAAAAAAAAAAAGAAAAGAAAAAAAGAAAGACTTCAAAGACGTAATGTAATTCTTACTGGAATTATCTATTTCGTTATTGAATAACGACACGTGATTATGTATTACATATTTTATCATCTATACAATTAAACTTTTATTACCTCACACCAGTAATGTGTAAAACTTTACGTATTATGATACACTTGATTTTTCTTCATTTTAGTGATTGAATTAGCATTAAAGAAAAGAAAGACTTCAAAGACGTAATGTAATTCTCACTGGAATTATCTATTTCGTTATTGAATAAAATCAGGGGAAAAACTTTTCTTTCTTAAAAATCACAAACTGCAAAGTACTTTCTCTGTTTAAATTCAAAAGAAGATACTGAAATACATAAAAATTAAATTAATAACAACACAGAAGCTAACTTTATAGAAACGATTTTGAAAATTAATTTCTGTGCATACATGCCACATCCTTTGCAACAATTTGACGCTATTAGATAGCCTTGACTCTTCGCTAAAGCTCTGACTTGAAATTTCCGCCATAATAAAGTTTCATCTTAATCACGTCTTCATCATAATAAAATTTTCTCTTGGTATAATCTTATAAAATTTCTCTAAAATAAAATTAAGATTATATTACATTACATAAAGTTACAATATTATGCATTACGTAATCTAAATGGAAAACAACTAAACTTTTATTGACCTCCCACCAGTAAAGAGTAAAACTTTAATATACCTAACTTACACATGAGTTCGACGAAACTGAAATTCGCTAAAGTGTCATTGTCAACAGGCCTGAAAACACGCATGTATTTTCTGCATGTTTTCAGGATTTCAGGCATATGTTAATGCCAAACTAGCAGGGGAGACCGATCTTAGCTCGGTCAAAATTAACTTTGTGTTCAACTCGATATAGTATTTTCACTGTATCATTAACTCTGTTATTTAAATCTATTATTACTGTAAAACATGTTTATAATAGTATTATTTAGAAAAAAAATCAATAAGAAAACTATGTTTTTATGCCCATGTTTATAACTTTTACTTTATTTTAAAATTTACAACGAAAGGACATCGATCTAAATCACTTTTTTAGCTCGACTCTGATTGGTTTAACCATGCATCTCGAATCCTCTTAAGAATGTATAAAAAAATTCTTTACATTCTGAAAGACAATATTTTTTGCTAGATATAGCCAAATTTGGAGGCATTCTTTCATTTGGCTCCAAATACGTGTTTTGGTTTTCGTAATTTTTATAGTCGATTTTTTGGCCATATGTCGCCAATATTTTGTCAAATATCACCAAGTTATTGGCTTTTGCCATATTCTCATGACCCTGACCCGTATTACCCAAAATGAGCCACTAATCAAATTTGATAAAGCATGTGACATAGCTCAATCGTCTTCAGGTAATCAAAAACAGTAGAACATAAAATTGAATCAAAATCGTTTAAGCCATTTTTTAGGTAAAATTAGCTTGGCAGCATTCAGCAATGAAGCGAAAAGACCCACTAATATAATTTTGTTTAACATGCGACTCAGCCCAATAGTCTTCTCGTGACAAAAAACGTTTTGTTTCAAAATTTAGGTAAAATTGATTGAGTCGTTGTTATATATAATTAGAATGACCCTAGCTCATTAAGACCCAAAATGACCCACTAATCGAATTTTCGCGAGCATGTGTCGAAGCCAAATGGTTTTCTCTTGCTCCAAAACGATATAATACAAAGTATAGTCAAAATGGTGAGTACCATTTTCTATATAAAATTAGCATGACCCATCATGACCAACAAATGACCCTTATAATCAAAATCTCTCGAACGTGTGGCCTAGCTCATTAGTCTTAGCATGCCGAAAAACATTAGATACAAAATTTAGATAAAATCGATTGAGCCGTTTTTTAGATATAGTTAAGTTTGACCTGACCCCTTATGATCCAAAATGACCCATTGATCGAATTTTCTCAAAAATCTGTCATAACCCAATGATTTTCTTGTGCCCGAAAACGATAAAATACAAAATTTAGCTAAAATTGCGCGAAACGTTGTCTAGATAAAATTAGAATGACCCAAAAGTGGCCCACTAACCGAAATTTCTCGAACATGTGATCTACCCCATTGATTTTCTCATGCCAAAAATATGTTGTATACGATATTTCGTTAAAATCGACCCACCCATTCTTTAGATATAGCTTGACCTTGACCCATTAAGACCCACAAATGACCCTTATAATCGAAAGCTCTCGAATATGTGACTTAGTCCATTAGTTTTCTCGTTTCTAAAAATTGTTACATACAGAATTTCGTTAAAATTGATCCTGCCGTTCTTTAATTATATATAGCTTGACCCAGACCCTTTATGATCCAAAATGACCCATTAATCGAAATTTTTCGAACATGTAACCTAGTCCAATGATTTTATCGTGCCAAAAAAATGTTGCATACAAAATTTCATTAAAATCGATCCACCTGTTCTTTAGATATAGCTTGACCATGACCCATTATGACCCATCATGACCCACAAATGACCCTCATAGTCGAAGTCTCTCAAACATGTGATTTAGCCCATTAGTTTTCTCATGTCAAAAAACTGTTACAAACAAAATTTCGTTATAATCCATCATACCGTTCTTTAAATATAAATAGCTTGACCCAGATCCTTAATGACCCAATATGACCCATTAAAATTTTTTCTCGAACATGTAACCTAGCCCAATGTTTTTCTCGTGCCCGAAAACCATAGAATGCAATTTTTAGTCAAAATTGCGTGAGAAAATCTCTAGATAAAAATAGCATGACCCACAATGACCCCAAAAATGACCCATTAACCGAATTTTCTCGAACATGTTACCTAACCCAATTATCTTCTTGTAACCCAAAACGATAAAATTTGGTCGAAATCGTTAGAGCCGTTTTTAAATAAAAATGGCTTGACCCATAATGACCCACAAATCGAAATTTTTCGAACATGTGGTCCAGTCCAATAATTTTTTCGCGTCAAAAAACGATTGGATGCAAAATTTCCTTAAAATCGATCCAGCCGTTCTCTAGATATAAATAGCTTGATCCTGACCCATTATGACCCAAAATGACCCAATAATCGAATTTTCTCGAACATGTGACCTAGCCCAATGGTCTTCTCGTGCCCGAAAATGGTAAAATCCAAATTTTTGCGAAAATCGTTAGAGCCGTTTTTGAGATAAAATTTACACTCACAGAGACACACACACACACACACAATTTTTGCTCGCATTATAGTATAAGATAAGAAGTATATTTATCTCTTTAATCAACAAAAATCTTTTAATTACTGTGAGAAAAGGAAGACCCCATAGCAGTAATGTAAATTCTTACTAGATATATTCATTTATTTATTGAATAAAAGCAGGAGAAAAACAATTTTTCTTTCTTAAAAATTACATCCTGCAATGTATTTTGTTTGTTAGAATTCAAAATAAAACAATCAAGTAAGTAACAATTAAGTTAATAATAATAGCGCGACTTGTTCTCACTTTATGGAAACGATTTTGAAAATTAATTTTACGTACACATCTTTCATGATTTGTAACAATTTGAATCTATGAGACAGCCTTGGCTCTTGTCTAAAGCCCTGACTTGAAATTTTCACTATAGTAAAATTTTCTCAAATATTTTCACCATTAAATTATGTCGAATTACATTAATCCTTTAGGGACGAGCTCGCAGTATACATGCCGTGTAAGGTGCTCACATTCCTTGATTATTCTCATCATAAAATTTTATTGTAAATATTTATTCCGGACATTCCTGCGATTCAATTAGGCAAAAATTTCTGTTTTGTAAAAATGTAATAAAAAATTGGAGTTTCTGTAAACGGCGCTCGTCTCCAAGGAGTTAAGACACGTGATTATGTATTACATATTTTAGCATCTATACAATTAAACTTTTATTACCTCATACCAGTAATGTGTAAAACTTTAATATATTTAAGATATACTAGATTGTTCTTCATCTTAAAGATTGAAATTATTTAGCGTATCAAACAATCTGAAAGCACATAGGTAAAACTAACAAGTACGTTTTCAGATATGTTGAATGTTAAATGAAAAGTTATTCAACAACAAACAACTAATGTGAAAAAAGAAAGACGTAGTGTAATTCTCACTAGAATTATTTATTTGGTTATAGAATAAAATCAGGGGAAAAAATGTTCTTTCTTAAAAGTTACAAACTGCAAAGTACTTTCTCTGTTAAAATTCAAAAGAAGATACTGAAATAAATAGCAATTAAATTAATAACAATACAGAAGCGCATTTTATGGAAACGATTTTGAAAATTAATTTCTGTGCATACATGTCACATCCTTTGCAACAATTTGACGATATTGGATAGCCTTAGTTTTTGGTTATAGCTCTGACTTGAAATTTTCACCATAGTAAAATTTCACCTTTTCATCATAATAAAATTCTATCTTGATATAATTTTATAAAATTTGTCTAACATTAAATTAAGATTATTTTACATAGGACGTGTTCAGCGTAACTTACTGGTCACTTACCGATTGTAGACAAGTACGAAATGAAAATCAAGGCGAAGTGTGACGTCAGCTGCAATTCAACAGGAGAGTTTTTATTGGTGCCACAATTCCCTTTCGTACTGCCCTACAATCGGTCGGTAACATTGGTTACTTTGGTGAGTTGCGCTGAACACGCCCATACAGTTACAATGTTATGTATTACGTATTCTAAATGATACCGTAAAATGGGGTGAATCGGAACACTTTTCAACTTTAACGTTAAAAAAAAGCAACAACGGATTTTTTATTATTTTTATTTTTCTACTAGAAACTTCGGTCATGTTTTGTTCTCTACTTTTTAAGCAAAAACGAAACATTTTTACTGTTTATATATATATTATTTACATTTTTTATGGTGTTCCTATTCACCCCGCAGATAGGGGTGAATCGGAACAAATGTTATAATCTTTATTTATTCCGATTTAAACTTTAATGGGGTTAGTAAAAACAGGTAAAAATGATAAGGGAGAAATAGGACCACGTAGTTACAATAAAACCAAGCTTTTATTTTATATACAAGTAAAGATATGCATTTTTAAAAATTAGAAAACAACTTTGAAATCAAGAAAAGTTAAAAATTATTTTAACAAATTATATTTGGATTGCAGAAAAAGAATTAAATAAAAATTAGGCCCTTTCTATGTTATCCTTTACTAGTAGTCATTAGATAAGTGAATCTATTGAGTATGCCCAATCGCTGCATGTAATACGATCTACTAATACGCTCTCATCTCCAGCCCTTTGTACTGTTTGCATCCCTCTCTTTTTTCCATTTTGAGATGTTTGTGTAATGTTGTGGATGTCAGAGAATAATTCTGTGCAGTTTTTATAACTAATTTGCTGTTTTTAAATTCTTATATTGTGTGTTCCATGTCTGCTGAAATAGGCGTTGACTTTTTTTTGTTTAACCAAGTAATTTCTTGGCACATTTAAACTCTTCAAGTAATTAGAACAAACAAAATATTGTCACAATACATATTCAAACATATATTTTCATATATTACATATAACTATTACTGTATAGAAAAATAAACCATGAGAGAAAACGTGTTCCGATTCATCCCGTAAATCTTAAACTTTTGATGTTACAAGCCATTTTTCATTTTTTTTATTATGTAGTTTAGAAATAAGTAGAAGTAGAATTTAATACAGCATATCGTTTGCAGGTCTATCATTAATTAAAAATCCCCTCTCTTAGGTTTAGAATACGAAAAATACTGTAGTTACATACAAAGTTTTGAAGATGTCGAAAAAATGAGGTTTTTCAGGATCCTCTTGAAGTTTCTTTATATGCCCCAGTAGTGGTACAAACATGTCAAGACTGAATTTCCCAACTCTTAACGTTATTACCTTTTTATAAAAAAATTGGCAACTAAAAATATCATCAAATATATTTATAATGAATTTATTTGTATGACCGGGAAGTTTCGTTCCTATTCACCCCATTTTAGGGTAAACAACCAGACTTTTATTAACCTCACACCAGTAAAGAATAACACTTTAATATATCTAGATTACACTTGATTTCCCAGCAACTAATCTAAATTGTTAGCGCTTTAAAAAAGCCTGAAAACACACAGGTCCCACTGGATCTGAATGTCTTGTTTTCAGGTATGTAAATCTTAAAAGGCATAAGTATAACAAACGAGGAGGGGGAAATAAAACGTTTTAGTTGAAAAAAAAAGTAAAAATCTGTTTTTATCTAATTTTAACTTAAAAATTAATATTATAAAGAAATACAGTCTATTTTTGTGGCAAGTGCCTTTTTTGTGTAGATTTAAAGAAATATATTAACTTTTTGGCGCATGGTTTAACGCGCGCCATAAAGTTAAACTGTTATGTGAAAGGAATAATAAATAATGCCAGCCTGAAAGTAAAACATTAACAACATATTTAATAAAAACAAAACAAATAAAAAGTTACATGATTAAATTAATTAAGAATTAGCGTTGCAGACAGTGAGATCGTTACACACGCACGATCGCTCAACAGAGCACAGTTCGAATCAACTCGTGAAGTCTGGGCAAGAATGTTCGTTCCTCCGGAGAGGTTGCCGGTAAAAGTCAGTCTCGCCAAAGGCGGTGAAAGTTTGTTAGTTTGGTAGCTTAGCGCTACTTTGGCGGAGCAGTCCGCTGCACACTCCCTCCGCAGTGTCATTGGAAATGAACATAACGCCGGGGTGGCCGAACGAGTCGTCCAGTACGGGTAGTTGGTACAGGCTGTTGATTGCACAAAGGTTGCACAACTGGGACAGTTTTTTCGTTGAGTAAAGGTTTCACAACTGGGAAAGGTTTTTTGTTGAGTAAAGGTTTCACAACTGGGAAAGGTTTTTCGTTGAGTAAAGGTTTCACAACTGGGACAGATTTTTCAGGGTATAAAGGTTTCTCAAGGGTTTCACTATACATTGTTGTGAAAGCTGGCTTGAGTCTGTCAATCGAGATGGTTTGCTTACACCCTCTGATTTCTAGATCAAAGGTTTTATTACCTCTAAGAATGACCTTAAATGGCCCATCATATGGAGGTTGAAGTGGTTTTCGTACACCATCATGTCTTACGAAGACGTGAGAACATACAGTCAGGTGTGGGTGCACGAAAATTGATCTCTGGCCATGGCAGGAAGTGGGGACCGGTCGCACTGCAGCAAAATGGGACTTTAAGTCCTCCACAAGTTGCTTCGGTGAGGCATCTGCTGGTGTCGCGTCGAAAAATTCGCCTGGCAGTCTAAGAATCTTTCCATAAACTAACTCAGCAGTCGTTGCACCAACATCCTCTTTGAAGACTGATCGAAAACCAAGCAGCAATGTGGGCAAGGCTGCAGACCACTGGTCAGTGTTGTGAGCTTTTAATGCTGCTTTTAAAGGGCGATGGAATTCCTCTATTAATCCGTTCGTTTGAGGATGATATGGGGTAGTGCGGCTTCGTTTGATGCCCATCAGCTGGCCAAGAGCACTAAATAAGGCACTCTCAAACTGTCTGCCCTGGTCAGTGGTAATATAGGCTGGACAGCCGAATCGAGCAATCCACTGTGTGTAAAAATTTTTAGCCATTGTCTGCGCAGTTATGTCTGGTATTGGAACCGCTTCTGGCCATCGCGTGAATCTATCTATCATCGTTAAACAGTAATAGTTTCCCTGAGAAGGAGGGAGAGGGCCCACAAGATCGAGGTGTACATGATCGAATCTCTGTGACTGGTCTGTGAATTTCCCTAATGGAGATTTTGTATGGCGAATTACTTTCGACTTTTGGCATGGGATACAATGCTTAGCCCACTTAGTACAGTCTTTTCTCATAGAAGGCCAAATAAATCTGGACCGAACTAATTTTGAAGAACTACGAATACTGGGGTGCGATAAATTATGTAAAGTTAAAAAAACTTTTTGACGAAATGGTTGAGGAATATAGGGTCGAGCTGTACCCGGTGATAGGTCACAATAAATAGGAATGTCACAATCAGGTAAAGTGATTTTTTTAAATTGTAAAGTTTCCGAATTAGCAATTAGGCTTTCCAGTTCTGGGTCTGTTTGCTGCGCTTGGGCAATTTCCGTATAATTTATGGGGTTTGGCATACTTATAGCATTTATACGTGAAAGTGCATCTGCCACAATATTATCTGACCCTTTTATGTGCGAATATCGGTAGTAAATTGGGAAATAAAATCCAATTGCCTAGCCTGTCTTGGAGAACATTTATCGGAGCGCTGATGGAAAGCAAAAGTGAGTGGCTTGTGATCCGTATATAGGGAAAAATTTCTCGCTTCAAGCATATGTCTAAAATGTTTTATGGCAGCATATGCGGCTAAAAGTTCCCTGTCATATGCACTATATTTTTTTTTCTGTTTGAGAAAGTTTGCGAGAGAAAAAGGCGAGAGGTTGCAATCCCCTATCCACTATCTGCGACAATGATCCGCCTATAGCAAAATCTGATGCATCGACTTGCAAAACTAATTCAGCATCTGGTTTTGGATGTGCTAATAGAACCGCATTTGCAATTAACTTTTTACAATTATTAAATTCTTCCTCTGCTTTTTCTGTCCAGTCAAGTTTTGTCTTATCGTTTTTCTTCGCCCCTTTTAAATAAGAAGTTAAAAACACTTGATGGTTTGCTATGTTTGGTAAAAATCTCCGAAAAAAATTTAAAAAACCCAAAAATCGCTGAAGATCTTTAATGGTTTCGGGCTGAGGATAATTTAGAATAGGCTCAACTTTATCAGGTAAGGGTTTAGTGCCATCGCTAGTAATTAAGTGGCCTAAGAAAGAAATTTCCGATGCACCAAATATACATTTAGAAACATTTATGGTTAATCCATACTTATTTAGTCTCTCTAAAATGGTTCTTAAATGTGCTTTGTGTTCGTCCTCATTAGCGCTAAATATTAAAATGTCATCTAAATAGATATAACAAAATGGGAGATCACCCAGAATTTCATGCATGAATCGCTGAAAAGTTTGTGCAGCTCCGCATAGCCCAAAATTTAAATATGGAAATTCAAATAACCCAAATGGGGTACAAACTGCTGTTTTCTGTACATGGTCCGGATGCACAGGAATGTGGAAATAGGCACGAACAATGTCTAATTTTGAGAAAATTTTTTTGCCATGCAAGGTATTAGAAAAATCCTGGATGTGAGGTATGGGATACCGATCCGGTACTGTTTTGTAATTTAATCTCCTGTAGTCCCCAACGGGGCGAATGCTACCTGAGCTTTTCGATACTACATGGAGTGGAGACGACCAAGGTGATTTAGATGGACGGCAAATACCTTGGTCCATCATGAATTGAAACTCTTTTTTTACAGCCTCATATAGTTTTGGACGGAGCCTTCTTGGCTTACTATGTATTGGCGGGCCGGTTGTTTCAATGTAGTGCACTGTATTGTGCTTAACAGAGATAATACCAGGTGTCAATTTAGTTAAATCTGGAAATTCTGACAATATTTGATGATATATGGACTCACCAGAAATTAGTTTGACAGAAAAATGTTGGTCAGAATTTGAAACTTTTCCGGACTGAGTTAAGTTTGTTATGCTATCAATGAGTTTCTGTTTTTTAAGGTCAATTAAGATGCCAAAATGTTGTAAAAAATCAGCCCCTATTATTGGGACAGGAACATTAGCAATTAAAAATTTCCAAGTGAAATTTCGCTGAAGACCTAAATCAACATTCATAAGTTTAGTACCATATGTATAAATTTTGGAATTGTTGGCTGCAAATAATTGTAGTGAATCAGGTTGTAGATTTTTTAAATTTTTTGAGAGTGGTATACATGAAACATCCGATCCTGAATCAATTAGGAATTTTAGGTGCGATTTTTTATCATAAACATGTAAGCGACATGATTTTGCGACTGCCGCCGATGTATTTCGATCGACAGCCGCTACTGCGAGTTTTCCTGATCAGTGGTACTAGTATAGGTGCAGGGTGAGCGACATTTTCTCGCATTTTTTCCAAATCGTGCATGATAAAAACAATAATCAGTATTACGTTCACGGGAGCGTCCGCGAGAAAAACTACGGTGTCTAGAACCATTACGATGCCCTGGTCCTCTGCTCCGATCGCGAGCGAGGCGCTCGACTTGTTTACTTAATGCGGCAATCTCATTCCGAAGTGCGGAGACGTCATCTACCGGCGAAACGCGTTGGGTATTGTCTGCAGAAACTGCAGCGGTCTGACTGACAGCGAAAATATTATCGGTTGAAGTACGCACTTCAGAAATTTTGTCGGCCATTTTGGCCAAATTGTCTAACGATTCTGAGCTAATAGATAAAATCGTTTGTATTGCTGATGGTAGTCTCTGAAGCCATAGCGTTTTAAGGAAATCGTCAGTGATGCTTTTCCCCCCTAACTCTCGCATTTTTCGTAGAAATTGTGAAGGTTTATCATCGCCCAGGTGCATTTCCGAAATAAGCCGCCTCATCTGCTCATTTTCAGAAGCAGAAAATTCCGTAATAAGCCGAGTTTTTAAGGCCTCGTATTTATCAGTCTCCGGAGGAGCAAAAAAAATATCTGAAACTGAGCTTAACGTTTCTGGGTCAATTGAGGAAATAAGATGGTTGTATTTTGTTAAGTCATTTGTAACTTTAGCAAGCGCAAAGTTGCTTTCAACCTGGATAAACCAGAGCTTTATATTCGCCTTCCAAAGAGGAGGAATTTTTACGGCGACGTGAGATACCTGCGATGCAACCGCAGAACCATTATTTTCGGAGTCTGATCCCGTCATGTTATTATAGGATGCTTAGCTTAGGGGATACTGATAAATACTAACACAATACTAATAGGGAATACAAGGTAAATACTGATAAAATACTGATTACATAAAGATAAAATACAAAGACAATAATAGTAATAAAAATCATGATACTATAAAAAAACAATGGGGGAGGGATGTTAATTCATACGTAAAGCCGAAAAGTTTGACCAGTCACAGAGAAAATGTTAAAAAATCGATCACATACCTGCTAATCGACGATAATCCCATTCTTGCAAGAAACCACATGTCAGTGATTTAAAAAAATATTACGATAATTTTCGCAAAATGAAAAGAATTATTAACTAAGATAACATTAAAAATTAATATTATTAAATATTTACGGCTGGACTTCGCATAGTTTAAAAGATTAAAAAAGATTGATAAAATGCCGGGTCACCAGTTTGGCGCATGGTTTAACGCGCGCCATAAAGTTAAACTGTTATGTGAAAGGAATAATAAATAATGCCAGCCTGAAAGTAAAACATTAACAACATATTTAATAAAAACAAAACAAATAAAAAGTCACATGATTAAATTAATTAAGAATTAGCGTTGCAGACAGTGAGATCGTTACACACGCACGATCGCTCAACAGAGCACAGTTCGAATCAACTCGTGAAGTCTGGGCAAGAATGTTCGTTCCTCCGGAGAGGTTGCCGGTAAAAGTCAGTCTCGCCAAAGGCGGTGAAAGTTTGTTAGTTTGGTAGCTTAGCGCTACTTTGGCGGAGCAGTCCGCTGCAACTTCTCATTCATAGGCGCAACCAGCCTTTTGAACGGGGAGGGGGGGGGTGCCCAATTTTTTTAACCATAACATGGTGGGTACAAACAATATCTTATGTAATAAAACCTAATAAAACGGAACTCCATAAAACCTATAAAAATTCCGATTTAGACAGGTTTTAATTTTGAGGAAGGTATAATTGTGTGGTACTTCCTTTAAAAAGGGCCCAAATGCAATTTTTCAAAGCGTGAAGAAGGATGAGAAGTTGCTCAAAACTAAATCTAATGGATAAGAAAAAGATATATAAACATATATACCTGATAGATATAAAACAAAGATATCCGTAAACATAAATCTGAATTATCATAAATTTTCATTTCAAACAGCTATGAAATACTAAAATAAATAAACACGACTTTAGTTGCCCCCTTATTTTGAACAAAGTATCATTAAAATAACTTGTAAAATGAATAAGTACGCAATTTAAAGTGGAAAAAGTTCTTTGAGCCTTTTCTATACATGAATAAATAAAATTTTCCGGTTAAAAAAAAAAAAAAAAAAAAAAAAAAAAATGAGCCCGTCTTATCTCTATAGCATGTTCTTTTTATGAATGTGAAAATATGGCCGCAAAAAACGAAATTTCACCAACCTGTATATTAATTTGAATTTTGGGTAGCATTATTTCTCATTTTCAATGGAAGCAGATTTGTACAAGCCCCCCCCCCTCCGTTCCCCAGACCAGTCACATGGTGGAATTATGGTTTCACATTTGCATTTTCTTTATATATATACAGTGTCTCACAAAAGTGATGGGACACTTGTGCTTTATAAAAAGAAACTGCAATAAAATAAATAATCAAACATGTGAAAAAAAATATTGGGTGTGTTTCATATTTAAAGTTAGTAACAATTATTACATAACATACATTTTGCCAAAATATTAAAATATTAATTTAGTAAAAATACAATTGTTCAGAACGGAGCAAAAAATGGCTCACATAAGTGATGGGACACTTACTTTTCCATCAAATATTTATCCAAAAATTTTACTTTTTAAAAGGTTTTAATATTTTGTTGGATTTCCTTCTACTTTTAAAACATGATGTAATCTTTTTGGGATGGATTCGACTAATTTTTTTGTGATTTCTGGAGTGATTTTACCCCATTCTTTTTGAAGCACCGATTTTAGTTGTCGTTTTGAAGAAATGGTGTGTTTGCGAATTCTTGATTCCAATTCTTGCCAAATATTCTCTATGGGATTTAAGTCTGGAGATTGTGGTGGTGTTTTTATTATTTCAGGACAGTTATATAGCAGCCAGAGTCTAACGTTCAGAGCAGTGTGCTTGAGGTCATTGTCCTGGTAGAATTTAAAATCGTTATGAAGGTTCAATTTTCGTGCTGAAGATTTCAAATTTTGCTTTAAAATATCAATATACTTGTACTGATCCATTATACTGTCAATAAAAACAAGATTACCAACTCCAGCGGACGACATACACCCCCATACCATAACTCCTCCTCCACCATGTTTTACTGTTGGTACCAAGTTCTGTTTGCGAAATTCTTCCCTGGGTTTTCTCCACACCAAGATTCTACCGTCAGAACCAAATATATTAAATTTACTCTCATCAGCAAATATAACTTTATTCCAGTAATCAGAATTCTTATTTATGTTGGATTTTGCGAAAGCTAGTCTGAGTTTTCTATTCTTTTCACTTACGAAGAATTTTTTCCTGGCTACTCTACCGTGATATCCAGCAGATCGAATTACCCTTCTAATAGTCTCAGGATTAACAATTATTCCATATAATGCTTGTAAATCAGCAACAACTTTTGAAGCACTATTTCTTGATTTTTTTTTTTATATTTCGAACGATAATTCGCTTTATTCCATTGGATAGCTTTGATGATCGGCCAGGTCTTCTTTTATCCTGAATCATATGATTCTTTTTATATCGTTTAATGATATTGAAAACTGTTGAACGACTCAAGTTAACTGTTTCAGCAGTTTTTCTAATAGATTTTCCACATTCAATATGCAAATTAATAACTAATTTTCGAATTTCAGGCGAAGTTTCTTTTCGTTTAGCATTCATGGCTACACAGAGCTAAAAAACACAAAAATTCCAAAACAAACTGGAGAGAAATACTGCAGACGATTTTATAAATTACTGCCAATTGCTTTTAAGTAAAAATAAAACCCCAAAAAATATTTTTATTGCTTATTTCAGACGATTTTTGTTGCATATATAATGGTGTCCCATTACTTATGTGAGCTATTTTTTGCTCTGTTCTAAACATTTGTATTTTTTATTAAATTAATATTGTAATATTTTGACAAAATGTATGTTATGTAATAATCTTTACTAAATTTAAGTATGAAACACACCCACAAAAAAATGTGTACATGTGTTTTTAATTTATTTGATTAGTTTCCTTTTGTAAAGCACAAGTGTCCCATCACTTATGTGAGACACTGTATATATATATATATATATATATATATATATATATATCTCTTATTTGAATTTTAGAACTTTAGATAGAGATGAGTTCGTTCTCGTTTTTCGGAGCCCGGGCCCGAAAGATTTTTTTGTCATCAGAGCCTAAGCCCGCCCAAGTCCAATAATAATAATAAAAAAAAATCGCATGATATTTAAAAATTATTTAAAATGTGATATCTCATTTTTTAAAATTTCTTACATAAAATTTACTGTCAAATAAAAATTTAATTTCAATCTTATGAAAAGAGCAATTTGGTATCAAATAAAAATATACGTAGGGTAACACCCCCAGTAATTGGCACTTTTAGGATTTGTCTTTAAACTTACTTCAATTTTCATTACAAAGAAATAAGATATTTACTTGGAAATATTTTTAAATCAAAGAATGCATATTTGTGCATCTATTTTGCCCACTAAAAGCAAAAAAAAATTGGAAAAGTATTTTTATAAAAATATATTTATAAAAAGTTGCTGAAATCACCAGTAATTGGCACCTAGAGCACCAATGTATGACAACTTGTGATCCAGTAATTGGCACAAGTTTATATTTTAAAAATCTTTGCATTTTGCATTGGGTTTAATCGCTTTAAATGAATTTACTGTAGATGAAGATGCCATATTTCAGGTTTTTGAGAGTAAGAAATCAGCATATTAGTCTGAAATGTGAACACTTTAAAACAATACAATATACTTATATTAATACCCAGTAATTGTCATGCTGTCCCCAGTAATTATCATATGAAGCTTTAATGGATTCGAATTATTGGTAATATTTCATATTTTCAAATAAAAACAAATGATAAACAAAATTAGTATATAACTTTAAAAGTACTTCCAAAATAAGTGGTTTAATCTCAAATTCCCTGCGAATTCCTTGTAATTGGAATAGGTGCCAATTACTAGGAACTAGCAAAATTGAAGCACCATTAATTGGCATCTATCATTAATTCAGAAATCCAAATATTTGTGTCGAAAATACTTTTACACAATTAAAGTAACCCTTTTTAACTAAACAAAACTGTTGTCAACTAAAATTTAAAATATATTATAGATCAGATAATAATGAATTGAAAAGCATGCCTTCCTTAAGCCAAAAAAAAAAAAAAAAAAGCATTTGCAACAAAAATGGCTAATTTCATACAAGCCATAATTGTTTCTCTTTCCTCGGCACTATTGTCATTTAGTAGCATCATAAATCAAAGTTATAATCTTTAACGTAAATGAGCATATAACTGGTGGTCTTGCATTTTTAAAAGACTGGATATAAATCTTATTTTTGGACATGTTTGTAGGATGTGCCAATCACTGGTGCATGCCAATTACTGGGGATGTTACCCTACTTCATATTTAAAAGGATTCCCATATTTTTTGCCCTTTAATAAGAAAATTTGATGGACATATTAATAGTGTAATGAGTAAAAAGATGAAATTTGCAGAAATTACTATTCGTATTCTGACGAATAGAACAACCTTTTCAATTTCCTATAAAATGTGTAAATTTTTAACTATAATCATTTTATTTCTCATAACAATTCCTCGTGATTGACATGAACCTGAAAATCAACGCAAATTAAAACGTTGATACATTTTTTTTAAAGCTCCGAACTTTTATAGGAAAAGAAACACTGGTCGATTGTTTTTTAACATGGAATTTATGAACATTTAATAATATGGAAAATATGTTTACTTACGAAGGGAAATTCTCAGCATTAGCAAAGATCATGATGATAAACAGAAAAAATAATCATGGAGCTCTTTTCATATGAAGAACGATTATGATTCGTGCACAATTAAACAAATTTTCAAAGCTAAAGATTCCGGTCTACATAAAAAATGAAGATATCATTCTCTAAATGGTACATAACTAAATAAATGATAAATAAACGATCGAATTAAAAAATATCCTTACAACAAGCGAAAATCCAACAAGAAGCTAATTTATTGTTTATGCTTGTTTTGATTAGCGCCATTTCAATACTTCTTCGCTGGAAATGCAATAGATATAAATCCTCAAACATCGCAAATTTTCCTTTGAAGCAGCAATCAACTATTAAAATACAAAACCACAATTTCTAGTATCCTTTTCATTTTGATAAAAATAGTACTGAAATGACTTGAAAACTAATGCGTAATTTTAAAGGGGAAAAAGTTCTTTCAATCTTTTCTACACGTGAATAAATAATTTTCCGGTTTCAGAAAGAATGAGCCCTAGTCCGCTTGGGCCCGAAAACTAAAATGAAAATAGAGCCCGAGCCCGCCTCCGTCTCAAGCTGAGCCTGTCTCATCTCTACTTTAGATTACAAAAGCAAAAGATATAAATAGTTTCTATCCTTGTCGAGAATTTACGCTAATTTCTTATGGAATTGCAAAAACATGCATGAGAAAGAACGGCGTTAAAAAAAATTCCCATAAACAAAAGACATCAAATTGGGATTATAAAACCAACTTTTTGACTTACCGTGGCTAATACAGATTCTAGTAAATATTCTAATTTTAAATAATTCTCTAATTTAAAATAATTATAATAAATTCTAATTCTAAAATAAACAAAATAATTTACTTAAAAAAAAAAAAAAAGAATGTGGGTCTTTTTTTATCACATTTCAAAACAGACTGTTAGTTTTGATTAACTAATTGAACTAACTTGGCTTTCATTTAACTGCCTTTTTCTTTTAAAAATTTCGATTTTTTTAAAAATGTCAAGCTTGGGTCTGCGATAGCGAAGGGGGGGGGGGGGGGTCCCGGGCACCCAGGGCACCCCCCCCCCCCCCCGGCTACGCGCATGTCATTTGATTTTTCGCTGAAATATACCTTAAATTATTTATTAAAAACTAAAGCTCTAAAAAATCAGAAATTTTTAAAAACTCATTTCATTTTTAGTTTAATAACTAGCTGTAAAGATATAATAATGAATATTGATTAAAAAGTTATCAAAAAGGAGGTGGGGGGGGGTAAAATATTTTAACTATTGTGCCATAAAAAAAAAATCTGATTTTATATAATTTTAACATTAAAAAAAAGAATATTTTAAAGAAAATACATTCTATTTTCTCGAAAGTGTTTATTATTCTTTTCTTTTCTATTTTCTAGATTCGAAAAAAATCATTAACATCTCATTTGATTTTCTATTAATAAACCATTATTTCATCAAAAATTAAAGCTCTGAAATATTATACATTTTTAAAAACTTAATTTACTCCTAATTTATCAACTGGTGTAAAGAAATAATAATGAATATTGATTAAAAAGTTGTCAAAACCGACATAAAATATTTTAATTGTACAGAAAAAAAGAAAAAAATTTATTTTATTTAATTTTAATTTTTAAAAAGAATATTTAAAAAAGAAAATGCATTTTACTTTCCGGAAAGTGTTTCTTTTTCTTTTCTTTTCGTTTTCTTAGATTTGAAAAAATCATTAACTTCTCATTTAATTTTCGATTAAAAAAACCACTATTTAAGAAAAAACTAAAGTTCTGAAATATTATGAATTTTTAAAAACTTAATTTACTCCTAGTTAAGCAACTGACTGTAAAGATATACTAATGAATATTGATTAAAAAGTTATGAAAAGCGGAATAAAATATTTTAATTAAAAAAAAATCTAATTTTATTTTATCTTAACTTTTAAAAAGAATATTTAAAAAAGAAAATGCATTCTACTTTCAGGAAAGTGTTTCTTTTTCTTTTCTTTTCGTTTTCTTAGATTTGAAAAAATCATTAACTTCTCATTTAATTTTCGATTAAAAAACCACTATTTCAGAAAAAACTAAAGTTCTGAAATATTATGAATTTTTAAAAACTTAATTTACTCCTAGTTAAGCAACTGGCTGTAAAGATATACTAATGAATATTGATTAAAAAGTTATGAAAAGCGGAATAAAATATTTTAATTAAAAAAAAAATCTAATTTTATTTTATCTTAACTTTTAAAAAGAATATTTAAAAAAGAAAATGCATTCTACTTTCAGGAAAGTGTTTCTTTTTCTTTTCTTTTCGTTTTCTTAGATTTGAAAAAATCATTAACTTCTCATTTAATTTTCGATTAAAAAACCACTATTTCAGAAAAAACTAAAGTTCTGAAATATTATGAATTTTTAAAAACTTAATTTACTCCTAGTTAAGCAACTGGCTGTAAAGATATACTAATGAATATTGATTAAAAAGTTATGAAAAGCGGAATAAAATATTTTAATTAAAAAAAAAATCTAATTTTATTTTATCTTAACTTTTAAAAAGAATATTTAAAAAAGAAAATGCATTCTACTTTCAGGAAAGTGTTTCTTTTTCTTTTCTTTTCGTTTTCTTAGATTTGAAAAAATCATTAACTTCTCATTTAATTTTCGATTAAAAAACCACTATTTCAGAAAAAACTAAAGTTCTGAAATATTATGAATTTTTAAAAACTTAATTTACTCCTAGTTAAGCAACTGGCTGTAAAGATATACTAATGAATATTGATTAAAAAGTTATGAAAAGCGGAATAAAATATTTTAATTAAAAAAAAAATCTAATTTTATTTTATCTTAACTTTTAAAAAGAATATTTAAAAAAGAAAATGCATTCTACTTTCAGGAAAGTGTTTCTTTTTCTTTTCTTTTCGTTTTCTTAGATTTGAAAAAATCATTAACTTCTCATTTAATTTTCGATTAAAAAACCACTATTTCAGAAAAAACTAAAGTTCTGAAATATTATGAATTTTTAAAAACTTAATTTACTCCTAGTTAAGCAACTGGCTGTAAAGATATACTAATGAATATTGATTAAAAAGTTATGAAAAGCGGAATAAAATATTTTAATTAAAAAAAAATCTAATTTTATTTTATCTTAACTTTTAAAAAGAATATTTAAAAAAGAAAATGCATTCTACTTTCAGGAAAGTGTTTCTTTTTCTTTTCTTTTCGTTTTCTTAGATTTGAAAAAATCATTAACTTCTCATTTAATTTTCGATTAAAAAACCACTATTTCAGAAAAAACTAAAGTTCTGAAATATTATGAATTTTTAAAAACTTAATTTACTCCTAGTTAAGCAACTGGCTGTAAAGATATACTAATGAATATTGATTAAAAAGTTATGAAAAGCGGAATAAAATATTTTAATTAAAAAAAAAATCTAATTTTATTTTATCTTAACTTTTAAAAAGAATATTTAAAAAAGAAAATGCATTCTACTTTCCGGAAAGTGTTTCTTTTTCTTTTCTTTTCGTTTTCTTAGATTTGAAAAAATCATTACCTTCTCATTTAATTTTCGATTAAAAAACCACTATTTCAGAAAAAACTAAAGTTCTGAAATATTATGAATTTTTAAAAACTTAATTTACTCCTAGTTAAGCAACTGGCTGTAAAGATATACTAATGAATATTGATTAAAAAGTTATGAAAAGCGGAATAAAATATTTTAATTAAAAAAAAAAATCTAATTTTATTTTATCTTAACTTTTAAAAAGAATATTTAAAAAAGAAAATGCATTCTACTTTCAGGAAAGTGTTTCTTTTTCTTTTCTTTTCGTTTTCTTAGATTTGAAAAAATCATTAACTTCTCATTTAATTTTCGATTAAAAAACCACTATTTCAGAAAAAACTAAAGTTCTGAAATATTATGAATTTTTAAAAACTTAATTTACTCCTAGTTAAGCAACTGGCTGTAAAGATATACTAATGAATATTGATTAAAAAGTTATGAAAAGCGGAATAAAATATTTTAATTAATAAAAAAATCTAATTTTATTTTATCTTAACTTTTAAAAAGAATATTTAAAAAAGAAAATGCATTCTACTTTCAGGAAAGTGTTTCTTTTTCTTTTCTTTTCGTTTTCTTAGATTTGAAAAAATCATTACCTTCTCATTTAATTTTCGATTAAAAAACCACTATTTCAGAAAAAACTAAAGTTCTGAAATATTATGAATTTTTAAAAACTTAATTTACTCCTAGTTAAGCAACTGGCTGTAAAGATATACTAATGAATATTGATTAAAAAGTTATGAAAAGCGGAATAAAATATTTTAATTAAAAAAAAAATCTAATTTTATTTTATCTTAACTTTTAAAAAGAATATTTAAAAAAGAAAATGCATTCTACTTTCAGGAAAGTGTTTCTTTTTCTTTTCTTTTCGTTTTCTTAGATTTGAAAAAATCATTAACTTCTCATTTAATTTTCGATTAAAAAACCACTATTTCAGAAAAAACTAAAGTTCTGAAATATTATGAATTTTTAAAAACTTAATTTACTCCTAGTTAAGCAACTGGCTGTAAAGATATACTAATGAATATTGATTAAAAAGTTATGAAAAGCGGAATAAAATATTTTAATTAAAAAAAAAATCTAATTTTATTTTATCTTAACTTTTAAAAAGAATATTTAAAAAAGAAAATGCATTCTACTTTCCGGAAAGTGTTTCTTTTTCTTTTCTTTTCGTTTTCTTAGATTTGAAAAAATCATTACCTTCTCATTTAATTTTCGATTAAAAAACCACTATTTCAGAAAAAACTAAAGTTCTGAAATATTATGAATTTTTAAAAACTTAATTTACTCCTAGTTAAGCAACTGGCTGTAAAGATATACTAATGAATATTGATTAAAAAGTTATGAAAAGCGGAATAAAATATTTTAATTTAAAAAAAAATCTAATTTTATTTTATCTTAACTTTTAAAAAGAATATTTAAAAAAGAAAATGCATTCTACTTTCAGGAAAGTGTTTCTTTTTCTTTTCTTTTCGTTTTCTTAGATTTGAAAAAATCATTAACTTCTCATTTAATTTTCGATTAAAAAACCACTATTTCAGAAAAAACTAAAGTTCTGAAATATTATGAATTTTTAAAAACTTAATTTACTCCTAGTTAAGCAACTGGCTGTAAAGATATACTAATGAATATTGATTAAAAAGTTATGAAAAGCGGAATAAAATATTTTAATTAATAAAAAAATCTAATTTTATTTTATCTTAACTTTTAAAAAGAATATTTAAAAAAGAAAATGCATTCTACTTTCAGGAAAGTGTTTCTTTTTCTTTTCTTTTCGTTTTCTTAGATTTGAAAAAATCATTACCTTCTCATTTAATTTTCGATTAAAAAACCACTATTTCAGAAAAAACTAAAGTTCTGAAATATTATGAATTTTTAAAAACTTAATTTACTCCTAGTTAAGCAACTGGCTGTAAAGATATACTAATGAATATTGATTAAAAAGTTATGAAAAGCGGAATAAAATATTTTAATTAAAAAAAAAATCTAATTTTATTTTATCTTAA
This sequence comes from Maratus speculifer, assembly GCA_964019185.1. Lineage (NCBI taxonomy): Eukaryota > Metazoa > Arthropoda > Arachnida > Araneae > Salticidae > Maratus > Maratus speculifer. Next base: position 107,848,595 of record OZ025302.1, on the reverse strand, counting down.
CTTTTAAAAAGAATATTTAAAAAAGAAAATGCATTCTACTTTCAGGAAAGTGTTTCTTTTTCTTTTCTTTTCGTTTTCTTAGATTTGAAAAAATCATTAACTTCTCATTTAATTTTCGATTAAAAAACCACTATTTCAGAAAAAACTAAAGTTCTGAAATATTATGAATTTTTAAAAACTTAATTTACTCCTAGTTAAGCAACTGGCTGTAAAGATATACTAATGAATATTGATTAAAAAGTTATGAAAAGCGGAATAAAATATTTTAATTAAAAAAAAATCTAATTTTATTTTATCTTAACTTTTAAAAAGAATATTTAAAAAAGAAAATGCATTCTACTTTCAGGAAAGTGTTTCTTTTTCTTTTCTTTTCGTTTTCTTAGATTTGAAAAAATCATTAACTTCTCATTTAATTTTCGATTAAAAAACCACTATTTCAGAAAAAACTAAAGTTCTGAAATATTATGAATTTTTAAAAACTTAATTTACTCCTAGTTAAGCAACTGGCTGTAAAGATATACTAATGAATATTGATTAAAAAGTTATGAAAAGCGGAATAAAATATTTTAATTAAAAAAAAAATCTAATTTTATTTTATCTTAACTTTTAAAAAGAATATTTAAAAAAGAAAATGCATTCTACTTTCCGGAAAGTGTTTCTTTTTCTTTTCTTTTCGTTTTCTTAGATTTGAAAAAATCATTACCTTCTCATTTAATTTTCGATTAAAAAACCACTATTTCAGAAAAAACTAAAGTTCTGAAATATTATGAATTTTTAAAAACTTAATTTACTCCTAGTTAAGCAACTGGCTGTAAAGATATACTAATGAATATTGATTAAAAAGTTATGAAAAGCGGAATAAAATATTTTAATTAAAAAAAAAATCTAATTTTATTTTATCTTAACTTTTAAAAAGAATATTTAAAAAAGAAAATGCATTCTACTTTCAGGAAAGTGTTTCTTTTTCTTTTCTTTTCGTTTTCTTAGATTTGAAAAAATCATTAACTTCTCATTTAATTTTCGATTAAAAAACCACTATTTCAGAAAAAACTAAAGTTCTGAAATATTATGAATTTTTAAAAACTTAATTTACTCCTAGTTAAGCAACTGGCTGTAAAGATATACTAATGAATATTGATTAAAAAGTTATGAAAAGCGGAATAAAATATTTTAATTTAAAAAAAAATCTAATTTTATTTTATCTTAACTTTTAAAAAGAATATTTAAAAAAGAAAATGCATTCTACTTTCAGGAAAGTGTTTCTTTTTCTTTTCTTTTCGTTTTCTTAGATTTGAAAAAATCATTACCTTCTCATTTAATTTTCGATTAAAAAACCACTATTTCAGAAAAAACTAAAGTTCTGAAATATTATGAATTTTTAAAAACTTAATTTACTCCTAGTTAAGCAACTGGCTGTAAAGATATACTAATGAATATTGATTAAAAAGTTATGAAAAGCGGAATAAAATATTTTAATTAAAAAAAAATCTAATTTTATTTTATCTTAACTTTTAAAAAGAATATTTAAAAAAGAAAATGCATTCTACTTTCAGGAAAGTGTTTCTTTTTCTTTTCTTTTCGTTTTCTTAGATTTGAAAAAATCATTACCTTCTCATTTAATTTTCGATTAAAAAACCACTATTTCAGAAAAAACTAAAGTTCTGAAATATTATGAATTTTTAAAAACTTAATTTACTCCTAGTTAAGCAACTGGCTGTAAAGATATACTAATGAATATTGATTAAAAAGTTATGAAAAGCGGAATAAAATATTTTAATTAAAAAAAAAATCTAATTTTATTTTATCTTAACTTTTAAAAAGAATATTTAAAAAAGAAAATGCATTCTACTTTCAGGAAAGTGTTTCTTTTTCTTTTCTTTTCGTTTTCTTAGATTTGAAAAAATCATTAACTTCTCATTTAATTTTCGATTAAAAAACCACTATTTCAGAAAAAACTAAAGTTCTGAAATATTATGAATTTTTAAAAACTTAATTTACTCCTAGTTAAGCAACTGGCTGTAAAGATATAATAATGAATATTGATTAAGAAGTTGTGAAAAGCGGAATAAAATATTTTAATTAAAAAAATCGTATTTTATTTAATTTTAACTTTTAAAAAGAATATTTTAAAGAAAATGCATTCTACTTTCAGGAAAGTGTTTCTTTTTCTTTTCTTTTCGTTTTCTTAGATTTGAAAAAATCATTAACTTCTCATTTAATTTTCGATTAAAAAACCACTATTTCAGAAAAAACTAAAGTTCTGAAATATTATGAATTTTTAAAAACTTAATTTACTCCTAGTTAAGCAACTGGCTGTAAAGATATACTAATGAATATTGATTAAAAAGTTATGAAAAGCGGAATAAAATATTTTAATTAAAAAAAAATCTAATTTTATTTTATCTTAACTTTTAAAAAGAATATTTAAAAAAGAAAATGCATTCTACTTTCAGGAAAGTGTTTCTTTTTCTTTTCTTTTCGTTTTCTTAGATTTGAAAAAATCATTAACTTCTCATTTAATTTTCGATTAAAAAACCACTATTTCAGCAAAAACTAAAGTTCTGAAATATTATGAATTTTTTAAAACTTAATTTACTCCTAGTTAAGCAACTGGCTGTAAAGATATAATAATGAATATTGATTAAGAAGTTGTGAAAAGCGGAATAAAATATTTTAATTAAAAAAATCGTATTTTATTTAATTTTAACTTTTAAAAAGAATATTTTAAAGAAAATGCATTCTACTTTCAGGAAAATGTTTCTTTTTCTTTTCTTTTCGTTTTCTTAGATTTGAAAAAATCATTACCTTCTCATTTAATTTTCGATTAAAAAACCACTATTTCAGCAAAAACTAAAGTTCTGAAATATTATGAATTTTTTAAAACTTAATTTACTCCTAGTTAAGCAACAGGCTGTAAAAATATAATAATGAATATTGATTAAGAAGTTGTGAAAAGCGGAATAAAATATTTTAATTAAAAAAAACTTATTTTATTTAATTTTAACTTTTAAAAAGAATATTTTAAAGAAAATGCATTCTACTTTCAGGAAAGTGTTTCTTTTTCTTTTCTTTTCGTTTTCTTAGATTTGAAAAAATCATTAACTTCTCATTTAATTTTCGATTAAAAAACCACTATTTCAGCAAAAACTAAAGTTCTGAAATATTATGAATTTTTTAAAACTTAATTTACTCCTAGTTAAGCAACTGGCTGTAAAGATATAATAATGAATATTGATTAAGAAGTTGTGAAAAGCGGAATAAAATATTTTAATTAAAAAAATCGTATTTTATTTAATTTTAACTTTTAAAAAGAATATTTTAAAGAAAATGCATTCTACTTTCAGGAAAGTGTTTCTTTTTCTTTTCTTTTCGTTTTCTTAGATTTGAAAAAATCATTACCTTCTCATTTAATTTTCGATTAAAAAACCACTATTTCAGAAAAAACTAAAGTTCTGAAATATTATGAATTTTTAAAAACTCAATTTACTCCTAGTTAAGCAACATGCTGTAAAAATATAATAATGAATATTGATTAAAAAGTTATGAAAAGCGGAATAACATATTTTAATTTTTAAAAAATCTTATTTTATTTTAAAAAGTTATGAAAAGCGGAGTAAAATATTTTAATTAAAAAAAATCTTATTTTATTTAATTTTAACTTTTAAAAAGAATATTTAAAAAAGAAAATGCATTCTACTTTCAGGAAAGTGTTTCTTTTCGTTTTCTTAGATTTGAAAAAATCATTAACTTCTCATTTAATTTTCGATTAAAAAACCACTATTTCAGAAAAAACTAAAGTTCTGAAATATTATGAATTTTTAAAAACTTGATTTATTCGTAGTTAAGCAACTAATTGTAAAGATATACTAATGAATATTGATCAAAAAGTTATCAAAAGCGGGATAAAATATTTCAATTGTACAAAAAAAATCTAATTTTATTCAATTTTAACTTTAAAAGTATTTTTTATAGAAAATGCATTCCACTTTCAGGAAATTCCTTCTTTCTTTTTTTTTTTCTAGACTTGAAAAAATCATTAACGTCTCATTTTATTGTTTTGTTTAAAAAGGCTTAGATTATTTCATCAAAAGCTAAAGCTCTGAAATATTATAAGTTTTCAATAAAAAGAATATTGCCCAGTTAAACTGATGGCATTGAGCTCACAGGCTACGCATACTAATTGTACATTACAGCCTTATATTTTCAAGGGTTAATTCCGTTCGAAAAAAAAAATTAAGAAGGGAAAACATCTCTCCCCTTTCCCATTTATTATACTTAATCATTGAACCTCCTAAACTATCAAGTACATGCTTTATCATATTAAAAAATCTATATCCAAAATTCAGAGCATATCGGATAATTCTTAATAAAAACCCATTTAGCATTTATATAACTTAAGAGGAGTTATTCCCCTCTTTTATACTTAACCATTAAACTTCCAAAACTATTCAGAGATTTGAACGAAATCTGACAATTCTGCTTGAAAAATCCATTTATACAAGTTAAGGGGAGGGACATTAGAACCCCCATTCCCCCTGTTTATACTTATTCAATGAACACCTAATAACAGCCACGGACTCGCCTCATCAGAATAATCCTATATCTAAATTTTGAACGAAAACTGTTAATTCTGCATGAAATTCACGTTTATATCAATTAAGGGGAGGGGCATGAGCCTCCCGTTCCCCCTGTTTATACTTATTCAATGAACACCTAATAACAGCCACGGTATCGCCTCATCAGAATGATCCTATATCTAAATTTTGAAGGAAAACTGTTAATTCTGTATGGAAATCCCGTTTATATCAATTAAGGGGAGGGGCATGAGCCCCCCGTTCCCCCTGTTTATACTTATTCAATGAACACCTAATAACAGTCACGGAATCGCCTCATCAGAATGATCCTATATCTAAATTTTGAACGAAAACTGTTAATTCTGCATGAAAATCTCGTTTATATCAATTAAGGGGAGAGGCATGAGCCCCTCGTTCCCCCTCTTATACATATCGAATGAACTCCAAAAACTAATCAGGGAAGCGCCTTATCAGGATATACCTATATACAAAATTTCAAGTGGATCCGATATTTTTATCATGAGTTATCGCGTTACGCACGAACGCACGAACGCACGTACGAACATACATACAGAACGGACGGGCACATAAGCTCTCAAGCTATGATAGCCTGTGAGCTAAAAACTCAATTTACTCGTAATTTATCAACTGGCTATAAAGATGTAATAATGAATACTGAATAAAAATTTTACAAAGATGATTAAAATATTTTAACTGCACACACACACGCACAAAAAAAATGTTTTTACAACAACTTATTATAGTATGATGCATATTCAATATATTGTTTTAGAAATAATGGAACGGGTAAAAGAAAACTTTGCCCTATGATAAAATTTGTAACTCCTGTTCGTTATAAATTATTGTCATGAAATCACTTAAATTCTTTCTCAACTGCACTTACATTATCAGAAGAAAATTTCCTGTATATTTTTTAATTTAGAACAGTTTAATTTAGTAACAAGTTGGAAATTGCACGTGAAGCGTACCAAATGAGGTGCGTTCGTGCGATAATGAAGTTTTAAAAATATTACTCTCATGTATCAATCTCATAAAATTGTAAATAATGAATTACAATTAAAACGCTCATCAAATAATGTTCTCCCTATACCATTATGTAATGGAGCACTTTTGTGTGGCCTTGTAAATCAATAACAAATGCTCTTTGCACCACAAATTATGTAAAATGTATATTATAATATGTACATTATAGTTGGATATAAATTTTATTAAGTTCGAATGAGTGTAACACCAATAAAATGCATTTGAAACAATTTTCCCTATTGACCGTAATGTAATGGAATACTTTTGATTGTCCCTGTAATTGATCTATGCATCCGATTTTCATATAATTTAAAATAACTCGACAAAATTATGTAATAATTATGTATTTTAAATTTCAAACGTATAAAATACATTTGAAACTTTTCCCCCATCGAATATAATGTAATTGAATACTTTTGATTGCCCCTGTAATTGATCTGTGCACCCGATTATCAAAAAATTTGAAATAACTCGACAAAATTATGTAATAATTATGTATTTTAAATTTCAAACGATTAAAATGCATTTGAAACTTTTTTTTCCATTGACCGTAATGTAATGGAATACTTTTGATTGCCCCTGTAATTGATCTATGCATCCGATTTTCATAAAATTTGAAATGACTCGACAAAATTATGTAATCATTATGTATTTTAAATTTCAAACGTATAAAATACATTTGAAACTTTTCCCCCATTGAACTTAATGTAATTGAATGCTTTTGATTGTCCCTGTAATTGATCTATGCACCCGATTATCAAAAAATTTGAAATAACTCGACAAAATTATGTAATAATTATGTATTTTAAATTTCAAACGATTAAAATGCATTGGAAACTTTTTTCCCCATTGACCGTAATGTAATGGAATACTTTTGATTGCCCCTGTAATTGATCTATGCATCCGATTTTCATAAAATTTGAAATGACTCGACAAAATTATGTAATAATTATGTATTTTAAATTTCAAACGATTCGATTGGGTAGGTTTTGCGTTGTTATATGCGGACAGACGGACTGAACGACCACTATAGGTGCTATGTATTTACATAATTACGAACGCACCTAAAAACGTCATACATAAAAATTTTGTTTGATAATAAGATAATTAAAATCTAATATTCACTTAAATATAAATGAATATATATAGCAAGGTTCGCATACTTCTTATATTTTATTAAGGACTCTGGCATAACTATTAATAAGAAAACTTATATTTAATTTTTAAGAAACAGAAATTACATCCATGACCTTTATTCTTAAATTTTGCAATATTTTTCTGCAATGAAATACTTTGAAAATACTGTAGAAAATTTGCGGTAAAATTGTGAGAACCCTGTATATATAGAGAGAAAAAATGAAAATAATAAGCGTTTACATTTTTTATTTCTTAAATTGAAAAATTTTGCTCTAAAAGCTAAAATAAATCAGCAGCCCATCCTCCAGTAGCGAAACCTCATATTTTACGGCATGCCGGTAAATGCAAGTTCTTCCAGCATGCCGGGAAATACGGTATTTTGAGGACACTTGATTTCTTAACAGATGGGGCTTTTAATATTGTATCGCAACACCAGAATGCGCCTCCAATCCATGCTACAATCTGTCAGAGTCATGAAATCAGTAATAATTTCAATAGATTCTTATAAATTCTTGAAAAAATTAATGATGTACTTAAGATCAGTTCCTTTGTGGAACTTGCTAATTATTTAAAAAAATCCTTATTTAGAAATAACTAGGCAAGCTGATATTGCTAAGAAAACTTTAAAATTTATGGTCGGAATGGCTAAGTTTAAAACTGATATTAATTTTGTAAATACTAGTAACTGTAAATAAATTTTCTTCCCTTTCTAACTGTGTTTTTAATCTCTTTGTAAATATTTATCTAAACTGCTAGGCAAAATTGTTTTAATTTAATGTGTAAAAAATGTGTAATCTCTAAATTGGGCCTTTTTTTTCCCATTCTTACGATGTTATGCTTTACGTTTTTGCAACTGAAAAAACACTACTTTTAAAACTGATATTAATATTGTAAATACTAGTAATTTTAAATAAATTTTCTCTCCTGTGTAATTGTGTAGCAACTTATTTTTAATCACTTTGTAAATATTTATCTGAATTATTAGACAAAATTGTCTTAATCTATTGTGTAAAAAATGTGTAATCTCTAAATTGGGCCTTTTTTTTCCTTCTTACGATGTTATGCTTTTCGTTTTTGCAACTGAAAAAAAAAAAAACACTACACCTTTATTAATCTCACACCAGTAATAAGAAAAATTTTAATATTCGTAGAATACACTTGATTTCGATTTATCAACTTCACTAGCGGTTTTTTAGAAGCGTGGCTCTGGTTCAGTATCCGCGAACACATGCTAAGCCAGATTGGTGCTGCCCGAGCCCCTGTGTACAGGTTAATACTGCAGGTGAGGAAAGAGAATGAATTCTATTAATCGATCAATCGGCTGCTTGAACATGTCAGCTGCCGACATAATGTAAATACACGCTCTCTTCCGAGAAACCAGAGAAGTTGCAGTTAACTAATCAGTCTATAAGTTAAATGTTTTTTTTTTAAATAAATATTCTGGTGTGAGTTTTATTTAAAATGCCATAATTTTCAAATCTTTCTGAAATAAAAATACTTTCAAGAATATGAGTAAGAGGGTATACGGAAGTACCGTAATTTCGGGTGTATAAGCCGCGGGTCAAACAATTCTTTTTCGACCCAGAATTTTTTAAGAAATAAGTGTAACTACTTAGATCGCCGTAAATATTTGTCTTCAATCACTAAATAAGATTTCTGGGTCCAAAAAGAATTGTTTGATCCGCGGCTTATACACCCGAAATTACGGTATTCAGCGTATACTTTCTGGATTTTTTTTAAGAAACAGCGTTTACCCTCTGTTTCTCAATAAAGCTATACTATATAGATTATAAGATATAACCTCCCACAGCGTCAGCCTTTTTTTTTTTTTTAACAACTTTACTATTGGGCATGTGTATGCGTGTAATGTAAGTTCAGTATAAGCAATCCCTTATCATTCCCGAGTTTTGATTGTTCATGAAATAGAAAATGCAGAACATGTCAACATTCGCGATTATTTTGCATCACTTTTTAAAAAGGAAGATTTTACTTACGCATTAACATCATCTGTAAAGAAAGTACAGTACAAAATAACGGTGTGGTGCGGACAGAATATAAAAATAGTTATTCGTGGCAACTTTGCGGTCGCGATTAAAACATTCACGAAGATTTTCGTGAACCTTACCCTTGCGAATGTTAAGAGATTAGATTACTGTACTCGTCTATTGCAGCCAGTGATGAATATAATGAGCATGCTTAACTTGTTGAATTATTAAAATAAATTGTATCATGCTTTCATGTGTCAGGGGCGGGTTTAGAAAGTCCTCAAGAGTGGGGAAGGAGGGGGAGCGGTTTTTGTAATTTGGTGGTTTTAATCTGACCTGCGGATCGGATCGGGTCGTAGTTAATTTTTTTCATTGCAGTCGGATTTGGGTCCGGTCGACTTCTACTTTTTGCTGAGGGTAAGGTTTGGGTCTAATTGACTTCTATTTTTTGCTATGCAGAGCCGTCCTTAGCAAAAGCGAGGACCGGTACCAGAACTTTTTCTGGACCCTTTTGTTTTATATTAGTTAAAGTGCTCCCAACTCTCCCCTCACCCCACCCTTCATCTCCACCTTCTCATAACCCCATCATATATATACCTTTTAAAAATTACATAGAACATACGTTTGTGGATTGGGTAAAGCCGAATTCATTCAAATTTCGGGCTTTGAACGCATAGAATATTTTTAGTCGTTTGCGCGAATTACTATATTTTTAAAAATTCGCACAAGAAAGTATATTAATGTTATAAAATGCATAAATATGAATGAAAATCTAAGAATCACTCTACACAAAAGCTATTAACTTTGAAATTTCTTTATAATTTTTATTTTATTTAGCGGAGTTAAACTTTATTCGAAAAAAAAAAAAAAAAAATACGATTCTATAGATAAGATAGTGAAAAATTAAAAATATTAATCTAAAATTTTAAAGCATATTTTGTCACAAAGAAGTCAGAGATATTTTGAATCAATACTAATAAAAGAAGGTTTCTTTGTGTCTGTCTATAAGTGTGTGTGTGTCTGCGATCAGTGGCGCAGCCAAGGGGGTGGTTTTGAGGTTAAAACTCCTCCCAGAGCTAAGAAAGATCGCTATAATTGCCGCATATATGAATCAAAACCAAACTTAATATTTGGACGTTTTGGTGTATTTCGGAATCCGGCGCTTTGTTGAATCAGATTTCATTTGGTAAAGTGATTCAATTAAATGAAAAAAAATTCTACTTAAAATTGGGAAAGTGCATATTACATGGATTAGTTAAGTAAAAATTGGTTATTTGTACTAAATCACTTTTCTGAGACGTATTATGCTAAAAGAATGATGATTTCCTGCTACACAGATGCTCTTTGAGTTTAAATATTATACAGTGAATATTCTAATTAGTACTGATTCTATTAACCAGTGATTCAAATAACCAGATAACAAACACCTTATCAGAAACTTAATGCATGTGGCTTTTCGAAAATACAAAGTGAAATTTTGGTAAATAATGAGGACGTTGCAATACGCGGTAGGCTGATTTTTTAGTAGACTTTCAATATGATTGTATGCCTAAGATGCATATGTTCGAATTAAAAAATGTACAGTAAAACCCCGATAACTCGGATTAATTGGGACTAGACCCAATCCGGATTATCGAAAATCCGAATTATCCGGAGAATATGAAAAAATGAAATAAAGCATACATACAGAAAATCACCTTTATATTAAACATCTATACATATAATAAAACAGTAGGACCCGGTGTGTCTGTACATTGAAGATAATTGACAAAAATGGAGTCAGGGCGATAAAAGAAAACCAATGAAACACAAAAAAAATTTTTTTGAATTTTTTGTCTGTCTGTCTGTCTGTCTGTTTGTTCGAGGTTATCTTCGTAACTACTGAATGGATTTTTATGCGGTTTTCACTAATGAAGAATGCACACTCCCGGGCAGTGTATAGGCTTTGTTTCATCAAAATCGGACAACAGACAAAAAAGTAACAAAAAGAAACAAAAGAAACTATTAGGTGCGCTGCTCACGTTTTTTAGTACATAACGTTTTTTAGTACATATAAAATCCAATAGATGTCACTGTGCGATTTTAAAACGCGCTATCGTTATGTTTTCGCCAGTCTACTTAAGTATGAGAAAGTTTCAAGCTGGCTGTCGTTCCATGTGGTTTAGTCGGTAGAACGTCAGTGCGCCATACTGATGGCCCGGGTTCGATTCCCAGCATGGAATTTTTTTCACTATGTTGGCATTAACGCCTATAAGCAATTAAAAGAATTTGAAATATTGTATTCAAGGCGAATTTTCTCTCTGGGAAAATTTCCTTGCATTAATATGTCAGTGTAATTTTTTTTTCGATTTAATTTTTTTTTTTTCGAAACTTTGTTTTTCTTAAAAAATTACAGTAAATATTTGATATTTCCCAACGTTTTTTGAATGATCGACTTGCTTTTTTTTTTTTTTAATGTATGTCTGAACCTTATCTAACTACTTCTTCAAGATTTCTTTAGATAAACCGACCAGCGTAGCGGGCGAAGGCCGCTAGTACTGAATATTTACAGACAGTAAAAATGTTTTTTTTTTTTTTTTTTTTTTTTTTTTTTTGTAATTATAAAATCTGCTACTGTACCAGTTTTGTATAACTTTTGCGGCCGCACGGTGACGCATCCGCTTGAGCATAGTTAGTTTGTTGGGTGTAATCTCCACCTCATGTTCAGAATATATCATTAATTGCTGTAATTGGTTTGTTGCTTCATAATGGTTAAGGACTTTTGGTTGGTCACCATTGATAATAGTGTTTTCGTCAGAATCATCTTCAACTTCTTCAGTTATACATAAAGTGATTATTTCTTCATCTGTAAATGAAGCGTAAACTTTAATAATTTTTGCTTCATTGCTAATGTCGGTGATATCAACATCTCAGAAATTATCATTTTTTTTTTTTTTTTTTTTTTTTTTTTTTTTTTTTTTTCAACAAGCTTACAATATTTTTAAGTGTAATTTCCCTTTTATTCTCGCATATATCTATCCTTCTGTTTCAAGCTTGCTTGTCATTCAAGAAATCACAATTTGTAGAACATAAAATCTTCCAGGACTCTTGCAGACTTTAAATGATGCATTGTTGTTTCTTTGAAAGGTAACATCAAAGAGTTACAATGAAAAAAATTAAGGTATTCTTTCAAAAATATTTCAGAAAATACTTTTTTATTCAGAATACGAAAATGAAATGAATTAACGTTATCGAAATTTTGCCGATCGCTTCTCAAACTTTGAAAAAAAAAAAAAAACTGACCAAACTGATCCGGATTATACGGAGATCCGGATTAACGGGGTCCGAATTCGCGGGGTTCTACTGTATTTTATTTTATTCGTTTATGTTTCATATTCATATTTCATAAAATAAATTAAGATGGGATATAAGTGCTGTGTTCCTGGATGTAAAACAGGCTGTGATAGTAAGAAAAAAAAAGGCGAAGGGGGGGGGGGGAATTAAGTTTATTCCGTGCACCACAAGTGAGTGATGTTTTTTAGACTTTTATAAAGCTATTTTCTTGTAATTATATTTAAACTGAGAATTTTTTTATCGTGTATAGATATCAGTGTATATGTTTTTTAAATGTTATGAGGAATAATAGAGCGCACAGCGCCATGCAAAAGGGGAGGGGGGGTCGAAAGGAGCCGTCGCCCCGGGCGCGGAAACTTAGGGGGTGCCAAATTTATACTATCAACGTCATTTTTTGGCCTATCACAAGGAAAAGTTCGGGATGGGGGGCTCCAAATTCAACCTTTCCCCGAGCGCAGTTTTCTCTTCGCACGCCTCTGAAAGCACAGATTTTGTTTTGTGTCTGAATACAAAGTTATTTAATGTGAAAAAGACTTGTAAATTTTACAAAACATTAATTGTAAATAATGCTGGATAGCAGCGCTACCTGTTGAGCGATTTACACCAAATGTTGATCAGCTTTAATTTATATCAAGGACTACCTGAGTATCATTTTTTATTAAAATCTGTGCATTAGTTCTTGGGATACAGTTGTTCCATAAATCATAAAAAATGCAATATAGCAGCGACACCTATTAAGCGATTTACACCAAAAAATAATCATCATCAATTTATATCAGGGACTACCTAAATTTAAATTTTTATTAGAATCCGTGCGCTAGTTCTTGAGATATAGCTGTTGCGTAAATCGTAAAAAAGCACCATAGCAGCGCCACCTGTTGAGCGATTTACGTCAAAAACTAATCAGCAATAATTTATATCAGGGACTACCTAAATATCAATTTTTATTAAATTCCGTTAATTTTTTCTTGAGATAGAGCACTTACAAAATATATTTCATAGACAGATATTTTATAAAAACATGTTTTTTGGAATCTCTGACCCCTAAAACGTGTAAAATCCGTCGAAAACCGGAATTCGAAAATTTATGCGAATCCAATGCTTTCTTCTCGGAAAGATAGAAGGAAATAAAAAAAGAAATTTGTGTTAGTAGAATAAGTTTTGTTCTCCCTCAATCTCCTCGGACGGGGCGACCTCCCCCCCCCCCTTTCACACGGGCCTGAATGTCCGGATGGAGAAGATGGGTATTTAAAAGCAAAAATTCCTGAATGAGCTAAAAATAATTTTGATTAATAGATTTATTTTTACTACACGGTCACAAATAAAAGATAGAAACAAAGTTTTTAAAAAAATGTTTAAATTATTTTAAATGTGTATTCTGGAGATCCTATAATTTACATTTTTTTTTTTTTTTAATAATTAAAACAAAAATTTTCTTTAATTCTACATGCATTAATTGCATAAATGTCCAAAGTTATGAATTATTAAATTGTTCAAAGATTATAAAAACTACACGCGAAATTAAAATTTACCCCCAAAATATTTGATTAATACTTAATTTCTAAAAATCATAAATCTATTTCTTTGCGATATTAGGTAGATTTCGTAAGAAATACTACCTATTGCAATCGCACCAGTTTATCTATCTATCTATCTATCTATATATATATATATATATATATATATATATATATATATATATATATATATATATATATATATATATATATATATATATATATCACTTTTTTATGGACACGATAACTTCTATAATTCTTCACCAATCTCCACCAAACTGGTACATAAAATCGATGGGGATAAAATCTTGGCTGAGTTCATTAATGGGCAAAATCGGACCAAGGGGGTCGGAATAGGGGGCGTTTTTGTGAAAACAGAAAAAACGCCATAACTTCTTAATTAAAGTAGATATCGAATCGGTTTAAAGTTTATATTACTTCTTAAAAATGTGCCAAAAGTATATACATGACAGATTTTTGATAAATTTAAAAGTGGGCTCAAGGGGCGAAAAAAACAGGGATTTTGAGAGAAAAAAAATTCATAACTTCGTCGATTTTCAAGATATCAAGTCCAACTAAATTTTTTATAAACTAGCGGCCTTCGCCCGCTACGCTGGTCGGTTTATCTAAAGAAATCTTGAAGAAGTAGTTAGATAAGGTTCAGACATACATTAAAAAAAAAAAAAAAAGCAAGTCGATCATTCAAAAAACGTTGGGAAATATCAAATATTTACTGTAATTTTTTAAGAAAAACAAAGTTTCGAAAAAAAAAATTAAATCGAAAAAAAATTACACTGACATATTAATGCAAGGAAATTTTCCCAGAGAGAAAATTCGCCTTGAATACAATATTTCAAATTCTTTTAATTGCTTATAGGCGTTAATGCCAACATAGTGAAAAAAAATTCCATGCTGGGAATCGAACCCGGGCCATCAGTATGGCGCACTGACGTTCTACCGACTAAACCACATGGAACGACAGCCAGCTTGAAACTTTCTCATACTTAAGTAGACTGGCGAAAACATAACGATAGCGCGTTTTAAAATCGCACAGTGACATCTATTGGATTTTATATGTACTAAAAAACGTTATGTACTAAAAAACGTGAGCAGCGCACCTAATAGTTTCTTTTGTTTCTTTTTGTTACTTTTTTGTCTGTTGTCCGATTTTGATGAAACAAAGCCTATACACTGCCCGGGAGTGTGCATTCTTCATTAGTGAAAACCGCATAAAAATCCATTCAGTAGTTACAAAGATAACCTCGAACAAACAGACAGACAGACAGACAGACAAAAAATTCAAAAAAAAATTTTTTGTGTTTCATTGGTTTTCTTTTATCGCCCTGACTCCATTTTTGTCAATTATCTTCAATGTACAGACACACCGGGTCCTACTGTTTTATTATATGTATAGATGTTCTTAAAATTATCTAAAACTTTTGTATTTACAAGTTTTTAATAGGACCAACTTTTACCGATGAAAAAAATTAAAAACGAAAAGAAAAAGGGCGCTAAAAAAAGAGAGAAATCCATAACTCCGTCAATTTTTAAGATATCAAATCTGATTAAATTTATTTTACATCTTCTCAAAAGTATCTACAACTTTTATATTGACAAGTTTTTCATAGGACCAATTCGTATAGCAAAAAGAAATTAAACAAAAATAGGAGTTGGAGCCGTTTGGCCTCAAATCCAAACGGCTTATATTCTGACTCATTTTTAAATTCATTTTTGATTTTAAACGCATCCAAATGGTAGATCCTCTTATTTAGAAACTGTATAAAGTGACGCATTGGTCAATTTTCTGATAAAGACAGAATATATTTCAAAAAAGGCTACCAAAAAGGGTATTTTGAACAGAATTTCCGAAAGTCATCGGGACTGAAAATTGAAGGAAATATTCAAATAAGAAATTGCGTTTTTTTCTGACTCGTTTTTAAATCCATTTTTGTTCTCAAACGCATCCAATTTACAGATCCTCTTATTTAGGAACTATATAATGTGATGCATTCGTCAGTTTTTTTATAAAGACGGAATATATTTCAAAAAAGGCTACCAAAAAGGGTATTTTGAACAGAATTTTCAGAAATCATCGTGACTGAAAATTTAAGGAAGTGTTCAAATAAGAAATTGCGTTTTTTTCTGACTCGTTTTTAAATCCATTTTTGCTCTCAAATGCATCCAATTCACAGATACTTTTATTTAGGAACTATATAATGTGATGCATTGATCGGTTTTTTGATAAAGACAGAATATATTTTGAAAAAGGCTACCAAAAAGGGTATTTTGAACAGAATTTCCCGAAGTCTTCCAGATTTGAAAATTTAAGGAAGTTTTCACATAGCAAATTGCGTTTTTTATGACTCGTTTTAAAATCCATTTTCGCTCTCAAATGCATCCAATTTACAGATCCTCTTATTTAGGAACTGTATACTGTGACGCATTGGCCAGTTTTTTGATAAAGATAGAATATATTTTTTAAAATGCTGTCAAAGTGAGTATTTCGCACAAAATTTTCCGAAGCAATCATGATTAAAGAATTAAGGATGTATTCAAACAGCAAATCGGTTATCTTATGACTCATTTTTAAATTCAATTTTTTTCTCAAATGTTTTCAACTGACAGTTTTTTGTTATTTAGGAACTGTATAATGTACTGTTTTGGTCGATTTTTTAATAAATTTAGAATCTATTTCAAATTATGTTGTCATAATGGGCATTTGAGCTGAATTTTTCTTAAGATGATTCTGATAAAACCAGTTTTTGCAGAAAAATGAAATTAAAAATTTTTCATAAACGGCCAAATGAAGTTATTAAACTGGGTTTATCTCTAATCATATATATATATTTTTTGTTGAAATGAGCACTCTTCGAAATCTACCTCCGCCTATAGGCCCAGCCGACAGGGATTTTTCAACTTACAACAGTCATTTTAATCCGCCATATTCAATTTTTTTTAATGACTTGTCCTTTGTTTTTTGTCAGAATGATCTCGTATTTTAAATGCCTTTAAAAAGAAAATGAAGCGACAAGTACCTTTAAAAAATGTGTATGTTGTGAAGAAAACTTCAATTAATCAGATTTTCATTTCTACGACTTTCTAAAAATTCAGAATTTCCGTAATTTTTTTTTTTTTTTTTTTTTTTTTAATGAACATTTTTTCCATTCAAAAGCGTTGCAGAAGCATTGATCGACAGCCCACTATCTACGGTGTCGCCCCCTATCGTTAAAAAATCCGCATGGCAAAATTTTAACATTACAGTAAAACTCGAGGTAAAACCCCGATAATTCGAATTAATTGGGACCAGACGCAATCTGGATTATCGAAAATCCGGAGAATTAGAAAAAAATGAAATAAAATAAAACATACTTACAGAAAATCACATTTATGTTAAACTTATTGAATATTTACAGACAGTAAAAATATTCACATTGCTTAATTCTTCCGAAAAGATTTCAGGAAAAATTTCTTTTTCTTTTTTTTTTTTTCTTTTTTTTTTTTTTTAGAATACGGCAATGAAACAAGTTAATGTTATGGAAATTAGCCATTAGCTTCTCAAACTCGAAAAAAAAATGACCAAACCGATCCGAATTATCCGGATTAACGGGGTCCGAATTAGCGGAGTTCTTCTGTACTTTCCCCTCCTGCTTCTTACTCCGTGCTGCAGGCTTTATCTAGCAGACTGTAACACAAAAGTCCATGGTCTCGATTGGTATTTTTTGACAGTACAGCAATCTGACATTTCTATCCTCCTAGGTCTAATTAACCAACATGTGACTTGTCGGTCCTTTAAACACATCCTCAGCGGTAACGGCAACTTTCTTTTCGCCTACAGCTGTTGTGCATTGCTGTATCATATATAACCTGCATTTTTTTCATTTTAAATCATCAATATGATGTCATGTAGCAGCATTTAAAAAAGTACCTACTTTCATTTTCGATTAACAAGCTCCACTAGCTCGTTTTAGGTAAAATTTTCGTTAGTTTACTCATCATATTGTGATGGATCACATCATAATTTATGTTTACTTTCTTGTTTATTTTGACATTGAATAGCGTAATTTGTTTAATAATCTTTAAAAATGCAGATGAGGCTGTGTAGGTTTTAAACAATTTGTTTTTTTAAACCGCATTCTGTGTAACATTGATAAAATTTGTTTAATATTCTAACATTTAGTAAGGTACTCGATTCTGTTTATTGTTTTCCAAATTGTTTACCCATGACTATGTCGTTTTATATCTGTATTACGATCGACTTTACTTATGTTCTATAATCATAGTTGTATTAAAATTACTGGTAATGAAATGTAATTTAAATTGCTGTTACTGTTATAATTATTTCTCTTTTTCTAACAGATCACCCCCAAACGTTCCTGACCTTTTGTATTAATGGATGGAACCGCTCGCAAACTCAGGTAACTAAGAATTTATAAATCTCTCTCTCTTTTCATAAACTTGTATTATGTAAAGTTAAATTTTTGAGGGAAGAAGTATAATATTGACACTTAAGATGTCAGTTAATTTTTGAGCAGTTATCAACAAATTTTGCTCTATAAAATTCAATTTTAGAATAAATTTTTTTAAAAGTTATCTACTTTGTCATAAATATTTCACTTTTTTGTGATTTGCTATAAGTAAGATTTTGTAGTATGTGTACCTATCTACTTGTACCTACATATAGTTTTATGAGCAGCAAATAAAATAAACAAAGTAAAATTGTAAGAGAAAAGTTAATGCGCTCATAAGTATTATAAGAGTTATTTTTTTAAAACTGTTAACCATTCTCATTCAGGCATGAAAATGTTTCTAAATAGTATCTATTTGCAGGAAGCATTTTTTAAAGATTTAAGTGATTAAGCACTTTTGTGATCAAGAAGTGCAGTGTTTAATCCAGGGTTGGGTTTTTGACTTAACAGTGGTAAAAACCATGTTTTTACCAGTTTGTTTCATCAAAATCCTATCATTTTTATTTTTCCTCCGATTTAAAATGTAAATATAGCATACATTTCTAGATTGATTTTTGCTTGTTATTCACCAGTGTTGAATCCAAGAGGGGGGGGGGGGTATTTCCCCTTGGAACAATGAGATGTCCCTCCAGAAGATTTAAGATTTTGTGTTTTTAATGGTCAAAAATGCCATTTCCCTTAAATTCTATAGTGTCCCCCCATCCCCTGCCCGTGAAGCCATATAAATCCCTCCCATAGAAAGGTGTCTGAATTCAACACTGGTTATTCAGAATTAATTTATTAAATTTATTTAAAAGACGAGTGTTTCTTAAATAGGAAATTCAAAAGTTTTCATTCATTACATAATATATTTATTTAAATCAACTTTTGCTACATTGAAATTAAAATAGTCAATCAGGGTGCGTAGCGGTGCTTACAGGTGCTTACAAGGTACTTATTTTGAAAGCAAATTTGTCAGGTCCTTACAAGGTGCTTCTTTTTTTCCCAGAGTGCTTATTTTTTTTTCTCTCCATCTTGAAATGCCTATTTTTGAACGAACTGCTTGTTTTAATTTTCGCGATCCTGAACCGAAACTACTTCGATAAAAGCGAAACAACTACAACTTTTCCTTATCTAGAACGGCCGATGATGCGTTGTTCGTACCCCAGAAATGTTTTTATTGTCCACTTTTAACTCCTCCCTCATTTTTCAGCCTTTG
Source organism: Maratus speculifer (assembly GCA_964019185.1). Classification (NCBI taxonomy): domain Eukaryota; kingdom Metazoa; phylum Arthropoda; class Arachnida; order Araneae; family Salticidae; genus Maratus; species Maratus speculifer. The sequence continues at coordinate 107,829,341 of OZ025302.1, read as the reverse complement.
ATTCTCGGAACTCTGAACGTAAATTCTCCGTCTTTTGTGACTGTCGTGTGCACGTGTGATTATTCATTATTGCCATTTGAGTTTTTTATTATACCAAAGTAAGTTGAATATATTGTCGAACGATCGATCAAAATAAGTTGTGAATATCGTAAAACAATAAAGAAAATATATCTATCAAATGACAGGGCACGCGAAGAGAAAACTTCGCGCGGGACAAATTGTAAATTTGACGACCCCTCTACCCAACTTTTTCTTTTAATAGACGAAAAATGACATTGGTAGTATAAATTTGGTACCCCCTAAATTTCCGTACCCGGGGCGACTCTCTCCCCTCCCCCCCTTTTCGCACAGTGCTGTTAAAAGATCATGAAAATACTCAAATTTTTATAAAGAATCGCGAAGAAACCTAAAAATATCATAGAAAAATTTGAAAAAATTCGTTGAAAAAACCAAAAACATTCATCAGAAGATTATGAAAAAAAAGCAAATTATGTCAAAAGAATGCGATCAAATCACACACAAATTTTACCGAAAAATCTCTGAATAAAACCACAAATTTCCTCAGAAAATGGCAATGAAACCACAAATTTTGATTATAAAAACAGCAATAAAACCCTAAATTTCATCAATAAACTGCGATAAAACCACAAATTTCACCAGAAAACCAAAAAAAACTGCTGAAATTTCGGCGAATAATCGCGAAAAAATTGAAAAATTCCGTCTCAAATTTTTATTAAAGAACGCGAAAAAAGGCAAATTTCGACAAAGAAATTTGCATCTCTAAAAAACACTAAGTTTGTTACAGGGTTGTTTGGTTTAAACCACGCTGGTTTAAACCGTGGTTTAAACCATGGTTTAAACCAAGTGGTTTTTTTAAAAAAACCATGCTGGTTTTTTTTAATTTGGTTTTTTTCCCTTTTCCCTCATGTTTTCATTTATTTTACACATTATTAAAATATGCAAAATCAAAGTTATGGAATAGCTACAAGCAAAGCTTAAGACAAATTAAATTTTTAAAGTGACAAACATCTTTAATCAATCTAATTTTTCTTACTAGCTATAAATTGACATGGCAAAATATTTTTCTACAGTGAACTGTGGAGGACAAAAAAAGGTAGTTAGTTTTAATTATTTTTAAAACCTTTTATTTTTTAAAAAATGTAAAAATGGCATATGCCAGCCAAAAATGCAATTTTACTGCTTAGATAGCTTGATTATGATTTACTAAGGATTGTATCATGTATCAAAGCATCAATAATGACATAATCATAAGTCATTCTTTCCATTGGTTACTCTTGTTCTGTATGCTAATGAATGATTGGCTATGAATTTTCTGTGTTCCATAGCTATTGGTTTTAGTAAGCTTTGGTTTTTCTTAGATTGGATTTGCAGTTTTTACATTATTTCTTTTCTGTTTCTAGTTACTTTGTATTGTATTTTATTTTAAGAAAGCTACTTATATATATTGAAATAAAAGAATGTCTAAAACTAGAAGAAAGGAAAATATAATCTGGTTTTCATTTGAGGGAATAAGAAATACATCAAAAACATGTTTAAGAGCCAAATGTAAAAATTGCATGCAATGTAAATGCTGTCAAATTAGCTCTTCCTTATAATACTAGGTGTGATTCATTTTCAGATGCTTTAGATGTTTACCTTAAAAATTGCCCCACTTAAAATTTGTGTAGAAAATAGGAATATTATATGCTAAATCTTCACCTTTTGAAGAACAAAGAAATAGAAAAAATAAAGTTTGTATTTAAAAAAAAAAGTAATTTTTCTAAGCCTATGTCTCAATTTGTCTAATTTTTATTTTAAAAGAAATGTTGAAGATATGTTTAAACTGTTAAATTCTATTGCAGTTGTCCTGGATAATATCTAAAGTAATAAGTTCCATTACTAATGCAGTTTATAATTGGACAGGTCTTCAAAAAATATTAAGAGGAAAAAAATGTAAATAAAGAAGTCTCATAGTATTTTAGTCCAGGTATAAAATAGCCCTAACACCCATGCCCTTTTAGGTATACATGCTTGAACCACAATACAGTCAAAGTGAACTATGTGAACAAGAAAAAAAGGATACATTAAATTTTACAAAACAAAAGTATCCATGTAACTCGATGCTTGCACAGATAAATTTAATGCTAAATCTTCACCTTTTGAAGAACAAAGAAATAGAAAAAATAAAGTTTGTATTTAAAAAAAAAAAAGTAATTTTTCTAAGCCTATGTCTCAATTTGTGTAAGCATTACATTCGTTGATGTATCAAGTAAGTCAATACACATGTATTTTTTAGTATTAATAAAATGCATATTGATATTTTTTAAGTAAATATATGTAGTAAGAGATTATAATCATTTGTTGATGTTAATACTGTAAATAATTTCTAAATTATGCACAAGAAAATGTTTTCTATTTCAGCTTATTTCTGTTAATTTAGTAAAATATGTTCGTTTGCCCTTTACTATGTTCTTCATTATCAACCTGCATATAATTATTTCTTAAATTATTATCTAAAAGGTTTATATAAGTATACTAATAAATTAATAGTTTATTTTTTTTTCACACAATGAATATTTTCCTATAGAAACCTAAACTTATAAGATAATTTAATTATAAATTTTTATGCTTTAGTTATTCAATAATCAAAAAAAAAATAAATAAATACTAATGTGAATGTTTAACATTAACTATTAATTACAAAAAATCCTCATGACTTTCTAAAACTCAAGTTATTTTTCTTGCAAATGCTATTTAAACAATGATTTGAAAAAAACCCGGTTTAAACCAAAAAAAACCTGGTTTAAACCAAAAAAACCCGGTTTTTTGGTTTTTTTTCAAAAAAACTGGTTTTTATACCAACCCTGGTTTGTTAAAAAAAATTGCAATAAAATTACTGTTTTCATGAAAAGATCGCTATAAAACTTATTTTTGACGAAAACTCACGAAAAACCCGCACATTTTGTTAAAAGATCGCGATAAAATCACAAATTTCGCAAAAAGATCTCGAATAACTACAAATTACGTCAAAAAAAACCAAAAGATCGCGAAAATACAGAAATTTCTACAAAAAATCACGATAAAACCGCAAAAGATTGCGAAATTTTCTGGGAGAAAAAAAAAAAAAGTCAAAATATTGCCAAAGATCAAATTTCTTCGAAGGATTTTTAAAAAGATTTAAATTTCATGGAAAAGAAAGAAAAAACCCTGAAAATTATCAAATGCAAAATATATTAATGTCAAAGGTCATATTCACTCAAAAACAAAATTTGAAACAAACAATTTTGGAACAGAAAAAACAGCTTTAGAAAAAGCAAGAAATTAAGAAGAAAAAGCCGCAATAAAATCCAGTTTTTAAAGCAGCAAAAACAGTTTTTGTACAGAAAGTTCCACTCCAGCAATGACTTTTTTTTCACAATCTTTTGATAAAATTTGCGGCTTTTTCGCGATCTTTTGAAGAAATTTCGTTTTATCGCGATCTTTTGAGGAAATCTGGTTTTTTCGCGATCTTTTCACATAATTTGCCGTTTTTGCGAGTCTATTTGACGAAATTGATTGTTTTTACGCGATTTTTTTTTATGAAAGTTGCCGTTTTTTCGTGATCATTTCAAAAAATCTGCCGTTTTTTCCTGCTTAAATGACGAAAATGATTGTTTTTTCGCGAATTTTTTGTGAAATTTTCTGTTTTTTCTTCTAGAAATTTGTCGTTTTTTGGGCTTATGTGACGAAATATGTCATTTTTTCGCGCTTATATGACAAAATTGATCGTTTTTTGCGATTTTTTGACGAAACTGATCTTTTTTTCGCGATTTTTTTTCATGAAATTGATTCTTTTTTCGCGATTTTTTGGCGAAATTGATCGTTTTTTCGTGTTTTTTGACAATATTTGCCTTTTTTAAAACGAATTTGCGTTTTTACTCTTGGATTCTAGAAGGAAATTTGTTCTCTGCACGATTCCTTAAAGAAATTCATGTTTTTTCTTTTAATTTTTGACAAAATTCGCGATATTTTTTAATGTTTGAATTTTTTACTAAGTGTAACGATATCATAAAACCGAAAGGATCGATCGAAAAACTCGGAAATCCAGGGTACACCAGGAACACACACAATCACCCCTGTAATGCGTATATGTACATAAATCTGTGCTTCCAGGGGTGATTTTTGTCCGAAAATTTGAAACTGGGTTATCAATTCCGCATAGTTGACAACTTGTACAGTTTTGTGCGCGGAAAAAACAATTGCGTAGAAATGCAAATTTCGTGATAGGATCGCCGAAATAGCATACATTTCGTCAATATTTCGTGGAAAAACGACGATTTCGTCAATGTTTTTGTAAACGAACTTTGTCAAAACATTGATGAAAAACGCGAATTTCCAGTGCGGATCGCGGAAAAAACTGCAATTTCACCAAATATCGCAGATAAAACGCTGATTTCTTCTGAAGACGGCGGGAAAACGCCGATTTCGTCTAAAGATTGCCGATATAACGCCGATTTCGTCTAAAGATTGCCGATATAACGCCGATTTCATTAAAAGATCACGGGAAAAAACGCCGTTTTCGATAAAAGATCGCTTACAAATATTTTGTCAAAAGCATATTTGAAAAAATACGCCGATTTCATCAAAAGATCACGGAAAAAACGCCGATTTCGTCAAGAGATCGCGGGTATAAAACGCCGTTTTCGAAAAAAATCGCGTAAAAAAGCAAATTATGTCTAAAAATCATCGAAAAACACCGATTTCACTTAAACATGGGAAAACACCGATTTCTTCAAAAGATCGTGGAAAAAACGCCGATTGTGCAAAAGATCGCAATAAATCGCCGATTTTGCTACAATATTGCTGGTTTCGTCTGAAGATAGCAGGAAAACGCCGATTTTGTCCGAAGATCGCTGGAGGTGGGATGGGGACTCACAACCCCCCACCAATTTCCAAAAATGCGATGCGAATTTCCGAAAAAAAAATTTCATCCAGAATCGCCCTTTGGTGCTTCTTTTTCTCTAAAAGTGTGCTTACATGTGCTTATTTTTTAAACTAAAATGTTGCTACTCACCCTGTCAATGAACAAATTGGATTAAACACTTGAAAATTTATTTCTGAGAAAGCTATTTTGTTTTAAATAGTGTAATAAATTCCGTCAAAATAATACACATTTTTAAAAAAAAAATTCTCATAAAATTTATTCAAATAATCTAATTTTTTTACACAATGCCAAATAGTTTAAGATTATTCTAGAGATTTTCTAACAGAGATATATACTATCATTCTAATGGATTTATTTATTTTTCTTGGATGGATAAATATACTTGAAAGACTTTTTGATATTGAATATTTTATTAAAGATAAAATAATTATTATAAAGTAAAAACAAATTACAAAAAAATGGGTTTGGTTTATTTTTGTTGTCCGATTATCTACACTAGGGTTATAGGACCAGGGGGGGCGTGCCCTTCGTGGGGGGGGGGGGGGGTCTTTGTAAGGAAACCTAACTTGTATTTATACAAGGTTCGAAAAAAACCACGAAAACCCGAACGGTTAGGCCGACGGCTGCGATTGGGTTCAAACCCAGCACCTGCCGTCTACCAGTTGAGAAGTTAGAACCTCTCGGCCACTGATGGGAACAAAAAAATGGGTTTTCAACTGTTTTTGACAGTACATTAAAAACCATGATAAAATCCAGTAAAAACACACATGCGTCGAAAGCTTGCCAACCCTGATTTAATCAATTTGTATCCATTTATTATTATTATTTTTTTTTTTTTTTTTTTTTTTTTTTAGAAAAATTACTTTTTACATTAATAACTTTAACACTAGCTATCCAAACAGATTAATTAATGTTTAATGAATATTTCATTGTTTGAAACATAACGAATGTGTTGTTTTTCGTACTATTAAATTCATATTCATATGACAATAGTCGAAGGAAGAATTTTTTGGAGATGTTTAGACAATATTGTATTACAATCAGATTTAAACTTATATTACAAATTTCTAATACTTTTTGTGTTTTTATTACACATGATTCTTTCAGGAAAATACCTTTTATTTTAAATTTAAAGAGTGAAATATTTTTAAAATAAAAGAATCGCAAATGGTGCTGAGAGAAATAAGTAAATAATAATTATTATTATTATTACTAATAGCCTTAACATAAATGAAGTCATATAGTAAATGCATAGGCCAGAGTTTCCCCCAGGTTTAAAAAGGGGCAGGGCGTTACTGTTCTGAAAAAGGCACTTTTTACATTCTTCAGGGCACTTTTATAGAGTTGAATCTAGCGGTTCAAAAAATCGTGAAAATACAGAAATTTCGTCAAAAGATTAAAAAAAAAAAAAAAAATCCAAAAATTTAAAAAAAAAAGGTAAATTTTTTAAAAGATTGCAAAAAAAACGGTAAATATTGTAAAAGATTGCAAAAAACAGAAGGTTTTGTTACAAGATCACGAAAAAAAAAGGCATATTTTGCTAAAATATCGATTAAAAAAAGACAAATTTCATGAAAAGATTGGGAAAAAACGGCAAAATTTGTTAAGATGACAAAAAATGACCAATTTCTACAAAAGATCGCGAAAAACTGCCAATTTCGTCACGTTTAAACATGAAAAAAAGCAAAAAAAAAAAAAAGCACGTAGTCCGTAACAGGAGTGGATTCGCCCCCTCATTTCTTCCAGACTCAAATTTTAAAGATTTTAAATTCGATATTTATATTAATAATAATAATAAACATCATTTTTAGGGTGATTATAACGAGTCATAAACTTTAGTGCACCTTTGACAAAATTTGCATTTTTTTTTTTTTTTTTTTTTTTTTTTTTGCGATCTTTTCACGAAGTTTACCCCTTTTTTTCGAGATATTTTGGGGAATTTTGATTTTTTTTTCGTGAATTTTTGGTGAAATTAGTCGTTTTTTGCGAATATTTTGACAGAATTTTCCGTTTCATCATGATTTTTGTACGAAATTTCTTTTTTTCTCAAACTTTTGAGGTAATCTACCGCGTTTTCGAGGTTTTGTTACGAAATTAGCCATTTTTCGCTAATCTTGTCATAAATTAGTCATTACTTCGCGATTTTTTTAACAAAATTTGCCGTTTTTTCACGATTTTTTGACAAAATTACGCTTTCTGTGGGACACTTAAGAGCTATTTTTTGCCGATTTTTTTGCGTAGTTTACGTGCTATAGTGCGTCTGCATCATTGATGAAGGGCTGCATTTTTCAAATGTGGGGCAAGTAGTATTTTTTTGAATGAGCCACAAGAGGGGCACTAGTTTTTGGATGAGGAGCAAAAGGGGCGCTACTTTTTAAACTAAAGGGCAGTAGGGGCGGAGCACCTCCCTGAAACCCTCTGGGGGAAACTCTGCATAGGCATATACTAACATTATACATGTAAATAATAGCAAAAATATTTCATAAAACAAAATAATTCTTCATTAAAAGACATGTACTACTATTAACCTCTTCAGACCTGAGCATAAAATAACTCTACAAATATATATTTATTGCTTTTGCATAATCGAAATGACTCCATAGATGACAGATAGTCATTTTTATGAAATCAATACTTTGGGGAACTGGTAATTTAGGTTTACAAATCTGGATGTCAAAGTACTAATCCCCTTAAAACATCAATTTAACTATTAGTAATATAAATTTACACAATAACAGAGTTAAGGTCTTTAAACAAATAAATGATCAGCAAATTCTCAATTTTTTATTGTAAAGCATTTAAGTTAAATAATCATGAATATTTCTTAATTTCTTGGCCACAATGTCATGAAGGTATTTTCGAAACTCAGATGGAAATAATATTTATTTTATGAGGTAAAATTCATTAGTGCTGACATTTATTGGTTTTGCTTTAAAGCAAAAAAACATTCAGCTGTATAGATGTAAGGTAAAAATGCAAAAAATTTGAACAGGTTAGTTTTTATAAGGAAAAAAATGGAGGTATACATTTGTGTACCTCAGATCTGAAGAGGTTAAATAGTACAACAGACCTGAAAGGGTTATGGTACTTGCCTACTTTCTAAAGGGATTTTTTGAAAAATTATATACAGTGGATTCTCTCTATCTGAATACTCTCTAATGTAAACATCCCGGTATTATGAACATATTATGACTGTCCCGGCGAAATTCCATAGACTTAATAAAAGATGAACTCTCTGTATTCTATTCTGAACACCCCGGTATTATGAACGCTACTTTTGGTTCCCATTTCTACTCCACCTCTCTGTAAACTGAACATGTGTTTGCAATTGGAATTCGAACTCTCCCATATGGAAGTTCGGAGAAACTGCTACAAAAGATTAAAAAGATTCTACGATTTCTATTTAAAAAGCAGACAAAATCTCAGCTAGATTTTAAGCATGTATTTAAAGTTAAAATTTGTCTGAATAGCTCAGATAAAATCTTCAGTTAAAAGTTTGGAATACTTGTCACGTTGTCAGATGTCTACTGTAAGAGATGCCATTATATGATTTTTGCTATTAGGAAGTGCAAACATTTAATTTTTGATTAGTTGGAGACAATTACAATAAGTTAAAAGAATCCACTTCTATCTTGCTTATTTCAAATAAGTTTTATATAAATTATTATTAAACACAGCTTAAGCATGATATTTTAAAGATTAATTTTGGAATTAGACTGATTTTTTTGATTGATCAACTACTGAGAAAATGGCAATTAAATAAACTATTTGCTTATAATTTTGTTATTTAATTTTAGCAGATTTCATTTTTGTCCATGATAGGATATGCACTAAGGGTTGTAGCAATCTTGATAGTTCACTTCTAAAACTTAAACAGCAGGAAATATAAAAACCCTGTATGGTACTACTTGGTTATCCTATTGACCAATTTCGCCAAACTAATTGCCAAATTTCACATATTGACATAATTTTCATTTTAAATAACAAAAAAAAAAAAATAAATAAATAAAAATATTAATATTAATAAATGTACAAATAAAAAGTCTATCGTATTTAATGTCATTGAATGTGACATTTACGATCAGCCATTATTGGCATTTAATCTTATAATTTGGCAATGGTTTTTTGGTCGACGGGATAACCAAGTAGTACCTTTATCAGTGACCTTATTTAATTAACTACTGATTCGGTCATCCTACCTACATAGCAGGGTTGGAAAAAAACCAGGTTTTTTCGAAAAAAACCAAAAAAAAGGTTTTTTTGGTTTAAACCAGGTTTTTTTAAAACATCCTTTCTTATTACATATACATGCATATTTACTGATAAAAACAGACATTATTGGTTTATAAGCAGTGTAACTTCTTTTAAAATAATTTAAATTTAATAATTATAGTGAATTTATGCTGAAAATTGAAAAAAAATCATTTTTCAATTTAAACAGTTTTAGCAAACAGTCTTATGTTGAAAGTTTTAACTGTTCTACACAGTGAACCATTGAAGCCCTGTAAATTTTTATAAACAATCTTTTGATTACTAATAATAAACATTTGTATATAGTTTGATAAATATTCTTTTCCAAAATTATTCAAATAATAAATTATGAATACTTCTTAGGATTTTTTCTTTCTGAGTGACAATTTGAAGTTAACATTTTTAGTCGTTAAATTTAGCAGATAGCAAAGGAAAAAAAATTATTATAAAAATGCTTATAACTAGCAACCAGTCTTTCTTTTAATTCATCAAGATAATCTCCCAAAAGAAAAATTTTTTTTACAGCTTGTACAAAATCTTAAAAGATCATTGTGTTACATTATTAATTGCATTAAATAATCTGCGTTATTAAAAAAATTAAAATATTTTATACTAAATATTGAATCTATTTTATCTTTGATCAATTCACATGTTTGAAGTTTTTCTTTAGAGCAATAGATATGTTCACCAATGTGTACTGATTTTAATCCTATACATAAAAAATGACGTAAACCCAATATATCTAATGCTTATTGCTGAAATAAAGTGTTAAAAAAAGAAATTAATTACATCTAATAATCTGAAACTCGTAAATTATAAAGAAACAAGAAAATGTCATTAGATTTCTTCTAAAACTGAATTGCTTTTTTTATAGAAAAAAACCAATTGATTTAATCCTATGCATAAAAAAAGACCTAAACCCACTATATCTAATACTTATTACTGAAATAAAGTGTTAAAAGTAGAAATTATTTATGTCCAATAATTTGAAACACGTAAATTATAAAGAAAAAAAATGTCATTAGATTTCTTCTAAAAAAACCAATTGGTTTTTTTGAGAAAAAAACCATTTGGTTTAAACCATGGTTAAAACCAATTGGTTTAAACCGTGCCAACCCTGCTACATAGTAGTAGTTAGTAATGCATTTCCCATCTCTCTCTGTAATGAATATCCTCATAATCTGAAAATTTTTGGCCGGTTCCATAAGTGCTCAGTCAGAATAGAGTCCACTGTATTTATGTGCATTATATTATAGAATATAGCTAAAAATTGTGACTAACATGTAAAAATATCTATTTTTTTATTTCTAAGCTCAAAACATGCATAAATATTGATATAAAATGGCAATCAAACTCAAATTTAAGTGAAGATATTTTTATTCTGTAAATTTTATGATTCAATGAAACTGTCTTGAGGTATTGAAGCATTTTCATAACTATGATCATTAAAAATAAAATTACAGAAACTAACATTTTTATACACTGAAAAATAAAGAAAATATGTTATTTCATAACTTGTATCAACTGAAATATGATAAAATAATTACCTATAATCATAGTAGAGGCAGTGAAAAACACTGTAATCACGTAAGGGCACAGATCCCTTACGGACTCTTGTTGGTTTAGCTGATGACGAGCTGTTGTTGTTGTAGCTTGAAACGCGTCCTGCTTAATTTTTCATTTTATGGTGATTTTACAAAGTTTTTTAGTATATTTATCATAGTAGATGCACATTACCTAAATAAACTCCTTTTAGAATATTTTTGCAATCATAATTTTTTGAGTTATGATGTTTTGCAATAAAGCAAAATGTTAAAAATCTCATTTTGAGAAAAAGAAGAAAATATAATGAAAAGCCAGGTTTTATCTATTAAATGACTAACTTAAGTTCTGAGCAAGACAGAAACAAAATTCAAACTGATTTAGAAAGCTAAAATATCAGACTTTAATATTCAACCAAACATAGACAATCTGATTTTTGACCAAAAATTGCATTTTATAGGTAGACAGGCACCTTAAATCAATTGTGTAAAATTGTGACTAGGGCCATAGCTAAGGGGGTGCTATGGGCAGCTCAGCCCCACCTAAAATAATTTGAGCCCCCCCCCCCCCCTGGAAAAGATTCCAAGGTCACTCAATGAATTTCTGTTCTTAAAATTTAAATGAAATACTGCTCAAAAATCTAATTTAGTTTTGAGACCCTTTCACAGTTTTGCAGAGTTACTAAATTGTATCAAAAATAGGTGTTTCAACACTCCCTCATGCTATTTGTACATATGAAGCTAACATGTTTAATTTTGCACCAGTTATATACTCAAAGCTTTCATCATCATATACTTTTCTTAGCATAAAATGAAATTATAACAGTTTAATAAGAAACAGAGTACCTACAATGTGAATATGCACTAATTTATCTTTCTGAGTCAGAGAGAGAGAAACAAAAAAAATTATAAGCCCCCCCCCCCCCCACATTCTCTTGAGCCCCCCTATTGTTCACTTCTAGCTATGGCCCTGACTGTGACCTTCAAACCGCCCAAACAAATTTTCAGAGATATCCAAACTGGATATGGGTAGTATAATTGGCATTTTATTGATTTTTCATGTCAAATTTGTCAGTATTTCACTAATTATCACTTAGCTTAACAAAGATTTTGGTTCAGTCATGTACGAGTGTGTACAGGTGCATATTCATGCAAGTTTCACTGTACATTCCTTATTAAAAAATGCTTACCAACTACCTTTGGTTACACAATAGTTTAAAAATAATAAAAAGGGTGTAAAGGTACCAAATCCATCAATCATAAGTGTATACAATCCTTATGATAGCATTATGACATACCTTCCAAGTGACAGCTCAATTGGAAACACATTTCAGATATTATCATTTTTAGTGTCACATATTGCATCATAACAACTTTTTCCCTGCACTATATTTGTCTGCATGTTATAAATACTAAAAATGAATATAAATAGGTAATAAGTAGGAGAGAATAGGGTGGAATGGGTAGGATTTTCTTTTTATGTATCATTCTAAACACTTTATGAATTGTACAATTGATTGAGTAATGGTAGCCCTATCTTCAGTTGAAAAAAAAGTTTGTTTTCCATAAGCTTGCAGTTGTATGACAAAAAAGATTATTTCAAGAAGCAAAAGTAAATTTGTTTCATATATATTTTGTTTTCTGTTCATCAATGACTTGTTTATGCATAGATGAAATAGTTTCCCTGTTTATGAAAAGATATCCTGTCAGGGGAGAGTGGGACAATAAGTTTTTCTCTTTATGTATCATTCTAAACATTTCATTAATTGCACACAAGATGAAGCAATAATAGCCTAATCTTTAATTGAAAAACATTTTTTTTTTTTTTTTAATCTGTATTAGCTTGCAATTGTATAATAAAGGAAAAGATTATTTCAAGAATCAAAAGTAAATTTGCTTCATATACTTTGTTTTCTGTATATTAATGACTTGTTTATGCATAGATGTAATAGTTTTCCTATTTATGGAACATAATACTGCATATTATACCACAATTTAAATTAAGTCTAAAAGCAGCATTTTTGTTTATACAAGAAGTTTAACACAAAACAAGAAAGTGGGAAGGAATAGGACATATCCAATTCCTTTCTTTTTTAGTTATAAGATGAATAAAAATTACCAACATGCTAACTTTTTTCGAGGAAAGTATATTAATTATAACATTGATAATATATTTGTTTACTTCAAAATGTAAATAAATTGAATTGATGATTTTTTAATGTCATCTATGACTGACAATCCTGAATTTTCATTCCAGTCATGAAGATACTAGAATTTTATATTGTGGTATATTCATTATCAGCCTACGATCTTTGTTTAATTGTATATCTGGCTGACATTTGATTATTTGTGCCTTACAGTTTTGCTGTCCCTCCCTTTTAGTAGAGTAGCATGGAACACATTTTGAAACTTACAATTTCTTTAATTATAAAATAACATTTGCATGTTATGTTTCCATATTGTTCAGGAAGATTAAAAAAAAATTTTCCCCTTGTACTCTATAAATTAAAATATTTGTTTTTTGTGTCAAAGTAAGTTGATATTCTTTAAAAAAAATGTCCCACACCGCTACACCACCTCACTCTCCCCTATATTATCCATAACTTAAACTAAGCCTAAAAGCAGCATTTTTGTTTATACAAGGAGTTTAACATAAAAGAAGGTAGTGGGAAGGAATGACGCATGTCCAATTTCGTCTTCTGGATAAAATAAATGTAAATTGTTAATGCCTTTTTTGCAATATTTTCATTTACTTCAAAATGTAAATAAATTGAATTGATGAATTTTTACTATCATCTTTGATTGACAATCAGGAATTTTCCTTAAAATGATGAAGATATTATAACTTGATATTGTGGCACAGACACCTACTTTTTTTTTTTTTAGACTATATCGTATCTACAGTTGACTATTTGTGCCATATAGCTTTGTTTTATACCTGTCCCATACCTCCCTGTTAGTGGGGAGGTATGAGACACATTTTGAAACTTATAATTTTTTTAATTACAGTAGACTCTCTTAAATCAGCAAACCAGAAATCTGCAACTCTCAAAAATCTGCACATATTTTATGGATGTAAACAATGAAACTTTCAATTCGGATATTGGGACAAAATTTGATTTTTTAAATTTTGTATCATTTCCATATATTTTTTAATTTGTAATTTTCTTAATAATATTCTATTCATGTTTTTTTTTTTTATAAAGGAAGAATATTTGAATTTTTTCCAAAAAAAAAAAAAAAAGTATTGCTGATATCACTGATAATCGAAATCTTCTTACCAAATATATTTATGCATTAATCAAGATTTTTTGGTTATTAAGCCAGGCTAAACTTGAAAAAAAAATCCTTCTTTTATGATTTTGATGTTAATTAGTAAAACACTTTGCACAAGTTTTGTTGAATAATTTTGGAAAAATACATTTAATCTTTATAATGAATATTTAATCATACACTAATGATTATTAACTTGACCTTTGCTATTAGTACTTTAATCATTTTAAAAATTATCTAAATTTTTATTATTTTAGTTTATTACTTATTTTAATATTTTATTATATTGTAAGCATTCATTATAGTTCCGATTGCACTATTAATTGCACTCAAATTACTGTTTAAAAAATTTAAACAAAACAATAACCAGAAATCTGCAAAATTCTAAAATCTGCACAACCTCTGGTCCCAAACTGTGCGGATTTGAGGGAGTCTACAGTATATTACAAAATTGTTTCTACAAATTATGTTTATACATTATTCAAGGAGATTAGAAAATATTTCATTATGTATTCTATAAATTGAAATTTTTGTTTTTGTGTCAAACTAGGGTCTAAATGTACCAGAGTAAACTAGAACAATGTTCTGGTTTGTGAAATTATGACAAATATTGTTCCGGTTTGTGAAAGTATCATAAATATTGTTCCATTTCGTGGAAGTGTTAAAAATATTATTGCAGTTTCATAAATGTAGCTTACTGTGTTCTTTGTAAGGTTTTCCCTAATTATTTAAATTTATGAACGCTAATTTTGAAACAGCTTTCCGGTTTGTGCATTTTTCCATTTCAATGCTTGTGTCAAACAAAGTTTATTTTCTTATTTTTGTAAAAAATGTACCATTCCTCTCCCCACTCTCCTGTTTTAAATTGTTTCATAATTATTTTTCCATTTCCCTCAGTAAAATTCAATACTTAAAAATTTCCATACTTTTATCTGACATCAGTACTAAAACTTTTGTAATTATTCTTACTTAAAGGAAAAGGTGTTCTATTAAATTATATTCTAGTGAAATATTATTGTATCATTAGAAAGTGAGCATGAACAAATTAATTTTAATATTTTTTAAATAATTTAAAAGAAAATACTTATGAATTTTCTCTCCTTATAGAATTGTTGAAAAAGGGTTTAGATACCAGTTGACTTAAACTATGGATGCACAACCAATGGTCAGTTTAAACTGGAGAAAATTGCAAATTTTGTGCATAGGTTGAAAAAATCGTAAATTTCATCAATTCAGTGCGAGAAAATATAAAATTTTGTCAGTCGCTTAAAAATCGTTTTAAAAAAAATGTAATTTCAATTCAGTGCATAAAAATATAAAATTTTGTCAGTCACTTAAAAATCGCAAATTTTGTAGATCAGGCATGGAAAAATCGCAAATTTTGTTCATCAGGATAGGAAATTTGCAAATTTTGCCCATGGGCTCGTAAAAAAAATAAATCTAGCTGATTAGGCATAGAAAATTGTAAAGTTTTTTAATCATTCATGAAAAAATCAGGAATTTTGTCTGTCAGAAGCAAAAAATCACACATTTTATTGATCAAGCAAGAAAAAATCATCAGTTTTGTTGATAATGCACAAAAAAAATTACCGTATTTTCGGGTGTATAGTCTGCGGCTTATACAAGAAAAACCTCCCAAAAAGCCGCTGCAGCTTATACACAGTGCGGGTTATACAAAGATTTTTTTTAAAAAATTGAAAATCGTGATATTTTTTCTACAATTTTTAAACCTTAAAACATTTGAAAAAACATCGAAATTTGTAAATTTTTTTCGCTATGCCTTGAAGTTTAAAGAGTTCTCCCAATTTTTTTAAAGGCTTTTTTTTACTGCTTAAATACAGTTATTTCTGGATTTGGAAAAACTGTCGCAACTATCGCCAAATATTGCACTGATAGATGTATAATAGCCATTGTGTTTGTAGAGAACAAAATCCAAAATTTGGAACCCTTCCATTCTCGACAATTCTGAATTTAAGATCATTTTTAGTTTATTTTTCAAAAAAAAAAAAAAAAAATCTACCGACCCTGTTGCAAAGAACAAAAAAAAAAAAAGTGCGCAATTTATGTCATTTCGGAACGATTCAGAGCAGTCAGTCTTTTTCGAAACGATTCCGAGGAATCTTTCCTTTACAGAGTTGTTTCATTTCGGAACGAGTTCTGGGAATCGAACTTTTCCGGAGTCGTTTCATTTCAGATAGAGTGCGAGGATTCGATGCTTTTGGGAACCAATGACCTAAGGTACGTATACATTTTATGTCCAAAATTTTGAATTTATCATAGATTTTTTTTTTTTTTTAATTTTCGGAAATTTTTTTTTAAGTATCACGCTTGTTTGGGAAAAAAAAAACGTGCGTAAACGCCGCATCGCTTGAAATTTTATCGTAATTTACACGTAAACGCCGTGGCGTTTCTTCCGAAAATTACGGTACTGTTAATCTTAATTTTTTAGCCCAATTACTGTAGATATTATGCAACACGAAAAAATTTGGTAAATTTGTGTTAAAAATTATTACTAATGGCTTCTAATTTTGAACCCTGATCGAAATATACGTTCGTAAATGGTGTATAGCCCGCGGACTATACACCGATGCATCTCCGCGACTTATACACAAACTTTTTTTACTGCACTGCTCGATTTAGGGGTGTGGGTTATACACAGGGTGCGAGCTATACACCCGAAAATACAGTACAAAACATGAAAAAAACACTAATCTCGTTCATAGAATATGAAAAATCGCGAATTTTGTCGATCCTAGACTTAAAAATCGCAAATTTTGTTGATAAGCCACGGAAAAATCTCAAATTTTATTGAACAGCTTTGTAAAAATCGTGAATTTCTTCGAACTGCTTCGTAAAATTTGTGAATTTCGGAGGTCGACTTCATAAAAATTGCAAATTTTGTTGATCAGGTGCAGAAAAATCTTGAATTTTCTTGATCTTGCAAAGAAAAATTGTAAATTACGTTAGACTTAGAGATGGGGGGTTCAAAGAACCAAGCACTGCGACCAGAGGTCTATTGTACTAACCCCAGAAAGAAGTCCTAAAAAAAGCCAGTCGCTGAAGCAAAATTCAGCAGACATCTCAAAGGAATGTCATAGAGCTCCCAGGGCTCAATTAAATGACGACCAAGGTGTTCAAACCTTTGGGCAGAAAACCCCTCGCACTCACAAAGAACATGCACAGCTGTTTCTTCCTTATAAAGACAACCTCTACATATTGGGTCATTCTTTACACCAATAATAGTAAGGTGCCTCTTCAAAGGACAATGCCCTGTTAAAAGACCAATGGCTTTTCTAATGCCATTCCTGTTAAGCATTAAAAGCTCTTTATGCCTAACACTAGGACAACCATGGTTAAGTTCTTTTGCCTGTCGCTGTCCTTTAATGTTACGCCAATCTACATATTGCTTCTCTCTAAAGATCTTAAAGACAGTAGTTCTAATAAGATTACTAGATATCCCAATAGCTGGCTCAGGACCAACAAAAGAGGTGATAGACCCATTCCTTGCCAATTCATCAGCCAACTCATTACCACTTATACCAGAGTGCCCAGGTACCCAGTAAAGAGTAACCCTGTTGCCAATTGCCAATTTGCAGAGTAAAGTATAACAATCCCATACTATATGGGAAGTTATAACATGCTTACTTAAAGCAAGTAGTGCTGCTTGACTATCTGAACAAATGTATATACATCTGTTACTATAGCCAATGTCTAAACAAATTCTGCAGCACATAAGAATGGCAAAGACCTCAGCCTGAAAGACTGTAGAGTAACTGCCCAAGGGATAAGAATACTTAATACCATCAACTGGGCAACAGACACCAGCACCAGTATTTTTGTTCATTTTTGAACCATCTGTATACCAAATAGAGCACTTCCTGCCAATATGGGTAGGAACTGAATCCCAATCACCCCGTGAGGGCAAAAGAATTTGATATGCTTTATCAAAGGCATATTTCACAGGCATTCCATCACTAGGCATGCCAAAGTGAGGATATCCAATAACCTCTCTATCAAAGTTTTTCCAAGACAAATAGTCTGAATAAGCTTTCCAATGGCCTAAGTATTTAAGCCTCCTCATGCATATGATGGCTTCAGCCTCTATACACATAAAGAGAGGATGCATACCAAGCAAAAGCTCAAGAGAAGCCGTAGGAGTGGTTCTGATACAGCCAGTCATAGCAATACAAACCATCCGCTGAAGCTTGTTTAGTTCTATTTTAGCTGAATCCAGCCTAGTTCTAGACCACCACACAATGGAACCATAAGTAATTATAGGCCGAATAATCATCCTATATATCCAAAGGATAGTCTTGGGACTTAAGCCCCAGGTTCTGCCAACAGCATTTCTGCAAGTCCAAAAGATTTTTTGGCCTTGTTTAGACAGAACTCAAAGTGCCTCCTCCAGTTAAGTTTGGAATCAAAGTAGATGCCAAGATATTTGACATCATCAGAGCATGTTAGTGCCTGACCAAAGAACACAATATTTTGCACATCAATATTTTTCAAATTTGTGAAGGCAACCATTGTGGTCTTATGTGGATTGACTGAAAGCCCTTCAGTACTGCACCACTTTTCAATGCGTCTGAGTGCATCAGACATAAGGGAGCAAACTGTTTTTATAAATTTTCCTCTAACAATGACAACATCATCATCAGCATAACTTATGCAAGATAGGCCTGAAGAAGTTATGTCATTCAAAAGTGAATCAACAACTAGGCACCAAAGGACAGGTGAGAGAACACCCCCCTGTGGACACCCGGCAGTTGCATGGACAGTGCAATCATCACCACCAAGAGAAGCGTTAATGTACCGAAACGATAACAGAACCCTGATCCAGTTAACAATAGTATCATCGCCTCTCCTTATGAGGGCTCGAAGAATAGTCTCTAGAGGGACTTTGTCAAAGGCACCCTCAATATCTAAGAAGATTGCTAACGCAACTTCTTTAGAACTCAGTCTTCTCTAAAATGTATGAAAGACTATACAAAGCAGTGTCCGTAGACTTGCCAGGCTGATAGGCATGCTGAGAGTCTGAAAGTGGAAAAGCCTTCAGCACAGTTTCCCTAATATACCTATCAATAAGCTTTTCCAATGTTTTTAACAGAAAAGATGTGAGACTAATAGGTCTGAAAGATTTAGCCTCATAATAGTTATCTTTCCCTGCTTTTGGAATAAAGATAACCTTAGTATGCCTCCAGGCACTAGGAATATGTCCATAGGCAATACATGCCCTGAAAATTCTACAAAGTACTGGAGCAAGGAGCTGAATACCCTCCTGAAGAAGAGCAGGAAATATGCCATCCATACCAGGAGTTTTGAAAGGTTTGAAAGACTTAATAGCCCAAACAACCCTATCATAGGTAACAACCTTCTTTGCAGTCTCCCATTTACTCCTCCCACAACTATTTGTTGAAATAGGAGAGAAGGGAGTAGCATCATTGACAGCACTAGAACCTGGAAAATGAACTCTTAGCATTTCAACTAATGTTTCCTTTCCAGAATTAGTAAAGTTGCCATTTGGAAGCTTAATAGTATCTAAGCTACAGTTCCTATCTTTGGCCATAATCTTCACAATTTTTGTCATAGTAGGAACATCATTAATGCCACTGCAAAAATTCCTCCAAGAATTTCTTTTGGCATCCCTAATGGCTTTATTGTAATTGGTGAGAGAAATTTTATAGGTTTCCCAATCACCACTCTTTTTAGCTCTATTAAAGAGCTTTCTGCATTTGCTACGTAAAATACTGAGCTCTTTAGACCACCAAGGAACTAACCTTGGCGAGTCAGTAGTAGTAGCCTTACAATTTTGATAGTACGACTGGAGAATGGCATGTTGCAACTGGTCAACGGCCAGCTCCAAATCGACTATCGAGGACAACTTACCGACTAGATTCTCAGTAGCAGCCTCCAGATCCTCATAATAAGAACCCCAGTTAGTCTTCCTGGGGTTCCTACCTTCAGTTACAAGTCTTGTAGGTCATGTAACGGAAAAAATGATTAGTCGGTGGTCAGACATAGTTACTTCATCAGACACCTTCCAATCCTTAATATGATTATAGCAAGAGCTATTACATATAGTAAGGTCAATAACCTCCCTTCTGTTTTTTGTAACAAAAGTAGGTTCATTGCCCTTATTAAGAAGACAGAGGTTAAAACCTAATATGTCTTCAAGAAGATCTTCACCACGTTTGTTGCAGTCAGTACTGCCCCATATAATGTGGTGAGCATTAGCATCACAGCCAACAATTAATTTCTTATTCTCCTCAATAGAGTGCTCAATAAGAGCTTTCATTTTCTCTGAAAGAGGATCTTTTTCTTCAAAAGGAAGATAAGCAGACATTAAGATAATTTCATCTTTATGTCCCTGAAACTCATAAATAACCTTGATAGCAACATTGTCACCATCGAGATAATTAATAAGATTTAATGCATTAAGCTTCGAGTTTACAATAATGCAAGCTTGAGGCCTTACACAGGTAGCATCATAAAAGATTTTGTACCCTTTAATATTCAGACCTAAGATTTTACTATTAAGTGTCCAAGGTTCCTGAATTAATGCAATATCAAAATCACCTCTAGTAAGTCTCCTGCCTAAAACGGCTGATGCAGAGCGACTATGGTGAAGATTGATTTGTGCTACTTTACTGCTGTTGTCCATGGTTAAGATAAAAGCAGCAAGGAAATTGGGAAGAGGTACCACCCTTCCCATCTGCATCAGACAAGGGTTTAACGAACCTGCTGATCCTTTTTATCCAAATCCTGCAACTCCACCTCAATCTCATCAATAGATAATGGTGAGTGCGGTTGAAGGGTTCCTTCAGAACTGGTATCGATTTCCAATTCATTAATTTTAAGTAATTCACTATCCCTATCAGAAAGAGAATCTGAATCACTTACCTGAGAGGAGGTTGCCTGTGTTTCAGCCAAACGCTCCTTCTCCTTCACCTTGGTATTGGGATCATTTATGATTTTAAATGTTCCCCTGTCCAGGCCTGTATATGCACGAAAGTTTGCCTGCCTAATCGCTTCAGCAGCCTCCCGGTCAACCTCAAAGATCCATCGTATAGAATGTGGTTCTACCACTTTGTGGAGAACACGCCATTCTTCCGACTTCAACTCAGGGTTTAACTGGTTGATCCACTTCAGCAACAAGTTAGGCTCCTTTGTGTACACATCTCTGGTCTTTTTTTTCGCTATGCCTTGAAGTTTAGAGAGTTCTCCCAATTTTTGTAAAGGCTTTTTTTTACTGCTTAAATACAGTTATTTCTGGATTTGGAAGAACTGTCGCAACTATCGCCAAATATTGCACTGATAGATGTATAGCCATTGTGTTTGTAGAGTACAAAATCCAAAATCTGGAACCCTTCCATTCTCGACAATTCTGAATTTAAGATCATTTTTAGTTTATTTTTCAAAAAAAAAAAAAAAAAAAATCTACCGACCCTGTTGCAAAGAACAAAAAAAAAAAAAGTGCGCAATTTATGTCATTTCGGAACGATTCAGAGCAGTCAGTCTTTTTCGAAACGATTCCGAGGAATCGTTCCTTTACGGAGTCGTTTCATTTCGGAACGAGTTCTGGGAATCGAACTTTTCCGGAGTCGTTTCATTTCAGATAGTGTGAGGATTCGATGCTTTTGGGAACCAATGACCTAAGATACGTATACATTTTATGTCCAAAATTTTGAATTTATCATCGATTTTTTTTTAAATATCACGCTTGTTTGAAAAAAAAAAAAAACGCGCGTAAACGCCGCATCGCTTGAAATTTTATCATAATTTACACGTAAACGCCGTGGCGTTTCTTCCGAAAATTACGGTACTGTTATTCTTAATTTTTTAGCCCAATTACTGTAGATATTATGCAACACGAAAAAATTTGGTAAATTTGTGTTAAAAATTATTACTAATGGCTTCTAATTTTGAACCCTGATCGAAATATACGTTCGTAAATGGTGTATAGCCCGCGGACTATACACCGATGCATCTCCGCGACTTATACACGAACTTTTTTTACTGCACTGCTCGATTTAGGGGTGCGGGTTTATACACAGGGTGCGAGCTATACACCCGAAAATACGGTACAAAACATGAAAAAAACACTAATCTCGTTCATAGAATATGAAAAATCGCGAATTTTGTCGATCCTAGACTTAAAAATCTCAAATTTTGTTGATAAGCCACAGAAAAATCTCAAATTTTATTGAACAGCTTTGTAAAAATCGTGAATTTCTTCGAACTGCTTCGTAAAACTTGTGAATTTCGGAGGTCGACTTCATAAAAATTGCAAATTTTGTTGATCAGGTGCAGAAAAATCTTGAATTTTCTTGATCTTGCAAAGAAAAATTGTAAATTACGTTAATAAGCTTTTAAAAATTGTTAATTTTGTCAATCGGCTTTGTTAGAATCATGAATTTTGCAGATTAACTTTAAAAAAAAAGATATTTGCAAGCTGGATAAGTTTGCTATACAAGAAATCAGAATATGTTTAAAAAACAGGGTTCGCTCAAGTGGGTCCAACCTGAAAAAAACCTGCTTGGTTTTTTTCGGGCGGGCCCACTTGAGAAAACCCAAGAAAAACCCATTTGTGGGTTTTTTCAAATGTTTTCATTTTTTCACAACTGTTTCATTATTTAATCTAAGGTATGAGAATGCAAAGATAAATGCTAATTAAAATATATTTCAGACGAAACAAATTTAAAGGAATTTCTGAGCATTGATAAAATGGCCAAAAAAACCCCAGAAAATAACTTGCAAAGAAGGTAGATTTTCATGCCTGTATTTTAAAATTCATCAAAGTGCTTTAAATGTTAATGTACACCTAAAGATGGCATTTGAAACTCTAACCCCATTCTGATTGTTTGCTTAATTATAGCATAAGATTAATCATTCCATTTATTTATTATGCTGTTTCAATATTTAATGAAAGTGTTATACAGTAATTTTCAACACAATGACAGATTATAACAAAAAAAAAAAAAAAAAAAAGAGTAAAATGATAAATTTTCTCGTGGATTTTGTCAGTCTTTTTTTTCTTTCTTTCTTTACATTCAGCATATTTCTATTTCAATCGAACAATACTTTTTTACATTTGATCTGGTTTGAAGCAAATTACATAATCATTTATTTAGGAGTTTATTAAGCAGCAAAGCTAGTAAAAGTGTATTTCCATTTGTGATCTAATTTTACAAATGTCATTGACACTGACATCTTATGACAATCTAATTTAACATTTAATACTATTGCAATATATATATGTAGTAAATTTTGCTAAAATTTTCAAAAATATTATTATAAATCCCCTTTAAAAAATTGGACTTATTTTTGAGTTGAAGTGAATAAAAGAAACTATTATTATAAATCCCCTTAAAAAAAATTCAATTGATTTTTGAGTTGAAGTGAATGAAATAAACTATATAAATTTAGCATGTTTAATTTAAGGCAGAATTATTATGATTTTTCCCTACCCAAAAGGCTTTTTTTTTTTTCTGAAAAAGCCCAAATTGTTTTTTTCAAAATTTCAACTTTAAATTACATAAGGCAATATATTTCTCAACATCAGTACACTACTTGTAAAGTTTAACACCCCCCCTCCTCCGCCAAAAAAAAAAAAAAAAAAAAAAAAATTAAATCTCCCAATGACAGTTTTTAAAACAAATAATTATAACTTAATTTTCTATAAGTGTGTGTAACTATCACAAAAACTTAAACTAATTTTTTTCTATTAAAAAAGAATTCCATTTTTCATTTTTTTTTTTTTCAACACAAAAATAAATATATATATACACATAAATGTTGCTGTTTAAAACTGATTTCTGATTGAAGTAAATGAAAGAAATGGTATAAATTATTAGTCTGTTTAACTTATGTAAGATTTATATAAAGAAATTCAGTTGTAACTTGGCATTATATATCATTCTTACAGTAATCTAGTCCCAAGAGATACAAAATAATCTTTTTAAGTGTATTTTATTTTTATATATTTATTTTTATTGTTAATCCACACTTAATGCCCTTGTTTCACAAATAAATGAAAAATTTAGATATTATGCATATAAAAATTAGAGGTTGAGTTCTCTAAAAAATTTTAATAAAGTTTTTAGACTACTGGGCCCAGAGGGTTGGGCTTTTTCAAAAAACCCCGGATTTTTTCGAACCCTGTTAAAAAATGCTGTATATAATCCTTAATAATAAAAATCAGGGAGAACTGAGATACAAAATCAGGGATTTTTTTTTTTTTTTTTTTCACCATTTCTGTAACCACCCTAAAAAAGTCAATACTACTATGGTTTTGATTACGTGCAATCACTGGACACATTCATAGATTTCTTGAAGTGAAGATTGTGGCTATAGCTCTGTTTTATAAAATATTTCTTAACTTTTTCTTTTTTTAACTGCATTAAATATTATACTCATTTGCAGTAAAGACATAATTCTTTGTTCTTTATTGTGTGATTCATTATTGGTACTGTTTGCAAGTTTTGGTTAATTCAAGCATTTTATCTGGCCTTTTGAAGTCCACTGCATTAAATATTAAATATTTTCTCATTAATGTTTGTTGATGCATATATTGGACAATACTGTAGCATGGGAATTGTCTTATACACCCATTTGTCTTTCCCCTTTTCACTCAGGAAGAACTTTTCTAGTCCCTTTTCTTCTTCTCTAATTTTCTTCTTTAAGTAACATCCAAGTGTAAGACTTTATAATGGACACATTGTCTTTAAGGTAAGCTATTCTTTACCCCCCTTTCAGCATGAGTTCCTAAATTCAAATAAATGTTTTTTGAAATCTTAAATCTGCATGCATTATAAGAAATGACTTTTTTAAATGTTATGCACTGATAAAAAGAAAAAAATAATAAACTTCTACAGCATTTTTTGCAGCATGGTATGCATTGTGAATTTATCTTTTTTGATTGAATCTGTTTTTTTGTTTTACCAGACTAAACTATTATATTTATTGTATTGTGTGTTTTAATTTTACAATGCATTATTATCTATAAATATAATAATCATTATTTGAAATTGATTTTTTTTTATAAGACATTTTTTTTCTATTTACTGTTTTTTTCCTGTTTGCCTTAACACTATTAATTACAGATTTGTTTCTGTGTTCATCTTGAAATGTTCTATTTTTATTAGAAAATGATCTACCTGAGATCAATCCAGTCATACACTGCATGTCTGTGTAATGTTACTATAATGTTTGCCTTAAAAATAATATTCCGTATTGACCTTTTGACTACGTCATCGATGAAACCGACATTAGTTTCAATGGTTTTTACCACACACTAGCGTACATAGGCATAGTCAAGGGATTAATGAACTGATGTGCAAAATTTTCTGAAAACAGATAGAAAATGGTGATGCAATGTGAAAAATTGTGGGAAGCTAATTTGTTATTAAAAAAATGTGATTTGACAACTACAAAATTGAATTTGTAATTCTGCTGAGAAATTTTTACAGCTGACCAACATAATTGATACTGATTAAATAGAAGGAAAACTGAGTAATTTGTATTTTCTCATTTTCTGTCTATTAAAGAGTTAATTTCTTCCTTTCTGTCATTATTTTAGCTAAATAAAACTATGAGGGTTAATAAGTCAAGAAGACTCTAATCTACCTATGCATCCTCAGTGAGTTAAAAGTGTATCATAGCAAAAATGTTTGTATGATGAAAACGCTGATACATGTAAATCTTGTGCTAAACATGTTAATAAGACTATAAAAGTTCTCACCAATTGAAGGTCCTGATGAGATTAAGCAATTTAGTTTCTTTTGAAAAGCACATAAGTTTTTTTTAATGTTATACCATAAGCAGTAGCATTGACAGTTTTGTTTCTGGATGTAAAATTAATCAATATTACATCTTTTCTAATACAGAAAATTCTGCTTATGATTTTGCATATAGAAATGCCCCATTTGAACTTTAACCATGTCATCAAAGTAGTATGCTTCCATGCATTCAAAAAGTGAATTATAGTATGAATTCCAGTTGGCAGATCTTCTATGTAATGTAACATTTTTAGAACAAAAATTTACAAGTGCCTGTGTTTCTCCGTATGTTTTTTTTTTTTTTTTTTTTTTTTTTTTTTTTTTGACTCGTTTTTCAGTTATTGAGAATGCTATATATTGCATAAGCAGTTTAGTGGCATCTGTTGGGTGTGAAAATTATTCCATTCTGGAATTTATTTCTTGAATAGCACTCGTACTTGAAGGTAGATTTTGTTTGATATTTGCATATTGTTTTAATGCCTTCAAAAATTGGCTTGTCAAAAATGAATGTAAGTTATATAAAAAAGCATTATAAGTATGTTTTGGTTTTCCTGTTCATTCATTATTGACTATTGGAACAAGTCGGTTGTTTGGTGGCAGATTGTTTTCATTGAAGCCAGGTTCTTCTGACCAGGAAAATAAACAAGTACACATATTTCTTATAACACAAATTTGATTATGATTGCTTGTGTATTGATTTTTGTTAACATAATATATATATTTGATGTATATGAATATATATCAAACAGTTTAGTTTGTTTCATTGAAATTTTGTCTTTGTTTTTGCCCTTTATAGTTTTATTCTCATTTCTTTGTTTCTTGTATTTATTATTGAATACTTAAAGTAAAGTAGCTTTTTGACAGTTTCCAACAAAGTTTAAAAGTATTTGGTTTTTCTGGTCGTATGTCTGCACTATAACTCTCATAAATATACTCTGATTGCCCTCAAATTTTTTAAAACTGCAATGATTACCTTTTCATGAACCATATTTCAAATGAAGTTTCGAGCATGTTTAGTTTATTTACAGGGACAGTCAAAAATATTCTGTTATAATATGGTCAATGGGAAAGAATCGTTTCAAATGAATTTTAACAATGTTACACATGCTCTCAAACATAAGTGATATGCATTTATAAAGTGCATTAAAATATGCTTCTGTAGAATATGTGGTCCATATAATAGTTATTTCTATCTACATAGTTACACAAAAGAATTCCATTACATAGTTGTATAAGGGGATATTTTGCAGTATATTTTAAATATGTTAAAGTATTTCATGTGTAATAAAATTGATATATGTCACTGATGTTTAATATTTGAGCTATTTCATGTACAGGAGAATCTTGATAGACAGAGCTTCAATTAATCGAGATTTCTGTTAATCGAGCCAATAACAAAGCCTGATTTTGTTTCCAGGGGCCATGTAGCATTATTTATTACCAGATGCAATGTGTTATCATATAATTACATACCCAAGTTACTTAGCAACAATGTCAGGAATCTCTTTTTTAAATTTGTTAAGCTGTTAAGGATTACTTTATGCATTTATTTTTATCATTTAAAAAAGTTCTATTGTTGTTTAGTATAAGAGATATTAAATTTGCGAGGGTGAGTTTTTTTATACAATTTCTATTAACTGAGATTTCTGATATCCAAATTATTAATGGTGCTAATTAGTTCAGAAAAACAAGGTTGCACTGTATAATACAAAGTGCATAGCATTTACAGGGACACACAAAAGATTTTAATTAGTATATTCTATCCTAAGTACTGTATATTAGTGATGATGACAGGTATTTTTAACTATATGGTGCTTTTAAATTTTACTATATTTATCCAAACTATATGGTGTGTATAAATGTTATAGTTGATATATAAAGCTATATAAGAGAGTTCATACAGGTTACTAAGTATAAGCATAAATTACTTAAAGATAGTTTTAAATGAGTTATGTAGTTTTACAGTGAACTGCATTGAGTTTTCTAAGAAATGTTTGTAAAATATAGATAAAATGATATGCAGAGTCTGACAAAAAATTACATAGATGACTATCTATGTTTGATAATTTCTGGAAATCTGGTTACGGTAGTTTTAAGAGTGTGTTTTATTTTTAATTAAATTTTAGCGAAATACTGACATGTAATAAAAGTACTTGGGTAAACTACAGTGCTAAACAAAAGTATTCAAATACATTTCCATCTATTAGTATAAATTGCTGAAAGCGAACTTTTAACCTGTTATGAATTTTCTTGTTAAACTAAATCTTCCAATTATATATAGTACATATATTAACCTATAGATAAAAATAAGATGCTGTTCAAGAGTATTGCAATGCATACTTGCCATGAAAAATAACAGCTTATTTCCCTAAATAATGAAGTTTTGTAAAAGATTTCAGGAAATGTTGGAAAGTGTTCATAATGTATGCTTAGTGCATGATTTTTCTTGCTAATTTTTTTGTAATGTTTTAGTATCTATATTAATTAGATTACATATCTTTCTTATTAATCTCTTTTTACTTAATTGTTATTTTTTTTTCTAAATTTTAATTTTCTTTATTTCTTGTCCTATAAATATTTTTTAATTCCTAAATTTCTTTTTTATAATATTTATAAAATTGCATATTTTTATTTAAATGTATAATATGTAAATATTTTATGCAATTTTACATTGTGTTTATTTAAAATTCACAATTTTTAAATGAAATTAATAACTTTAATTCTTAATTAGCCAAAATCATTGAAAAATTCTTTATAATTTTGTATTTACACTAGAGATGGGCAATATCGTTCCTTTTAAGGAACCGTTCCAGCCGGAACCGTTCACCAAAAGGAACGAGTTCTTTGGACTCGTTCCTATTAGAATCGTTCCGAAAAAAAGGAACGAGTTCTTTTGACTCGTTCCTTTTGGAATCGTTCCGAAAAAAGGAACGATTCCGACAAAGGAACGATTTTGAGAAAAAGGAACGATTTCAAGAAAAAAAGGAACGAATCCGTAAAAAAAGGAACGATTCCGACAAAGGAACGGTTTTGAGAAAAAGGAACGAATTCGAAAAAAAGGACGATTTCAAAAAAAAAGGAACGATTTTGAGAAAAAGGAACGAATTCGAGAAAAAAGGACGATTTCAAGAAAAAAGGAACGAATCCGCGAAAAAAAGGAACGACTTCGAGATAAAAAGGAAGGAATCCGGTAAAATAGGATGGATTTTTTAAAAAAAGGTTCCAAGGGAAAAAAACGCGTCCGAAACTATTTTACGAAAAAAGGGAACGAATCCGGAAACAGGGATAACAGATCTCGGAGCGACATGCAATCCCTAATATTTATTATTTATAACTAACTTATTTTCTTACGTATTCATTTTTTTCATATCATTTCTTATCGTTTGCTTTAATTTTTAAATATTTTGGACAGTTCATTTTGTTTTTAAGAGTTCATTTTATTCATCTGTGTGCGCTATTAATTAGCATAGTTATTTCTAATCCCCATAATATAAGTATTCCCTGACTTTATGATTTATTGTATTAAGCATAATTCCTCTTGAAATTTTGTATTTGGTTGACCTTTCATTTATCACTATAGTTTATCCATGAAATTCTACTGTAGCTTTGGTTTTGGTCATCAGGCTGTTGCGGCGGTCTATTAGATTTTCAATGTAATCATTGCTTTCCCCTCCAAAATCTGTCGTCAAATGACCCTCTATTTATTTTATTATTTTTGCGTAGGAAATTTCTTTATTGATCTAATATTTGATATCGGGGTCTATGATTTGTTTCCTCTTCAAAATTCATCCTAACGTAATCTTTAACTTATATATCGGCCTTCGTAACCGGTCGTTTTCCAAGTTGGTCCATTTCAGTACGATTCCTCAGGAATTGGTAATTTTGGAGTCTGCCCATTTCGAGAAAATTCCTAGAAGTCCATCTATTTAGGAATTAAGGGTGTATTTGAAAAAAATATTTTTCCACATTCAACAGCTCGAAAATATCCGATAAAGTTTCAGACACATTTTTAACCCTTCCCGGCACACTGTGCCCGGTCTCGGATACCTAATTTTAATTCCAAACTTGCAAACGGCACCAATAACATTTTAGTAAAATTTTGCTTTTGCAACAAAGGTTTAAATTAAGGAATTCAAAATATCTAAAAAAAAATCGTTTGTCAATTCCGGTGTCAGTCAACATTTTCTTATTTTACTAACAGATTTTGCCCGTGCCGGAAAGGGTTAAAGGTAGATACGTGAAACTTGCTGAGGTGATTTTTAAAGAGATGTATAAGAAGCCGCGTGATTTCTTTTTTTTTCGCTCAATTCGTTAGAATTTGATTTATAAACAATTATTTTCTCAGTTTGACCATTTTTTTCGTTCGCAGATCTCCCTCTTCAGGAAATTCAGTTCAAAACGCCTACTTTGACAAGTTTTTTTGCAATTGTAAAAAAAAAAAAAAACAAGGATGGCGCATTGTGTACTTTCTAAGAAAGAGAATTGCCAGTTTGAAACGTTTGAGAGCAAAAATGAATTTAAGAATAAATCGGACAATAAGCAGTTTGGATTGGAATACACCCTTAACCCCTTCGTGATGGGAGTATTTTATGAAATTTTTAATGTATTGTCATCTTTTTTTAAAAACAGAAATTTGTGCCTTATGAAATCGAGAAAATGCTCCGATTAAATAAAGCTACTTTTGCAGTAAAATTTTACTGCTGGAAATAAACAAGGATTCTTAGGCTTTTTTGTGGCACGTATACGTGTCGCTCGTCCTCAAGGGTTAAGGCTAAATATGAATAGAATCTTTTGCATAATCAAATTCAATATTTATCGATTTGGAGAGACATAATTGGTTAAATGGAGTGCATATGACAGCCTTAGTATGTATATAACAGTGTGCTTCCTAACTGAATCATCAATGCGGAGCCGAAACCGAAATGCCTACACCTAAAATTATAAAATTTTAGCTGTTACTACCTACTATAATATAAAAATCCATTAAAGAAATAGTTTCTGAAATTCAAAGCTTAGTGAGCTGAAAATGGGATTGTAAGTTTCTGAAAAAGGATACAAATGAAAATCCAGGATATTTAAATTTAGAAATTGCACATAATTAAAACTGTGGTTTTATGTAGTAAGAAAGGAAATTATAACTATTTAGTTCAATAACGTAACTAATTTTCTTCAATTATATATTTTAAGACAAATAAGTTTTGAAATACATAAAATAAGTAAAAAAATAAAAACTACAAAATACAACGTTGTTCAAAAGAATTTTATTTCAAAAATAGGAGCACACAAAATTTGCTGATTTAGTGAAATCATAAAATGATACGTTGCAATAAGAGCAAGGCTAAAATGGTAGTACAACAAACAATTCAACATTATTTTTTTTTATAGTAAAGAAATTTAACATATATAATATATAGCTGTCATGAATAGTAAATTACTTCTAAAATTTTCATTTATTGACGGTAATTAAAATATTTTAGAAACAACCAAATTTCTTTAATAATTTTTGTTTATGAAGTTAGGTTACATAAGCTAAAACATTTAACAACGTTTAAACACGTAAATATGTACAGTATCATGACATGAAAAAAAAAAAAAAAAATCCCACAATGGCCGTTTCGAGGATTGTGTGGATCCCCTTCCTCAGTGCGTAAAAAATAAGATAAAATAAAAGATTAAAATGGATTCAAAGAGCACCTCGGTTATAGCCCCGAGTAAAACTCTGAAAACCCCTGGTATAATCCCGAAAAACTCAGGACTATAACAGATGTTAGGGGACTACTTCAGTCAAATGGGTTCACTCAAAGGAAGGTCAAATGGACCCGTTTGCTAATGCTAATCCTGTGCAAGAAATTTATAAAGATATCTCAGCTGTATTTTAATATTTTTATTTTATTTTTTATTTTTTTTGCATTGGATAGCTGAGATCGATCTGTATTCAAGTCGTTGTTTGCTTTTTCGTTTGCTTTTACAGATATTTTTTATGCGGGACTTTCATTTTCAGAACCGGTTTAGAAAGGGAAAGCACCCTTATAAAAATATCTGCAATCAAAATTGAAAAAATAAAAAACGACCTGCATTTTGATCCATCTCAGCTATTCAATGAAAAAAAAACATTTAAAAATATTGAAATGCAACCGAGTTATCTTTATAAATTTTTTCCATAGGATTAGCATTAGTAAGCGGGTCTTTTCATTTGACAGAAGTAGCCCCTTAACGGGGCTAAAAAACATCGTTCTATTTTAATCCTTTAATTTTTTTTCCATACTAAAAATGGAGTTCCAAGAATCCTCTAAATGGACGTATGTGATTTTTGTATCATGGTATTGTACTTATTTATGCGTTTAAACGTTGCTAAAAATTTTAGCTTGTGTATTGAAATTCACACAAAGTGATTGTTTTATGTGCTTGTTACGCTAAGGTTTTATCTGAGAAATTTGCTATAACCGAAATATTTTTCAAATAACTAGAAATGATCCAAAAAAATTTTGGAAACTTAAACATTTAATAATTTTAATGTTATACAATCATTTTCTGCTCTAATGATTTTGTTAATACATAATAAGTATTATTGAGACATGTGGAGAAAAAATAAGAATGTTAGGAATTATAATACGTAAAAATAAAAATATATGCTAAATTAGCAGACATTTGTAATGATAGAATTTTAATGCAATAGTGGGAAAAAAAACCTAAATTAAAGTAGTTTAAAACACAAAAATAATACAAAATGCAACTACAATAATTTTTTCCCGAAATGTTTTAGAATATGTCAGGGCTTAATTTGCGCCGGAGCTCAGGTACGTCTCTGTTTTTAAAAAATATTTAAGTATTGGTTGGAATTCACCAGATCTCATAAATGTAGGGCTCCGGAGCCCAGTTCAATAGAGCTTTTTTTGTATCATGGATACTGCCCATTTTT
This sequence comes from Maratus speculifer, assembly GCA_964019185.1. NCBI lineage: Eukaryota > Metazoa > Arthropoda > Arachnida > Araneae > Salticidae > Maratus > Maratus speculifer. The sequence continues at coordinate 107,796,656 of OZ025302.1, read as the reverse complement.
TAACTCTGCACATTTCACTTTCTTTTCTGTCATTTTCATTTGCAAGTGGATCTAACTGTCATGTATTATTATTCTGATAGAAAGAAATCAAGCAGTGTTTCCTCTTTTTTTTAATAAAAGCATCGAATTTTTCCTATAGCGGTGTCAATTTTTTTATTTTGTTTTTTAGTTTTTGGACTCGTTACAAAAGTTGATAAGCGGAAGGAATCTATTATAGTTTAAGATATGCACCTTTTAAAGAAAATTGAAAAATGTTGTTCCATTCTACAGCATATAAATATTAATTTCAGTGAATTTCAAGCATTTTTTATAAAAATGCATAGCTATGTGACTTTTTTTTTTTTTTTTTTTTTTTTTTTTTTTTTTTTTTTGTGTATGTGTTAATGCTATTTCTGAATCATAAATCTTACCATATTTAATACCAGAATTCTGTGATTAATTACATTAAAATTAGAAAATACTTCTATCGGAAGAAGTAATAAGTAAAAAGTGGAATAGTTGACAAATAAATATATGCTGATAAATATATTTAAAATTTTTATTTTGCTAAAAAAAAAAAATGCTTTTGCAAATAATATATGAAATCTAAATATGCAGATTGGAGTCAATATGGGGAGGGGGGAACGCTACAATTGTTAGTATTGCAGATTATTAGGATTCCGGTAATTTTTACTTTCTCATCATATGTGGTATATGGTAAGTCTTGCAATGGTTTTGAAAATCGAAAAAAGAAATTGACGGATAGTGAAGATTACGAAAAACATAATTTTAGAAAAAAAACATGCCGTCTGTCTGTAAATCTTCCGAACAAATTGAGATAGAGACTTAAATTTGCTATGTACTTAATATGAAGTAACCTCGATTATCCGGAAGTGTTTCTATCGGACTCTCGAAATATTCGTTCAGATGACAGATATTATTGAGATATTCGTAATCATATTTTCCAAATTCTACGACTTTTCACGACCCTGTATTTCATTGAAATTTCAATTCAAAGATTTATTTTAATTGGAAATGAAGCACTTAATCCAATGCAGTAAATTGTTAGTATAATTGTTTATTTAATCCGTCTGTCTGTGCGCGTGTCTGTCCGTTTGTCTGTAAATACTCTATCTCTCGAACAAATTGAGATAGATACTTAAAATTTTGTGTGTATTTAATATGTAGTAATGAGAAGAAGCCTATTGAATATCAGTAAACTCCATTATCCGGAACTATTTTTTAGGACTCTTAAAATATTCGTTCTGATGAAAATTTATAGAAATTTTCGAATTTTTTTATCTTAAAAAGTGGGTGAAAAATACAATGAAAAACATAAATTTTGTATAAAGATTAAAGTCACTCGGATAATTATTTGCCGGAATAATTGTATTAATATTTTCCACATTCTTCGATTTTTCATGATCATTCATTTCATTCAAATTTCAATTCAAAGGCATATTTTAATTGAAAATGAGACGCTTAAACCAACGCAGTAAACTGTTAGTTAACATAACTATAATTTTTGGAGTTATTAGGATGCTTCTTTTACGCAATTCGGTATTATCCCGTCGATCAGAAAACTATTTCCAAACTGTAAGATTAAATGCCAATAATGACTTCATAAATGTCACATTCACTTAACATTAAACACTTTACATGTGTTTGTTACGCCATCAAGTGATTTTTAATTTCATATTTTATGTGTGGTACTATTAATCTTTTACTAATTTATTTGTTATTTCGTTATTTAAAGTAAAAATTATGCTAATTTGCATAATTTAATAATAGTTTGTCGATTATATGTCGAAATGGGTCGACGAGATAAACAATTATAGTATCCGTAATTCCGTAATGGAGCATTACGAAGCATTGGAAAAATTAAATATACTTTAAATTTTATTTTGGAATTGTGATGCACTTGAAAAACATACATGAACGTTTTATAACTTTAAACATGCTTATAGTAAAGAAAAAAAAAACTGAGGAAAGTTATTTTTTAATTGAAGTGGATTGTGGCATTTAAATGGAGAGTGGTGTAATAAAATCACTTTAAACTGTATTTATAATACTCGAATCTTTATAAAAACTTAATCAGAATGCACTAGCGATAATAAAGCACAATTAAAACAACAAATTATAAAATCAAAATTTTCGTTTTTTTCGCCGAATAAAGAGCCGGCGGAATCGTTTTAAATTCTCTAACGGACCGGGCTGGCAGATTTAGAATAGTTTTTTCAACGGGCCGGGCCGACAAACAACATAAACGGGCCGGGCCGGCAAAAAAATTGAACGGCCCAGACGGGCCAGGCCGATTAAAAAAATTTTCGGGACTATCGGCCCGTTCTGAAGATTTGAGCTGGAACGATAAAATATGAGCTATTTTATATGGTTTTAACGAGAATAAGTATAAATGTACGTCACGAGCCATACTAGTTTGACAGCATCAATATAAAAATGTACAATGTAGAGATCAGCATCGGAGAATTACATTGTGTGCAACTCGTTTTAATATTTTTTTAGCTGACTCATGCCGGTCCGAGATCAAGCTCGCATTATTTTTCTACATATAGACTGGCCGGACCGGAATTACACTTAATTGTTCTCAAGATCTGTAGGGCAGAAAACATGATTTGTAAAATTATTAACAGCGATAAAGAACTTATGTTAGCTTTATCTTCGGATATATACTTCTTGATGGTTTTTAAATTAATTTCTGATTAATTTTAAATTGTAAAAGTATAAAAGTGATAAGCTTAATTATTGAAGGGATTTGGAATCGAATAGCGTTTTTTATTTTTGGTAAATATGACCTTTGTATGACCTTTTGAGTCTGACTTGTATGACCTTTTTGAGATATAATAGTTTCTCAAATGATTGCAGGTTTTTCTCCCTTCCCATGCTATCGCTTCCGGAAATTCTATTCAAATCGCAGTGACATATGATTATGACAGTATTTTATTTACTTGTAGTATTCTTAAATTGCTTGTATCAAAAAATAGATAACGCCCCTCGATTATATAGTTTTTGAATAAAGATACCTGCTAATCTTATGCATTTCTGAGAAAAAAGTGAATTTAGAAATGTATCAGAAAGAAGCTTCTTTGAATTTAAGAATGAATTGGGATTTAAAACCTTTGATAAAATGATATAGAAATATTTTTATAAATTTTCTTTTATCAAACATCTTCAAAAGTAACGACGTTTTTAGCTTTCTTTCTTTTTTCTTTTATTCTAAGCCATATTAAATTTTTAATGAATCTTTATTCGAATGTTGATAGCCTAAGAGTCTAAGTAATCATTAATGTTGTTAATGTGTATTTCCTGTAAAATGTATTGTAAAATCATTCCATAGATATGTATGCAGTATTCTTTAAAAAAATCTTAATTATATGATAAAAATCTGATTTTTTTTTTTTTTTTTTCTTATTTTTTTTTTTAGAAATTGTAGAAATTGTAATGGGCCAAAACAGGCCGGGCCTATTTTCACTGATTTCTGTACGGGCCGGGCGGGGCCTAAAATATAAAAATTTAAACGGGCCGGGCCCAGGCCGAACTTTTGAGCTTTACAACGGACCGGGCCGAAATAAATTACCTACGGGCCTGAAAATTCCGGCCCGTGCAGACCTCTAGATATAATGCACAGTTGTAGTTTATTAAACGTTTATCCCCTCCTACAACTTTAATTTCTTTTCTCTTTCTTTCGTTTTTCTTCGTCTCCCTTCCCCCCCCCCCCCCCCGATTTCTTTTTCATGCACATTTGAAGGATATTTGGGCAATACACTTTGCTTTAATAAATCAAAATATATCTTATTTTAAAATAAAATCGGTCCTTTTCGGAATGGTTTCATTTCGGAACTAGTCCGAGGAATCGTTCCTTTTCGGAATGGTTTCATTCCGGAACTAATCCGAGGAAACGTTCCTTTTCGGAACGAGTCCGATCAATCGTTCCTTTTCGGAATGGTTTCATTTCGGAACTAGTCCGAGGAATCGTTCCTTTTTGGAACGAGTGCGAGGAATCGTCCCTTTTTGGAATGATTTCATTTCGGAACTAGTCTGAGGAATCGTTCCTTTTCGGAATGGTTTCATTTCGGAACTAGTCCGAGGAATCATTCTTTTTCGGAACGAGTCCGATCAATCGTTCCTTTTCGGAAGGGTTTCATTTCAGAACTAGTCCGAAAAATCGTTCCTTTTCGGAACGAGTGCGAGGAATCGTTCCTTTTCGGAATGGTTTCATTTCGGAACTAGTCCGAGGAATCGTTCCTTTTCGGAACGAGTCCGATCAATCGTTCCTTTTCGGAATGGTTTCATTTCGGAACTAGTCCGAGGAACCGTTCCATTTCGGAATCGTTCCGAAAAGGAACGAATCTTTTTTAGAGACAGGAACCGTTCGTTCAGTTCCACCACCGGAACCGTTCCTTTGGAATCGTTCCTCAACAAATGACACATCTCTAATTTACACACAAAAGTATTTCCAAACAAAACATGATTTTTAAAGAAAGTTTTACAGCTTCAGTTGAAGTATAAATTTTGGTTAATATTAAGTTGTCTGGAAAATTCAAAGTTTTTTTGGTAAATATGAATTTAAGTTGCATAATAGATTTCTGTTTGTGATTGACAATAAGCATTTTTTAATGAAATGATGATGAAAGAAGTCTGCAAAAAGACCTAGCATTTGACCAGATCAGTGTAGTTTCATATGGAAATCCATGTAGTTTGATCGCAACATTTTAATATTTTTAGAACTTAATTATAAATTAGTTTTAAGATACTTTTCTGTTAGCAAATAATAAATTGCAAATAATCTGTATGATTATAATTCTTTTATGAGTTTTAAACAAAACAAATTGAAGTTAATTATATTCCAAATTGCTGTCACCAAAATAGACTACTTGTGCAACTTCAACAACAAAATATTTTAAATATTAAAAGGTATTACTATTACTCTATCAAGCATTTAAAAAAAAAAAATAACACTAAATATTGGATCACTCGGAAAGTCGTGTTTGTTTGGGAAAATCAATTTGTAGCAGAAAATTCTGCCCATTAATTACTAAATATTGGATATCAGAAACAATATCTAATAGTTAAATGGTAGAATTTTTCGGTATGCATTAATTTTCCCAAATGGGACACTGTCTTCCGAACGACCCAATAAATTGAACAATGATGCCATTCCAAACTTTTATAAATAAGGAAAATTATTACGGAAATTAAAGTTAATCATTGATGAATAGGGTTCCTTTATATGAGAGTAGCAACCACAAAAGATATAAAATTTGATTTATTCAGACTAATTTGGATAAAAGAATGCTTAGAATAATTGTTGTTACATTATGAATGCTAAATTTTTGCTATGCAATGTCTCAAAATTATTGAAATATTTAACTTTTCTGTAATTTCCTCAAATTTGCTTTGCAATTTTCTGAATATATTTTATGAGATTTTGTGCATATTATATTCTCCAAAAGAATTTTGGCTTGTAGATAAAGGTTTATGATGATAGTTGAATTGATTGATTCTACATATTGTAATATTTTTTCAGTGTTTTTCTCTTTTATTTTTATGGCATCATTATTTAATAACATATACCTGTTATTTTAATTAACAAAAGAACTAATGAATCAGAAAAACATTGTTAAAAATAGAGGTAAACTATGAATTCAAAATCTCATGATGACGTAACAAACAAGTGTAAACATATGTAACATTTAAATGTATGTAACCCAACGATCATCCATTTTTGGCTATAGGTTCATTGTTATTTTTTATCCTATAGTTTGACTATCTTTTTTAGCAGAAAGTGGTCGACAGCATAACAAACAAGTACCATTTAAATATGTATATATACTTACATAAATACTTTTACAAATAAAACCAAAGTAACTCAGATATTACCATATCAATAAGCCAATGAAACCGGTATTTATACTGTCATCCTATTAAAATCGTTTGAAGTGATATAGAAAGCAGATTACCAAAATTGTGAAAGGTTAATGGATTGATAGACAGTAGAAAGCTTTTTTATTAAACTACTCATCAGAGGTGCATGGTTTAATAAAAAAGCAAAAACATCCAACCAGTTTCTGTTGTAGGTTGTGCCATAAGCTAAGAAATTCGACCCATAATGCACTCAACTGGTTGGATTTATTTACTATTTCAAATTAGGAAAAGAGGAATTCAATGAAATAACAATATTAATTAATAACTATAATAAAAAATATAGATATACTAAAATATTTACCAAACATATATCTAGAATGAAATGTTTCTCATTTAATATTTGATATTAATTAAATTATAATTCTAAGAAACAATTTAGAAATCTTGAATAGATATTTTTAATAAATTCATTACTTCTTGTTTTCTAACCAGTCATAAATCAAAGCAGTTAATTTTCCCTTATTGGTTCACTCTCATCAAATTAACATATTGTAATTTTTTTTTTTTTTTTTTTAATAGCAGGAATTTTTTGCAGTTGTCAGAATTGGATTTTTCATTGTGGACTGTTGCCATTCTATCAGAAGATATTCTGATATCTTCTGCTCATGCTTGTACTTAACAATCTACTATACTTAATCGAATTGTTCTAGCTCACTTTCACTTATTTTACTCTCATTAAAATTGTTTAGGTAGAATATTATTTGCTGATAAAAATGTTCATATGAGTCACTTGAATAACTTTTTGCCTTCAGACAAATAACTACAAATAACAGAATAGCTTTAAATGTGGTTAAAAGTTTAAAAGGAAAGATAAAACATTTATTTTGCTCAAAATATTTTGAACTTCCCTGGCAAACCAGTATTGTTCATCTAGAATATTGAAGCACAGCTGCAGACTACCAACATTCCCCTATTTTTGTACTCAATAATTTGTTTTATTTAATGACAAATTTTTCTATTAAATAAGTTGAAGATTATCTTTTCAATAGTGTGGTGGCAAACAATTATCAGGCAGAAAAGTTAACTGGGGGGGGGGGGGGGGGGACTTATCAAGCAGGATATTTTTAAATCTATCTAGTGCTTTAATTAATAATTAAAGGTGCTTTAAATTTTATTCTTACTTTTTTCATTTTCTTACCATTTTGCCTTATTTTTGATATTTTTAATTTTTCAGTACTACAGGAGAGAGCTTGTATCAAATACTTGATCTGCCTAAAACTTCTACCAAAGATGAAATTAAGAAAAAATATCGCCAGGTAAAATATATATATATATATTTTATAAGTAATATTCTTTTATCATTTTCTTGCTGTAAGATATATAATGTTACGGTCAATTTAATTAATCAGATATTATTGATAGTAACCAGTTATTATTAATAATAATCCAAATACAGCAGTTAATATGAGAAATTTTGAGAATTTATCAAATTAACTGGTTATCATTAATAATTACCAACCAAGGTTGGTAAATGTAATAAATTTTAACTTGTTTAGCTTGAGATTTTTATTTCATATACATTTTTTCGAAACATTCATTGCTGAAAGTATGCATTTCAAAGCTGTATAATTTATTCTTTGAATATTTCAGTGTTTAAATTTTTCATTTAGTAATTATAAAAATAATTATTTTAAATTTAGTCTTTTGCAGCTTATTAATAGAACACTTCTTTTGATTGAGCATTATTGTCTCTTAACAATTATTTTTGCTATTAGATTCAAATAATTATGATATTATATATTTTTGTAAAGAATGTATTTGTTACTATGTTTAATTGATCATATTGACCAAACTTCATTTAGACATGCCTGTGCTGTCCACTTTTATTGATGTATTTCAATTTTTCACCAGCAATGGGCAACATTATCAAAGTAGAGGTTCTTTATTTCTTGATTGGTTAGTTTCTTTTTATTGCTGCTGTTTTATGGTAACAGTCTTGAATCAAATCCATTGAATTCTAAACTTGATGTTAAATGTTATTTATAAACTAATCATAGAAATAATTATCAGACAGACAGAAGTTAATTATGATTTACATCTTAAAATGTAATCATCAATTTCTTATTTTGACAGTATTTTGAATTTATATTTTAACATAATTATTTTTTTTTTATTTCCTTATCAGAAAGTAATAACTGTCTTAACTTGCTTAAACTTTGTGATTTAAATGTAATCCTGGATTACAGTTATCAGTTATTTTTTATAATTTGATTCTAAATAATCTAGTATAGAAGCTTATTTTAAGAAAATTTACACACACAATATTTGCTCATATTATAGTATAAGGTATGATAAATCAAAACAAATTAGATTGAGATTTCTAACATTTTTCATATTTTTCTAAGTATTTTTGTGATTATCATGTACATTATATGTTGGGAACCCAGGTTAATGGCTCTGATCTGCTACTTGGGGGATATAAATGAAATCGAGGTCATAGCCATTGTTTAATCATGATCACCTTAAAATGTATTTATATATTTTTAAAAAAAGTGTTTAATATTATTTTTAAATATTTAACAAATTCCATTCAAGAAAAACTTGTTGGAGATTGTTAGGTAATTAATATTTTATCTGCGTGTGATTTATTATTATTTATTTAAATGTATAACCTTGCTCATTTATTTACATTATGTTTATAAATTTTCAGCTAGCACTAAAATATCACCCAGATAAAAATAGAGATGATCCAGAAGCTGAAAATAAGGTAATATTTATTTGTTATTTTGTAATATTAACATTATCCTACATAAAATTTAAAGTAAGCTCTTTATAAAGTTATTATGTGTAAGGAAAAACCTGTAACACTGAAAGATTGTAATGTCCTGCAGAATAATTTTTTATATAATAAACTCTGTCTGGGACAGAATATTGTTTGTGATGTAGAATTTTATTGCTTTTTTTTTCCGCTTTGGGGAAAGTTTACTGTTGTCAGTAGCATAGCTATGTCTTTTAGCACCCGGGGCCAGCAAGAAATTTTGTGCCCCCACCCCAATATAGACATATAAAAATTTCTCTCAATTTGGCGCCCCTAGGCCTCGGACGCCCCCCTTGCCCCCCCCCCTTAGCTATGCCACTGACTGTTGTTAACTTTAAACTGAAACTTATTTACAGTGTTTTTATTTTTATTTTGAAAGCTTCCTTTTACTGTGTTGTTCAAATTTACACTAAAAAGCTTTAAGATATAATATTACTTTTTTCTTTAACAGATAAAAATACTGTAATCAAAAAAAAAAAAAAAAAAATCTGATATTTTGAAAATATGTTTTTACAAAATGTGTGTGTGTTGTACCGTTTAAAAGTGTATGAACATTAAATAAAATTTTAAAATATAATAAATTTCATATATGGGGATTCATGTGATTAGTAATTTTCTTATTTTTTTCATTGTTTTGTTGTACATTAGTCGTTCAAGCAGCAATGGGCACTTTGTATCCAGCTAACCACAATGATTTTGCAAGCAGCTGATCAGAATTGTATAATATTGACATACATGTGCACACCATGCACTGAGAATTTTATACAAATTTTCAAATTTTGCAACAAATTTATCGAAATGAAAAGCAATTTTTTTTAAACCATTTAGAAAATGTTTTTTTCTGTCAGTCTAGAATAGAGACATCTGAAATCTTATGGTGTCAGAATTTTATTTGTATTCTGATTGGTCCATGTTTAAAGTCCAGAAATGGAATATTTTTGTTGCCATGATGACAAAAAAAAGTATCAAACTACAAAAAAATTAATAACTTTAAAAATAAATTGAGATACAGCTTTAAGACAAATTGCATTTAAAAAAAAATTTCCCCTATCAATTGTGTAAAAATTGAAAATGTGTGATGTGTAGTAAGTAGGACTGGGCAATATAGAAATTTCTTAAATAAATTTATCATCCTTCTAACATCGTGATTTAACCCTTTAGGATATAAAGATATTTTTATTTTTAGTAACAAAATAGCGTCTTTATGCAGCTCTCCCCCCTTTTGAAAATATCATTTTCCAAATTGTAATTATAATTTGTTAAATTACAATTTTTTGTAGCTTTAAAAAAAAAAAAAAAAAAAAAAAAAAAAAATCCTTTTAATTATTTACTGTTAGTACATAATTAAAAGGAGGGGTGGTTTCCGAATTTTCAGAAAACGTGAGGCATTCAGTGCCGAAAAATCAAACTAATCGGTTCTGAAAATTTCGATACCAAAAATCATAAATTTTGGCAAATGGTCAGCATAAAAAATCCATTCCGCCAATCATTCGCAGAAAAAACATGAATTTTGTCAAAGGATATAGAAGAAAAAAAAATCTAATTTCATCAAAGGATCTCAGAAAGCAAGAATTTTCTAAAGGGTATCAAAAAAACAATTTCAACGAAAATTCACAAAAGAAATGCAAATTTCAACAAAGGCATATAATTAAAAAATAATACAAATTTAACAAAAAACTGCACAAAAAATGCAAATTTTGCCCAAAAATCACATGAAAAAAGAGAATTTCATCTGAAAATTGCATTAAAAAAAGTATTATGTTCGAGAATTGCATTTAAAAAAATAAAATTAAAAAAAAAAAAAAAAAAGATCATTTCATCCAAGAATTGCTTTAAAAAAATTTTTAACCAAGATGTGCATAAAAGATGAGAATTTCATTCAAAAATTGTATAAAAAACACTAATTTTATTTTAAGAATCATGTTTTTTTAAAAACTGAATTTCGTCCAAAAAATGCAAATTTAGTCCAAAAGTCATATTAAAAAAATGTTAATTTCCTCAAAAAGCTACAGAAAAAACACTATTTTTGTCAAAAAGCAGTTTTAAAAATATATATTAATTTCGTCAAAGCATTTGAAAGAAAAAAGCAAATTTATTCAATGCAATTTGTTCAAGAGAAACGCAAATTTCGTCAATTGGTTAGAGTAAAAATACAAATATCGTCAAAGGTTTGCAGAAAAACATCATCTTTATAAAATAGTACACATACAAACATCTTTGTTTAATCTGCTTATTACAATATGTAAACTTTTTAATCCAAAATAATATACTGAACTAACTTTTGAAAAACCACGTTAATCTGACCCCAACTTATAGGTATCTGTACTCAGCATAAAATCCATCCAATTTGGAAAACAGTCAACTCGACAGGCAAACAAAAATAATTAGCGTCTGGAGGGAATTTGTCTGCTTCCCAACCCCTTTAGCTGAAAATTTATTTATTTATTTTTTTTTTTTTTTTAACCAAAATAAGAAATATATTTATTTATAATATTAATTTTTTATTTAAATGATAATTGTTTTAAATTGCAGTTTTTAAGTCTTATCATAAAAATTATATAACACTTAATTTTATTAAACATTAAATTAATTCGCAGAAAGTTTTTGACCCAATGTTTATTTGTGCAGAAAATTTTTGGTTTTCTACAAGTCTGCAGCTGACATGCAACAGAATAAGAAAATTTATTGAGATTATTAAATATTATGGTCAAAATTAACTCATTTTTACCATGATTAACAAATTGAAACAGAAATTTAAAATGAAAATCAAAGTTGATGCAGTATTGTAACAATAACATTGAAGTGCAACAACTTTTTAAAATATTAACATGTATGAGCAGGGATGGGGAAATACATCATTTTATTCACCACTGGAGAGTGAATTTTAAAATAGTCTTTGAAAACTACAAACTATAGATATATGCGGAAATTTTTATTTTTTTTACTAGTTAGCCATATTTTACTATTTTACAAATCGTCTTAATTTAAGCATGGCACTATGTTGTATTCTATGCTAAAACATATTATTTCTCAATTTTATTGGTAAAAAATAATCAGAATGCATTCCAGTAAAAGCATTTAACTATTTTTGCTATTATGTAAATTTTGTCAAATCAATTTTCTAATGTATGTTGCATTTTTCTGGCTGGTAACATATTCTGAAAATTCCCCAGCACTGTGTATGAGATAGAAGAAAGTTTTAGGAATGCCTCTTCCAACTAATTAGCATTTTATAATTGCTTTACTATAAAATTTTACTATTTTATAATTTGCTAAAGTTTAAAAAAATCTAATAATTAAAACCTGTGCCAAATTGCCGTAGACATTGTTGGATACTGCTTATTGTCCCTGCTTTTTGAAACTCAGTGATCTGAAAAATTCAAGCATACTTTATTTCCTGCTCAGGTTATATTTTATTATAAAAATACCTTAATAAATACTAAAAAATGTATTTATTACGCTTCATAGGGAAAATTATTTTTTTGCAGTTAATGAAAAAGTTTCACTGTAATTTTGTGCTTGTGTCAGTAAACTTAATGAAACAGATTATGAGATTCCCTCTCCCACTCTGAATTTATCATAGGGTAAAGGGGGAAAAATCATAAATTTTTATTATTAAAAGATTTCTGTCATCTCACCTGTTCATCAATTCTGGATTTTCTTGATGTTTTAAAATGATCAATTTTTGCAAAAGATGTTCTATGTATTTTTTTTTCTCTTATTCTTAGCTAATATTTTTTTCTTTTTCATGTTATATTTTAGTTTAAAGACATAAATCGTGCTCATAGTATACTTATAGATGAGACTAAAAGGAATATATATGATACATATGGATCCTTAGGACTTTATGTTGCCGAACATTTCGGTGAATCAAATGTAAATGCATATTTTATGCTGTCAAGTGGGTGGTGCAAGGTAAGACTAAATATTTATTTATTTGCACTTTTCTGCATCTTATTTAAATAACTTTGTTTTAATTTTTTCTTTTACAATATACAGATGTCCTATTTTTAATTTAAAAAAATAACTATTGTTCAAAATTTAGATCAATATTGCACTAAAAAAAATATTTATTCTAGCAAATCTTACATACTTTTTATTATGATAGTAAGATGAGAATCAATTATAAAATGATGTAAAGTACTTATCGAAAACATGTACATGCTTCAAAGCTTCATGTCACAAAATTTCATATATCTACTTATTGTTATTTTGTATTAATCTATAATGACCATCTCTAGGTCAGTATTGTGCTTTAAATTGATTACAGTGTAACCTCCTGAAAGCAACAGCTATTGATTCTGTCAAAAAATCAGGCTTTAAGAGAAGTGGTTCTTTCGTTATAGGTAGCATTGATATAAGTACTTGTTGATATTTATTCTTCTTAAAACTTTTGTTTTGTAAAGGTATTTTTAAAACTTATTTACTTTTCTACCGATCATTCCTGTTAGACAAAATCTGTTGTCTAACAGTGTGATAGATTGTGACATCAGAGTGTACTCATTCATAGCCAACAACAACAAAAAAAAAGAATAGCTGCATATGCTTCTACACTTTTTGGATATCACACGGCCAAGATAAGCTCATCTCCTCTGATTCTTAACTGTCACATGATCACAAGAGGCTGCAAAATAGCTGAGATTGAGAGAATGCTGCCATATTTTTCTTTGGTTTTCTTTATTATAATTTCTTCTAGAATAGTTCTTAAGGCTACAAAACTCTGCTGCTTTAAAAAAATAAATAAAATGTTGCCAATCTTATTTTTAAAACATGGAAATGTCCTTTTAATTGAATCCAGAGATTTCTTGTAAAATTCCTTCCTACCTTACCAGTTACCACAGTATTACTAAGTTTGTTTACCTGAGAACGTACAAAGCTGGCAGAGTTTATCCCAGATAGTTCCAGGAAGATGCTGTAATCTACCTATTCTTTGGTTTAAAAAATAGCACTCTTCTTGCCCTTCCCCCCACATTAAAAAAAAATTTGCACTTACTGTCTTTTTTAATTGCTTGCATTACAAAAATTCACTTGTGACTTGAAAAGAGTGACTCAAATTTAAAATATTTTAAAGGTGTCTTTAGGAATCTGAAGTCTTTAAAACCCATAGTCATAAAAGATAAAAATACCAGAGGATGTACGCTGTAGATATACTTCAGAAGTAGAGGGTATACAGAGGTTTGTTTTTTTTTTGTTTTGTTTTTTTGTTTTTTTTAAACCTAGAGGTTATACAGTATATACGCTAGTCTATAGCTCTGTTTGAGAATCTAAAAAGTTCTCTTTGAATGTTATGAATCTAAAATCCCCTTTTCCCACCAGTACCATCCTGCCTTTTTTTAAATCTGGAGGAAACCCTGATTTCTGATACTTCTACCAATTTATCTTTTTTTAAAATGCCAACATATTATGCTGTTTGCTTTTACTACTCATATTGTTCACCAGCCACATAAAGTCAGATGATTTTTATTTCTATCTTGGCCTGAACTGTCAACTTCTTAACATAATCTATCTGATCATCCTGCTTTGCAACTCTTTTGACTGTTGTGTGATCTAAAATATTCAAAAATTTGTTAAATTTGATAACTCAAATAATTGATCATAAAAAAGGGAAGGGCATACCAGAAAAAACACAGGTGAATCTACTCACCATTGGCAAATGGATTTTGTGATAGGTTGAATGACATTTTAAATAGCTTAATTCAGTAGCAATGTAAATAACAGCACTAAATATTGTTCTACTTTAAACTTCCCTCTGTCATATATGCTTCTTAATTTAATGTGAAATTTTTATAAAAATATTATGAACATGCATTGTAGTTATAAATTATTTCAACCATATCTTGTGTTTTGTTGACTGGTATGTGTTAAAAAAAAGTTGGATAGTAAGATTTTTTAAATATTCCTCTCCTTCCTGCCTATAATGATAAGGGTTAAAAAGTGAAGCATTTTAAAGAGGCCTTTGCATAAAAAGAAATTTAACTTTAGGTCTATAGCAGGGGGGGGGGGGGATAGGATTCCAATTTAAAAATTAACTTGTCTTACCTTTGCCTGGCACATCTCTAGAATAGAATCCCTGGTTTCGACAGGTACCTATCATCATTAGCACCTAAATTCTAATGCTCTCAAAGAAAGAATGTTCAAAATCAAATTTAAAAAGGTCCACTTTACTTTGTTTTCATGACAAAGAATCAAATAAACATTAAGCACAAAACATAGGCACAGTAGAGTTATCAGTGAGATTTATGGCAAATTAACTTCTAATTGTTCAGTAATGTTGTGACCAAATACAAATCTAGACTTGGTCATTCTCAATGGAATCAAACCACTGTATTTTAAATCCAGTGTATAGAAGAAATTTGCACCTTGTTATCAATATAAACTTTAAATATACATATAATTATTTAAAAGGCATTATAAATACATAAATAAATCATTTAATATATCCCTGAGATCTTAATATACAGTCGAGTCTCTAAGTAACGAAATCCATTGTTCCAGTAAAAAATTCGCTATTATAGAGAAATTTGTTGTATGGAGAATGAAGTTAAAATTCTTATTTAATGTGTAAATTTTGAACAAATATTATTTTTGATGTGTTTAATTAACAATTTCAAATGTTTAGCTATAAATATTATCTTAATATATTCTATTTTTTAATATTTAAATAGTTTCAAAAAAGAAGAGACATTTATTTGAAAGCTTAATGAAAATCAAATAAGGAAGACATATTAATTTTAGACAAAGAAATCTGTAATTTTTGGTTGTTTTGATTTCAAAATTGTTACACTCTCAAAAAAATGTTAAAATTTTAGCAATTACCCCCAGACAGTTAGAAATTCATCACCAATTCAAAAATTACTCCCATTTATCCCACTCTTATATGTGTAACAATCCAACTGACACTATTTTGAGAAGGATATTGAAAGGTGTGTGGGAGGGGAGGGGGATTAATTTGTTGGATTTAAAGAATAAGTAGATTCAAAGATCGAAGTAATATACATAAAAAAAAGCTTTTTTTAAACTGAATAAATAAAGAGCATTTTATGAAAATATTCTTTTTTTTTTTTTTTTTTTTGGAGATAGACATTTCGGTATATAGAGACTTTTTTTAATCTAATCATAAGAAAATGGGGCCGTTCCTACTAAAAATTCGTTATATAGAGAAATTCGATGTATGGAGTTTTGTTAAAGAAAGACTCGACTGTATTTCTAGCCATTCTCTTTGCCACATCACTTGTCAGTGACTTTGGTTAGTCAAATCACAGGCTTTATGAGCCATTTCAGCAAATTTGAAACAAAAAACAGTAAAAACAAAAATTTGAGTGCAGTATTTACTGAGCAACCACTTTGGACATAGCTATATATTTCTTATTTCTACCGTGTTCACAATTTTCATAATTTTAATTCATGAAATGATCAAAATAAACAATTTTGTGAAAACAAAAGTAAATATGAACTTTCAAAAGTTGGGTGAGTAAAGACACAGTGAGCCTGAGAGGTCAAGCAAGATCACTATTGCGTGCATCATGCAATAGCCAAACTGAAAAAATTACAGCATCTAGAATATAGGAAGATATTAAGGCTGCTTGTCACACAGCTTCCAAATTCCCCTTCATAATATTATAATTGTAAATGTATGGCATTTGATGCATCTTATATATAAAATTTTCCTACGGAATTGATATTTTTAACTTCTTTTTTCAATATTCTCTTCTTAAAGGATGTTACTTTTTTTCTTTGCTGTTAAAATATTTCTACTTAATTTATTAATACTTAATTGTTTTATGTTTCAAAAATTGACAAACTTGGAGTAAAATTTTAATATTTCGTATCAAATTAAGCATTGATTTGAGAAATAGTTTGAAAACTAATGAAAAAAGAGACATCTTTTAAGAAGAATATACAGACAATAAGAAGTTAAAAATATTAATTTCCTGGGGAGATATTTTAAAATACCTATGCATCAAATGCCCATAGACTTAACATTGCCGAGAGGAATTTGAAAGCTGGTACTGGAAGCCTTAAGAGCCCACACTATTGACTGAAAAAAACCCGGATGATAATGTTAAGTCTATGGGGGTGTCCGTTTCAAATATCTCACTCAAATTTAATATTTTTACATTATTTTGCATGGGATAGCTGAAATTGATCTACAACAGGCGAGTTTTTACTTTTTCGATTTTGGTTATATATTTTTTTATATTATGATAGTTTCAATTTCAGAATCAATTCTGACAAATTATAAAAGTTAGTTTTTTACCAGCTTTTTGATTCTTGTCAGACATCCTGCACACAACAAAATGTAAAAAAAGTTTTTTTTGTGAGGTTTTGCTGAAATAAAACTTCTATAATACCTTATAAAAGATCAGTTATTATGTTTTTTATAATTATTTATTTAAAATTTATTAGGCAGCCACATATATCAGGGAAAAAAAACTTTCTGTTAATGCAGAAGAGAAAAAAAAATCTGCTGTTGTATAGAAGATTCCTGAAACACTTCTGAGCATTGGGAAATTACAATATATGGATCTAAAAATTAACTATAAAGTTTTTTATCTCATTGTGGCTGACTATTAGAGTACTGATCCTGTCATAAAATATTGCATTAAAATTTCTAAATTGCAAACACCTGGGTACTGTAGAATTTGATATTCAAATGTAAAATCATTGCACACATATGAATCTTGCTATTAAATCACACTGTTTGTCAGATTTTGTTCATTGTAAATGATCAATAGAAAAAATAATCAGGTACTGTTTTATTATTGGAAATTTTTTTACTAAATAGGTTTCTGTTATGAATGTTTTACTGTTAGTATATTGCAGTAATAATAGTAGTGTACTAGTTGTCAAAAATACTTTTTTTATTTCATCTTATTGTTTTACTTTTTTAGGCTCTTTGTCTATTCTGTGGAATCATAACTTGTTGTTACTTCTGCTGTTGCTGTTGTCTGTGTTGTTTCAATTTCTGTTGTGGTAAATGTAAGCCTGAAATACCAGAGGAGGAAGATGAAGAATGTGAAAAGGTGAGCAAATGTATTTTTAAATATGTTTAAAATTCAGGTGGTTTTCAGATTAAATATAAAGTTAATTGTGGTAAGTGATCAAAATGTTACAGTTTAACTATAATTTATAATACTTATAATTTGATTATTAGTATGGTCAGTTAAATTATAAATGTCACTAAGTATTTCTTTGATGTGGATATAGTAACAGAATATTATGTATCAGTCAGCGCAAACCTAAAGTTATTGCAACCCAATAATGATGGACTAAACCTGCTATCAGGAAAATAAGTCACACATAATAAAAGGTGCAATGAATGTAGAGAGTTAAAATAAATTTTAACTCCAGTATTTTTAAGATGTTAGACTAATCTGCAAGATCTAAAATAATCCACAGCACAGTCTGCCATGCTTCACTGTTTCGACTTGTCGGTTATTTGTCCCTGAAGTAATTACTATAAGCAATGAAATTGTTTATGCAGGATTCTTGAATCTGGAATATTAATGTATTTAAGTAAGAAAAAGCTGTATTTTAAAAAGTTTTTGGGAGAATCTTTAATTTTCAGTGTCATATGCATTGATATGCCTTCTATGAGGAGTAAGATAAAATGCTGATTTAAATGCTCAAGATATTGAAGTCACCTTGCATTTAGCTTGTGCTCATACATACATAAGTGAATAAAAATTTAAGTAAATTCATAATATAGAATTGATAATAATTGTAATAATAAATTCACTGTGATTAAATACTAATTACTTTTAGTAAAAGATAAAATCAGCCATGGACACAGGACCATTTAATGAGAAAAGGTGTCTTAAAAAATTGTTTGTTAATGGCATCATATAGCCTCTTATCCACAAAGAAAAAGTAAAATGTTCTTGCATTGCGTCAAGGATTCTACTTTTTCTGGTTGCAGTATGTTCATATTTATGATTTATAAGGGCCATTCAATTCTAGATTAATATTAATTAAAATTATAACAAATTTACCGTTTAGTATTTTTAAATAAAAAATGACTACTAGTTTAAAAAAGATGGTCACTTATAAAGCAAGTACTATTGGTCAATGGCCACAAATTTCCCGGTTTTGCTCTTTAATTGCTAGTCACATTAAATATGTTAGTACTTTCTTCTGCAATGTCTTTAATGCTGCATATGGAAATAAAAATATTAATTTATTTTTTAATACAAATATTTTTCTTGCACCATTGTGTTCAATTTTGTTTAATTAAGGCTCTCCTGAAATCAAAACTAACTACTTTTGGACCGATTAACAATATTTTTTTGTTCATAAAATTATTAAATTTGAATCTCATCTTATTCATATACCAAGAAATATAACAGCCCTTTCCTTCTGTTTTTCCATAACAGCAACTGATTTACAGAAAATATTTACATTTTTATGCAATTTTAAGAACACAACAATCCAGAAAAGGTTGTTAACTGTTAACAGGTAGCTATTGTCTAACGAGGTTAAACGAAAAAAAAAAAAAAAAACACTTGTATAAAAGTTGATGGCCATAATTAAAAAATGATGCCATATTAACAAATTATTAGCCATTCACGAATATTTTTAGCAAAAATTTAAAAGGTCTAATAGAATTACATGATTTTTTTAAAAATATTTATTGTGTGTTGTTTTGCTTGAAAGATCTTGTAGCATCAGACTAAAAAAATGTTAGTTTTAATTTCAGGTATACTTTCAGAGATATCAAAAATGTACTATAAAAATATCCCTCCTAATTTCCACTTTAATTTCCAAAACTACTGAAACTAAAATTATGAAAAATATAGGAGTAGTAGTAGTTTATTTAAACCTTGCAGGAAAAACTATAGTTATTATCCTTATTTACATTGTTCTTCAGAAAATCGCATTTTTCCATAACACACAAACTTCTTTGCTGGTGCTTGAGGTACCTATTGACACAGAATCATCCAAGAATAAGTTGATGATTAAAAAAATTTTTTTTTTTTCAATTATCCATGATATCCATGGGAGGATTATCCATGATTATTAATTTAAAATTATATAAAAATCAGCAGCATTGACCAAGGCATTGTTGCAAATTTGTGACATCTGTTGGAAGCATGCTTGATACAATGCAAGTTTAAGTAATAGTAGTTTATTTAAACCTTGCAGGGAAAACTATAGTTATTATCCTTGGTCACATTGTTCTTCAGAAAATCACATTTCTCCACAACACACAAACTTCTTTGCTGGTGCTTGAGGTACCTATTGACACAGAATCATCCAAGAATAAGTTGATGATTAAAAAGAAATTTTTTTTTTTTCAATTATCCATGATATCCATGGGGGGATTATCCATGATTATTAATTTAAAATTATATAAAAATCAGCAGCATTGACCAAGGCATTGTTGCAAATTTGTGACATCTGTTGGAAGCATGCTTGATACAATGCAAGTTTAAGTAGTAGTAGTTTATTTAAACCTTGCAGGGAAAACTATAGTTATTATCCTTGGTCACATTGTTCTTCAGAAAATCACATTTCTCCACAACACACAAACTTCTTTGCTGGTGCTTGAGGTACCTATTGACACAGAATCATCCAAGAATAAGTTGATGATTTAAAAAAAAAAATTTTTTTAATTATCCATGATATCCATGGGGGGATTATCCATGATTATTAATTTAAAATTATATAAAAATCAGCAGCATTGACCAAGACATTGTTGCAAGTTTGTGACATCTTTTGGAAGCATGCTTGATACAATTCAAGTTTAAACTTTGCACAAAGTGTTTGTTGTATGAAACTCTTTGTATCTAAGTAAAATTCAACTTGATTGATTGATTATTATTATTATTTTCCATACTTGCAAAAATGGCAGGCAAATTTTAAAAGAACGAAATGTTTTTGACAATTAAAATATCAACAATATGCATTTTTATTAAGAAAAATTTTTACCTGCTTATTTATTACTTGAAATATAGTGTTTAATAAAATTTATATTTATTTTTTTAAATGTTTTTTCCCCTAAAAAAAATCAAAAGGTCTCATGATGTTTCAATGCAATACATTAGGATGCTATGTCAGATAGTTAGATATTAAAATATCTTTTAGCTTAAATTTATATCAGTTTATTTTTTCCTTTATTTCTAACTAAAAGATCATATTCATTTGCTTTTGTTGGAAATTTACTAAAATTTTAGTTTTGGAATATCTTTAAAATATTTTAGGCACACAGCTAAAAAATTGTAAGGAACAAAAATGAAATAAAAAAGAAAAGCGTAATTTCTTGTATATTTATTAAAAATTCATAGTGGAATAGCAAATGTACCCTTATGTGTTTAGTTTAATATTCATAGTTAAGAAAACAATTATGATGTATTTTATTAACAAATTAAATTGATTATAAGATCTTTTGTTTTAGTTAATAGTGGAAGATTCAGATGAAAATATGAGCTATGGATATTCATTTTCTAATCTGATTTATGAAGAACAAACTTCAGTAAGCTTTGTAAAAATATCAATAAATATTTTGATTAAGTTTTAAGCAATACTTTTTCAAGATTTATTCTTTAACTATTGAAAAGTCATAATAAAAGGTTATGCTGTAAAGTTTCCCTGAATCTTATGAAATAATTTTTAGGATTCACAAACAGAATATTTTTTTATTTATAAAAAATGAAAAATTCTAAATTTTTAAATAAGTTGCATATGTATTTTCCACAGAAATAAATAAAATATATCTTGTACTGTTCGATACATTGTAATACAGAATGTAATAGTAGTAAGATTTTTTAGGGAGGGGGGGGGGGAGAGACAGTTGCCTTTTCCCTACTTTTCTAGGTTAATTAACAAGAAATGAAAAATCTGAGTATCATAGCAGGTTTTTGACTACCCTTATACACATTTTAAAATTTCTACTTGTAAATAGTCATCACAGACAAATGAAACAATTATTTTTTTTTTTTTTTTTTAAATCTATATAGATTTAGTTTTTAACTTAGATTTAATCTTTTTCTTCTTTTCTAAATTTATACAAAAATGCATACCAATCAGCAATTAGCATAGACTCCCAACTATACATATTAATATTCTTTTAATACTGCACCCCTTCTGATTATTTTACAATTTTTTATTGCATCTTGGGGAGGGGGGAGGGAGAATTAACAGGATTTTATGGTACTTTAAATAAAACTAATTGATTCTCTTATTAACCATTTCTATTGACTATTTTATTAAAAGTCCTATTGCTCTTTTTAGAATACTGTCGAAACTTTATGAATAAAATCTGCATTCTCCATGTTTTAATGTATTTTCTGTTTTCCATATATGATCGACCTGCTGTAAATGAAAGCATTATATGTGGTCCACTAACTTTCTTTTTCAACACAACATATCCAAACAGATTTTTAACAGCAGAGTTTGTGATATTTTCTGTCTGTACTTCTCTAAGCTTTTCAATGTATTGATCAGAAAAATAAGTCACCACACTAGGATATATTGCTCAGCCTTTTTTTTTTTTTTTTTCTCCTGTAAGAAAATAAAAGCAACAGCTGTCAGCAGCAAAAATTATGCAGTCATGTTGCTTAACCCTTTATCTACCGACAGTACTTATAAGTACCATTAAAATTATTTATTATAAAATTCTTTTAATACATATATTCAGATACATTACTTTATTTTGTTCCAAAAGCATTATTGGTTACATAAAACAAAAAATATTTTTAAAAGGATGATTTCTTTTGTCTTTGTATCTTTACAGCTTTCATGGCGCTGAGGGTGGGGGATGAGGATTTTTCAATTCAGAAATATTCCTATATTTTTTATTGTAAGAACATCATATTTGTTCACTTTATAATTCTATCAAATACTGAAAAAACAATTTAAAAGAAAATGTTCGAGCGTGGTTATAAGTATTGCACAAAATCCCTGTAAATTCAAATTTAACTATTCCTTTTAAATTCTAAAATCCTTCAAAAATTTATTAAATGATTATATAAATCTTTTAATTTAGTTTAAATAATTTATGTAAAATGCTTTAGAATGTAAAATTTTCATGAATTCATAATGCAGTAGTTAAAGGGTTAAAGGCAATAATTTTACAATATGATGCAGAAGGGCAATATTTGGAGCATTTTTAACAGCATTTTTTTCTTTTTTTCTTTTTTTTTTTTTTTTTTTTTTTTTTTAAATAAATGGATGAATTTTTAAATAGAAAAGCTGATATAACAAAAACTGAAGAAGTAACTAAATCAATAAAAGACTTATGTACTTCTGTTGATGCTTCTCAATCATCATATCATAGTTTCAATTCAAAAGGAAGATATGACATGTAAAGTATGAAAAAGTCTTATCTGTGTATTATATGAAGCAAAAGGAGTTATTAATCAAATATTACTATCTACAATGAAAAAGATCAAACTTAATTTTTTTTTTTCTGTCTACATAGTTTGTATTCGATTTCATTTCTTACATAAAGTTTCTCATTTGAAATATATTTATTTGACTTAGGTCAAATAAAAAAGTTTTACATAAAGTTGATAAGTATGTTATTTTATATTGTATTTAAAATATAGTAGGGATGCACCAAATAGTAATTTTGGCCAAATGCTGAATATTTGACTACAGGTGAACTGGATATTCAGTTAGCCAAATATTAATTGCTGGGCTGAATACTGAATATTCAGTCAGCCAAATAGTAACTATTTGGCTGAATACTTTTTATGTTTTAAAGTTTAGAGGTATTAAAATGTTACTTTTTGAAACAATCTTACATATTATTTAATAATAGAAATTTACATTTTGATAAACAAGAGCTTTTTAAGTAAATTTATATTGAGAAAAATTTCCTTTTGAGTTATTTAAGAAAGATAATTATAAAACTTTTTAATTTAATAAAAGCTTAAAAGCCATTGTTTCTTCTATGAATTCTACAAAATCAAAGAGAAATAAAGAAAAAAATGGAAAATAAATTTTACAGGATCATGTACTTTTTTTTTTCTTTGTCCGGAAAAGACTAAGGCAAAAATAAATAGTAATACAATATACCCAAATAATGGCAGCTCAACAAGAATAATTTTTCTACTCCTTTTGATTTAGCAAGGAAACTTTTAAATGCATTCTAGACCAGTATCTGGAGTCGGCAATCATTTTAGGAGATTGTAAACATTCAAGTTTTATCTTAAATCTTGCAACAATCACTCAACATGGATAATATGGTCAAGACAAATATTTTTTATGACAAGAAACAATATCAATCCAGAATATTTAATATGTGAATTCTCACATTGCTAACTAAGCATAGATCCAACTTAGTGAAAAATGTCCAAGCCGGGGATCGAACCCCTATGCTGTGAATTGCAACCTAACCAACATATGAAGTGAGAAATGCTAAGGTGGGCATCGTCCTCATAGCTTAGATGGTAGAGCACTTGGAGTGCTATTCCAAGGGTTTTGGGTTCGATCCCCGGCTTGGACATTTTTCACTAAGTTGGATCTATGCTTAGTTAGCAATGTGAGAATTCACGTATTAAACATTCTGGATTTTCAAGCGTAATTTCATTGCTGAAAATTGAGAAATTGATTAATATTAAATAAATATCAACCCATTTATTCCAATGTACACTGATGTCCAAAAGTTAAGCATAATTGGTAATTAAGTAATTATTTTTAAGTAATGAAAGAAATATAAATTGAAATGTGGTGAAACTCCAGGTGTGTAAACAAAATAGTACGCATCATATATTTTCACGAAGAGTTTTCCCCGAAATCAAACAGGGGACCGTCAACAAATTGAAAAAGAACGAAGATCTTTTGGATGACCCTGTCAAAACTAATATAGCAAAAGTGTTCAAACTGCACATTATGATTAATTGTCTTATTGTAATGTACTGTGTTTATTTTTATAAGGATAGTATGTACACTCGTAGAGAAATTAAGGTTTTTATAAAAACAGTCCTAAATTTTTCCAAGTTTTTTGCTTATAATTTGCAGAGTTCTTATTATAAAATAATGTTCTTTTCTGAAAATATGACAAACATCATTGTACACAATACCCTGTCATCAGAATTTAAAAATAATAAAAATTGTATGAAAAATGAGTATGTTTAGTAAATAATTTTTCATTGCGCATACGTCAACGATATCAAAATGTCATTTGCATATTGTGTTAACTAAATGTATAGAGCAACTTCTGTAAAAGTTTCAAAAACATAGCTTGAAAATTCTGAAAATGGGAGCCTATAGAATCAACTCAAAATCCGTTATTCCTAAAGGAAGCAAAAAAATCAGGGGTTTTACCTAAATATAGTTGTACATGCAATATTGTGTAGGCACTAAACAATGGAATATGGATACAGCCCCTCATCTTTTTGCTTCATTTAGGGAATAAAGGATTTTGATCTCATTCTATCAACGATAATTTTCAGAATTTTTAAGCTATGTTTTTGAGACTTTCACAAAAGTTGCTCTATACATTTAACTAACATAATATGCAAATGAAATTTTAATAGTGTTCACGCATGCGCAGTAAAAAATTATTTAGTAAACCTGCTCATTTGTCATACAATTTTTATTATTTTTTAATTCTGATGACAGGGTATTGTGTACAATGATGTTTGTCATTTTTTCAAAAAAGAACATTATTTTATATTAAGAACTCTGCAAATTATAAGCAAAAAACTTAGGACTGTTTTTATAAAATCCTTAATTTCTCTACGAGTATACATGCTATCCTTGTAAAAATTAACACAGTACATTACAATAAGCCAATTAGTCATAATGTGCAGTTTGAACGCTTTTGCTACATTGGTTTTGACAGGGTTATCCAAAATATCTTCGTTCTTTTTCAATTTGTTGACGGTCCCCTGTTCGATTTCGGGGAAAACTCTTCGCTAAAATATGTGACGCGTACTATTTTGTTTACACACCTGGAGTTTCAGCACATTCTGATTCATATTTCTTTCATTGCTTAAAAATAATTACTTAATTACCAATTATGCTTAACTTTTGGACACCAGTGTATATTGTGATACAATGTGATGTTATATATATTGTGAACAAATGAAAATCCATGTTTGAACTTGAGAGAGATGAGATACAATGTATTTATGACTCAATAAATGGATAACAATTATGGTTTCTTGAACAAAAATTCTCTGTCTTGATACCTATTATCAACTTAAAAAGTTTTTCTGTTTTGTTTCGAAACTCTAATTTGTGAAAAACAAAAAAACAGATTATTTATTAAACAAAATTTAGGAACTCGCATTTGTTTCTACATTAATTCTACAAAAATCCTAATTATCTCCATTATTCATGATTTTAATCTTCCTCGTGGTTAATTTTCTTAAATTATACTTTACAAACAGAAAATAAGTAATCTAAAAACATTCGATTTCATTTAAATATTTTTTTCTAATTATTTTAAATATTTATAAGTTGACAGTAAAAAGTAGAAATTGCGAAAAGTTTTTAAAGATTTTTTTAAGTTTTTGATTCGACCAAAAAGTTTGATATTCAGCCTAACTGAATAGATACCAAATATTCAATGCATCCCTAAAATACAGTATGCAACCATTTATCTAAAAATCAGTTAACCGAAAACCAGCTATCCAGAATGACATTTCTAACTAATTGGTTTCAAATTAAAAAGAAAAAAATTATTATATAGTGTCAGTTTAATGTACCCACTGCTTGAAACATTATAACATGCATACTATAAATTGATACTAACATCTATTACCTGAAATGGAAGCATATTTTATTAGATATTCGGAATTTTGTTTTCAGAGGATTTGGTAAATTGCTTTCTTTTAAACTATGATTAATCTTTGATCTTGATCTTTCTGATTAATCTAATAGTACTTTAAATTAGAAACAATGGCACAGTCATATATTTTACAAATCTGATCAAATGGATGTTGCTTTAATGCACAACCAGTTATCCAGAATTCACCCAACTCTTACCGTTCTAGATAAATGATTCTGTATTGTATTTGCTAAAAATGATTTATTAGATAAATAAAAATTCGTTAAAAGGTCTCACTGATTATATTAAAGTTGAGATCTTAACCTGAATTATATTTTCTTGACAAAATATATGCATAATGTTCAATGCTTTAGTCATGAATGTCATAAAATAACCAGAATTATACACTAAAAGAGCAGATGCTAGAACATATATACTATGATTATATAAGGAAAAACAAATGGAAGTTTTTTAAATTAGAAAATATACTATGTATACCACTATATATCCTCCACTGCATGTCTGAAAAGTTTGATATTAAAATGTGCCATTGTTGATTTTTATATATTTATTTTGTTATAGAAGTAACTTTAAGAATCTGGGAATATAGTTTTTTTGAGAATTAAAAGCTATTTCTCATGTATTTAGTATTAGTTTCACATTTCATTCTATCTATTTTATCTTATTCCATTTCACTTCATATGTTAGGCTGAAGAAAATGATTCTGAAGGTGAAGAAAGAAGCTCAAAGAAAGAAAATGCAAGAGAAGTATGTTAACTGATCTAATTACATTTGTATTTATAAAATCGCATTTTATTTATGTATTTTTCTTTCATTGAAAATTTCTTTTTTAACATTTACATAAAATAAAATTTTAGTTATAAATTTACATTCTATCATTATATATATTATTGAACTGCACCTAGTACATCCAATTCACAGATATGCAATTGCATCATTTCTCTCACTTTTTTTTTTTAAAGGTCACTATTTTTTTTTTTTTTTTTTTTTTTTTTTCCTATCAAGTGATTAAAAATTAATGAGTTTACAAAACCTGGCCCAATCATTTTTATTCAAAAAATATTACTAGTCTGTCTCAAAAGCTTTGGCACAATTGGAGAATGTTGTTTATTAAATAACAATGTAAAATTAAACAAAGACATTATTTAGATAATTTTACAAAATCTTTAGAAATAAATAAATCTTATCGAATTAAAGGTATATTTTCTTTAAAAAATCATTAAAGTCTGTAATTGTACGGTATCTCAAAAGATTGGGTACAATGGAAAAAAAAAAAATTGATTTATCAATTTTACTTGATGCTGTTCACTAATATTTTTCTGGTTTTGGATAACTTCGTATAATTGTTTTCATTTAATCAATTAGTTTTTTAAATGTTATTGATGGCAGAGAACAGCATATTTTTCGATGGCTACTATCATGTTGTTTTCCATTCTTGTTTATTTCAGTAGATAACTTAATTAGGTTTAAGTCTGTAGGGAAAGCTGATAAGCTGTATCAACATTAGAATTGATTAAAAAAAAAAAAAAAAAAAAAAAAAGTCATTGGCCACTTGGACCAGTAAGCATGAAAATTTGCTGGTCTGTAGGCATCATCATTGATCCGGTACATAAAATTCTATTAATTCTTTAAGTGATTTCTCTTAGAATATAAACCAAATTTACTTTGTAATTATCCAAAATTTTCAGCATAAGAAAATGCAAAATTATAATTTACGATAAATTAAATAAACAAGAATACATAAACAAAAACTCTAAAATTATTCGATATATTATTTCCAATTATTTGTTTCAACTTACTGTAAGGTTTAATGTAGCCTTTTAAAATTTTATATGCATTTTTAAAAATAAAATTATGTAATATGTGTTCAGTTGCATTTTTCTTTAGGGCCAGAAAAATTTATTATGTTTGCCGGTCAGAAAGAGAGAAAAAAAAATAATGGTCTTGCAGACCAATTTTTCAAATTAGTGGTCCAGTTGAATTTTTTGTGATCTTGGTCCAATGGAATACCAAAGATTGTGAATGTTGCATATATTAACATTTCAAACAAAGTCATTTTCGTATTATGTAACTTGTTGTGCTGAAATTTATTCCGAACTTTTACGATGTCACTAAATGGAAGTAGACGTTTGTCTAGTGTCTCTTGATGTTATTATGATTTTGGTTTCCCATGGAAAAATTCCAAGTAATTTATTTATTAAAGCCAATCTCTCCCAAACTATCAAAGACTTAGCTCGTTATCATCTACTGAAAAAAGCAAATTTTTTTTGAGGTCATACCTATAACAATTCCAACCATAAAAACCATACAGATTTCACTTCTTCTCAATGAATTATTGATTTTAGCACTGTGAACAGTTGTCATTTTAAATGTAACTAAAATTTATAAATTCAGTAATCTCTTAACACTTGCGAGGGTTAGGTTTGCAGATACCACCACAAATGTTGAGACTTCCCATGTATGCAAAGGGATTAGGTTTTATAAATTTTAACCCTTCGATGCACCATGTACCACATCTAGCATTAAGTCATGTTTTTGGTTTTTCAGAATTACTGATTTGTATATTACCTCAAT
Organism: Maratus speculifer; assembly: GCA_964019185.1. Taxonomy (NCBI): domain Eukaryota; kingdom Metazoa; phylum Arthropoda; class Arachnida; order Araneae; family Salticidae; genus Maratus; species Maratus speculifer. The sequence goes on along the minus strand of OZ025302.1, from coordinate 107,767,662 downwards.
ACAAGCATTGAAATCTTCGGAACTTGCTCTATACAGTACGATGCAGCTAATCAGTGTCAAATAATTTATGAAATTGGTGAAAGAAAGCAAGTTCACTTTGTAAAGAAAATACAGTAAACTCTCTCAAATCCGCACAGTTTGGGACCAGAGGTTGGGCGGATTTTAGAATTTTGTGAATTTCTTGTCATTGATTTGTAAAAATTAGTTACAGTAATTTGAATGTAATTAATAATGCAGTCAAAATTATAATGGATGCTTATAATATATTAAAATATGAAAATAAGTAATAAAATAATAAAAATTTAGATAATTTTTTTTAAATGATTCAAATATTAAAAGTTAAGGTCAAGTTAATAATCAATAATGTTTAATTAAATATTCATTACAAAGATGAGATGCCATTTTCCTAAATTATTCAATGAAACTTGCCTTAAAGGTGCACTACTAATTCACTTCAAAGTCATAAAATAAGGAAATTTTATTTCAGGTTTAGCGAAATTTAATAAAAAAAGGCTGGATTAATGCACATATACATTTGGCTAAAAGATTGTGATTACTAGTAATATCAGCAATATCTTGATTTTTTTTTTTAAGAATTCATGAAACAGTCTGAATTCAGTACTATTCATGAAAACTACAGATTAATATAATGCATAGAAATAATATAAAAATATGAAATTTTGTCTATATACCGTATTTACTCATGTATAACACACACTTTTTCTCCCAAAATTCAGGGCAAAAACCTTGAGTGCATGTTATACACAGAATATTTTTTTACTGCTTTATGTAATCACACGATATATCTAAGAATCAAGAAATGTATTCATAGAAGAAATTAAAACTGGAATCTTAATTAATAGAAGTATTCCTGCATCTTTGACTCCTTGCACTTTTTTATTCAAAAACAGTAGTAACATCACTTAAACATTACTTAGCAATCCTCATTTCTGCTACTGCTTTTTGTGTAACAGTAACAGCAAAAATTCATGTAATAGTTACAGATTTGCACTATAAATAAAAATATGTAAAGTTAAAAATTAAAAAAAAATTTCTTTTAGAAAACTGGGAGACCTAGAACTTTTTATCTAACTGCAAACCAAGTAACAGATAAAATTTTAGTAGGATTAATATAAATTTAATAGATTCATTTGTAACTACAGATTTCTATAGATTTACAAAAGCTAGTGTAGATTTATCTCTCTTTTGTGTGTGTATAGTGTACAGATAAAATTGTAGCAAAACAGATTTCTGTAACTTCACAATTGTAGAATTACACTTTTTTTTTTTTTTAACAATGGAGACGTTTTCAAGTTAATTTCATTTGCAAGTGACGTTATCATATTATGACACTCACTCCCTACACGAAGTCTAAAAAAAGAATTTTGACTTCTTTTCTAGCCTGCCGATCATTTGTATCGAATTTCTTTACTGAAATTCATTTGACCATTCATTCTCTTGCATGCAGTGTTCTCGCTGACATTTGACCAACATTAGTAATCTGGCTAATTAAAATTAAAAAACATTCGCCAAATGAAAAAAGTATTCGCAAAATATATTTGATGTGTATCACAATATATATATATATATATATATATATATATATATATATATATATATATATATATATAATCCTTTAATGTAGTCTACTTTTTTTAATATATTCTAAAATAACCTAAATTTTTATAACTGCGACAAAAATTGTTATTAATCTAATTTCAACTATCCGCTACAAATATATTAAAAATATATATATATATATATTTAAAAATATGTATATATTAAAAATATGTATGTGTGCATACGTATGAAAGACGAAAAAGAAAAGAAAGAAAATGCAAAAATTGATCACTAGCCATTTGGCGAATCTAATCGCTTGTTTACTCGCCAAATGAAAAATTTAGTCGCAATTTGGCGCAAAGGTGAGCGACAGCGAGAACACTGCTTGCATGTCAGATTTATGGTGTGCGTTATATAGAGAGCTGTTACAAACCGCATGTATTCGTTTTTGAGAAATGGGTATTCTCTCTAATACGAAATACCAAATCGTTAGTCGTTTGGCATCAATGTACAGCAAAACTAGATGAAACAATCATCATACGTTCCTTCCCAGTATTTCGTGATTCAAGAACAGCGCCAGTATTCTGATTGGGAAAGATGAGAGTTTGTATTCGGACTTTAGACTGAGAATCAGTTGTTCCCGTATTAGTATTGCATACGGTTTTTTCATTTAGTCGTTTCATTACTTGAGCATTTGTTCATTCGCCGAAAATGTGCAGATGGAATTGGAGGGAAGTTTTTGAAGTAACGCAGGAACGAAAATCAGGAAAGTTTTGTGACGCTGAGTGGGGGAAAATATGCTTTTGAGAGCTGCTTATTTTTAGTTTCCGTTATAGGGAGGCTCTGTTGTCGCATGTTTAACTGGTTTCATAAAGAATAGACATCTGTATTAAGATACTCAATTACTATTTTTCTTTTTAATATCTACAATAATATACTTATTAAAACAGAATCATGAGAAAAACATTTTATCTTAGACAGATTTTCAGTCTTATCAGATGAAACTGCAATGTATAATTTTCATGGAAATTTATCTTAGAATTTTCCATTCAAAGTAGAATTCTACTTTTATAGGATGAATTTATTTATTCTTATATTGTAATTGTTTGCATTTTTATTCAAATTTCCATTACAAAAAGGTTTTTAACAAAATTTTATTAAGGGCCTAGGTAACGGTAACGAATTGTAATTTCATGTACAGTATATAGCTTAGCTTATATATGGTGTGGCGATATGTAGATTTGATACCATCGTGTGACATTACATTTCATATGAAGTATTTTAAACGCCCAGGTTTATAATTTATGAAATTTTAAATCACTATAGGTATATAGATTTTAGTTTTATTTAAAAAAATAGTTAAAACTAACGAAGCAACTGTCTAAAAATTAGAGAAAACAACGAATGTATATGTACTAGTATTCAGCGGCATGCAAAGAGAAAATTGTGTCTAGGACGAACTTTTAGTTTGGTTTGTATGTCCCTCCCCCCCTACACACACACACCATACTACCACCATTTCTCTTTGCAGCAGGTGTAACAAAATTATAAAGTTTAAAAACAAACGCAAATAAATTCTATTAGATACATGTTTTGCATTTATTTTGGAATTTTAAAAGGATTAATTTTAACAACTAAGTAATATAGAAGAACATTGCATTTACATTTTGGCAAAGAGGATCTTAAAAACACATGTATAAAAAAATGTATATAACACTACTGTAAAACAGTTTGCAATCCCTCTTGAATTCCAAGAAAAAAAAGCAATATCCTACTTTGAAAATGAATGTCGTTTTCACACACACATACAAATATTCCAATATGTTTTTATATATATATTTTTTACAATAAGTGAAGAAACAAATGAGGATGGTAATATAAATTTTGGACCCCCTATATATCCACGCCTCCTTCGACCCCCCCCCCCTCACGCACACACATGCACTTCACACAGCCCTGCTTGTATTTACATTTACTTTTGTTTTCTAAAAAGTAACAAAAGCATTATATAAAAGTATTATATGCAAAAGCGGATCCTGCCCTCAATTTAGATTGGGGGGAGGGGGTCATGACACTTTTTCTTTGAGAGGGGGGACAAAGGGGGTGTGGATATATAGGGGGCCCAAAATTTATACTACCATCCTCATTTGTTTCTTCACTTATTGTAAAAAAAATATATATATATATAAAAACATATTGGAATATTTGTATGTGTGTGTGTGAAAACGACATTCATTTTCAATTTATAGATTTTTGTAATTTATTATTTGAATTACATGTTACTGATTACTTATATGAATAAAGTTTAATTGAAAATTAATCAATTATTATATTAAGTTATTCTTAAGGGTGTATTTCAATTCAAACTGCTTATTTTCTGATTTATTTTTAAATTAATTTTTGCTTTCATATGCATCAAACTGGTAAATTGTCTTATTTAGAAAGTACACAATGTGCCGTGATTGTTGACTCTTTGATAAATGCAGAAAATATTACAAAAAAAAAGCAATCAAAAATGGCATTTTGAACAGATTTTTCCGAAGCGGGAGATCTGGGAACAAAGAAAAAAGAAGATCATACTGAGAAGATAATTGTTTATAAATCAAATTCTAATGAATTGCGCATAAAATGACATCACACGGCACTTTGTACGTCTCTTCAAAAATCTCCTCAGCAAGTTTTAAGCTTCTAGTTTTAAAAATATGTCCGAAATTGTATTGGAAAATTTCAAGCTGCTGAAGGTGGAAAAGTGTTTTTTCGAATACACCCTTAAAATGAAAGCGACTATTTTTCTGATACTTTATCTAATTCATTTTTTTTTTTTTTTTTTTTTTTTTTTTCTAAATAGAAGAATTTTTCATTAGTATTCCTAGAAATATATAATTTACAGATTCCATTCAGACATCAAGCAATTGAAACATTTCTCATTTTTTTTTATAAATACAAAAAATGATTCATAAATGTTGTTAAGATAGCATTTTACAATTTTTTTTTTTTTTTTTTTTTTTTTTTTTTTTTTACATATAGATGGTAGCACATAACAAGCACAGCAGTAACTAATTCTTTCAAAGACTGCTATGTACGGAATGTAATAAGAGTTGTTGCATTTGTAGTACGTACGATGCTTGTTAATACTCGGTTTCTGAACAGCAACGAAAATAACGAGTAATGTAACGAATATTTTCTAACGGGTAGAGCGATCAAAAACAATGATATCATACGGGTATTCATTTTGTCATTATTTTTACAGCACTAGTTTTATACGAGATGCACAAAATCGCCATTTTTCATTCTATAATACTGGGTGTACATGCGCGGTATACATGAGTAAATATGGTATCTGAAATGAAAGTTTCTTTGTTTACATAATCAGTAAATTTTGTCTGGATTTTAGGGAGTCTACTGTAATCTTTAAAAGAAAATTTGCACAAAGTATTCACGAATGTTAAAATGGTCTTTGTTTTTTATTTCAGAAATGTTAAACTTGCGAATTTTAAAGGTTTACTGTAATTGATTCATGTATAATTATTTCACCGTAAACATTTACTTCTGAATATCTTTATCTTGTTTACCTCTTACAAGCATGTTTCATAAAAAGAAAACTATTTTTTATTTTCAGGAAGCTTCATCAAGTGTGCCTATCACATCTCAGCCTACATCATCATCAGATCAGTTACCTCCTATAGCTTTACCCCCTCCACCGTCAGCAGATAGTAATGTTTCAGAAAAAACTAGTCTCAATACAAGTCCACAAACCACATATGCTACTGGACAGAGTCCGACTGGTGCGGACAGTTAAAAACGGTTAATTTTTGTAGTGCTTTTTAACATTCTTTGTAAAGTCATTTCTTTTTACGATCTCTCGTTTATAAGAAATGTATCCATTCAAAAATTGTTTCACATTAATTAATAGCGCTCTCTTTCAAACATGCTTTCTGTTTTTTAATATTTCAAAAGAAATTTTAAGACTTGTCATTTATACTACTTTGCTAGACTTTTGTTAGCAGATTCCAGAAACTGCTCGTAAAGTGTAATTTTCAGAGAACTCATTAGAAAAAATAACTTAAGAGAAGGTTCTCCTGGGAAATTTTCAAATATATATTTATTTCTTTTTTTTTTTCTTTTAACCATTTCAAACTGTTTAGAACATGTCCTCAAAACCGTTATGTTTAAGGTGTGACAACTAGCGTAATGAGCTAGTGTATAAACAGAACTTTTTCAGATTAAGAGCTTTAAACTTATTTTTCTTGAAATAAGTTTTGTTGAATTGGTTTAAGTTATCATGCTTAAATCAATCAAGCTATCAAAATTTTGTTTTTTGCATTTTAAACTCTATTTTTTAAAATTGGAGATCAAACCTTTGCAAATTAAACAGTTTAAAAAATGAAAAGTTAGTGCCAAAAATTTACTCCAACTTCAAACAGTCACCATTTTATGAAATTTCGATTTATCATGTCGATTTGAAGTTTTCCTCCGAGTAATTTAATATATTTAAAGAATACAGCTTAATATTTGTTTGTCTTATTGATGTTTATTTAAGAGCACTATCGCCTATACCAATTTACATACATAATGAACTTTAGAGGCATTTAAATTTATTAAAATAGCAACTCTGATATGGAAAATATTCACACACTTTGGTAAAAGAACAATAAATTAAATTGAAAACCAAAAACCATTTTTTCCTTATGTAAATGAAGAGAAGGGGGGAGGGGGACAACTAAAAATCAAGATGTATCAGGAAAACCTCCCCTTAACATATGATTATTTTTATTTATTAATTTTTCTCAATTATATCCAATTACTTGAATTAGTAATATGTTGGAATGATATATTTTTTCTTTTTTATTTGCATTTCAATATAATTCTACAAAATACTTATGCTACTTAACAGAATCAGAATGGTACAGATTGTTAAAAATTGATAATTTTTGTAGTATTTTCTGGCGTACTTTGTAAATTCACATTTTTTTTTATGCCTTGTTTATCAAAAATGTTTGTAATAATAAATAGGATTAGTAATCAAGCTTGTTTTTTGTAAAGCCTTTGTCTTTAATTTAATATTTTAGAGATTTTGAAATGCTTTTCTCACATACGTTGCTATGCTATTTGTAACTCTAACTGTCAGAAACTGTTTGAAGGTGTAATTTTCAGAAAAGCCTTAAAGAAAAAAATATGTTCCATGTTCTTCTTCCCCCCCCCCCCCCCTTCTTTAGCATTTTTAAATTATTTAAAAAGTATTTTGAAAAGAAAATCTTCATAAATTGACAGTTTTTGACAGTTTTCAATTCCTTACCTTCCAAATTTCTAAAATTTTTGTTTTCTCCAAAATGTGCTTTTTCTATTTTTTTCATTTTGCCTGTATTTGCCGCTAAATATGCATTTTTTTTTTTTTTTTTCTAAATTTAAATTTAAGAGTTTTCATCATTTCCTGCAGTAGTTTCTTTTTAAGCAAAATAGTTTCACAAATAATTTGTGGAATCAATGCAATCTCCTCCTCACCCCTTTTAAAAAATCAAAAATTTGATAGTTTTTTTTTTTTTGCGTCCCTTCACATGTTTATACGTGCAAGTAAATATGCAGAAAGCTAACACACAAACCTTCAATATTAAAATGTATTTCTTATTATTAAAAAAAGGACTACTCATGTAAATGTACATAAAGTCTAATGTTTAATTTCTGAATGACAGTAATGTGGGATCGATCAGTATTTTATTTCTTTTTATACATATATGCCAGGGGTGATTCTCGTCCGAAATTTCTGAAAATTTAAGGCATCCTCTTCCGAAAATTTGAAATTGGATTATCAGTTCCACATAGTTGCCAACTTGTACAGTTTTGCACACGGAAAAAACAGTTACGTAGAAATGCAAATTTCATGAAAGGATCGCCGAAATAGCGTACATTTCGTCAATATTTCGTGGAAAAACGACGATTTCGTGAATGTTTATGTAAACGAACTTTGTCAAAAGATCGATAAAAAACGTGAATTTCCTGTGCGGATTGCGAAAAAAAACAGCAATTTCGCCAAATATCGCAGATAAAACGTTGATTTCTTCTGAAGACCGCGGGAAAATGCCGATTTCATCTAAAGATTGCAGATATAACACCGATTTCGTTAAAAGATCGCGAAAAAAACGTCGTTTTCAATTAAAGATCGCTTAAAAATATTTTGTCAAAAGAATATTTGAAAAAATACGCAGATTTCATCAAAAGATCACGGAGAAAACGCCGATTTTGTCAAAAGATCGCGGGAATAAAATGCCGTTTTCGATAAAAAATCGCGTAAAAATGTAAATTTTGTCTAAAGATCGTCGAAAAAATGATGATTTCATTTAAAAAAAAAAAAGCATGAGAAAACGCCGAATTTGTCAAAACATCGCGGAAAAACCACTGATTTCGGCAAAAAATTGCAGTAAATTGCTGATTTTGCTATAATATTGCAGATTTCGTCTGAAGATAGCGAGAAAACGCCGGTTTTGTCCGAAAATCGCTGGAGACGGGGGCGTGAACCCCCCCCCACCCACCCACCCAATTTCCTAAATAAAAATTTTCATCCAGAATCACCCATGATATATGCAGTGAAATATGTTTATCATGAAAAACGGTTAACATGAAATGATTTAGTGGTCCAGACAGTAAGCTATACAATTCAATACATTTAATTTCTTTTAACATGAAAAAAAAACACTTTTAAAAAGTCACTAGAGATTTTATCGAATTAACTTCTGGGAATGGGTTCCTGTTCCTTTTTTGCCGATATTTAATGAAATGTTTCAGAAAGTCTCAACATCATTAAATGTCCTACATTGCCATTAAGTGAATATGCTACAGTCGATGTGTCTACTATGCTGATTCTGACACACAGAGAGATTTTGGACTTTGTTGATTATCGAAATGTAAATTTTGACGAAGAATCTGATAACAAAATCAGTTTTTGTCCCTTATTACTTCAGAAAGGCAGGAAATGATTAAAAGTATGCATTAATTTTAGATACATATTCAAATTGGGAGTTGAATAAAACAGTGGATGCTCTTGAAGAATTTGTGGACAATATGATGCTGGAAAAGGTACTTGAAAAATGTATAACTAGCTTTCCCCCCCCCCCCCCAAAAAAAAAAAAAAAAAAATTTACCTACTTTTTATCCTAATAGTTAAAACCTACATATAGTTTAGCTGAAAATCCAAATAAAATTTGATGACATCAAATATATATATATACTGGCTGCCAACTTCTATGTCTTTTAACAGCCAAATAAACCCATTCGAACCAGAAATTTCATTTAAAAAGTTAAAAAAGTATGCAGTACTACAAATCATGAAATAAATTCAGAACGTATATTATTTAATAAATTTTCTGGTTAGAAATGCATTTTTCTCATTTAAAGAGGCGTAGAAGTTGGCAGCTCTGTATATATATATATATATATTTTTTTTTTTACAAAGTTTTTACCATGAAAAATAATTTTGGCTCCCTCAGTTTAAAGTTAAACATATTTCACTGTGTGTGTGTGTATATATAATATATATAAATCCATTAATTGTATTACAATATATGAATTATTGAATTTAATAAAATATACTACATTGAACATGGAAGGAAAAAATAAATAATTAAAATGAATACAAATGGAATTTGTAGAATCAAAGCAGAATCTTCGGGCCCCAAATATATATATAGTGTGGTAGCTTTCTACTCACTAATAAAATTTCTAAAAATTTGAAACAATGAAAAAAAAAATCTTTTAGTAAGTGTACTTATATCTAGGAGCAGGATATTACTTAGTTACTGAATTTTAGTACTTGATTTATTTAAGATTTAAATATTGATTCACTAGTATAGTTTTTTCTATTAACATAATTTTTTACACTTTAAGAATGGGGAATTTTAGTTGTTATTGCTCTTAATTCAAACGTGCTTGTTACTGTGATATAAAAAATCACAAAAAATGCATTTTTCATATTGTTGAAACATTTTTACATTGATGTATAAATATTTTATATGTATATTTGTTTTACAGTATATATTAGACTGCCCTATAATTAAGTTCTTTAAATTTCAGTAATATTATGGATAGAATGTGATTTATTTTATCTCTATCTGTATGTATGCAGGTTTATCATATGGCTGTAAATTAAAAATAATGCAGTATAATATTGAAACTTTTCTTTACTGTAAAATATATTATAATTTATTTAAAGTTATTCTTGAGTGTTTTCTTTTAACCTCTTGACATAAACATGAAAGGAAATATAATTGTCCAAAGTTACTTTATGAGGTATGTTAAAATTTAGGGACTGTTGTACTGTAGGTAAATTGAAATACTGCCAACAAAACAGCACTTATTCAAAAGTCATAAAACTGCAACAATAGTGTCATATTACTCTTTGCATAATGTACTCATAACACTGCCCAAATCTTTTAACCCATTGAAGACAGGCGACTGGTTACAAGTGCTACACAATGTGTTCAGGATTCTTTATTATTCTCAATTTTTATTGTAAAATTTTCCTTTAATCCGAGTGTTTTCCCAATTCAACTAGGGTTGGTTTTTTTATTTTTTTTGGGGGGGGGGGGCTTGAAAAGCAGGTGATAAAAGACATTCATTCCAAACAGATTAACTAAAAGAGCAATCCATGGGTGGCAACGAAATGAAATGTAGAGAGAAGAAAGATCCAATTTACAGATGTGGCCTTAAAAATCTGCTGCCAAAGCCACATTTTCTTTTTAATAAACGTTAAAAATCACGAAACAAACTTCTATTTTTTATTATTTCATATTTATTTTATTTTATTCATTGTGTAGGATCAAACAATTCCTCATTTTTTTCTCGCAGGAGCTGTATTGTCCTGAATTCTTCATTTAAGAGCACATGGAACATCTCGACAAGTAAAATGAAGCAGATTTTGCAAAATATTTAACATCACATATTTCACTTAATGAAATTTGTTTTTACAGTAAATATACACAATATAGCCCATATATAAAAAGAAATTAACTTCATGCATAAATTAGTTTTCCTGAACTAATTAACTTTTTATATGTTTTTGAACAACATATCTGTATAAATATATCAATTTGGTACACATTTCTAAGAAACTGTTTAATATATCACCTTAAAATTTGTTATATTATCAGAAAACATACTATTTGAGAATAATAAGAGGCAATTTTCCTTTTACTTTTAAAAGAAATAAAATTAAAAATATTTTACTAAAAAACTTTAAAAATCCATTAAAAAAAAAAAAAAAATAGCAACATATTTTTTATTATTTTTAGAGAATTTTTCACTCATACCTAAAATGTCAGATATTTTTAAAGAAACAAGTTACTTACACAATTTTGGAAAGTTTCAACTGTTTACCTAAAATAGACTTTTAGAAAAGTATACCAAAACATAGAAAAAATACCACACATTTTTTTTTTTTTTTTTTTTTTAAGGGAAAAAAATATATTTATGTACACTCCAACAGTACTTAAAATATATCATTTTAAAACCTTCCAACTCTATAACTTTTTAGCTCCATTTTTTTAGATTGATAATTTAAAACACAAATTTGAACCATTTTATGTTCCATGTGCTCTTAAGATAATTTTTAAATACATAAAATAAGAAAAATAGAACTAAAAATTGTCAGTCTCTAATGGGGGTGGGGGGAAACTCGGGTATGTTTTTCCTTTTATGTTTAATTATTTGAAGCACCTGAAAAGAATATGTGTTATTATTTTTTTTTTTCTAAAACATCAGGGAAAAAGATAATTTGTTCAATTAAGTTTGAAAATCCATGGAGAAGTTTCATTCCCCCCCCCCCCCCCCACCTCCACCCTTTCCTTCATCCTCTTGCTAGCATATATGGAAGTTCCTGTGTCCTTATTATGAGGTAATAAACTTTTAACTGTACTACAGGGGGAGGGGGGGAATGCTTGTACAGTGCATTTTTTCCCTTCTATTTGGGAATTGTTTATTTTGGATAGCTGATATTTTTATTGGGAGCTCTTTAGTTATCGTTGACTAAGTAATGTAATCGAATGTTAAGAATTTACAAATTGCTAGAAAAGTTGCAATAATCAATTTTGTATTTAAATACTTATTTAAAGACATGCATAAATATTGAATACTTATTATTGAAATCTTCAATAATTTGAAGTTTTTATGATATTTTTTTTTAATTGAAAATCAAATGGGGTTGTTTCTGCAAATGATTTTGTGTTTATCACTTTTTCTCTCTTGCTCTTTATTCGAAATAACCATTTTTTGTGTCCAACTTTTCATTATCAACAAAATATCTGCTGTTTTTCTAATTGATCTTATTGCTTGTTTAAGGCAAATAATATCAGAACTGGTTGATTGAATTCAATCAACACTCTGTCAACTTTAATAAAATTCATTGTTCATCATTCATAAATGCACCTGGTTGTATTTTTTGGAAGAATGATCCTGTAGTTTCAGATAAATAACAAAGGTAACTTTTTAGAGCAAAATAGTTATTTTTTAGCATTTTGAAATTTTTTTTTATACATGAATACTCAGTTTGAAAGACAGCTTGAATTTTCTAGTGATTCATAGTTCTTTTGAAAGAATATTTTTAATAGAGGTAAAGAAAAAAACTTTCAGCCAAGTTCTTAATTTTGAAATATTTACTGTCATGTCATCGAAATTATGCATGATATGAATTGCTTGCACTTCATAAATTCCTTAACTATTAAAAATTTCTATTGTAACAAAAGTTTTACTAGGTATTTCTCTCTCTTTTAAAGTTAAAATGCACCTTTTTAATCACTGTCTTAAAATTTTCATTCTAGTGTCTTCATAACTAAATAATGTATTTCTTATTAAACACTTATTTAGGTGGAAAGGATAGTATATTTGAACTACAATTTTCATTTTATTTTAAATGGGATGCAACTTTTAAATTTGACATATTTGTCAAAATCTTGCTCCTAAGTTTTCCTGAAAAAGTTATTTTTGCTTTTCATTTTTTATGATACTTAATGTATGTAAATACTTCATTAATTCTTGCAAAATTTCAATTAGTGAATTGATATATAAATATGTATATTATATAGATTTATGCAAATTAGAAAAGTAATTAAAGATATTTGTAAATTTGTTTCAATTATTTTTATAGGAATATTTTTAAATACAATAAAACCTTTGAAAATGAAATTTTAAAGGAATCTTGTATTAAACAGAGATTTAAAAAAAAAAATAATAATAATAAATCTGTAGATACATGATTTTTAACCTTTTATTCAAGTATTTTTTTCCCTTGGAATTTTTTTCTTACAACTTTTACCGATGAAATGGAATAACAAGAGTTGATGCAACTTGAACCAATTTTGGCAAGCTTTATCCAGTGTTTAGCTTAAAATTCTTTCCTTTCCTCTTTCCAATTATTACTCCCTCCCCTCCCCCCCCCCAAAAAAAAAAAAATAAATAAATAAATAAAGTCTTTAAAAGCCATGTTGTGACTTTCTATGCCTTTACAATTCTTCTGCATTTATTGCATGAATGATAACAGTTGTGCTATACTTACTTCAGTGAAATCTTTAGACCAAAAATAAATTTAAAAAATAACTCTGATTTCAGCTATATCAGTTTTACTTTATAGTACTTGTTATTAAAATATAAATTGGCAGATAAATTATATTGATAAACCGTTCATATTGTTCTTTATAAATCTCATTATGCCAAATCCTTAAAATGTGGAAAACAAATTTGCAATGTCAATGTTTATTCTCTAATCTTAATAAAATATTAACAACTGAAAATATGTTTTACTCTTTTCAAATCTCTATACATTTTCTTTTTTTTATATTTATGATTATTTGGGAAATACCATGCAGTAAAATCTGTTAAAATGAAGCCCTTTTAAAAAGGCTTTTATTGTTGCTTTTTTCCATTCCCCCAATTCAGTTTTCACAAGTTTTACATTGGATATTTTATAGGTACAATTTTGATATTTTGAATATTTTTAAATATTTTTTGTTATTTTGAAACTATAAATATTCATTGTATTTTATAGATCAAATCAATGCATTTTCCCATACTTACATCACATCATTTTCTTTGGCATTATTTTAAATTTCTCTAAAAAAATCCAAAAATAATAGTAGTAATAATAATTTTCAAAATTCTATGCTATGTATTTCATATCCAAGTTTTGTATCTGTTACTTTTGTTAATGGCAATTATCTGTCTTAAAACATAAGAACAGAACTTGCATTACATACAAATTGTAGAAATTTAATATTTTAGGTTTTTTAAAGTGAATCAAAGTACATATACTGTACTGTGGAATAAAAAATATGTTTAATGTTCCTATCCTCTTTAGATTATGTTGATGTATGTGCATACAATTTCAGTAATTAATATAAAATCTCGATAAAGGATCAATAAAATGTTTTGTTAGCGAAATATTTTTTTCTGTAAAAAATAAATTGCATGCTTTGATAGTATCTAATTTCACTTTAAATATTATATATGCTCTGACTGTATATACTTAATCAACATCATACTATTTTCTTTTCACATAATTTGTAAAATTTATATAATGCAAGATTGTTTTGGAGTTTCTCAATGTTATAATCATAAAACCCCAAAGAATATGTTCTATAAATAGAAGGTATATGCCAGGTAATGTGCAGTATGGTTTCACTTGAGAAACTTTTTCTTTAAAAAAAGTTTCTTTAAAGAATCCAGAAGGTGCATGATATATATTACCTGCAGTCTTGTATTTTGGCATTTGTAGACGAGTGCATCTCAAAATTCCAAGCATGGATGACCGATTGTCAATTGTACTGTCAGTAAGATTCATTATCCATGATGAAAAAGTTTCATCACAGCAATTACTAATTGGATGGGCTTTTTTTTTCTTTATGAAGATTGGGTGCTACAAAAACAGAATAAGAATTTTTTTACTGAAAAAAGACATCCAAATCTAGTTTTTTTTTTTTTTACCATTTTGCAGAATTTTTAGAATCAGTATTGTGTTAGAGATAGTTTATCATGACAAACAGAAAAACAAATTTTTATTCTGTAATTGAGATGTGCCTTTATTTATTAAGGGGGGAGATCTCTTTAAAACTTTTAATAAGTCCTGATATCTATCTAAATCAAGTTAAATTTTAACTTTAAAGCCATTTTACTCTCATGAGATATTTTTGACATTGCGTGCATCATATTTCTAAATTAAGAACATAGAATCTTAATATTATAAATCATATTGTATCTTATATATCTTCGTAAACTGTACTTATTTCTAAGTACCTGTAATATATTATTTACTTTTTAATATTTTATCACAATTTTTTTTTCTTTTTGTTTAATTGTCTAAAAAAATATTTTCATCTGTAAACTTCATTATTAATTAGGTTGAAGTTAAAGTACAATCTTGTAAAAATGCATATGTAATATTAAGAGGATATAGCCAATATTTTTTATAATCCTGCATGCAACCCATTGAAAATCTTTAATTAGTCTTCATTAAACTGAATTCTAATTATGTATTATTAAAATAGGGGAATATCAAAGAATAAATAAGAATAAAATCAAGGAATATGTAAACAAAGATTTATTTGTATTCTAAAAAATTGTTCAATTTGAACAAATATTTACAGTGTCAAAATTTCTTTTAATATTGTGTTAAAATCGAGCAGTATTGAGCTGTTGTAGGTGATCTCTCCCCTTTCTAGATCACACAAAGATTCAGATATATAAATCTTGCTGTGCTCCAATAGTGTGCAGAATAACTCCATAAACAAATTGAAATACATTATACTTGCTGCTGTTAGATTTTCATCAAGTGCCCCAACTTCACTAATTATGCAGTCAGGATAACTACACTGCTCCAAAGATTCTACTAAAAAATTTTTTTTAACTATATACATTTCTAGATCGGAAATTAATTCAATGTTTGCTGCATCACTTGACTGGTTTTCCAAAATTTTTTCAATAACTACATACATTTTATGCTAGCAAATTAATTTAAAATTTGTTGCATCATTTCATTGTCCTTCTGAAATTTCAGGATCATAAATGTATTCATGATTTTTTGTGTTCGTATTCATCAGGGGATTATGGGATTCAGTGGAAAATTAAGAAATAAATTTTAGATTGTAAAAATCAGAGTGAATCTCAGTTGACAATATCTAAAAATTCTCAAAATCTAGAAAAAGGTGCATAATTCGAGTTCCCATTCTGGGAATTTGAGAGTAATTGGTACTGCTAGTGTTTTATGATATTGCATCTTTCTACATCCATTTGATCACTAGACACACATTCAAAATTTAGTGACTTGGAAAAAATAAACTGTTTAAAATTTATATTGGCACTTGTCGCTTTCATGTTATTCATAAATGCTTTTCAAAGAATAAAATCATAAAGTCGAAATTAAATTCTTGCACCAAGTTATCAAGTTTTAAAGGACAGCCTCACAAGGCATACAGACTTCATCTCTGTTTTACACAAATTTCAAATAATGTTTTTCCTTTAAAGTTCTTTTCATATTGTTTATATAAGTGATGTATAATCTTTTTAGATTACCTTGTTTTTATTTTTGAGTAGGTGGGAGCGTTGATATTGGTTTTTAAAAATGTCATTAATTGTTGACATGGAAAAATTGTACATCCCTGAAATACATCGAGAGTTTCTCAGATTTTTTCTTTGAAGATGAGTATTAACCCTGATTAGTCTGTTCTGAAATTTCTGGATTAACTAAATGCGTTTCATGATCGGAATTTATACATTTACAGAATTTGTTGCAGTTCTAGTGTCTCAAGTTGACGGAAGTGGGGCAATGTCACCAATTGGATATATATATTTTTTAATTAAAACTGATTGATTGCTACCACTTTTTTGAAATAGTAATGCTTGTCTTTAAACCATCTCAGCCTGTTTTTTAAGAAGCAGGAGTTAGGCTGATAAAACAATAAAAAAAACTTCACGACTGTTAATTTTTTACAATAACATTGAATAAGAGATCTACAAATTAATATTGTGCCTTAAATGCCAAACACTTTTTTCATTAAATAGAATTTTGGATAACATTTTTTTCTTTAAATTAAAGGTATATTTTTTATACTAACTTCAAAAGGAATAGTCTCATTTTTCTTCACTTGCGTAAAATAGTCATGCTTAATAGGTTAAGATTATAGATTGATATGAAATTATAAACTGTTGTTTTAATTTTTTCTAGACAAACTTTCAAAAATGTATACTTCATATATCAACATAAAAGGCACAAATAATTATGATAGAAAGGCATCTAATCAAAAATTCATTTCCGAAAAAAAAAAAAAAAAATCTTCTGGCACAACTGTTCTTTTCTTGTTTATGTTTAAAAAGTTATTATAAATACAGTTATTGGTTAAATGATCAGCTTAAATGCAATTTAATATCTACCTCTAGAGTATTCAATTTGAAAAAAAAAAAAAAAAAAAAAAAAAAAAAAACTAATAGCATCAAAATAACAAGTTATTGGGCACTTGACAATTGGCCATCAGTAGATTAAAAAGAAAATACCAATGAAAAGTTTTTACTTCATTATAAATTCATCCATTTCCATCTATGTTACATTTATTCTATATTTTTATAGTTCTTTTATGAATAAAAAGCATAATATATTTTAACATATTTTTAAAGAAGTTTGTCCATTTATCAAATATTTTTTAACTTATTTATAAAATTATTACTTTCATGTATCATACTTTTCTCATAACTATCTTGACATCCATTTTTCTGCATGCCATTGATTTAAATCCTAAAATTGCTTTTTTGCAGTAAATTTGACTAAATCATATCTGATTCCAGAACATTTTCTATTTGTTTATATAGCTTAAATATCTTTTAATGATTCTGAAATTCAGATACTAGTGTTTATTACTGTAATTGTGTTTACTAATTCTTGTGAAAGAAAGTTTGTTGCCATTTTTAAAGTTTTTCATGTTTTTTATGTTATAAGAGAGAGCCAAATGTACTATGTTTGAATTAAATTTTGCAATTTAAATAGCTTTTCTTGATGCATATTTATTTTGTTCCAAATATTCTAGATGAAGTAAGTTTTTACTATAAAAAGGGAATGGGAAGGGTTTGTGTTGTATAGATGTACATCATAACAGATGTAAAAAAAATTCTGGCATTTTTATTCTATTTTATTTTTTATTCATATTTGTATTATCATTTTCTTTATTGTTGCATTTCCTTTTAACTTCTTCAAAATAATTTTATCAAATGCTTTGACTTCACTAAAATACAAAACTAAAACTATCATGTATGTATATAAAATAATCAAATATAATAAACAGATCGAAATTATCTCTAGTCATATATACATCAATTCAGTGTATTAATGTAATAGGTCTTTATCACACACCAGAAAAAACATTCCAATTTGTGATAAATGATACTGTACAGAGACTATTCTCTCTAAAATTATTACAAATCTGTCTATCACAATACTGAGAATAAATAAAAGCAATCCACTGAAATTAAGTCCTATTCTTCTACTTAAAAAAATAAATAAAAACTGCAAATAATTGGAAAAGAGCAGGGTAATTCAATTTGCAACTAACTATTGTATATTGAAGTTGAGGGATCTAAAAGAACAGAGTTAATCTAGATTTTAAAATTTGAGAGTCAAACTAATTCGCAATCATTTGGTAAAACAGAGTTAAATCATGAAAAATGCAAATCAGTTTTGGACAAAATTGATTTGATATGCTTTGTTAATGTATAACAAAAAAAAAAAAAAAAAAAAAATAAATAAAAAATAAAATAAAGCAATATTTATTTTATGTATGCAATAGACTCCCAGTCATAATTAAAACAAATTCTCTGTAAGAAAATTTGGAATTAGTTTGCCAAAGTTGTAGATTGTTCGGATAAGATTTATCGTGTTATATGCGATATGCTATCACAGAAGAGGACTAAAAAAAGAGAAATAATCATCCATCAAACTTTTTCAAAAAATAAAAAATATGAATTTTGTCTCAGGCCTAACTTCTTATGTTTGTTTAATCATCTATAAATGACCAGTAAATTAAAACTAAAACCATGTTTTATGTTATTTTAATTGTATATACCATATTGATATTGTATCAAAATATTTGATTTTATAATTCGAGCAATTAATTTGGACATAAAATTTATCTTAAAACCTACACAATATTTTTATTCTTGAACTTCCCTTTTCTGTAATAATTTTTTTAAAGTGCAGTACAATATACTAGGCCATTCCAACCTTTCAATAAGAGGGGCACATCTCTCCTGGTGACAACACATGAAGAGTGTCCCTATTGACATTGAGTCATCTGAATAGATAACTCAAAACATGAAACAGTATTATCTTATTGTGGTAAGGGAAATGACACATATCTTATTTAATGTATATACATCTTATAGTGGTAGCCATAAGGTCTCTGGTATTTAAAAACTTCATGTGAAAATATTAATTTAAAAAAAACAAATTGCATACTTTTGATGTGTGTGGTGGCTGGGGGGGGGGGGGGGGGATAGCTAAAATATTATTTAATAATTTCTTTCTGGGATATTTGAATTGTTATTTTTCAGAGATTAATGGTATTTAATAAAAACCATGTGGTTTCTGTTTTAAAAAGATTTAAAAAATATATATTGAATCTAGTATTGAATCAACTAATTCAAATCATGCTAGTGCTGATTTCAGATATATATTTTTTAAATCAATATTTATATAGGGTGTTTCAGCACAGTGGTTGTAAAGTTTCATGAAAGATAGAATACATCTAGATGATGAGAAATTACATAGCAGTACATGGTTGGAAACGTTTTCCTCTCATAGTAGTGATGACACAAATCACAAAAATGGAAGGATAGGGTAAAAAAAAAAAAAAAATGTTTATTATTCTTAGTACTGCAAAAATACCAGGACAATACTGGAAAGAGCTGAGAAACTTGTTGCACACGCCTCGTAGCAGCTGCTGAGGAAGTCCAGTAGATGCCCAGTATTTCCGAGAACATTAGATCTTTCATGAGCTGGAGATGTGAGGCCTGCATCATGGGTCAGAATTGTAATTTATAACACCATCTTTGATGACAATCCTTGTTTTTTCTTTTATTCTTTTTTCATAGTTTTTTGCTGTACTAAGAATAATAAACATGTTTTCTCTCGCCCTGTTTGTGTCCTTTCTTTCTTATGCTTTGTGTCACCAGTACCACACCAGAAAAGTGTTTCCAACCATGCATTGTTATGTGATTTCCCATCATCTAGGTGTACACTATCTCTTTTGCAATTTTGTAACTGCTGTTTTGAAACATCCTGTATATTAAATAGGATAAGAAAAATTATGGATGACATTGATCTAAAAAGTTAAAATATACATAAAAATTCCTTAAAAGATATTCAAAAAGATTTATAAAGATGTTATATATCTCAAGATCTTTATAAATCTTTTTAAGCACCTTTTAAGGAATTTTTATGTATATTTTAACTTTTATATTGATAAGATAAAAATTCCTTCTCAGCACTACTTTTAATTTTTTTTTTTTTAATGACTTTGATCTCTTAATATTTTGTTGAAATTTAGATGCTAATAGCTCATTTAGATAAGCCACAACCAAATGAAATAAACATGGCCTTCCAACATCCGATTACAGTTTCTGCTGTGTACTGTTTTCAAAATGGTTTGCCTTCATTTATTCTCAGTAATTTTACTCTGTGCTATAGAAATTAAACACTATTTTTAAAGAAATTCACTTGACAATTCTTTAAAATTTAACAATGTGTAGTAATTTTGTAAAACATGTAAAAATGTAATTCTTATCTGTATTTAATGCTCATTCTATCTTAGCACAGATGAATAAGTATACCTGTAAATTATATTTAAAGGTATGTTCCAGTATATAAGTGCTTTGGATTTTTTGCTGTATTTATGAACATGTAAGATTTTTCTTACGTGTTTATATCATGTTGTATACTTTATTCAGTAAGTCATATTTAGTGTAAAGTATTTTGTACTTTAGTATAGTCATAAATAAATGTTTTCTGTAAATGTTACAGCTGTTAATTTCATCTTAAATATTTTACACCCTATTTGTTTTTATGATAATGCTGACCTCCTATAAAATCTTTAAAATTTTCATTTAACTGTTTCATGCCCGAAAAAGATTTTCATTTCTCAATTTTATGATTGTATAAAAATCAAATAAAATTTTGCATTTTACTGAAAATTTCAGGAGTCAGCCTGAATCACTAAAAGTCAGAATTGACATATTTCATTTTGCTAAACATATTGATCAAATACAAAATTTGCCATCTTCATTATTTAAGGCGGTTCTTAAATAAAGCCAAATTTTGTGATATGAATTTTAATTTTTGCTTGGAATTTCTTGAAACTAGCAGATGTTGCTGTTCAAAAACCATCTAATCGCACTTTTTTTTTTTCTGCAAATGCAATAGATGTTTCAGGAAACATTCTCAAAGTTGGCATTTTTAATCAAATTTCCTGATGAAAGCGGTTAATAGAGGGAGAAAAGTGCTATATCATGTGATCGAAAACAACTATAACTCAATAGGTAATTTATTGATCCAAAAATAGAAAACACAGTTTGTTTCCAATTCGCTTCTTTAGGCAGGTTTTCCAATTTTATATCTTTCTGTTAAAAAATGAATTTGTAAATATGTCGAAGCGTTTTGAGCTTGTTGAGCAGAGCAGTTGAGAACAGCTTTAAAAGTTTTGTCATTTGAGAGTAATGACTTTTCTAACATTACGTCAGCACACAATTTCAACAAACGTATAAATGTTCTTCCTCGACATAAGCATCTTTACTTCAATATGTAGGAGGGTATGTATAGATGATAGCTTTAAACAACTTCTCACATAAGCTTAAAAAGTTTATTCTTATGAGTTTGTGGTTTTATATAGTTTATCATTTTAATTGCACCATTCAACCTTTTCATATGTCCTGACAACATTTTCTTGAGTAGATACTTCTACAGTGCTTTGCATTGCAATTTTTGCAATGACTGCAGGATTGCTTTCACATCATAAATGAATGCATTTTTCCATATCAGTTTTATTCATGTATTCATCTAAAAATTATTTTGTCTCGTAGCATATTGATTTGTGGTGATCTCCTAATAATATGATCCTGACAGTTCTGTGAAACTTTTTTTAGACTAGCAAAGTTAAGTCACTTAATTAGGATGAGCGAAGCAAATCCTCTACTAGGCCACTCAAGTTACATTTTGTCGTACGCTTTATAAAAAATCTATTCAGTGTTTTGACTTGAAATTAAACATAAGAATAAATTATGATATGTAGATTTGCAGAATGTTATTTTTTTTACAGAATAACCTTTAAAAAATATTATTTTAATAATTAATTTATTCTACATGTTTTTCTATTATGGAAGCATTTTTGAAAATAAAAAATTGAACGCATATTTTTTTATTTTCAGAAGGAAAATAAACCAGGGGTTTAGTAATTATAGATAGAATCATAATTAATAAATTAAATAAAATATATTTTCATTATTCCGCCAAAATCATTTGCAAATTAAAAAAAATGAACCTGTATCTTTTTATTTATAAAGGAAAATAAACCATGGGGTTAGTAATTATAGATAGAATCATGATTAATATATTAAATAAAATATATTTTCATTATTCAGCCAAAATTATTTATGCAGTTAATACTTACAGATTTTAAAAGAATTACATTATGATTTATTTATTTAGGTATTTACTTTGGTAAAGTGGCAACACAAAAATCGTAAACAAGTAAAATTAATTTTTATATTTGGTATTTAAAGTGAATATTTTGTTAAATTTGGTAAGTTTCTTGAGTTTGGTATTCGAAATGAAAGATTATTAAAGAATAATTTAAGAATATTTTAATTGATTGAAGAATAATGTAATTCAACCAAATTAAATATATTAACTAGGTTTATAAACAGTTTCTGAAATGTATTAGTAATTTAAAAATGTCAAAAAAAAGAACATTTACTGGCCAGAACGAATGCCATTACTGGCCATTGGAAAATGTAAAAACATCTTTAAAACTTTTAGTTAAAAATTAAAAAAAATATTTTGTAAAATTCTGCTTCGAAAATATTTTTATTTATAACAGCCTTATATCATAAATAAAAAAATTCCGAGGAAATTCTTAGTTATTTGGCTGAATTTACATTTCTAAAATTTAAATGTGCCAAAACATGAGATAATGTTTTTGCTTAATAAAGATGCAAAAAAATATAAAAAAATGTTACTTTCAAATATTTATCTTATGAAATAATGCTTCGCGAATCCAAACAAACCACGGCTTTTGCTAGTTTAAAATAAAGTTAACATTCTCAAACACCTCAGTAATGCACAGAGAAATAAAGTCGAATTCCAGGTTGCATGTTTTAGAAACATAAGTTAAGACTCTTAACTGGAATATTCTGAACAGGATATTAGTACTATATGTAATGGAAAATACCAACAAAACAAATAATCCAGGGACATTGATAAATTTTATCCATTTATAGTGTAAATTTAGTACAGTGCTGGAAAAAAATTTAGGGCTACCAACAAAAATGGTAAAGCTCTTACTTTAATAAAAATTAGCAAATAGTTATGCAAGTTTTGTTATGTGTTTTAAATTACAATGTTGTTGTTTTTTTTTTTGGGGGGGGGGAGGGGGGGAACAAAAATTAATTTCTGCATAACACAATTCGCACAATTGCATTCATAATTTTTTGTTGGTGGAGTCATTGCCCCCTCCTCTCCCAAAAAAAGTTGAAAAATTCTCGACATGAAAAGGAAAATGAGTTTTTTTTTAATGTTTTATTTTTCTATATACAGTAGACTCCCTCAAATCCACACATAATTTACAGATGTAAACAATGAAACATTTAGTTCAGAAGTAGGTGCAAAATTTGACTTTTTTAGTTTTATATCAATTCCTATATTTTTTAATTTGTAATTTTTGTTAAAATTACTGAATTCATGTTTTTTCATGAAGAAAGAATAAATTTATTTCTGAAAAATTTCAAAATATTGCTGATATCATTGGTAATCAGTTTTACCAAATATATTTCTGTACTAATCAGCTTTTTTAGTTATTAAATCTGGCTAAACCTAAAATAAAGCTATATTTTATGATCCTGATGCCAATTAGTAATGTATTGTGATAATTCAGAACTATCATAGGATTTTAAAGCAAAGTAACAGAAATAGGCATTTATTTCTGAAAGAGGTTTCACCATGAAGCTGCAAACTCAAAGTGACCCTCCCGAGAATGTCGGCGATATCATAGGATCGCTACATCATTATCAATCAACAGAACCAACAGGCGGATGACACTAGGGTGAATGGACGATCGCCCACATCATGCCTTTGATGTCGCTCCGGCACGAAGCGAAAGTACCAAGGTGTCGAGAACACCAGACAGGCCGGCGCCATGGGTGTGAAATCTCAGGTACCAATAATAGCACGATTTTACTAATCATGTAATGAAGAAAAGGCCATTAAGGTTCATGATTAGTTTGTGACCTCTAAAGGGTGGTCTAGAGGAGCTCCGGAATTGTAAGAAAAAGAGAAGCCAGGGGCTTGCAAGGAGGATTCTGAGAGAGATTTTCTCGCAGAGAGTGGAGAGAGAGAGCAGAGCAGTTAGCTCAGAGTGTTCTCTCGTTCTCAACCAAGTGAAGCAGCTCTGTTTTGAGAGTTGAAAAGGTAAATCCCGCCAGTGGATTTTAGAAAGTGATTCTGATCTCAGTGCCCGTGCAGCATCACGGAGTGTTCTCTCGACAGGAGAAACAGCAATAACTCTCGTCTTGAGTGGTTTGATAACGCCATAATCTGTGAACTATTTTACCTTTACGTTGTGCGTAATTTTTAGAGACCTTACGACTATCACGAACTTTGTTTTTGGAACTCAATCAGAACTTTAGTTAAAGCTAGTTGGTATAAGAGCCTACATGTTCTATAATAATTTTTATGCTGTAAATATTTACTCCAGAGGATCTTTTTTGTTCTACAAATAATAAATAGATTCTCCATTAAATATTCTTGCCTGGATTATTTGCCGAGCGGCACACACGCTACCTATTACTTAGCATTTTAATCTACTAAGGGCTAAGTTATTACAGTATCTTTATTAGGCAAGTTTCATTGAATAATTCAGGAAAAACCTATTTCATTTTTATAATGAATATTTAATTGTACATTATTGATTATTAATTTGACTTCTAGTATTTTAATCATTTTAAAAAAAATCTAAATTTTTATTTTAGTTAACTATTTATTTTAACATTTTAGAATATTATAAGCATTCATTATACTTTTGATTGCATTGTTAATAACATTCAAATTACTGTTTTAAAAAATATAAACAAAACAATGACCAGAAATCTGCAAAACCTCTGGTCCCAAGCTGTGCAAATTTGAGGGAGTCTACTGTACTTTTTTTTTTTTTTTTTTTTTTTTGGAAGATGAATGCATGTCATCCAATGATGTCCCAAAGCCATTATGCCATTATGAAAGTGTCATTTATTCAAGTCCCAAAAATAGCTGTCAACAGCTAATTTTGCTTATACTTTTGTGTAATTTTTTTTTTTTTTTAGTCTTGGGAATAGATAGAAGTCAGAAGTAGCTAAATCAGATGAATAAAAATTATCCTGATGGAAAATTACTTTCTTACGCAAATCAGATCTTTTTTAATGTTTTTTTTAAATCCACTTTGTATAGAAGTATAGCATAATGTTTGCCATTTATTATTTGGTCTCTGGGAAGTTAGTAACATTCCATTAGCATCACAAAAGACTGGTGCCATGGACAGGGCCTTCTTCATTTTGTGGAGAACCATTATGTTTCCATTATTGTAATTGCTGCTTTGGGTGTAAGAGTACACCCAAGTTTCATCTCTTGTTGGTCGAAATTTTATTTGCATTCAAAACATAAATGCTACAGTAGCAGAAATAAAAGTAAAAACAGATGTAGGAAGAAACAAATTAATGTTTTATACCTATATGTGTATGCTGCATCCTTAAAATATCTATATAGTTTGTTTCCCTTAATCCACGTTTGTTGGGAAAAAAGGGTTTGCAAATTATAGATTATTTCTTTGTTTATATTCCAATATTTGAAATTTATCACCAAATGAAGTAATCACACTATAAATAAATAACACAGAAATGGTTGAAAAGGCTTTATATATATAAAACAAACTCTGTATTGAATATTAGAAATACATTTAAATGATATAACACAAAATTAATAGAAAATATATCTACTTATTTTTAAATCTATGAAACATTGCAGTGATAGTGGTTTCCTTTATAGTTTTTATTTTTTGCTCTGTAATTTAATTTGAAGCCTTTTAATAATCAAGATTTCTTGATCAATAATATATATATATATATATTTAAGAAGTTTATTCTCTACTGCTAATACTTCTTCAAAAGCAATTTTTTCTTTTATATCACCAACAAATGTATGCAGAATATAACAGTTTAATAGTTATTTACAAGATACACAAAACACTTTTTTTTAGTGAATGCAGAATCCATTAAAAATTTCATAATAAATTCATCATTTTTTTTTTAAATGATTAAACTGCACAATATCTTGATTAAAAAAAAAAAAGATTTCAACTGTTCGTTTACATCTGAGATATTGTGCAGATTATATACAGGATGTATCAAAAATGACCGGTATATTTGAAAAATCAATAAAAATTAAATGGACAGCGTTAGAAATATACCGTTTGTTGTAATATGTTTGGGACAACAGTAAATTTTCAGGCATACAACTTTCGAAATTAGTTAAAATTTTCAACAACAGATGGCGCTGCAGGCAATTTGAAAGCTATAGTAGAAAACTCAATCTATGAGTTTGCCATTCTGTAAAGCCTCTGTCCCTACTCGTGAAGACACTCACGAGCTAAAGCTATTCACTGTAAAAAATTTGACCTATTTGCTGCAGCGTCATTCCACCGCTTTTATAGAAAATGGTTACTTTATTGTGTTATGGAGCATTCTCATTGGTCATAAAAGACATATTCTATAAAAGCTGTGGAGTGACGCTGTAGAAAATGGGTCAAATGTTTTACAGTGTTCCTGTGGGGAGACATTTTTGTAATAACTCTTTCGCATTTTGACATTTTTAATTTTTTTTTTTTTTTTTTTTTTTTTTTTTTCTAAGATTGCTCCTTGATTACATTTTTGATTTTGGTCGCAGATATTTTTTATAAAGTTACTTTCACTTTCGAAATCGGTTTTGGAAGTAAAAGTAACTTTATAAAAAATATATGTAACCAAAATCAAAAAATATAATCAAGGAGCGATCTTGAGGAGAACATCAGCTATGCAATGCAAAAAAAATTATTAAAAAATGTCAAAATGCGAAAGAGTTATTACAAAAATTCCTCCCCATAGGAATAGCATTAGCTCGCGAGTGTCTTTGCGGGCAGGGACAGAGGCTTTACAGAATGGCAAACTCATAGATTGTGTTTTCTACTATAGCTTTCAAATTGCCTGCAGTGCCATCTGTTGTTGAAAATTTTAACTAATTTCGAAAGTTGTATGCCTAAAAATTTACTGTTGTCCCAAACATATTGCAACAAACAGTGTATTTCTAACACTGCCTGTTTAATTTTTATTGATTTTTCAAATATACTGGTCATTTTTGAAACACCCTGTAGGTGTTTGTGGATTGGGGGGAATTTACTGTATATATTCATAGAAAAAAATTATGTGGCAATCTGAAAACTTTCTTTTATCTCATTCATGTTTATATTTTTTGAAAAAGGCAGCATAGTAGCACCTCTGGCTAGATGATTTACACCAAAATCTAAGCAGAACAGTTTAAATTAACTTCTAATTGAATCTGGAGTTCAATGAAAATCCGAGCATTAGTTTTTGAGGTAGAATTATTGCAGAAATCATAAAGTTTTCCATAACAGAGTGGCCTATTTGGAATTGCACAAAAAGTAACCAGCACCAACGTTTATCAAGGACTAATTAAATCTGTAGGACAAAAAGTAAAGCTTTATCAGTAGCACACTCAAGTTATTTGCAAGTTGAGCTCTCTGTTGTTTTTTGTATGAACCTGAATACGAAAATGACCAGACCTTAGTAACTTAAACGTAACAATATCAATATCTAAATTTATGTGTGGACCAAGAGAAGAAAGTAAAGTGTTATTTAATATTAGGTAGACAATTGAACAAATTAAATCTTTACAATGATCAGTGGCGTAGCTATATTTTTTGGCGCCCGGGGCCAGCAAGAAATTTTGCACCCCCACCGCAATATAGATATATAACAATTTCTCTCAATTTGACGCCCCTAGGCCTCGGCGCCTGGGGCGGACTCCCCCCTTGCCCCCCCCTTAGCTACGCCACTGACAATGATGTATTGCAATAACTGGGACATTTCTAAAGGAGATAATCAACAGAAAGAAAATTTATGGAGATAGATTTTCTGTTTTTGATGATTCAAGAAGTTGAAGACACTGGAACCATACTTTTTGGCTTTGACGGGGCTCCAGTGTTGAGTACAAAATTTTATTTAATTTTGAAATATTTGGCATAGCGTTTTTTTTTTGGGGGGGGGGGGGGGACTTGTGTTTAAAATTACAGTAAGCTCTAAATATTGTTAATTTTTTGGAATATATCAATAGAGTCAAAATTTAGATGCATTTATTATATTTATAAAATATCAATATGGTCGATATATTGATAAATAACCCAGTTTTAGTGTACGGAAAATAAAAATGAAATCTAAATACATCTTTTTTTTTATTAGGATGAGCGAAGCGAATCCTCTACTAGGCCACTCAAATTACATTTTGTCGTACACTTTACAATAAAACTATTCAATATTTTAACTTCAAATTAAACACAAAAATAAATTATGATCTGTAGATTTGCACAATATATTTTTTTTTACAGTAAAACGTTTAAAAAAATTATTATTTTAATTTATTTTACATGCATTTCCAATACGGACGCATTTTAGCAAATAAATAAAAAATGAAACGCATAATTTTCAGAAAAAAAATATAAATCATGGAGTAAGTAATTATAGATAGAATCATGATTAATAAATAAAACATTTTTTCATTATTCCGCAAAATCGTTTGCACAGATGACACTCAAACATTTAAAAAAAAATTGTATTAAGGATTTTTTTTGTAAAGTGGCAACAAAAGAATTGCAAACAAAAATATAAACAAATATATAAATGAAAAATTAAAAGAACTGCATGAAGATGTTGCCTCGATTCAAGCTCTTTATAAATGTACTAAAGCAAAGTTGGCAGATTCAGAAACGACAAATAGGCTTTAACCATTTCTTACTTTATCATTTGGATCTAAAGTAATGTTACGTTCTTATTTGTGGACCAAAAAAGGTTTAGTGAATGGGACTTTAGACTTTGTTGCACGCATTAAAGAAAATCGCAAGCCACCAGATCAGATATCGCGAATAATCATGGATAAATTTGAATACTGCAGTAATTTAACTTATAAGAATTGGTGCGTACCGATTCCCCCAATAATTAAATTCTGGAAAAAGGGAAGCATAAATTGCTCAAGGAAAGAATTTCTTCTGCAGTTAGCTTTTGCTGTTATAATTCATAAATCCCAAGGTTTAACATTAGATGAAGCAGTTGTAGATATTGAGGATATATAGACACCAGTTGGCTTAAAAACGTACGTAACGTTGTCGAGAGTGAAAATCCTTCAAAATTAAGCATTCAATAGAAATTTTCCTTACGAAAAATTCTACAATATCAAAAATTCTCATATGCTAACATGTATAAAAACGAAGAAATTAGAATAAAATGTTTTACAGTTAAAAATTCATAGTATCAACGAAAGCAGATTTCAAACGTTTTTCCAGAAAATAGGATTTTGAAGAAGTAACTTTCTTCAAGCTCTCTTCAAATATATTATTCTAAAATAGCTATCAAAGATCATCTGATGTTAATTACAAAGATTGGAAACATGCATATTTCAAACAACTTTAAAAAACACCAGTGGCTACTGGAAATTGTAAAAACATCTTTAAAAGAGCTTTTAGTTGAAAATTTAAAAATATTTTGTAAAAGTTTGCTTCGAAAATATTTTATTATGCCAGTCTTACATCATAAATAAAAAAGTAAAATGCACCAAAACATAAAATAACGTTTTTGTTTAATAAAGATGCAAAAATAATATTAAAAAATAGTGTTACTTTCAAATATCTGTTTTATAAAATAATGCTTCGCGAATCCAAACAAAGCATGGCTTTTGCTAGTATAAATTATTTGCTATTTTTACAGTAATTGCTGCATTGGGATATAAAATTACTGTTGATATGCATCTATCATGAAATTGTTTTACTTAATTCTTCAATACACTGTTATTTGTATTGAACTGTCTAATTTTATAATCTAGGAAATTACAGAAAAACAACTATAAATGCAAACCATAAATAAATTCGAAATTATAAGAAACCCAGCTTTAAAACTTAAATCTAATAATGAATATATAGATAAATATTGTCAGCAACAAAAGTAATTTCTTTAATGGGTTGGTACTTCATTTTGCCTGTAAATAGAAAAAAATCTATGACTGTATGCGCTGGAATTGAGCAGAATAAAATTTGCACAAAAGAGCAAGTTACAGTGTTATATTTGGAAATGGAAAAATAAAATCAAAATTACTTAAAATTTGGTTTGTCAGGATTTTATAACCCTATGAATAATTTAAAAATTGAACAATATGTAAAACAGAAAAAAAATTATTTAGACCTTTGTCTACAATATACCTTTTTATATTTCTTGAAAATTAAATCTGTACCCTTTAGACAGCTAGCTGTAACTATTTAAAATATAATAAATAGCCTTATCACTTTAAAAAATAAAATTATTGAGTGGCAAATTAACACTATGCTATTTAAATTAATTTTCAGCAGTGAAATTATTAAATATTTAATCTGTGATTTATCACTTAGTAAGCGTAAAACCAACAGGGTGAAAAATGTCTAAGCTGGGAATCTAACCCGGAACCCTTGGAATCGGGTTTGATGCGGGTTTATATTTGTCTCATGTTTCTCCTCAGGAGTGTGTGCTAGTGATGGGCGATAACGAGAAGTTTTCTCGATTGTATAAACATCTTGATAACTTTCGATTGTGTAAAATTTTTCTCTGTGACTCCAGTTTGCAATTGCTTTTATACGATACAGGATTCGATTTTATCAAAAGTCATCTGCAAGTGAATGAGTCGGTGTCAGGGATGGGGAAATACATAATTTTGCTCGCCAGTGGCGAGTGCAATTTTCTGGCAAGACGAGTGCATTTTTGTTTTTTCAAAAATTGCAGGCAATAGAGACATCAGAAACACTTTTTTAATCTAGATATTTTAATTTATAATTTAACTTAATGTAAATATGGTACTAAGTTCTATCTTAAATTCAGCTGACCTTTCTTAATATCAGGAAAATGCATTATAGTAATAATAATTTCATCTGTAACCGGGTACGATTCTGTCATAACTATGTTCAGCTGCATGCGTGCTGCATCTTGCGGGCTGGTGAAATAAATCCCTGACTGGTAAGATTTTTGAAAAATTCCCCACCCCTGGTCGGTGTTAATAAAAAAACGACAGATTCACTTACTAATGAGCCCCTCCTTTCATTGGTGTCTCTAACTTATATGCGCAATCTTGTAATAGGAAATCTCGAACTAGGTCCTCGTTGTATACGGCATCATATACCAAACACGGTGTGCACGCACAGCAAAATCTAGTAAAAAATAAATAAAATCTCGAATGAACCTCTGACCGGATCCTTGGGAGTGTGAAAGGTGAAAAAAGGGGAGAGCTGCATAATATGAATAAGTGGGCATACTGCTTCTCAACTATATATCACATGATGAATATTGGCAAAATTTAAAAAAGTGCCTCTGAGAGGGCAAAGTGGAGTGAGGTTCGCCGAAGGAGTATAACATCAATAAGTGGTCACAAGCTTTTTCAACCATATGCCACATGAGAGGTATCAAACTTAATTCACATAAATGCCCTCCCCTAGTGCGCAAATGGGGGGTAGGGGCAAGGGAGATGCATAACATGAAAAGTGGTCACAGGCTTTTCTGACAATATGTCACATGACTGGTCTTGGTTAAATTTATAAGAATGCTTCCCAGGAGGTGCATAACATGAGAAACTGGTAACAAGCTTTTCCCAATGATATGGCACATGAGGGGGCCTCAACTAAATTTATAAAAGTGTCCCCCGTGGTGATCAAAGTGCGTTGAAGGGCTGCGGAAGATGCATAATATGAGTAATGGTCACAGCCATTTCCAACACTGTATCACGAGGGGTCTCGGCTAAATTTTGACTCCCCTCCCCCCAAGGTAGCGAAGTGGGGGCAAATATGTAAGATTGAGGTGCATAAGATCAATAAGTAGTCACAGACCAAACTACAACTTCCTGCTTTTCTAAATTCCATATATTATAAATATGGCAGCCGTGAACAATATTTATATGGCACAGATGACGTACACACACCCCATTGGCACGATTTTTTTCAGATGCCGATTTGGCGAAAACATCGAAGAAGTTTCAGAAATTTAAATTTCAAACCCATTATGGGTCCGTAACGTGACCCAGAATGAGCATTATAGAGTTTCGGAGGGAAAATTGTACTCTTTGACAGTTGAAAAGTCAAAAAATTTCAAATTTTCTGGGAGGTACATTTTATTGCTCCCAGGGGAGGGAATGTCTTTTCCGGGCTACCCCCTTAAGGGTGTATTCGAAAAAATGCTTTTTCACCTTCAACAGCTCAAAATTTTCCGGTACAATTTCAGACACATTTTTAAAAGTAGAAACATGAAACTTGCTTAGGGGATTCTTGAAGAGGTGCATAAGATGCTGTGTGATTTTTTTTACGCTCCATTCACTAGAATTTGATTTATAAACATTTACCTTCTCGGCGTGACCCTTTTTTTCGTTCTCAGATCTCTCACTTCGGGAAAATCTGTTCAAAATGCCATTTTTGATCGCTTTTTTTACAATGTTTTTTACATTTATCAAAGCATTGACAATCACGGCACCTTGTGCACTTTCTAAATAAGATAATCTGCAAGTTTGATGTGTTTGAGAGCAAAAGTACACTCAAAAATAATCGGAAAATAAGCAGTTTTAATCGAAATACACCCTTAATTCAACACTGGAAGCAAATAATTACGACAATAGAATTATCGAGCAAGCCCTACCATTACTATGAAGTTTTCTGCCAGAATAATAACTAAGAATCGCAACAACTACTTTTAGCTTCTCTGTGTTACAATCAATTGTAAAACATCTCGATTGTAGATTTTTGGAAATAATCGATGATTTATCGATTGTAATTTTTTACGATGACGATTTTTTTAGATTGTTGAATTTTTGAGAATCGCCCATCACTAGTGTGTGCTCATGAAAACTATTCCATCTTGTGCTGCAGTGTCAGCCTTACCAACATATGGGAGTGAAAAATGCCAAGTTGAATATCACCTTTGTAGCTTAAATGGTAGAGCACTTAGAGTGCTACTCCAAGAGTTCCGATTTCGATCCCCGGCTTGGACATTTTTTCACCCTGTTGGTAATACCTTAGTTAGCAAGTGATAAATCGCATAACAAATATTTAACACTATGCTGTCTGCACCTCTAGATTCTTTTGTGTAACACCAGTAGAACTGATTTACATCATTTAGCTCATTGTCAGTAGTCTTTTTATGTTCTTAGGAAGTAATAAATCATCAAGTTTACCAACCTTATCAATTCCCAATCCTGTCCCTCTATTTTCTCGAAATTGTGAGAATATACATATGTAAATAAGTACATTGTAAAAAAAATTAAAGTTGCACAAATCTGTATACTTACTATAATTTTATCCATACACTGTACCAAAAAAAAAAAAAATGTAAATCTACAAAATTTGTTTTTGTAAAGCTACTTGACAAGAGTATCTACTAAAATTCTAGAACTATCACTAAAATTTTATCTAACTTATTTTGCAGTTACATGAAAAGTTCTAGGCATTCCAGTTTTTTAAAAAATTCTAAGTAACCAGATTCAGATTATTTTTTTGATTTACACTCAAAACATTTATTTGTTACATGAACCTTTGTTGTTGCCATTACAAAAAAAAGTTCTATGCATCCCAGTTTCCTAGAAAATTCTTAGTAACTTTTTACAGTGTTTTTTGTTCTTTATATGTTTATCTATTTATTTATATTGTTGAATACTTAACACAGTAGATTCCCCCAAATCTGCACATAATTTATGGATGTAAACAATGAAACATTCAGTTCAGATATAGAGACAAAATTTGACTTTTTTAGCTTTTATTAATATTACTGAATTCATGTTTTTTCAAGAAGAAAGAAATTTATTTCTGAAAAAATTCAAGATATTGCTGATATCATTGGTAATCCCAATATATTTATATACGATTAATCAAGTTTTTTTTATTATTAAATCTGGCAAAAGCTGAAATAAAACTTCCTTATTTTATGATTTTGATGCGAATTGGTAATAATGTACCTTTATGAGGCAAGTTTAATTGAATAATTTAAGAGAAATACATTTCATCTTTATAATGAATACTTAATTATACATTATTGATTATTAACTTGACCTTTGCTTTTAATATTTTAATCATTTTATTATAATGTAAGCATTCATTGCATTATTAATTACATTCAAATTACTATTTGAAAAACGTTAAAGCAATGACCAGAAATCTGCAAAATTCTAAGATCCACATAACCTCTGGTCCTAAGAAGTGCAGATTAGAGGGAATTTACTGTATTTACTTTTAAATTAAATGCAGTAAAGCAATCTTCAAGGTGTAGCACAGTACAACAAGATTTATATATTAAATCAGTTCTGCTAATTCAAGACCTACAATTCTGAAAGTAAAGTCTATTTCTAGGCCACTGGTTTGTAGGGTAATTGCAAAACATGGCAATATTAGCCTTTGTCTGACAGTTCTGAACACTACAATAGACCCACTGGGGCTTGCCTGATAATTGCCACATAGCACAAATGTGGAGTCACTGGTGCTTGCTCAGTAATTTTCGCATGACATCAATATGGTGTCACTGGATTGCATAATGTCAAGAAAAATTTAAGTGTGCAATCCCCTCTTTCTGTTTTAAGCCAAGTTAAAGTCAAAATAAATGTAAGAAAGTAAACACACACAAATATTAGAAAAAATGTATTTATTCATTAAAGTATAAATCCGTTCATATATTACATATACAAGAATATACATATTGAGCAATTTGATGTTTTATTTATTAACAAATCTGTGTGACTGTATAAATATAATAAAATAAGTTTTTACATCCAGAAGCACAATGAAAAACATTTATTTCCCTCAAATTCAAATTTCATTAATGTTTAAGGAAAATAAATTAGCAAAAATGGTTTTCTTGTAATGATATTTTATTTAATAACTTCAATAGTTATTAAATAAAGCAAACTTTTTGAACAAAAATCAACCATTTAACAGAACACATGAATTAAAATTCTCTTTGTCTTCAAATTATTCATAGCTCAAAGCTACAAAAGTAAAAGCAATTTCTACTTTAATTTACTTGACTAATCATACTTCCAATGTATATCACATAATTACAAATTGAATACTAAATATTTTTGCTGGATTCTAGTCAAACTTATAAAAGTTTCTATACTATATTAACATCATCATAAGGAAAATTATAGTCATTATTTTTCAACCTAATGACTACTAAGAAAATTTTGCTGGGACTTGGTCATTAGTGGGGAGTGAAAACTGCCCAAAGTGCATAAAAAATGACAACAGTTAAAAAAAAAAAAATTTTTTTTTTTTTTTTTTTTTTTTTTTTTTAAAGACAAAATATTTTTGAATAACCTTTTATTGGTGTTTAAAAAATCCCCATTATTAAAAATTGAATTTTTATTTCAAAAGATAAATTATTTACAGCTGATAATTTCCCTTCTGTATTTTTATGACTAATACAGCTATTTTTGTTCTACTGAATATAAGTAATTAAATAGCTTTCATTATTATTATTATTATTATTATTATTTTTTTTTTTCAAATCGAATATAATTCTACAATCCCTCTTTTTTGTACTGCTAGAGTCATGTAATGCTCTTTTAGTACACCTGTGTTGTAAAAAAGAGCACATGACTCAAGCAGTGTAATGCTTTGCAGCATTATTATTATAATATATATATTTTTTGTCCATGAACCTCGGTTATTTCAAACTGACATACACATTCATTTTCAGTACAGTGGATGATCGGTTAACAAACTTAATCTGTTTCAAAACAGTGCTCACTAACCAAATTGTTCATAAACCATTCAATATAATTTACAGTTTTTTCAATATATCATAGATTTTGTATAGATTTCTATGGGAATTCAATTAATTTGTTCTTAAAATCTAAATAATAAATCTTATCTTTATCACACCATTATTTAACATGAACAGATCATATTTTAAAAGCTTTGTCTACTTTTTTTCCCCCTAAATACATCATTTGAACACCAACAAAAAATAAATGATATCTTTATAAAAACTTTTAGAATTACATTCATTGACTATGGAATTAAATCTGAAATACAGCATTGCTGCTTGGCATGTTTGTAATCCGAACATAAAAATGGTTCGCAAAATTGTTCGTCAACCGAACAGTTCATTAACCGATCACCCACTGTGCTAAATATTTCTAAATAAATACATTTATTGAATTTACTATGATAACTTTTATAAATTTAAAAAAGTAAAACACTTTTTACAAACAAATATTGTTACCTCATGCCTTGTAATAAGGCTATTCAACAAACAAACTGACTGAAAATAATTCAAAAATCAAACTCAAAACTATCCCTACACAAAAGAGTGGGTGAACTTTTTCCTTCTCCCTTCATCAGTTACAGAAGGAAAACAGGGGAAAAGCATACAATTTTCATAAATTTATAAAAGTGTTATACTTAATAGAGTAAGCATTAAAAGTTAGATCATGCAGAAACCAATGTCTATTTATAAGCAGATTAAGCATACTGGATAAATACACTATAAAGCAACAAATTAGATTGCACTTTTGAATGAAAAATAAAATATGCCTAGTAAAAAGTAATATACATATGATAAATATTAAGCAATTTTATCCCTCCCAATTCAAAGTACAGGGTATTTGAAAATTCATAGACACATTTTAAAATTCAATATAAAATCATCATACAGGAGTGCAGTTTAGACTAAAATGCTGTTCAGGTTGCAAAGTTTTGTTTATACAAATGGAAATAATTAGATCTAAAATGCTGATCATAGATTTTGCCACTATATGGAGTTTATGGTTTGCTTTTAAACATGCTTTTTTTTTTTTTTTTTTTTTTTTTTTTTTTCTTTTCTCCAAGATTAATTTTGTTGCTGTGACACAGAAATGATGACTAAACACTGTGAGTTGTCCTTTCTGTATCACAGCATCAAAATTAATTTAAAAATATATAATGCTGCATGCTTGAATGCAAACATACGGATGCCACATAGTGGCACCATCTATGATAAAAATTTGGAACTAACTATTGTCAAGTCATTTGTGTGAACAGAACTTTGCAACCTGCAGGTCCCGGCTATCGCCTATATCCAGTGTCCATGCCCAGGGCATGAATTTTCTGAAGGGCACAGATTTTTTAAAAATTGCACCTAAGCTTCCATTAAAAAAATCATAATTATGAATAAAATGTGATATTTGAGATAGTAATAGGGTGAAATGGCAAAAATATATCTTAATATATGGTAAAAAGCACATTTCAACGAATAATAGACACTTGTTTGAGTTGGACACTTTATGGATAAATATGTATCAGTAAATAAATTAATCTAAGGGGGCACAAAAAATTGAAAGTGCCATGGACACAAAAACTTGCAAGTCAGGCCCTGGCAACCCATGATGCATTTTGGTCTAGACTCCAATCCTGTGTGACTATTATATTTTATATTGAATTTTAAAATGTGTACAGGAATTTTTTGATACCCTGTACATGCTGCATTTTATTGAAGTTTATAGTGTGTTTAACAAAATTTT
Organism: Maratus speculifer; assembly: GCA_964019185.1. Lineage (NCBI taxonomy): Eukaryota > Metazoa > Arthropoda > Arachnida > Araneae > Salticidae > Maratus > Maratus speculifer. The sequence continues at coordinate 107,730,029 of OZ025302.1, read as the reverse complement.
CAATAATTTCTGAGTAAAGTTTAATAAAAAGGAAAATATTTATACATATAAATATTTAAGATTTTGCAACCTTATTTCTAGAGTCACAACTTTAAATAATAAAATAAGTATAAAAGCAAATTATTTTTTACTTATTTAGAGTGAAAAGTAATGTATTTATTTTCATATGAACTATGCTGTAACTGATTACCCAGATGAATGTATGCAAACAGTTTTGTATACTGCCAGATGTGAAAGATAATAAAAAGCTGCTCTAAAAGGTATTTAAACCTACTTTTTATAACAGATTGGAAAGTATTTAGATTTATTCATATTAAAATATAAAAAATTATAAACTTTAGTTATGTCATTTTAGAAAAAAATATGCAATATAATTAAAACCACTGACAGTGTCTGATTTAGAGTCCTGCATTAGTTGGGTTATACCTGGTTTAAAACCAAAAACTATTTAAGTCAATCCAAAACTTGACCCAAAGAAAAGAAAATATGTTGACTCAATCCAAACCCGAAATGGAAGAAATTCCATATTCCATGGAATTATGGAAAAACAACCTACAAATTATATTTAATATCAATTTTATTTTGGAAAATGAACAATATATATATAACCTAATGTTCAAAGATGTAGTCCCCCCCCCATCTAAATTATTATTATTATTTATTTATTTATTTTGAAAAACCAACTACCAGATATGCAAGAGTAAAATCTGAAACATCCCAACCTTAACCAAAAAAGCTAATATCAATATGACGGCTTGCAAATTGGGTAAAATCGGGTTACCCAATCTGATACAAGACTCTGGTTCGATTGTGACTTTGTGGAAATTTAGTTAAAAATATTTAAGCGGATACAGAATTTGCAGTTCGTCAAACAATTCAATCCTTTGAAATACATAAAGGCTAGTGTAGAGTAAATAGTAAATACATATAGCTACTTTTAACAAGTAACATGCAAATCATAATGATTAGGGATAACAATAACAATGGATAACAGTAAAATTCTAAATCACATATATTGCTGGAACCCTGTTTAAGGTGAAACAGAAGGGAAATTGTACTTCTATTTTGTAGAAGTCTTGGGACTTTTTGAAATGGTATTGGCATGGTTAAAGCATAAGGCTGTTCTCAAATCCAAATTGGCTACATTCTGACATATTTTCACAACTAATTCAGAAAATCTGGAAATTGACAAGTACTTTTATTAAGAATCTTTTTTTTTTGGGGGGGGGGGGGGAGGAAATAGAAGAGCATCAAATCTGTTAGAAAATGTCAAAATGGCTGTTTTGTATTGAACTTTGGGATGTGATATTGCAAGAAAGGAGGGGGGGGGGACATTAAGCAACTATAATTTATAATGGAAGATATATTTTATTAAAAAAGAAAAAACAAAATAAAACATGAGAAAAACATTGAGAAAATCATTTCTCAATTTCACCAAGACCCCTACAAATAAGAAGTACCAATAAATAATATAATTTAGAGATCATTCAATACATCATACTCCATGGCAAGCGTTTCTGGTATCAATAGCACTAATCAATAGCATTTGCGATGAGACACTAACAATCTATACTCTATACTAATAAAAGAATAAATAAATAAATAAAAGTTTTCATGGTACTTTTTGATAAACCAAGCAGCAGTGTTATATATACATGTATGTCCGCCTATATATAAATGTATACATATGTATATATAACACTGGTGTTTGGCTAACTGAAAAATACATTTTAATATTTTAATTTCTTAAAAATTAGCATTTAAAAATAGGAAGAACAACAATTTAAAATATTTGTTCAACGGTAAATCTGTTAATAAATTGAGAAAAAGGACAAAACTGTAAGCTAGAGGTCACAAAACACAGCATGAATCGATAGAAAACAAACCTTTCATACAAAATGACTACATTTAACATCAAAATTAAAACACTGTTTATGGACATTTATTACAGAAAACAATAACTTAAGTACATATTCACAAACAAAAAGTCAGGAAATCTAAGTGACTCATATATTTCTCTTTATACATATTCATAAATAATCTATCTGTTAACTATAAAATATATAACAGGATTTTTTTTTATATATTATTATGAGATGACTTTTAATAAAACATTACAGGTAGAAACATCATAAAATTCTTCAAACCGTATTCTATTTACAAAACAAGTTGATACCAAACTTATTTGAAGATACATAACAACAATGCACAAATGGCACTAAAATGATTTCTATCTAAATTTCAATACTATGTGTCGTAACAAAAGATAACAGACTAAGATGTAATGAATATATATCGATATTAATGCGAGTAGATTTTTTAAAGCTTATTTAGTTTAAGCAAGGAAAAAAAAAAAAAATTTTTTTGAAGAAAATTAAAAGGGGCAAATTTTATTTACATATTTCACTTTTTCTTCATTTATTTTGTAAAAACACAGAAATAATGCTACCAAACTGAAAAAAAAAAAAAAAATGCCAATAGAAATTTAAAATTAAAATATTTGAAAACATACATTAAACAAAAAAACTACATATTTTTAAAAAATGAAAGAATAAAATAAAAATTCAAATTTTTTTTTAATCAAGAGAGAGATACGGGGAGTGGAGAAGGATAATAAATAACTAATAAAATATGAAAAAGTTTAATACTCATAAAATTCTGTTCAGAATCTGAAAACTCTGATCTATCCGACATAGAAAAAAATATACTTCTTCCACATGCATCATGATTTTTCTAATATTCAATATGAATTATATTCTCAACGAACAACTTTTTAGCAATCATCAAAATCATCCAACATAATAATAAATAATATTAAACTAAAGGCTAATTAATGCATTTCATATTTTAATACATACATGTATACATATGTACAAAAATATTTAACAAATTAAAGACTAAAATCTGGGTATGGAAGTCCAAACTTAAAGATGGAATGATCTGATAAATTTGTGACACAGAAAAGACCAAATGAGTCATTTTTATTTAGAGGGGAGGTGAGTTAAATTCAAAATAACATGAAACTTATACAACTGTTATTTTATTCAGTAATAAAGCAAAAGTTGGATTTGTTTAACTAGTTTAAACACCTCCTCCCCAACACATTGCTGATATTTATCATAAACTGTAAACCTTAAACAAAAAGTAGAAGAAAAATATATATATATATACCAACAGTATTTTATTTGGTATATCACAAAAAATATACCTTTTAAATTATGGGTCATAATGACCATAAGTAAATCAGAACATTGATAAAATGGACCCAAAATCCATTAGAAATACTTCAAAATTAACAATAACACTTTTTTTGTCTGTGCAGAACTCGTCTTCAAAATTTAATCATTTTAGCACCATCAATGCAACACTTAAAAACCAATTCTGTCACCAAAAAGTCATCAGCAAAATGGTGATGCAGTTGGATCGATAGTTTTAAACTTGTCTTTTAAATTTACGTCCAAACTATTATCACAATCAATATTAGAATTATCACTAAGAAAGTCTGGTGCAGACTCTGATATGACAGAGTTATTTGAATTACTCGTTTCTGGAACTGTATATGAAGGGGTTGTCCTTGGAGGTCGTTGGTTATAACTATTGTAATTCAAGCTTTTACTACTATTACTATCATCACACGAATTTAAAGGAGAAGCATAGTCCATACTACTTCTGCGATTCCTGTGAACAGTTTTCTTTTTCTCGTCGGATTTATTTGTTTTTTTCTTTGGTATGGTTTTTCTAATTTTTACGTCAGATTCTGTTGTTGTGTTATCTTCAGGTGGTAATGGTTTGGAAGCATCTGTCGAGTTTTCGTGTGGTGGAGAGTTCCTTTTATTAAGCTCAAGATTTTTACTGTTAGATTCAAAACTGCCGACGCGAAGCCGTCTAGAATCTAAAGGTCCATGAAGCCTTGCCATGCGAGGATCGGCAATAGCTCGTGGAAGATGGCTAGCTGGAATTGGAGTTGATTTTTTCACAATGTTTGACGAAATGTCATCGTCTTTGGAAGAAGTTGGGGGACTTTCATCTATCTCTAACCTTAATGGATCATCAGTATCAGAATCTATTTCTTGTTTAATCACTATGTTTTCAGTGCGTTCAATAACAGGAGGAACAACAGGAGCATTCCAAGCCTTTTCTAAAATAGGAGGACTCCACTTCTTTTCTTCTTTGATTTCATTTTCAAAACTATTTGTTTTACCGAAACTGGACATTACAGTATCAATCGCTGTAAGATGAGGGGGAGTATTAGACCCTGAACTATTCTGAGAGTCTCGCCTTTTCATTCTAGGGTCTATTAATTTACTTCGCAAGGGTTTCACATCTTGATTTTCTTCTGCTGGTGGCTTTGAAGCAGGTGTAGATTCAAATATATTGATAGGTTCAAATTTATCAAGTTTTGCCAATAATAATTTTGGAATAGGAGGAACATCTGCTTTTTTCACTTCAATACCATTTTCATTATTTTGGTTAAGATTCAAATGCTTTCGAAGTCGAGGGTCCTTCAGTAAACTCGGATTAGATTGACTTGCGTTAATATATGGAGTATAATTTGGTGGTTTGGTATATATTCCACGTAACTTATAAGGAATATCTTCTTTCACAGTGTCACTTATCACAGTAGTTGTTACAGTGCTAGAAAATGTCGATATTTTATTTTCTTGGGAAATTAAAGTATTGGTTTGTAAAATAGTTTGTTCCAAAGTCTTGGGAAGTTTTATAACGTTATTTACACTGGGTGTTAAAGTTCGTGGATCACGATTTTTTAAACGAGGATCTTTAGGAGCAACCATAGGTTCTTTCTTGATTGAAATTTGAGGATCAGGAAGAAGTGTCCTCCTTGGCTCTGAAACTGGTGTGCTGACTGGCGGCACATTACCACTGGAAAGAATTTTTCCTGAAAGTAAGTGTTTGATAAATTCACTTTGCTGGGATTCAGGATTTCCTTTGTTTTTCTCTGCTGTGTTTTGTTTAACTTTGGTCAACAATGCCATTATATCTGTAGCTGGTTTAGGTTCAGTCTTAACAGGAGGTTTTACAGAAGGCTATAACAAAATAAAAATAATCAATTTCTTCATAAGTATATCAGTTAACATTTATGACACTATATTATCAACTGAAGAACAGCAAGTAATATATCAATATTATTAATTACAATATAATAAATTGGCTCAATTACCAGTTCAGTTAACATTTATGACACTATATTATCAACTGAAGAACAGCAAGTAATATATCAATATTATTAATTACAAGATAATAAATTGGCTCAATTACCAGTTTATGAATTTTATGAAGAAAAAGTTATTATAGGAAAAAAAGTAATATTGAAATTTCTTAATGTTATTTTCCTACTAAATAACATAAAATTCAATTTTCCCTATCAAAATCCACCAATTAGAAGCATGTTTCCACCAGTGGAAATATGACTAACGATATAATTTATATAATACATTGGCATAAAACTCAAACTGATTGGATTAAATGATAATCTAATGTCAAAATGGCTGATTAGTTCTAGTAGTAAAAATTATGTTTTTCTCAAAAGAAAAGATCCTTTTCCTCCATGAAAATAAAATATTTTATTATGACTGTGTTAATGTAATGTATTCATTAACTTTGATTTACAGAGGGGTTTTTTTTCCCCTTAACAAATTAAATATTTACTGTCTTTATTCTAAAAGTACAATTTTTAAATTTCCAAAGTTTTCAAGCTTTTAAATATACTTTAAGTTGTCAACATTTTTTTTTTCTATGCATTATCAAAACACCCAACAATGAATGAATTACCTTGAAAAGACTTCTGGCATAGTACAATCATAATTCATTAGAACACATTTTCTTTATTGAAAATTAGCAAATTTAAATTAAGTCAACTTTGTTTGCATAAATGATACGAAAAGTTTTTCTCAAATAGTGTTGGCACAAAAATAAAGTATTGCAGCACATTATGCTCAACAACAATTAAAAAAAATAATAAAACAGTACAAAAAAAGAAAGTGGGATGTTTTCACATTGGTTTAATATTATGACTAAATAATCAAAACAAACTTTTAAAGAGAAAAAGGACACTACTGATCGACTGAACAACTGGTATTCCATGTGTAGCCTAAAGAGTATGCTTTGTTAGATGAGATTAAATTGCATTTTTCCAGAAGCAGATGGCATTGTCTTCTAATGCAATTACAATAAGATTGTTATTTTTTTTTTTCCTCAGGCATGTTTTTCCAAATCTCCAAGCAGTTTTTATTGTATTTTTGATGGAATAAATGAAATAATATTCTGGCTTGAAAAATGTTGTATGAAGATATTTTTATCATTAATTTTTCTTCAGAAGATTAAACCTGCATCTAAAAACTGGATACTTTTTACATAGAATGCATGTCTGATTGTGTCAGGCATAACCACCGAACATACATTTTAAATATTTGTTGTTATTTTTCATACCTTGTTTAGTTATAGAACATTATAAAATATCTAAACCAGTGATTCCTAATCTTTATTAGTATGTGATCTACCTTTAAGTAATTAATTTTTCATGAACCACCTATTATAAGTGTGTATATCAGTATGGAAAGTGTTGTATAACATCTGTAAGCTATCTGCTACCCTATCTTATGAAAAAGGAAAATATTCATACAAAGAATACACCATCAAAAAAGAATAGGAAATCCCAATATGTGCAAGTAGAATAATATTTAAAACAACATACAAACTACAAAGGTAATTAAAAATGTTTAATTATCAAAAGTAAGCTTTATAATCAACAAAATTTCTGGCACTCGTGTTTACTGAAGAGAGCATCTAAATCAAAGTTAAAACTGGTTAATTTAAATCTTACATCCCTTTCTGCAGTTTGTTTCTGGTCTTGTTTTTCAAAAACTGTAAAGTAGAAAAAGCATATTCACATGATTGTGTTAAACCCCATCAAGAACTTCAAAGCTGGTTTAGATATTTCTGAATATTCTACTCGTAAATTCATCCTGGAAAAAGTTAAGGATTTTCCATTGAAATATTATTGCCTACTGAAACTGTTATATATTTTAAACAAATGAAATAAAAGACGTATTTTTGTGACAAACTTCGACTGTTCGCAACCCACCAAAACACATGGCATGACTCACCAGTGGGTGACGATGCATAAGTTGGAACCACTGATCTAAACAACTTTTTATCTCATTATAAACAAAAATAAAATTATTGAAATATATAACTTACCTCTTTCTGAAGTTTTTTCAAAACATCAGTAAGTGGCTCATCAGAATCATCATCATCATCCTCTTCACTACTGTACCACAAAGATGGTTCAGTTTTTACAACTTCTACTTTCTCTTTCACATCTTCAACTTCTTTCTCTGGAAGTTCAGCATTATCATAGTGTTTTGGGCTGTTCGATGCATCAGAAGCAGAAGCTGCCATTTCATTCTTTTTCTGATGTTGGAAAATACGTTTAAACAGTTCTTGTTGTTTCTTTGGCAAGTGGCTTGGAATAACAATTGGAATAGCAACTGGTTCTTGGGGTGGATTTGAATCATCGTTGACTTTATCTTCAGATTTAGTAAACTCTTGATCAGGATTTTCTTCTTCAATTTCTTTTTTCACAGCAATAGGTTGAGGTGCTGCATTGGGTGGAGAAGAAGTGTTACACTCAATGGAAGACTCCATTTCGCTAAATTGTGTTGTTTCATCAAATTTTACATCACTTGTGAAATCAAGATCTTGTTGAGTTTGCTCTGTAAAATAAAATGGAAAAATACTATTATAACAAACTAAATTCATGCAAAGTCACAAATCAGTCACATACAACACATAGCAGAGACTGTTTAACATTTAATTAACAAGATAAAATTACTTTTAAAAAACAAACAGCATGCAAAAAACAAGCAAATAGACAAATCTGTAGCTAAATATATGCAAATCATTTAAAAATTTAAGGGTGTATTTAGATTCAAACTGCTTATTTTCCCGATTTATTTTTAAATTCATTTTTGCTCTCAAACACATAATACTGGCAAATTGACTTGAGAAAGTACTCAAGATGCCGTGATTGTCGATTCTTTGATAAATCCAGAAAATATTGCAAATAAAGCAATCAAAAACGACATTTTGAACTGATTTTTCTAAAGCAGGAGATCTGGGAACGAAAAAGGGGGATCATATTGAGAAGATAATTTCTTATAAATCAAATTCTAATGAACTGAGCGTAAAATAACAATCACATGGCACCTTATACGTCTCTTTAAAAATCTCCTCAGCAAGTTTCATGTTTCTACTTTTAAAAATGTGTCTGGAATTGTATCAGAAAATTCGAGCTGTTGAAGGCGGAAAAGAGTTTTTTCAAATACACCCTTAAAAATGTCCAATTTTAAAACTATCAATTTTTATGAAAAAATTATAGCTTTGTGAAATTTATATGGTTTTTGAACCAAGCTAATTTTAATAACAACAAAGCAGAACAAACATGATAACTTCAAAAATATTATTGCATCTTCATGATTTATTCCAAGAAATAAGAAAAAACGAAATAAAATTACTTAAAAGCATTTAAATCAGAACGATCCATCTTTTAATGAATGAGTGTCTTCACACAAATGAACAAGTAAAAAAAAAAAAACTATCATGCAAAAGAAATAATTAAAGAATGAAAAAAGAAAAATGAACAATTAATGCGAAATTTTGCAGCTGGAAAACCTACCAGCAAAAGGTTCCACTTCAGTCTTGATGTGGGGTAAATTGTGATCCATACCACGCATATCATTCCAATCGAAGTCTGGGGCTTCTGTTGGCTCTGTTTTGGGGGTTATGATTTCATCATCTAAATCTTGATAGTCTTCTTCATAAACAAAATTATCACTAGGAGAGCTTCGGGAATATGTCTCATATCCAGGTCCAGATGAAGAGTGATGGAGAGGAAAACTAGTGGGAAGAGAATTCGGAGGGTCTGCATTGTGTCTTTTCTTAGGACTAGGTGTGCTTGGTAAAGTCTCCTGATAAAAGTTTGGCCTACTGAAATATTAAGATATCATTTAAAGAAGTAAAGTAATTTCCACAAGTTTCTAAAATTAAATAATTTTCATCAATTATTTTTACACACATAACACTAAATAAAAAAATGTAATTAAAAAAAAAAAAAAAAAAAAAAAAATCAGGATTGCATTGCTTTTAAAAACAGAAAAAAAAAGAGGTACTTTTTGGTTCGCTGAACACTTGTGTTAGATATACACAGGGGTCAATTTAGAAAAAGAAAGTTGCATAGCAGTAATTGCTAAACAAAGTCCGTTTTGAATAGCAGTTAGACACTTTTGTATAGCAAGTAAAAAATAGCTAACGTAACCCGAGTTGAAATTTTGTTTCATTTTCAATTTGTCCGCGAATTTTGAACATAATATACATCGTATTGATATAACATTGCTTTTTCCATCTGTTTCAAAATCTAACCATTCTCCAACAGAATCAACAGTTTTTTTCCAATTTGTAGCTGTTTCCAGTTTAACTATAGTCATATTATTAAATAATTAACAATTCGCAAAACAATTAACAAATTGCTGTAACATACAAAACCAAAACGATGAAAAACACAACAGCAGTGAGAAAAGAGAAAACCAAATTTCCCTCACTAACTTTTTTCTCTTTACAGTCGTGTTGAAATGCTGCTACGGTCACATGGCTACGGCAATCTTTCTGAAAGCGAGAGAGAAACAAACACATGCGGTAAGCGAAGTACGGTTGGAGCGAAGAAGTGGGGTCAGAATCTGCACTGTCTGTTTCGATGCATAAACAGTGAGTGTTCATTTTAGAACCACTACAACACACACGTCAAACTTCTATGAGCAAACGCCATGATTAGCGAGTAACAGTGATTCAGTAATCAATCACAGCATCAGGGCGGGAGCAAATCATGTGTTTACTGGGAAAACTGTGCCCAGCAATGGCGTCTCGCTGTACTTCCATTGTAAATAAACACTTGGGGAGCATGAAAACACAACGTATGTCGTTTAAAAACATCTTTAAATTTTAACTTTAAGTGTACATGACATAACAAAGGGTGTGGGAAATATGCATCGCAATGATTGCGATTTAATACATTTCTTGGATCGCATTGTAGTTAAATTTGAATCACAAATTGCGATGCGATACTGCTTTAAATCGAACCCTGGATATACATACTCAGATATGTGGATATATATGTATATATGTTACATAGATGTATACATAACACTGGCATCCAACTAACCAAAAAGTACCTAAAATTGTTTATACCTCCATAATAAAACTAATTTAAAACATCAATGATTTATACTTATTTTGTCTGAGACAAGAAATTAAAAATTGTTTTGTTAAATAATAAATTTAGTATAATATTTAGAAATGTCAGAAATCAAAAAAACATTTAACAATATTTGATATAATATTTGCAGTGTTTGTAAATATTTTATTTGGTACTACTTTTTAATTTAACAGCAAATAAAGATAAGCTATTATCATACATTTACATATTTTAATAATTCATTTTAAATAAATGGTACCTATGACTAAAACTTGCATCATAGTATTACATCATTAGATAATGACATTATAATGTCAAAGTGGAAAAAGCCAAGAAATATCTAACAACTATCGTTTGCAGTGTATAGCAACATACTGTGCAGTAACATATATATGCACTTGGTAAAGCATCGTCAAATTTACCAAAAAACAAAAATGTCTTAATAACAGTTTAGTTTGCCGAAATTCTCACTATAATATATATCAAGTAACATTTGAATAATTTATCCCCCAAGCTTAGTCAGGACATATTCTTCTGGTTTTAGTAATAATATTGCTCAATATTACAGAAATGTTAGTGTAAGAGTAAATAGATAAGCAGATACTTATTTTATATAATGTGTATGAAGTATTTTAAAACAATGTTTAAAGTTAAAATTCTATTTTAAATGTCCTACATATTAAAATCCAAAAGGTTCTTTTAATGACCGATTTGTGCCACTTTGAATCTTTCCTGTTGCAGATAATTGGTATAATGTTAATTTAAGATAAGAATTTATTTCTTGACTAATATTTTTTTCCTTTCGAGGTTTAATTTGATGAATCATTTCAATACATTTAAAATTGATTACAAACACATCTTTATAGTAACACTAAAAGTCTTAAGCAAATTTATTTAGCCTAAACGGTACTGTAAAAGAAATTGAATAAAACTTACGGTGGAAATAGTGGTGGGGGAGAGCCATTATTGTTTGGACTAACATGAATCTTGAAAGCAGGATTGTCGTGCTGATGTTGTAACATCTCTTCCTGCCATCTTTTCGTCTCTTCAGCTTCTCTGATGTGACGTGGTGGAGACCCTAACAAACAGGTTCGTTTAGGTGGAGGTCCTTTACGTTCGCGCTCGCGTTCTGGACTGGGACTACGTCTTCTCTTCCTATCATAGTCATCATCTCCATGACTGATTCTTAAGTACTAAATTAAATAAAAAAACAAAAATACACTATATGTTCCACGTGCATTTTTGATACATAAAAATTGGTATGCCTCATGTGCTAATTATAAAAAGGTGTCAAATTTAATGAGCAAGCTATTTACAGAAAATTTAGTCTGATAACATGAAAAGTACTACAGTGAAACTCGTTTAAGATACGCCCACTTAAAATACGATCCCGCTGAATATATGAATTATCATCGGTCCCTTGAAAACTGCCTATTAAACCTGTGTAAAATGACCCATTTAATATACGTATGCATAAGATATGATTCCACTTAATATACAAAGAAATTTTGTCCCTTGATGTTAAAAAAAATGCTTAATATACAAAATTGTGCCTATGTAATCCGTTTATCAAGTGTCTTTAGGACAGACTATGTAAAATCTTATTTATTTTTCATAAGATGCTATTTTTTTAAATCCTTTTTCTCGCTAAGATATGTTTTTTTTTTCCACTGCTTTTTCAAGCTGAATTCTGATTGGCTCCCTCTTTTTCAACAAAATATAAAAACAACTACCGCTTTTATTTCTTTTTCCATCACACTCCTCCTTACAGAGCAGTGGATGGATTTGAAATTTTATTGCTTGCTGTCTCTCTTGATTGGATGAGAAAGTTGTTGGTGAAACCAGTCTATATTTTTATGCTTTTTATTTTTTGTACCGTTTATCTAACTGCTTTTTATTATTAATTTTGTTACTATTAATCGGCCTCAGGAGTGCCTTTTTTATAACTTTTTCTTTTTGTCACTTGCTTTTTCGCAGCACTTTACAAAATGTTAACATCACAGAATAAGAGCAGTATCAAGAACAATGCAAAGATTGGGACTTATTTGTCAAAATTAACGATCAGGTTGTGACAAGTGAAGTTCATTCTATCACGGATGTCAAAAGTTCCGATGAACCTAGGTCTTCATAAGAAGTAGAAGATGATGCGGATGAAGAAACAGATGTACCAACTATACCATCATTCGCATCTGTAATGAACTCATTCAGCTTACTTTAACTGTATGCCTCTTTGATGGATGCTGGTCCCTCCAGTGAAGATTTTTTTCTACCACATCAACAAGGCAGAAAACTTTCTCATAAAATCTCACCCTAAGTTGCACCAAACCAAGGTAATGACTTTTTCTCAAGAAACTAAAACTACATCATGATTTTATTAATGTATTGAATAATTATTGTGACTGCATTCATTTAGTTTGTCTTTCAAAAATTATGAATTTTTAATTTGGCAGAGAGTACTATATAATGGCATTTTAATTTTTTTACTGTATAAACAGATATTTAATAAAATTTTGGAGGAAAATAAAATTATTCTTTATTTCAATATCTTAAAATCAAATATTCTAGAATACCTAAAAATTGTTAGAAATGGGTAAAAAAGGAGTTATAAATGGTTAAAATATGTTAATAACAATGTGTACAGTTTTTATATGCATTATTATTTGAGAATCTATGAAATCCGGATAAGATACGAAATTCTCTCAGTCCCTTGAATCGTATCTTAAACGAGTTTCACTGTAATTATTATACATTACAATAAACTTTATTTTGTTTGCAAAGCAAAAATGCATATATTTTCACAAATAGACAAATTTACTTGATTTTTTTTCCCTTTTTTACAAAATTTCCCGATTTTTCCAGATTGATAAACCTTTCTGATTTTCCCCTGGTTTCCAGATTCTATACACATCCTGTTGTTGGTTGGCAAATAGGACACACATTTAATATTTTCAAAGTAGTACTTAATTTAGCAACAAATTAGTTTTGATCTCCTCTGCCTTATTTAAATCAAACAAAAAACTTACAAAATAGGTGCTGCCAAAAAAAATTTCAATTACTGGAAAATAATTTTTTTAATAACAAAAAACCAGTTTATTTCACAATATATGTAAATACTGGTTAATGAATATTAAAATCAGTATTTACATCTCTCATTGCTACAAAAAGTTTTGAATCTTTAAAAATGAAAAAGTGAATATTAAAAAGCAAATATTAAATAAAAAATTAACAAAATAAAAACATTGCATTAAGAAAAAAATCTCTAAAAATTGAAAGATCATGAAAAATAAAATTTAATATATTTAAAGATTGAAATTTGATTAATTTTAATAATGTTAAAAAGAAAAAAAATACTGCTAAAAGTGGAAAACATTAAATGTCCTGACAAAAAAATCCAAAATCCAGATTTGAGGTACATAACTATAGATAACTACCTTTTTTCTAAATCTTGTAGCTTTGCATGCAACTGTCTCTTTAAGACATAACTGACAAACACATACAAATGTATTATACATTCTAATTATACAACTTCATTAACTCAATTGTTGATTTTAATTATCACTGAAAATTTAAATAAAATTGAAACTGGAAAAATAGACAAGAGATAAGTTTACTTACATCATTTAAAATTTGCCTCATTTCTTCATTAAGCTTTGCATGTGAAAATCGACAAGCATCTTTTGCATAACATTCAGATCCAGTGTGAAAAAACTTGCATGGGAATTCACGTAATTTTTAGTTAAGGCAAAACAAGATTTCACATAAACACATTTAAAAGTAAGAGTTATTTAAATTCTAAATGATTACCAATTACAGTTATTTCTCAAAAAACAGCATATCATTCACAATTTAAACAATGTCCATGCAAGATACAGCCAAAAAGAAAATTAGTTGATTTTAAACTGAAAGGAATGAGACACCAAACATTCGGCATCACACATCAAATGATCTAGCTTGTGGATTAACTGGGTCGATAAAATTTACAGTTTTGCACAAAATTTATTATGATGCTGTTGCATGGAAATTAATAAGTAATCACGGAGGTAATTTTATCCAAGGAAGAAAAGGAAATTCTTACAGAAGATAATATTACTGATTTGCAGAGAAATATCATAGAAGATTCAGAAAGTTAAATTGTTTTTAAAATGTCAGCGAAGAAACAGTGCAAGAGTGGATTGAAATGGAAGACTTGAAATTGGAATGTTAAGATATTTTAAATAACGATGATATTGTGTTGCATATTACATGTGGTTCAGAAGAAACAAGAAATTTCAAAGTCGAAAGTGAAGAAGAAAATATTCTAACTCATTAAAATTAAGTCATGTTGATGTTTTAGTAAACACCAAGGCATTAATTAGAACAAAAAAATGAGAAAAAATGCTTTCTGAAAAAATGATGTTGAGAAATACGAGTAGTAAAATTAGCTGAATAGTAAATAAAATGCCAAAAATTTGGCATTGGCAGATATTAATATACAGTGTTTAGCATATAGGAGTTGCAATAATGGCTACAACAATGAAAGCAGTTTTTCAAGAAATTACATTCAATACAACTCAAAATGTTTTATGGAAGAATCTTGCTGTTTTGTTTCAGCCACCCTAAAATCTCTAACTGCTGTATCTGTAAGTAATAAAGTAAATAAAGTAAAAAATAAAACCTTTCAGAATTTTTTGTTTTTCTTTTTTGCATTTTCTTACAATTTTTAAATGACCAACATTTTGAAATAAAGCCTATGAACTCGGCCGAGATAGTGTTAGTCCTATGCACACTCTTAGTCATATCCAAATTTTTTCATAAATATGAGCATTCAGCATGACAAAAATCTGACATATATAGATAGACTAGCGCACCCGACAGACGTTGTCCTTCTTGGCACCGACTCCAGAAAATCAAATAAATGTACGTAAATATGGTAATACGCAGAATAAACACTACGTTCTTAATTTAATTTTCTTATTACGATTATGTAAGGAAATTATTTTTTACTCTTCATTAGTTTTTGAAGTCGGTTCAATTTTTGATAGAAAAGTTTATTTTTCTCTTTTTAGTTAAAAGTTAACGATTGTCTGAAGTCGGTTAATCAAAATTATAATACAGGAAATGTTATTGTAAAGCATACATGTTTGTCAGGAGTGGGGTTCGAACACGCGATCTCTTTCTTCAAAAAGCTGAGCTTAAATCTGGCGCCTTTGACCGCTCGGACATTTTGTCCGCACTCTATTTATCGAACTTATTCAACACTTTTAATTAGCAAAAAATCACTAACTATTAGGTTTTGCCTAATTACTAAAAAAGTACTGAATCAATTTCGCCGAAATGTAAATCTAAACCATTCTCGAATCTACTGGAACGCACACACAAAATTTCATCAAAATCGGTCCAGTCGTTTAGGAGGAGTTCAATTACATACACACGCACAGAAGATTTTTATATATAAAGATGAGCATTGAAAATTTCAAGTTTTTGCGCCGAAGACATCGCCAAATTAGGAAAATGTGAATTATCTCACGAACTACTGGATTTAAACGAATTTGCTTAGTACCATTCGATTCAGAATGAAAAAATGCACTAAAATATGTTATCAGTTGAAAAATAACTACAAAAGCTTATTTTTAAGGAATTTTTTAAAAGTTCGTTATTTTTTCTACTCATCTTAGGGTTGGAATTTTTGAAAATCCCTTTTTAGCGGCACTCGATGTTATAAGAAGTATTTTTACCCCAATTTTCAAGATTTTTGGTTCAATAGATTTTTTTGTGCTGTGATTAATACGAAATCCTGACTTTCTTTAATATATATAGCACTTTTAATTAGCGAAAAATCACTAACTATTAGTTTTTCCTAATTACTAAAAAAGTACTGAATCAATTTCGCCGAAATGTGAATCTAAACCATTCTCGAATCTACTGGAACGCACACACAAAATTTCATCAAAATCGGTCCAGTCGTTTAGGAGGAGTTCAATTACATACACACGCACAGAAGATTTTTATATATAAAGATAAAGCAACATTAAAATGGAGGATAATTTTAGAACCTGCAGATCATGATCAATATAAATGCACTAAAATTGCTTTCCTCAAAATGGCTGTAATATGTAAATTCTTATTTTCTGCAATGCAAACTACCTAAAAACTGAATTTCTACATCATAATATAAAAAAGTATCTTATCTCAATTAAATAACAGATTTATATTACTTAAATCTGTTCATATGAATTTCATGTGAAACAATGGGCTTAAATAAAAAGAAAGCATTTATAATATAACAATGAATAACTTGCAAAATATATATTTAAAAAGGATATCATGCATGTATATACAGTCATTTCCTTTGTTACAATGACCACTCAGATAAAATTTACAGAGTTCTTTCTTCTTAATAAAATGAGGTGAAGCATGGGAATATGCACAATCTGAACCCTAAATGGGGAAAATATCGGAATTAAAATAATTTTAATAAGTAATAACACAAAATATCAAGCAAATAAAACTATTGAATGCATTTCCATTCATATAAATAGGATATACATGGGAGTGGGAGAAGGCAAATTAAGCTTAATTATGTTTAAAACATTGAAAGTATCAAATATATGTACAATCAGGATTGGCTTATGTGGGTTGTCGATTAACCGGGAACAATAAAAATCTCACAGTTTTGGATGCAATTTATTATATTGATGCTTCAAGAAAATTAGTAAAAAGCATACAGTTAAGAAATCACGGAGGCTCCCTCCCCCTTGCCTGCACCACTGTATATATATTACTATTATTGTAAATCTAAATAAGATTCAAATTTGAGTTCATTCTTTTTTGTTTGTATTAATTAAATTATTAATATTCTATTGTATAATAATTTGGCATTTCCTGTATTTTTTCAAACATTTTTCTTCATTATATTCACAAATTTGTAGTGATTTAGGTAATGTGTAGATTACCAGGATAAGGCATTTGCCAACCATCCTGGTTAATTAAAAGCCAACTGTATATGTATGTTCTTTATTGAATGATACCAATTTCAGTTTTTACTTTCTTCTATCTTCAATAGAAGAAAATATTGTAATCGAAATTTTTTTCAACTTCTGGTTTTCGACGGATTCACACGTTTTAGGGGTCAAAGATTCCAGAAAACATTTTTACAAAATGTCTGTCTGTGTGGCCGTATGTCACCATTCTACCATCAAAACGTGTATGAAGTTATGCATAGAATTGAACCAAATTTTTTGGCTATGGCAAGCAGGTCCTCCTTCAATTGTGAAATATTCTGCCAGAAGGGGTGTTGCAATCTCGATTTTTGTGCCATTTTCAATACTGTACCGATCAAAAGTGTACAAAGTTATGTATCGAACTGGACCAAATTTTTTGTGCAAGTGTATGGCTATGGCTAGTTGGTCCTCCCTGAATTTGAAAAAAATCTGCCAGAACTGCAATAACGAATTTTATGTCATTTTCAATATTGCACCACCTAAAAGTGTATGAAGTTAGGCCTAGAACTGAATTAAAATTTTTGTGTATGATTTTTTGGTATGGCAAGTAGGTCCTCCCTGAATTTGAAAAAAAAAAAAATATATATATATATATATGCTGATCATTCTATTGTTTATCAGCTCTTGCAGAGACGGAAATTTGTTTTTACTCCGATTAATTGACTGAAAACAGTAATTTAAGATGAAAATTTAAGTTGGTATGGTTATGGTATTGAATTAAAATTATTAAAGTATTAAAATGAGTAACTATTTTTTTTTTTTTTTAATATTAAAATATACTTATGAGATAGAAGAAAGTTTTGGGATTGGCACATCCAACTACTTTACTATTGTTCACAGAATAATTGACAGTATTTTTGTTTTATACAATTACATGAAAAGTGTATATACACAAACAATATAACCCCTGAATGTGAAATGAAATACTTTCTTTTTACTTTCTTCTATCTTTACAAGAAGAAAGTATTGGATTCATGAAAATTTTCGACTTCCGGTTTTCGACGGATTTATACGTTTTAGAAGGTCCTGAACACGTTTTGACTATTTTTAGAAAATGTCTGTCTGTGAGTCTGTCCGTCTGTCTGTGAGTCTGTGTGTCTGTCTGTGAGTCTGTCTGTCTGTATGTGACAAAAAATTTGTGGGCGCTCTATCTCAAGAACTAATGCTCGAAATTTAATAAAATTTTATATTCAGTTAGACCTTGATATGAATTAGTGCCTATTGGTTTTTGGTGAAAATTGGCCTGCAGGTGGCGCTGCTATACTATGTTTTTCATGATTTTCAAGATTGCTGTATCTCAAGAACTAATGCACAGAATTTCACCAAACTTCAGATTCTGTGACCCCTTGATATACATAGATGCTGATTAAGTTTTGGTGTAAATTGGCCATCAGGTGGCGCTGCTATGCCACATTTTTCATGATTTTCATGATAGCTATATCTCAAGAACTAATGCACAGAATTTCACCAAACTTCAGATTCCGCGATACCTTTAGATACATAGCCACTGATAAGGTTTTGGTGTGAACTGCCCTATAGGTGGCGCTGCTATGCTACATTTTGCACGATTTTTTATATAAGTAATCAAATATTATACAAAAAAGCTTTTCACTAAGTTTTTTTTTTTTTTTTTTTTTTAATGAAAATTGCACATACATAAATAAATGATTAACACTAAATATTCACACAAGATTTTCATAGGAAATTCAGGTCTTTATTCTACACATTAGTCAAATTTGAAAATCAAATCTTTTTTTTTTTAAAGTATAAGATCAAAAATGACATTTTTTTACCCCTTTAACTATTCTAGTTTTTTAATGCATGAAACTGATTTAATAAAAAATGTGTGAACAGGTTCTAAATTACAATGCCTTTCTCAGATAAAGAAGGTTATATGATGTTTTTTGGCAAATTTATATATGCATATATAATATATGTATAACAATCAAGTCAAAAAGAACTTAACTCTCAGAATTACATTTCACTGTTAAAAATTTAGTTTATTATCAAAATGCTACCTACTTTGGCACAGTTTCCGTCTTTAAAAAATTTACACATCTTCTGACGGATACTTTCTTTTATATATTTGCTAACTCGAACACCTTTAATATCTTTCCTTTTAATGGTCTTCTTACCAGATTTTTTAGACTTCTTAGAAGACCGCTTCTTTTTCTTATCTCTAAATAATAAAATAATAATAATAATCAGTAACATAAAAACCAATATGCTTGTTTATATTTAAAAATAAGAAAATCTATGCTATAAAATCTACAAAGCTAATTTAAAAGGCTGTATAAAATAATTAAATTTTTTTAAACTTTTAACATTAACTACTATTAAATTTAAATGGCATTTTTATTCTTCTGTCAATTAAAAAAAAACCTACCAAAAGTGTACAATCTACTGTTATATTATTAATACAGTGAAATTTCCATTTAATGAAGTCTTATCAATACACTTAAACACTTCATTATGAAGAAAACTCAGTAACTAGAAATCAAATCAAATTCACAAAATTTGTACTCAAATACCCATGCATAAAATGAAAAATACATTTAAAATGAAAATATTGGAAAAATGTGCTTGAATTTGGATAGTGATTTTTTCTTATGCATAGTAGAGATATGAGAAAAATTTAATTAGAATAATGTCTAAAACAAAAAAATAAATAATAAGGAGAAGTAAACAAAAACTAAAACATAGTGTGCTTTTTTTAAGTTTTCCAAATTATTAACTTATAAAAATTCTGCATTATTATTTTGCACTGCTCTCTTATAAAAAAAAAAATACACTGTTCATAAAAATTGTCATACTTTTGAAAGCATCCAAACAAGACATCTTTAACATTTTTGTGAACTTGAATTTCCCTTCTTAATACATTGAAAACTTTCAGCATTTCTTTTGAATTATGATTAAATAAATGATTTAATAAATAATTTCATTTTCATACAATGCACTAAAATAAATTCACACATCTATCGCAACAGCAACCTCTTCTTTTAAAAATTGTACATGTATGAATGAAAGTGGAATAAGCATCATTATATAGAATATATTTTTTGCAAATACAGAATTTAATTTGCATGTTAATGGCATTCAAAATTGAGGTTCTGCAGAAAATTTCATTAAGCATAAAACTTTATTAAAACAGGGCTCGAAAATTCAAAAAATATTAAGATTCCCAGAAGGGAACGTACATGAAAAGAATAGGTTCCCAGAAAAAAATTATATATGGAAGTATTTTGATGTAATTTGCCATTTTATCGTGATTTTTTTGACAAAATTTGCTGTTTTTGTGCAATTTTTTGGACAAAATTTGCTGTTTTTTTTCTGTGATTTTTTGACAAAATTTGAGTCCCCCCCCCCTTTTTTTTTGACAAAATCTGCCGTTTATTGCGATGTTTAAATGAAATATTATCGTTTACAAATTTTTTTTTAAAACGACATCTGTCATTTGTTTGTGATTTTTGATGAAATTTACTGTTTTTTTGCAATTTTTTAATGAAATTTGTGTTGCTTCCCGCGATCTTTTGATGAAATCTGTTGTTTTTCGATATTTTTTTGACAAAATTTGTTTTTTCATGATTTTTTAACAAAATTTACTGTTTTTCGCATCGCAACCCTTAGATAAATTTTGCATTTCTCCTGCGATCCTTTGTTGGAATTAGTTTTTCCGTAACATTTTGAAAAAATTACCCATACCATGGGCCACTTAAGAGCTATTTTTATGCACCATCTTTGATTCTTTGCATAATTTACATGTTATAACATGTCTGCGGCATCGCTGGCGGCCACGATGATTTGTTAGGTGGCTGGCTGGAAACCTGAGTGAAAACATATACAGAGGTGTAAAAATTAGAATAATTCTGGTTTCTTTAGTCTTTCTTGATTAATATTGTATATACTTACATTTTTTCATGAAAGGTTATTTGATTTGTTGATCTAGTCAATTTTGCATTCCTTTAGAATCGTTTTGGGTACATAATTTTGTTAAAAGTTACCATTTCTTTAAAAGAAAAATATTTTATCCAAAGTAATAAAATTGTTTGCATTACAGAAATTTGCTTGAATAACAAACAAAATTAAAATAAAATTTTAAATTTGTTTGCTTGCTGTGCTAGTATTTTTTTTTTTTTTTTCTTTTCTTGAGTTGTCATCAGTATTATTTTATTCATAAAACAAATATTTTTTCTGTTTTGCTTAGTTTATACTAATTGGTAGCTTTTTTTTTCTATTTCCAAAGGATTATTGTGTGATTATGAGTATAGCAATGATATTTCCAAGACTAATTCCACACCTCTGTTTTCCAAATGAAGACTGCATATTCATACATGATGGAGTTACGTGCCGTAAAACTTCATTTGTGACCAAATTTTTGGACGAAAAAAATATAAAAACCCTTCCATGCCTTGGAAACTGTCCCTATATGAATCCCTTAGAGAATATTTGGGCGTTAGAGAAAAAAAATTAAAGAAGTGCAGCATCAGATACAAGAATGATCCAATAGAAAAATTCATCTGAATTTGGCACCATGACAACAAAATACAAATTAATTGCGAAAAACTCACACAAAGTATACCAAAACGTATCGAATCTTTAATAAAAAAAAAAAAAAAAGGGAATGCACACTAAATCTTAAATGTATCAATATTTTTTAAATGTATTATTTCTTTAATGTAACATAATTTTACAGTAATTTTTACTATTCTAATAATTATCACACCTCTGTACATTCCTGGAAATGATTTCTGGGTTACCTGGGATCATTTTTTTTTAGCCTTGATTAACCCTTTATCTACCACACTATGAATTCATGAAAATTTTACATTCTAAAGCATTTTACGCAAATTGTTTAAACTAAATTAAAAGATTTATATAATCATTTAATAAATATTTAAAAGATTTTAGAAAGTTTGAAGGATTAATTAAAATTTGAATTTACAGGGATTTTGTACAATTTTTATAACCCCACTCAAATCTTATTTTTAATTATTTTCTTAGTAGAATTATAAAATGTACAAATATTATGTTCCTGCAAAATAAATATAGAAATATTTCCGAATTGAAAAATCCCCATCCCCCTGCCTCAGCACCAAGATTGCTGAAAAAATGCAAAGGCAAAATAAATCATCCTTTTAAAAATATTTTTGTTTTGTGTAACCAATAATGCTTTTGGAACAAGATAGAGTAATGTATCTGTAACTCATTCTAAACAGTATTACAACTGACTGACATATTAAAAGAATTTTATAATAAGTTACTTTAATGGTACTTAAAAGTACTGTCGGTAGATAAAAGGTTAAAAGGAAGTTCCACTATATTATACAAAATCTTATGCATTGAATTGATAGAAAAAACAAAAAGCTACGCAAATATATACCTATGTTTACTATCAGGAGAACTAGGAGGTGTGCCTCGATAAGCTTCAAGTTCCTTTCTATAATCAATTGGTTTGGAATCATATTTTGATGACTTGGATTTCCGAGTAGGAGAATACCAACCATCATCATGATCAGAATTATTCTCATATCTATCATGGTCCAGGTATTTAATAGACCTTTTTTTCTGAAAAGAAAACATAAGCATTTTTAAAAGCAAAGCTACAATATTTGACAAGAACAGATGAAGTTTTAATTTTAAGTATTTTTTTCCAAAAAAGAATTAAAAAGGTGTTTAACAAAAGTTTACACAAGATAAGGCCAGTAGCAGAAACTGCAACATGGCAACAAGTGCTACAGATTACTTCACATCATGTAGATTAATCTAACATAAAAAAAAAAAAAAAAAAAAAAAAAAAAGGCAATGGGTTTAATATTAAAAAAAAAAAAGAAATATATATGCTGGACCTAACACGACATTTTACTGATAATCGTACATAATATTCATTTTATTCTTAAATGAAAAAAATATAAACTTATTCAAAATTCACTTTAATCTTGAAGTAAGAAACTAAATTGAAGATGCACTTTAAAATATAAATTATTCAGGTTCATTACGGAATGACTTACTCTTTATTTGCTATGATTAAATTTAGTGCCTGTAATATTTATGTACAGTCTTGTGGACAGAAAATGAGAGTCTAGGCACAATTTAAGTATTTTAAACACAATACAACTGTCAGAGGTAAAAGTTTATAATAAGAATAAAAATAATTTATTAAAATAGCATTGCATTAAGGAAATGATATACAACTGCAACCAACAACGTATGGCTGGAACAGAGATACAGACTAAACGGTGTTGCCAATATATGAAAGGTAAAGCTTATTACAAGATGGTGCCAAACAGAATAAATATAAAATCACTTACTTTAACAATAATCATTCATCAATCTTAGCAAAGAAGGACAGAATTAATTGCCTTTTTTGAAATTGTTCAATAGCCTTATTAAAGTGTTCTTGATTTTAATCATTCTTTTACTCTTAGTTTTAAAGTTCATTTTATAAGGAAAAATTTACTTATGTTTATTTATAATTTTTGTTAAGTTAAAGTTTTATTAAAGCTGTCTGGATTCCCAGAAAAATAGCCCTTTTTGGGGCCTTATATCTTTAATATCATTTTTGCCAGTTGGCAAATTTTTCTGAATGTTCTATTCTCACAAATTTTATTTACAATGATTATGATTTAAGTACTTGTAGTAAATATGGAACTGGATGTTAATCCAAATTAACGGAACAAAATATTAACAAACTAAGTAACAAAATTATAACAGTTTATTTAACCTTTTTCCCCAAAAGAATTTTATAGAATAAAGTATAATTACAAAACAATAGAAAATTAATAAATAAATAAAAACTAAACTTACTATTTTATGAGGTGAAGTATGTGGTGATACAACTTTATTAGCAATGGGTATAGGAGGAGTAATATCACTTTTGGCTTGGCTAACAAGCTGTTCAATACTTTTAAGCATATTTTGATCCAAAGCCTCCTGCAAAGAACCTATTTAAAAAAAAAAAAAAATCAATACAAAACAGAGACTACATTGGAAGTAAATATACAAATTATTTTTTATCATCATGATAATTTCTACATATTATTCAATTAAAATTTTTATCTGTCACATTTAAATGGCTGCTACTGTAATTAGAAATTAATTGAGAAGAAAACTACCTTTACACGTATTGAAGATTAAATACAAGATTCCGACAACCAAAGGAAGACTATACAAAATTATAAACCAGGTCCACTGAACCCATATTTACAATCGGTCAAAAAAAAATCCTTATCTAATTTAATATCAAGCAGATGCAATGAAATATTAAAATAGCCATTCAGAATTACCTTTTTTAATCCCTTGGAGACGAGCAACACGCATTACGTGCCACAAAAAAGTTTAAGAACCCTTGTTTATCCCCACCAATAAAATTTTACTGTAAAATTTGCCTTTTTATATCAGAGCATTTTTTCTATTTAAGGGTGTATTCGAAAAAACTCTTTTCCATCTTCAAGAGCTTGAAATTTTCTGATACAATTTCAGATGCGTTTTTAAAAGTAGAAACATGAAATTTGCTGAGGGAATTTTTGAAGAGACGTACAAGGTGCCGTGTGATGTCACTTTATGCTCAATTCATTAGAATTTCATTTATAAACAATTATCGTCTCAGTATGACCCTTTTTTTTCGTTCAGAGATCTCCGCTTAAAAAAAAACGGTTCAAAATGCTGTTTTTGATTGCTTTTTTTTGCAATATTTTCTGCATTTATCATAGAATTGACAATCATGGCATCTTGAGTACTTTCTAAATAAGACAATTTGCCAGTTTGATGCATATGAGTGCAAAAATGAATTCAAAAATAAATCAGAAAATATGCAGTTTGAATCAAAATACACCCTTAATAAGGCACAAATTCCTGTTTTAAAAAACTGGTGACAAAACATTAAACATTTCGTAAAACACTCCTGTCGCGAAGGGGTTAAGCTTTAGGATGTTACGAATGCAACCCAGCATATCCAATTAAGTATATCCCCCCCCCCCCCCAATATTATGAAATTTGTCTAGTTCATTTTTCAATATTTCTAATTTGTTAGGAATGCAATTATTACATTCTAAAATTGTTTCTTTCATCAACAAATGGCTTCAAAAAATTTTTTTTTCTATAAGAAGTAGATTTTTAGGTGATTAATTTGACATATAACACAATATAAAATGGCATCTGTTTCAGGTGAGCAAAAGGTAAATGCTATTCAAATGAATTTAAAAGTCATTAATTAGATTTATTTGACGACCAAAGCAAAGATAGTTTTAACACTGTACTCTAAATTCAGATAGTAACAATGGCTCAGGTGATTTGGATGACGCAAGACAATGAACAAAAGTATCTTCTGATACAGAAAACATTTCAATCGCTTCTCTAAAATTTCCTTAACACATTCATGCCAGCATGCATCTCTGGCAGGGATGCAGTGGAGGGTATATGGGGATATATGCCATATACCTTCTGTTTTTCAAGAAAGTTATAGTATACACACTAGAGTATACCCTCTGTTTAAAGCGAATATCCTATTATTTTTACGACTACACCCCTGATCACTGGTGGATCATACTCGAAATGATCTGAATACCATTAATTTCTTGCAGTTCATTTAACAATTTTTAATTGCAGATCAATCTGCCATTATTTAAGGTGAACAAAATTATTTTAAAAATCTGGTATTCAGAGCATTTGGCATCCTGATTTATGTATGATCTTACGACACTAGTTATCACATAGAGTGTCTGTATAAGCAACAGTTCTGTGTCGCTAGATGTAGAGAAGTATGAAATCAGGCACAAACTCGCAGCATAAAATGTGAATATTGGTGCCAATGTGAATGTGTTAAGAAACATGTTTAGCTTCACAATGGAACAGAATGAATAGAGTCAGTTAAAATTTAAGGTCCTTGTCCAAAGACACTCACAAAATGCAACATCACAAGCTAATGCTATTTCTATGAGGAGGCATTTTTCTAATAACTCTTTCGCAAATTGACATTTTAAAATAATTTTTTTTTGCATTGAATAGCTGAAGTCCCTCTCAAAATCGTTCCTTTATTACTTTTTCGATTTTGGTTGCAAGAATTTTTATAAAGTAACTTTCACTTTCTGAATCGATTTTGAAAGTGAAAGTAACTTTATAAAAAATATCTGCAATCAAAATCGAAAAAGTAATCAAGGAGCAATCTTGAGATTGACTTCAGCTATCCAATGCAAAAAAATTATTTAAAAGTGTCAAAATACAAAACAGTTATTAGAAAAATGCCTCCCCATAGGAATAGCATTAGCTTGCGAGTGTCTTTGCAGGCAAGGACAGAAGCCTTAAGAGATGAGCAACAAGAAGGTATTAGAGAAGAGGATCAGGTAAGACATTCAACAAGCAGACATAGAGAAACTGTTGAAGAAACAAGATTGCAAAATGAACCTTGTAGAGCTACAATCAGTAAAGTTTGTGAAAGTTAAGATTGCAAGTGCATTAACAAAACATTAGTATACAAGAAGTATGAGAGAGAAACAGCAGAAATTACAGTTTAGCAGGTGGAGCTATGTTTGCGCAAAGAGAGGATAACACTCTATTCAGATATCTTAGGCCATCATTTATGTGGTGGTAGCCTCCCACAATTGACAGCCGGTTCACATCGTAAAACGCATCTAAGATAACGAACATCACTGTATCTGAGATCTCAACAAATGTACTAAGTGTAAATACACATAAAATAAAACCACCCGCAACAGCCAATAAGTTAAAAAAAGGAATTTATAGGGAATAAAAGTGAGTAGCAAGCGACTATTTAGCCAAAGAAAGTTGGAACTCTTTGAGGGAATTTGTGGAGCTCTCTTAGAAAGTTCAGCAGTCTAAGGTATCTTAAGCAGGGATGTAACAGGTATAGGCCATACACTTTCTATATTTTTTAAAGGAATGCCATATATTTTCTGTTTCTAAAGAAAGCTGTGGTAGAAACATTCTAAGTTATATTCTAAGCCTTGAGTGTATACCCTCTTTTTTTTTTTTTTTTTTACGACTACACTACTGATCATAAGTATTCAATCTGAACAGGGTAACTTAGGCTAGTCTTATAATAAAACACTTTAGCCTCAATCATAACATTTTCCTCTTAGTGTTTAATTATTTTATTTAATACAGGAAAAATAAATGCAAGGGTTTATTTTTCACAATTATTAAGGATTTTAAAAAAATTTCAGAATTTTCAAAATTTTTGTAAGAGGGAAGGAATGGTTTTCATGATAAGCCATTTAAATATGATATGAATGCACATGTGTGGGGGAGAGGTTGGGAGTTTTCA
The DNA here is from genome assembly GCA_964019185.1 of Maratus speculifer. Taxonomy (NCBI): domain Eukaryota; kingdom Metazoa; phylum Arthropoda; class Arachnida; order Araneae; family Salticidae; genus Maratus; species Maratus speculifer. Next base: position 107,702,503 of record OZ025302.1, on the reverse strand, counting down.
GAAATTGTTAAATTATCTATTGGCAAAAAGTTTATCCAAGCAGTCAATTTTTTTTTTTTTTTTTTTTTTTTTTTTTTTTTTTTTGAGAGAGAAAAAGTAATGTTTTTAAGAGGAAGCATGTTTGAACTCTTACTATTTGTTAGATCTTTCTTTTCTTTTTCCTCTTCCTCTTCACCAGAATCCAAAATTTCTCCTTCTTCCAAATCAACATCTTCATCAGTGCTTTGGGATGAATCATCCTCACTGTAATAAAAATCAATTCAAGTTAAGAAAATATTTTTAAATAAACAAATTCTACAACTTTAATAAAAGAACATGTTCAGTAAATATCTTTAAGAAAAATTGATATGATAGGTCACCCCTTTGTTTTAAATGAATTCCCCCCCCCCATCCCCCATGCAAAAAAATATTTAATTCGTGAATTACATTGATGAATTGCATGTGGTCAGTATGTAGGTGACTTTCAACGCAGTGATCATGAAACCCATCCATTTTTGTTGAAAGTATGATTTAGTGGCAGTATAGTTTAGTTATGACCAGACCTGAGAAGTCTGATGCTTCAATTGTAAAAATATTTTAACAACAGATTATTTTTTATCCCAGAAGCATCTGTTGCAGACACTTGCGTAATTTTCTGCTACGGGAAGGAGGTACAGTTTAATAAAAAGCAGTCACAAAGAGTCATGCAAAATGCATTCACATACCTATATAGAATGAAATAGATAGTGGCACAGCTTTGAAGGGGAGGGGAGAGCTCAAACCATTTTACTACTAGTATTGTTGCATGTTAATTTTGCTATGATTAATAGTAATAATGTTCAATGATTAAATAAAGACAAATTTTCTGCATAATAATAGTGCTGACAGTAAAATGATTGAGCACCCTCTCCAAAATACAAAGTCACTAGAAATAGACTCAGATGTTCCCAATATGACCAAAAGAAACCAATTAGAATATTAAAGAAGTATGCAATTGAAACCTTAATCTTCCTTCTATATTCTATTTAGTATTTCAATCAATCATTTTTTTTTTAATATGAAGCTATGGTGTTTTGTAATCGGATCTTTTATTTAAAACACCTGCTTTTTTTTCCTCCTTTAAAGAAGCTGAGATTTTTTATTATTATTATTCTCAGTGGAAATAGATGTAAGAGACCAAAAGAGACCATGGTGCAAAATATTGAGACCTAATTTTTATGTAAAAAAAAAAAAAAAAAAAAAAAAAAAAAGAAGGATGAGAAGGTGCTAGATAAGCCTTTCGCAACTGAAAACATGATTACATTTTGCCCATACAGCTTGCCTTCTGACAAGTCCTGTTTTATTTCATCTTTTCCTACTATTTATGAATGAAATATACAAAAAAAGAAGACAGAAAACATCAAACAGAACAATAAGCTTTAGATTTTTCCATTCTAAATAAACTGATATAAAAGTAAAAAAAATGAAGGTAGGCAGGGAATATAAAAGATTGATTTTGTATTACTTTACATATGTATATTTGAATTGTAATATTTTACAAAGTGAATTACTTCATAATGAGTTAAATTTTTTCATATTATGATTTTAATAAAAAGAAAATTATTCTTGATTTAGTTTTTGTGTGAGAAGAAAAGAAATATTATTTTCAATAGAAATAATGAAAAACTGATTCAATATCAATCCCCAGAAACATGAGAATCATATTTTAATTTTAAATTACCAAGCATTTTTTTTTTTTTTTCAGTAACAAAGAAATAAATTTTCAGAGATGGAAAATTTCGATTTAACCATAATAGAATAATGCGGGTATGATATATATAGAAAATTATTCTCGATTTGATTGATGGATGGGAAGCAAAATACTATTTACAATAGGAGTAAATGAAAACTGATTCAATATTAATCCCCAAATACATGCGAAACTATATTTTAATTTTAAATTACCAAGCAGATTATTTTCTGGAACGAATAAGAAAAGTTTTGTTTAGAAGATATTGATCAGCGTAGATAAAATAATAAAAATTAAAACAAGGGGAAAAAAAAAAAAAAAGAAGAAGAAGAATACACAGTATGTGGCGCCATCTTGAGGAGAATCAAAAAATCATTTTCGACTTTTCATAAGTAAAATATATAAATGCATTATTATTGGTTTAAGAATTTGAAAAAAATGTGAAATTAATTAACAATTGACGACACGCTGAGAAAATATCACAAGTTTTAGATATTTAAATATGTACATATAAGAATAAAACCACTAAAAGAAAAATAGCCCTCTCCTGTATACGAATAAAAAATACTAACAGCCAGCGCCATTTTTCTAAGTTAGGAAAAAAACTAATAACGACACAAGCTGAGATAAAGGAAGCAAATCAGTAAGATATTTAACGTAATTACAAATATTTCCCAGGTAAATCCGATTCAAAAATATCAGTTTTCAATACGCATTTCAGAAAGGAATAGATGAAAGCAGTTCAGAGGTTTAAGTGTTTTGTAAAGTGTACTACTTGAAAACCCAAGACTTTGTGGAGGAAATACTCAAGAGAATAAAAAAAAAAATACTTGCTCTAAATGCATGATTATTATTTATAGACTAATTTATAAGCCTGTTTTAAAAAGTATTTCTTGTTTGTAAGTCCTAAAAGTACTACATTCACATGACCAGACCCAACGACCGAGAATACACGTTTACAGATTCATGATTCATTTCGGGAGCATGCGCATTACGCACTTGGAAAAGACGCCGGAATTTCTCCAGATAGTGAAGTCTGCTATCTTATCTAGGGATTATTCTTATCTCTTTTTTATCGATGACGATCCGAAATGGACAAAATTCGAGGATATTAGCTAAAAAGTAATTGCATTTAAAAAAAAACATGAAATCGGTATTAATTTAAAAAATAAGTTAACGAAGTATGTATAAACATAAATCGACTTTCAAACAGGGCCGTAGCTAGAAGTGAATAATGGTGGGGGGGGGGGGGGGGGGTCTTGTTTTTAATTATTTTCTAAAATATGTTTTACAAGTAAACCATGCACATTTTATATGCACCATCTTATTCCAATAACACGTACTTTTAAATTACAATTGCTAGTTTCAAAAAACTAAACTGAGATTTGGGATGGATTTGGATGTGTGGCGTGTTATCGATTACCACATCTTTCCTTATTTTGATATCCTCCCATCACAATCTAGCCCCGTCTCAGTCCATTTTTGGAGTCCCCCGTAGAGTCCATTTTTGGAGCTTTTTGTTTTTCGATGATGTTATGAATGCATATGTAGGATTGCGAACTAACTATACTTCCGATTGAGCGCTTATATTGTGAATATGTTACAGGTCGTAAAATATGAGACTGTAAAAGTTCACCGTTTATATAAAAGACCACTGACCATAAACAACATATAAATGCATATATGCATAATAGATTGAGTTGATAAAAATCTCTGCTTGATGAAGGCTGCGGATGCAAGCCGAAGGTATTAGGGGTTTAAGAGGCTACTTCAGTCTCCAGAAACGACCAGCTCGCTAACTAATGCTAATCCTATGAAAAAAAAATAAAGATATCTCGTTTGCTTTTCAGTTTTTTAAACAATTCGTTTTAGATCGGCTAAAATCGATCCGTACAGAGTTTTTTTTTTTTTTTTTTCTCTCTCTCTCTCTCTCTCTCTCTCTTTTGTTTACAAATATATGTGGACACTTATTTTCAGAACCAGTTTCGAAAGTGAAAGTATCCTCTTAAAAAACTGCAAACATAATAAAAAAACAACAACAAAAAAGGACAGATGTAGAGATCAATCTCTAATATCCAATGGGTAAAAAAATGTTTAACACGTTGAGTGACATGTCACAATCACCGTGACTGGCGTAGCACTCAACATATTAAAAATATTAAAATGCAAACGAAATGTCAAAAATTACTTTCATAGGATTAGCATTATCGAGAAAGGTGTCTTTCCAGGTGATTGAAGTAGCCCCTTAAATAATATATTTTAAACTTTCATCCGCAAATGTCACATTAATACAGGAATTTAAGATAAAATTTATTTATAAATATATAAATGCATTTATTCATGTATACATAAGATATCGAAAATTTTGTTAAAAAATACTGGTGCCCAAGACCCGACAAGTAAATTTCTGTGCCCAGGGCACTTTCAATATTTCGTGCCCTTTTAGATTGATTAATTTACTGATACTTTTTTTTCACATTTTATACTCTTATTCGAAAACTGTCAATTAAAAAAATTAAGTTTCCTGAAAATTGAAGAACAGTTCCAGAAATAAAAATAAAAACAATTTCTATTATTTACTGAAATGTGCTTTTAAACATCATTGATATATATTTTTGTCATTTCATCGGGTTAATATCAATATCTCAAATAATTCTTTTTCCACAATTTTGATTTTCATAATAGAAATTTAAATGGAATTTTAAAAAATTGAGTCTCTTAAAAATTTCGTGCCCAGGGTACAGGTCCCCAAGTGCCCATGCGATAGTCAGGGTCTGCTGGTGCCAAGCCAATGTAACATTTAGAGATTAAAATTAAATCGATCGCAAAGGGTTGAAGTTCCACATTATATTTTAGAATTAACTCAAGGTTGAGTTTAGCACTTCGTTTTATTTATGTTTACATTACAGGACGTTGTCGCAAGAACTGCACTAATTTTCGTAGAAATCGGGCAACGGTTTTGGCTTTTTAAACCATTTTTCATTGACTAAAGAAAATCGATAAGTTTTTCTTTAACTCGATTAAACGAAATATTTATATATATTAGTTTACGCTCATATCATGTTGGCAAAATAATCATATTTTACTAGAACAGGACTTAATTTGACCTTAATTAACCCTTTTTTTTCTCATAAAAGGATAAGTGAAAATATTAAAAGAGTTTATCAATTCGATAAAAGAACATGAAAATTTAAATACTGCTTATTGCTGAAGAACAGTGGCGGAATATCTACATTGAAAACAATTCCTTTTAACACGATTGAGTAAATTCAATTTAATAGTTATTTGCATTAACAAATTATAATTGTAAAAGACACTTTATTTTCGGTATTCTAAAAACATGTAAAAGAATCGGAAAAAAGCGGCCTTTGGAGAGATCAACCACAACTATACAATACAAAATATATATAAGTATTGAAATACAAACGAGATAGTTTAAAAAATGTCTCCCATACGATTAAGACTACAAAGTGGGTAATTTTGTGAGTTAAGTAGTCTCGTGAAATTGCAGTGGCGTAGCTAGGATGGGTGACACCCGGGGCGGTGTCACACCCTCCCCCCCCCCCTCCGACCTATCATATTTTGTCAATCACAATTCCACATTATTGTAACAAATGACCTTACCATTCCTTATTTACCTTTTATCCTTCTGCATATATATATAGGATAGGTTTGTTTTTGTTCCCTGGTGTATATCTCATTTAGACACACCATCTGCCAATCTGTATAAAATTTCACATTCCCAAAGGAAAGAAAATTAATTCTATAAAGTCGAGCGCTAAAAATTTCACTTTAACTCAGAATTCTTTTCCAAAATTTTTTAAGATTATTTGTAAAAAAAGATTGGGTGTCACCCCCTAGAGGATGACACCCGGGGCGGACCGCCCCCTCCGCCCCCCGCTAGCTACGCCACTGTGAAATTGGCAGGTGTCTTATTCAGAAACTATATAATCGAATGGCATTTTCATTTTTTTAGTAAATGCAGAAGATTTTCCAGAAAATTTTTGTCAGAGTTGGCGCTTTGAGCCGGATTTCGGATCCGACAGCCAAAGCAGAAAAACTTGCCGCCACTTGACAAAAATCGCTTACAACTCTAAGTAATTTTTCAATCAATAAATTGAAAATGGCTTTATTTCAAATTGCTTTACTATTCAGACCTGCCGACTTTGTTTTTATTTTTAAAAATGAATCAGAAAATATTTCAGAAAGTTTCGCGTTTGTAGAATGTAAAATTTGAGAGCCGATGATTCGAATAGAAAGGAAGAATACAAGGGCAGGACTGTGAATGTATGGAAAGAAACAATTGTACCATTGGCATAAAATCTGAAAACTGACAATATTTTATTTACTAACTTTTTTTGCCCGTATTTAAAAATAAAACACTTTCTCCCAAACATACCTTTTCTCTTAACGTTTTTAAAATATTTTAAATCGCGTGTGAAAAATAAATTTTACTTTGTTTTAAGGCTCCTTCCCTGGCCGACGAAGCGCTCGCGTGTTAATGCTATTTCCTATGGGGAGATTATTTTCTAATATCTAGTTTGCATTTTGATTTTTTAAAAAACATTTCTTTTTCATTGCATAGCTGAGGTGCATCTCTACATCGCTCTTTTTTTTATTTTTTCGATTTTGAATGCAGATATTTTTTATGGGGTTAGTTTCACTTTCCAAACCGGTTTCGAAAGGTGAAAGTGCCTTTTTAAAAAATATCTGCAACCAAAATCGAAGAAGTAAAAAAGAAGCGATGTCGGCATGCACCTCAACTATCCAATGCAAAAAAGCCAAAATGCAAACCAGATATTAGAAAATAACCTCTCCATAGGAATAACATTAGCTCGTGAGCGCTTTATCAACCAGGGACAGAAGCCTTAAGCATCAAGAAAATTTATGTAAAATTTGAAATTTCCCCTGCCCGCACACATAATTAGACGTCGTAAAGCTTTTAAGTTTATAAAAAAGGATATGCAGGAGGATCTGTAGTAAAGATAAGCAAAATTTACTTCAAAAGAAAAAAATAAATGTGTTTGCCAAAAAGAAGTAAAATAATTTCCAAACAACTCAGTGACTAGCAAAAACAATAAAACGCTTATATATGTGCGGTACGTTGTTAAGAAAACAGGTTTTTCAAGTCTCTTCCTTTACATAGCTGTACGTAACTTTTCCCATCGTTTATTCTTGTCGCGTAATTTAACAAGGAAAAAAAGAAACAAAACCACACGAAACGAACTAATAAAAGTTTCCTCTGGAACTCTGTAGCTCATTTTAATATTGCTCATTTATTTTACTAATAGATGTTTCATATATCGAGTATTCAATGCAGGGGCGTGCGAAGAGAAAACTGCTCCCAGGGCAAAATTTCAATTTGGCGCCCCTCCCCTCAACTTTTTCTTGTGACAAGTCAAAATATGATGTTGATAGTATAAATTTGGCGCCCGCGACATAATTCCCGCGCCCGGGGCGACCGCCTTCCATTTCGCACAGCACTGATTCAATGTAACAACTGAGATTTGAGAAAAGGCTAAAAAAAATGTTTAGTAAATTATTAAGAAGTCGCTCAAATAAGAAAACCAACTTTATGACGGAATGATATTTGCATCGTTTTGTGCATTTTCTTCCTTGGTCGTAAAATTCCATGTTACGTGAAAATTAAATTGGGCGATCACTAATTATAATTACCTATTATAAGACAATGGTTTTCACATTTTATACTTTAAGCATTTATTTTATTTAATTATTTACACTCTTCTCTAACTTTGTTCTTGTATTTAAAAGAAGGAATCAATTTTTAACTCTCCTCCAGATGTGCTGAAATTAAACATACACATGTGTGTACTTCCAGTGACAATACATTTTACTATTTTTATAAATTAATTACAGATTTAAAAAATAATTTTAAAGCATTTTTCTGTTAGTCGGGCGTAGATGATAAATCGCTAAATGTTCTTTATGTTTACAACTGTATACGAGTTATAACACAGTTAATTATGTGCCAAAAATCAAGCTCACTAAAATAGGCCAATTGGTGTAAAACTGCAATAAAGACATTTTAAGTACCAGAAAGTAGAAAATAAAATCATTAAAATCGTGTAAATCCTGAAAAATGCAGCATAACAGCGCCTCCTGACGGGCGGTTTACACCAAAACCTAATAAGCAACAACTTATGTCTGTCTAATTGAACCTGAACTTTGATGGAATTCGCGCATTTTAATTCTTGCGATAGAGTTATTGCGAAAATTGTGAAAAAGGCAGCACCAAATATTGGGCGATTTAAACCATAACCTAATCAGCAAAGATTAATGTCAACTTTCAAATGAATCCAAGTTTAGGAAAATCCGTGTATTAGTAACTTGAGATAAGTTATTGCGGAAATAGGGGAAAATTCAGCATAGCAGCACCACCTGTTGAACGATTAACGTCGAAACCTAAAAAGCAACAACTTATATAAACGTCTAACTAATTCAGAACTTTTATAAAAATCTGTGCATTAGTTTGAGAATTCTATTGCAGAAATCTCGAAAAATCCAGCATTAGCGACGCTACCTAATGGGAGATTTACATCATAACGCAATCAGGAACAACTTATGGTAACATCTAACTGAACTTAAAATTTGATTAAAATCCGTGCATTAGTATTTGATACAGCATAGCAGCACTACCCGTGGGGAGATTTGCCCAAAAGAAAATAATAATAATCAGCACCAATTTATATCAAGGTATAACTGAATCTAAAGCTTTATTCCGTACATTAGTTCTTGAGATAAAACGCTCACAAAATTTTTGTCATACGTACAGACGGATATTTTCTAGCAATAGTGTCCACGATCTTTTAAAGCGTGTAAAATCCGTAGAATATCGGATTTTTTTTTTTTTTTTTTTTTGTAATAGAAAAAAGTGTTTTATTTCGTATTCTGCAAAATTGTGAATCTAACTCTAACATCATCAATTTCAATATGTTACTAAATAAACTGCATACATAATATACATCCCTGCAAGCGCATTTGTTATTTAACTTCCAAAAAAACGTATATTTGGATCATCGTTTGATCATGCCCCAAGAATACTGGCTTAAGACCCCACACTAGGCACAGAAAAAGACCCGGATGATAATATAAAGAATAAAGTCTATGGGGGCGTTCTTTTCAAATATTTAGCACAAATTTTAATATTTTTACATTTTTTTTTTTTTTTTTTTTTTTTTGCATAGGATAGCTGAGGACGATCCACAACTGGTGGGTTTTTACTTTTTCAATTTTGGTTTCAGATTTCTTTTTTTTTTATTATTTCTTTAAATTTCAAAACCGATTTAAACCGGTTCTGAAATTGAAACTGCCATAATATAAAAAATGTATAAGCAAAATCGAAAAAGTAAAAACTAGCCCGGTTGTAGATCGTCCTCAGCTATCCTATGCAAAAACTAGTTGGATGTGTCAATCCCAAAACTTTCTTCTATCTCATAAGTACATTTTAATTAAAAAAAAAAAAAAAAACGTGGTGACCCCAAGTCAGGGCCGTAGCTAGGGGGGTGCTATGGGCGGCTCAGCCCCTCCTAAAATATTTTGAGCCCCCCCTGGAAAAAGTTCCAAGGTCATTAAATGTTCCGGAAAATCAAATGAAATTCTGTTCAAAAATCTTATTTAGTTTTGAGACCCTTTCACAGTTTTGCAGAGTTATTAAATTGTATCTAAAGAATGTGTTTCAACACTCCCTCATCCTATTGGTACATATGAAGCTAACAGGATGTTTAATTTTGCACCAGATATACATTCAAAATTTTCACCATCATGTACTTTTCTTAGCATAAAATGAAGTTATTACAACAGTTTAATGAGAAACATAGTACCTACAATTGTGAATATGCACTAATTTATCTTTCTGCATTAGAGAGAGAACAAAAAAACATGAGCCCCCCACCCCTACATTCCCTTGAGCCCCCCCTATCGTACACTTCTAGCTACGGCCCTGCCCCAAGTTACCCACTATCCAATTTCCTCAAACATTTGACCTAGCCTAACGAGATTCTGGTATCCGAAAAGCGTAAAACGCAAAATTTAATTAATATTCTGAGAAAATGAGCTTAGTAGTGCCTCATGTTGGGTAATTTATACTAAAACCTAATAAGCATCTATTTATGTCAAGACCTAACATAATCTGAAATTTGATGGAATTTCGTCCATTAGATCTTGAGATATAGTTATAACAAAAAATTTGCAAAACGTGGCACAGCAACACCATATCGTAGACAATTTATGCCAAAACGTAAAAAAGCGTCTAATTATGTTATGGTGTAAAAGAATCTGAAGTTTGGTGAAATTCTGTGCATTAGTTCTTGAGATATAGCTAGTTAAAAAAAACCGTGTAAAATATAGCACAGCAACACCATCAGTTGAAAGATTTATAACAAAAATTAATCATCGTGTAATTATGTTATATGTCATTTTGTAACAAAATCTGAAGTTTGATGAAATTCTGTGCGTTGGTTGTTGAGATATAGCTATCGGAAAAATCGTGCAAAATGCAGCATAGCTGCACCACCTGTTGCAGGGTTAATAGCAAAATGTAATCAGCGTCTAATTATGTTATATATTCTAGTGTAACAGAATCTAAAATTTGATGAAGTTCTCTGCATTAGTTCTTGAGATATAGCTATCGCAAAAATCGTGCAAAATGTAGCATAGCAGCGCCACCTATAGGACAGTTCACACCAAAACCTTATCAGCGGCTATGTATCTCAAGGTATCGCAGAATCTGAAGTTTGGTGACATTCTGTGCATTAGTTCTTGAGATATAGCTATCGTGAAAATCATGAAAAACGTGGCATAGCAGCGCCACCTGCTGGCCAATTTACACCACAACTTAATCATCGTCTATGTATATCAAGGGGTCACAGAATCTGAAGTTTGGTAAAATTCTGTGCATTAGTTCTTGAGATATAGCAATCTTGAAAATCATGAAAAACGTAGTATAGCAGCGCCACCTGCAGGCCAATTTTCACCAAAAACCAATAGGCACTACTTCATATCAAGGTCTAACTGAATACAAAATTTTATTAAATTTCGAGCATTAGTTCTTGAGATAGAGCGCCCACAAATTTTTTGTCACAGACAGACAGACAGACTCACAGACAGACATTTTCTAAAAATAGTCGAAACGTGTTCAGGTCCTTCTAAAACGTATAAATCCGTCGAAAACCGGAAGTCGAAAATTTTCATGAATCCAATACTTTCTTCTTGTAAAGATAGAAGAAAGTAAAAATCATGTAAAAATATTAAAATTTGAGCGAAATAATTGAAAGGAACGCCCCCATAAACTTTACATTATCATCCGGGGTTTTTTTTTTTTTTTTTTCTCTCTTCTAGTGTGGGGCCTTAAGTAAAACTTATTATAAAGGAAGTAAGTTTGACTCTAGGCCGTTGCAACCCTTTTTATTTCTTTTTTATGCTCCCGACGTCTCTTTTAACCTTTCCGATGCCCCTGGCGGCTCTTTATATTTCTTTTATGCGCCACAAGGCAATTTAATTAATTTCGGGGGAAATATCGCAAATTCTAGGGTTGTTCTAAACAAATCAGTTCAAAATATTTTTTGTGAACAAATTACAAATGTGCATTTTTTACAAAAAAAAAAAAAAAAAAAAAAAAAAAAAAAAAAAATAGAATAGTGTTCTTTTTTTGAAAAAAAGAAAAAAACTGCCCTTTCTTTTAAGAACATTATACCTTTTTTGAAAAATTCCCGCCCGGAGACCATCTTTCTAGAGAAGGAAAAACTAATACAAAATTTATTTTCTCTCTAGTTTTAGAAATTAAGTAACAAAGAAAGAAAAAACTGATAACAGAACAACATAGACTCAATCACTTGGCTAAAGTCTAAGCCGCGTATCGATTCACAGAAAATGAAACCACTTCCAACTTTTTTATTTGATTCATCTCACTCAGCACAGGGAGGGGCTACTTTTTACGTGCAGCACAGCCGACAGCTCTAACTATCAGTATATCTACTCAGAAAAACCAATTTAAAACGAAACTGATTGGGAAAAAGCTTACAATCTAAAGATTTAGGCTAACAGCGCCCCTGCAGAATCGTGCTGTCCAAAACGAAACAAGTGCTCAATATTGTTATGAGGTACAGGGCCTCAAGTGGAAAACGGGGAGGGGGGGGAGGTTGCTCTGGGTGCAGAAATTAAGGGTCCTGTATAGAGGTCTGCACGGGCCGGAATTTCCAGGCCCGGCCCGGCCCGTTGCAAAACTCAAAAGTTCGGCCCGGGCCCGGCCCGGCCCGTTATAATTTTTATATTTTAGGCCCGGCCCGGCCCGTACAAAAATCAGCGAAAACAGGCCCGGCCCGGCCCGGCCCGTTTTGGCCCGTTACAATTTTTACGATTTCTAAAAAATTCACATTTTTATCATATAACTAAGATTCTTTTAAAGAATACTGCATACATATCTATGGAATGATTTTACAGCAAATACACATTAACAACCTTAATGATTACTTAGATTCTTAGGCTTTCAACATTCGAATAAAGATTCATTAAAAAATTAATATGGCTTAGAATAAAAGAAAAAAGAAAGAAAGCTAAAAACATCGTTAATTTTGAAGCTGTTTAATAAAAGAAGATTTATAAATATATTTCTATATCATTTTATTATAGATTTCAAATCCAAATTCATTCTTAAATTCAGAGAAGCTCCTTTCTGATACATTTCTAAATTCATTTTTTTTTTTCTCAAAAACGCATAAGATTAGCAGATATCTTTATTCAGAAACTATATAATCGAATGGCGTTATCCATTTTTTGATACAAGCAATTTAAGAATACTGCAAGCAAATAAAATACTGTCATAATTAGCGTTTTGAATAGAATTTCCGGAAGCAATAGCAAGGGAAGTAAGAAAAACCTGCAATCATTTGAGAAACTATTATAACTCAACAAAGTTATACAAGTATTTTATTTACCAAAAATGAAAAACGCTATTCGATTCCAAATCCCTTTAATAGTTAGGTTTATCACTTTTATACTCTTACAATTTAAAATTAATCAGAAAATGTGTCAAACTTTCGCACTATTGAGAAATTAATTTAAAACTCATCAAGAAGTATATATCCAAAGACTAAGCTAACATAAGTTCTTTATCGCTGTTAATTTTAAAAATCATGTTTTCTGCCAATAATTAAGTCTAGTACCGGTCCGGCCAGTCTATATGTAGAAAAATAATGCAAGCGTGATCTCGGACCGGCATGAGTCAGCTAAAAAAATATTAAAACGGGTTACACATAATGTAATTCTCCGATGCCGATACACTGTACATTTTTATATTGATGTTGTCAAACTAGTATGGCCACATTTATACCTATTCCCGTTAAAACCATTTTCGTTGAAAATAGCTCATATTTTATCGTTCCTGCTTAAATCTTCAGAACGGGCCGGCAGGCCCGAAAATTTTTTTTTCGGCCCGGCCCGGCCCGTCTGGCCCGTTCAATTTTTTTGCCGGCCCGGCCCGGCCCGTTGAAAAAACTATTCTAAATCTGCCGGCCCGGCCCGGCCCGTTAGAGAATTCGAAACGATTTCGCCGGCCCGGCCCGCGGGCCGGGCCGGGTACGGGCCACGGGCCAGGCCCGGGCCCGTGCAGACCTCTAGTCCTGTACCTGCCGGCGAAGATACTCGCGAGCTAATGCTATTCCTATGGGGAGGCATTTTTCTAATAACTCTTTCTCATTTTGACATTTTCAAATAATTTTTTTTTTTCACTGGATAGCCGAAACCCGTCTCTACTTCGCACCTTTTTACTTTTTCGATTTCGGTCGCAGGTATTTTTTATAAAGTTACTTTCACTTTCTGAACCGGTTCTGAAAATGAAAGTAACTTTATAAAAAAATATATGCGACCAAAATCGAAAAAGTAATCAAGGAACGATCTTGAGAGAAACCCCAGCTGGGTTAAATTACTAAAATAAAGATAATTTAAAAAAAAAAAAAAAAAAAAAAAAAAAAGATAAAGTAATAAATAAAGTTTTTCTTTAAAATGTCAGATATATTTAAAATATTCCAGCCAAATCCTATTTAATGCTTCTTATTTGCTTAATTCTTTAGAAAGTTTTATTTATTTAGCCAGAACAATAAATGTTCTAAAAATCTATCTCAAATTCCAAAACAATCTGAAATATTTTTTTTTATTCTCAGAAAACCGTAAATGTTTACATTGGGCAACAATCAATAACGAAGTCTAGCCAAAATATCGTGCGTAATACACAGTGTAGTGGTAATTCTGAAACGCAGACGCACATGGTAGAAATATTTTGGCATTGGTCCAAATCGACCAAGATGGTTTCTTCCTATACACTATGAGCGGTTGGTTAGAACAGCTGTTGATTTCCATTCTTGCGAACGTGTATAACGAAAAAGCCTTTCACTGGTCGACATGAAATGGTAAAAGTAAAAGAAGCTTGGAATATAGAGCACGGGCACGGTTGCAAGTAAACTGTCATTTTCGCTGTTTGGGGGGCAGAAACTTCGCCGTTCCTTGTTTGTCGTCGTTTAAATCCATAGCAATCTCTCCGATATCATAACTTTTTCGTCCAATCATGATTATTTTTTGGAAAAATATAGTCCTGTCTGGCTAGGCTTAACCTTTTTCTAATGTTTCATTCACCCTCTGCCCCCCCCCCCCCCGATATATTAAAAAAAAAACATTTATTGTTGATCTATATAGTTTAAAAATTCTTAATAGTTTAAAAATTCTTATAATAAATCAATAATGAATAAAGCAAATTAGGTTTCTTCCGTCAAAAATTACACTTTCCGCCCTTTGCCCCCCTCCCCCTCCTCTGATCATATACAGTTTCATATTTTTAAAACTCTTTATTTTGTTTAAATAAAATTTGTCGCATTTATTTCTGACTTATCACAATAAATAACAATTTAGATTATCTCCAGCTTATCCGAAATATGTATGCTTCCATTCTTAGCCCCTCCCCCCCCCCATTCCCATCAAATAAGTTTTCTTTAATTTCGACAAAAATTCTCTCTCCAGTGACAAAAAATAATCAAATATATCAATACAAATATATCGATTTTTTATCATCTCTTTTATTCCGAAAAAATTTCTTTCCTCTGCCCCCTCCCCCTCCAGCAGAATGAATTTTAAAACTTTGATATTCTTCATTTGAAAAGAAAACCGATATATTTGTTGCTCACTAATAAGAATAAATAAATAATGATTAAAATCACATCCTAACATTCCGAACTTACGCTTCTCCATGTAGCCCTCCCCCCCCCCCCCTTCCGGAATACAAAGGAGTTTTTTTTTTAATCTTTATTTTACATAAAAAATCTTTTCAATTTATTGTTCCGTAGTCGCAAAAATAATTAATCATATAACTTATGCTCTGTTTCTGAAATTCTCATCCAGTCTTCTCTTTGCCCCCCCCCCTTTATTTAACTCTTTATTTTGTTTAAATAAAATTTGTCGCATTTATTTCTGACTTATCACAATAAATAAATAACAATTTAGATTATCTCCAGCTTATCCGAAATATGTATGCTTCCATTCTTAGCCCCCCCCCCCTCCCCCATTCCCATCAAATAAGTTTTCTTTAATTTCGACAAAAATTCTCTCTCCAGTGACAAAAAATAATCAAATATATCAATACAAATATATCGATTTTTTATCATCTCTTTTATTCCGAAAAAATTTCTTTTCTCTGCCCCCTCTCCCTCCAGCAGAATGAATTTTAAAACTTTGATATTCTTCATTTGAAAAGAAAACCGATATATTTGTTGCTCACTAATAAGAATAAATAAATAATGATTAAAATCACATCCTAACATTCCGAACTTACGCTTCTCCATGTAGCCCTCCCACCCCCCCTTCCGGAATACAAAGGAGTTTTTTTTTTATCTTTATTTTACATAAAAAATCTTTTTAATTTATTGTTCCGTAGTCGCAAAAATAATTAATCATATAACTTATGCTCTGTTTCTGAAATTCTCATCCAGTCTTCTCTTTGCCCCCCCCCCCCTCCCGCCCAGTTTGCTGATTGTCAAATATTTAAAAATATTGATTAAAAAAATTATTTATTTTTTAAAATATTTATTTAAAATAATACCAGACCTGTGTGTCATTAATACATGAAAAATAATCTTAATTATCGTTAACCTACAATCATTTACGCTCCCCCCCCCCCCCACATTGATACGAATATATTTGTATGCTAGTAGGAAAGAGTGAGAAGCATAAATTGTGATTTCTTAGGTTTTAAAGTTAAAATCTTTAAGTTATTTTTATTTCTATGTAAAAAAACGCTAATACTAATACTAATAATATTTTTTTGTTTGTTGTTCTATAATGACAATAGAGAAATAATTAGTAATATAAATAATCCCCATTACTGAAATTTCCGTTTCCCTTTCTTCTCATATCCTCCATATAATATTCAAAATTTCAATGAAAAGCGTATTCGTTGATATCTAATAACTATAAATATCTCCTTTCTCCCCGCCCCACCTAAAAAATAATAATTCTGCCCCCTCGTGTGTTTTGCCACAGCACACTACAAAAAAAGTGCATTAATAACTCTAATAAAGTTTGTTAATACCTCAAAGTAAAGATATTTGTACGAGAAATCTGTAGTAATTACAATGGAAAAGGAATCGTTTTTGCCACCCAAACAAGCGAGCAGCTGAAGCGTGACGTCACATGCGCGTGCTCTATAATGTTTCCTCCCGTCTTTTTCTAATCGTGTGGAAAAACGCATTTTAAATTTAAGAATTAGAAACGTTAAAAATTGAGATCATACAACTTTTATATTTAATAAACCTAATCTTTAAATTTAGAAACAAACAAACAAAAAAAAAAATAGTTCAAAATAATAGCACACACATATCAAAAATCAACATTAATAGCAAACACATTTTTAGGATTTAAAAAAAAAAAAAAAAAAAAAAGCTTAAAATTCGTAGAAGGGATTAAATATCCTGGCAGATCGGTTTTACTTTTTTTTTTTTTTTTTTTTTTACTATGACACAATGGGAAAGTTTTAAAATCTGTATACAAATATACAAAGGCCTTTAATCACTATATGGTTTGTAAAATATAGATTCAATTTAGATCGATTAAATGATTTCATTTAAGATTTAATTCTATCATAATATAATAGCTAACTGGAAAACAATGCAAACCCATCCTTTTATTTATTTATTTTTATAATTGTGATTTTTAACGTAACAAAATAGTTTTTTTTATAGCATTGGGCGATTTAAGAGCCCTTATTTTGAAATTCAGACAAAAAAGTGATGTTTTGATAGTTGTATTTTTCAATTGCCTTGATATTTTTTTATGTTGAAGTAAATCATATTTAATGATTAATCTGAAATTTTGAAGCCACAAAAAATTTTTCTCTTCTTTATAGAAAATATCCAAGTTCACGTTTGTGAATGCCATTTTTAAGAAAAATGAAATCCCAATGTGTTGAGAGTGGTATATCTCTGGCAAGCAACAACATCTCAAAATTCTTTTGGCATAAACTTATAGTATAACACTACCTGCTTATTAAAATTGATTTGTTTCCATGGGCCATTGTTATTTTACATTGTTATGTTGCCACAAAGTACAGTCAAAATGACGTTTTTGTCCATTTTCCACTCTTAATATCTTATTTAAACTATAATATCCCAAAGATTTTCTTATATTCTTATAGATTCACTACTAGAACAAGCTAAATAATGTAGTACTGCACGGAGATATTGTTGCTGTTAGTAGCTATAACCTGTTAAATATTCAAAATTTCCAAAATCTGCAACATTTAAAGTATAGTTTATTTTAAAAAAGCGCCACAGTTGATTGAAAAAAAATATGTCACGCAATAGTTGAACATATGTACAAAAACATGGAAAAGAAAAAGAAGTGGGACCTTGTGATATTTTTTAGTATAAAAATGACAAAATTTATAAGAAAAGCAATGTCTATGATCACATTTTTTCCCTAAGAGAAAATGAAACATCCCATTTCTCTTTCGGAAGAGGCGACAAAAAAGGGATATTTCATTTACTCATAGGGAAAAATCATAGAAAGACGAAAGAGAATTGGGATGTTTCATTTTTTCTTAGGGGAAAAATGTGATCGTGGACATTGCTTTTCTTGTAATTTTTGTCTTTTTTTGTCTAAAAAATATCACGAGGCCCCACTTCTTTTTCTTTTCCATGTTTTTGTACATATGTTCAACTATTGCGTGACATATTTTTTTTATTCAACTGTGGCGCTTTTTTGAAATAAACTACTTTAAATGTTGCAGATTTTGGAAATTTTGAATATTTAACAGGTTATAGCTACTAACAACAACAATATCTCCGTGCAGTACTATATTATTTAGCTTGTCCTAGTAGTGCACTGTGGTGGTTACTCCATAACCCCCCCATATGTTTAATTTAATTCATTTTATTAGCCATTTTATTTCATATCACCTTCCTTTTTATTAATGTTCTCAATTTAAATTTAATTTCGGTTTCACTTATTTTCATTTCGTCGCCTGTATTGTTTTCTTTCTTGCTTAGCTTTCGATTGTTCCAAGCCGGTAAAATTCTGTTTGAAATCATTCCTTCCGGTTTTAAATTTGTTCGAGAACTTTCTCGCTAGTTCTTTTGGGTGGAACTTCCGTTTATTCGGACACACCCCTAACCTATCAAATTAAATTCCACAGGTGACGTATTTCAAGCCGTTAAGTACATGGCCACCAGCTTTGGCCTTCCTTCTTAAGATGGTTATCAATTTTATTCTTATTAGTTACATATCTTTTCATACTGTATATTGTAATTTGGCTTAGTTTTTCCTCACCCCCTCTGTTGCTAACTGCCAAATTGGCGTATTTTGCATTTACAATAACCCTTTCTCTTTTTCCCCTGGGCGCGCGGCCACCTGCGTGAGTTGCGCCGATAGACACCTGCTGTGATGGATGCAGTCGCATGAGTGAAAGTTCGGGGCAGAGGTGCTCCCCCGTTAGCGAAGGATGGAACGGTTTTTTTTTGTTATGTTGAGATTATTACGATGCTGATTTTTTTTTAAGTGCGGCAAAGAAAAAGTGCTGCCCTCAAAATTCATCTAGGAAAGTGATGTTGATTTCTGTTAAGCCAAGTCCCTCTGTGCTGCGAGGAGCAATGAAGTGGTTTAATGCATTCCTGAATGTATTCGTTTGTGCCTTCTCTTTTTGGAAATGATGTTGAGTTTTCAAGGCGGCTAGTAGCAAGGCACTTCTCACTGCAATAGCATCCCGAGAATTGTTTTGTTTGTGCATTCTCTTCTTGGATTACGGAAATTACATAAGGTCTCATTATACGTCTTCAGTTTATGCTCTCGTGTTATCTTCACAAGTGTTGTAAAAATGTCGTCACGTATTTTATAAATATTCATTCATTTTCTCATCATCTCTTCATCAACGAGTTTTCTTCTACAAATCTAATGTGCCCAATTCTTCGATAATCTTTTTATTCTCCATCCTCTGAGAAGTAGGCAGAGGTGAAGAACTGTTTTGTTTTCAAGAAATAATATTATAGTTTACATGACGTCTTGGTGAAGATTTTTCTTTCGTCAGGTGAAGAAATTTTATTTGCATAAGTCCTTTTTACTTCATTATCTGGCCCAATATATATATAATTTTTTCTTAATATTTACGGGGCGTTATAAAGAAAATATTGGCATGTATCTATACAATATGAAGTATGATGTATTTTGTTTTGAAAGTTCATATTATGAGAGGTGTTCTTTTTCAAAAAGAAATAATAATTTATTCTCCTTTTATGTCATGAAGAAAATTGTTTAATTACATGTTGTTGAGATATCTAGAATATGTTATGAAAAGAATTTTTATTGCTTGGAGATAGCAATAGTTGTGATTAACATATGTTAT
This sequence comes from Maratus speculifer, assembly GCA_964019185.1. Classification (NCBI taxonomy): domain Eukaryota; kingdom Metazoa; phylum Arthropoda; class Arachnida; order Araneae; family Salticidae; genus Maratus; species Maratus speculifer. The sequence continues at coordinate 107,682,902 of OZ025302.1, read as the reverse complement.
GAAATGGTTGTTTATCAAGTGAGAAATTAATATGTACGAGTCACCAAAAATATAAATTTGTGAAGAAATATTTATTCATGAAAAAAGCAACAAGTACTTCATGAAATAAAATATATTTTTTTTTCTTCGAAAATTTTTCGTATATTAATTTCTTGTGCCTATTGTCTGGATTTATTTGTCATCAAAAGCCAAGGATTCAACAGGTAACTTTTTACCTTTTTAATTTTATATTTTTATAACTTTATACTTGATTTTTCTTCATCATTGGATAAAGAATATTTTTTATTATTTTAAATGAAATAATGAAGAGAGTAATTAGGGTCGTTTGCAGGCCTTCACTCATCGCAATGTACTAGTTGATTGTACGATCATTTGGCCTAATTGTGGGTAGAGGCAAAAAAAAAGTGCTTTTTTTCCACTTTCAAACATACATAACATTATATTTTCTTTGATACCCTGACCAAAGCGTCAGCTCATAGCCCAAACACACATAACATTTAATTTCTTTTGGAGCCGTGACCAACGCTTGAACATTCTTCATTATTTTTTTTTCAAGTTATTTTTCTTCATATAGTGATTAATGTTTTATATAATTATATTTTGTTGGGTATGGTGCAGTAATCAAATACAATATTTATATTGATCTTGTATTGAAATATTATCTTTTTCTGGAGCAGTGCATGATATATATACAACATAATTTTTCCATATATATTTTCTCTTGTCTTGCTATATTTTGCAACTAATATATATATGCATTATTTAACGGTGGTACTGGTAAAAATTATTGTTCATGCTAAGATAAATTATTCTTCTTGTCATACATATAATAATTTATGTTTTGAGCCATATTATATATAAATATTTACATAAAATATTTGGGTCTTATATTCTTCATATGATACTAATATGTTAGTATACGTTTTCTTCTTTTTTTTTACATATAAAAATGATGTATGAAGTAAATGAAAGTCATCAATATTTTAAATAACGAGTCAATTTATATATATATATTGTTCATCATAGGACCTGCCAAATAACCAAATTTATCATGTCATACATTGAGTTCTTATATTAATTATTTCATCATGCCTCCAAAAGCCAAACTAAATATTGCAATCCAACCTTTCGACGGTAACCCTCAGACTGTAGAATTTTTCTTCGATCAATTATCTGACTTACAGGAACTAAATAACTTTACAGACAAGGAACTTTTTGTTCTCTTTAAATCAAAACTTGAGGGCACCGCCTTACTCTTCTTTCTGGAAACTCAGTCACAGCTCAAGAACTCTAATTTTAGTGAAATTCGAAAGGCATTTATAGACTATTTCTTACCCACAAAAAAGTCTGTTTCTCTAAAATCTTTACAGAACTTGACCTTAGATTCAAATGAATCAGTTAAAAATTTTGCTTTTCGGTTGGATAAACAACTTCGACTTGCTTACCCAAAATTGGATCTTTCTGCTCTTAATTCATTAAAGTTTACTCATTTTCTTGAGGCTTTACCTAAACAAATCAAACGTAAAATCTTAGAAGAAAATATTACGTCCTTCGAATTAGCTCTTGAACGAGCAACTTTTCTTCAAAATATATATGACTCTCCCCCTAAAAAATCTTATGAAAATTTTAATCAAGCCTATTGTATCGATTCTGAAAATGTCCACGATAATTCTAGTAATACTCTTCATAAAACTCCTATAAAGCATACGAAGGATAAAATTTATCACAATTCTCAAACCAACTACTCTCCTTTACAAACTCAAAAGGACAGTTCTCATACTTCTCGTAATTTTCAAAGAAATACTAGAACATTTTCGCCTTCTCCACCGAGACAAGAGGCTACAAATAAACGTAACAATAATTTTCGTCATCAAAACTTTCACCGGAAACGTCCTTATCAACCAACCTTTGACAAATATTCTCACAAAAAAAATTCTACATCCTTTTATCACAGACGAGATGTTGTGCAGTGTGCGTTCTGTGGGAAATTTAATCATCGTATGGACTCATGCTACAAATTCAAAAACATTATTGGTAATTCTAATCAAAACTCTTCAACTCAGGTTTCGTCTCACCCTTACAGAAAGAAAAGCCACACCTCTTCTTCTTCTGAAAATAACAATGTTTATCATTTAAACAAATAAGGGAGACTGGTTCTACTGACCGCCTTCTCTCCCGTAATTCTCATTCAGGGTCAGTACACTTTGACAACAACAACAAACATCAACAATTAGACAAACGCTCGTCAGTCACTTTAGTGGCATCCACAGCTGTCCAAACTTCTCCTATGACATCTAAGTCTAACAAATCTTCCTGTTTACATAATTATTTGACATCTAAACAAAATTTTGAAAATAATGATGATGTACAAGAAAATCATGTTATATGCAGTTCTTTTAATAACTCGTATGTTCTTCCATGCATCCTAATAAATGTTCAACATAATGAAATCGCCACATTAATAGATACTGGATCAAGTTTATCTCTCTTGGATGAAGAATGCTTTAATAGCATTAAATCCAGGCTTCATTACAAATTTTTATCCAGAAATGTATCTGTATCGACCATAAATTCTAAGGTCTTCTTCAAAGGATGCATAGAGATAGCTTTTAAGATTGATAAATTTTTTTTTCATCATGTATTTTACCTTACAAAAATTCAAAATGTTCACTTTCAAGCCATACTTGGCTTTGAGTTTATTAACAAACATTCTATTACTATTTCACCAAGCTTTAAGTCTATATTACTTAAAGACAAGCACATTCCTTTTCAAAGTTATAATGAATCTCCTACTTGCTATTTTATGAATTCTGAATATAATTATGTCAATTCAAATGTACCATATTCTCTTGATGCACACAGAATGCCTTCTTATGAAAGGCCTATATCAAATAATCTAACGAGTGATACTTACATTGATAATACTTGTGCAAATTGTGATAATTCAAGTTTGCAGTTGTCCAACAATTATACAACCTATCCTTATTGTTATAATGTTCAAAATAATGGTTTGTTTACAAATAATATGGCTCATTCTGCTATGAATTTTCATAATCCTTATATTGATGGTCATTTTACTTATTTTTCTAATTATTTTCCAACTGATTATGCTAATGTGGTGAATTATGTGTCTACTAATGATAATAATATACTTAACAAGAATTCCTCATCTAAAAATACTAGTGATAGTAGTTATGTTGGTGAAAAGCAACCTCATTTAAGTATGGGTAATAAAATTTTGGTGAGTTCCAATATGGTACAATTACTCAATAGAGAATTAATACCTCCTAATTCGTTTGTTTATTTACATGTGAAGTATCTGAATCCTCCATCTGAATATTTTCTTTTTAAGCCCAATTCAAAAAACAAGGGTCTGGTATTACATGAATCATTACACTCAAAATCTTCCATTCAAAATGATTTATTTTTGGTTGTATGTCAGAATGTTTCAAAGCTCGATATTCATTTAAATAAAAATTCAATTATTGGTGAATGTATCAATGTAGATGAAAAAGATATTGAGGAATACTCTTTTGATTTAGAATTTGAAAACGAATATTGTACTTTAATTTTACCATCTGAAGAGATTAAGAGAAAACGTATTCAAGAATTATCTCCAAATGACTTTGATCTTAAACATTTACCTCCTCATGAAAGGGAAGCTTTAACAAAATTATTATGTAGTAAAGCGCTTGCCTTTTCGAAATCTCTTGACACTTTAGGTCATACTGACCTGGTCAATCCTCAGTTTACCATGTTAAATTCTCATCCAGTAAAAACCTTACCTTTTCCCGTGCCTCAAGCTCTTGAACAAGAAGCTCTTGACCAAATTGATCAAATGCTCAAAGCTGGCATTATTGAGAGATCAAATTCATCTTGGGCCTGTCCCATGCTTCTTGTTAAAAAGAAGAGAACTGATATGTCTAAGCCTCAAAAGTATCGTTTGGCTCTTGATTTAAGATTGTTAAATTCCATAATAATTCCATCTTCATATCCTCTTCCTAGGATTCAAAATCTATTGGTGCAGTTGTCAAAATTTAAATATTATACCACTCTTGACTTACCCTCTGCATATTGGCAGATTGCTGTACCTAAAGATATACAAGATAAACTTAGTTTTACTACTCCATGGGGAATTTTTACATATTTACGTTTAGTATTTGGCTTGAAGACGGCCGCCAGCACTTTCCAACAATTAATCGACTCTGTGATTCAATTATCTCAGATTGACTCCTGTTATGCATATCAAGATGATATAGTAGTGGGCGCTAATTCATTTGAAGAAATGTCCATGAAACTCACAAAGTTATTAGACACCCTTATTGCTAATAACATTACTTTGTCTCCTGAAAAGTGTACCTTTATGCAAACTAGCATTAACTTTTTGGGTTTCCAACTCACAGATCATAAAATTCTTCCTATTACAAGTAACATTTTAAAAATTACTTCCTTTCCAACGCCTAAAACCAAGAGGCAAACAAAGGGTTTTATCGGCTTGTGTTCATTTTATAGATCAATTATACCTAATTTTTCTAAATTGATTGCTCCTCTCATCGAAGTCACCAAGCCTAAAAATAAATTTTCTTGGAAAACTGAGCAAGAAAATGCATTTAAAGAATTACAGGACATTTTCTTTCATAAACCTATGCTCAATCTTCCTATCTGGAATGAAACATTTTATGTTAATACAGATGCCTCAAAAACAGCAATATCAGCTGTTCTTATGCAGAAATTTGATGGTGAACTAAAACCTATCTCCTATTATTCTAAAACTCTATCTCAATCAGAAAGGCACTACCCTGCCATCAAATTGGAACTTTATGCCATTTACAAAGGCATAACAGCTTTCAAATACTATATCTTTGGTCGACCCTTTATTCTATTGTCTGATGCAAAACCTCTCAATAATTATAAAAAAGCTACATCACCTGCTGATATTACTACTCGTTGGATGTTAGAACTGTCAGAATACTCGTACACATTCCAACATGTTCCAGGCAAAGAAAATGTCTTGGCAGATTTTCTGAGTAGAACTCCTCACATTCCTACTGAAGATCTCAATAATAATCCAGATCTTATTTCTTCACAAGAACCTCTACCTGTTGTTGATAATCAAAACGATTTACATAATGACATTCCTCACTTTCCATGTGGTTTAGTTGACAAAATCCACCATACATGTCATCTTCAAAGTGACTCTTCACTTCTAACTAAGGATAATAACCAAGATCCTTTATTAGAAATTCTTGATCACACCATCTTCTCTGAACAACAGAAGGACCCAAAAATCAAACAAATTTATGAAGATCTTAAAAATAACAAAAAATCTAAAAGTTTAAATGGCTACTATATTAATCCAAGTAATGAGTTACTTTGCTATAATGGTCATTTCTCTTCAGAAGATATCGAGCTACACAAAGCTGTTTTACCTGTGTCACTTAGAGCAAAGGCCTTAAGAATTGCTCATATTACTCATACTGGAATTCATAAAACCATTGTTAATTTAAAGAAAAGATTTACCTGGAAAACCCTTGTTTCTGATACCATTAATTATGTCAACTCTTGTGAAATTTGTTTAGTAAATAAGAATCATAAAAAAAACACTGCTCCATACCTACCTGCACCACTCCCAACAGCTCCCAATCAAAAGGTCTCTATGGATTTACTCGGCCCATTGAGAAATCGTCAATATGTGTTAACAATGATAGACCATTTTTCTCGTCATTTAGAATTATATGCCTTGAATAATATCAGTGCTGAGTCAGTTACAAAGGCTTTATTGCATTATATTTCCACTCATGGAAAACCTGAATTAACTCTTACTGATCATGGTTCTCAATTTACTAGTGATATGTTTGCATATTTTAACAAAAAGCTTGGCATTAAGTTGGAACATAGTTCTGTAGCCCATCCCCAAGCTAACGGTTTAAGTGAACGTGTCAATTCTCAAATAAAATCGTCTGTGAACACAATGGCTTCACAAGGATGTGATATACCAACTGCTCTAAAAATTCACCAATCCATATATAATGCTACACCTCATCCAGCCACACAATTCACTCCAAATCTTCTTCATTTTGGAAGAGAAATAAATGACATTTATTCCAATTATAAATCTCAAGTTTCATGGAAAATTCTCAATACTGCATATGAAATTCATAAATTGATGGATGTTATTGAAAAAATATACTATCAAGCTTACAAGAATAATGAATCATCTAGACAAAAGGTGTATGAAAAATCGAGAGAAAGATTAAAGTTTTCCAACATCAATGTTAATGACATTGTTTATGCAAAATTTCCTACTGTGTTTAACAAAAAAATACAAGGCCCATACGTGGTCAAGAAAATAATTTCTCCTGTGCTCATTCAAATTCAAGATCCCAATAATAGTCATGCTTCACCAATGTTGATTCACACTAATCGAATCTTGAAGCTTCAAAAGAGAAATGAAGCACTGCAACATCCTTCAGTTTCTTCAAAAGGTGCATCACATGATCAACCAGCTGTTGATAATGCATCCTCCACTCCTGTGAGACAGCACTCTTCTATTCAAGTTTCAAATCATGATGCAGCTTGTAATACTTCTCCTCAAATTCTTTCTTCTTCTAAATGCCAGCAAACATCTTCATGTTCCAGTAAATCGGTACTGTCACAAGCTCCTCCTGATGGCACTCATACTGGTGCTAAAAGCAAATCCACTCAATATAGAAGTTATGATCTTCGTCCTCGCAATCATAAACTACATAAAAAATAGACTAACTCTCTTTTTCCTTTTACAGGATGACTTTTGCTTTGTAATATATTCAGTCGAAGCTAGCCGCACTGATTGTCCAGCAAGAAGAATCGCTATGTAATTTTTTTTTTCTTTTCTCCAGGCTGCAGGCAGCTGTTATTATTTTTTTTTTTTCATTTTATTTAAGTCTTCTTCTCCCTGGTACAACTCAACGGTCATCCTCGGGATGTATGTATGAATTTTAATAGTTTTATTAGTTACTGCATTTATCTATAAGTCATAATTCTTACAATATATACACATAATCTCATGTATGCCATACTTTTAAATTTTATAAAGTCTTTAATTACAATAGTTGATAAAAAAAATTGAGAAAGAATTTGTCTTTGTTAGAATATGATGTCAGTATTTAAAGTTATTTTTGACAAATGTGCATTATAATAAGAAAGGTGAAATTGTAATTGATATAAGGTAAACATAAAAATGAGTACTCATCAAATTATTTTCTCTATTGTGTCTGCTCTTTACAATGCATGCATGTTTTAACATTTAACCTCTTTTAAAAAAGAAAAAGAGAAAAGAAAGTGCATGATAAACTTATATATACTAATATTTCTTCTCTTCTTGGTGAAATATAGAAAGTGAATGACTCACCATAAGTAGTATATAATATTTTTTTTGTATACTTTTGAGTGTTTATACTTTGGATCCAAAGATGTTTAATGAGTCATTATATATATTTATATAAAACAAATTCTTGATTTATAACAAATGCAAAAGTGATCACTTACTTAATTTTTTTTTTAAAAAAATGTTTGAAAATTACAAGTAAATATGTTCTAGATATCTTCTATATAGAAATTTTGACATAATTGATTTTTGTTTGTAAGTCGACATATTCATATAAATTCCTTCCCTTTTTTTCAAAATATTAAACATCTTATGTTTTATGTTTATTTTGAATGAAGTATAGTATTAAAGGTATTTATGCAATTATTGTCAATTTATATTGAAAATGTTTAAGAATATGCCTTTATGAGAGTGTAAAAATTCTCTCTTTGAAAATTATTATATTCACTTTGAAGATATTTTTATTGGAAAATAATATCATGCTTTTGTTGACATTTTTTTTGCAACTTATTAATTTTATTCTCTGCAAAAATGTGTTATTGAATAATACTAAAGTTTATTCATTTAAGATTTATTGAAAGCTTAAAAGGCTATGTGGTGATATAAGTAAATATTTTTTTATGAGAGCCTAACTAATCTCTCTGCACCATTTATATATATTTTTATTGTTATTCAAATTTTCAACTTACAAATTCATTTAATTTATTAGGTGTTATTTGAAACCATATATGTTATATATAGTTATAACATGATTCATATACAGTTATAGTATGTTTCATTTTGTTCATAGCCAAGAATATAAATATACATATTATTGTGTAATCAAATATTTTGACATTGCTAAAACATTCTACTATTGTGGTGCTTTTTGCACAGCCTAACAAGAGACTCTACAAAGTTATGGACTGTTGTTTTGCACATAGACTTTAATTTTTTTTAATATATGATAGATACCTCTGAAAGAAACTTTGTATACCTTTCATGTTAACATTTACTACAGTTGATATATTTTCATAAGGATTACTATATTAACAGTAATTATTTTTTTTATTGTTTAAATATCATGTACAACAATTATGTATATTCTTATAACTACTTCTGATATTTATTTTGTGTAATTATTTAGTATATTTGTACATGTGTTAGAAAATATTGTCTCGATGAAAAATTGTCATTTTTGTCATCTCACCAATATTTTCTTTTGGGGGACCCTGGGTAATATGTGGTGGTTACTCCATAACCCCCCCATATGTTTAATTTAATTCATTTTATTAGCCATTTTATTTCATATCACCTTCCTTTTTATTAATGTTCTCAATTTAAATTTAATTTCGGTTTCACTTATTTTCATTTCGTCGCCTGTATTGTTTTCTTTCTTGCTTAGCTTTCGATTGTTCCAAGCCGGTAAAATTCTGTTTGAAATCATTCCTTCCGGTTTTAAATTTGTTCGAGAACTTTCTCGCTAGTTCTTTTGGGTGGAACTTCCGTTTATTCGGACACACCCCTAACCTATCAAATTAAATTCCACAGGTGACGTATTTCAAGCCGTTAAGTACATGGCCACCAGCTTTGGCCTTCCTTCTTAAGATGGTTATCAATTTTATTCTTATTAGTTACATATCTTTTCATACTGTATATTGTAATTTGGCTTAGTTTTTCCTCACCCCCTCTGTTGCTAACTGCCAAATTGGCGTATTTTGCATTTACAATAACCCTTTCTCTTTTTCCCCTGGGCGCGCGGCCACCTGCGTGAGTTGCGCCGATAGACACCTGCTGTGATGGATGCAGTCGCATGAGTGAAAGTTCGGGGCAGAGGTGCTCCCCCGTTAGCGAAGGATGGAACGGTTTTTTTTTGTTATGTTGAGATTATTACGATGCTGATTTTTTTTTAAGTGCGGCAAAGAAAAAGTGCTGCCCTCAAAATTCATCTAGGAAAGTGATGTTGATTTCTGTTAAGCCAAGTCCCTCTGTGCTGCGAGGAGCAATGAAGTGGTTTAATGCATTCCTGAATGTATTCGTTTGTGCCTTCTCTTTTTGGAAATGATGTTGAGTTTTCAAGGCGGCTAGTAGCAAGGCACTTCTCACTGCAATAGCATCCCGAGAATTGTTTTGTTTGTGCATTCTCTTCTTGGATTACGGAAATTACATAAGGTCTCATTATACGTCTTCAGTTTATGCTCTCGTGTTATCTTCACAAGTGTTGTAAAAATGTCGTCACGTATTTTATAAATATTCATTCATTTTCTCATCATCTCTTCATCAACGAGTTTTCTTCTACAAATCTAATGTGCCCAATTCTTCGATAATCTTTTTATTCTCCATCCTCTGAGAAGTAGGCAGAGGTGAAGAACTGTTTTGTTTTCAAGAAATAATATTATAGTTTACATGACGTCTTGGTGAAGATTTTTCTTTCGTCAGGTGAAGAAATTTTATTTGCATAAGTCCTTTTTACTTCATTATCTGGCCCAATATATATATAATTTTTTCTTAATATTTACGGGGCGTTATAAAGAAAATATTGGCATGTATCTATACAATATGAAGTATGATGTATTTTGTTTTGAAAGTTCATATTATGAGAGGTGTTCTTTTTCAAAAAGAAATAATAATTTATTCTCCTTTTATGTCATGAAGAAAATTGTTTAATTACATGTTGTTGAGATATCTAGAATATGTTATGAAAAGAATTTTTATTGCTTGGAGATAGCAATAGTTGTGATTAACATATGTTATGAAATGGTTGTTTATCAAGTGAGAAATTAATATGTACGAGTCACCAAAAATATAAATTTGTGAAGAAATATTTATTCATGAAAAAAGCAACAAGTACTTCATGAAATAAAATATATTTTTTTTTCTTCGAAAATTTTTCGTATATTAATTTCTTGTGCCTATTGTCTGGATTTATTTGTCATCAAAAGCCAAGGATTCAACAGGTAACTTTTTACCTTTTTAATTTTATATTTTTATAACTTTATACTTGATTTTTCTTCATCATTGGATAAAGAATATTTTTTATTATTTTAAATGAAATAATGAAGAGAGTAATTAGGGTCGTTTGCAGGCCTTCACTCATCGCAATGTACTAGTTGATTGTACGATCATTTGGCCTAATTGTGGGTAGAGGCAAAAAAAAAGTGCTTTTTTTCCACTTTCAAACATACATAACATTATATTTTCTTTGATACCCTGACCAAAGCGTCAGCTCATAGCCCAAACACACATAACATGCACTTTCATATTCTGTAAGAAAAACTTTGGGGTATTATAGCGTAAATAAGATATTAAGAGCGGAAAATGGACAAAAACGTCATTTTGACTGTACTTTGTGGCAACATAATGTAAAATAACAATGCCCCATGGAAACAAATTTTAATAAGCAGGTAGTGTTATACTATAAGTTTATGCCAAAAGAATTTTGGCATGTTGTTGCTTGCCAGAGTTATACCACTCCAAACATATCGGGATTTCATTTTCCATAAAAATGGCATTCACAGCCTCGAACTTTGATATTTTCTATAAGAGAGAGGAAATTTTTTCAGAAATTGCTTCAAAATTGCACACTATTCATTAAATAAGATCTGTTTCAACATATAAAAAAAAAATCAAGCAAATCAAAAAATACAACTATCACACTTTCTCCGATTTCCAAAATAAGGGCTCTTAATAAAGACACTCACCGACAGATAAATTTGTATATTTAAAATTAAATGATGCATAATAGCTGACGTGCGGAAGGAAATCCCTCTTGAAACAACATGAAAAAAATTAAATAAATAAAGATATGTAAACTCTGGATTAATCAGATTGGGTAACCTGCTTTTACCAGAACACGGCCCACAATTCGGCGCTATACTTTTTTTCGTTACGAGTCGGTTCGATACTTTTTTAGCTCACAGGCTATCATAGCCTGAGAGCTTATGTGCCCGCCCGTTCTGTATGTACGTTCGTACGTTATAACTCATGATAAAAATATCCCTTCCACTTGAAATTTTGTATATAGGCATATCCTGATAAGGCGCTTCCCTGGTCAGTTTTTGGAGTTCATTCGATATGTATAAGAGGTGGAACGGGGGCCTCATGCCCCTCCCCTTAATTGATATGAATGAGTTTTTCATGCAGAAATATTAGTTTTTGTTCAAAATTTACACATAGGATCATTCTGATGAAGCGCTTCCGTGATTGGTATTAGGTGTTCATTGGATAAATATAAACAGGGGAAATGGGGGTTCTAATGCCCCTCCCCTTAATTTATATAAATGGGTTTTTCATGCAGAATTGTTAGATTTCGTTCAAATCTCTGAATAGTTTTGGAAGTTTAATGGTTAAGTATATAAACAGAGAAGGATAACTCGTCTTAAATTATATAAATGGGTTTTTATTAAGAATTTTCCGATTTGCTTTAAATTTTGGATATGGATTTTATATATGATAAAGCATATCCCTGATCAGTTTAGAGGGTTCAATGATTACGTATAAAAAGGGGAAAGGGGGGAGCTGATCCCCCTTCCTTAATATTTTTTTTCGAACGGAATCAACCCTTGAAAATATAAGGCTGTAATGTACAATTAGTATGCGTAGTCTGTGAGTTCAATGCCATCAGTTTAACTGAGCAATATTATTTTTATTTTTTCTTTTGAGGCGGACCGGGTTCGGCCCGGGTTGGCTTATAATACATTTGGCGAAGGGGGCGGTCACCCCGTGCGCAGAAATTGAGGGGGCACCAAATTTATACTATAAAGATCGTTTTTTCTTCTTTTTTTTGTAATATATATACATATTGGGCATTTTTTCCAATAAAAGTATGTTAAATTTTTGTTTCAAAATTATTGCACGGTCCCTTACCCTACACCCAAATACATATTTATGGATAAGGACTTTCTTTTCAAAACTTGTTTCAAGTCTTTATCTTAATCTTTCTCATTAACTTTTTCTCTTTCACGAGTCTAATTTTCTTTCGGTGCTGGTGAGAAAAATATATATTCTAAAAATAGCATGGGATTTATTTTAGGATTTATTAAGGAGAGTTTCCTTTTTTTCCCCTTCCCTCCCATGACTATACATGTCATTTTGTAAATTTATTTATTGCATAAAAGATCTGCAACTAGAACCATAGATGTTTACTATGTACCCATTTCTTTTTCTAATGTTATTTAAGATTTATAAAGTTAGTAGTACCCTGTTTAGATATTTCATATGTGTTTTAGATTAAATATGCTCAAGACAGATTTATGTATACTTTTAAATAGTTTCATCTATAAAAAATTCTTCATGTGACATGCAGAAGAGCAAATAGAAGTTGAGAGCTCATTTAATATATAATCAAAATCGCTACGAAAAAAATCTAAAATACAATAATAACTAAAAAAAAATTCTAAAGATTTTTAATCCAACAAAAAAATGTCTAAATGCTTTAAATGGTTATTCATAATAATTATTTTGGTGTTAATTCTATTTCAAATTTTTGATTGGGGACATTTTTAAAGCGCAATGAAAAAGCTTATTTATTTATTTATTTTTTAATTTTTACTTGTTTTCCGTTTATTTTTAGTCTACAAGATTACTTTAAAAAAAAAAGACAAAAGAAACTGAATGTAAATGGACAGGTACCAAACTTGGAATTGTCCTTCGGTGGGGCGTTGGGAATTACTAACCTACTGTGTATATATTTTCCTAATAACTAAATTATACCTCACCCCTATATTTTTCCTAAAAATATTTGTGGATGGCTATTAATGTTTAAATATAGATCAATAGCCTTTTTTTTTTAAAAGCCCCCCCCCCCCCCTTGTAAGTTTAAACTTCCCACGTTCCATAGTTTTCGAGAAAACGGCTTTGACAGACGGACAAATACACGAGTTATTTTCTTATAGTTTCGTTCTTAAATACAAAATCTTAAAAAACAACTACAACTTTATACACAAAAAAATATATGCGCTTTGCGATAAAATATCCCGACTTCCCTTTGATTGCGTCTTTGTACTTTATCTATTTTAGGAAAAGGAAATGTTGCAGGGAAAAATAATCAGTAAAAAATAAATGGATTGTTTCAAAACGGGAAATTGAAATACTGTTGAAACACTTGTCAACGTGAGCAAAAAAACAATGAAAGATGGTGGTTACATGCAGAGCGAAAAGGGGGGGGGGGAAGGGTTGTATTACCTCTGTAATGATAAATTCGAATACTTCTTCGAAATTTTTCCGATATTACAAGAATTCCCATGTTATATTATATTTTGCCAAAAAAACAAAACAAAATATTTACAGCAAGAATAAATTTGAATTTCATGCGAATGATTTCAATTCATTTAAAAAGAAACAATAGAATTTAAATTCAAACTTATGCAAAATCAATTGATCATCTACAAAAGATTGTAAAATCGTTCCTTAAAAATTTCACTGAAATGTGGAAAAGTATAAATTTCGACTAAAATAAATCTATGTATATGCAATTAAAGCCTTATATATTTGAGATAGGCAACAGACGAAGTTTGTCCTTTTTTTTCCCTCCCCATGAAAAAATTTATTCATTATTATGAATATTAATCATTTTTAAGATTTAAACTCATTACTTAACATTTTATTAATAGTATAAATCATTTGAATAGTACTTACAGAAAACGCAGTTAATGAACATTTTACGCTTTATCATTTCCTCCCCCTTTCTTTTAATATAAAAACTAGTTATTTAAATCTAAATAATTTGGATTAGAATTTAAAAGTCATTTTTAAAGTCCCATTTCTAAAGTTGTGAATAGAATTTCGGCAAAAATGATACATAATAGATGCCTGTTAACCCCTTCGCGACGGGAATCTTTTACGAAATGTAACGTTTTGCCACCAGTTTTTAAATACAGAAATTTGTACTTTATTAAATCGAGAAAATGCCCCGATTAAATAAGGAAAATTTTACTGGTGGTGATAAACACGGATTCTTAAGCCTTTTTGCAGCACGTATACGCGTCGCTCTTCCCCAAGGGTTTAAGCTGGCTTTTGAGCAATATTAGCGATTTCGCGAATAAGAAGTAAAAAACAGTAGCCAAATTAAAATATATATATAGTTAGCAAAATATATTTGGTGTGAAACACAGAAAAATCTACCTTTAATCGCTTACTGTATCTTTTTTTTTTTAGCATCCGATGCTATTTCTTTCAGACAAGCTAAAAATGTCGTGTCATCAGCCCTGAATTTTCTAGTCAACCGATTTTGATAATTATTTTTTTAAATGAAAGCTATTTATTTGTAGTTGTGCCCATTTTAATTATTTTTTAATTTATTTCCATTTTTATATTTTATTTTTAATTTTAAAAGCTTTTTCATGACATTTCTTCAAAATGGTGGCAACACAGTTTAGCTTTTCTCTCGATAATAAAAATTTATTTTCTAAAATGATTGCGTATAATTATGCACTGAGTTAAAAAATATATATTTACTGAGAAATAATATTAATAATGTAAATAAAATGACAGAAAATAATTTATGATAAAAATTAATGTCTAAATCAAAATAAGAGAAATTTCAAATGAGGAAAATTATGTCATTCAGCAACCAGATAAAAGGGAATTACAATATTATTATGGAGGCCTTTTTCATAAATAGTAACTTTAAAAGAACATTTGAAGAGAAAATGACGTCACTATTTAAAACATTGTATTTTTACTCATAACGATATTAGGTACTACTCTGTTATCCCGTTGACCAATTTCGCCAAATTATACAAATCGCCACATTAATAGCCAAACTATACATATTGACATAATTTTTATTTTAAATAACGAAAAAATAAATAATTAGTAGAATATTAATAAAAATATTAATAAAAATCACTTAATGACATTTTAAACACATGAATCGTATTTAATGTCATTGAATGTGACATTCACGATCATCCATTATTGGCATTTAATCTTATAGTTTGGCGATAATTTTTTGGTCGATGGGATAACCTAGTAGTACCCGTTTTTTCTTCTTTTTTTTTAAATAAAGCTATTTTTCTGTGAGTGCATATAAAATAAAATTTCTGGATTTCACCGGCACTCATATTACAATTTTAACTGTAGATGTGCGAATATATGAATGCAAAATTGTAACTGGCAAATTTGACATTAAGTTTGTAAATATATTTATTATATATTGATTCAATAATGCAACTACTTTTGCTTTTTTTTAAACCAAATCGATCGGGTCTTTTGAACATTTCATTCGTCGAATTCGACGGGATTCTATTCGTTTTATTGTTAAATTGCATTTCCTTTTACTCAGAGTCTATAAAAAAGCGTTTAAACTAAAGAAAAAATCCGTTTTTGATGAATCTAGTCAATAAAGAAGTAGCACGCCAAATTGTATCTCTTTATTATTCCGCAATTCCAATGTCTCAGGGAGAAATTGTTATTCAATTGGGTATTTCACGCCGTTCTGTTTGCTATTATATTGACAAACACAAGAAAAATGAAATTAGTTCATTGCAATCTAAACGGGGTCGCTCTTCTAAAAAACTTCTATCGATTTTTTTTTTCTAATCGGAGGCGAAACTGAATTCTGCAATGGTAGAATCTACATTCATCTTGTTTTTTTTTTTTTTTTTTTTTTCAATGTATTCTAAAATACCATAACTTTTTTTGGTCATTGCTTAGAAAACAGAAATTCTATTATACGCTACAAAAACTATTAAAAATAAGTACATTCTAAATGTCTAAACGTTTCAAACATTCTTTTAGCAGTAAATTATATCAGATTTTGACTATAACCGACAGAAAAAATTTATGATTGGCCGATGATACTTTGCAGCACGGTAAATGGCAAATTCAACGCCGCATTATAGCAAAACTTTTCTCGATTTGGCGATTGATGCGAGTAATTTTGGTTGCAATTTTACCGGCGCATAGTTAGTGATAGACAACAGAGAAACACTTATCGTATAATCTTTTCTGTATCTTTGGCTGATGCTAAATTGCTTGCCCAACCTTTTACTAAACAGGGGCGCATTTCAGCTTTTGGCAGACAATGAAGGGCGCCATCATTAACAGGGCCCGGACATGCAACAAAATTATATCACAAATGACATACCGCAGTAGAAGACATAAGGCCCAATGTGGATCTAGATCTCCATGTTAAAAAAGAAAAAAAATCAAAATAACTGCAAATCGTAGTAAATTTTGAATTGTGTATGTGCATTTTTCTGTAAAGCACTATCTCAAAAATTTTTGTAGTGGTAGCAACCAGAAACTTGAATCTGGCTTTTAATTGAATTAAAATGGTAATCAGAGATAATGTTAATTTTTTTAATGATGAACAAATACTCATTGATTTATTTTAAAGGCGTAAATATGTCATTATAAAAAGTACAAAAACAGACATATTAATCACCAATCCAAAGATATTTCCAAAGAGATTGCCTGAAAGACCTTTCACTGGTTGAAATCATTTTGCATGATTAATTTATTTTAACAAAATAAGAAAAATACCAATCATTTTTAAGGTCTGGAAGAAAAATTAAACCCGTTTACCCATATTATAAAATTACAATAGGCCAGCATAATAGCATCAATAACAGTAAAATCAAAAAAGCTGAATTTTTTGCACAAACGAAGGTAAAGGGATGAGTTTATTTTTTTACATTTCATAACTTAACGTATTAAAAAAAGTTATTAACAAATTTTAAAAATTTTTATTGTTTTAGTTTTTATAAAATTTTTCATAAAGAATTCCAATAAGTTAGTTTAGAAATTTAACTACACATGATTAAATTTTTAAAATGCATTTTGATTTTTCCTGCTTGAAATACACTTACAGAAGTTTTAAAAGTGTCTCTTAAGCAAGTATCAAAGAGTTTAAATAATGCATCTTTTTAAATGGACTTTTATATTTAAAACATGCTAATAACAGGAAACCTTCAAAAGGGCGCCAAAAAAATCCTCAAAGGGCGCCATGGCGTCCGCGGGCGCCGCGTTGGACAGCCCTGCTAAATTGTATTTGTGTTGAATGTATCGCTATAAATAATAATGTAAATGGTATGGTGCGATTGAAGATGAAAAGCGACATCAATCGTACAGTAACGTGAAAACGAATCTCAACTGTAACCACACACAAAAAAAGAGCAGAAATTGAACACTCGCAATTTGGCGAGTCTGATTGTTCATTTACTTGCCAAATGAAGCATTTTGTTGCGATTTGACGCAATGGCGAGCGGCAACGAGAACCCTGCTATTGAGCCTCTAATGCCCATGATAGAATGCATTCCAGAAATTGCACAGTTCAGAGAATAGAAATTCATATCAGAAAATCTAAATAATAAATTTCGGCCTATTTAATAAAATGCCCGTTACTAAACAAAGCACAAATTTTTATTTTAAATTTTCTGATGTGAATATGGAATATGTGAATTAAAAAATCCATTAAATCGGTAACATGAATGCTATCACTATGGGCAAGAGCTGATCAAACCTACTTTATCCAACAATTACAGCAACTAATTTACTCCATTTTGGGAATAACGGATTTTAAGCTTATTCTATCGACGAACACTTTCAGAATTTTCAAGCTATGTTTTTGAGACTTTCACAAAAGTTGCTCTATACATTTAGCTAGCAAAATATGTAAATGAAATTTTGATAGCTTTCACGCATGCGCAATGAAAAATTTAGTAAACCTGCTCAGTTTTCATACAATTATTATTTTTTAATTCTGATTACAGGGTATTGTGTACAATGTTGTACATCATATTTTCAGATAGGAACATTATTTTATATCAAGAACTCAGCAAATTATAAACAAAAGATAAATTAGAGACTGTTTTTATAAAAATCTTAATTTCTCTACGAGTATACATGCTATCCGCATAAAAATGAACGCAGTTTATTACAATAACCCACTTAATCATAATCTACAGTTTGAACTCTTTTGCTACATTAGTTTTGACAGGGTTATCCAAAATATATTTGTTCTTTTTCAATTTGTTGACGGTCCCCTATGGAGTTACTTGAAAAAATCTTCACGGAAATGTATGACCTGTACTATTTTGTTTACATTTTATGCATCTGTTTTATTATAAAAAATATATATATATGAATTCTATTTAACAAATTCCCTTCATAACGAAGTGCTTAAGTGGAACGATGCAACTTTTTTATCACAGCGTTCATTGGCGCACGCACGGGGGGAGCTAAGGAGGCAGACGCTCCTCCGAGACCGCGAGCTTAGAATAACTGTTTTAAATTTTTGCATAGTTTTAGAAAACATTTATTATTTTTAATAAGTCCTGCAAAATAGTAATTTTCAAAACTACTAATCATTTCATAATCTTTTTTTTTTATTCGTAAATTTTCTTATGAAATTTGAAAGATTAGCATTTTCAATATTCACCATTTAAAACAATGTTTTCTTTTTATTTATCAAAAAGGTTTAAACTTTCAGAATTAGTCCCATCAAAAATTTTCGAGGCCCCTGTCTCAGCCAATCTTCGCTCTGTATAAAGCCAATAGAAAAAATATATATTCGGGCCCGACACATTTCGTCCATTTTAAATCAAATATAAAAAAATCGAACCGAGATCGTCCGACATTCCGTTCTAGATCAAGAAAATATAGATCTCTAAAATTGCTAGCCCCCTCCAAAGTTTAATCTCGAGTGCGCCACTGACAGCGTTAATGGGTTAAAGAAAGAATAAGGCAAGGGAATCTGCATACCCTCCCCCCCCCCCCCCGCCCTTTTCAACATAATTAAAACTTAACTCTTTCCGGCACACTGTGTCCAGTCCAGGATACCTAATTTTAATTCCAAACGGCACCGATAATATTTTAATAAAGTTTTACTTTTACAGCGAAAGCTTAAATGATGGGGTTCATAATTTCTCAAAAAGTTGTTTCTAAATTCCGATGTCAGTCGATAATTTCTTATTTTACTGACAGAATTTGCCCATGCCGGAATAGGTTAAAACCCATTTCTCAAAATACACTTGATTATTTGTCCAATTGATCTAAATCCATGAATTATAAGCTTCAGAATAACGGTGAAGGTAAGTCCAGTATCAGAAATAGTGCAGCACGGCCAGATTTTGTTTGCAGGGTTCATACAGGGTTGGGAAGAAAAAATCCAAGGAGTCCAAACAATCTTAAGGACTTGCCACTTTTGATGTTATTTATGTGGCATGCACTTGCACACCCCAATTTTTAATGCCCCATCTGGAGAGAACATTTTAAACAATTTTTTCTTGATTAGAATCTAATTATTGGTGCTGAAATTGCACAGAATTCAAAACCTTGGTGATTTCCAATGCAGAGACCAATGGTCATATACAAAAAGATCAGTCAAACACGAAATACTTATTATGTATATCGCATACATCTTTAAAAAAAACTAATTCAATATACACGAAAAAAATATAATTTTTTTACAATCGCATTTTTTTTTCTCTCTCTCTTCCGGGAGCAATATTGTTTGAGTGCAAAACCGAAATACAGTTTAAGGAGTTTCTAAGGAGTATTTTGTTTAAGTAGTTCTACGTACTACTTGGGAATATTTTCATTTCTAAGTAGTTTCTAAGGAGTCCAAGGAATCTGTACGAACCATGTGTTTGTATCTTGCAGATCAATCTAATAGCTTTTAAATAAATTCTGAACTAAAAAAAAAATAGCTGAAATATAATTTTCTTTCTAGATTTATGATATTTATTGTACCTTTTACTTATATTTTCTTTGTAAATGCAAACTGCTCATTTTATGGGCTACATAACTCCTTACACTAGAAAGTTTGGTCCAACATATTTGGGTCGCAGATAAATTTTGATTTGCTGCAGATTAACGCAGAAAATTCTGCTACTGGGAAGGTAAGTACGTATTAATAAATTCTAAAGCCTTACAACACTAAAAAGGAAACGGAAATACACAGAACTGAACTTCCAAACGGAATCCCATCCTTCTCCTTGTCCTATCGTGACGACAAAGCAGCAATTTTAACCTGTTCAATTACAGTCGAGTCTATATAACGAAATCCATCGTTTCAGTAAAAAATTCGTTATATAGAGAAATTCGATGTATAGAGAATGATGTTAAAAATCGTATTTAATGTGTGAAATTTGAACAAATATTATTTTTGATCTTTTTAAATAAGAATTTGAAATGCTTAAAAGTAAATATTAACCTAACATTTTATTTCTTAATTATTTAAGCTGTTTCAAAAATGAGAATAGACATTTATCTGTTTTCATATGGAAAGGTGTGTGGGAGGTGGGATGAATTCGTTGGATTTAAAGAGCAAGGAGAAAAGTAATAGTAGTAATAATAATAAACTCAGCACTGAACGATAAATCAAAAATAAGTGATGGAAAATTGATTCCATTTGATTTCGAAGCTTTTTTAAAACTGAATAAATTAAGACCAATTTATGAAAAAATTCGTTATATGGAGATAGATATTTCGCTATATAGAGACTGTTTTTAATGTAATAATCATGCGAAAAGGGGACCGTTCCTACTAAAAATTCGTTATATAGAGAAATTCGATGTATGGAGTTTTGTTATAGAGAGACTCGACTGTATTTTTGTTACTATTAAAAAAGAATGTGGTATTGATAACATACATATGTCGATACATTTATTATTACGTTTGTGTATCATCTGTGTTTAATTTGCAATAATAAAAAATAAAAGTTTTCTGAATCCTTTCTTGCACAGAAAAAATCTGTTCGTTGATTGACATTGAAATTTACAAATTATTTTTTTTTTTAGAAATTTAAACCTCGTTACTTTTTGCATTTATTGTAAAATAAAATTTCATTAAAATATTCTTGGTGTCGTTTGTAAGTTTGGAATTAAAATTAGGTGGTCCCAACATGAAACTACGCCGGAAAGGTTTTTTTTAGAAATAGTAGAAATTATGTCGCGCCAGAACGGACCAGGCCTGAAAATTCCGGCCCGTGCAGGTGCAGACCTCTGTGGGATTGTAGTGCAAATCATCCTTAACAGGCTATTTCATCATGCGAAACCTGTTCACTAATGTTAATCCTATAAAATAAATGTTCTAGAATAGCTTTTTTGCATTTCAATATCTTTAAGGGATTTATTTATTTACATTTATTATTATTATTTTTTTTTCATGTGTGTGTGTGTGGTGACGGGAGCATTGTTTAGCTGAAATCCATCTATACAAAGACTGTTTTCTACTTTTTCGACTCTATTGACAGTTCTTTAAGAATATTTTTACCTTTGAACCAGTTTCAAAAGTAGAAGTATTTTCAAAAAAACTTGCAAAGAAAATCCAAAAAGCAAAAAATTTACAATTACAAACTTCAAAACTTCTCCAAGCTTGAAGCTTAACACCTTAGCTACTTAGTAAAAAATAAATAAATCTAAAAATATTAAAATGCAAACGATCTATCTTTTAAAAAAATGGATTCCATAGCATTAATAGCGAACGCATGTTTTCACGCCAGTAAAGTAGTTCCTAAAGTGTACTTGTTGCGGTCCCATAACGAAACTCGCTAAATTTAAAAGAAAAAAAAAATGTATAAGTACGCAGGTACACACATTTTAAAGGTTAAAAGAATGCTAAGACGCAAATATCTCAATGACGAGCACTAAGTTTTTAAAAATAAATCTAGATAGATAACATTAAACGGTTTAGAAGAGAGGAGTTGAGTAGATAAGGCGCATTTTTAACGTCAAACAAAAATCTTTCTTCTAAGATATTTTTTGGCTGTTTTAAAATAACATAGAATCTGTACTTATTGCTTCTCAGATGGATTTTTGTTTGAAAATTATTATGCAAGATCAGGTTTATTAACTCTTTATACTTGGAAAACAAAAAAATGAAAAATCTGCTACAAATAAATCTGTTTCTTATGCATATATAAAATATTTATTTGTAGGTTTTTAACTTATGTAAAATCAGGTTTATAAAAACTCCATACACACACAAAAAAAAAAAAAAAAAAAAAAAATCAAATTGAAATTTTTTATAAATAAATCGTCTCTTATCTAAAAAAAATATTTAAACAATCTTTAGGCATAGATTTATTTAGCAGATTGCAATGCATTTTTAACACTTTCCAACAAAGTTGAAAAGTGTTTATACTTTCGGTTTGTCAGGCCGTCTTGTCGCCCTCTAACTCTCGTAAATATACTCCGATTGCCATCAAATTTTTGAATTTTATTGACGTTTACCGTAGCACGAACCCTATTGAAAATGAAGTTTCTATCATGATTAGTTTATTTACAGGAATACTCAAAAGTTTTCCGTTACATTACGGTCTATGGGGGGAAAAATGTTTTAAATTATTGTCAAATATATTCAAATTTATATACATTTGTGAAGAACACTAAAATATGTAATCTGTAAAATATGCACTGAAAATAATAGTTATTTATTTACAGGGCCACACAAAAGAATTTCATTATACAATAATAAAGGGAGGAATTGTTTGCGACCCCCTCCTCCCAACATTTCGCAATTTGAAAATATGCGTACACTTGCAGATTCATTTTAATTACAATACTGGGCAAGTAGGGTCCCAAAAATTCTATTTATAGTCAGCCCGAAACTATTTAAAAGTCAGACACACTTCAAATCGAACCCGAATTAAGAGAAAATTATTCCCCATTTTAATAAAATTAAAATTGGAAATATGATTCACAATAAAACTCTAATAAAAATTCTATATATATATTTAGTTATTTGATATATTATTTTTATTAAACAAATTTTATATTTGTTTTAAAATGACCACATACATAACGTAACCCGAAACAGCACAATGCAGAAAGAACTCAAGTGAGTTAGATATCGAAAAATAAATTTACAAGCAAAATTTTCAAATTCTATAAAACTCAACACCCCCCCCCCCCTCCGTTTCCTGTGCTCAGCAGCCGTACGTTATTGTAAGAAAATTTAACCTCTCTCTTTCATGCTCATAAATCATATCAGTAGTCTAAAATAGTGATGGAGTGCTTGTGATTTATTTTCTTTTAAAATTTATCATATGTTGGATTTTTTTTTTTTATGAGCTAGCTGCCATATGAGGAGTTTATTATAAACATAATTATGTCAAGCTCAAAATATAAGTTGAGGTACTGCGTTTTTTTTTTTTTTTTTTTTTTTTTTTTTTTTTTTTTTTTAAGACCACTCAAGTAAAAATCGAAACGAGTTTTTTAGTCATGAAGCTTAAATTAACTGAACTATTTACGAAAGATTTTTTTTTTTGGTGGGGGGGGGGGGGGGGGTGAATAAAGAATTTTTTTTTGCTACCGATTTTTCAAAACAAATTTTCGCCTAATTGAATAGGAGAAATGGTGTTTAAATAAGGCGAAGTTTACAAAAAAAAAAAAAAAAGGTGTGTGTGTGGGAGGGGAGCAATCGAGGATTCTGAGCATCTGATACGGCACGTATATGGGTCATTCGTTCCCAAGGTGTTTAAAGATCAAGCCCTGAGATATCTAGCGCTCTCGGATTTTGGGGGCCCTAGAGAAATTTTAGAGTTTTAACAGAAAAACATTTCTGTGTACATAGAACATAATCAAAAACATTTTAAATAAAATATTTGTTCAGTCATTCGCTTAAAATCACTATAAATTGAAAAGAAAAAAAAACTTATTGGCACAAACATCTTATCGCGCATTAGATCTTACCGGAGATACTTCACTTACGCGAAAATATCGGCTCGCAAATGCTATGAGGGATTTTTATTTTTAAACGCGTATCTCGTTTTATTATTTTGCTGTGGATAGCTAAGGTTGATCTCTACTGTCCCCCTCTCCCTTTTTTTTTTTTTTTTTTTTTTTTTTTTTTTTTTTTTTTGTTTCTTAGCAAATTTGTTTTTAAGATACTTTCTTTTTCAAACCCGGTTTAAAAAAAAAAAAAAAACCCATTGAAACCTGCGTAAAAACGGTTGTGTAGAAATAGACTTCGGCTATCTACTGAAAAAACATGAAAATGCAAGTGATTATACTTAAAAATAATAATAATTCTCCCATTTAACATCAATAAGGTGGTATTTTCACTTGAAGGAAATACTAGTTCCAATAAGAATAGCAGGAGTAAGAAAACAGAGAACGGAGGGGGAGGGATATTTGTTCTCCAGGAAGCAAAATTCTTTTCTTGCAAAAAATGAAGTCACATTTAAACTGTTTTATTTAACTTTTTTTTCGTAAAGCTGGAACCTTTGAATCGATTTTAATTCTTAATAACAAGCTAGAATTATAAAAAATTATAAAGTATAAGCTCGCTAACCCAAACTAGTTGGGACAAGTGCCTGTTCGGATTAACCAGAATTTCTGAATAGGGGGTTTCACTGTATAAAGAGATGTGTTCAGGATTATGACATTTTAATATATTTAGACTAAAATTTGTGGCTATACGATCGGCGATTTGGGCGACAGCGCCCATCCCTGTTTTCTTGACCCTGGACCCCAAGTCAGGGATGATTTATGACCCAGAGTGAAAAACCCTGAAAATTAATTGATACGAAGTAAAAAACTTCACTCAAAAAGATTTGGAACAGCAAAGAAACAATTTTGGAGCAGAAAAAAACAGTTTTTAGTAAAAGCAAAGGATTAAAAAATTTAGCAACAAAATCAGTTTTGGGAACAGAAAGTTCCACACTCCTCCAATAATAATAATTATTATTTTGTAATCTTTTGGCGAAATTTGTGGCCTTTTTCGCGATTTTTTCACGAAATTTGCCATTTTTTCACGCTTATTAGACGAAATTTATTGTTTTTTCACGATTTTTTGACGAAATCTATTTTTTTTTTTTTTTTTTTGCGATTTGAGGACGAAATCGATCATTTTTTCGCAATTTTTTGACCTTTTTTTACGAAATTCCCATTTTTTAGCGATTTTTTTAAAGAAATTAACGTTTTTTACGTTAATCTTAGACGAAATTTGCGTTTTTCCTGCGATTTTTTCGAAATTCGTGATAGTTTTTAATGTCCGAATTTCCCGGTAAACCCAACGCTATCATAAACCCGGAAGAGGAAGAATCGATCAAAAAACCCCGGAAATCTGAGATACACCCGAAACACAATCACCCCTGCGCGAGTGCTAGATAGCATACATCTCGGCCAAGTAGTCAGTCTAACGCGGGACCATTGGTGCTTATGTTAGTTCTCAAGCAAGCTAAATAGTCATTTTATCGAACCTAAAAGATGAAAGGCTGAAATCTTTTTAGAACTTAATTATAAATATAAATTAATAATTAATGTTCAGGCATTTTTCAGTTAGCTAGCCACTATAGGGCAAAATTGGGAAATTTTATTAGCGACCATTGGTCGGGAGGACTAGTTTTTTAAGTGGCCACTTTCTTTAAACTAGTGGCCACTTTTTTATTTATTAATAATAAACAGTAAAAATTTTATAAGCATAAATCTAAAACTGAATAGTCCAAATAAATATGTTAATATAAATATATTGGAACAAAAAAAAATAGAATCCTTGATGAAATGCAAGAAAATTTTATTCTCATTATATGAAAATGTGGCCGGGAGGTGGCCGCTGATAGTTAATTTTCAACTAGCCACTTTTTTTCATTTACTGGCCCTGTGGCCGGTGGTATTACTCGTGCTCCCAGGGTTCTATACAATAAATATAAGAATTATTTTTAAAAAATCGTTGCTAAAAGAATAAGACTTCATTAAAAAATTATACAATGTATGATTGGGTATCGTTGTATATTTTAGAAAAGTATGAATGGGTATACCATTGAAGTTCTTTAACCTTTTCGCTACTGGCGAGTATTACAGTATTTTTAATTATTACTGAATTATTTCTTCTCTCGTTTGACTTCTAAGCGAGATTTTTGTTTTATTTTCATTATCTCGAATCGCAGAATTCAAAACATTTTATTCTTATATCGAAATCTCATTTATATTTGAGTATCATTAATAAAATAGGACAAAACTGATGTACCCATTTGGGTACTCAGGGACTGAAGAGGTTAAAATGATGAAGTAAAAAAATATCAAATGTTGCTATTCTGTATCACTCTTTATATATATATATATATATATATATATATATATATATATATATATATATATATATATA
Organism: Maratus speculifer; assembly: GCA_964019185.1. Taxonomy (NCBI): domain Eukaryota; kingdom Metazoa; phylum Arthropoda; class Arachnida; order Araneae; family Salticidae; genus Maratus; species Maratus speculifer. Next base: position 107,656,501 of record OZ025302.1, on the reverse strand, counting down.
TATATATATATATTATGAAATAAATTTGGTACTGACAATAAAAGTAGTACACATTTAAACTTCATTTGGCATTCATAAAACTAAATTCAGCTAACAAAATTTTTGTTTAAACTTGACATTGTGCTAAATGCGCTTCGAAAGGAAGTCGCAAAGTACTACGCCATTTTGGTCTGTGTCATGTTTTTCCAGGTGATTTTTATTTAACTTTTAAATATACCTGAGGCATATTCAGAGATTTACTCAATGAAACCTGGTCGCAAATCCTATGGTATTTATGTGAAGTATTCTAATTAGTCTGTTTTCAACAATTTGACGTTTATTGCTTTTATACTGCTAGTGGGCATTGCATTACACAAGTGTATAATTAAAAGTTATCTAGGCTTTAAAAATCAATGCTGCATAAAATACACAGCCCCTGTCATTATGTATGTCCAAATCGCTCGAGTCTTTAAGGGTCAATATCTCGGCTAATTACCGACGATTTCTTTCAAAATCATTATCAAAACGGCTTTTATACTTCTGCTACGATAGGCATCTCCAGCGTTTCACAACACTTTTGCCGAGTGCCATAAATCAAAAGTTATGAAACGGGAAAATGCGTTTTTCTCAAAAACTAACTGATCTAGGGTAATCGCCATAGTTTTCCTGCAAAGTTTAAATTATCATCTAATACCTTTAATTTTTTCATAATTTTAGTTTCAGTAGATTCGGAAATAGATAAAGGGGGAACATATTTTTGCACTATATTTTCGACGATATCTCTGAAAATATACCTAAAGTTTAAAAATGTATTTTTGAGTTCAGCGTTTTAAAAGCTTTCACGCGATATTCCGTACTATATACAAAGAAAATATTTTAATTTTCTTAGATAACATAATTAGCCCCAATACATTTTTTAAACATATTTTTGAATATTTAATAATCTGTAAATATTTGGGCCAAGTCTTTATTACTTCCCTCAATTTGTACTTCCCACGATCCATAATTTACGAGTAAAAAAAATCCCTTTCGGCATGGCCTATAGGCGGAGGTAGATTTCGAAAAGTTTTCATCTCAAAAAAAAAAAAAAAAAAAAAAAAAAAAAAAAGCCTATTTTTACTCAAATGCCCATTTTGGCAATATATTTTGAATTATATTCTTACTTTATTTAAAAAATTGAACAATATGCTCATTATATAGTTCCTAAATAACAAAAAACTGTTAATTAAATTCGTTTGACAGCAAAATTGAATTTAAAAATGAGTCATAAAATAACCAATTTATTATTTTAATACATCCACAATTCTTTAATCAAGATCGCTTTGAGAAATTTTGTGCGAAGTGCCAACTTTGACAGATTTTTTTTAAATATATATTTAGCCTTTATCAAAACTCTGACCAATACGGCACATTACACAGTTCCTAAATAACAAATAACTGTCAATTGAATGCGTTTGAGAGCAAAATTGAATTTAAAAATGAGTCATAAAATAAACAATTTGTTATTTGAATACAACCTCAATTCTTTTATCATGATCGCTTTGGGAAATTTTTTTGCGAAGTGCTTACTTTGACAGCTTTTAAAATATATATATTCACCCTTTATCAAAAAATCGACGAATACGCACATTATATAGTTCCTAAGTAACAAAAAACTGTCAATTGAATGTGTGTCAGAGCAAAATTGGATTTAAAAATGAGTCATAAAATAACCAATTTGTTATTTGAATACCCACAGTTCATTAATCATGTCGCTTTGGGAAATTTTGTGCGAAGTGCCCATTTTGGCAGCCTTTTTTTAAATATATTCTGCCTTTATCAAAAAACTGGCCACTCCGTCACATTATATAGTTCCTAAATAAGAGAACCTGTAAATTGGATGCGTTTGAGAACAAAAAAAGATTTAAAAATGACTCGGTAAAAACGCAATTTCTTAAATTTCCGCAAATTTTAATCACGATAACTTCGTGAAATTCTGTTCAAAATACCCTTTTTGGCAGCCTTTTAAAATATATATTCTGCCTTTATCAAAAAACCGCCCAATACGTCAAGTTATATAGTTCCTAAATAATAGGACCTGTAAATTGGATGGGTTTGAGAACAAAAATGAATTTAAAAATGACGCATAAAAAACGCAATTTGTTATACTTAATGAATTTTTTAATGATGAAAACTTCGGGAAATCTGTTCAAAATACCTTTTTTGGCAGCCTTTTTAAAAATATATTCTGCCTTTATCAAAAAATTGGCCAATACGTCGCATTATATAGTTGCTAAATAATAGGATCTGTCATTTGGATGCGTTTAAAATCAAAAATGAATTTTAAAATGAGTCAGAATATAAGCAGTTTGGATTTGAGGTTTTTTCTCCAACTCCTATTTTTGTTTAATTTATTTTTGCTATAAGAATTGGTTCTATGAAAAACTTGTCAATATAAAAATTGTAGATATTATTGTGAAGATGTAAAATAAATTTAATTAGATTTAATTGCTTAAGAATTGAGTAAGTTATGGTTTTTTTTTCTTTTTCCTCCCCCCTTTTTCTTTTCGTTTTTAATTTTTTTCATCGGTAAAAATTGGTCCTATCAAAAACTTGTAAATACAAAAGTTTTAGATAATATTGAGTACATTTATATAAAATTTAGTTGGATTTGATATCTTGAGAATTGACGAAGTTATGATTTTTTTTCTCCCAAAAACCATGTTTTTTTTCGCCCCTTGAGCCCACTTTTAACTTTATCAAAAATCTGTCACGCATAAACTTTTTCCTCATTTTTTAGAAGTAATATAAACTTTAAACTGATTCGATATCTATTTTAATTAAAAAGTTATCGCGTTTTTTCTGTTTTCACAAAAACCCTCCTAACTTTCACCTCCTTGGTCCGATTTTGCCCATTAACGAACTTAACCGAGATTTTATGCCCTTTGATTTTATGTAAAAGTTTGATGAAGATCTGAGCATAATTATGGAAGTTATCGTGTCTAGAAGAAAGTGATATACACCGATAGATAGATAGATAGATAGATAGATAGATAGATAGATATATAAACTTTTTTACTGATGGTAGTTTTGGGGTCTAGGAGTCATGATTCGTGTAGATCCGCAAAAATTTTTCAGAAATTCCAACATGGGAGACAATGCAATAGGTAGTATTTCATACGAAATCTACCTAATTGGCTGGGACAGACAGGCACAGGAGTGATCTTTTAATGGCTCCGTTTTTACTTTAAGTACAGAACCCTAAAAACTGATTTAATTATGCGCCAAACTACGCTCGCCAAAAATAAGAGCAACTGGCTGCGAAAAGCAGCAAGAATGAAATACTTTTAAAACACAAAAAAGTTGACAGTTAAATAAAAATAAAAAAGCAATCTTTAAAAAAAAAATCTATCAATTAATAATTTGAAATTAAGTAAATTATAATTATACCTTGAGAAAACGATTTACAAATCGGGAATGCGCCCCACATAAGTGCGATCTCACAGACAATTCAACTCTACGTATCAACCGCAAAATTGAATCCATACAAACCAACGTTCATCATTGACAACGTTCGCAACGGTTTGTGTTCATCGAATTGGCGATTGGTACGGAGAGTTGAGGAAACAAGCACGAGTCTGTGATGTCACCTTCTTGATGGAATCCAAAGGTAGTTTATTTTTTTTTCCTCTCCGCTGTTACCATATTTTAAATAAGAACAAAAATTAAATATTTTTTTAATAAATTCACTTGCTCGGTCTTTCTAAAAAGAACGGCAAATTCTAGATACTAATCTAGTTCGGTGATCACCCAAAATTAATGCAACGGAAACGTTTTAGAAAAATTATAAATTGCAGACAGGAAATTAGACATGATTTTAAAGATACATTGAATGCATATAAAAGAATATTTAAAAAAGAAAAAAAAACTACTTTTACTAAAACCTACTTTGCATTAAATGCATTGAATGTAATGAACTACAAGCATATCTGACGTCAAAGAACATCACGGATTATAGCTAATCAGCTTCTCGATTTATCCCACAAGCGTTCACCAAAAGCCAATCAAATACTGTATCGCTTGTGGGAAACATTGCGAATTCGGACCAATGCTAGTGGTAAATTTTTAAAGTGACCAACTTTGGTAAAAATTTAAAAATGTTTTTTGGAAGTGACTTGATCTCGAAAGTCTAGTAATACTCTATTATATTATAATATTGTGTACCTGGCGTGATGTTCCTAGAATGAAATAAGCATTGCCGTATGTACAAAAATATCATAGATAAGGCAGAGCCTGAATAACATAAAAGGAAAATGTGACAACAGTTCTTCCAGTCCTCTACTTTTTGGGCGAACCTCACCAGAGTCCGAGACGGGTCCAATGGAACCGACACGTACACTCAAAATTACTTCTTACACAAAGAAAAAGACAATTTTGCACATATTTAAAAAATAAATTTCGCCCCCCCCCCCCCCCAATAAGAAAAATTATTTTGAATACACCTGTTGGGTTCATTTGGCACGTTCGGTAGACGGAAGGTTAAGATTTCAAATGTTTATTTTAAGGAACTACTTTAGTCACACGAAAACATTCTTTGGCTAATATTCTGAGAAAAAATTTAGTGTCTCATTTGCATTTCAGTTTTGCCTTTTCTTTTGCATTGGATAGCTAATCTCTAACAAGGCCGTTTTTCTTTATTATTTATTTTTTAAAATACTTAACAAGTTAAAAAAAAAAAAAAAAAAAAATCAAAAACATGATTTTTGTGGAAATCGATCTTAACAATGCAAAATAAAAATAAAAAATATTGAAATGCAATCGAGATATTTTACTAGAATTCTCATAGGATTCGCATTAGCGAGCGGATGTTTTCGCGTGAATGAATTACTCTCTTAAGGCTACATTCAGGGAAAAAATTTGCCATCCTTCTACATTTTTCCCCCCAGGAAATTTTTTCTTCTGTACCCTACTGCGGTTTTATTTACAAAAGTCTGAGAGAAATTAATGAGTTTAGCTGTACTTAACGGAAAGGATTTAATATATATTTTTTTTGCGGAGGTGGGGGGGGGGGGCAGACAGTTTCTTTCAAAGCCACTAAAGATGAAAGACACCGTATGATCACAAGAAAATATGCCAGTAGAATGATGCATCTATTCGCATCTTAAGGATCAATATAGGCTAAAAAGTGCTCTCTAAAGTACGGATAATTGATACGGGTGATTGATAACAATCACCCTATTTCCGCCGACCGAAAATACTGACAGTTGAAGTTTATGTCTGCCTAGACCTTAAAAATATGTACAAATAAGTAAGATAAGATTACAAAAATGTTATTGGGGCTCCGGGGGTAAGTCAGGTTTTGCCGAAAGTAGTAAAAAAAAATATAAAACTCCCGAGACTTATTGCGGAAGAAAATAGTCCTCGCCAATCAAAACCCTGTCAAAAAAAATTCCATAATTTTATAAATTATACTGCATAAAATAATTCATTTTTTCATTATAGAAAAAAAGTTAAAAAATGCAATAAAAGAGAGACACAAAATTATTCTTAAAAACAAAATGTACAAGCATGATTATCAATCGATCACCGATATTTCAAACTAGAGTCCTCTCCATCGCATCGGGGTCGGCTTTTAATTTTTTAGCTGCAGGTAGGAATAAATAAGTTTTTTTTTTTTTTTTTTTTTTTTTCGGTTTTGGGTTTTTGTAAGCCAGATTCGGGTTTATCCAACTTTTCAAATAAGAGCCCAGTATATTTTTTGAAATTAAAAATTATACATGATTAAATATAGCTTTATTTCTTTTCATAACGAAAAAATTAACATGAAAGACATGATTGCAATTTGTAATACACTATTTTTCATTAATTGCATTAATTAAATATAAAATAGTTTTTTTATTATTATTATCGAGTTGAAACGTGCCGGAATATATTTTCTAAGTGTGGGGGGGGAAAAGTAAATAAAAAATTGTGATGTCTTCAAATGGAATTTCGGACACTGCGAGGGCGGCAAAAAGTTTTGGGGAACCGTCTACAAACGAAATTCCTAATAAGGATCAATCATTGCCTGGTTACAGCATGATCAAATGAGGCCCTTGTTCTATTAGGCGTAAAAAATACGATGCTTAAGGCTCCTGTCCCACGCACGAGATAATGCTAATCCTATGAGGAGGGATTTTTCTAATATCTCATTTGCATTTCGTTTATTTTATTTTTTTTTTTAGGCGGGAGGGGAGGTTAGCCGAAGTCAGTCTCTACATCGCACCTGTTTTACTTCTTTCAATTTTGGTTGCAGATATTTTTTAGGATGACGCTTTCATTTTCGGAGTCGGTTTTGAAAGTGAAAATAATTTTAAGAAAAAATATCTGCAACGAAAATCGAAAAAGTAAAAAAAGATCCGGCGTGGAGACGGACCTCGGTTATCCAAAGCACAAAAAAAAAAAAAAAAAAAATAAATAAATAAATAAAATAATAATAAAATAAAATTAAAATGAAATAAAAATGTCGAAATGCAAACGAGATATTAGAAAAAAGCCCTCCCCATAAGATTAGCATTAACTCGTGTCTTCGCCTTAAGATATTTTTTATTCTTTTTAATAAAAATAAATAGAGATTGAAAAATATTGTACAAAGTCCCTAAATATATCTTTGCTCCAGTACCCCAGCAGAAGTTACCCGTGTCCTAAAAAAAGGTCTAGTGTAACGGAGACGAAAGGAATTAGCTCGAGTTTTTATATCAGTTTTAGAGCTTGCACTCAAAAGGGAGAAATTTTACTTATTCATAAATTCAAAAAGAAATTTTATTTGAGAATAAATACTTCTTTTTAAATTTATTTTTTAAGAGTGTTTTGCAATCCTTTAAAAATTAATTTAAAATCGATTTGAATTGCTATTGATAGCGATGGGATACAAAGAGAAATATTCTAGCACTTTCAAGATCAATGTTAGAAACAAAACAAAAAAGTCCGTGGGATATCTTTTGCCTATTCTCACTCTCAAAGTCCTTTTCAGAATGACTGGAAAATAAAATTTCTGCCATATTTGCATAATATTTTAAAAGAATGAAGGCTGACTAATGCAGATTTCTGCCAATGGTTGGCTATAAAGTAACACATTGTTATTTTAAGGGGGTTCTGAACACAAAAATCTTTTTAATTTTCTAAAAATATTTCATTGCATCATTTTTTTTTAATGCTTATGACTTTTAAATATGCTTATTTTAATTAGAGGCGAAATAGTTTTTTCGTTTTTGTTTACAAAATCTACCTTTCAAAGCAATGATTGTCATGAAAATGATTTCTTGTGAAAATGCGTTTTTCTTCATGATGGATTTTTTTCACAATTTCTCCGATTTAAATTATTATAACTCAAGAAACGCTAAAGATAAATTCTTCAAACTTGGAACATGTCTTTTTTTATTGTGTAACTTTAATTTCGATTCGGCAAAATTAAAAAATATACATAAAATGATTTTATACATTTTTTTTATAATTGCGGGATCAAAATTGAAATTTCTCTTTAAAAAAATTACATTTTAAGGGTTTTTTTTCCCCATTTTTTTCATTATAAAAGAAAGTTTATCATTTGATTTTGTTTACAAATAATATGGTTAATCATTACAAAAAAAAAAAAAATTAACTCGATAATTTTTTTTTAATGTGCCCCCCCCCCCCCCCCGCGAAAAAAAAGAAGAAAGGAATGAATTCATGTTTCTAATGAAATTAAGAACCACGGGGCTAATTTTAGTAAGTATAGTGTTATGCTCCTCTTCTTCCTCCCTAACCCCAACAGCCAATTTTTATTAAAATGAAAAAACGGACCTCTTAAGGTTTGGGTCGAATCTTTTTTCCCTTATTTCACATGACTTATTTATAGGACATTCTTATCACTGAAGTAAGGGTTGATAAAAAACGGCTGTTGAAGAAGCGGAAGTGGGGTGGGGGGGGGGCTTTGAAAGTCGCTCACACTACTCCGCTTTATACACACTGATATGACAGTTCCTTTCAAAGCGAATAAACAGTATTAGATAAGTTAACTGGCAATTCATACAATCGAATTGATAACATGCATGTGTACTTAATAAAATAAAATTTGTGCTTTTAATCTTGGGAAGGGATTTAGACGACTATTTATTGTTCCTATAAAATAACAAAGAATAAAATTTAAAATAATTAAGTTAGATAAATATTGTAAACTTTTATCTTCTTGAAGAAGGGGAGGGGGCTTCCTAAAGTGGGAAAATGTATATTTCGTAAAAGGAGGGGGGGGGGGGGGCAAAGGATCAGAAGCAGATATTGAGGTGCAGAGTGTAACCTAGACAATTATTACTGAATAACAAACAGGGCCTTTTTAATCATTTGGAAAATGGTTGTGTTTGGTCCAGAATGTACAATATGGCGTCCGCCTTTAATTTTTATTTATTTTTTATGGTTGATCCAGGAATATAAATGTTTTTATAATCTATGGCTTCAGTGTTGAATTCGGACACTTTTCTCCGAGAGGGACAATATAAAATTCCCGGGGGGAGGGGGGATTGCACTTTTTGACCGTTGAAAACCTAAAATCTCGAATTTTCCGGGGGGCGACACTTTATTGCTTCGGAGGGATGCGCCCCCCCCCCCCTGAATTTAACACTGCATGACTTACGTAATATTCTTTAACACGTTTTCAACATATCAAAAATGATGTTTTTACTAATTTTTATTAACTCAATCGGATGTCGATTTTTTTTTATTTAACGATATTTTTTTATTTAGAAGAATTTTTATTTTAATAGGAAATTGAAATGTTAATAAAGAAAGTAAAAAAAAAAAAAGTTACGAAATGGGTAGACGCAAATTATCAGATATGGGAAAAACCGAATCCAAAGAAAGATGTATGAAAAATCGTCTTTCAAGGCAAAAAAAACGAGGCCCGATTACCGGATACACAGATTACGCAAAGTGCAACGATCGCGAAAAAGGAAACTAATGTTGAACCAATTGATTGTAAAAGGGTTTTTTTTTTTTTTTTTTTTTAAATATAGAAATTAATTATAAGTCTGAAAAAATCATTCTCCAAAAAATTGTTGTAAATTGTTAAATTACTTTTTTTTTCTTCAAGACTAAACTTTTCACGATGGATATTATCAGACAAAGAGGGAAGTGATAATTTTACACGGATTTGAATTTTTATCCACTTACTGTAATAAAGTAACAGATAAAGCAGAAAAAAAAAAAAACTTTGAATGCTGAAAGAGAAAGTAACAGATAGGGAAGAGGGGATTTGGATAAAATTTTTAAAAAGGCAAAAATCTGCAGAAACTCAAATGATTCTCAGAACGGAATTAAATTATCACGAGCAAATTAACGAAAAGGCGAGTAAATAAGGTCTAAAAAATTAAAAATGGCAAAACCTGATACTCCGTAAAAAGTGGTTTCAAATAATGATACGACTTGAAAGATTGAATAAAAAGGTATAACTTATGACTCGCAGCGAAGAGGTTGCGCAAGGTGCCCTGGCACGGGGAGCAAGGCCAGATGAATTCTTTGCTTGGGGGGGGGGGGGAGAGAAAAGGGGAAAAAATAATTACTGTACCGAAATTATCAATAATCTCATCAGCGATCGATAGAACAATAAACATTTTTCACACCGAGCGCCTAAAGTTACTGCGGCGCTGAGTTGAGAAAAGCGTTAGCGGACCCGAAAAAAAAAAAAAAAAAAATGTATGCCGAATAAAAATGCGAAAACAATGCATTACAATTACTTCTGCGTGGAAAATATATATATATCTTAAAACATTGAAAGTTTGGAGAAAACAATTGGGAAACGTACGGACTGAAAAATAACTTATTGACGAATGTAATTAAAATAAAGAATACTGCCCAGTTAAACTGATGGCATTGAGCTCACAGGCTACAAATACTAATTGTACATTAAAGCCTTATATTTTCAAGGGTTAATTCCGTTCGAAAAAAAAAATTAAGAAGGGGAAACAGCACTCCCATTTCCTCTTTTTTTATACTTAATCATTGAACCTCCTATACTATCAAAGACATGCTTTATCATATAAAAAATCTATATCCAAAAGTCAGAGCAAATTAGATAATTCTTAATAAAAACCCATTTAGCATTTATATAATTTAAAAGGAGTTATTCCCCTCTTTTATACTTAACCATTAAACTTCCAAAACTATTCAGAGATTTGAACGAAATCTGAAAATTCTGCTTGAAAAAACCATTTATATAAATTAAGGGGGGGCATTAGAACCCCTCTTCCCCCTATTTATACTTATTCAATGAACACCTAATAACAGTCACGGAATCGCCTCATCAGATTGATCCTAATCTAAATTTTGAACGAAAACTTAATTCTGCATGAAAATCCCATTTATATCAACTAACGGGGGGGGGGGCATTAGAACCCCTTTCCCCCTATTTATACTTATTCAATGAACACCTAATAACAGTCACGGAATCGCCTCATCAGAATGATCTTAATCTAAATTTTGAACGAAAGCTTAATTCTGCATGAAAATCCCATTTATATCAACTAACGGGGGGGGGGGCATTAGAACCCCTGTTCCCCCTATTTATATTTATTCAATGAACACCTAATAACAGTCACGGAATCGCCTCATCAGAATGATCCTAATCTAAATTTTGAAAACTTAATTCTGCATGAAAATCCCATTTATATCAACTGACGGGGGGCATGAGCCCCCCGTTCCACCTCTTATACATATCGAATGAACTCCAAAAACTAATCAGGGAAGCGCCTTGTCAGGATATACCTACATACAAAATTTCAAGTGGATCCGATATTTTTATCATGAGTTATCGCGTTACGTACATACGAACATACATACAGAACGGACGGGCACATAAGCTCTCAGGCTATGATAGCCTGTGAGCTAAAAATTGTTTTTAACAGTAATAATTTCATAATTAATCAGTCAGGCTTATGAAAAAGGTATTAATACCAAAATGACAGGCATAAAGTCAACCTACGAGATGATCGCACAAATGCTTGCTTCAACTAGAGCCTAACTAAGGGGGCGCTATGGGCGGCTCAGCCCCCCCCCCCCTAAAATATTTTGAGCCCCCTCTGAAGAAGATTCCAAGGACACCAATTTCTGTTCCGAAAATTCAAATGAAATTCAGTTCAAAAACCGAATTTAGTTTTCAGACACTTTCACAGTTTTGCAGAATTACTAATTTGTATCTAAAATGTTTCAACGCTCCCTCATCCTATTTGTACACATGAAGCTAACATTATGCTTAATTTCATACACTGAAAATTTTCATCATATAGTTTTCTTAGCATAAAAAGACGTTATTACAACAGTTTATTATGAAACATAGTACCTACAATGTGAATATGCACTAATTTTTCTTTCTGCGTCAGAGAGAGAGAGAGAGAGAGATAAAAAAAAATTATGCCCCCCCCCCCCATTGTTCACTTCTAGCTACCCGGCTTCAACTAATGAGTAGAAATTTTGTTGATAGCTGAAAAAGACTTTCAACTTTCCTGGTAAGGCAAGTTCATTTTCTATTCCCCCCAGTGTTGAATTCAGGGGGTTGCCCGGGGGGGACATCTCCCGGAGCTTAGAAATGTCACCCCAGAAATTTTGTATTTTCAATTATCAAAAAATAGTGTCCCCCCGGAGCCAAAAATATCCCTCCTTGAAAAGTGTCTGAATTAAACACAAATCCCCCCCCCCCTCCTCTCCAATTCTTCTCAATTACGCTGAAGAAAACACGTTATTAGCGAATTTTAATGCTAATTAAAATGCGCACTTTTAATTATACTAGCTAGATTTTTAAGATTTAAATTTCATTTAATTAAATGGTGTAAAGATTAAAAAAAAAAAAAAAAAAAAAAACAACGAGTCATTTATAAACAATAAGAAATTCGAATAATTAAGTTAGAGTAAACTTTATAAACAAAAGTTTTTAATCCAGCGGAACCCCTTTAACTTTTTTTTAAATATAATTTTATGTCTGTCAATAAATGTGTATCTAATAACTCGAAAGTTTCGGATTTGGCCAACAGGCTTAAATTAAACATAGTATCAAAATGTTAAAACAAACATTTAAGTAAAGGACAACGTTATTAAATTACCATGTTCAAATACTGATGACATTCGAAAAACAAGAGCAAACAAATGGTAAGAATTACCAATGATGTGCGTGACGCAATAATCATGAACGGCACTTTTTTATATACATGGAACAGAACATGCTATTTAAAAGAAAAATGTACACATAACTTATTTATGATAAAATTTAACAGCAGAATCTGCTCCATCATCATAATAGATTTTCGAAAAGGAAGTGGGAAAAGAAAAAAAAAAGCGAGCAGGAAGGATTTTAAAACATCACATCCCGTCGCAAAGTAAATAAACTTAAATCAATAAAAGTGAGGAATAGTAAATCCGATATCAGAGCAAATGTCAATAATATGGGTAACACAAAATTAACTAATGCATACTTCTTTAATAAGTGAAGTAGAGGAATAAAAAAAAAAAATGGGTCCTCGTAAACGAGAACAAAAAACTAAACAAACAAATTTATGGCTCAAGGCCAAATATTGCGTAATCATCAAAAAAGAGTAAAATAATGAATAAAGCATAATAAACAAATAAAAATATTTTTTTTACAAATGGACATCATGATAAATGAAATTAAATTATACCAACTAATGTTTTTTTGGCCTAAAAGAAAAAAAAAATTAAATAGAATCACAACTATCCACGGGGTTCACACACACAGTAACAGGGTTCAATATGTATACGAATTTCTTTACACATATTAACGATAAAAGTTAATGTATTTTTAAGGTGATTAATTACACACAATGTTTTCCCATATTGACAATAAATTTAAATATATAAGGAATATAATTAAAGTTAACAAACATAAAGAATAAGACTATGGGTCGAAATTAATTTAAATTTAAAAATGTACTAGATAATTTTAATTTGTAATGTAACATTTGTACTTACTTTGGCGACTTACGTGCTTTCTGAATTTTACGTCGCCTTTAATTTTAAGCCATCTTCATCAAAATGGCTGACTGATAGGTATTAGCAGTCAGCCATGTTTATAGCTCTACATCGCTATATTGATAAATCATTATTTTTAAATGATCCCAATTTCAGAGTTATATACCTTACATAATTAATTTTTTTACAATATTCTGCTGATTAATGAAATTAACATGCATTTTAATTACTATTTTTCATCTAGTAGATTATCTTATAAAAATATTATACCTTTCGAAATTTCTCATTAAGAAATTTACCTCACATATGGATAAATGTTGATTTCTACTAAAACCTCACCCCTCCCAATTAAAAAAAAAAATACTAAAGTGATATTTTGAGAAAAAATCTGTTGGTATTTTGTTTGATACTCGACCTTTTTGTATCTCCTTCAATCTGTGTGACTTTGTTAGAATCCCCAACCAAATGTGGGGAAACCTCGCTCTGTAACGCCATTGCCCTGGATCTTATGTAGTGGATTTAGAAAACTAGCAGTTATGGCTAAATATAAAAAATTTAAACCATCACATCCGAATTCTTCTTACACAATTTCACAAGATATATACTTAACGTCTTTCCTCAGCTATGGCGGTCCATCGAATACGCCAGTGACGTCATCTATCCTGAACTGGCGTATCTGGCACTGTAATCTTTTGATTCTGATTGGTCAGGAATTTCAATAACAAAAAATATTTTAAGAACAAAGTATTTTAGTTGATCAGTTTTGCACTTAAAATTCTTCTGTTATTTTATTATCAAATTAAAAAATATAATTCTTTCAAATTCAATACGTTTACAGAATTACCTTTATTTTAGCCTTCAGTGCGGACTTAAAATGAAAAAAAAAAATGGCTGCCAAATCCGCATCGAAAATGTCATGATGGCGTCAGGTCACCCGAAACGAGAACAGGAAAAAGGGCGTCGTCACAATTCAATTGCTTTGGAGTGTTTGTCGTGCGTTTTAATTACTTTGAGAAAACGTCACAAAATAATCACATAATTTTCTTAAATTCATTATGTATCTTTAAATTTAAGAAATTCATTTCGGATTTTTTTTTATCGTAAATATTTTATCTATTAAACTAGCTGTTAATTTATAGTAACTGAAACTTCCGCATATTTTTCTATTTATTAAAAAAACTATCTGATTTTGTAAGTTTCGCTATAATTTATATTTTTAAATTAGTTTACTTTTTAAAGCCTACATTTGAAGGATAGAGTTTATGTATAGATGTTTTCTTTCTTTCTTTTTCTTTCTTTCTTTTTTTTTTTTTTTTTTTTCTCGGGATGATTATAAAGGAATTTCAATGAATTTATTGCTTTAAAATATTTAAATTAATGTTAAATGTTTTCAAATCACCTTAATAAATAAAACTAAAATTTTATATAGTCTTTTTACCAAGAAAAAAGCCGTCCCTTTTTTAAATTGCATTCGCAAGTACATAAATATGTAGCATCTGTAATTAACCAACGTAATAATTTGAATTTTAAATACATATAATTGTTGCAGAATTTTGTCGTGTCTTTTCAAATGTTATGAAATTCGAATCAAAACTTTAAAAAAATATATTAAAAGTTTTCTTTATTCCATTAAATCCTATCATACGTCATTAATTCAGTGATATAATATGGTAGGTAATGATACACTACATTGTCATGATGATTATGCCATTAAATCCTATCACATGTATTTGATTCATTGTTATCCAATGATAGGTAATGATTCTAGGTTACCACGGTGGTGACTTCTATTTAAGATTCAATCGTATTATTTCCATATTACTGAATTTGATATCTATAATTGTAATACATTTTGTATTCATGCATTTTGCATAAGAGTGCAACAAGCTATTGCACCAACATCTGAATACAGTAAAACCCCGATAATTCGGATTAATTGGGACCAGACCCAATCCGGATTATCCGGAGAATTAGAAAAAAAATAAATAAATAAATAAAACATACTTGTAGAAAATCGCCTTTATGTTAAATTTATTGAATATTTACAGACTGTAAAAATGTTTGCTTTGCTTTAAGGGTGTTCTTAAATCAAAAAGGGCAACTTTGTGACACATGCTTTAATTTATTTTTGTTCGGAAATGCATGAAAATAGCAGGTGTTATTATTCAGAAACTGTCTAATTGCACTCATTTTTATGTTAAAAAAAAAAAAAAAAAAAAAAAAAAAAAAAAAAATAGATTTTTTATAACAAGCCTTCAAAGTTGACACTTTTGAGCACATTTCCCGACGAAAGCAGAAAAACCGGTCGAAATAGCTTAGAAATGGAGAAGTAATTTAAATATCATAAAATGGAAAAATAGGTTCGATTCGAAATCGCTTCTATAGCCAGGCATTCCAATTTTATATGGTTCTGCTAAAAAATGAATTTGTAAATGTGTCAAAACGTTTTTCGCTTGTTGAGCGGAGCAGTTAAGAACACTCTTAATTCTTCTGAAAAGATTTCAGAAAAAGTTTTTTTTTTATTCAGAATACGACGATGAAATAAGTTAATATTATGGAAATTAGCCAATCGCTTCTCAAATTTGAAAAAAAAAAAAAAATGACCAAACCGATCCGGATTAACGGGGTCCCAATTAGCGGGGTTCTACTGTACGTATTTATAAAATTAATTATAGTACAAACATTTGGCACGTTTAACGTACAATATCCAACTTGTTATCTCTACATTACACAATTGCATCTTTCATAGTATGAAAGACACGTATGAATGCAGAGAATTTGCAAAGAATTGTCTTCAATTTATTCTATAGGCACCAGCGCCGTGCGAAACGGGGGTCGAAGGGGGCGGTCGCCCCTGGCGAGGAAATTTAGGAGCGCTAAATTTATACTACAAACATGATTTTTAGCCTGCAACAAGAAAAAATTCGTGGGGGAGGTGGCCAAATTGAGACTTTGCCCCGGATGCAGTTTTCTCTTCGCACGCCCCTGAAAGGCACCGCGAAAAAGAAATGTTAGAATGGATTAAGATTTTGGAACGGATGTGCCTGTAGTCCGCTGCCCAGGCCACTGTTTGCTTTGTTGTTGTTTTTATTGTTTGTTTGTTATTTTATATAAACATGAAATAAATTAAACTAAGAATTTTTCGTCTGAACTCCTTGGTTACGCTGATGAAATTTTTTTTTCAAAATTCTGGAGGCAAAGAAAATTTAATTAGTTAAATTTGAAACTCGAGGGAAGAACATTGACTGTCTCATGCCTCCCCTTCCCCCTGCCGGCATTTATTATTTATTCAATTTTTTATTTGCTACGTTACTAAACTAAACATGTCTACATTATTCGAAGATTTTTTTTTTTTTTTTAATAGAGTGTTGAAGTAGATTGACATGCTAAACAGGGATGTAAGTCGTAAAAACAACAGAGGGCATAAGCTCTAAGCAAAGCCGTAGCTAGAAATGAATAATAGGGGGGGGGGGGCTCACATTTTCTCTCTTTCTCTCTCTGGCGCAGAAAGATAAATTAGTGCATATTCACAGTGTGGATACTATGTTTCTTATTAAACTGTTTGTAATAACTTAATTTTATGCTAAGAAAAAAATGGGATGATGAATAATTCGTGTATGTAACTAGTGCAATAGTATCATACCTTCATATGTGCAAATAAAATGATCGAATATTGAAAAAATTATTTTAGTTACAATTTAGTATTCTTGCAAAACTGTAAAAGGGCCTCAAAAAAGAAAATTAAATTTCTGAACAGAATTTCATTTGGATTTTCGGATCATAAATTCATTTAGTGACCTTGAAATCTTTTCAAGGGGAGGTTCAAAATGTTTAAGGAAGGGGATTGGGTGACCCCACCCACTTAGCTACGGCCCTGGCTCTAAGCCGAAGGTATACATTCAAGACAGAAGTTCGTTCAAAGTATAGCACGTAAGCAAAAGGTATACGTTCAAGTATAAACCCTATAGTACATACACTATAGCTTTTTTGAAAAACAGGGGGTATCGGTGTTCCTTAAAAAAAATCCAGAAGGTATATGAATATGGCATATACCCCACGTATATTCTCCACTACATCCCTGCTGCTAAAGCAAAGCTTGCATTCAATGTTTGTTTAATTTGCATTTCATTTTTTTTTTTTTTTTTTTTTTTTTGGCTTTGGATAGCCGATGTCCGTTTCTACATTGCACCTTTTTTACTTTTTCAATTTTGGTTGCAGATTTTTAGCACGTAAGCAAAAGGTATACGTTCAAGTATAAACCCTATAGTACATACACTATAGCTTTTTTGAAAAACAGGGGGTATCGGTGTTCCTTAAAAAAAATCCAGAAGGTATATGAATATGGCATATACCCCACGTATATTCTCCACTACATCCCTGCTGCTAAAGCAAAGCTTGCATTCAGTGTTTGTTTAATTTGCATTTCATTTTTTTTTTTTTTTTTTTTTTTTTGGGCTTTGGATAGCCGATGTCCGTTTCTACATTGCACCTTTTTTACTTTTTCAATTTTGGTTGCAGATTTTTAGCACGTAAGCAAAAGGTATACGTTCAAGTATAAACCCTATAGTACATACACTATAGCTTTTTTGAAAAACAGGGGGTATCGGTGTTCCTTAAAAAAAATCCAGAAGGTATATGAATATGGCATATACCCCACGTATATTCTCCACTACATCCCTGCTGCTAAAGCAAAGCTTGCATTCAGTGTTTGTTTAATTTGCATTTCTTTTTTTTTTTTTTTTTTTTTTGGCTTTGGATAGCCGATGTCCGTTTCTACATTGCACCTTTTTTACTTTTTCAATTTTGGTTGCAGATTTTTAGCACGTAAGCAAAAGGTATACGTTCAAGTATAAACCCTATAGTACATACACTATAGCTTTTTTGAAAAACAGGGGGTATCGGTGTTCCTTAAAAAAAATCCAGAAGGTATATGAATATGGCATATACCCCACGTATATTCTCCACTACATCCCTGCTGCTAAAGCAAAGCTTGCATTCAGTGTTTGTTTAATTTGCATTTCATTTTTTTTTTTTTTTTTTTTTGGCTTTGGATAGCCGATGTCCGTTTCTACATTGCACCTTTTTTACTTTTTCAATTTTGGTTGCAGATTTTTAGCACGTAAGCAAAAGGTATACGTTCAAGTATAAACCCTATAGTACATACACTATAGCTTTTTTGAAAAACAGGGGGTATCGGTGTTCCTTAAAAAAAATCCAGAAGGTATATGAATATGGCATATACCCCACGTATATTCTCCACTACATCCCTGCTGCTAAAGCAAAGCTTGCATTCAGTGTTTGTTTAATTTGCATTTCATTTTTTTTTTTTTTTTTTTTTTTTTTTTTTGGCTTTGGATAGCCGATGTCCGTTTCTACATTGCACCTTTTTTACTTTTTCAATTTTGGTTGCAGATTTTTAGCACGTAAGCAAAAGGTATACGTTCAAGTATAAACCCTATAGTACATACACTATAGCTTTTTTGAAAAACAGGGGGTATCGGTGTTCCTTAAAAAAAATCCAGAAGGTATATGAATATGGCATATACCCCACGTATATTCTCCACTACATCCCTGCTGCTAAAGCAAAGCTTGCATTCAGTGTTTGTTTAATTTGCATTTCATTTTTTTTTTTTTTTTTTTTTTTGGCTTTGGATAGCCGATGTCCGTTTCTACATTGCACCTTTTTTACTTTTTCAATTTTGGTTGCAGATTTTTAGCACGTAAGCAAAAGGTATACGTTCAAGTATAAACCCTATAGTACATACACTATAGCTTTTTTGAAAAACAGGGGGTATCGGTGTTCCTTAAAAAAAATCCAGAAGGTATATGAATATGGCATATACCCCACGTATATTCTCCACTACATCCCTGCTGCTAAAGCAAAGCTTGCATTCAGTGTTTGTTTAATTTGCATTTCTTTTTTTTTTTTTTTTTTTTTTTTTTTGGCTTTGGATAGCCGATGTCCGTTTCTACATTGCACCTTTTTTACTTTTTCAATTTTGGTTGCAGATTTTTTTTAAATGATACTTTCATTTTCGGAACCGGTTTTGAAAGTGAAAATAGCTTTAAGGGATATTAGAAAAATCCCTCCCCATAGGATTAGCATCGTAAGCGTCCCCGCCGACAGGAACAGGAGACTTAAGAACGGATGGTCGGGTATGAGGTATGAATGACGCAAAATGTATTAATTACGATGCGGGTCTTTAAATATTTATTTTATTTTTTATTCAGGTTGAATTTAAATGTTTCGGATGTGGGTCGTTTCAGGTTGGGTATAAAGAATATGATGAAAAATTTGAGTGCATAGTTAGTGCAATGTTAAACATCATGTTAGCTTCATACGTGCAAATAGGATGAGCGAGTGTTGAAACACTTATTTTAGTTGAAACACTTATTTTTACAATTTAATAATTTTGCAAAACTAAATGAGATTTTTGATCAGAATTTCATTTGGATTTTCGGAATATAAATTCATTTAGTGACCTTGGAATCTTTTCCAGGAGAGGCTGCAAATGGTTCAAGGAGGGGGTGGGGGGCTGAGCCCCTTCTTAGAACCCTCTCCCCTAGCTACGGCCCTGTTTGTATGTAGTTCTTAAGCTAGTTGATGTAAAAAATTTTAATTCGCGAGCAGAATTTTCTAAAAATTCTCTAATCCCGATTTTAATGTTATTGCTTTGTTAATTTATTAGATTTTTGTATATATACTTCTATTAAATATAAATGTGCGGATGAAAGGGACAGGAGATACATTATTGTTGTTATTACTACAGAAAATTGGACCAGTGGAAAATCGGTACTAGTGTTGATTTCAGAAGGTGGCCCAGGGAGGACATTTCCCCCTGAGCAATAAAATGCCCCCCCCCTGAAAATTTGAGATTTTGTGTTTTCAATGGTCAAAAAGTGCAATTCCTCCTCGAAACTCTATAATGGTCCCCCCGGGACCACAAAAGTCTCTCCCAGAGAAAAGTGTCTGAAATCAACACTGTCCGGTAAATTTTTTGTTAAAAATTAAGCCCTGGTTGCAACCAACTACTACGATGATCAACAGTGTTGAATTCAGACACTTTTCTCCGAGGGAGGGGGATTTTTGACTCCAGGGAGGGACATTATAGAGTTCCAGGAAGGAGAATTGCACTTTTTGATTATTGATAACGCAAAATCTCAACTTTTCCGGGGGGGCATCTCATTGCTCCGGGGGGGGGAATTCCCCCCTCGGACCATCCCCTGAATTCAATACTGATGCAGGGGTGTAGTGGAGGGTATAAACCGTATACCTTCTGGATTTTTTTAAGGAGTACTTTATACCCTCTGTTTCCTAAGAAAGCTACAGTATGTACAACCTAGGGTATACTCTCTGCTTATAGCGTATACCGTCTGCTTTTTTTTACGATTCACCACTGATCGAATATGTAGCGGGTAGAAAGTTACTAGCAAATTGAATTAGAGCACTTGAAAATCCTATGCAAAACATACTTTCGGCTGAAAGGAAAAGTGATTTGAGATGGAGACCTTCCTTGGGCTGTAACTGTCCTCAAATC